>JADMNL010000031.1:7665000-10065000 GCA_016271365.2 Neoceratodus forsteri | reverse complement strand
AAAGTATGGGAAAAAAAGTAAGGAAATTCATTGCAAAAATACAGGGTGTGCCTTGGGTCATCAGGCCTGACTCTCACCCCATTCTCCCATACTGTACCACCTAGCTTCCTTACACATGGAATGTGGTAAGAGTTAGGACGAAATCCCAAGGCACACCCCAATGCCTGTTGTGTGGTGTGTGGAAGGGGTTGGAGGTGGTAGTGGTGGGGTGGAGGGTGTTAGGTTGGAAACCTAATGCCTCATTTCCATATTTTTGTTGCTTCAACCCTAACTGATGCAGTAACAATCTTTTTGTGCAATGAATATATATATATATATATATATTTATATATATATAGTGCTACCATAGTTAGGGTTGAGGAGCCATTTACATGTTAAACCTAAAATGTTGCACCTTAATAACTTTGCAACCATTCAATGGGTTTACCTGAAATTTGGAATACATGATCAAGGACCAAACATCTTGGGATCTGCCAACTTTCGTACTGTTCAGCTTTATGGCTTCGGAGTTATTAAGCATGATCTGCGCATGCATTTATGCTTTTTTGGAATTCTTTGGTCATCTCTACAGGTTGCCCTGTTTGAGCGACTGGTCTGAAATCTTCAGGCAACATGTAGCTGGGATCCCCGATTTGCCTTTTGAAGATTTCGTGAAAAAATATCAAACAGTTCAAAAGTTATTCAAAAAATAATTTCCCATTATAAGTCAATGGGAAAAGTTAACAAAAAGTTCAACACTTTCGCAAATGCAGTTTTTACTTTCACAAATGGTACTTTTACTGTAGCAATTTTGTCATTTTGTTTTCAGTTGGGCATCAGAAAAATGCTTGGTATTTAAATTTGGGACTCTCTAGCAACCTAATTCTTTTTGTATTCACCTAGTCGGACACTGAAGATGCTAGACATGTCTTTATTTTTGAGGTTAAACACCCTAGAAATATGTTTTCAAGTTTCTGGAAAAGCATTTTCATAAGTACTGTCGTGACTCATGAAAGTGTCGCAAATTTTTGCGAAAGCTTTTGCAAATTGTGACACTACTTTTCCAGGCTATGGGAAAATGACAGCAATTTTTTGCCACCCTGCTGCAAAAGAACGGTTTGGTCTAATGGGCTGAAATTTGGAAGGAACGCAGCCAACATCTCACAAATGTGCCTTTCAGTGTTTTGGTGGAAAACTATTACAGGCTGGCAAAGTTACAGCACTCCAAAGTTTATGCTTTTTCTCATAGGATAACATTGCGTCTGCTGCATTACAGGACCTTTGTTGCCCTGCTGCATAACAACGGTTTGGTCTTTTGGGCTACAGTTTGGAGGAAGAAAGCAAATATCCCAAGATGTATTGCGTGCCTTTTTAGTGGTTTGTTGAAAAAATATTACAGGGAACCAAAGTTATGGCAGTCTGAACTTCTCTTTTTGTTCCCATAGGATAACATTATGCCATTCGCCACACCTTTCAGGGCCTGTATCTAGGAAACAGTGCAAGATACGGATTTTTCGTTGGAAAAACACTTAGCCCCCTCATAAGGGCTAAGTACAAAACTAGCCAGGAAAGTTATAAATCATATGACTTTAAAATTTTTTTCTATGTTGTGCAGTTCCTGAGATATAAGCAATTTAGTATTCCAACTCCTCATTTTCTGCTCTGAGACCCATTATTATGCATACATTCTTTGTACTCACTCGTCTTTCTCTATGCAGGTTTTGGAAAAATCAGCCTGTGCGCTTATATTACTGTTACCCTTACTGCTTCTGCTTGCGTTCCATACCCGTTTCACTTTTCCGCCTACTGCACCGTCAAAGTTACCTTTGCATTTTCATTTGCGCCAGTAGTTGTGTTATTTTAACCATTTGTATTCTCCAGTACTGTTTATCTTTTGTGTTTTCGGGCCCCGAGCTCCCGCCCGCCACATTGCTATCTTTAATTTTATTTATCATTATCATTCTCAAAAGAAGGGAAATTACAGGCAAAACTCCATTTAATGCATTAGTTAGGGTTGTTCCACAGCGACAAAAGTGAGGAAATTCGGTGTTAGGGTTAAAAGGCCCCCTTGGACCCTCCGCCCACACCTACGGCATCGGGGGTGCTCGTGGGGTTGTCGGTCCTAACTCTCACCCCATTCCCCTACAGCTCTGTTTCTTCACACATCTGATGGTGTGAGTTGGGCTCACAACCCCAATGCGCATCACTATTCAGATTGGCAGCACATTCTGGACAGGGTGGTGCTGTTTGAGCAGTCACTCGTGAGGCACTTCCATCTGGCAGTTACTTCTTTCAGTCCTCTCCTTGGTAGACTACAGTATCACTCATCTATGGAGCAACGATCACACCCTCGGGTTCTTCATAGGATGAAGGTGTCGATGAACAAAGCATGTCATCTTGTCACTGGCTGTGACAGACATATGCACACCTGTGACCTTTATAGTCTGTCCAACTGGCTAAACTTTGAAGGCAGACTAAAATACCAAACCTGCCTAACTGCCAAAAAAATCAGGTCACCCCCCCCCTTTCCAGGATCTGTTCTCTCCTGCCCTCTCAACTACAGCAATCCTTCTTAGCTTTTCCAATGACAAGGGTGCCTCTGCTGCTGCAAGCAGCCCGGCAGGTCCCCTCTGTCCACGGGCTGCCTCCTCACTGTACTGCCCGCAGGCCACCAGACTGAAGCTTCACCACTGACAAGGGTGCCTCTGCTACTGTAAGCAGCCCATGGCGGTGTCTCTCTGTCTGCTGGCTGCCTCCTCACTGTACTGTCCATAGACCACCAGACTGAAGTTTCACCTCTGACAAGGGTGTCTTCTTACTGGAAGCAGCCTGGCAGGTCTCCTCCTGTCCGCTGGCTGCCTCCTTGCTGTACTGCCCCCAGACCACCAAACCAAAGGTATGCTGCTGAAACTACTGGCATCTCCACACCGACTGGCCACAACCATCAGCTCTGCCTGCTGATTGGCTGCTCCACTTGTTGAATTCTTTGCTACTCCTTTTGGACTTTAAGTTAATTTTATTTACCGATTCTGGTACTGGTTGTTTCTCCAGATTGTCCTGTGATGCTAACTTAAATGTGAATCTAAGCCCGTTTACAGCAATTTTGCACTTACATAGATACATAGATACATAGACAGTGTCAGCAGAATAAGGGCCTATGGCCCACCAGTCTACTTGTTGAACTTGTAAGTTCAGTTTGTTTCTTAGAAGTCTGTTGCCCTTACCCTGACCTCCAGAATTTCTTTATGTCTATCCCATGCATTCTTAAATCCCGTGATTGTTTCAGCCCCCACCACTTCCTCTGGCAGGGTGTTCCACTTGTCCACCACCCATTCTGTGAAGAAATTCTTCCTCACATTTCCTCTGAATCGTCCTCCCTCCAACTTCATCCCATGCCCTCTAGTCCTGAAACATCTTTTTTGTTTATAAATAGTGTATTCCTGCACCCTGTAATAGTGTATTCCTGCACCCTGTAATAGTGTATTCCTGCAGCCTGTACCCTTACGGGTTGTTTGAAGTGCAGGATCCTTTAAAGTGCAGGTTTTCAGGTTTCAAAGTATTACAGCTCTCTTTGTTTTAGGGTCCAGTGGTATTTTACGCTGGATCAGAAACTAAGCTTAAAGAGATACAGCGTTTTGTGAACACTTCTCTGTGTAGAACAGGTTTCATTTGTTTCACAGTAGTAGCTGTACCCTGCAAATAACCCTGTTTTGTTTCACTTTCTCCTTCCTGCTTAAATTCTTTCTCCCACCTCCCTTCCCATCTCCAGCCTTTATTAAATACTCCTTCCCCAGCAGCACCGCCTCGGCAATCTTCATCCTCCCTTCCATCTCCAGCCTTTATTAAATAATCTCCTTCCCCAGCAGCACCTCGCGCAATCTTCATCCCCTTCCCATCTCCAGCCTTTATTAAACATCTCCCTTCCCCCAGCAGTACCGCCTCGCAATCTTTCATCCTCCTTCCCATCTCCAGCCTTTATTAAATACTCTCCCTTCCCCAGCAGTACCCCCTCGCAATCTTCATCCTCCCTTCCCATCTCCAGCCTTTTATTAAATACTCTCTTCCCCAGCAGCACCCTCCAGGCACCTTCATCCTCCCTCACTAATATTGCAACTACCTTTTAAAGATGCTAGAATGCAGTATAGGGACCAACACTTATCGGTGTTAATCTTAACTCTTTAAGTCTCATTTACTGTGTTCCATCCCCTGACCCTGAACTAAATTCTCATCATAGTATTTGGGTGGTATTTCCGCCATATGTATTAGTCTTCCGATCGGCCTAGTTCCAAACCTAAACCTTGACAACAACAAACAACGTGAGTTGCACTACTCTCCTACTCATTGCCTTCAGATCACCTGTCCCTCTTCAGTCTGCTCAGAACACTGCCTCGGAATGGGCCACTGGCTAACAGTACCAGGAGCAACCCCACAGAGCGGGCATGCCAGCAGTCCTACTAGCAATGGGACCACAACAGTGGAGAATGTATCCGACACACATCACTGCTCCGCTTCTGGCTACCACACCTTTCACACAGACCCTAGAAATTGGAGAAGCCTCCTCAAGGTAAAACTATAATCTCTCAGCATCAGCAGTGGAACTATCCTAATGCTCCTCCTGTTATCTGGGAATGTATCCAAATCCTGGCCTCCGCTGCCACCCAGATCTGTGGGTATCAAGACAAAGGCCTAACAATCGCTGCAATGAATATTTGCAAGCCTAATAGCAAAGTTTACACAATTACAGGCCTGGATGGCTCAGCAACCAGACATAGCATGCCTAACTGAGACTTGGCTGACAGGCCAATATAAACAAGCGTTTGTCAATCGCCGAATGTTGGCTTGCTGGCATTGGGGTGCTGGAGGTTAGAGCGATGCAGCACAGGAATGGCAGTCAAGTAGCGATCTGATGCCAACCCACCCCACCCGCAGAGAGGGACAGGCATTAGGGTGTCCCTGTGGGTGTTTGGTAGTGCAGTGCGGGAAAACATGCCAGGCAGGTGTGAATGACAGCTGCACAGTTCATATAGGAGGTGTAAAAATGCCGTGTTGAAAATGTGGCATACAAATATACAAAATGTGCGGAGTTACAAGGGTGCATGGGGAATATGCAACACATGCTAGCAACACTGCCATTTTATGGCATTCGGTACCACATTTTCAACATAGGTATTTTAGCACCTCTGCTCATGTACAGTGTCACTGTCATTTTCTCAAAGTGTCCCAAGAAGTGACTTCACACAGCGTCCAAACTATTCTGCTCCGGAAGTGCAAAAACACATTTTGGGCAGGGTATGTGAAATGACGGCTGTACTGTTCATCAAGAGGTGTGGAAAATGGCAATGTTGAAAATCCAGAATGAAAATATCATGAATGCACAATGATGCAGTGTCGTGCAATCTGCCAATGCACGCTTGTAACACAGTCATTTTATGGAGTATCAGCACCAAATTTTCAACATAGGCATTTTAGGACCTCTGCTCATGAACTGTGTCACTGTCATTTTCATAATCTGGCCCAAACACTGATTTCCCACAGCAACTGTGCCACTGTGCGCTGGAAGTGCGTAAACACATTTCGGGCAGGATGTGGGAAATGACAGCTGTACTGTTCACAAGGAGGTGTACAAAAATGCCAATGCTGAAAATCCGGCATTAAAATATTGGGAATGCGTGAAGTTAAGAGACTGCAAAGCAACTGTGAAACTCACGCTCGTAAAACAGGCATTTGTTGGATTTTTCCCACCAAATTTGGAACATAGGCTTTTTGAGGTCACCTCATGAATGGCATCTGCTCATTCATTACTGGTCCCGAAGGTGATTTCACGAGTGACTGCTAAATCATCTTTCGAGGCTGATTAATGCCATGACAGTGATAGAATTCATGAGGAGGGGCCCTTAAAACCCCATGTTGGAAAATTTGTGCCAAATTCCAAAAATGCTTGAGATATGCAGCAAAAGTAGAAAAACCCTATTCACTCCATTATACAGCTTGCCGCATTTCTTCAGTTTGCAGTTGGCTTTGAAGAGGTGAGACATGTTCCCAGTCCACGGAAGATCGTCTCGCGAGGTCCAGAGGTAAGTACAGGGTGGGGTGTGGGGAGGCAGGGTGAGTTGGTGGGTGGGTGTTGGTGGGAGTGGGGTAGTAAGAAGCGCCGAGGATAGTTTTTTATTTGTAGGTTTATTTTTTTACTAGACGATGACGGGATGTTTGCCGCAGCTGAAAGGCTGTTTGGGGGGCTGGAGCCAGCGGGGATTGGGCACCCCCATGTCGGCTATAACACATTTTGTCATGGGTGGGCTCAGCGTGGTACCTGGATGCTTTTGAGGCACGTGGAACCGGAGTGGGATTGGGCACCCTCCGTTGGCCATAATAAGCTTTTGCCATGCTGGGGGTGGGCCCCTGCGCCGTGGCACCAGAAAGCTTTGGGAGGTGCAGCCATGGACCTGATGGGATTGGGCACCCCATCAGCCATGACAGTTTTTGCCACTGGGTTGGCTCCCAGTGGGACCTGGACATCTTTGTGGGGAGGCGTGGAGCTTGACTGGGATTGGGCACCCCTGTTGGCCAGTACAGTGTGGGGAGGGAGTGTTCACACGCATATGCATGCTTGCATGTGTGTGTGTGGGGAAGATTCGCTCACCTGAAGCAGAGTTCCTACTTTCAACTGTATGCCACCATATTTTCTACTGCTGCTGGTAGATAGCTGCAGCAGTCATTGGAGAATCTGCGGCTGTGCCTGCAAACTCACTGACTGAACTGGAAGAGAGGGTGCCACACCTCCGAAAAACTTCGATGATGGCACTATGTTTCCTTGCACATGCGAGCAAACATACATAAAGGAAAGTGGTTATCCCTCTGTACAGACAGCTGGTGAGACCCCAGCTGGAGTACTTTGTGCATTTGGAGACCTCATTCACAAGGACATAGACAGGATTAGAAGCAGTCCAGAGGAGGGCACCAAAATGGTGCAGGGTCTGCATCAGAAACAATAATGAAGAGAGACTGAGAGAGCTTAATATTTATATCCTTGATGAAAGGAGGATGGGGCATTATAGAAACTTTCAAGTAGCTCAGGGAATCAACAAAGTCCAGGAGGGTAGCATCTTTCAGAAAAATAGATGTGTATGAACAAGGGGGCACAATTTAAAGATAGATCGGAGACAGCTCAGGAGTAATGTGAGAAAATTTCTTTTCACAGAGAGAGTGGTGGATGTATAGAACCACCTTCCTGGGAAGGTGGTTGGGCCTAAAACAGTGGGGGAATTCAAACATGCATGGGACAGACATAAGGCAATTGTAGTGAGGGGTGGCAGGAAGTAGGCTGTTGGATAACTAGAATCTGCAGCTTATCCAGTAGGTAGGGAAATGGGCAAACTGGGTGGGCCAAGCAGCCCTTATCTGCCATCAAAGTCTATGTTTCTATGTTTCCATGGACAGGGCATAGCTGAGTTACCCCTGAACATAGTCGCATAGTCACTGTAAGGCACTAGCACAGCCCATATTCAGAAAGGCAGCACCCTCTGGACAGGGTGGGGCTGTGTTTCTACTGAGTATAGTCATTGTGTGAGGCACTAGCACAGCCCCATATTCAGACAGGCAGCACGCTCTGGAAAGGGTGGGGCTGTGTTTCTACCGAGTATAGTCACTGTGTGAGGCACTGGCACAGCCCCATATTCAGACAGGCAACACACTCTGGACAGGGTGGTGTTGTCACCACTGAGCATAGTCACTGTGTGAGGCACTAGCACAGCCCCATATTCAGGCAGAATGCACACTCAGGACATAGTGGGGCTGTGTTACTGCTGAGCATAGTCACTGTGTGAATCACTAGCACAGCCTCATATTCAGACAGACAGCACACTCTAGACAGGGTGGTGCTGTCACCACTGAGCACAGTCACTGTGTGAAGCACTAGCACAGCCCCTTATTCAGGCAGAATGCACACTCAGGACATAGCGGGGCTGTGTTACTGCTGAGCATAGTCACTGTGTGAATCACTAGCACAGCCTCATATTCAGACAGACAGCATATTCTGGACAGGGTGGTGCTGTGTTACCACTGAGCATAAAAACTATGTGAGGCACTAGCACAGCCCCATATTCAGAACAGTGGCACACTCTTGACAGGGTGAGGCTGTGTTACTGTGGAACATAGTCACTGTGTAAGGCACCAGTGTAGCCCCATATTCAGGCAGGCAGCATGCTCTGGATTGGGTGGGGCTGTGTTGCTGCTGAGCGAGTCGCTGTGCAAGGCACCATCACAGCCCATATTCAGACGGGCAGCATACTCTAGATGGGGGAGGGGCTGTGTTACAGCTCTGCATATCACTGTGTGAGGCACTAGTGTAGCCCCATATTCAGGCAGGCAGCACCTCTGGACAGGGTAGGGCTGTGTTACTGCTGAGCATAGTCACTGTGCAGGCACCTAGCACAACCCCATATTCAGACAGGCAGCACACGCTGAACAGCTTGGACCTGAGTATTGCTATCATGGCAGAGTCACTATGTGAACTCACTGGCACAGCACCATATTCAGACAGGCAGCACCCTCTGGACAGTGCAAGGCTTGTTGACTGCTTGGCAGAGTCACTGTGTGAATCACTAGCACAGCCCCATATTCAGACAGGCAGCACACTCTGGACAGGGTAGGGGCTGTATTACTGCTGGAGCATAGTCACTGATGCAGGCGCTAGCACAGTTCTATTATTCAGACAGGGCAGCACGCTGAACAGCATGGACCTGTGTTACTGCTAAGCAGAGTCACCATTGAATCTCTGGGCACAGCCCCAAGTTCAGGCAGGCAGCACACTCTCAGCAGGGCAGTGCTTTGTTACTGCTGAGCATAGTCACTGCGTGAGGCACTAGCACAGACTATATTCAGGCAGAATGCACACTCTGGACATAGCGGGGCTGTGTTACTGCTGAGCATAGTCACTGTGTGAGGCACTAGCACAGCCCCATATTCAGGCAGAATGCACACTGTGGACATAGCGGGGTTATGTTACTGCTGAGCATAGTCACTGCGTGAGGCACTAGCACAGCCCATATTCAGGCAGAATGCACACTCTGGACTTAGCGGGGCTGTGTTACTGCTGAGCATAGTAACTGTGTGAGGCACTTGCACAGCCCATATTCAGGCAGAATGCACACTCTGGACATAGCGGGGTTGTGTTGCTGCTGAGCATAGTCACTGTGTGAGGCACTAGCACAGCCCCATATATAGGCAGAATGCACACTCTGGACATAGCGGGGCTGTGTTACTGCTGAGCATAGTCACTGTGTGAGGCATTAGCACAGCTCATTTTCAGGCAGAATGCACACTCTGGACATAGTGGGGCTATGTTACTGCTGAGCACAGTCACTGTGCGAGGCACTAGTACAGCCCCGTATTTAGGCAGGCAGTGCATTCTGGACAGAGTCACTGGTCTGTCTGAAAACAGCAAACTCGAGCTGGATGTGTGCTGTCTTACTTATGCGCACTAAGGGAGCATGGCACAATGGTCCAGCTCTCTGAATATGGGGCCGTTAGTGAGCCCCAATGTGGCATCATGCTTATGAAGGACTTGCTGATCCTGATTCTGAATTTATCAGCGTTAGAAATTTTCACCACCACACTTCTTCAAAGTGATCCCTACTGTAGTTTTTCAATGGTTTGAGCTCTATCTTACAATACAACCTTCATTTGCATGTATCATGGAAGAGATTTTGATTTTCTTGACAGCAAAGCCATCAGGGAATGGACAAACAGCTGTTACCCAGAGGGCATCTCTTACTAGGGCCTTGTTGCAATTAAAAACTCTTCCAGAAATATAATCATAATGTTAGAATTAATTCTTTTTTTGGAATTTCAGAGCTTTTGAGATTGTTGTATAATTTTAGGGTTACTAGGTATACACTGTTTATTCTAAATTGTTTTAACATTGAAATAGAGTATAAATAAGCCTGTCAGAAACAACGGAGAGACTAGAAGTCATAAACCAGTACTAGTGCACATCTGTATCAGATTAGAGTTAGCACATAATAATTTGGCTGTGTAGTTTCTTTAACTGCTCATCCAAAGGAAGGATTTAGTTCTGTAAATTTGGTAGGGCACTTATCTTTGGTTTTAACTTGCTGCTTTTTTGCATGCATAGAAACCAGTCCTATTTCAAGTAGCACAGTTTCAAAGTAACTTACAGATAAAATTCTGAGATTATGCAGGTGGTTCATATGCAGGGCTCTCCTTTATAGTAATAACACCCACCTTGCACAGAAGAGTTTTACGTATCTGTTCCTTCAAGTAATGATGCAAAACATTTTGATGCCACTTGTGATCATCTCTAGCCTCGTTTACAGAACCACCCACTCACAGGGGTCTGCATCACAGAAGCCTGCGATCCTCAGGTACAGAAGGGATGGCGAGATCATTATCGGGGGAGTCTTTGGCCTTCAACAAAGCTTAGTTTTCAGCTGTTCCTTTGCCAATCCTCTGGCTGGCACACATTATAGATAACAACCGACTGTGTGTCAGGGTAAATCTGTTTCTCTCTAAAATAAGAATAATCTGGCTTGAGTGTGTGGATGCAATATTTTCCATTGTTGTGGCACAGCAAAGGTTAAGCATTTTATCTGACTGCTGAATGTATATTTGTATAGGAACTCAGTTCATTTGGTATAGAATTAAGCTGAGATGCTAAGGGCATAACGTACATTCCCAGTTAGGTCCCAGTTATTTTCACATTTATTTTTTTTTGTATATTTTATGGAGTTTCATATCAACAAATGGGTACAGCACAAAATACCAGCTAAAATGAACTCAAAACCTGATTGGTGAAAACGCAGTAGCTGGTGTCTTGATAAACAATAATCAATATTATTTTAATAAACACGACATGTCTTTTATTAAGTTACAATCCAGTGCCCCCCCTTCCACATATGCTGCCCTGACAAGGTCTGCATCTTTAAGGAGGTTCTCTGTTGTTTCAGCAACCCCATGTCAACTTCTTAATATTTTGTCCAATACATGATGGCCATCTAAACATTTAAAATCCACACAAAAATGAACATAGGTTGCTATACTTGTTTCCAAGTTACGTTAGTGAGACTTCATCCCACTTTAAAGAAAAACAATCGTAAGAGTCAGACTATTTATGTAATCATAACATTAATGTTTTAGTTGTCAACGATGAGTGTGACAGAAAACTGAAACAAGGAGTCACCGTTTTCACGATGTTTGGTTTTGTGTGCAAACTTGACTGAAAAATGATCAGCACTGTTACACCCTAGTGTACTAACATATCCCTACCAATGAAAACATTTGTATGTTCCAATGTGCACAATCATTTTAGTCCCATGTCATTTTCTATAAAATGTTTTGATAGATATAGAATAAGGGGTGAATATTGCTAAAAGAAAAATATAGGGGTTACACTTTTTGGTAATATCTGCTCTTGAAGTTGCAGTTTTAGAGGTGCGTGGCTCAGGACAAAAATAATGGAAACATGGTAAAAATTAAAGTTGCAATGTTCAAACAATTAAAAGTATATGCAGAATGACAAATACATTAATATAAACTAAACAGAGTAACAAAAAGAAGACAGATGTCATAATATAGTGCCTTATATGATGCCAACAACTGCAAATTGTAGGAGCTAATTTCTTCCCGCTCTGCAACCAACAACATAATAATTCTAAGTTCTGCACAAATATGGGTCAGCACTTATTTAGTTATCATGCAGCTTCATTTTGAACTCCCTACCTCTTTCTATTGAAATATCTTCCTCTCTTTGTGTTTGCCAAGCTCCAAAAGTCACACTGCTCCTCAGCCCAAGTCTACTCCTGCTTGATACCCCTCCCCTGTCCTGATCCTCCCATCTTATACTACCTAATCACACCCACTGACCAACTGTGGTCACATTGTTCTCTTCCTCCATCTTCTTCCTCCTTTTTTCTGCCCTCTACTATTATTTATTACATCATAGGCACCTTTGTTTATTTCAATATTAGCACCACATGTGCTCACGTTTGTCTACTTCCTGCTGTATATGCACATGCATTCCCTATAATTTTTTTCCTGTTTGTCTCTGCTTCTGCACTTGGGCCATGACTAAAAAAGATACTTGTTACCAATGCACTCACCCAATAAGCAAAGTTAAATAAATAATTACATACATTCATACATACATACATAAATAATGCTTCCATATTTTCCAAAATGTACTTGTGCGAGGTATCACTTACAAGGTCACCTCATTTACCATGCCCTACACTGTTCTAAATTCTCAGATACTCAGAATGAATTGCAGTATTGTGGTTTCTGTCTGTCACCAATCTAGCCCTTCTGAGTTTTTCTTTTTAGCCAAGATTTTCTTAAATGCCCCTAGTGAGCTGAAGTTCTGTACATTCCTGCATGTTACTAATACTGCTCTCTGATCCTGTGTATGGGATTTTTATGCCTCTGCTTATATCTGAGTTAACATAGAAACATAGAACATAGAAACATAGAATTTTACAGCAGATAAGGACCGATTGGCCCACCCAGTCTGCCCATTTCCCTACCTAATGGATAAGCTGCAGATCCTAGTTAACCAGCAGCCTACTTCTTTCTACCCCCACCCCTAGAATTTCCTTATGACTGTCCCATGCTTGCTTGAATTCCACCACTGTTTTGACTCCACAACCTCCTCCGGTAGACTGTTCTATGCATCCACAACCTCTCTGTGAAAATATACTTAAATTACCTCTGAGCTGCCCCCATCTTCAAATTTTGCCCTTGTTCTTGAACACCTTTTTTTGAAAGATGCTCCTCTTGGACTTTGTTGATTCCTTGAGGTACTTGAAAGTTTCTGTCATGTCCCCTCCTCTTCCCTCAAGGCTACATATTAAGCTCCTTAAGTCTCTCTTCTGTTCTCCAGTGCAGACCTGCACCATTTTTAGTTGCCTCCTCTGGACAGATTCCATCCTGTCTATGTCTTTGCAGAGACTGGGTCTCCAGAACTGCACTTGGTGCTCCAGATGGGGTCTCACCAGCTGTCTGTACAGAGGATAATAACTTCCTGTTTTGTACTGGTGATGCCTCCCTATGCATCCCAGTATCCCCCAGCCCTCCTTGCTGCCCTCTCACATTGCTTGCCCACCTTTAGGTCATCTGATATGACTACCCCAGGTCCTGCTCCATTTGTTGTGTTGTTAGTATCTCACCCCCATTGTGTACTCTTCCTGGGTTTTGTTTCCTAGGTGCATTACCTTTGCACTTCTTAGCATTGAATCTAAGCTGCCATGCATTTGACCATTCCTTTAACCTTCACCAAGTCCCTTCTCATCCTTTCCCCCCACCTTGTGCATCAACACTGTTGCAGATCTTTTAGTCACCTGCAAAGAGACACCTTTTCCTTCCAGTCCTCTGCACGTCGCTTATAAAGACATTGAAGAGCACCGATCCTAATACTTGAACCTCGTGGTACCCCACTAGTAACTCCCTTCTTCATGAGGACTCCCATTTACTATGCTCACTGTGTCCTGATTCTCGAGCCAATTTTACCCAGGCAGTCATCTTGGGACCCACTCCCAGACTGGCTAACTTGTATATTAATTTCTTTGTGTGGATCTGTCAAATGCCTTGTTAAAGTCTAGTAGGCCATGTCCACAGGTCCTCCTCGATCTACTACTTTATTACCTTGAGTTCAAGAAATCTATCAGATCTTCTGGCATGACCTTCCTGCTGTGAATCCATGTTGCCTTGGGTCCTGTGCCTCTCTGGCCTCTAGATACCGTGACAATTCTTTCCTTCAGAAGTGATTCCATTATTTTTCCTATCACTGAAGTTAAACTAACAGATCCTGTAGTTTCCTGCTTGCCTTTGTCCCACTTTTGTGAGGGGAATCAAATCTGCCCTCTCCCGCTCCTCGGTTACCACCCCATCCTCCATGATTTGTCTAAAGAGGGTAGTCAGTGGTGTCACTAGTTCTGACCTCAGTTCTTTAGAATTCTGGGATGGACCCATCAGGTCCCATTGCTTTTGTCCATCTTAATTTTATGAGTTCTTTCAGAACCCTTTCTTCTGTAAATGGGCTGGTATTGCTTTCTGTATCCAGAGTGTTTCTACTGTTTGTTTTAGGTACCTCCCCTCTTCCTTTGTAAATACTGAGCAAAAATATTTGTTTAGTATCCTGCTTTTCTCAGTCACCTCTGCCCACCCTCCTCTGCTTTATTAAGCCTCACTATCCCTCCTTGGACTTCCTTTCATGCTCCTGATGTACCTATAAAAGGTTTTATCCCTTCTTAACTGGAGTTGGCTGTCTTTTCCTCGGTTTGGGCTTTGCTGTTCTGACTGCCTTGGCTTCCTTTTGCTTTAACTGATACAGTTCTCTGTCCTGCTCCTTCTGTGATTCCTTGTTCTTCCTGAATGCTTTCTTTTTCACTTGAACCTTTCTTGCTGTTTCTTTGAGAACCATAGTGGTTTTTACATCATTTCATTTTGTTTATTTGCTTCACACAAAGGCTTGCTGCCCTGTGGATGGCAGTTTTATTATTCCTCATTGTTCTTCCACCCTCCTTCCGCCCATTTGCTAGTGCATTCCTTAGGCACTCACCCATTTTGGCAAGTGTAAATCATGACTTGTGCCATGCATTACACTGTACCTGCAGGTGTGCCAGGGACCCAGGCCCATTTCCAATACTGTGTACACTGGGGCCAGTCAAGGTACATCAAACCCCATGGCGTAAATCATGACTTGTGCCATGCATTACACTGTACCTGCTGGTGTGCCAGGGACCCAGGGCCCAATTACAATACTATGCACACTGGGGCAAGCCAAGAAACACCAAACCCCATGGCATAAATCGTGACTTGCGCCATGTGTTACACTGTTCCAGCTGGTGTGCCAGGGACCCACAGCCCAATTCCAAAACTGTGTACCCTGGGGCAACCCAAGATACACCAAACCCCATGGCGTAAATCATGACTTGCACCATGCATTACACTGTACCTGCTGGTGTGCCTGGGACCCAAAGCCCAATTCCAATACTGTGTACACTGGGTCAAGCCAAGATACACCAAACCCCATAGAAACATAGAAACATAGAATTTGACGGCAGATAAGGACCGCTTGGCCCACCCAGTCTGCCCATTTCCCTGCCTACTGGATAAGCTGCAGATCCTAGTTAACCAGCAGCCTACTTTTTCCTACCCCCATCTCCTAGAATTGCCTTATGACTGTCCCATGCATGCTTGAATTCCACCACTGTTTTTGACTCCACAACCTCCTCCGGAAGGCTGCTCCATGCATCCACAACCCCTCTGTGAAAAAATACTCTCAAATTACCTCTGAGCCGCCTCCCCATCTTCAAATTGTGCCCCCTGTTCTTGCACTCTTTTTTGAAAGATGCTACCTCTTGACTTTGTTGATTCCTTGAGGTACTTGAAAGCTTCTATCATGTCCCCCTCTCCCTCCTTTCCTCGAGGCTATACATATTAGCTTCTTTAGTCTCTCTTCATATGTCTGCGTGCAGACCCTGCACCATTTTAGTTGCCCTCCTGGACAGCTTCATCCTGTCTATGTCTTTTGCTAAGACTGGTTCCAGAACTGCACGAGTACTCCAGATGGGGTCTGACCTAGCTGTCTGTACAGAGGGATAATAACTTCCTGTTTTCTACTGGTGATGCCTCCCTACATCCCAATATCCCCAGCCTCATTGTTGCCCTCTCACATTGCTTGCCCACCTTTAGGTCATCTGATTTGACTACCCCAGGTCCTTTCCATTTTTGTTGTTGTTAGTATCTCACCCCCCATTGTGTACTCTTCCCCTGGGTTTTTGTTTCCCAGGTGCATTACCTTGCATTTCTTAGCATTGAATCTAAGCTGCCAAACATTTGACCATTCTTCTAACCTAGCCAAGTCCCTTTTCATCCTTTCCACCCCACCTTGTGCATCAACTCTGTTGCAGATCTTTGAGTCATCTGCAAAGAGACTTACTTTTCCTTCCAGTCCCTCTGCAATGTCGCTTATAAAGACATTGAAGAGGACTGATCCTAATACTGAACCCAGCGGTACCCCACTAGTAACCCCCCTTTCATCAGAGTGGACTCCATTTACTATTACTCTCTGTGTCCTATTTTCCAGCCAATTTTTTACCCAGGCTGTCATCTTGGGACCCATTCCCAGGCTAGCTAACTTGTATATTAATCTTTTGTGTGGGACTGTGTCAAATGCCTTGCTAAAGTCTAGGTAGGCCATGTCCACAGCCCTCCTGATCTACTACTTTGGTCACCCAGTCAAAGAAATCTATCAGATTTGTCTGGCATGACCTTCCTGCTGTGAATCCATGCTGCCTTGGGTCCTGTGCCCTCTGGCCTCTAGATACTTGACAATTTTTCCTTCAGAAGTGATTCCATCATTTTCCTACCACTGAGGTTAACCCAACAGGTCTGTAGTTTCCTGCTTCTGCCTTGCTCCTACTTTTGTGAAGGGAATCTACATCTGCCCTCCTCCAGTCCTCGGGTACCACCCCATCCTCCCGATTTGTTAAACAGGGTAGCTGGTGGTGTCACTAATTCAACCCTTAGTTCTTTTAGAATTCTGGGATGAACTTCATCAGGCCCCATTGCTTTGTCCACCTTCAGTTTTAAGAGTTCTTTCAGAACCTTTCTTCTGTAAATGGGCTGTATCAACTTCTGTATCCAGTGTGTTTCTACTGTTTGTTCTAGGTAACCCTCTTCCTTTGTAAATACTGAGCAAAATATTTGTTTAGTATTCTGCCTTTCACAGTCTCCCTCTGCCCACCCCCCTTTATTAAGCCTTCACTATCCTCCCTTGGTTTTCTCTTCGCTCCTGATGTACCAATAAAAGGTTTTATCCCCTTCTAACTGAGTTGGCTATCTTTTCTCGGTTTGGGCCTTTGCTGTTCTGACTGCCTTCCCAGCTTCCTTTTGTTTCTAACTGATACAGTTCTCTGTCCTGCCTCTTCTACATTCCTTGTACTTCCTGAAAGCTTTCTTTTCTCTTGAACCTTCACTGCCACTTCCTTTGAGAACCATAGTGGTTTTACATCGTTTAGTTTTGTTTGTTTGCTTCACACAAAGGCTTGTTGCCTCTGTGATGGCAGTTTTATTATTCCCATTGTTCTTCCATCCCTCCTTCCTGCCCATGTGCTAGTGCATTCCTTAGCACGCATCTATTTTGGCAAAGTCAGCCTCCTAAAGTCCAGTACCTTTGCCTTTGTATGGCTTGACTCTATTGCTGTGTTTATTGTGAACCATACTATCTGATGGTCGCTAGTCTCTACATGGCTTCCCACTTACATCTGTGATCCTCTCTTCATCTCCATTTGAGAGAACCAGGTCTAGATTGTTCTCCTCGAGTGGGCTCCAATACTAGTTGTTCTAAGGCATGCCCCCTGTAGGGCATCTAGAATAACCCACTCTTTGTGGCTGTGGCAACTGCACTCCAGTTAACATCTGGCATATTCAGATCACCCATCAGCAATCTCTCCTTTTTGCCATACTACATACTTTCTACATTTCTGTTTATTTTCTCCCTGAGAAGTGGGTCTGTATACAACCCCAGAGTGATTGTGGTGCCATTGCAGGTCTCCAAATTTATCCACAGTGCTTCTTCCTCCCTGTTTTCTTTTTGTTCTGTTACTTTGATTCCTTCCTTATGTAAAGAGCTACCTCCTCCTCCTTTACCCTCCCTGTCCTCCTGTAGATAGTGTATCCTGGTATGTTTATGTCCCAGTCATGGTTTTGTGTGAACCATGTTTCTGTGACTGCCACGATATCCACATGTTCCTCCTCCATCAAGGCCACTAATTCAGGCAGCTTGTTACTCAGACTACGTGCATTGGTACTCATTGCTCTCCATTTTTTGATGGCTTTACTTTCTGTTGCAGCATCCCCCACTGACCTTTCTACCTCTGGTCTTTTTCTCATTTAGTACCCTGTTTTGTAGGGAGATGCTGGGATTTTCCTGCTGCTCATCAGTGCCTCCCCCCTTGACTAGTTTAAAAGCTTGCCAATGAAGCATTTAAACCGATAGCTCAAAAGACTTGTTCCCTTCCTGAACAGATGCAGACCATCCTGTCAGTATAGGCTGGAGTCCCTCCAGGTGGAACCCCAGTCCCCAATGAAGCCAAACCCCTGTGCTCCACACCATTTTTTCAACCACTCATTAAACTGCATGGTGCAAAGTACCCTTGCCTCACTCATGCCATTTACAGGCAGTAAATGGTGTAAATCATGACTAGTGCCATGCGTTACATTGTACCTGCTGGTGTGCCAGGGACCCAGAGCCCAATTCCAATACTGTGTACACTGAGGCAAGCCAAGATGCACCAAACCCCATGGCGTAAATCATGAAATGCGTCATGCGTTACACTGTACCAGCTGGTGTGCCAGGGACCCAGAGCCCAAATCCAATACTGTGTACACTGGTGCAACCGAAGATACAATAAACCCCATGGTTTAAATCATGAATTGCGACATGCGTTACATTGTACCTGCTGGTGTGCCAGGGACCGAGAGCCAAATTCAAATACTACGTACACTGAGGCAACCCATGATACAGCAAACCTCATGGTGTAATTCATGACTTGTGACATGCATTACACTGTACCTGCTGGTGTGCCAGGAACCCAGGTCCCAATTCCAATTCTGTGTACACAGAGGTAAGCCAAGATACACCAAGCCCCATGGTGTAAATCATGACTGGTGCCAAGCGTTACACTGTACCTGCTGGTATGCCAGGGACCTAGAGCCCAATTCCAATACTGTTTACACTGGGGCACGGCAAGATACACCAAACCCCATGGTGTAAATCATAACTGGTTCCATGCAATACACTGTACCTGCTGGTGTGCCAGGGATGCAGAGCCTAATTCCAAAACTGTGTGCACTAGGGCAAGCCAAGATACATGAAACCCCATTGTATAAATCTTGACTTGTGCCATGCTACACTGTACCTGCTGGTGTTTCAGAAACACAAGGCCCAAATCAAATACTGTGTAGACTGGGCAAGCCAAGATACACCAAACCCTATGGCGTAAATCATGAATTGTGCCTCATGCTACACTGTATCTGCTGGTGCTAGGGACCCAGGTCCCAATTCCAATACTGTGACACTGGGCCAAGCCAAGATACACCAAACCCATGCGTGAATAATGACTTGTGCCATGCTACACTGTACCTGCTGGAGTGCGAGGGACCCAGAGACCAATTTCAATACTGTGTACACTGGGGCAAGCCAAGATATACCAAACCCCATGGTGTAATAATGACTTGTGCCATGCATTACACTGTAACTCCTGGGTGCCAGGGAACCATGGCCCAATTCCAAAACTGTGTCCATCAGCAAGTCAAGATATATCAAACCCCATGGCATAAATCATGACTTGTGCCATGCATTACACTGTACCTGCTGTTGTGCCAGGGACCAATTCTAATGCTATGCACACCGGGCAAGCCAAGATACACCAAACCCCATGATGTAAATCTGGACTGCTTCAATGCGTTACACTGTTCCCGCTGGTGTGCCAGGGACTAAGAGCCCAATTCCAATACTGTGTACATTGGGGCAAGCCAAGATACATGAAACCCCATGGTGTAAATCATGACTTGTGCCATGCGTTACACTGTACCTACTGGTGTTCCAGCTACACATAGCCCAATTCCAATACTGTGTACACTGGGGCAACCCAAGATACACCAAACCCCATGGTGTAAATCATGAATTGTGCCAAGCATTACACTGAACCTGCTGGTATGCCAGGGACACAGAGCCCAATATCAATACTGTGTACACTGGGCAAGCCAAGATATACCAAACCCCATGGTGTAAATCATGACTTATGCATGCATTACACTGTACCTGCTGGTGTGACAGGGACCCAGGGCCCAATTCCAATACTGTGTACACTGGGGCAAGCCAAGATACACCAAACTCCATGGTGTAAATCATGACTTGTGCCATGCGTTACTCTATACCTGCTGGTGTGCCAGGGACCCAGGGCCCAATTCCAATACAGTGTACACTGGGGCAAGCCTAGATACACCAAATCCCAAGGTGTAAATCATGACTTGTGCCATGCATTACACTGTACCTGCAGGTGTGCCAAGGACCCAGGCCCAATTCCAATACTGTGTACACTGGGGCAAGTCAAGGTACATCAAACCCCATGGCGTAAATCATGACTTGTGCCATGCATTACACTGTACCTGCTGGTGTGCCAGGGACCCAGGGCCCATTCCAATACTATGCACACTCGGGCAAGCCAAGATACACGAAACCCCATGGTGTAAATCATGACTTGCGCCATGTATTACACTGTTCCAGCTGGAGTGCCAGGGACCCACGGCCCATCCCAAAACTGTGTACTGTGGGCAACCTAAGAACACTAAACCCCTGGCGTAAATCATGACTTGCGCCATGCATTACACTGTACCTGCTGGTGTGTCTTGGACCCAAAACCCAATTCCAATACTGTGTACACTGGGGCAAGCCAAGATACAACAAACCCCATGGTGTAAATCATGACTTGTGCCATGCGTTACACTATACCTGCAGTTCTGCCAGGGACCCAGAGCCCAATTCCAATACTGTGTACAATGGGGAAAGCCAAGATACATGAAACCCCATGGTGTAAATCATGACTTGTGCCATGAGTTACAATGTACCTGCTGGTGTGCCACGGACCCAGTGCGCAAATCCAATACTGTGTACACTGGGGCAAGCCAAGATACACCAAACCCCATGGCGTAAATCATGAATAGTGTCGTGCGTTACACTGTACCAGCTGGTGTGCCAGGGACCCAGAGCCCAAATCCAATACTGTGTATACTGGGGCAACCCAAGATACAATAAACCCCATGGTTCAAATCATGAATTGCACCATGCGTTACACTGTACCTGCTGGTGTGCCAGGGACCCAGAGACCAATTCAAATACTGCGTACACTGGGGCAACCCACGATACACCAAACCCCATGGTGTAAATCATGACTTGTGCATTCATTACACTGTACCTGCTGGTGTGCCAGGGACCCAGGGCCCAATTAAAATACTGTGTACACTGGGGCAAGGCAAGATACACCAAACCCCATGGTGTAACTCATGACTGGTTCCATGCCTTAGACTGCACCTGCTGATATGCCAGGGACCCAGAGCCCAATTCCAAAACTGTGTACACTAGGGCAAGCCAAGATACATGAAACCCTATTGTATAAATCTTGACTTGTGCCATGCATTACACTGTACTTGCTGGTGTGCCAGGGACACATAGCCCAATTCCAATACTGTGTACACTGGGGCAACCCAAGGTACACCAAACCCCATGGTGTAAATCATGACTTGTGCCATGCATTACACTGTACCTGCTGGTATGCCAGGGACCCAGAGACGAATTCCAATACTGTGTACACTGGGGCAAGCCAAGATACATCAAACCCCATGATGTAAATAAAGACTGGTTCAATGCGTTACACTGTACCTACTGGTGTGCCAGGGACCAAGAGCCCAATTCCAATACTGTGTACACTGGGCAAGTCAATACATCAAACCCCATGGTGTGCAAATCATGACTTGTGCTATCGCGTTGCACTGTACCTGCTTGTGTGCTAGGACCCAGGTCCCAATTCCAATATTGTGCACATCGTGCAAGCCAAGATACACCAAACCCCATTATGTAAATCATGACTTCTGCCATGTGTTACTTTGTACTCTGGTGGTGAGCCAGGACCCAGGCCCAATTCAATACTGTGTACACTGCGGCAAATCATATACACCAAACCCCATGGTGTTAATCATTACTGTGCCATGAGTTACACTGTATCTGCAGGTGCCAGGGACCCAGGGCCCAATTCCATATGTATACACTGGGGCAAGTCAAGATACCCAACTCATGTAGTAAATCATGATGGTGCCATGCGTTACAGTACCTACTGGTATGCCAGGACCCAGGTCCAATTCCAATACTGTGTACATTGGCCAATCCAAGATACACCAAACTCCATCGTGAAATCATGACTTGTGCCATGCTACATAGCACCTACTGTTGTGCCATGGACCCAGGGACCACTTCAATACTGTGTCCACTGGAAGCTCAGAGATACTCAAACCCTATGGTGAAAAATCATGACTTGTGCCATGCATTACACTGTACCCGCAGGTGTGCCAGGAACCAGGGCCCAATTCCACTAGTGTACACTGGGGCAAGTCAAGATACATCAAACCCTATGGCGGCATACATGACTTGGTCTGCAAGCCCACTGTGCCTGTTGTGCCAGGGACCCAGGTACCAATTTAATACTATGCACACTGGGGCAAGCTAAGATTCACCAAACCCTATGATGTAAATCAGACTTCGCTAGCATACTGCACCTCTGGAGTGCCAGGGACCCAGGCCCAATTCCAATACTGTACACTGGGCAAACTAAGATACCAAACCCCATGGTTTTAACATTACTTGTGCCATGAGTTAATTGTATCTGGTGTACCAGGGACCCAGGGCCCATTTCCTGTAAGCACTGGGGAGGAGGTATTCCAATCCTATGGGTGTACATCATGATTGGGCTATATTGCTACACTGTACCTGCTGGTGTGCCAGTGACCAGAGCCCATCCAATACAGTGTACACGGGGCAAGCCAAGATACATGAAACCCCATGGTGTAAATTATCACTTGTGCCATGTGTTACACTGTACCCGCTGGTGTTCCAGGGACACAGGGCCCAAATCCAATACTGCGTACACTGGGGCAAGCCAAGATACACCAAACCACATGGCGTAGATCATGAATTGCGCCCTGCATCACACTGAACTTGCCTGGTGTGCCACCTACACAGAGCCCAATTCCAATAATGTGTACACTGGGGCAACCCAAGATTCACCATACCCCATGGTGTAAATCATGACTTGTGCCAAGCATTACACTGTATCTGTTGCGTATGTCCGGGACACAGGAGCCCAATTCCAATAATGTTCATACCTGGGCATGCTAAGAACACTAAACCCCATGGTGTAAATCATGGATTTATGCCATGTTGGAAGCACACTGTACCTCGCTGGTGTGACAGGGACCCAGGGCCCAATTCCAATACTCATGAAACTGGGGCAAGCCAACATACACCAAACTCCATGGTGTAAATCATGACTTGTGCCATGCGCTACACTGTACCTGCTGGGTGTGCCAGGGACGAGGTCCCATTCCAATATTGTGTACACTGGGCCAGCCAAGATACACTAAACCCATGGCGAATCATGCCTTGTGCCATGCTACACTGTACCTGCTGGGTGTGCCAGGGACCCAGAGACCAATTTCAATACTGTGTACACTGGGCAAGCTCTAGATATACCAAACCCCATGGTGTAAATAATGACTTGTGCCATGGTCGCAGTGTAACTGCAGGTGTGCTAGGGAACCATGGCCCACCTACCATACTGCAGTCCACTGGGGCATGTCAAGATACATCAAACCCCATGGCGAAATCATGACTTGTAGCCGGAGTTACACTGTACCTGCTGTTTGCCAGGGACCCGAGGACCAATTCTAATGCTATGCAAACCGATAAGCCAAGATACACCAAACCCATGATGTAAATCATGACTCTGCCATGCTATACTGTAACTGCTGGTGACTAGGACCCAGGCCCATTCCAATACAATGTACAATGGGGCAAATCAAGATACACCAAACCCCATGGTGTTAATCATTACCTGATGCCATGAGTTACACTGTATCTGCTGGTGTGCCAGTGACCTAGAGCCCAATTCCAATACTGTGTACACTGTTGCAAGCAAGATACATCAAACCCCATGATGAAATCATGACTGGCGCCATGCATTACACTGTACCTGCTGGTGTGCCAATGACCCAGATCCCAATTCCAATACTGTGTACACTTGTTGTGTCAAGATACATCGAAACCCATGATGTAAATCATGACTTGTGCCATGCGTTACACTGTACCAACTGGTGTTCCAGGGACACAAGGCCCAAATCCAATACTGCGTACACTGGGGCAAGCCAAGATACACCAAACACCATGGCGTAGATCATGAATTGCAGCCTGCATCAGACTGTACTTGCTGGTGTGCCAGCTTCACATAGCCCAATTCCAATACTGTGTACACTGGGGCAACCCAAGAGACACCAAACCCCATGGTGTAAATCATGACTTGTGCCAAGCATTACACTGTACCTGCTGGTATGCCAGGGACACAGAGCCCAATATCAATACTGTGTACACTGAGCAACCTAAGAGACACCAAACCCCATGGTGTAAATCATGACTTGTGCCAAGCATTACACTGTACCTGCTGGTATCCCAGGACACAGGGCCCAATATCAATACTCTGTACAATGGGGCAACCTAGATACACCAAACCCCATGGTGTTAATCATGACATGCCATGCATTTCACTGTACCTGCTGGTGTGCCAGGGACCCAGGCCCAATTCCAATACTGTGTACACTGGGGCAAGCCTAGATACATCAAACCCCATGGTGTAAATCATGACTTGTGCCATGCATTACACTGTACCTGCTGGTGTGCCAGGGACCCAGGGGCCCATCTCCAATACTATCACACTGGGGCAAGCCAAGATAGCACCTAAAACCCCATGGTGAAGATCATCGACATGCCCCATGTATTACACTGTTCCAGCTGGTGTGCCAGGGACCCACGGACCAATTCCAAAACTGTGTACACTGGTGCAAACCAAGATACACCAAACCCCTATTTCAGAATCATGACTTGCATTGTACTACACTGCACCTGCTGGTGTGCCAGGGACCCAGGGCCCAATTCCAATACTGTGTACACTGGGGCAAGCTAAGATACACCAAACCCCATGGTGTAAATCATGACTTGTGCCATGTGTTACACTGTACCTGCTGGTGTGCCAGGGACCCAGAGCCCAATTCCAATACAGTGTACACTGGGCAAGCCAAGATACATCAAACCTTTAATGTAAATCATGACTGGTTCAATGCCATACTCTGTACCTGCTTGTGTGCCAGGGACTAAGATCCCAATTCCAATACTGTGTACACTGGGGCAAGCCAAGATTCATGATCCCCAAAGTGTAAATCATGACTTGTGCCATGCATTACACTGTACCTACTGGTGTTCCAGGACACAGAGCCCAAATCAATACTCATGTACACTGGGCAAGCCAAGATACACCAAACCCCATGGTGATCATGAATTGCGCTCTGCATCACACTGTACTTTCTGGTGTGCGCCACATAGCTCCAATTCCAATACTGTGTACACTGGGGCAACCAAGATACACCAAACCACATGGTGTAAATCATGACTGGTTCCATGCAATACACTGTACCTGCTGTTGTGCCAGGGCATGCAGAGCCCAATTCAAAACTATTACACTGAGCAAGCCAAGATACATGAAACCCCATTGTATAAATCTTGACTTTGTGCCATCGTTACACTGTACCTGCTGTTGGTGTTTCAGAACACAAAGGCCAAATCCAATACTGTGTAGACTGGGGCGTCATATTACACAAACCCTTTAAGCGAATCATGAATCGTGTCCCCGCGTTACACTGTACTTGCTGGTGTGCCAGGGACACATAGCCAATTCCAATACTGTGTACACTGGGGCAACCTAAGATACACCAAACCCCATGATGTAAATCATGACTTGTGCCATGCTTACACTGTACCTGTTGGTTGCAGGGACCCAGGTCCCAATTCCAATACTGTGTACACTGGGCAAAGCCAAGATACACTAAAAATCCATGGCGTAATCATGACTTGTGCCATGCGTTACACTGTACCTGCTGGTGTGCCAGGGACCTAGAGCCCAATTCCAAAACTGTTTACACTGGGGCACGGCAAGATGCACCAAACCCCATGGTGTAAATCATGACTGGTTCCATGCAATACACTGTACCTGCTGGTGTGCCAGGGACCCAGAGCCCAATTCCAAAACTGTGTGCACTAGGGCAAGCCAAGATACATGAAACCCCATTGTATAAATCTTGACTTGTGCCATGCGTTACACTGTACCTGCTGGTGTTTCAGAAACACAAGGCCCAAATCCAATACTGTGTAGACTGGGGCAAGCCAAGATACACCAAACCCTATGGCGTAAATCATGAATTGTGCCCTGCGTTACACTGTACCTGCTGGTGTGCCAGGGACCCAGGTCCCAATTCCAATACTGTGTACACTGGGCCAAGCCAAGATACACCAAACTCCATGGCGTAATAATGACTTGTGCCATGCGTTACACTGTACCTGCTGGTGTGCGAGGGACCCAGAGACCAATTTCAATACTTTGTACACTGGGGCAAGCCAAGATATACCAAACCCCATGGTGTAAATAATGACTTGTGCCATGCATTACACTGTAACTCCTGGTGTGCCAGGGAACCATGGCCCAATTCCAAACTGTGTCCACTGGGGCAAGTCAAGATACATCAAACCCCATGGCGTAAATCATGACTTGTGCCATGCATTACACTGTACCTGCTGTTGTGCCAGGGACCAGATTCTAATGCTATATGCACACCAGGGCAAGCAAGATACACCAAACCCCATGATGTAAATCTGGACTGCTTCAATGCGTTACACTTTTCCCGCTGGTGTGCCAGGGACTAAGAGCCCAATTCCAATACTGTGTACACTGGGGCAAGCCAAGATACATGAAACCCCATGGTGTAAATCATGACTTGTGCCATGCGTTACACTGTACCTACTGGTGTTCCAGCTACACATAGCCCAATTCCAGTACTGTGTACACTGGGGCAACCCAAGATACACCAAACCCCATGGTGTAAATCATGAATTGTGCCAAGCATTACACTGAACCTGCTGGTATGCCAGGGACACAGAGCCCAATATCAATACTGTGTACACTGGGGCAAGCCAAGATATACCAAACCCCATGGTGTAAATCATGACTTATGCCATGCATTACACTGTACCTGCTGGTGTGACAGGGACCCAGGGCCCAATTCCAATACTGTGTACACTGGGGCAAGCCAAGATACACCAAACTCCATTGTGTAAATCATGCCTTGTGCCATGCGTTACTCTATACCTGCTGGTGTGCCAGGGACCCAGGGCCCAATTCCAATACTGTGTACACTGGGGCAAGCCTAGATACACCAAACCCCATGGTGTAAATCATGACTTGTGCCATGCATTACACTGTACCTGCAGGTGTGCCAGGGACCCAGGCCCAATTCCAATACTGTGTACACTGGGGCAAGTCAAGGTACATCAAACCCCATGGCGTAAATCATGACTTGTGCCATGCGTTACACTGTACCTGCTGGTGTGCCAGGGACCCAGGGCCCAATTCCTATACTATACACCCCATGCAAGCTAAGATACACCAAACCCTATGATGTAAATCATGACTTGCTCATGTATTACACTGTTCCAGCTGGAGTGCCAGGGACCCACGGCCCAATTCCAAAACTGTGTACTGTGGGGCAACCCAAGATACACCAAACCCCATGGCGTAAATCATGACTTGCGCCATGCATTACACTGTACCTGCTGGTGTGTCTTGGACCCAAACCCAATTCCAATACTGTGTACACTGGGGCAAGCCAAGATACAACAAACCCTATGGTGTAAATCATGACTTGTGCCATGCGTTACACTATACCTGCTGTTCTGCCAGGGACCCAGAGCCCAATTCCAATACTGTGTACAATGGGGAAAGCCAAGATACATGAAACCCCATGGTGTAAATCATGACTTGTGCCATGATTTACAATGTACCTGCTGGTGTGCAACGGACCCAGTGCGCAAATCCAATACTGTGTACACTGGGGCAAGCCAAGATACACCAAACCCCATGGCGTAAATCATGAATAGTGTCGTGAGTTACACTGTACCAGCTGGTGTGCCAGGGACCCAGAGCCCAAATCCAATACTGTGTACACTGGGGCAACCCAAGATACAATAAACCCCATGGTTTAAATCATGAATTGCACCATGCGTTACACTGTACCTGCTGGTGTGCCAGGGACCCAGAGCCCAATTCAAATACTGCGTACACTGGGGCAACCCACGATACACCAAACCCCATGGTGTAAATCATGACTTGTGCATGCATTACACTGTACCTGCTGGTGTGCCAGGGACCTATGTTCCCCCTACGGTGTGCGCATGTGCATCCGCACAGCAGTCAGAAATAACCCACACACAGCTTCAGTAGTAGCGCACAAAGCAGCTGACAGGGATCCTCATATTCATGACGTAGTGACTATAGTCATCACTCAGATTTAAGACTCAGACAGCAGGACATGAAAGTGAATGGGAAAGAAACATTGCATTCACACCCCTGAGGCCATGACCCATTAACTTTAACAAGCCAGCAGTTAACAAGCCAGACATTTTGCTCTTGCTCCACTTACTGAACAGTGGAACCGATCTGCAAAATTCCAACCAATTGGCTTTGCAGTTACAGCAATGTTTTTTGCTTGACACCTCTTTTCAGTAAGACGGTACTTGATAATGAACAGTATTCCCCTGCTGTTCACAGAAATAGCATGTTTTATTTGTTTGGTAGATTCCCCCCAACAGAGCAATGCAAGAGATTCTCTGATATATGGTGTATATTATATTATTTCAGTTTTAAAGTTGCACAACTTCAGTGTAATCTGCCTCCTCCCCAGAGCATTTCACATACGTAATGTGTTTATAATGGATTTAAAGCCTCACCGTTGAAAGCATGTTCATTTTTTTTTCAGTACAAGAAAATGGGAAAACTATAGTTTTTGTTTACAATAAAAGTATCAAAGCAACCTACTGTCTGTTTGTGTCATTTTTTTATGTATTTGTTGTGGGCCGGGATGGGTATAACCTTCTCAATTAGCAGGCTGAGACACTGGCTGTACATATGTCTAGAGAGATGAGCGTGCGCTTCTCTTTAAAACAGGGTCACACATTATACACACATTTGAGATTCGATAAATCAGTGCTTGTAAAAGGTTGCCCATGTTGGCTACATGGGGATAGTAATTCTAAAATGGACAACAAGAAATAGCAGCACAAAAAAATGTCCTTTTCATTTAATTTCATAAATTCAGACTGCACTTAGTATGGATCCAGAATGGAAGAGAAATACAGTCTCCTAAATGCATCTCCTCTCTCACATCACACTGACTCACTCACTACATTGCAAAAATACATTTTAAAACCCCCACTGAGCTTGACAATACCGAGCATAGTTATTGTAAACCATACCTAGGGTAAATGACATCACATACAATTATGCATGCATCCATCAAAGATCCCATTGCTAAGTATTGCTTTAAGAAGCTGTCCAACCCTGAATACCACATTGCCGTAACAGTATTAAATGATGCACTTTTGAGTTGGCATAGTTGTCTAAGATGTTTCAGAAAGTGGTCTAACAACAGTTGAAGCTGTACAGATTGTTAGGGCAAAATCAAAAGATCAGAAGCCAGTACCTGGGTGAAACTGTTCACTGGAGCCAACCAGTAAAACTGCTTTTGACTAATTGCACAGCTGGAAGTAAGCACAACAGCAATTTTACAATTCATTGGCCTGTTATGTGACCATCTGGACAGCTGATTTCCTGCAGGTGAACTTTCTGACTGATCTGCCTTTGATTTTGCAGCATTGCCACATTGCAGTTTTGAGTTTGTCTTATCAAATGTTGAGAGACTGTACAATGTTCCTTGACTTCTCTCATCTGTGAACGACAGATTCTCTTTCTGTTAAAACTTTTTATTTTGCCCCAACAAAGATATCCCAGAATGTGTGTAGTGGAAGCCATCAAATTGGCCAGCATGAGATATGTACATCCCTTTATTCAACTTGTTAAGGAAACAATAATGCTGGCTGGATTGGGCCACCTAAAATTTACACTAGACCATTTGAGGAGATTAGGTAGAATGTCAAATTGAGGCTTATTGATTTAAGACATAAATTCTTTCTATGTTCAACCCTCCAAGCTTAAGTTATATGGATTTTATAAAAAAGTAAAGATTTCATGGGGATATGAGACATATCTCTCTCTTTTAACCTGTCCTAAACAAAGAAAGAATCTATACAAGATTCTGAACTGAAAACTATAATGCTCAGTGCATTCATTTCAGACAAAGAGAAGGGTACTTTTTCCATATTGTAAATGTGGAGTGGGGACTATAGATGATCTCAAACATGTGGTACTCTTGTGTCCTAGGTATGGATCAACTAGAAAAACTGCTGGGGATCTCGTGTCCCCCTGGAGGATCTTTGGAATATTTGTTTACTATGAAAAAAAAGAACATGGAAAAGATCTTTGCAAAATTTTTAGTCTCAACTCATTTGTAAAGTTTATTAGGGGGACTTGAAGTCCTGTGGAGGTTTTTTATGTGAAAAGGTACTCAAGGGACACTGTTAAATTGAATTGCACTGTAAAGATATTTAAGTTCCTTGTTGATTTATTTATTGTCTATTTATATTTACTATGTATTTTGTCCTGATTTTAGTATATTGTAACTGCTTTATGCTGAACAATAAATTGTACTACTACTACTCATTCCAAGCTTCTAGTGTTGACTGTGAAAGAGGCTTCAGCCTCATGAACTGCATTAAGAGCAAACAAAGAAACCGCTTGAAGAAAGCCATTTAGATATGCTGATGCAAACAAAATTGTTTTTACATCTGGTGGAAAAATGGATCTTAATAAAATATAAGTCCATTGGAAGAATGGGAAAGACAGGAGAGAAAAACAGTAAATGTTGACTTCTTAGCAATGCATCAGCAGCAGCACCCCTTTTAGATGCATGCAAGACTCTTTAAAATGTACATAGTTTACACATGTTTCCAGTTCATACTGTTATGGTGCACAATGCACATCCAAGCTTCGGACTGTGTCAGAATGTATATTTATACTTTGCATTGAGTATTTGGTTATATTTTCTGCTGTTTACTGGCACTAAAATATATCACTTGTTTGGGCCACCCAATTTGCGCACATGAATCAGTTTTTTTGCACAAAGTGCCGCACACACATATCAGTCGTCCACCAACAGAGACTAAAAATTAGAGGGAACATTGCCAGGGACCCAGGGCCCAATTAAAATACTGTGTACACTGGGGCAAGGCAAGATACACCAAACCCCATGGTGTAAATCATGACTGGTTCCATGCCTTACACTGTACCTGCTGATATGCCAGGGACCCAGAGCCCAATTCCAAAACTGTGTACACTAGGGCAAGCCAAGATACATGAAACCCCATTGTATAAATCTTGACTTGTGCCATGCGTTACACTGTACCTGCTGGTGTTTCAGGAACACAAGGCCCAAATCCAATACTGTGTACACTGGGGCAAGCCAAGATACACAAAACCCCATGGCATAAATCATGAATTGTGCCCTGCGTTACACTGTACTTGCTGGTGTGCCAGGGACACATAGCCCAATTCCAATACTGTGTACACTGGGGCAACCCAAGGTACACCAAACCTCAATGTGTAAATCATGACTTGTGCCATGCATTACACTGTACCTGCTGGTATGCCAGGGACCCAGAGCCGAATTCCAATACTGTGTACACTGGGGCAAGCCAAGATACATCAAACCCCATGGTGTAAATCATGACTGGTGCCATGCGTTACACTGTTCCTGCTGGTGTGCCAGGGACCCAGAGCCCAATTCCAATACTGTGTACACTGGGGCAAGCCAAGATACATCAAACCCCATGATGTAAATAATGACTGGTTCAATGCATTACACTCTACCTACTGGTGTGCCAGGGACCAAGAGCCCAATTCCAATACTGTGTACACTGGGGCAAGTCAAGATACATCAAACCCCATGGCGTAAATCATGACTTGTGCCATGCGTTACACTGTACCTGCTGGTGTGCCAGGGACCCAGGTCCCAATTCCAATACTGTGCACACCGGTGCAAGCCAAGATACACCAAACCCCATTATGTAAATCATGACTTCTGCCATGTGTTACACTGTACCTGCTGGTGAGCCAGGGACCCAGGCCCAATTCCAATACTGTGTACACTGCGGCAAATCAAGATACACCAAACCCCATGGTGTTAATCATTACTAGTGCCATGAGTTACACTGTATCTGCAGGTGTGCCAGGGACCCAGGGCCCAATTCCTATACTGTATACACTGGGGCAAGTCAAGATACACAAATCCCCATGGTGTAAATCATGACTGGTGCCATGCGTTACACAGTACCTGCTGGTATGCCAGGGACCCAGGTCCCAATTCCAATACAGTGTACACTGGGCCAATCCAAGATACACCAAACTCCATAGCGTAAATCATGACTTGTGCCATGCGTTACACTGTACCTGCTGTTGTGCCATGGACCCAGGGACCAATTTCAATACTGTGTCCACTGGGGCAAGCCTAGATATACCAAACCCCATGGTGTAAATCATGACTTGTGCCATGCATTACACTGTACCTGCAGGTGTGCCAGGGAACCAGGGCCCAATTCCAATAATGTGTACACTGGGGCAAGTCAAGATACATCAAACCCCATGGCGTAAATCATGACTTGTGTCATGCGTTACACTGTACCTGCTGTTGTGCCAGGGACCCAGGTACCAATTCTAATACTATGCACACTGGGGCAAGCCAAGATACACCAAACCCCATGATGTAAATCATGACTTCTGCCATGCGTTACACTGCACCTGCTGGAGTGCCAGGGACCCAGGCCCAATTCCAATACTGTGTACACTGGGGCAAACCAAGATACACCAAACCCCATGGTTTTAATCATTACTTGTGCCATGAGTTACACTGTATCTGCAGGTGTGCCAGGGACCCAGGGCCCAATTCCTATAATGTGTACACTGGGGCAAGTGAGGTTACTCCAATCCCAAGGGTGTAAATCATGACTGGTGCCATGCGTTACACTGTACCTGCTGGTGTGCCAGTGACCTAGAGCCCAATTCCAATACTGTGTACTCTGGGACAAGCCAAGATACATCAAACCCCATGATGTAAATCATGACTGGTTCAATGCGTTACACTCTACCTGCTGGTGTGCCACTTACCCAGAGCCCAGTTCCAATACAGTGTACACTGGGGCAAGCCAAGATACATGAAACCCCAGGGTGTAAATTATCACTTGTGCCATGTGTTACACTGTACCCGCTGGAGTTCCAGGGACACAGGGCCCAAATCCAATACTGCGTACACTGGGGCAAGCCAAGATACACCAAACCACATTGCGTAGATCATGAATTGCGCCCTGCATCACACTGAACTTGCCGGTGTGCCACCTACACAGAGCCCAATTCCAATAATGTGTACACTGGGGCAACCCAAGATTCACCATACCCCATGGTGTAAATCATGACTTGTGCCAAGCATTACACTGTATCTGCTGGTATGTCCGGGACACAGAGCCCAATTCCAATACTGTGTACACTGGGGCAAGCTAAGAAACACCAAACCGCATGGTGTAAATCATGACTTATGCCATGCGTTACACTGTACCTGCTGGTGTGACAGGGACCCAGGGCCCAATTCCAATACTGCGTAAACTGGGGCAAGCCAACATACACCAAACTCCATGGTGTAAATCATGACTTGTGCCATGCGTTACACTGTACCTGCTGGTGTGCCAGGGACGCAGGTCCCAATTCCAATACTGTGTACACTGGGCCAAGCCAAGATACACCAAACTCCATGGCGTAATCATGCCTTGTGCCATGCGTTACACTGTACCTGCTGGTGTGCCAGGGACCCAGAGACCAATTTCAATACTGTGTACACTGGGGCAAGCCTAGATATACCAAACCCCATGGTGTAAATAATGACTTGTGCCATGCATTACAGTGTAACTGCAGGTGTGCCAGGGAACCATGGCCCAATTCCAATACTGTGTCCACTGGGGCATGTCAAGATACATCAAACCCCATGGCGTAAATCATGACTTGTGCCGTGAGTTACACTGTACCTGCTGTTCTGCCAGGGACCCAGGGACCAATTCTAATGCTATGCAAACCGGGATAAGCCAAGATACACCAAACCCCATGATGTAAATCATGACTTCTGCCATGCGTTATACTGTAACTGCTGGTGTACCAGGGACCCAGGCCCAATTCCAATACTGTGTACAATGGGGCAAATCAAGATACACCAAACCCCATGGTGTTAATCATTACCTGTGCCATGAGTTACACTGTATCTGCTGGTGTGCCAGTGACCTAGAGCCCAATTCCAATACTGTGTACACTGTTGCAAGCCAAGATACATCAAACCCCATGATGTAAATCATGACTGGTTCAATGCGTTACACTGTACCTGCTGGTGTGCCAGGGACTAAGAGCCCAATTCCAATACTGTGTACACTGGGGCAAGCTAAGATACATGAAAACCCATGGTGTAAATCATGACTTGTGCCATGCGTTACACTGTACCAACTGGTGTTCCAGGGACACAAGGCCCAAATCCAATACTGCGTACACTGGGGCAAGCCAAGATACACCAAACACCATGGCGTAGATCATGAATTGCAGCCTGCATCAGACTGTACTTGCTGGTGTGCCAGCTTCACATAGCCCAATTCCAATACTGTGAACACTGGGGCAACCCAAGAGACACCAAACCCCATGGTGTAAATCATGACTTGTGCCAAGCATTACACTGTACCTGCTGGTATCCCAGGGACACAGAGCCCAATATCAATACTGTGTACACTGGGGCAAACCAAGATATACCAAACCCCATGGTGTAAATCATGACTTATACCATTCGTTACACTGTACCTGCTGGTGTGCCAGGGACCCAGGGCCCAATTCCAATACTGTGTACAATGGGGCAAGCCTAGATACACCAAACCCCATGGTATTAATCATGACATGTGCCATGCATTTCACTGTACCTGCTGGTGTGCCAGGGACCCAGGCCCAATTCCAATACTGTGTACACTGGGGCAAGTCAAGGTACATCAAACCCCATGGCGTAAATCATGACTTGTGCCATGCATTACACTGTACCTGCTGGTGTGCCAGGGACCCAGGGCCCATTCCAATACTATGCACACTGGGGCAAGCCAAGATACACGAAACCCCATGGTGAAAATCATGACTTGCGCCATGTATTACACTGTTCCAGCTGGTGTGCCAGGGACCCACGGACCAATTCCAAAACTGTGTACACTGGGGCAACCCAAGATACACCAAACCCTATTTCGTAAATCATGACTTGCGCCATGCATTACACTGCACCTGCTGGTGTGCCTGGGACCCATAGCCCAATTCCAATACTGTGTACACTGGGGCAAGCTAAGATACACCAAACCCCATGGTGTAAATCAAGACTTGTGCCATGTGTTACACTGTACCTGCTGGTGTGCCAGTGACCTAGAGCCCAATTCCAATACAGTGTACACTGGGGCAAGCCAAGATACATCAAACCCCTTTAATGTAAATCATGACTGGTTCAATGCCATACTCTGTACCTGCTGGTGTGCCAGGGACTAAGATCCCAATTCCAATACTGTGTACACTGGGGCAAGCCAAGATTCATGAATCCCCAAAGTGTAAATCATGACTTGTGCCATGCATTACACTGTACCTACTGGTGTTCCAGGGACACAGAGCCCAAATCCAATACTGCGTACACTGGGGCAAGCCAAGATACACCAAACCCCATGGCGTAGATCATGAATTGCGCTCTGCATCACACTGTACTTTCTGGTGTGCCAGCTACACATAGCCCAATTCCAATACTGTGTACACTGGGGCAACCCAAGATACACCAAACCACATGGTGTAAATCATGACTGGTTCCATGCAATACACTGTACCTGCTGTTGTGCCAGGGACGCCAGAGCCCAATTCCAAAACTATGTACACTAGGGCAAGCCAAGATACATGAAACCCCATTGTATAAATCTTGACTTGTGCCATGCGTTACACTGTACCTGCTGGTGTTTCAGGAACACAAGGCCCAAATCCAATACTGTGTAGACTGGGGCAAGCCAAGATACACCAAACCCTTTGACGTAAATCATGAATCGTGCCCTGCGTTACACTGTACTTGCTGGTGTGCCAGGGACACATAGCCCAATTCCAATACTGTGTACACTGGGGCAACCCAAGATACACCAAACCCCATGATGTAAATCATGACTTGTGCCATGCGTTACACTGTACCTGCTGGTGTGCCAGGGACCCAGGTCCCAATTCCAATACTGTGTACACTGGGCAAAGCCAAGATACACTAAAATCCATGGCGTAATCATGACTTGTGCCATGCGTTACACTGTACCTGCTGGTATGCCAGGGACCTAGAGCCCAATTCCAAAACTGTTTACACTGGGGCACGGCAAGATGCACCAAACTCCATGGTGTAAATCATAACTGGTTCCATGCAATACACTGTACCTGCTGGTGTGCCAGGGATGCAGAGCCTAATTCCAAAACTGTGTGCACTAGGGCAAGCCAAGATACATGAAACCCCATTGTATAAATCTTGACTTGTGCCATGCGTTACACTGTACCTGCTGGTGTTTCAGAAACACAAGGCCCAAATCCAATACTGTGTAGACTGGGGCAAGCCAAGATACACCAAACCCTATGGCGTAAATCATGAATTGTGCCCTGCGTTACACTGTACCTGCTGGTGTGCCAGGGACCCAGGTCCCAATTCCAATACTGTGTACACTGGGCCAAGCCAAGATACACCAAACTCCATGGCGTAATAATGACTTGTGCCATGCGTTACACTGTACCTGCTGGTGTGCGAGGGACCCAGAGACCAATTTCAATACTTTGTACACTGGGGCAAGCCAAGATATACCAAACCCCATGGTGTAAATAATGACTTGTGCCATGCATTACACTGTAACTCCTGGTGTGCCAGGGAACCATGGCCCAATTCCAAAACTGTGTCCACTGGGGCAAGTCAAGATACATCAAACCCCATGGCGTAAATCATGACTTGTGCCATGCATTACACTGTACCTGCTGTTGTGCCAGGGACCAATTCTAATGCTATGCACACCGGGGCAAGCCAAGATACACCAAACCCCATGATGTAAATCTGGACTGCTTCAATGCGTTACACTTTTCCCGCTGGTGTGCCAGGGACTAAGAGCCCAATTCCAATACTGTGTACACTGGGGCAAGCCAAGATACATGAAACCCCATGGTGTAAATCATGACTTGTGCCATGCGTTACACTGTACCTACTGGTGTTCCAGCTACACATAGCCCAATTCCAGTACTGTGTACACTGGGGCAAGCCAAGATACACCAAACCCATGGTGTAAATCATGACTTGTGCCAAGCATTACACTGTACCTGCTGGTATGCCAGGGACACAGAGCCCAATATCAATACTGTGTACACTGGGGCAAGCCAAGATACACCAAACCCCATGGTGTAAATCATGACTTATGCCATGCATTACACTGTACCTGCTGGTGTGACAGGGACCCAGGGCCCAATTCCAATACTGTGTACACTGGGGCAAGCCAAGATACACCAAACTCCATTGTGTAAATCATGCCTTGTGCCATGCATTACTCTATACCTGCTGGTGTGCCAGGGACCCAGGGCCCAATTCCAATACTGTGTACACTGGGGCAAGCCTAGATACACCAAACCCCATGGTGTAAATCATGACTTGTGCCATGCATTACACTGTACCTGCAGGTGTGCCAAGGACCCAGGCCCAATTCCAATACTGTGTACACTGGGGCAAGTCAAGGTACATCAAACCCCATGGCGTAAATCATGACTTGTGCCGTGTGTTACACTGTACCTGCTGGTGTGCCAGGGACCCAGGGCCCAATTCCTATACTATACACCCTGGCGCAAGCCAAGATACACCAAACCCCATGGCGTAAATCATGACTTGCGCCATGTATTACACTGTTCCAGCTGGAGTGCCAGGGACCCACGGCCCAATTCCAAAACTGTGTACTGTGGGGCAACCCAAGATACACCAAACCCCATGGCGTAAATCATGACTTGCGCCATGCATTACACTGTAACTGCTGGTGTGTCTTGGACCCAAAACCCAATTCCAATACTGTGTACACTGGGGCAAGCCAAGATACAACAAACCCTATGGTGTAAATCATGACTTGTGCCATGCGTTACACTATACCTGCTGTTCTGCCAGGGACCCAGAGCCCAATTCCAATACTGTGTACAATGGGGAAAGCCAAGATACATGAAACCCCATGGTGTAAATCATGACTTGTGCCATGATTTACAATGTACCTGCTGTGTGCAACGGACCCAGTCATAAATCAATACTGTGTACACTGGGCAAGCCAAGATACACCAAACCCCATGGCGTAAATCATGAATAATTAAGTGGCGTTACACTGTACCAGCTGGTGTGCCAGGGACCCAGAGCCCAAATCCAATACTGTGTTAACTGGGGCAACCTAAGATACAATAAACCCATGGTTTAAATCATGAATTGCGCCATGCGTTACACTGTACCTGCTGGTGTGCCAGGGACCCAGAGCCCAATTCAAATACTGTAGTACACTGGGGCAACCCACGATACACCAAACCCCATGGTGTAAATCATGACTTGTGCATGCATTACACTGTACCTGCTGGTGTGCCAGGGACCTATGTTCCCCCTACGGTGTGCGCATGTGCATCCGCACAGCAGTCAGAAATAACCCACACACAGCTTCAGTAGTAGCGCACAAAGCAGCTGACAGGGATCCTCATATTCATGACGTAGTGACTATAGTCATCACTCAGATTTAAGACTCAGACAGCAGGACATGAAAGTGAATGGGAAAGAAACATTGCATTCACACCCCTGAGGCCATGACCCATTAACTTTAACAAGCCAGCAGTTAACAAGCCAGACATTTTGCTCTTGCTCCACTTACTGAACAGTGGAACCGATCTGCAAAATTCCAACCAATTGGCTTTGCAGTTACAGCAATGTTTTTTGCTTGACACCTCTTTTCAGTAAGACGGTACTTGATAATGAACAGTATTCCCCTGCTGTTCACAGAAATAGCATGTTTTATTTGTTTGGTAGATTCCCCCCAACAGAGCAATGCAAGAGATTCTCTGATATATGGTGTATATTATATTATTTCAGTTTTAAAGTTGCACAACTTCAGTGTAATCTGCCTCCTCCCCAAGCAGCATTTCACATACGTAATGTGTTTATAATGGATTTAAAGCCTCACCGTTGAAAGCATGTTCATTTTTTTTTCAGTACAAGAAAATGGGAAAACTATAGTTTTTGTTTACAATAAAAGTATCAAAGCAACCTACTGTCTGTTTGTGTCATTTTTTTATGTATTTGTTGTGGGCCGGGATGGGTATAACCTTCTCAATTAGCAGGCTGAGACACTGGCTGTACATATGTTCAGAGAGATGAGCGTGCTTCTCTTTAAAACAGGGTCACACATTATACACACATTTGAGATTCGATAAATCAGTGCTTGTAAAAGGTTGCCCATGTTGGCTACATGGGGATAGTAATTCTAAAATGGACAACAAGAAATAGCAGCACAAAAAAATGTCCTTTTCATTTAATTTCATAAATTCAGACTGCACTTAGTATGGATCCAGAATGGAAGAGAAATACAGTCTCCTAAATGCATCTCCTCTCTCACATCACACTGACTCACTCACTACATTGCAAAAATACATTTTAAAACCCCCACTGAGCTTGACAATACCGAGCATAGTTATTGTAAACCATACCTAGGGTAAATGACATCACATACAATTATGCATGCATCCATCAAAGATCCCATTGCTAAGTATTGCTTTAAGAAGCTGTCCAACCCTGAATACCACATTGCCGTAACAGTATTAAATGATGCACTTTTGGAGTTGGCATAGTTGTCTAAGATGTTTCAGAAAGTGGTCTAACAACAGTTGAAGCTGTACAGATTGCTAGGGCAAAAATCAAAAAAGATCAGAAGCCAGTACCTGGGTGAAACTGTCTACTGGAGCCAACCAGTAAAACTGCTTTTGACTAATTGCACAGCTGAAGTAAGCACAACAGCAATTTTACAATTCATTGGCCTGTTATGTGACCATCTGGACAGCTGATTTCCTGCAGGTGAACTTTCTGACTGATCTGCCTTTGTTTTGCAGCATTGCCACATTGCAGTTTTGAGTTTGTCTTATCAAATGTTGAGAGACTGTACAATGTTCCTTGACTTCTCTCATCTGTGAACGACAGATTCTCTTTCTGTTAAAACTTTTATTTTGCCCCAACAAAGATATCCCAGAATGTGTAGTGAAGCCATCAAATTGGCCAGCATGAGATATGTACATCCCTTTATTCAACTTGTTAAGGAAACAATAATGCTGGCTGGATTGGGCCACCTAAAATTTACACTAGACCATTTGAGGAGATTAGGTAGAATGTCAAATTGAGGCTTATTGATTTAAGACATAAATTCTTTCTATGTTCAACCCTCCAAGCTTAAGTTATATGGATTTTATAAAAAAGTAAAGATTTCATGGGGATATGAGACATATCTCTCTCTTTTAACCTGTCCTAAACAAAGAAGAATCTATACAAGATTCTGAACTGAAAACTATAATGCTCAGTGCATTCATTTCAGACAAAAGAGAAGGGGTACTTTTTCCATATTGTAAATGTGGAGTGGGGACTATAGATGATCTCAAACATGTGGTACTCTTGTGTCCTAGGTATGGATCAACTAGGAAAAAAACTGCTGGGGGGATCTCGGTCTCCCCCTGGAGGATCTTTTGGAATATTTGTTTACTATGAAAAAAAAGAACATGGAAAAGATCTTTGCAAAATTTTTAGTCTCAACTCATTTGTAAAGTTTATTAGGGGGACTTGAAGTCCTGTGGAGGTTTTTTATGTGAAAAGGTACTCAAGGGACACTGTTAAATTGAATTGCACTGTAAAGATATTTAAGTTCCTTGTTGATTTATTTATTGTCTATTTATATTTACTATGTATTTTGTCCTGATTTTAGTATATTGTAACTGCTTTATGCTGAACAATAAATTGTACTACTACTACTACATTCCAAGCTTCTAGTGCTGACTGTGAAAGAGGCTTCAGCCTCATGAACTGCATTAAGAGCAAACAAAGAAACCGCTTGGAAGAAAGCCATTTAGATATGCTGATGCAAACAAAATTGTTTTTAACATCTGGTGGAAAAATGGATCTTAATAAAATATAAGTCCATTGGAAGAATGGGAAAGACAGGAGAGAAAAACAGTAAATGTTGACTTCTTAGCAATGCATCAGCAGCAGCACCCCTTTTAGATGCATGCAAGACTCTTTAAAATGTACATAGTTTACACATGTTTCCAGTTCATACTGTTATGGTGCACAATGCACATCCAAGCTTCGGACTGTGTCAGAATGTATATTTATACTTTGCATTGAGTATTTGGTTATATTTTCTGCTGTTTACTGGCACTAAAATATATCACTTGTTTGGGCCACCCAATTTGCGCACATGAATCAGTTTTTTGCACAAACGCACACACATATCAGTCGTCCACCAACAGAGACTAAAAATTAGAGGAACATTGCCAGGACCCAGGGCCCAATTAAAATACTGTGTACACTGGGCAAGGCAAGATACACCAAACCCCATGGTGTAAATCATGACTGGTTCCATGCCTTAGACTGTACCTGCTGGTGTGCCAGGACCCAGAGCCCAATTCCAAAACTGTGTACACTAGGGCAAGCCAAGATACATGAAACCCCATTGTATAAATCTTGACTTGTGCCATGCGTTACACTGTACCTGCTGGTGTTTCAGGAACACAAGGCCCAAATCCAATACTGTGTACACTGGGGCAAGCCAAGATACACAAAACCCCATGGCATAAATCATGAATTGTGCCCTGCGTTACACTGTACTTGCTGGTGTGCCAGGGACACATAGCCCAATTCCAATACTGTGTACACTGGGGCAACCCAAGATACACCAAACCTCAATGTGTAAATCATGACTTGTGCCATGCATTACACTGTACCTGCTGGTATGCCAGGGACCCAGAGCCGAATTCCAATACTGTGTACACTGGGGCAAGCCAAGATACATCAAACCCCATGGTGTAAATCATGACTGGTGCCATGCGTTACACTGTTCCTGCTGGTGTGCCAGTGACCTACAGCTCAATTCCAATACTGTGTACACTGGGGAAAGCCAAGATACATCAAACCCCATGATGTAAATAATGACTGGTTCAATGCATTACACTCTACCTACTGGTGTGCCAGGGACCAAGAGCCCAATTCCAATACTGTGTACACTGGGGCAAGTCAAGATACATCAAACCCCATGGCGTAAATCATGACTTGTGCCATGCGTTACACTGTACCTGCTGGTGTGCCAGGGACCCAGGTCCCAATTCCAATACTGTGCACACCGGTGCAAGCCAAGATACACCAAACCCCATTATGATAAATCATGATTCTGCCATGTTACATGTACACTGCTTGCTGGTGAGCCAGGGACCCAGGCCCAATTCCAATACTGTGTACACTGCGGCAAATCAAGATACACCAAACCCCATGGTGTTAATCATTACTAGTGCCATAGGTTACACTAATTAAAAACTGTGCACACTGCGGCAAGCCAAGATATACCAAACCCCATGGTGTAAATCATGACTTATGCCATGCGTTACACTGTACCTGCTGGTCTGCCAGGGACCCACGGCCCAGTTCCAAAACTGTGTACACTGGGGCAACCCAAGATACACCAAACCCCATGACATAAATCATGACTTGCGCTATGCATTACACTGTACCTGCTGGTGTGCCTGGGACCCAAAGCACAATTCCAATAGTGTGTACACTGGGGCAAGCCAAGATACACCAAACCCCATGGTGTAAATCATGACCTGTGACATGCATTACACTGTACCTGCTGGTGTGCCAGGCACCCAGGGCCCAATTCCAATCCTGTGTACACTGAGGTAAGTCAAGATACACCAAGCCCCATGGTGTAAATCATGACTGGTGCATCCGTTACACTGTACCTGCTGGTGTGACAGGGACCTAGAGCCCAATTGCAATACTGTGTAAACTGGGGTTAGGCAAGGTACACCAAAGCCCATGGTGTAATTCATGACTGGTTCCATGCCTTACACTGTACCTGCTGGTGTGCCAGGGACCCAGAGCCCAATTTCAAAACTGTGTACACTAGGGCAAGCCAAGATACATGAAACCCCATTGTATAAATCTTGACTTGTGCCATGCGTTACACTGTACCTGCTGGTGTTTCAGGAACACAAGGCTGAAATCCAATACTGTGTACACTGGGGCAAGCCAAGATACACCAAGCCCCATGGCGTAAATCACGAATTGTGCCCTGCGTTACACTGTACTTGATGGTGTGCCAGGGACACATAGCCCAAATCCAATACTGTGTACACTAGGGCAACCCAAGATACACCAATCCCCACGGTGTAAATCATGACTTGTGCCATGCATTACACTGTACCTGCTGGTATGCCAGGGACCCAGAGCCCAATTCCAATACTGTGTACACTGGGGCAAGCCAAGATACACCAAACCCCATGGTGTAAATCATGACTTATGAAATGCGTTACACTGTACCTGCTGGTGTGCCAGGGACCCAGGTCCCATTTCCAATACTGTGTACACTGGGCCAAGCCAAGATACACAAAACTCCATGGCGTAAATCATGACTTGTGCCATGCGTTTCACTGTACCTGCTGGTGTGCCAGAGACCAGGGACCAATTTCAATACTGTGTACTCTGGGGCAAGGCAAGATACACCAAACCCCATGGTGTAAATCATGACTGGTTCCATGCCTTACACTGTACTCTGGTGAGCCAGGACCCTGAGCCCAATTCCAAAACTGTGTACACTAGGGCAAGCCAAGATACATGAAACCCCATTCTGTAAATCTTGAATTGTGCCATGCATTACACTGACTGTACCTGCTGGTGTTTCAGGAACATAAGGCCCAAATCCAATACTGTGTACACTGGGGCAAGCCAAGATACACCAAACGCCATGGCGTAAATCATGAATTGTGCCATGCGTTACACTGTACTTGCTGGTGTGCCAGGGACACATAGCCCAATTCCAACACTGTGAACACTGGGGCAACCCAAGATACACCAAACCCCATGGTGTAAATCATGACTTGTGCCATGCGTTACACTGTACCTGCTGGTATGCCAGGGACCAGAGACCAATTTCAATACTGTGTACTCTGGGGCAAGGCAAGATACACAGAACCCCATAGTGTAAATCATGACTGGTTCCATGCCTTACACAGTACCTGCTGGTGTGCCTGGGACCCAGTTCCCAATTCCAATACTGTGCACACTGGACCAAGCCAAGATACACCAAACTCCATGGCGTAATCATGACTTGTGCCATGCGTTACACTGTACCTACTGGTGTGCCAGGGACCCAGGGACCAATTTCAATACTGTGTACACTGGGGCAAGCCTAGATATACCAAACCCCAATGTGTAAATCATGACTTGTGCCATGCATTACACTGTACCTGCAGGTGTGCCTGGGAACCGTGCCTCAATTCCAATACTGTGTCCACTGGGGCAAGTCAAGATCATCAAACCCCATGGCGTAAATCATGATTTTTGCCATGCGTTACACTGTTCCTGCTGTTGTGCCAGGGATCCAGGGACCAATTCTAATGCTATGCACACCGGGGCAAGCCAAGATACACCAAACCCCATGATGTAAATCATGACTACTGCCATGCGTTACACTTTACCTGCTGGTGTGCCAGGGACCGAGGCCCAATTCCAATACTGTGTACACTGGGGCAAATCAAGATACACCAAACCCCAGGGTGTTAATCATTACTTGTGCCATGAGTTACACTGTATCTGCAGGTGTGCCAGGGACCAGGGCCCAATTCTATACTGTGTACACTGGGGCAAGTCAAGATACACCAATCCCGTGGTGTAAATCGTGACTGGTGCCATGCGTTACACTGTATCTGCTGGTGTGCCAGTGACCTAGAGCCCAATTCCAATACTGTGTACACTGGGGCAAGCCAAGATACATCAAACCCCATGATGTAAATCATGACTGGTTCAATGCGTTACACTGAACCTGCTGGTGTGCCAGGGACTAAGAGCCCAATTCCAATACTGTGTACACTGGGGCAAGCCAAGATACATGAAACCCCATGGTGTAAATCAGGACTTGTGCCATGCATTACTCTGTATCTACTGGTGTTCCAGGGACAGAGGGCCCAAATCCAATACTGCGTACACTGGGGCAAGCCAAGATACACCAAACCCCATGGCGTAGATCATGAATTGCGCCCTGCATCACACTGTACTTGCTGGTGTGCCAGCTACACAGAGCCCAATTCCATTACTGTGTACACTGGGGCAAACCAAGATACATCAAACCCCATGGTGTAAATCATGACTTGTGCCAAGCATTACTCTGTATCTGCTGGTATGCCAGGGACACAGAGCCCAATTAAAAATACTGTGCACACTGCGGCAAGCCAAGATATACCAAACCCCATGGTGTAAATCATGACTTATGCCATGCGTTACACTGTACCTGCTGGTCTGCCAGGGACCCACGGCCCAGTTCCAAAACTGTGTACACTGGGGCAACCCAAGATACACCAAACCCCATGACATAAATCATGACTTGCGCTATGCATTACACTGTACCTGCTGGTGTGCCTGGGACCCAAAGCACAATTCCAATAGTGTGTACACTGGGGCAAGCCAAGATACACCAAACCCCATGGTGTAAATCATGACCTGTGACATGCATTACACTGTACCTGCTGGTGTGCCAGGCACCCAGGGCCCAATTCCAATCCTGTGTACACTGAGGTAAGTCAAGATACACCAAGCCCCATGGTGTAAATCATGACTGGTGCATCCGTTACACTGTACCTGCTGGTGTGACAGGGACCTAGAGCCCAATTGCAATACTGTGTAAACTGGGGTTAGGCAAGGTACACCAAAGCCCATGGTGTAATTCATGACTGGTTCCATGCCTTACACTGTACCTGCTGGTGTGCCAGGGACCCAGAGCCCAATTTCAAAACTGTGTACACTAGGGCAAGCCAAGATACATGAAACCCCATTGTATAAATCTTGACTTGTGCCATGCGTTACACTGTACCTGCTGGTGTTTCAGGAACACAAGGCTGAAATCCAATACTGTGTACACTGGGGCAAGCCAAGATACACCAAGCCCCATGGCGTAAATCACGATTGTGCCTCGTTACACTGTACTTGATGGTGTGCCAGGGACACATAGCCCAATTCCAATACTGTGTACACTGGGGCAACCCAAGATACACAATACCCCACGGTGTAAATCATGACTTGTGCCATGCATTACACTGTACCTGCTGGTATGCCAGGGACCCAGAGCCCAATTCCAATACTGTGTACACTGGGGCAAGCCAAGATACACCAAACCCCATGGTGTAAATCATGACTTATGAAATGCGTTACACTGTACCTGCTGGTGTGCCAGGGACCCAGGTCCCATTTCCAATACTGTGTACACTGGGCCAAGCCAAGATACACAAAACTCCATGGCATAAATCATGATTTGTGCCATGCGTTACACTGTACCTGCTGGTGTGCCAGGGACCCAGGGACCAATTTCAATACTGTGTACTCTGGGGCAAGGCAAGATACACCAAACCCCATGGTGTAAATCATGACTGGTTCCATGCCTTACACTGTACCTGCTGGTGAGCCAGGGACCCTGAGCCCAATTCCAAAACTGTGTACACTAGGGCAAGCCAAGATACATGAAACCCCATTCTGTAAATCTTGACTTGTGCCATGCATTACACTGTACCTGCTGGTGTTTCAGGAACATAAGGCCCAAATCCAATACTGTGTACACTGGGGCAAGCCAAGATACACCAAACGCCATGGCGTAAATCATGAATTGTGCCATGCGTTACACTGTACTTGCTGGTGTGCCAGGGACACATAGCCCAATTCCAACACTGTGAACACTGGGGCAACCCAAGATACACCAAACCCCATGGTGTAAATCATGTTTTGTGCCATGCGTTACACTGTACCTGCTGGTGTGCAGGGACCCAGGGACCAATTTCAATACAGTGTACTCTGGGGCAAGGCAAGATACACCAAACCCCATGGTGTAAATCATGACTGGTTCCATGCCTTACACTATACCTGCTGGTGTGCCTGGGACCCAGGTCCCAATTCCAATACTGTGCACACTGGACCAAGCCAAGATACACCAAACTCCATGGCGTAATCATGACTTGTGCCATGCGTTACACTGTACCTGCTGGTGTGCCAGGGACCCAGGGACCAATTTCAATACTGTGTACACTGGGGCAAGCCTAGATATACCAAACCCCAATGTGTAAATCATGACTTGTTCTATGCATTACACTGTACCTGCAGGTGTGCCTGGGAACCGTGCCCCAATTCCAATACTGTGTCCACTGGGGCAAGTCAAGATCATCAGTCCCCATGGCGTAAATCATGATTTTTGCCATGCGTTACACTGTACCTGCTGTTGTGCCAGGGACCCAGGGACCAATTCTAATGCTATGCACACCGGGGCAAGCCAAGATACACCAATCCCCATGATGTAAATCATGACTTCTGCCATGCGTTACACTGTACCTGCTGGTGTGCCAGGGACCCAGGCCCAATTCCAATACTGTGTACACTGGGGCAAATCAAGATACACCAAACCCCAGGGTGTTAATCATTACTTGTGCCATGAGTTACACTGTATCTGCAGGTGTGCCAGGGACCCAGGGCCCAATTCCTATACTGTGTACACTGGGGCAAGTCAAGATACACCAATCCCCGTGGTGTAAATCGTGACTGGTGCCATGCGTTACACTGTATCTGCTGGTGTGCCAGTGACCTGAGACCCAATTCCAATACTGTGTACACTGGGGCAAGCCAAGATACATCAAACCCCATGATGTAAATCATGACTGGTTCAATGCGTTACACTGAACGTGCTGGTGTGCCAGGGACTAAGAGCCCAATTCCAATACTGTGTACACTGGGGCAAGCCAAGATACATGAAACCCCATGGTGTAAATCAGGACTTGTGCCATGCATTACTCTGTATCTACTGGTGTTCCAGGGACAGAGGGCCCAAATCCAATACTGCGTACACTGGGGAAAGCCAAGATACACCAAACCCCATGGCGTAGATCATGAATTGCGCCCTGCATTACACTGTACTTGCTGGTGTGCCAGCTACACATAGCCCAATTCCATTACTGTGTACACTGGGGCAAACCAAGATACATCAAACCGCATGGTGTAAATCATGACTGGTGCCAAGCATTACTCTGTATCTGCTGGTATGCCAGGGACACAGAGCCCAATTAAAATACTGTGTACACTGGGGCAAGCCAAGATATACCAAACCCCATGGTGTAAATCATGACTTATGCCATGCGTTACACTGTACCTGCTGGTGTGACAGGGACCCAGGCCCAATTCCAATACTGTGTACACTGGGGCAAGTCAAGGTACATCAAACCCCATGGCGTAAATCATGACTTGTGCCATGTGTTACACTGTACCTGCTGGTGTGCCAGGGACGCAGGGCCCAATTCCAATTCTATGCAAACTGGGGCAAGCCAAGATACACCAAACCCCATGGCGTAAATCATGACTTGTGCCATGTATTACAATGTTCCAGCTGGTGTGCCAGGGACCCACGGCCCAATTCCAAAACTGTGTACCCTGGGGCAACCCAAGATACACCAAACCACATGGCGTAAATCATGACTTGCGCCATGCATTACACTGTACCTGCTGGTGTGCCTGGGACCCAAAGCCCAATTAAAATACTGTGTACACTGGGGCAAGTCAAGATACACCAGACCCCATGGTGTAAATCATGACTTGTGCCATGCGTTACACTGTTCCTGCTGGTTTGCCAGGGACCCAGGGCCCAATTCCAATACTGTGTACACTGGGGCAAGCCAATGTACATTAAACCCCATGGTGTAAATCATGACTTGTGCCATGCGTTACTATGTACCTGCTGGTGTGCCAGGGAACCAGTGCACAAATCCAATACTGTGTACACTGGGGCAAGCTAAGATACACCAAACCCCATGGCGTAAATCATGAATTGCGTCATTTGTTACACTGTACATGCTGGTGTGCCAGGGACCCAGAGCCCAAATCCAATACTATGTACACTGGGGCAAACCAAGATACAATAAACCCCATGGTTTAAATCATGAATTACGCAATGCATTACACTGCACCTGCTGGTGTGCCAGGGACCCGGAGCCCAATTCAAATACTGAGTACACTGGGGCAACCCACGATACACCAAACCCCATGGTGTAAATCATGACTGGTTCCATGCCTTACACTCTACCTGCTGGTGTGCCAAGGACCCAGAGCCCAATTCTAAAACTGTGCACACTAGGGCAAGCCATGATACATGAAACCCCATTGTATAAATCTTGTCTTGTGCCAAGCGTTACACTGTACCTGCTGGTGTTTCAGGAACACAAGGCCCAAATCCAATACTATGTACACTGGGGCAAGCCAAGATACAAAAAACCCCATGGTGTAAATCATGAATTGTGCCCTGCGTTACACTTTACTTGCTGGTGTGCCAGGGACACATAGCCCAATTCAAATACTTTGTACACTGGGGCAACCCAAGATACACCAAAGCCCATGGTGTAAATCACGACTTGTGCCATGCATTACACTGTACCTGCTGGTATGCCAGGGACCCAGTGCCCAATTCCAATACTGTGTACACTGGGGCAAGCCAAGATGCACCAAACCCCATGGTGTAAATCATGACTTAAGCCATGCATTACACTGTACCTGCTGGTGTGACATGGACCCAGGTCCCAATTCCAATACTGTGTACACTGGGCCAAGCCAAGATACACCAAACTCCATGGCGAAAATCATGACTTGTGCCGTGCGTTACACTGTACCTGCAGGTGTGCCATGGACCCAGGGACCAATTTCAATACTGTGTACACTGGGGCAAGCCTAGATACACCAAACCCCATGGTGTAAATCATGACTTGTGCCATGCATTACACTGTACCTGCAGGTGTGCCAGGGAACCACGGCCCAATTACAATACTGTGTACACTGGGGCAAGTCAAGATACACCAAACCCCATGGCGTAAATCATGACTTGTGCCATGCATTGCACTGTACCTGCTGGTGTGCCATGGACCCAGGCCCCAATTCCAATACTGTGTACACTGGGCCAAGCCAAGATACACCAAACTCCATGGCGAAAATCATGACTGGTGCCAAGCGTTGCACTGTACCTTCTGGTGTGCCAGTGACCTAGAGCCCAATTCCAATACTGTGTACAATGGGGCAAGCCAAGATACATCAAACCCCATGATGTAAATCATGACTGGTTCAATGCGTTACACTGTACCTGCTGTTGTGCCAGGGACCCAGTGACCAATTCTAATACTATGCACACGGGGGCAAGCCAAGATACACCAAACCCCATGATGTAAATCATGAGTTCTGCCATGCGTTACACTGCACCTGCTCGTGTGCTAGGGACCCAGGCCCAATTCCAATGCTGTGCACAATGGGGCAAACCAAGATACACCAAACCCCAGGGTGTTAATCATTACTTGAGCCATGAGTTACACTGTATCTGCAGGTGTGTCAGGGACCCTGGGCACAATTCCTATACTGTGTACACTGGGGCAAGTCAACATACTCCAATCCCCATGGTGTAAATCATGACTGGTGCCAAGCGTTACACTGTACCTGCTGGTGTGCCAGTGACCTAGAGCCCAATTCCAATACTGTGTACAATGGGGCAAGCCAAGATACATCAAACCCCATGATGTAAATCATGACTGGTTCAATGCGTTACACTGTACCTGCTGGTGTGCCAGGAACCCAGAGCCCAATTCCAATACTGTGTACACTGGGGAAATCCAAGGTACATGAAACCCCATGGTGTAAATCATGACTTGTGCCATGCGTTACACTGTACCTGCTGGTTTTCCAGGGACACAGGGCCCAAACCCAAAACTGCGTACACTGGGGCAAGCCAAGATACACCAAACCCCAGTTCTTAGATCATGAATTGCGCCCTGCATCACACTGTACTTGCTGGTGTGCCAGCTACACATAGCCCAATTCCAATACCGTGTACACTAGTTCAACCCAAGATAACCCAAACCCCATGGTGTAAATCATGACTTGTGCCATGCATTACACTGTTACTGTTGGTATGCCCGGGACACAGAGCCCAATTCCAATACTGTGTACACTGGGGCAAGCCAAGATACATCAAACTCTAAGGTGTAAATCATGACTTGTGCCATGCGTTACTCTGTACCTGCTGGTGTGCCAGGGACCCAGGGCCCAATTCCAATACTGTGTACACTGGGGCAAGCCAAGATACATCAAACTCTAAGGTGTAAATCATGACTTGTGCCATGCGTTACTCTGTACTTGCTGGTGTGCCAGGGACCCAGGGCCCAATTCCATTACTGTGTACACTGGTGCAAGCCTAGATACACCAAACCCCATGGTCTAAATCATGACTTGTGCCATGCATTACACTCTACGTGCAGGTGTGCCAGGGACCCAAGCCAATTCCAATACTGTCTACACTGGGGCAACTCAAGGTACATCAAACCCCATTGCGTAAATCATGACTTGTGCCACGCGTTACACTGTACCTCCTGGCGTGCCAGGGACCCAGGGCCCAATTCGAATACTATGCACACTGGGGCAAGCCAAGATACACCGAACCCCATGGCGTAAATCATGACTTGGCCATGCATTACACTGTTCCAGCTGGTGTGCCAGGGACCCACAGCCCAATTCCAAAACTGTGTACACTGGGGCAACCCAAGATACTCCAACCCCATGACATAAATCATGACTTGCACTATACATTACACTGTACCTGCTGGTGTGCCTGGGACCCAAAGCACAATTCCAATACTGTGTACACTGGGGCAAGCCAAGATACACCAAACCCCATGGTGTAAATCATGACTTATGAAATGCGTTACACTGTACCTGCTGGTGTGCCAGGGACCCAGGTCCCAATTCCTATACTGTGTACACTGGGCCAAGCCAAGATACACTAAACTCCATGGCGTAAATCATGACTTGTGCCATGCGTTACACTGTACCTGCTGGTGTGCCAGGGACACTGGGACCAATTTCAATACTGTGTACTCTGGGGCAAGGCAAGATACACCAAACCCCATGGTGTAAATCATGACTGGTTCCATGCCTTACACTGTACCTGCTGGTGTGCCAGGGACCCAGAGCCCAATTCCAAAACTGTGTACACTAGGGCAAGCCAATATACATGAAACCCCATTGTGTAAATCTTGACTTGTGCCATGCGTTACACTGTACCTGCTGGTGTTTCAGGAACAGAATTCCCAAATCCAATACTGTGTACACTGGGGAAGGCCAAGATAACACCAAAACCCATGGTGTAAATCATGACTTATGCCATGAGTTACACTGTACCTGCTGGTGTGCCAGGGATCCAGGTCCCAATTCCAATACTGTGCACTCTGGACCAAGCCAAGACACACCAAACTCCATGGCGTAATCATGACTTGTGCCATGCGTTACACTGTACCTGCTGGTGTGCCAGGAACCCAGGGACCAATTCCAATACTGTGTACACTGGGGCAAGCCAAGATACACCAAACCCCATGGTGTAAATCAAGACTTGTGCCATGCATTACACTGTACCTGCAGGTGTGCCTGGGAAACATGGCCCAATTCCAATACTGCATCCACTGGGGCAGGTCAAGATACATCAAACCCCGTGGCGTAAATCATGACTTTTGCCATGCGTTACACTGTACCTGCTGTCGTGCCCGGGACCCAGGGACCAATTCTAATGCGATGCACACTGGGGCAAGCCAAGATACACCAAACCCTATTATGTAAATCTTGACTTCTGCCATGCGTTACACTGTAACTGCTGGTGTGCCAGGGACACAGGCCCAATTCCAATACTGTGTACACTGGGGCAAATCAAGATACACCAAACCCCATGGTGTTAATCATTACTTGTGCCATGAGTTACACTGTATTTGCAGGTGTGCCAGGGACCCAGGGCCCAATTTCTATACTGTGTACACTGGGGCAAGTCAAGATACACCAATCCCCATGGTGTAAATCATGACTGGTGCCATGCGTTACATTCTACCTGCTGGTGTGCCAGAGACCTAGAGCCCAATTCCAATACTGTGTACACTGGGGCAAGCCAAAATACAGCCAACCCCATGATGTAAATCATGACTGGTTCAACGCGTTACACTGTACCTGCTGGTGTGCCAGGGACTAAGAGCCCAATTCCAATACTGTGTACACAGGGGCAAACCAAGATACATGAAACCCCATGGTGTAAATCATGACTTGTGCCATGCGTTACACTGTACCTACTGGTGTTCCAGGGACACAGGGCCCAAATCCAATACTGCGTACACTGGAGTAAGCCAAGATACACCAAACCCGATGGCGTAGATTATGAATTGCACCCTGCATCACACAGTACTTGCTGGTGTGCCAGCTACACATAGCCCAATTCCAATACTGTGTACACTGGGGCAACCCAAGATACACCAAACCCCATGGTGTAAATCATGTCTTGTGCCAAGCATTGCACTGTACCTGCTGGTATGCCAGGGAGAGAGAGCCCATTCCAATACTGTGTACACTGGGGCAAGCCAAGATATACCAAACCCCATGGTGTAAATCATGACTTATGCCATGCGTTACACTGTACCTGCTGGTGTGACAGGGACCCAGGGCCCAATTCCAATACTGCGTACACTGGGGCAAGCCAAGATACACCAAACTCCGTGGTGTAAATCATGACTTGTGCCATGCGTTACTCTGTACCTGCTGGTGTGCCAGGGACCAGGGCCCAATTCCAATACTGCGTACACTGGGGCAAGCCTAGATACACCAAACCCCATGGTGTAAATCATGTCTTGTGCCATGCATTACACTGTACCTGCAGGTGTGCCAAGGACCCTGGCCCAATTCCAATACTGTGTACACTGGGGCAAGTCAAGATACTCCAATCCCCATGGTGTAAATCATGACTGGTGCCATGCGTTACACTGTACCTGCTGATGTGCCAGTGACCTAGAGCCCAATTCCAATACTGTGTACAATGCGGCAAGCCAAGATACATCAAACCCCATGATGTAAATCATGACTGGTTCAATGCGTTACACTGTACCTGCTGGTGTGCCAGGTACCCAGAGCTCAATTCCAATACTGTGTACACTGGGGCAAGCCAAGATACATGAAACCCCATGGTGTAAATCATGACTTGTGCCATGCGTTACACTGTACCTGCTGGTGTTCCAGGGACACAGGGCCCAAACCCAATACTGCGTACACTGGGGCAAGCCAAGATACACCAAACCCCATGGCGTAGATCATGAATTGTGCCCTGCATCACACTGTACTTGCTGGTGTGACAGCTACACATAGCCCAATTCCAATACCGTGTACACTGGGGCAATCCAAGATACAACAAACCCCATGGTGTAAATCATGACTTGTGCCATGCATTACACTGTACCTGCTGGTGCACCAGGGACACATAGTCCAATTCCAATTCCAATAATGTGTACACTGGGGCTAGCCAATATACATGAAACCCCATAGTGTAAATCATGACTTGTGCCTTGCATTACAATGTACCTGCTGGTGTGCCAGGGGAACCAGTGCGCAAATCCAATACTGTGTACACTGGGGCAAGCCAAGATACACCAAACCCCATTGCGTAAATCATGAATTGCGTCATGCGTTACACTGTACCTGCTGGTGTTTCAGGAACACAAGTCCCAAATCCAATACTGTGTACACTGAGGCGAGCCAAGATGCACCAAACCCCATGGCGTAAATCATGAATTGTGCCCCGCGTTACACTGTACTTGCTGGTGTGCCAGTGACACAAAGCCCAATTCCAATACTGTGTACACTGGGGCAATCCAAGATACACCAAACCCCCACGGTGTAAATCATGACTTGTGGCATGCATTACACTGCACCTGCTGATATGCCAGGGACCCAGAGCCCTATTCCAATACTGTGTTCACTGGAGCAAGCCAAGATACACCAAACCCCATGGTGTAAATCATGACTTATGAAATGCGTTACACTGTACCTGCTGGTGTGCCAGGGACCCAGGTCCCAATTCCAATACTATGTACACTGGGCCAAGCCAAGATACACCAAACTACATGTTGTAAATCGTGACTTATGCCATGCGTTACACTGCACCTGCTGGTGTGCCAGCGACCCAGGGACCAATTTCAATACTGTGTACTCTGGGGCAAGGCAAGATACACCAAACCCCATGGTGTAAATCATGACTGGTTCCATGCCTTACACTGTACCTGCTGGTGTGCCAGCTACCCAGAGCCCAATTACAAAACTGTGTACCCTAGGGCAAGCCAAGGTACATGAAATCCCATTGTATAAATCTTGACTTGTGCCATGCGTTACACTGTACCTGCTGGTGTTTCAGGAAAACAAGGCCCAAATCCAATACTGTGTACACAGGGGCAAGCCAAGATACATCAAACCCCATGGCGTAAATCATGAATTGTGCCTTGCGTTACACTGTACTTGCTGGTGTGCCAGGGACCTAGGGCCCAATTCCAATACTGTGTACACTGGGGCAAGCCAAGATACATGAAACCCCATGGAGTAAATCATGACTTGTGCCATGCGTTACAATGTACCTGCTGGTATGCCAGGGACCCAGAGCCCAATTCCAATACTGTGTACACTGGGGCAAGCCAATATACACCAAACCCCATGGTGTAAATCATGACTTATGCCATGCATTACACTGTACCTGCTGGTGTGCCAGGGACCCAGGTCCCAATTCCAATACTGTGTACACTGAGCCAAGCCAAGATGCACCAAACTCCATGGCATAATCATGACTTGTGCCATGTGTTACACTGTACACTGCTGGTGTGCCAGGGACCCAGGGACCAATTTCAATACTGTGTACACTGGGGCAAGCCTAGACAAACCAAACCCCATGGTGTAAATCATGACTTGTGCCATGCATTCCACTGTACCTACAGGTGTGCCAGGGAACCAGGGCCCAATTCCAATTCTGTGTCCACTGGGGCAAGTCAAGATACATCAAACCACATGGCGTAAATCATGACTTGTGCCAAGCGTTACACGGTACCTGCTGGTGTGCCAGGGACCCAGGGAACAATTCTAATGCTATGCACACTGGGCAAGCCAAGATACACAAACCCCATGATGTAAATCATGACTTCTGCCACGTTACACTGTACCTGCTGGTGTGCCAGGGACCGAGGCCCAATTCCAATACTGTATACACTGGGGCAAATCAAGATACACCAAACCCCATGGTGTTAATCATTACTTGTGCCATGAGTTACACTGTATCTGCAGGTGTGCCAGGGACCCAGGGCCCAATTCCTATACTGTGTACACTGGGGCAAGTCAAGATACACCAATCCCCTGGTGTAAATGTGACTGGTGCCATGCGTTACACTGTACCTGCTGGTGTGCCAGTGACCTAGAGCCCAATTCCAATACTGTGTACACTGGGGCAAGCCAAGATACATCAAACCCCATGATGTAAATCATGACTGGTTCAATGCGTTACACTGTACCTGCTGGTGTGCCAGGGACTAAGAGCCCAATTCCAATACTGTGTACACTGGAGCAAGCCTAGATACACCAAACCCCATGGTGTAAATCATGACTTATGTCATGCATTACACTGTACCTGCAGGTGTGAGAGGGACCCAGGCCCAATTCCAATACTGTGTACACTGGGTCAAGTCAAGGTACATCAAACCCCATTGTGAAAATCATGACTTGTGCCACACATTACACTGTACCTGCTGGTGTGCCAGGGACCCAGGGCCCAATTCCAATACTATGCACACTGGGGCAAGCCAAGATACACCTAACCCCATGGCGTAAATCATGACTTGCGCTATGCATTACACTGTTCCAGCTGGTGTGCCAGGGACCAACGGCCCAGTTCCAATACTGCATCCACTGGGGCAGGTCAAGATACATCAAACCCCGTGGCGTAAATCATGACTTTTGCCATGCGTTACACTGTACCTGCTGTCGTGCCCGGGACCCAGGGACCAATTCTAATGCGATGCACACTGGGGCAAGCCAAGATACACCAAACCCTATTATGTAAATCTTGACTTCTGCCATGCGTTACACTGTAACTGCTGGTGTGCCAGGGACACAGGCCCAATTCCAATACTGTGTACACTGGGGCAAATCAAGATACACCAAACCCCATGGTGTTAATCATTACTTGTGCCATGAGTTGCACTGTATTTGCAGGTGTGCCAGGGACCCAGGGCCCAATTTCTATACTGTGTACACTGGGGCAAGTCAAGATACACCAATCCCCATGGTGTAAATCATGACTGGTGCCATGCGTTACATTCTACCTGCTGGTGTGCCAGAGACCTAGAGCCCAATTCCAATACTGTGTACACTGGGGCAAGTCAAAATACAGCCAACCCCATGATGTAAATCATGACTGGTTCAACGCGTTACACTGTACCTGCTGGTGTGCCAGGGACTAAGAGCCCAATTCCAATACTGTGTACACTGGGGAAAGCCAAGATACATGAAAGCCCATGGTGTAAATCATGACTTGTGCCATGCGTTACACTGTACCTACTGGTGTTCCAGGGGCACAGGGCCCAAATCCAATACTGCGTACACTGGAGTAAGCCAAGATACACCAAACCCGATGGCGTGATTATGAATTGCACCCTGCATCACACAGTACTTGCTGGTGTGCCAGCTACACATAGCCCAATTCCAATACTGTGTACACTGGGGCAACCCAAGATACACCAAACCCCATGGTGTAAATCATGTCTTGTGCCAAGCATTGCACTGTACCTGCTAGTATGCCAGGGAGAGAGAGCCATTCCAATACTGTGTACACTGGGGCAAGCCAAGATATACCAAACCCCATGGTGTAAATCATGACTTATGCCATGCGTTACACTGTACCTGCTGGTGTGACAGGGACCCAGGGCCCAATTCCAATACTGCGTACACTGGGGCAAGCCAAGATACACCAAACTCCGTGGTGTAAATCATGACTTGTGCCATGCGTTACTCTGTACCTGCTGGTGTGCCAGGACCAGGGCCCAATTCCAATACTGCGTACACTGGGGCAAGCCTAGATACACCAAACCCCATGGTGTAAATCATGACTTGTGCCATGCATTACACTGTACCTGCAGTGTGCCAAGGACCCTGGCCCAATTCCAATACTGTGTACACTGGGGCAAGTCAAGATACTCCAATCCCATGGTGTAAATCATGACTGGTGCCATGCGTTACACTGTACCTGCTGATGTGCCAGTGACCTAGAGCCCAATTCCAATACTGTGTACAATGCGGCAAGCCAAGATACATCAAACCCCATGATGTAAATCATGACTGGTTCAATGCGTTACACTGTACCTGCTGGTGTGCCAGGTACCCAGAGCTCAATTCCAATACTGTGTACACTGGGGCAAGCCAAGATACATGAAACCCCATGGTGTAAATCATGACTTGTGCCATGCGTAACACTGTACCTGCTGGTGCCCCAGGGACACAGGGCCCAAACCCAATACTGCGTACACTGGGGCAAGCCAAGATACACCAAACCCCATGGCGTAGATCATGAATTGTGCCCTGCATCACACTGTACTTGCTGGTGTGACAGCTACACATAGCCCAATTCCAATACCGTGTACACTGGGGCAATCCAAGATACAACAAACCCCATGGTGTAAATCATGACTTGTGCCATGCATTACACTGTACCTGCTGGTGCACCAGGGACACATAGTCCAATTCCAATTCCAATAATGTGTACACTGGGGCTAGCCAATATACATGAAACCCCATAGTGTAAATCATGACTTGTGCCTTGCATTACAATGTACCTGCTGGTGTGCCAGGGAACCAGTGCGCAAATCCAATACTGTGTACACTGGGGCAAGCCAAGATACACCAAACCCCATTGCGTAAATCATGAATTGCGTCATGCGTTACACTGTACCTGCTGGTGTTTCAGGAACACAAGTCCCAAATCCAATACTGTGTACACTGAGACGAGCCAAGATGCACCAAACCCCATGGCGTAAATCATGAATTGTGCCCCGCGTTACACTGTACTTGCTGGTGTGCCAGTGACACAAAGCCCAATTCCAATACTGTGTACACTGGGGCAACCCAAGATACACCAAACCCCACGGTGTAAATCATGACTTGTGGCATGCATTACACTGCACCTGCTGATATGCCAGGGACCCAGAGCCCTATTCCAATACTGTGTTCACTGGAGCAAGCCAAGATACACCAAACCCCATGGTGTAAATCATGACTTGCGCTATGCATTACACTGTTCCAGCTGGTGTGCCAGGGACCCACGGCCCAGTTCCAAAACTGTGTACACTGGGGCAACCCAAGATACACCAAACCCCATGACATAAATCATGACTTGCGCTATGCATTACACTGTACCTGCTGGTGTGCCAGGGACCCAGAGCCCTATTCCAATACTGTGTTCACTGGAGCAAGCCAAGATACACCAAACCCCATGGTGTAAATCATGACTTATGAAATGCGTTACACTGTACCTGCTGGTGTGCCAGGGACCCAGGTCCCAATTCCAATACTATGTACACTGGGCCAAGCCAAGATACACCAAACTACATGTTGTAAATCGTGACTTATGCCATGCGTTACACTGCACCTGCTGGTGTGCCAGCGACCCAGGGACCAATTTCAATACTGTGTACTCTGGGGCAAGGCAAGATACACCAAACCCCATGGTGTAAATCATGACTGGTTCCATGCCTTACACTGTACCTGCTGGTGTGCCAGCTACCCAGACCAATTACAAAACTGTCCCTAGGGCAAGCCAAGGTACATGAAATCCCATTGTATAAATCTTGACTTGTGCCATGCGTTACACTGTACCTGCTGGTGTTTCAGGAAAACAAGGCCCAAATCCAATACTGTGTACACAGGGGCAAGCCAAGATACATCAAACCCCATGGCGTAAATCATGAATTGTGCCTTGCGTTACACTGTACTTGCTGGTGTGCCAGGGACCTAGGGCCCAATTCCAATACTGTGTACACTGGGGCAAGCCAAGATACATGAAACCCCATGGAGTAAATCATGACTTGTGCCATGCGTTACAATGTACCTGCTGGTATGCCAGGGACCCAGAGCCCAATTCCAATACTGTGTACACTGGGGCAAGCCAAGATACACCAAACCCCATGGTGTAAATCATGACTTTTGCCATGCGTTACACTGTACCTGCTGGTGTGCCAGGGACCCAGGTCCCAATTCCAATACTGTGTACACTGAGCCAAGCCAAGATGCACCAAACTCCATGGCATAATCATGACTTGTGCCATGTGTTACACTGTACACTGCTGGTGTGCCAGGGACCCAGGGACCAATTTCAATACTGTGTACACTGGGGCAAGCCTAGACAAACCAAACCCCATGGTGTAAATCATGACTTGTGCCATGCATTCCACTGTACCTACAGGGTGTGCCAGGGAACCAGGGCCCAATTCCAATTCTGTGTCCACTGGGGCAAGTCAAGATACATCAAACCACATGGCGTAAATCATGACTTGTGCCAAGCGTTACACGGTACCTGCTGGTGTGCCAGGGACCCAGGGAACAATTCTAATGCTATGCACACTGGGGCAAGCCAAGATACAACAAACCCCATGATGTAAATCATGACTTCTGCCATGCGTTACACTGTACCTGCTGGTGTGCCAGGGACCGAGGCCCAATTCCAATACTGTATACACTGGGGGAAATCAAGATACACCAAACCCCAGGGTGTTAATCATTACTTGTGCCATGAGTTACACTGTATCTGCAGGTGTGCCAGGGACCCAGGGCCCAATTCCTATACTGTGTACACTGGGGCAAGTCAAGATACACCAATCCCCGTGGTGTAAATCGTGACTGGTGCCATGCGTTACACTGTACCTGCTGGTGTGCCAGTGACCTAGAGCCCAATTCCAATACTGTGTACACTGGGGCAAGCCAAGATACATCAAACCCCATGATGTAAATCATGACTGGTTCAATGCGTTACACTGTACCTGCTGGTGTGCCAGGGACTAAGAGCCCAATTCCAATACTGTGTACACTGGAGCAAGCCTAGATACACCAAACCCCATGGTGTAAATCATGACTTATGTCATGCATTACACTGTACCTGCAGGTGTGAGAGGGACCCAGGCCCAATTCCAATACTGTGTACACTGGGTCAAGTCAAGGTACATCAAACCCCATTGTGAAAATCATGACTTGTGCCACACATTACACTGTACCTGCTGGTGTGCCAGGGACCCAGGGCCCAATTCCAATACTATGCACACTGTGGCAAGCCAAGATACACCTAACCCCATGGCGTAAATCATGACTTGCGCTATGCATTACACTGTTCCAGCTGGTGTGCCAGGGACCCCGGCCCAGTTCCAAACTGTGTACACTGGGGCAAGCCAAGATACACCAAACCCCATGACATAATCATGACTTGCGCTATGCATTACACTGTACCTGCTGGTGTGCCTGGGACCCAAAGCACAATTCCAATACTGTGTACACTGGGGCAAGCCAAGATACACCAAACCCGTGGTGTAAATCATGACCTGTGATATGCATTACACTGTACCTGCTGGTGTGCCAGGGAACCAGGGCCCAATTCCAATACTGTGTACACTGAGGTAAGTCAAGATACACCAAGCCCCATGGTGTAAATCATGACTGGTGCATGTTACACTGTACCTACTGGTGTGACAGGGACCTAGAGCCCAATTGCAATACTGTGTAAATTGGGGTAAGGCAAGATACACCAAAGCCCATGGTGTAATTCATGACTGGTTCCATGACTTACACTGTACCTGCTGCTGTGCCAGGGACCCAGAGCCCAATTCCAAAACTGTGTACTCTAGGGCAAGCCAAGATACATGAAACCCCATTGTATAAATCTTGACTTGTGCCATGCGTTACACTGTACCTGCTGGTGTTTCAAGAACACAAGGCTGAAATCCAATACTGTGTACACTGGGGCAAGCCAAGATACACCTAGCCACATGGCGTAAATCACGAATTGTGCCCTGCGTAACACTGTACTTGATGGTGTGCCAGGGAAACATAGCCCAAATCCAATTCTGTGTACACTACGGCAACCCAAGATACACCAAACCCCACGGTGTAAATCATGACTTGTGCCATGCATTACAGTGTACCTGCTGTTATGCCAGGGACCCAGAGCCCAATTCCAATACTGTGTACACTGGGGCAAGCCAAGATACACCAAACCCCATGGTGTAAATCATGACTTATGAAATGCGTTACACTGTACCTGCTGGTGTGCCAGGGACCCAGATCCCAATTCCAATACTGTGTACACTGGGCCAAGCCAAGATACACAAAACTCCATGGCATAAATCATGACTTGTGCCATTGTTACACTGTACCTGCTGGTGTGCCAGGGACCCAGGGACCAATTTCAATACTGTGTACTGTGGGGCAAGGCAAGATACACCAAACCCCATGGTGTAAATCATGACTGGTTCCAAGCCTTACACTGTACCTGCTGGTGTGCCAGAGACCCTGAGCCCAATTCCAAAACTGTGTACACTAGAGCAAGCCAAGATACACCAAACCCCATTGCGTAAATCATGAATTGCGTCATGCGTTACACTGTACCTGCTGGTGTTTCAGGAACACAAGTCCCAAATCCAATACTGTGTACACTGAGGCGAGCCAAGATGCACCAAACCCCATGGCGTAAATCATGAATTGTGCCCCGCGTTACACTGTACTTGCTGGTGTGCCAGTGACACAAAGCCCAATTCCAATACTGTGTACACTGGGGCAACCCAAGATACACCAAACCCCACGGTGTAAATCATGACTTGTGGCATGCATTACACTGCACCTGCTGATATGCCAGGGACCCAGAGCCCTATTCCAATACTGTGTTCACTGGAGCAAGCCAAGATACACCAAACCCCATGGTGTAAATCATGACTTATGAAATGCGTTACACTGTACCTGCTGGTGTGCCAGGGACCCAGGTCCCAATTCCAATACTATGTACACTGGGCCAAGCCAAGATACACCAAACTACATGTTGTAAATCGTGACTTATGCCATGCGTTACACTGCACCTGCTGGTGTGCCAGCGACCCAGGGACCAATTTCAATACTGTGTACTCTGGGGCAAGGCAAGATACACCAAACCCCATGGTGTAAATCATGACTGGTTCCATGCCTTACACTGTACCTGCTGGTGTGCCAGCTACCCAGAGCCCAATTACAAAACTGTGTACCCTAGGGCAAGCCAAGGTACATGAAATCCCATTGTATAAATCTTGACTTGTGCCATGCGTTACACTGTACCTACTGGTGTGCCAGGAACCAGGGCCCAATTCCAATACTGTGTCCACTGGGGCAAGTCAAGATACATCAAACCACATGGCGTAAATCATGACTTGTGCCATGCGTTACACTGTACCTGCTGGTGTGCCAGGGACCCAGGGACCAATTCCAATACTATGCACACTGGGGCAAGCCAAGATACACAAACCCCATGGTGTAAATCATGACTTGTGCCATGTGTTACACTGTACCTGCTGGTGTGCCAGGGACCCAGGCCCAATTCCAATACTGTGTACACTGGGAAAGCAAGATACACCAAACCCCATGGTGTAAATCATGACTTGTGCCATGCGTTACACTGTACCTGCAGGTGTGCCAGGGACCCAGGGCCCAATTCTAATACTGTGTACACTGGGGCAAGTCAAGATACACCAATCCCCATGGTGTAAATCATGACTGGTGCCATGCATTACACTGTACCTGCTGGTGTGCCAGGGACCTAGAGCCCAATTCCAATACTGTGTACACTGGGGCAAGCCAAGATACATCAAACCCCATGGTGTAAATCATGACTGTTTCCATGCGTTACACTGTACCTGCTGGTGTGCCGGGACTAAGAGCCAATTCCAATACTGTGTACACTGGGCAAGCCTAGATACACCAAACCCCATGGTGTAAATCATGACTTATGTCATGCATTACACTGTACCTGCAGGTGTGACAGGACCCAGGCCCAATTCCAATACTGTGTACACTGGGGCAAGTCAAGGTACATCAAACCCCATGGTGTAAATCATGACTTGCGCCATACGTTACACTGTACCTGCTGGTGTGCCAGGGACCCAGGGCCCAATTCCAATACTATGCACACTGGGGCAAGCCAAGATACACCAAACCCCATGGCGTAAATCATGACTTGCCATGCATTACACTGTTCCTGCTGGTGTGCCAGGACCCAGAGCCCAGTTCCAATACTGCATCACTGGGGCAGGTCAAGATACATCAAACCCCGATGGCGTAAATCATGACTTTTGCCATGCATTACACTGTCACCTGCTGTGTGCCGGGACCAGGACCAATTCTAATGCGATGCACACTGGGGCAAGCCAAGATACACAAACCCTATTATGTAAATCTTGACTTCTGCCATGCGTTACACTGTAACTGCTGGTGTGCCAGGGACACAGGCCCAATTCCAATACTGTGTACACTGGGGCAACTCAAGATACACCAAACCCCATGGTGTTAATCATTACTTCTGCCATGCATTACACTGTAACTGCTGGTGTGCCAGGGTCACAGGCCCAATTCCAATACTGTGTACACTGGGGCAAATCAAGATACACCAAACCCCATGGTGTTAATCATTACTTGTGCCATGAGTTACACTGTATTTGCAGGTGTGCCAGGGACCCAGGGCCCAATTTCTATACTGTGTACACTGGGGCAAGTCAAGATACACCAATCCCACATGGTGTAAATCATGACTGGTGCCATGGTACATACTACCTGCTGGTGTGCCAGAGACCTAGAGCCCAATTCCAATACTGTGTACACTGGGGCAAGTAAAATACAACAACCCCATGGTGTAAATCATGACTGGTTCAACAACGTTACACTGTACCTGCTGGTGTGCCAGGGACTAAGAGCCCAATTCCAATACTGTGTACACAGGGGCAAACCAAGATACATGAAACCCCATGGTGTAAATCATGACTTGTGCCATGCGTTACACTGTACCTACTGGTGTTCCAGGGACACAGGGCCCAAATCAATACTGCGTACACTGGAGTAAGCCAAGATACACCAAACCCGATGGCGAGAGATTATGAATTGCACCTGCATCACACAGTACTTGCTGGTGTGCCAGCTACACATAGCCCAATTCCAATACTGTGTACACTGGGGCAACCCAAGATACACCAAACCCCATGGTGTAAATCATGTCTTGTGCCAAGCATTGCACTGTACCTGCTGGTATGCCAGGGAGAGAGAGCCCATTCAATACTGTGTACACTGGGGCAAGCCAAGATATACCAAACCCCATGGTGTAAATCATGACTTATGCCATGCGTTACACTGTACCTGCTGGTGTGACAGGGACCCAGGGCCCAATTCCAATACTGCGTACACTGGGGCAAGCCAAGATACACCAAACTCCGTGGTGTAAATCATGACTTGTGCCATGCGTTACTCTGTACCTGCTGGTGTGCCAGGACCGAGGCCCAATTCCAATACTGCGTACACTGGGCAAGCCTAGATACACAAACCCATGGTGTAAATCATGTCTTGTGCCATGCATTACACTGTACCTGCAGTGTGCCAAGGACCCTGGCCCAATTCAATACTGTGTACACTGGGGCAAGTCAAGATACTCCAATCCCATGGTGTAAATCATGACTGGTGCCATGCGTTACACTGTACCTGCTGATGTGCAGTGACCAGAGCCCAATTCCAATACTGTGCAATCGGCAAGCCAAGATACATCAAACCCATGATGTAAATCATGACTGGTTCAATGCGTTACACTGTACCTGCTGGTGTGCCAGGTACCCAGAGCTCAATTCAATACTACTGTACCCTAGAGGCAAGCCAAGATACATGAAACCCCATGGTGTAAATCATGACTTGTGCCATCGTAACACTGTACCTGCTGGTGCCCCAGGGACACAGGGCCCAAACCAATACTACGTACACTGGGGCAAGCCAAGATACACCAAACCCCATGGCGTAGATCATGAATTGTGCCCTGCATCACACTGTACTTGCTGGTGTGACAGCTACACATTAGCCCAATTCAATACCGTGTACACTGGGGTAATCCAAGATACAACAAACCCCATGGTGTAAATCATGACTTGTGCCATGCATTACACTGTACCTGCTGGTGTACAGGGACACATAGTCAATTCAATTCAATATGTGTACACTGGGCTAGCTAATATACATGAAACCCATAGTGTAAATCATGACTTGTGCCTTGCATTACAATGTACCTGCTGGTGTGCCAGGGAACCAGTGCTCAAATCCAATACTGTGTACACTGGGCAAGCCAAGATACACCAAACCCCATTGCGTAAATCATGAATTGCGTCATCGTTACACTGTACCTGCTGGTGTTCAGGAACACAAGTCCCAAATCAATACTGTGTACACTGAGCGAGCCAAGATACACCAAACCCATGGGCGTAAATCATGATTGTGCCCCGCGTTACACTGTACCTGCTGGTGTGCCAGGGACACAAAGCCAATTCAATACTGTGTACACTGGGGCAAGCCAAGATACACAAACCCCATGTAAATCATGACTGTGGCATGCATTACACTGCACCTGCTGATATGCCAGGGACCCAGAGCCCTATTCCAATACTGTGTTCACTGGAGCAAGCCAAGATACACCAAACCCCATGGTGTAAATCATGACTTATGAAATGCGTTACACTGTACCTGCTGGTGTGCCAGGGACCCAGGTCCCAATTCAATACTATGTACACTGGGCCAAGCCAAGATACACCAAACTACATGTTGTAAATTGATGACTTATGCCATGCGTTACACTGCACCTGCTGGTGTGCCAGCGACCAGGGACCAATTTCAATACTGTGTACTCTGGGGCAGGCAAGATACACCAAACCCCATGGTGTAAATCATGACTGGTTCCATGCCTTACACTGTACCTGCTGGTGTGCCAGCTACCCAGAGCCCAATTACAAAACTGTGTACCCTAGGGCAAGCCAAGGTACATGAAATCCCATTGTATAAATCTTGACTTGTGCCATGCGTTACACTGTACCTGCTGGTGTTTCAGGAAAACAAGGCCCAAATCCAATACTGTGTACACAGGGGCAAGCCAAGATACATCAAACCCCATGGCGTAAATCATGAATTGTGCCTTGCGTTACACTGTACTTGCTGGTGTGCCAGGGACCCAGGCCCAATTCCAATACTGTGTACACTGGGGCAAGCCAAGATACATGAAACCCCATGGTGTAAATCATGACTTGTGCCATGCGTTACAATGTACCTGCTGGTGTGCCAGGGACCCAGAGCCCAATTCCAATACTGTGTACACTGGGGCAACCAAGATACACCAAACCCCATGGTGTAAATCATGACTTATGCCATGCGTTACACTGTACCTGCTGGTGTGCCAGGGACCCAGGTCCCAATTCCAATACTGTGTACACTGGGCCAAGCCAAGATACACCAAACTCCATGGCATAATCATGACTTGTGCCATGCGTTACACTGTACCTGCTGGTGTGCCAGGGACCCAGGGACCAATTTCAATACTGTGTACACTGGGGCAAGCCTAGACAAACCAAACCCCATGGTGTAAATCATGACTTGTGCCATGCATTCCACTGTACCTACAGGTGTGCCGGAACCAGGGCCCAATTCAATTCTGTGTCCACTGGGGCAAGTCAAGATACATCAAACCACATGGCGTAAATCATGACTTGTGCCAGCGTTACACGGTACCTGCTGGTGTGCAGGGACCGGGGAACAATTCTAATGCTATGCACACTGGGGCAAGCCAAGATACAACAAACCCATGATGTAAATCATGACTTCTGCCATCGTTACACTGTACCTGCTGGTGTGCCAGGGACGAGGCCCAATTCAATACTGTATACACTGAAATCAGATACACCAAACCCCAGGGTGTTAATCATTACTTATGCCGTAGGATTTTACTCTGCAGGTGTGCCAGGGACCCAGGGCCCAATTCCTATACTGTGTACACTGGGGCAAGTCAAGATCACCAATCCCGTGGTGTAAATCAGTGACTGGTGCCATGCATTACACTGTACCTGCTGGTGTGCCAGTGACCTAGAGCCCAATTCAATACTGTGTACACTGGGGCAAGCCAAGATACATCAAACCCCATGATGTAAATCATGACTGGTTCATGCGTTACACTGTACCTGCTGGTGTGCCAGGGACTAGAGCCAATTCCAATACTGTGTACACTGGAGCAAGCCTAGATACACCAAACCCCATGGTGTAAATCATGACTTATGTCATGCATTACACTGTAACCTGCAGGTGTGAGAGGGACCCAGGCCCAATTCCAATACTGTGTACACTGGGTCAAGTCAAGGTACATCAAACCCCATTGTGAAAATCATGACTTGTGCCACACATTACACTGTACCTGCTGGTGTGCCAGGGACCCAGGGCCCAATTCCAATACTATGCACACTGGGCAAGCCAAGATACACCTAACCCCATGGCGTAAATCATGACTTGCGCTATGCATTACACTGTTCCAGCTGGTGTGCCAGGGACCCACGGCCCAGTTCCAAAACTGTGTACACTGGGGCAACCCAAGATACACCAAACCCCATGACATAAATCATGACTTGCGCTATGCATTACACTGTACCTGCTGGTGTGCCTGGGACCCAAAGCACAATTCCAATACTGTGTACACTGGGGCAAGCCAAGATACACCAATCCCCGTGGTGTAAATCATGACCTGTGATATGCATTACACTGTACCTGCTGGTGTGCCAGGGACCCAGGGCCCAATTCCAATACTGTGTACACTGAGGTAAGTCAAGATACACCAAGCCCCATGGTGTAAATCATGACTGGTGCATGTTTTACACTGTACCTACTGGTGTGACAGGGACCTAGAGCCCAATTGCAATACTGTGTAAATTGGGGTAAGGCAAGATACACCAAAGCCCATGGTGTAATTCATGACTGGTTCCATGACTTACACTGTACCTGCTGCTGTGCCAGGGACCCAGAGCCCAATTCCAAAACTGTGTACTCTAGGGCAAGCCAAGATACATGAAACCCCATTGTATAAATCTTGACTTGTGCCATGCGTTACACTGTACCTGCTGGTGTTTCAGGAACACAAGGCTGAAATCCAATACTGTGTACACTGGGGCAAGCCAAGATACACCTAGCCACATGGCGTAAATCACGAATTGTGCCCTGCGTAACACTGTACTTGATGGTGTGCCAGGAAACATAGCCAAATCAATTCTGTGTACACACGGCAACCCAAGATACACCAAACCCCATGGTGTAAATCATGACTTGTGCCATGCATTACACTGTACCTGCTGGTATGCCAGGGACCCAGAGCCCAATTCCAATACTGTGTACACTGGGGCAAGCCAAGATACACCAAACCCCATGGTGTAAATCATGACTTATAACATGCGTTACACTGTACCTGCTGGTGTGCCAGGGACCCAGATCCCAATTCCAATACTGTGTACACTGGGCCAAGCCAAGATACACAAAACTCCATGGCGTAAATCATGACTTGTGCCATGCGTTACACTGTACCTGCTGGTGTGCCAGGGACCCAGGGACCAATTTCAATACTGTGTACTGTGGGGCAAGGCAAGATACACCAAACCCACGGTGTAAATCATGACTGGTTCCAAGCCTTACACTGTACCTGCTGGTGTGCCAGAGACCCTGAGCCCAATTCCAAAACTGTGTACACTAGAGCAAGCCAAGATACATGAAACCCCATTGTGTAAATCTTGACTTGTGCCATGCGTTACACTGTACCTGCTGGTGTTTCAGGAACAGAAGGCCCAAATCCAATACTGTGTACACTGGGGCAAGCCAAGATACACCAACCCATGGTGTAAATCATGAATTGTGCCATGCGTTACACTGTACTTGCTGGTGTGCCAGGGACACATAGCCCAATTCCAACACTGTGAACACTGGGGCAACCCAAGATACACCAAACCCCATGGTGTAAATCATGTCTTGTGCCATGCGTTACACTGTACCTGCTGGTGTGCCAGGGACCCAGGGACCAATTTCAATACTGTGTACTCTGGGGCAAGGCAAGATACACCAAACCCTCATGGTGTAAATCATGACTGGTTCCATGCCTTACACTGTACCTGCTGGTGTGCCAGGGACCCAGGTCTCAATTCCAATACTGCGCACACTGGATCAAGCCAAGATACACCAAACTCCATGGCATAAATCATGATTTTTTCCATGCGTTACACAGTACCTGCTGTTGTGCCAGGGACCCAGGGACCAATTCTAATGCTATGCACACTGGGCAAGCCAAGATACACCAAACCCCATGATGTAAATCATGACTTCTGCCATGCGTTACACTGTACCTGCTGGTGTGCCAGGGACCCAGGCCCAATTCCAATACTGTGTACACTGGGGCAAATCAAGATACACCAAACCCCAGGGTGTTAATCATTACTTGTGCCATGAGTTACACTGTATCTGCAGGTGTGCCATGGACCCAGGGCCCAATTCCTATACTGTGTACACTGGGGCAAGTCAAGATACACCAATCCCCATGGTGTAAATTGTGACTGGTGCCATGCGTTACACTGTATCTGCTGGTGTGCCAGTGACCTAGAGCCCAATTCCAATACTGTGTACACTGGGGCAAGCCAAGATACATCAAACCCCATGATGTAAATCATGACTGGTTCAATGCGTTACACTGAACCTGCTGGTGTGCCAGGGACTAAGAGCCCAATTCCAATACTGTGTACACTGGGGCAAGCCAAGATACATGAAACCCCATGGTGTAAATCAGGACTTGTGCCATGCATTACTCTGTATCTACTGGTGTTCCAGGGACAGAGGACCCAAATCCAATACTGCGTACACTGGGGCAAGCCAAGATACACCAAACCCCATGGCGTAGATCATGAATTGCACCCTGCATTACACTGTACTTGCTGGTGTGCCAGCTACACATAGCCCAATTCCAATACTGTGTACACTGGGGCAAACCAAGATACATCAAACCACATGGTGTAAATCATGACTTGTGCCAAGCATTACTCTGTACTTGCTGGTATGCCAGGGACACAGAGCCCTATTAAAAATACTGTGAACACTGGGGCAAGCCTAGATATACCAAACCCCATGGTGTAAATCATGACTTATGCCATGTGTTACACTGTACCTGCTGGTGTGACAAGGACCCAGGGCCAATTCCAATACTGTGTACACTGGGGCAAGTCAAGGTACATCAAACCCCATGGCGTAAATCATGACTTGTGCCATGTGTTACACAGTACCTGCTGGTGTGCCAGGGACGCAGGGCCCAATTGCAATACTATGCAAACTGGGGCAAGCCAAGATACACCAAACCCCGTGGCGTAAATCATGACTTGCGCCATGTATTACACTGTTCCAGCTGGTGTGCCAGGGACCCACGGCCCAATTCCAAAACTGTGTACCCTGGGGCAACCTAAGATACACCAAACCACATGGCGTAAATCATGACTTGCTCCATGCATTACACTGTACCTGCTGGTGTGCCTGGGACCCAAAGCCCAATTAAAATACTGTTGTACACTGGGGCAAGTCAAGATACACCAAACCCCATGGTGTAAATCATGACTTGTGCCATGCGTTACACTGTACCTGCTGGTGTGCCAGGGACCCAGGGCCCAATTCCAATACTGTGTACACTGGGGCAAGCCTATTTACATGAAACCCCATGGTGTAAATCATGACTTGTGCCATGCGTTACAATGTACCTGCTGGTGTGCCAGGGACCCAGTGCACAAATCCAATACTGTGTACACTGGGGCAAGCCAAGATACACCAAACCCCATGGCGTAAATCATGAATTGCGTCATGCGTTACACTGTACATGCTGGTGTGCCAGGGACCCAGAGCCCAAATCCAATACTATGTACACTGGGGCAAACCAAGATACAATAAACCCCATGGTTTAAATCATGAATTGCACAATGCATTACACTGCACCTGCTGGTGTGCCAGGGACCCGGAGCCCAATTCAAATACTGTGTACACTGGGGCAACCCACGATACATCAAACCCCATGGTGTAAATCATGACTTGTGCCATGCAATACACTGTACCTGCTGGTGTGCCAGGGACCCAGGGCCCAATTCCAATACTGTGTACACTGGGGCAAGGCAAGATACACCAAACCCGATGGTGTAAATCATGACTGGTTCCATGCCTTACACTGTACCTGCTGGTGTGCCAGGGACCCAGAACCCAATTCCAAAACTCTGCACACTAGGGCAAGCCATGATACATGAAACCCCATTGTATAAATCTTGTCTTGTGCCATGCGTTACACTGTACCTGCTGGTGTTTCAGGAACACAAGGCCCAAATTCAATACTGTGTACTCTGGTGCAAGCCAAGATACAAAAAACCATAGGCGTAAATCATGAATTGTGCCCTGCATTACACTGTACTTGCTGGTGTGCCAGGGACACATAGCCCAATTCCAATACTATGTACACTGGGGCAACCCAAGATACACCAAAGCCCATGGTGTAAATCACGACTTGTGCCATGCATTACACTGTACCTGCTGGTATGCCAGGGACCCAGAGCCAATTCCAATACTGTGTACACTGGGGCAAGCCAAGATGCACCAAACCCCATGGTGTAAATCATGACTTATGCCATGCGTTACACTGTACCTGCTGGTGTGCCAGGGACCCAGGTCCCAATTCCAATACTGTGTACACTGGGTCAAGCCAAGATACACCAAACTCCATGGTGTAAATCATGACTTGTGCCGTGCATTACACTGTACCTGCTGGTGTGCCATGGACCCAGGGACTAATTTCAATACTGTGGACACTGGGGCAAGCCTAGATACACCAAACCCCATGGTGTAAATAATGACTTGTGCCATGCATTACACTGTACCTGCAGGTGTGCCAGGGAACCACGGCCCAATTACAATACTGTGTACACTGGGGCAAGTCAAGATACATCAAACCCCATTGTATAAATCTTGACTTGTGCCATGCATTACACTGTACCTGCTGGTGTTTCAGGAACACAAGGCTGAAATCCAATACTGTGTACACTGGGGCAAGCCAAGATACACCAAGCCCCATGGCGTAAATCACGAATTGTGCCCTGTGTTACACTGTACTTGATGGTGTGCCAGGCAAACATAGCCCAAATCCAATACTGTGTACACTACAGCAACCCAAGATACACCAAACCCCATGGTGTAAATCATGAATTGTGCCATGCATTACACTGTACCTGCTGGTATGCCAGGGACCCAGAGCCCAATTCCAATATTGTGTACACTGGGGCAAGCCAAGATACACCAAACCCCATGGTGTAAATCATGACTTATGAAATGCATTACACTGTACGTGCTGGTGTGCCAGGGACCCAGATCCCAATTCCAATACTGTGTACACTGGGCCAAGCCAAGACAGACAAAACTCCATGGCGTAAATCATGACTTGTGCCATGCATTCCACTGTACCTGCAGGTGTGCCAGGGAACCAGGGCCCAATTCCAATTCTGTGTCCACTGGGGCAAGGCAAGATACACCAAACCCCATGATGTAAATCATGACTTCTGCCATGCGTTACACTGTACCTGCTGGTGTGCTAGGGACCGAGGCCCAATTCCAATACTGTGTACACTGGTGGAAATCAAGATACACCAAACCCCAGGGTGTTAATCATTACTTGTGCCATGAGTTACACTGTATCTGCAGGAGTGCCAGGGACCCAGGGCCCAATTCCTATACTGTGTACACTGGGGCAAGTCAAGATACACCAATCCCCATGGTGTAAATCATGACTGGTGCCATGCGTTACACTGTACCTGCTGGTGTGCCAGGGACCTAGAGCCCAATTCCAATACTGTGTACACTGGGGCAAGCCAAGATACATCAAACCCCATGATGTAAATCATGACTGGTTCAATGCGTTACACTGTACCTGCTGGTGTGCCAGGGACTCAGAGCCCATTTCCAATACTGTGTACACTGGAGCAAGCCTAGATACACGAAACCCCATGGTGTAAATCATGACTTATGTCATGCATTACACTGTACCTGCAGGTGTGAGAGGGACCCAGGCCCAATTCCAATACTGTGTACACTGGGGCAAGTCAAGGTACATCAAACCCCACTGTGAAAATCATGACTTGTGCCACACGTTACACTGTACCTGCTGGTGTGCCAAGGCCCCAGGGCCCAATTCCAATACTATGCACACTGGGGCAAGCCAAGATATACCTAACCCCATGGCGTAAATCATGACTTGTGCTATGCATTACACTGTACCTGCTGGTGTGCCTGGGACCCAAGGCACAATTCCAATACTGTGTACACTGGGGCAGGCCAAGATACACCAATCCCCATGGTGTAAATCATGATCTGTGATATGCATTACACTGTACCTGCTGGTGTGCCAGGGACCCGGGCCCAATTCCAATACTGTGTACACTGAGGTAAGTCAAGATACACCAAGCCCCATGGTGTAAATCATGACTGGTGCATGCGTTACACTGTACCTGCTGGTGTGACAGGGACCTAGAGCCCAATTGCAATACTGTGTAAACTGGGGTAAGACAAGATACACCAAAGCCCATGGTGTAATTCATGACTGGTTCCATGCCTTACACTGTACCTGCTGGTGTGCCAGGGACCCAGAGCCAATTCCAAAACTGTGTACACTAGGGCAAGCCAAGATACATGAAACCCCATTGTATAAATCTTGACTTGTGCCATGCGTTACACTGTACCTGCTGGTGTTTCAGGAACACAAGGCAGAAATCCAATACTGTGTACACTGGGGCAAGCCAAGATACACCAAGCCCCATGGCGTAAATCACGAATTGTGCCCTGCGTTACACTGTACTTGATGGTGTGCCAGGGAAACATAGCCCAAATCCAATACTGTGTACACTACGGCAACCCAAGATACACCAAACCCCATGGTGTAAATCATGACTTGTGCCATGCATTACAGTGTACCTGCTGGTATGCCAGGGACCCAGAGCCCAATTCCAATACTGTGTACACTGGGGCAAGCCAAGATACACCAAACCCCATGGTGTAAATCATGACTTATGAAATGCGTTACACTGTACCTGCTGGTGTGCCAGGGACCCAGATCCCAATTCCAATACTGTGTACACTGGGCCAAGCCAAGATACACAAAACTCCATGGCGTAAATCATGACTTGTGCCATGCGTTACACTGTACCTGCTGGTGTGCCAGGGACCCAGGGACTAATTTCAATACTGTGTACTGTGGGGCAAGGCAAGATACACCAAACCCCATGGTGTAAATCATGACTGGTTCCATGCCTTACACTGTACCTGCTGGTGTGCCAGGGACCCTGAGCCCAATTCCAAAACTGTGTACACTAGAGCAAGCCAAGATACATGAAACCCCATTGTGTAAATCTTGACTTGTGCCATGCGTTACACTGTACCTGCTGGTGTTTCAGGAACAGAAGGCCCAAATCCAATACTGTGTACACTGGGGCAAGCCAAGATACACCAAGCCCCATGGCGTAAATCATGAATTGTGCCATGCGTTACACTGTACTTGCTGGTGTGCCAGGGACACATAGCCCAATTCAGACACTGTGAACACTGGGGCAACCCAAGATACACCAATCCCCATGGTGTAAATCATGTCTTGTGCCATGCGTTACACTGTACCTGCTGGTGTGCCAGGGACCCAGGGACCAATTTCAATACTGTGTACTCTGGGGCAAGGCAAGATACACCAAACCCCATGGTGTAAATCATGACTGGTTCCATGCCTTACACTGTACCTGCTGGTGTGCCAGGGACCCAGGTCTCAATTCCAATACTGTGCACACTGGACCAAGCCAAGATACACCAAACTCCATGGCGTAATCATGACTTGTGCCATGCGTTACACTGTACCTGCTGGTGTGCCAGGGACCCAGGGACCAATTTCAATACTGTGTACACTGGGGCAAGCCTAGATATACCAAACCCCATGGTGTAAATCATGACTTGTGCCATGCATTACACTGTACCTGCAGGTGTGCTTGGGAACCGTGACCCAATTCCAATACTGTGTCCACTGGGGCAAGTCAAGATACATCAAACCCCATGGCATAAATCATGATTTTTGCCATGCATTACACTGTACCTGCTGTTGTGCCAGGGACCCAGGGACCAATTCTAATGCTATGCACACCGGGGCAAGCCAAGATACACCAAACCCCATGATGTAAATCATGACTTCTGCCATGCGTTACACTGTACCTGCTGGTGTGCCAGGGACCCAGGCCCAATTCCAATACTGTGTACACTGGGGCAAATCAAGATACACCAAACCCCATGGTGTTAATCATTACTTGTGCCATGAGTTACACTGTATCTGCAGGTGTGCCAGGGACCCAGGCCCAATTCCTATACTGTGTACACTGGGGCAAGTCAAGATACACCAATCCCCATGGTGTAAATCATGACTGGTGCCATGCGTTACACTGTATCTGCTGGTGTGCCAGTGACCTAGAGCCCAATTCCAATACTGTGTACACTGGGGCAAGCCAAGATACATCAAACCCCATGATGTAAATCATGACTGGTTCAATGCGTTACACTGTACCTGCTGGTGTGCCAGGGACTAAGAGCCCAATTCCAATACTGTGTACACTGGGGCAAGCCAAGATACATGAAACCCCATGGTGTAAATCAGGACTTGTGCCATGCATTACTCTGTATCTACTGGTGTTCCAGGGACAGAGGGCCCAAATCCAATACTGCGTACACTGGGACAAGCCAAGATACACCAAACCCCATGGCGTAGATCATGAATTGCACCCTGCATCACACTGTACTTGCTGGTGTGCCAGCTACACATAGCCCAATTCCAATACTGTGTACACTGGGGCAAACCAAGATACATCAAACCCCATGGTGTAAATCATGACTTGTGCCAAGCATTACTCTGTACTGCTGATATGCCAGGGACACAGAGCCCTATTAAAAATACTGTGTACACTGGGGCAAGCCAAGATATACCAAACCCCATGGTGTAAATCATGACTTATGCCATGTGTTACACTGTACCTGCTGGTGTGACAGGGACCCAGGGCCAATTCCAATACTGTGTACACTGGGGCAAGTCAAGGTACATCAAACCCCATGGTGTAAATCATGACTTGTGCCACGTGTTACACAGTACCTGCTGGTGTGCCAGGGACGCAGGGCCCAATTGCAATACTATGCAAACTGGGGCAAGCCAAGATACACCAAACCCCGTGGCGTAAATCTTGACTTGCGCCATGTATTACACTGTTCCAGCTGGTGTGCCATGGACCCACGGCCCAATTCCAAAACTGTGTACCCTGGGGCAACCCAAGATACACCAAACCACATGGTGTAAATCATGACTTGCGCCATGCATTACACTGTACCTGCTGGTGTGCCTGGGACCCAAAGCCCAATTAAAATACTGTGTACACTGGGGCAAGTCAAGATACACCAAACCCCATGGTGTAAATCATGACTTGTGCCATGCGTTACACTGTACCTGCTGGTGTGCCAGGGACCCAGGGCCCAATTCCAATACTGTGTACACTGGGGCAAGGCAAGATACACCAAACCCGATGGTGTAAATCATGACTGGTTCCATGCCTTACACTGTATCTGCTGGTGTGCCAGGGACCCAGAGCCCAATTCCAAAACTGTGCACACTAGGGCAAGCCATGATACATGAATCCCCATTGTATGAATCTTGTCTTGTGCCATGCGTTACACTGTACCTGCTGGTGTTTCAGGAACACAAGGCCCAAACCAATACTGTGTACACTGGTGCAAGCCAAGATACAAAAAACCATAGGCGTAAATCATGAATTGTGCCCTGCGTTACACTGTACTTGCTGGTGTGCCAGGGACACATAACCCAATTCCAATACTATGTAGACTGGGGCAACCCAAGATACACCAAAGCCCATGGTGTAAATCACGACTTGTGCCATGCATTACACTGTACCTGCTGGTATGCCAGGGACCCAGAGCCCAATTCCAATACTGTGTACACTGGGGCAAGCCTAGATACACCAAACCCCATGGTGTAAATAATGACTTGTGCCATGCATTACACTGTACCTGCAGGTGTGCCAGGGAACCACGGCCCAATTACAATACTGTGTACACTGGGGCAAGTCAAGATACATCAAACCCCATTGTATAAATCTTGACTTGTGCCATGCGTTACACTGTACCTGCTGGTGTTTCAGGAACACAAGGCTGAAATCCAATACTGTGTACACTGGGGCAAGCCAAGATACACCAAGCCCCATTGCGTAAATCACTAATTGTGCCCTGCGTTACACTGTACTTGATGGTGTGCCAGGGAAACATAGCCCAAATCCAATACTGTGTACACTGGAGCAAGCCTAGATACACGAAACCCCATGGTGTAAATCATGACTTATGTCATGCATTACACTGTACCTGCAGGTGTGAGAGGGACCCAGGCCCAATTCCAATACTGTGTACACTGGGGCAAGTCAAGGTACATCAAACCCACTGTGAAAATCATGACTTGTGCCACACGTTACACTGTACCTGCTGGTGTGCCAAGGCCCCAGGGCCCAATTCCAATACTATGCACACTGGGGCAAGCCAAGATACACCTAACCCCATGGCGTAAATCATGACTTGCGCTATGCATTACACTGTACCTGCTGGTGTGCCTGGGACCCAAAGCACAATTCCAATACTGTGTACACTGGGGCAGGCCAAGATACACCAATCCCAATGGTGTAAATCATGACCTGTGATATGCGTTACACTGTACCTGCTGGTGTGCCAGGGACCCAGGGCCCAATTCCAATACTGGTTACACTGAGGTAAGTCAAGATACACCAAGCCCCATGGTGTAAATCATGACTGGTGCATGCGTTACACTGTACCTGCTGGTGTGACAGGGACCTAGAGCCCAATTGCAATACTGTGTAAACTGGGGTAAGGCAAGATACATCAAAGCCCATGGTGTAATTCATGACTGGTTCCATGCCTTACACTGTACCTGCTGGTGTGCCAGGGACCCAGAGCCCAATTCCAAAACTGTGTACACTAGGGCAAGCCAAGATACACCAAACCCCATGGTGTAAATCATGACTTATGAAATGCGTTACACTGTACCTGCTGGTGTGCCTGGGACCCAAAGCCCAATTAAAATACTGAGTACACTGGGGCAAGTCAAGATACACCATACCCCATGGTTTAAATCATGACTTGTGCCATGCGTTACACTGTACCTGCTGGTGTGCCAGGGACCCAGGGCCCAATTCCAATACTGTGTACACTGGGGCAAGCCTATTTACATGAAACCCCATGGTGTAAATCATGACTTGTGCCATGCGTAACAATGTACCTGCTGGTGTGCCAGGGAACCAGTGCACAAATCCAATACTGTGTACACTGGGGCAAGCCATGATACATGAATCCCCATTGTATGAATCTTGTCTTGTGCCATGCGTTACACTGTACCTGCTGGTGTTTCAGGAACACAAGGCCCAAATCCAATACTGTGTACACTGGTGCAAGCCAAGATACAAAAAACCATAGGCGTAAATCATGAATTGTGCCCTGCGTTACACTGTACTTGCTGGTGTGCCAGGGACACATAACCCAATTCCAATACTATGTAGACTGGGGCAACCCAAGATACACCAAAGCCCATGGTGTAAATCACGAATTGTGCCATGCATTACACTGTACCTGCTGGTATGCCAGGGACCCAGAGCCCAATTCCAATACTGTGTACACTGGGGCAAGCCTAGATACACCAAACCCCATGGTGTAAATAATGACTTGTGCCATGCATTACACTGTACCTGCAGGTGTGCCAGGGAACCACGGCCCAATTACAATACTGTGTACACTGGGGCAAGTCAAGATACATCAAACCCCATTGTATAAATCTTGACTTGTGCCATGCGTTACACTGTACCTGCTGGTGTTTCAGGAACACAAGGCTGAAATCCAATACTGTGTACACTGGGGCAAGCCAAGATACACCAAGCCCCATTGCGTAAATCACTAATTGTGCCCTGCGTTACACTGTACTTGATGGTGTGCCAGGGAAACATAGCCCAAATCCAATACTGTGTACACTGGAGCAAGCCTATTACCCCAGGTCCCTTTCCATTTTTGTTGTTGTTACTACCTCCCCACATTGTGTAATCTTCCACTGGGTCCTTGTTTCCCAGGTGCATTACTTTGCACTTCTTTGTATTGAATCCAAGCTGCCATACTTCTGACCATTCCTCCAACCTTGCCAAGTCCCTTCTCAAGCTTTCCATGCCTCCTTGTGTATCAACCCTGTTGCAGATCTTTGTGTCATCTCCAAAGAGGCATACTTTTCCTTCTAGTCCCTCTGCAATGTCACTTATAAAGACATTAAACCCTGAACTGAACCCTGAGGTACCCCACTAGTAACCCCTCTTTCTTCAGAGTGGACTCCATTTACAATTACCTTCTGTGTCCTGTTGTTTAGCCAATGTTTTACCCAGGCTACCACCCTGGGACCCACTCCAAGGCTGGTTAATTTGACTACTAATCTTTTGTGTGGGAATGCCTTGCTAAAGTCTAGGTAGATCATGTCCACAGCCCCTCCCTGGTCTACTACTTTGGTCACCCAATCAAAGAAATCAATTAGAATCATCTGACATGACCTTCTCACTGTGAACCCATGCTGCTTTGGGTCCAGTGCCCCACTGACCTCTAGGTACTCAACAATTATTTCCTTCAGAAGTGATTCCATCACTTTCCCTACCACAGAGGTCAAACTGGCAGGTCTGTAGTTTCCCTGCCTCTGTCTTGCTCCCACTTTTGTGAAGGGGAATCACATCAGCCTTCTTCCAGTCCTCAGGTACAACACCATACTCCCATGATTTGTTATGAAGGGTAGTCAGTGGTGTCACTAGTTCTCTGCTTAATTCTTTTAGAATTCTGTGGTGAATGCCAGCTGGCCCCATTGCTTTGTCCACCTTCAGTTTTAGGAGTTCTTTCAGATCACTTTCTTCTGTGAAAGAACTGGGATCAACCCCCATCTCTAGAGTGCTTCTGTTAGTTTGATTAGGCACCTTCCCCACTTCCTCTTTTGTGAATACTGAACAGAAGTATTCATTCAGTATCCCTGCTTTTTCACTGTCATTCTCTGCCCACCCACCATCCATTCTATGCATCCTCACTATCCCTCCCTTTGTCTTTCTACGCTCCCTAATATACCTATAAAAGGTTTTATCCTCCTTCTTAACCAAGTTGGCTATCTTTTCCTCAGTTTGGGCCTTTGCTATTCTGACTATCCTCCCTGCTTCCTTCTGCCTTAACTGGTAAAGTTCTCTGTCCTGCTCCTTCTGCATTTCCTTATACTTCCTAAATGCTATCTTTTTCCCCTTAACTTTCACTGCCACTTCTTTTGAGAACCATAGTGACTTTTTCTTTTGTTTTGATTTGTTTATTTGCTTCACACAAAGGCTTGTTGTCTCTGTGATGGCAACTTTGATATTTCCTCATTGTTGCTCCTTCTAGCCTGTTTGCTAGTGCTTTTCTAAGGTACTCTCCCATCTTGCCAAATTCAGCCCTCCTGAAGTCCAGAACCCTCACTTTTGTATGGCTTGACTCTGTAGCTGAGTTTATCATGAACCACACTATTTGGTGGTCACTTGTTTCCAAATGGCTACCCACTTCTAGATCTGAGATCCTCTCACTGTCCCCATTTGAGAGTATGAGGTCTAAGATTGCTCCCTCATGAGTAGGTTCCCAAACTAGCTGTCTGAGGCATGCCACCTGAAGGGCATCAAGAATGGCCCTGCTTTTGGATGTGGCTGCAGCAAAGATGCTCCAGTTAACATCTGGCATATTAAGGTCCCCCCTCAACAGTATCTCCCCTTTCTCTGCCATCCTAAGTATGCTTTCTGTCATATCATTGTACATTCCCTCCCCCTGACATGGGGGTCTGTATACAACCCCTGTGCAGATTGTAGTGCCATTTCTAGTCTCTAAGGTGACCCACAGTGCCTCCTCTCCTCCCTGTTTAACTCTTTTGCTCAGTTGCTTTTATTCCTTCCCTTACATAGAGAGCTACTCCCCCCCTTCTGCCCTCCCTGTCTCTACTGTAGGTTGTGTACCCTGGTATGTTAACATCCCAGTCATGGTTCTCTATGTACCATGTTTCTGTGACCTGATATCCAGGCATCCCCTTCCCTTCCATCAAGGCCACCAGTTCAGGGAGTTTGTTGCCCAGGCTATGGGCATTGGTACTCATTACCCTCCATTTCTTGATGGCCTTACCCCTTTTTGCCCCCTCCCGGTCTTTACTGCGTTTGTCACTTTCTCCAATTACCCCAGCGCTTTTCCCTATTGACATCTCCATGCTGGTGTCTACCTCACTTAGTACCCTGTTTTTTTGGGGGGCTAGGATTTCCCTGCTCCTTTCCAGTGCTTCCCCCCTTGGCTAGTTTAAATGCTTGCCAATTAAGTATTTACACCTATCACCTAGGATCCTGGTTCCCCTCCTTGACAGATGCAGACCATCATGCCAGTATAGGCCTGTATCCATCTAGGTGGATCTCCATTCCCCAGTGAAGCAAAATCCCTGAACTCTGCACCAGTTTTTCAGCCACTGATTGAATCTCATGGTGTGGAACACCCTAGCCTCATCCATGCCATAGACGGGCAGCACCTCTGAGAAGGTTACCGTGTGTGCTATTTGTCTAAGGCCCCTCTCCATCTCTACAAATGCTTCTTGCACTTTTCTGATCCCTTTCTTAGCCAAGTCATTTGTCCCTAGGTGGACAATGACATCCAGCTCCCTCCCCTGTTCAGCTGCTCCTGTGATCCTGAGGATTCGCTCCCTGTCCCTCCAAGCCATGGTGCCAGGCAGGCACCTTACCTCCTGATCCCCTTCCTCCCTCAGTTCTACCTTCCTAAAAATGGAGTCCCCCACCAGGAGTTGTTTCCTTCCCCTGTGGGGTCCCACCCATGCCACCCTTCTGTGTTTCTCCTTTGTGGAGGTTCCCAGCATCCTCCTTGGTCTCCACTGTGATTGCCTCCATAGAGGAACCACAGTTTTCCAGAATAACATAGAAATTGTGTAGTTACAACCGGAGTGATGCACCTCTGTTCCACCCCCCCTCACCCTCCCTGAGCCCACTGTGGTCCAACCGCTCCTCTTTCTTGGCAACCTCTGAGGCAACGGCAGTAACCCTGGTGGTCCCTGGGTGGGAGAGGAGGTCCCACAAATCCTGGCCAACTCAGCCTGGAGATGAGCAACCTCCTCCCTCAGTCCAGAGAGGTGCCTACAGATGGGACAACACTGCATCCTCCAGAAAGCTCTCAGAAGACTGCTGCTCCACAGCCACTGCACTGCACCTCTCCCATCACTTTTTTTTTCTTCCCCCTAACTGTTGTTTGGAATACTTACTCTTTCCCCTGTTTGTTTATTTTCTTTTTTCTCTTTTTTCTTTTTTCTTCCCCTACCTACTTACTGCCTCTATGCCCTTTTAGCTCCTGATCTTTCTGTTCTAAGATAAGAAGTTCCTATATTTCTCTGTAGTCTCCTTACTTGCTCAGAGTCCAACCTCCAGCTGCTGGGGGGATGGAGAGCTACTCTTGCCCCTCTAGGATGGTGAGTCTTTGGTGGCTCTGTGGTCACTTACTTCCTGCTCCCAAACAGCAAGTTCCTGTTGTCAGTTAAATCCTGTGCCTATAAAAGTAGAACTGGTTTAGGGTGGGGGGTGGAGGTGAGGGGAGGGGAGGGGAGGGAAGGAGGGCAATATAGTCCCAGTAGAGAAGTTTTAGTTATAATAATAATAATAATGATAATAATTTTATTTACAAAGCACCTTTCAGAATGTCAAGGTGCTGAACAATTTCAAACAATCCAAAACTCTGAGTAAAAATCATAAAACATCCATTAAAATCAGCATATTGTCCAATATCATATAAATAATAAAATCAAAAGATTATTACAATAACTTAATTATCTAAAAAGGCCATACTCCATAAATATGTTTTTAAGTCTTTCTTAAATAACTCCACGGAGGTGCACTGCCATAACCGGCATGGTAGAGAGTTCCAAAGAGTGGGTGCAGCATGCGAAAATGCTCTGCTGCCAGAAGATTTTAAACTCACTCTTGGGATCTCTAACAACCCCATGTCAGCCGAGCGGAGTGATCGGTCGGGGCAGTAAGGAACCAGAAGGTCTTTCAGATAGGCTGGACCCTGGTCATGAAGGGCTTTAAAAGTCAATGAAATGACTTTGAAGGTGATCCGCCACTGCAGAGGAAGCCAGTGCAGTTAACGCAGCATGGGAGTAATATGACAGGACCTACTTGTCCCAGTCAATACCCGGGCTGCAGCATTCTGCACTAGCTGTAGGCAACAGATTTCAACCCCAGAAAGCCCAAAGTAAAGGGCATTGCAATAGTCCAAACGTGAAGAAACAAAAGCATGGACCAAGGTAGGCAGGGAGTCGGACGGAACAAGGTGCCTAACCCTGGCAATGTTCCTAAGATGATAAAAGGAAGTCTTGACAACGGCTGACACCTGAGATTTAAGAGTCAGCCTGTCATCAAGAATAAACCCAAGGCTACGCACCCGTTCAGAGGATGGAAGAGATACACCACCGAGAAAAATTCCAGATGGTGCACCAATACACAGCCTCTCAATCTGACCACCTGGGTCAACTACCAGAACCTCTGTTTTCTCCGAGTTCAACTGTAGCCAACTAGAATTCATCCAGTCTTGGATCTTCCCCAGACAGTTATTAAACACCGAGAGAGCTCCATCCTGGTCGGGTGCAAAAGACAGATAGAGCTGGGTATCATCTGCATAACAGTGAAACCTCAGCCCATATCATCTTATGATACCTCCGAGGGGCAGCATATACACTGCAAACAACATGGGTGATAGCACAGATCCCTGAGGCACTCCACACAACAAAGAAATTGGGTCAGAGGAAAAATTCCCCGACACAACTCTTTGTGATCTTCCGGTGAGGAATGACATGAACCATTGTAGAACGGTTCCGGACCTACCACAAATTTGCCCCAGGTGAGCTAATAACACCATGTGGTCCACAGTGTCAAAGGCTGCTGAGAGATCAAAAAGAACCAGGATAGAGCATCTCTTCTGATCCCTCGCCATCAGAAGATCATTTAACACCCGAACCAGCGCAGTCTCGGTGCTATGTCTCTTCCGGAAGCCAGACTGGAAGGATTCGTAGACATCATGGATGGTTAAATGGTCATCCAATTGAACAGCTACGACCTTCTCAATAACCTTCCCAATAAAGGGGAGGTTATAGATAGGCCGATAGTTTGAAAAACAGTCTGGGTCCAAGGAAACTTTCTTCAAAAGACCAGTACCAGTCTACCAGTAGCTCCTTCCTCCTGGTGTTCTGTCTGTTCTCAGGCAGAAGCTATCTAGGGAAGTGCTTAAATTTGGTTTTATCCTGGCTCCTTCTAGCTAAGCCACTCTCCCTACTTTGCAAATCTTTCTATACTTAGTTAATTTCACAGATAACAATTCCCTTCTGACACCTGTGACAAGCACCTAGATAAGTACACAGATAACATAGATAACAGACAAAATTTACTTCAACTACCTCTGACAAACACACTAACTCTTTTTTTAACCCTAAATTGAAGGTCCTAGTGCAAGATTTCTAGTTCTTAGTCCCAGTAAAGAAGTTTTAATTATACCAGTAGTTCAATATGTATACTCTGGAGCAAAGGAGTGAGAGAGGTGATGTGATTGAAACTTTACAGATCTTTACAGATAAATACCAGTAGCTTCTTCCTCCTGGTGTTCTGTCTGTTCTCTGCAGTCCACCCTCAAATAAATATGCTTTCATGTTAATCAATGGCTGCAGGGTACTATTTTCTTTCTTAAATGGGTAGTACAAGAACTGGAACCTGAGTAGTGGGAGGCAGCATTGTTTTTTGGGAGGAAGTAAGATCTAACCCACCTCCACCAAGAAGCTCCTAAAGATCCAGACCACCTTTTTTTTTTATTCATGTGGGAGGGGAATGGGGTGGATCTATAATGCTGAAATAAGACTCATTAGTTTGGTATCTGGCCAAGGAACAGAACAAATCTGTGGAGTCCCTGCATTTTGTTAAGGACTAGGAGAACAGATAATACTTGATGCCTTCAAACTGACTTAAAACCCCTTGGAACAAATGATTATCAGAGTCTCCTGGTGTCTCACAAGGAACGATTCAGCTTTCAGGTATTTCTTAATCATGTATATACTAAAAACAAAGTTCAGCTTTTGGGATTAACACTTTTTGTTTACCATAATCAATCAATCTATCTATCTATCTATCTATCTATCTATCTATCTATCTATCTATATGTGTATATATATATGTATATATATATAGTTTGTCTTTTTAGTAGTTTCAAAATCTTGAAAGCAGTGGAGTTAGTATTGCATTTAGAAATACATTTTTAATGGTCTTTACAGATAAATCATGCAGGTTCATGTACTTGGTAAACCCAGTCTGTGATGAAGTGTATTTTATTTTTTTCCTGGCTCAGTTTCTATCAGCAAAAAGAAAGACTGGAACAACTATCAGAGCTGCCACCCCCCTGGACAAGCTATTTATCACTCATTTACACAAATGTAATTTCACATTTTTACCATGAGGGAAGCAAGAAGAAGAACCAGCATGGGTAACAAATACATTCATTGACACCTGGGAATGAATGAGGAGGGTTTTTTGTAACATTCCTGGTGAGTTTATACTCCTTGGAACCTGTTATTCCAGTTTATGTGCCTGTGTGTGTGTATAGGAAGCTTTACAGCACTACTTTTCCTCTATCTTGAGTACTTAATTGAGACCACAGAAAGTTAACTCATTATCTTCTGGGAGTCATTCTGCATCAGATTACCAATGGATAGTACAGACATCATAGAAAGCTATTAGAAGTAGAATGGGTTAAACACTTCCTGGAACTAATCTCAAGGCCCTTGGGCCCCCTTCATAATATCTGTCTTACATATCTGAGATTTTGTTCTACCTTATAATCAATAATTTTTGATTTGATTCTTTCTTTAGTTTTCCCAGTTCTTTAAAACCCACCCCACCCATTTCAGTCCACTACATTCCTAACCAGGAATACCATAGGTGGGGTAGATACCTAGATGCCCAGTCAAGCACTCAAATTGATAATAATAGGTTAGTGGGAAGAGTCTACCTTTATACTAGATCCAGTTAACTCATTAAAAGTTAACTCATTATCTTCTAGCAATCAGAACTTTCTGCATATAATACAACAAACATTTCTCAACAAAATTTTTACAAATGAGTTTAGCAGTAATGTGGTTGATATAAGCTTAACCTGGTTTAAGGTCAGTTGGCATTCATCTGTATCCCCTTCCCCCGGGTCATGTCTGAAAATAGGCAGGATTTGTCTAGTGCACTTACCTGGTCAACACAAACTAAATAAATAAATAAAATATAATGTGAAGAGTTGCTCCCTTGAAAATTACCTGGTTTTGGGGTTGGGGGTTGCCACAAGTGGAGTAGGACTTCATGGATGGGGGAGCTCATAACAGCAGAAGTGGCATGTTGGCATTAAAAGCTTAGTGTTATGGATGTAGAAGCACCAGTATTTAAGCATGACTTTGGTAGAGGATTACTTGTGACGGGGGAGACTGAGTCTTGATATTTTAAACATAATGATTTTCTAAAACTTCAGCCTTCAATGGGTTAGACTTTGTAGCCATCTGTGCGGTATATCACTACGCCACATGCGGTGGGGTATGGGTAAAACTTAAATCACCAGACCCAGGCCGGAGCTGTAAAATCTGGACTGGGCACAGCTTGTGCAAATATTGCTGATCCAGTGGAGCAGCAATAAAAGATAAACTATGCAATGCCCTCAGTAACACACCTACCCCAGTTTACATTTACCTGATGCCCATGTTTAGGCCTTTTATAGTAATATCTTTCTTCAAGAGAACAGCGTGTAATGAAATGTGGCATCTGGGCATATGCACTTTTATATTATATGAATTTTGTTTGTCAACTGTATATCAGTCTCTAAAAAAAACAATTAAACACATCAAATGTCTTCAAAAACTTGCCTCAACATTGTGTTTATCTTCCATGTTGTCACAACATATAGTTGTCTCAGCAGTGTTTTCAGTTAGGGTACAGTACCTTCATGTATATGATGGTCTGGTTCTGTTGAGTTAATTGCTATAACAGTACATAGAATAAATTGCAAAACATATAGGTAATTGTAATACAGATGGTGGCATTATTTTTAATCATACAATGGCAAGGAAAAATATAAGAAGCTGATTGGCTGCTGACCCATTGAAACAGTAATGTTATTACACAGTAACATCACCGTAGCTTTGGATTTGGATCATTCCTTGCATTTTCTCTTAAGAAATATTTTTCCACACTACCAAAAACAGCCTTTGAAATGTATTTTTTATTTTATTCTGTATATAACAACAAGCCACTATATAATTGCAATAAAACACTTCAGGGTGTGTGATATCGTGCAATAACGTCACTCCTGGGGTGGTGGAAGCACTCAGCTTTGCCTCTGCTTAAATATGCCCTTTCTCAATGTACTGTACTTTGATTCAGTTAGTGCATGCAACAGCCTTCATGTGAATGCTCTGGGCTTCTCTTTGACTCCTGATGTCTATTTGCTTTAACTATTGTATATTATTTGAACTGCTTTGGTCTTCTTGATGTGATGCCTGTGTAAATAAGTGTCTGACTCAAAGGTTTGTAAATCTGATATTTTTTAAATACATGAATAAATGTTTATGTTTAAGCCCATGAAACACCCTTATCTAGTTAATGCATTCACAGTTGTAGTGGCTCTGCCTGAGCTTGTTTTATATACAGCTTCAACATGTCTACACTGCCAGACACCATAAAAGAGAAAAACACAAAGCATACATCAGCGAGAGAAGCTTGTAAATAAGTGTGCATCAGGTTTCTCAACTGTTAAATGAAGTTTAAAATTCAACAATTTCCATTCTAAAGTGTCCATTTTTTTATTCTGTTTATGCCCCCTTAATTACACTGACACCTAGGCCCTCTCCTTGCCACTTACAACAGCCTCTGTCCCCATTAAGCTTACTTGTTTTCCCTTGGATGCCCTCCCAGGCAGGATTGAGAATCAGGGAAAACCTCCCCCAATAGGATGCTGGTGACCCAAGGAGAGCTGGGTTGAGGCTGAAGGACACAGATATTGGGGCAACTTGCCCCAGTGCGAGAGCGCCATTTTCCATTTTCTCCTTTTCCCCACCCTGTCCCGAGGCACTGTGTGTAGTGGTACCATGATGCAAGTACACTGAGTATGTCATCACATCAGTGCCCACCTCTGCCCCTTCTCATGGCTGTGTTGCCTCAGCCACTCTGCCACCTGGAGTCACCCTTCCTCCTCAGAGGAGAAGAGCTTCCCCAAGGATGTTCGACCCTCCTCTCTCTAGCCAGCCCACATTGCCCTGAGATTGTTCCTACTCTTAGGTCACCAGCATCGCAAGCACTACCACTTTACTGACAGACCAACTAGAGTGTCCTTTTTTGGTTCCTGTAGAGGTTTTATGTTTGCAAATTTTCGTTTCGTGATGCCAACCTCTGATGTAGTGTTCTTGCATATAAAAAAACAATTGTTCCTAAGCAGCATTAAGGTTTTAGCAGGCTTCACACCCAGTTACTGCATGTACCAGTAGGTCTAGAGTTCAGTGAGTAATTGGGTCATCCTCCACGGGCAACCATGGGCTATCAATCAATCAATCAATCAATCACTCAATCTGTATTTAACCAGGTGACACACCATTGAGTGAAACTCATTTACAAAGGGGACCTGGTCAGTGAAAACAATGCTGAAACATAGTAACAGAGGTAATAGAAGTATCAAGTGTAAACAGTAACAACAATACCAGTATACACAATGATATGATCAAATGGTTTATATTTGTGTTATATTCATATATACATAGGGCACATCTTTCAGAAAAAGAGATGTGCAAGAACAAGGAGACACAATTTGAAGATAGAGGGGGGGCGGCTCAGAGGTAATGTAAGGAAGTATTTTTTCACAGAGAGGGTTGTGGATACATGGAACAGCCTTCCTAAGGAGGTAGTGGAGTCACAAACAGTGGGGGAATTAAAGAATGTATGGGACAGACATAAGACAATTCTAGAGGGAGAGTAGGAAGAAATAGGCTATTGGTTAATTAAGACCTGCAGCTTATTCATTAGGTAAATAAATGGACAGACTAGGTGGGCCAAGTGGTCCTTACCTGCCATCAAATTCTATGTTTCTATGAAAGGAGTTGAAAAATCAGGACAACGGTCTTTTTGGGGTGGAGGTAGAACTTCAGCCAGGAAAAAAACTGGTTAGTAACTGGGTGGGTTTAAGCCCAAATCTGATGCACTGCTCCAGGGTATGTACAGATGAATATTATACTGTGCATTTGAATTTTTCCTGATTTGCATATCACTTTTCAGTCAAAACAAGTGAGTTGTATCTTTTAGAGATGATACAGACATTCTGGAGCTGTCCCTTGCATTCAGGGATAGTTGAGTGGTCTGGTATGTACAGACTATTGGAGCCCCAGTATAGCCAGGCTTATGCCCCCCCTCAAGTGAAGCTGACCTCCACATCCCCATGCTCAGGCACATAATGACAAAGGGCAAGGGAGACTTCAGGGGTGTGCACCATTGAAGTGAATGGGGGTATTTTTTAATTACTATTTTATGCATTATTGATGGAGAGTTTGAGATTAATAAAGGCCACTGCTTGACTAACAAGGGCCTTGTTAGTAGAACAGTGGCCTTCTTTATTCTCCAACTCACCATCATAACATATAAAATAGTGATAAAAAAATAACTCTATTCATTTGAAGGGGTACGCCCTAGCACTCTGACCCATGGACATCATCTAATAAAGACTCCTGCCTCTGGCTCCCTAGCACTCAAGTAAGAGACTTTTTACTTATATCTGTACTTGGTGGGTTGTCTGCAGCTGCATGGCTGTACCCACTACAGTGTCTGTGTACATCGGGAGACTGGCCATCTGGGTGTGGGTGCCGACTTATTGCTACTTTTGTGTTTGTACCTTAAAGTCTGTTTGCATGGAAGCATTTAAAACTATGGAGAGAAAACAGTAGGAGTATAGGCCAGACAGAAGTAATGAAGTGGTTTTGTGGGAAAGTTTGCAAATTGGGGTGGGAAAACCCACATGTGTATCTATTGGTATGTTTGCTACAGTTCAACTGTGAAAATGAGATGATGGAGAGAAGAAAACTGAAAACCAAAACAGTGGCTACAAGCATGCTGCATGCATGCAGATGTATTCAGATACAGTATGTATTGATGTACAAGTGAGACATATGTGTGCAGACAGTTTGGCTTAGTAGTTAAAGGCAGTGAACTACAAACCAGAAGACTTAAACACATGAAGATTTTGGGGTTGAATCTCATCAACCCTCACTTGTGTACAGTGTGATCCTGAGCAAGTCACTTAACTTTTATGTGTACAGTTATCAGTGACCCCTTGCTTTTTGCACGTGTGCCACATGCATGCAGTCTTTCCCAATTAAACATAAAAATCATGATTTCCTCACTTTCTTGCTGCACACATGCCATGTACATGCAATCTGTTCCAGTTTAACAGTTAAATCATACTTGCAGTGTGCATATCACTTGGGTAGTTTTATGTGTGCAGCATGAAACATTTCATATAATTATTTCTGTAAGAGAGTGGAGTTGCTTTTGTTATGTTTGGTATATTTTTAAGGAGATCCACTGCTTAAAAGTATATTGGGTTCACCTGTTGGTTATCTCTTATAAATCCTGTTCTACATTCACATCCCAGTCTATATTGATTACATTTTAGATTGATCTATTGCATGATTGTTTTATATTTCTCTGAGGCACTCAGAGCCTCTGGGTATGGGCACCATACAAATACAATTTGCCTTGTCTTGTCTTGCCTTGCCTTTTCTTTTCTATGTTCATGTCTCTGTTTGTGTTTTGTTCCATTCATTTCCATGCTGTTTCTTTCTGAGTGTTGAATGGGTCTTTCATGTCTCCTAATTGTCTTGCCATGTAGTAATCTTTAAAGTTGGGGAGGCTATACCCACCTATATTTTTATTTCTCATTAATAGCACCCAACTGGTTCTTGATTTCATCCCCTGCCAAATGAACATACAGAAATAAATTAGTTGCCATATTGGCCCCTGTAAGAATAGATCCAGAAGCAAATGGTTTGATACCTTTTATTGGACCAACATAGATGTTACAAAAAGAAAACAATGTCTAAGCTTTCAAACCAACCAAGTCCTTCCTTGGAGACTTACAGTATGAGGTCATAAGTCTCCAAGGCAGTGCTTGGTTGGTTTGAATGCTTAGACATTGTTTTCTTTTTGTAACATCTATGTTGGTCCAATAAAAGGTATCAAACCATTTGCTTCTGGACCTGCCAAATGAATTGCTTCAGGGCTGTTTTAGTTCCTTCCAGTCCTTACCTAGTATTGGGACCAGGAGACACTGATGCAAAAACAGGAACCTGGGAAGGACATTCATTTTTATGGTGTCCAATCTATTAGAGAAGGTTAGTGGCAATAATGTCCATCTCTTTAAGTCTGTGTATACCTCCTGTTTAAGTCTGCTGTAGTTAACTCCTTACAGTTGTTAAAGTTTTGGGAGGTTTGGATTTCTAAGTATCTGACTTTCCCTGCATTCCATGTCCCTGGCAGCCAGTCTCTAGTTTCTAGTGTGATTTATCCACTATTAATGCATTCCAGATTGTACATGCAAAATAGAGTGGTTAGAATGTCATCAACTGTGAATATATATACACAATAGAGACTATTCTATTGTTATATACTATATACTATACTATTATATACTAATATATTATATATATTATATACTATTGACTATATACTATAGTTTAAACCCTTTCTGTATGTGCCTTTGGTGGTGTCTGATATTGAGAACCTAAGTGTCAATTGTGGGTATCCTGTCTGTTTTGGTAGGTACTTTATTTTCTTTGTTAAACAGCTGAGTATACCTATTGCCTAATACTTTATAGTACATTGTATCTTTTTGCTCAGTCTCTGATTTTTCTCTTCTTTCTCCAATGTTTTAGAACTGTTTAGTTATTGTGGCAGAGGTGTGGTACTGTGTTCTTTCTTGTAGTTCAAGGTGCTTTTGGAACTGCTGATTTCTATTGGTTTAAACGACTACATTTTTTTTTCTATTTTAAAAAAAGCTACATCAACTTGGTTTGTTGTCACCTGATTGTTGTTGCTAAGTAGCAGATGTTTTTGCATTGTGCTCTGATTCTGTGATAGAATCTGTATTAGTAGAAGGTAGATTATTGTGATTGTAGTTACCTTTTGATGGTAAGGATAAAGAGGTGAGATAGAAGTGCATGTATTTTCAAATATTATAGAGGAACAGTGGCAGGATTTTAGGACAGTAAATTAATAAAAGGGAACTAGGAGAGCTTCAGTAGCAGACAAGTAGTGGAATAGCAGTATAATTGCAGTATAATGTGGGGAGTGGTGCAATGCAGTGGCTGTGGGGCAGCCATATTCAGGCAGATCTTCTGGACACTGAGGTGCTGCTCTATCTGCATGCATCTTTCTGGACTGTGGGATGAGGTAGCCAGACTCAGAGCAAAAGTAAACTAGGTCAGGAGTACCATCACCCCTATCCAGAGACCATTCAGTCCAATGCAGCTGCCTCAAAGGATGCAGAGAACGAGGAGTACTTGGATGACAGTGGGCTCAGGGAGGGTTAGACCAGTCAGGCAGAGGCACATCCCAGATCCTATTCCACTCAAGAACTCATATGCCACACTGCCAAACAGGGACAACCAAATAGAGGTACCCAGAGAAATGGAAGGAAAGGATGTGGAGGTTAGCCAAGTGCAAAGATGGAGATTAGTGCCCAGGAGGTGGATAGGCAGAATAGGAGCAAAATTCAGCAGAAGGCAGACAGCAAGGTGAACCAGGGATAAAGGACAACCAAGGAAGGGGCTGGAGTAGAACAGCAAACAGTCTAGGGAGGTCAAATCATGGAAAGTCATGTGTGCAAATGCCAGGAGCCTTAGCAACAAGATGGAAGATCTGGAGGCTGTCATGGTGCAGTCAGACCTGGACATTGTGGCCATCACTGAAACCTGGTGTAATGATAACCATGACTGGGAGTTGGCCATACCTGGCTACAACATATTCAGAAGAGACAGGGCAGGCAGGAAGGGAGGAGGAGTGGCACTGTATGTGAAAAATGACATAAGGGCCACAGAGATCCAGGAGGAACAAAATGGGGGAGAGATACTGTGGGTTAAGCTGGAAAGGAAAATGGGGCCAGCTATCCGCACAGGTGTGGTCTATAGACCACCAGCCCAGGAGGAAGAAACAGATAGGGAGCTGATGCTAGCCATCCAGAGGATGGCAGACAAGGGTGAGGTAGTACTGGTTGGAGACTTCAATATTCCAGACGTGGACTGGAGCATCCCAGCAGCAGCATCAACTAGGAGCAGATTTATCCTGGACTCCCTTCAGGGCACCTTCCTCAAGCAACTGGTCATGGAACCAACTCAGCAGAAGGCAATACTGGACCTTGTGCTCACAAACAGGGACAGTGTGATGGGGGTAAGAGTGGGGGAGCACCTGGGGAACAGTGACCACCAGTCACTGCGATTTGAAATCACAGAAAGAGCAGAACCAAACCACACAAAAACACGTATCCTGGATTTTAGGGGGGCAAACTTTGAGAAAATGGGGAGATACTTGAATGAGGCATTAAGGGGAATGGGGCAGGAATCAGGGATTGAGGATCAGTGGGAAGTATTTAAAATGGGAATTACAAGAGCAACAGAATTATGTATTAAGCAGGTTAGCAAGAGGAAAAGGAAGAGGAGACCATTATGGTTTTCCAAAGAGGTAGCAAAGAAAGTGAAAGCCAAAAAGATTGCATTCAGGCAATACAAAAAGTCAAGCAGAAGGGGATAGGGAGAAGTACCAGGAGAAGCAAAGGAGGCAGGGAGGTCAGTAAGGAAGACAAAGCTCAGACAGAAGAACACAAAATCAGTGGGTAGAGGGGACAAACCTTTTACAGTACATAAGTGAAAAAGAAAAGGCAAAGGAGGATAGTGAGACTGAAGGGGAGGATGGGGCTGTGTGAGGATGACAACAGTAAAGCTGACATATTGAATAGGTATCTCTGCTCAGTCTTTACTGAGGAAGAGGAGGGTAATGGGTCTGAATGGAGTACAAGGGGTGAGAATGGTGCAGAAATGGACACAAGTCCCTTTACACGAGAAAGGGTCCTGAAGGACCTGGAAGTAATAAGAGTTGATAAAGCAATGGGGCCAGATGGGGTGCACCCCAGGGTCCTTAAAGAACTAAGAGAGGTGGTGGCTGAACCTCTTGCTATCCTGTTTAGCCAATCACTAGAAACAGGGGAGGTACCCAAAGACTGGAGGATAGCAGATGTAGTCCCCTTATACAAAAGTGGGAACAAAGAGGAAGCGGGGAACTACAGACCAGTCAGCCTCACCTCGGTAGTGGGGAAGATCATGGAAGCATTACTGAAGGAGAGATTGGTGGAACATCTGGTTGTCAATGGACTACAGGACCCAAAGGCAGCATGGTTTCACCAGGGAAGGTCATGTCAGACCAACCTCATTGAATTTTTTGACTGGGTGACTAGGGAGGTGGATCAGGGAGGGCAGTGGACATGGCCTATCTGGATTTCAGCAAGGCCTTTGACACTGTGCCACATAGAAGACTATTGCACAAACTGGGAATATGGGTGTGGGCAGGACAGTAGTATGGTGGGTAGGTAACTGGCTGGGCAGCAGGACACAGAGGGTGGTGGTAATGGCTGTCACTCCACAGAGGGAAGAGTGACCAGTGGGGTACCACAGGGATCAGTCTGGGACCGGTACTATTCAATATCTTCATCAGTGACATTGTGCAGGACCTAGAAGGTAGAATTTCACTGTTTGCTGATGACACAAAGCTCTGTAACAGAGTAGACACACCAGAGGGTGTAGACAGAATGAGAAGGACCTGCAGAAACTTGAAGAATGGTCAGGGTTTGGCAGTTGAAATTCAATGCAAGGAAGTGCAAGATAATGCATATGGGGCACAAAACCCTGGCACAATATATCAGTTGGGGGTGAGGATATAGCATGCACCAAGCAGGAAAGGGATCTTGGAGTTATCATCTCTGATGACCTCAAGGCAGGGAAACAGTGTGACAAGGCAGCAGGTAAAGAATAGGATGCTGGGATGCATAGGCGAGGCATCACCAGCAGGAAAAGGAGGTCATAATTCCACTATACAAGACACTAGTGAGACCGCACCTGGAGTACACTGTGCAGTTCTGGAGACCTTACCTACGTAAGGACATAGACAGGGTAGAGAAGGTTCAGAGGAGGGCAACAAAGATGGTGCATGGATTGCATCACAAGTCCTATGAGGACAGGTTGAAGGCACTGAACATGTACTCCTGGAGGAGAGAAGGAGAGAGGATATGATAGAGACATACAAGTATCTTACAGGGAGGAACAGGATGCAGGAATGCACTATTTTTAAGCGAAAAGATGTTCCAGGACTAGAGGCACATGGCATGAAGTTGGAGGGAGACGATTCAGAGGAAGCGTGAGGAAGAATTTCTTCACAGAGCGGGTGGTGGACAAGTGGAACACCCTGCCAGAGGAAGTGGTGGGGGCTGAAACAATCACGGGATTTAAGAATGCATGGGATAGACATAAAGGAATTCTGGAGGTCAGGGGTAAGGGGCAACAGACTTCCTGGAAAACATAAACTGAACTTACAAACTTAAATGGGCAGACTGGGTGGGCCATAGGCCCTTATCTGCCGACACTGTCTATGTATCTATGTATTCCTTTTTATGTATGTAATACTTCTCTGTAGCAATATCTTTCAGGACTCCCCCTGTGACTGTACCTGACCTACCCATGACCTATAACTGCCATGACAATGGAGCCATTTGGTCCTGCTTCTAGAGTGCCCTCTTGTTACTGTATTTGTTGTATTCTGCCACTGTTCTGCATTGTCTTTAATTGTTGAAATTACCCTGTAACACATCCACCTGTTGTAATTTACCATGTATCTTTCGTAAGGTGTGATATTTCCCACACTACTATTTATGCTGTGATGTCTGTACACTGTATGCTCTGTATTGTTTTCTATAACGTGGAGCCTTTGTAAAGGAGTCTCTGACTCAAAGGTATTAATTCCGATTGTATTCAATAAATAAATACATAAAATAAATAAATAAATGTAAGTCCTATAGTGTTGTAACTCACTGGTACAATACTAAAAACAAGGGATCTACTATGTTTTGCCAAAATGCATCAGCCCGATGCTCACAATCCCCACGCCGAGTGCCCAAAATACGGTTGCCTGACATCAGAATTTTACGCATAGCAAGTGTTTTGGGGGGGCTTCAACCCAGTATCGGGGGCTCCACCCTCCGTTCTTAAGGATTCTAACTCCACTGTGGGTAAAATCCTAATGTCGGGCCATCATGTTTTGGGCACTCTGCTTTGGGATTGTGAGTGGCTGCTAATGCTTTTCAGCAAATCAAATGGCTCCCAAAAAGGAGTAGCATAAAAGAAATCCCTATTTATTTTTCTCTGCCTTTCATACCTTCTATTAATGATAACGGATGTCAAAAATAGACACTTAAACCTTGAACTTATTTAAATAAAAAAACAAACTGGGTTTATACACTGCTTGGGATTTTATTTGGGGAAGGAAAGTAGTTATTTTACAACACTGAGATGTAAAAGTAGGAGACTGTGTGTAAACTGGTCCAGTGATATATACTTCCACCTGGGGACAAGGGTAGAAAGACCTTACAGTAGTAATGATAATACCTGACACAAAGAGCATATTTGATATCCAGAGGTTTACTCCCTGACTCATGATGCCTCCCAAGCTATCCACTGATCCCATGTTTTCCTAACGTTGTCTTCATGGAGGTTTAGTCTGGCTGTTATGTGTTCCATGTCCATGAAATTGTTAACCCTGTTTACCTATTCAGACCAAGTCGGAGAGTCTGCTTTCAACCAGTGGGTGGTTAGGCATTTTAAAGCTGCTGCTGTGAGTGCCAGGGCTAACTTTCTGCTTGATGGGGGAGACTTATCACCATGGGGAAGCCCAGAACCCAATCAGTGGAAGGGGTCGGTACAGTGTCTGACAAAATGTCCTGCGCAGAGTTTCTCACTCCCTGCCAAAATTGGAAGATCTTTGGCAACTCCAAAATATGTGCCCATGTGACCAAATCAGGCCATGGGTCATCCAACAGGTGTCAATATTGGTCATTTGAAAATGTTTAGTAATAGTCAGGATCCTAAAGAATCAGATCAAAATGTGCCAGTAGAATTCCCTCCAGATCTTGTAGGAGATTACCCACCAGCCCAGCTTTAATCTGCGATGCCAGTCTCTCCATGTTATTTGTCCAGGGATCTCCTGCTCCCATGCTTTTCTTATATTGTCTAGAGGTTATGATTCTACTGGCCTTAACCAGCCATAAAATTGCAAAATGCAATGCACCCATGAGCCTGGGGTTAATCAGCTCTTGTATGTAACCCTCCCAGGAACTGAACCAATGGGTGAGAGAGACTGTGTGCTTGCCCTCCCTTATGAAATGACAAACTTGCAGGTATCTGTGAAAGTCCCAGTCTTGAAGGCCAAATTTAAGTTTCATCTGTTGGAGGCATGCACAATTGGCTCCCTCCAGAAACTGTGAACAACAAGTTAGTCCTTTGAAATCCCACCCTGCATAACCTAAGTCAAGTCTGGGGGCAGGAAAGAAGAATGGTGTTAAATGAGTGAAAGGGGCCCCAAGTCCGTTACTGAGTCCAACAGATGTCTGACTTTTCTTAACATCCTCAGAGTGTGTTGTGTTTAGGGGTTTCTAGTCAAGGTGGGAATCGGTTCTCCTGGGTCTGTCAGGGCCAGCAAAAAGAGGGAAGGTCCCAAACAGTTATCTTCTTCTACCTGATACCAACCTGAGATGCTGCGGCGCTACGCCCAGGTGCCCACCCCTTGCAGTTAACATGCCAAGTAATAAAGGCATATGTCTGGCATCGCCAAACCTCCCTGATCTCTAAGGAGAGAGAGAGTATCTTTTCTAAAATCAGAGGTCTAAAACCTCCCCAGATAAACTGGTAATTCCATGGGTTATTATGTGCCAGAGGGCTGGGGGAATAGGCAGAGGAAAGTTAGTGAAAAGGAATAGATACCATGGTAAAAGGTTCATTTTAATGGCATCTATTCTGCCAAATGTGGTCAAAGGTAACAGGGACCATTTAGCTAAATCTTGTTTGGTAGTTTCCCACATTCTGTTATAATTAATTTCAAATAATTTTGTTATATCTGCATTGATCTGCACATCCCCATATCTGATTTGATAATTCTTAGCCCAGCTGAAGGGGAATGTAGAGGAAAATTATGTGGGGCAGGTAGTAGACAACTTTAGAGCTTCAGATTTATCATAGTTGAGTTTGTATCCAGATAGGGTGCTAAAGCACTGCAGCAGGGTTAACAGCCGGGGGACCGAGGTCTCTGGGGAGCCCCCCCAAAAAAGATGGAATCATTGGCATATAATGCTAACTTTTGTTCCCTCCGATCCACCATCAACCCCCGAATACATGGATTCTGACAGACTGCAACAGCCAGGGGTTCCAGACAGAGTGGAAATAGCAGCCTTGACGGGTACCTCTATGTAAAGGGAAGAATCTCAAGCTAACTCCATTCACCTTTACTTGGGCCTGAGGGAGGGTATACAAACTAGGGAAGATCTTCAGAAATTTAGAGCTAAATTGCATTTTCTCCATGGTTATCTTTAAAAATTGCCAGTTGACCCCATCAAATGTCTTTTCGGCATCCATGGAGATTGCTACTGGGAATTCTTTCCTTCCCCGCTGTGAGGTGATTATGTTTAGAAGTCTCCTGATGTTGTCAGACAAATATCTGCCTGCCACAAAACCTGTCTGGTCTGGGTGAACAATCCATGTTACTGCCCACTGCAAATGACCCGCCAGTATCGCTGTGAAAATCTTCATATCTATGTTCAAAAGGGAGATGGGGTGGTAAGAGGCACAAAGTTCTGAATTTTTACCTTCCTTTAGCAAAACTACTATTTGAGCCCTTCTCCAAGAGGGAGGACCTTGCCCCTGGTCTGTATATAGTGAAAACAGTCCAGTAAGGGAGACATCAGCTCCTCACTGAAGTGCTTATAGATTTCTGAAGGTAGACCATCCAGCATGGGGGATTTTCCAGTTTTCATTTGTTTTATTGTACCCAATACTTCCCCAGCAGAGATGTCCCCCCCCCAGAACAAGCCTATCACCCTCGGTAACTGTCGTAAGATTTGTCTGTATGAAGAACTCAGTCAGTCTGTCTTCATAGTGATCCAGGGGTGTGTGGGAATAAAGTGTGGAGTTAAACTCAGTAAAGGCCTCTGGAATTCCCAGCTGGTCCAAGACCAAAATCTCTTCCCCCCAAGGCGTTGGATCTGTGTGACTGCCCTAGAGGTGATTTGCTTTCTGAGGGCCAAAGTCAGAAGATGACTGGCCCTGTTAACCCCCTCATAATATTTTTGGGCCATGTGCTGCAGCAGGCCGTCTACCTGGTGACCTAGTATTGACTCTAGCCTTCTTTTTCTCCTCAACCAAAGTGCCTTATCCTCAGGATGCAGAGTCAACTTGTATCTGAACTCCACCTCCCAAAGCTCTTCTCTATTTCTTTTTGGAGCTGGAGGCATTGTTGTTTTGGCTAGGTCTGTATTTAATTATTGCCCCACTAATAACTGCCTTCAGAGCATCCCACCATACAGAGGGAGAGGTATCCAAGTGGGAATTAAAGTCAAGATATTCTGTGATGATCTTCATCTCTTTTCTGAATGTTTCAGCATTTATTAGCCCTATGTTCATTCACCACATGGAGTTTCTGGGGGGGGGAGGGAGTGGGCGTCAACCATAGCAGCACTGGGCATGGTCCAACCACGTCATGGGGGGTATGTCACATTGTTGTATCATGGCCCCCTTTTCCACAACACAAAGAATGTATCTATTCTTAAAAAACTGTTGTGTCTGCGGGAGAAGAAGGTATAGGCATCTCAAGCAGAATGAGTGACCCGCCATGCATCAACCAGACCCATCTCACCCAAGAGCCGCCTTAAAAAGCCTGCTGATAAACAAGCCCCTGTGATGATGTCCGCCCTTCTCCTATCTCTGTGGGGCTGCATAACCATATTAAAATCTCCCCCCTATGATGCAGAGAACATCAGGGTCAGTGATCATTTGAAGAATCATTTTTATGTTGGCTTGCTGCTCATGTGCGCAAGTCAACATCCTGCCATAGTGGCAGATTTTGGAGGTGCTTCAGCGTGAGTGAATGCAAGGCTCGCATCAGTAGGTGTGTCTGGCATTCCCCAATAAGGCAGCATGCTTGTGCTGATGTCAACATTATGTAAAGTGGACAAAACTTCTAAGGAAAGTGCCGCTGCAATCAGAGACAAGCTCCTCATGCAACGGCACCGATGACACGCCTCCCGACGAGCATTTCCTGGTTAACGTTTAAAATGAGACTTAGATCTCAAAGAGAATACCACTGTAGGACACCAGTTTTATTTTTAATTGTATTTACCAGAAAATGCAACAAATAATGAAGGTGTTGTCCCTAAATGCCTAGTTCGCACATCCAGCTAGATGCTACACAGTTTTGCTTTGTTCTTTGTTTGTTTACTTTGGCATTCAGACTGCTAAGATAAATAAAGAACGTGCTAAAAAGTTAAAATGGGTGGGCAGGAGCAAGTCCAGTGGGCGGTGTGGTCAGGTTTACCAGCAGAAGGGGGCTCTTGTTAACTGCTGAGAGAGAATGGAGAAGAAGGAATCATGTATCAGACAGCCTCAACTTGCTACTCAATGACTGGCTGAAGTGTAACAGCTTTTCAACTCGGTACCAAAGTCTGCACCACAGCTCGCTCATTCTAGCTGTCCTACATCTCCTGTCTCCGTTCAGCTACACAGCTCTTTGAACATGCATGGAAACGTTACTTTTTACCTGTTTATCAAAGTGCATTCTATTTTGATTCTTTTCTACACTGTTTTTTTCCTCTCTCCATTTCTGTCTGTGAAACAGACCTCCGCAGTCGCTCACTTAATCCCTTTGCTAATTACCAGTTCTTCCACCCCCCCAGGGCTAGTTGCCTGCCCGCCTGCATGCCACCCATCTTATTCTGATCGCAAGGAGCCAGCAAAGGATTATCACCCGAGTTATTCTTCTGATCCAAATGAAGCCAAAAAAAGGACACCACAGAAGTTATACTAATTCGAAGTACAGCTGTGGAGCACACATGATTGTGCTGGATGTTGCCAGTTTGGAGGGTGTCTCGGTCGGAGTGGCAGAAGAGAAAAAGGAACAATAGGAAATGGATGCCACGGCTCTGAGATTCTGAGCTAGTGGCAGGCAGCAGTGGGGAGGGAGCAGTCCTTCCACTGCTGAAAGCTGTAGAAAGCACTTGGGAACTGGTGGGCTAAGTTGAACTGCATACAACTTTTATAATTTTTGTTTTATTTTTATAATGAGAAAAAAGGGGTTGTTAAACATTTTAAAGTTTTGGAAAGCTTGGATTAGCATTGTAAGAATGTAAGAAAGTGATACATTTGTTTCATTTGGTATATTTCACATTAAAATATAATCCCCAACCCCCTGTGGAAATGGTTTGTTGGATTGTAAAAACTTGCTGTAGCAAAGTGGAAAAAAAGTTTGCCGCGACTTGGAGGGCTGCTGATGATGACAGACGGAAGTGGTAGTAGTCTCTCGCATTTGGTGGGGGAGGAATGTCAGGAACGGTAAAGACGTGATGGTTTATTTTGTGGCTGTATCCCTTGTTGCATGAAATACCAGTGTAGGAGCAGGGGAAAATAAGTGCATTAAAGTATAATACAAAGATCTGTGTTACTCAAGAATAATCTTGTTGCAAAATCAAATGTTAGGTTGGTGTACATTTTGATGTGGTGGCATAGACAGCTACAGAGGAGCTATGTTGCATTTTCTAAGTTTGCAAACCCTTTATTAATTTAGCCTTTGTAATAGTCTGTATCTTGTTTTTTTAATATTCCCAAAAACATCTCCATCATGTGTCATGCACAAAGCACCATAAACTAATGAAAGAAAAAGGTTACTATGGGCACTGTGCTGTTAATAAAGCCTTGCAGTCTGGCAGAGTGAGGAGAGGGTGACGTGTCCTCCTGTTCTTCAGATCAGCTGGGAGAGGTTTCTTGTATAGCTTTTAAGGGTAATTTTCCTCCTCCTGTTTCCCCTTGAAGTACTTCATATCCTGTAGACCCCCTAGAAACTTCATTATCCCTTACTGACAAGTGCTCTGGTAACTTTTAGTCAGCCACGTACTACTGTGGTTGGTTGAAGATGCAGCAATTGCTGTCAATGTGGTAGTCGGGGAGCTGTGAACAAATACAGTATATCTTAAATCTCTTTCTGTAAAAGTGCCCAAAGAGGAATTGTACTGCCCTGTATGAGTAGAATTGATTGAAAAAGGTTGTTATACCTTTTATTTGACCAACATAACTTAATATACGAGCGTTTGAAGCCACATAGACACCTATGTCAGGCATTGAGACAACACAGCTACAGGGACATTTTATACAGAACACTCATGTTAATTATTCCTGTATTGTTGAAGGAAAAAGAGGTGACTGTCCTGTTTAGCAAGTTTCTTCTCTGTGTTTTGCTGACTTTCTACATCAGGCTGCGAAATGCAATGTCATCCATGCTTGGGTTACCAGATATCCTCTTTTAGAGGAAGTGTCTTCTTCTCCAGCTGCCAAATATTGTTCATGTGACTTCATCATCCTGTTTTTTGTTGTTGCTATTATTACATTATTTTATTATATATTTTTTTACACTCTCCTAATCAGGACCCCCTTGTAAATAATCTGTGACGGCAGTGGAGACTTTAAACCCATTTGCTCAGGGTCTGGCACAAGGGGTCATTGGGGGAGGTACTAAGTGGCCTCTTTTAGGCATCCCAAAATCTGATACTCCTACGTGGTACCAAAAAGGATTGTGCTGTGTCCATCAGAGAGGAATTTATTTTTTAGACCCCCTTCAGTGCTGAAGGTGACTTGGAAAGATGCTCTGAGTCTATCAGCATTAAAATGTGTAGCACTGACCTTTAAAAGTCACAGCAAATGACCAGCATGCATAATAAGAATTATAAGAATAGTTTATTTATTTGCTTTTGTTAACCAGGTAAGCACGCTAGACAGCATGTGCCTCTTTTCAGGTGTGACCCGGGGAGGGTTACAAGTGTATAAATCAGAGTAAACGGGTAGAACAGGGAGCACATTAAGCCATTAAATAACGGTTACAACGAGAGGTACATAGTGAACAGGTTCATACAGGAGCAATATACATAGTGAAATAGGGATGAAGGGTAGAACAGCAATGTGTACAGCCAAGGGGTTAAAAACAAAAGTACATACAACAAACATCACATAGTTGGTGTCGTAGTGTTGTAAAAACTGTTTCAATAATGTTAGTTTACATTTTTAATGGTTTGCATGTGCAGCAAGAGAGCTAACATTATAACAAAATCATGAAATATTTGTGGAGCAATTGTGTGTGTGTGTGTGTGTGTGTGTGTGTGTGTGTGTGTGTGTGTGTATGTGAGGCCAACATATTCAAATGATTAGCATGGCACTTACCAAGTTAGCACCACACTAAACGTGTATAGCACCAGCATTTGGGAGGTGCCATATTCGGAGGCGTTCGGTGTGCTGCACTGTCCTGGAAGCATGACAGTGCAGACAATACCATTGCACCAGTGCAAATAAGAAATGAGGACCATTGCATGCGTAAGGGGTGCAATGATATATTAAACAGTTTTGGCAGTGTGCTTATAGTCTGCTTACTTTATTGAATGTAATCAAATTGTATATATTGTGTACCAAATCTTTGTATACTATCCTCATGTTCCCTCACCCCCCCATCGCACCAGGAGATGAGCAACTTGTTGCTCAGCATCTCTTTCTGGTGAAATATTTCAGTTAATAAAGAAATAAAAAAGATCCTCAATTAAGCAAGATTTAATGCTGCAAAAACCCTCCCCTTAACAGTGCGCAGTGGCTGCATTCCCCCAAGCCCATGCTGTAATTATTTGTAATATCCCTGGTGTCTACAGGTTCCCCCAGCAACCCAGTCACCCCTGTTGTACAGTTTCTCCAGTCTCCTTAGCATCTAGTGTTCTCCCCCCAAGCACCCATGCATGAATATCTTTAATCACCCACACTGTGCATAGCCTATATATACCCTGGTGTCTAGTGGTCCCCCTCCCCACAAACAGTAACTAATCCACCCCGCCAACCTGCTCACTCCATACCAACCCCCACCCCCACCTCAGAAACCAGTCCACAGACACAGACTATCATGGTGGCAACTTGCACAGCCCTTTGCTCACCTCCTCGGCTGGTCATTGTCTGACTGTCAGTGAGTGATCATGAATACAGTGTTAAAGCTAACTATCTGACTGTTGCTTAGGACCAGATGTGGGCTGTTTACCGCACAGCAGTACTGACTGTGTTGTGGCCAGCTCTGAATATTGTGGCTGTAGTGCTGTGCTTGAAATCTAAACTTCTGCTGTTTGCTTAACTGCCCCAAGGTCTCTGAATTACCTTTTAACAGATTTTGCGGTCTTGTACGAAAACCAAATAATGTTCTGTATATCATCATAATCACCCACTGTCATCATCAGTGTGCAACTCAGCACATTGTTCTTAAAGTGTATAGCACTGCTTGTCTTTTAACAACAACAAAAAAAAAAAAATTCAGAACCAGTCCTGGTCTTTTGAGAGAATTAGTTTTCAATTTACTAGTAACTCTCAAGGGGTCTAACCCCCCCCCCCTCGCAAACACATCAACATACAGGTGCTGTAGGCTGTCAGTTCCACTATATGGACTTGAGCGTTACAGGCTCAAAACCTTGAGAGGTGGTCTCTGACTGACTGTTCTCTCTTTGGGAATTCTTTTCCTTCCTAACTATTAGACGTTACTTTGGGAATTATTTTCTCTCCTAACTGTTAGATGTCACTTTGGGGAATTCTTTTCTCTCCTAACTGTCAGAAGTCAATCAGCAAAGGCCTAGTATAAATGGTGAACCCAATGGTCTCGTACAAAGGGTGAAACCAGTTGCCTCCCAGCAAATGAAGGGACCTGTTACATCCAATGGCTCTGTGTGTGTGTGAGCATGGGAGGAAGTGTTATAACCAGTGAGAGCTCAGTCTGTGGTTATTGTGCAAATTGCAGGGTGCTGGTTCTATATTTGAAGTTCTTGTTCAGTTATGTCTGTGGGTTTTGACCACAGACACTTTTTTTAGAGAGTTCATTGTGTGGCATCTTTGCTTGTCTTCTCAGTCCGCTGCTTTTCCCATCTTGCACACATGTATGGAAACTGCTTGCACCTTTTACAGACCTCTACCATGGGATCCTTGCATCCGAGAATTTCAGAGGTTGAGACTTCTTTCCAATTGTGCAAATATGTCAAAGACGAAAGGGACACTGTATTCTGCTCTGGCTTACATCAAGTAGAATCTAGTCAGGATCTTTATATGGTGTCTTCCATATACTCCATGTCTCAAAGTCTTTCGTAGGTCAGTGAGTTTCACAGTGGTAGAGCATGGGACTATGCAGGCAGACATATGAGCCATTTAGCATTTAACAAATTGATGACCTAAATGCACACCTTAATTCCTGTCAATCTGTGCAGGGTGGGGGTGGGGTTAGTGTCACTTCAATACTTTACTGCCATTCCTATTATGCATCTCTCTAACTCCTGCACTATCAATGCCAACGCCAGCAGTACAACATTCAGCATTGACAAATGCTTGTTTTAAGGAAGAGTTTATTTTGATTCATTAGGGGCATAGAAGTTTAAAAGTATGCATCTGAGGTTGAAGTAGTAGGTCTTGAGTCGGACATATCTCCCTTTCAGATCTAACTCTATCTTGACTGTCCGGATAGGAACATTTCTTCTTAGAAGGATAGTGGCTCCCTGCCTGTGGGGGTGTTCTGGTCAATCAGTTGCATAAACCTATCCTACCCAGTAATGCTTCAGTTTTCTGTGTTCTTGTTTGGACAAATGCGTTTCCTGTAGATAGACTATTGCAGGTTTCAACCTACCTAGCTCTTGAAGTATCAAAGCCCTTTTCACTGGGCCATTAAGACCCTTAACATTGTATGTAATGAGAGAAAAATCCATGGTACCAGTCATTTATATGTTTTCTGGCCCCTGTTCCATAGCAGATCCTGCCACCAAAGGCCAGATTCTGCCATGTTCCTTCCCAATACCCAGGCAGTGCAGTAACAAACGCTAACAAATTCAGAAGAAATCGATACCCAGGACATCAACATGGCAACGTGACTCTTGAACAATGGAAAACTGTCTGCACCTCTAATGAGGGACTTCCAAAAGTGCCGCCTGTACCACACCTCTGAGGGTGAAGGCAGGTTGGTGCGACTGCCAAAGGTCACACCAAAATGAGGGCCTATCTCTGACCACTCATTATAAGGTGGAACATCACATCTGGAGCTTAAAAAAAAAGGCTTGCATAACCAGGTTCCCCTCTGCCGTGTCCCCCGCCCCTGGACCTGTCATACATCATTCCATTATCTGGCTTTCCCATTGCCAGTCAGCCATGCCCTTTGTACATATTTCATTTGGCCATGGAAACACAGAATTTGTTCTAATCCAAACTAGGCCAGCAAGTATCCAATAGTGCTCGACACTGCGCAGTCCATCAGCCTCCATTCACTCATCCTCTATTCATTCCCACCACCCCTCTGATCCCTAAGCCAATCCTATTTTATTAGGTCATGTAAGTCTATTGTTTCAGAGTTATCAGTTGAGGGGGTACAAAAATAATGTCTCTTTTTTTCTGAGTAATCTTCAGGGGAGGACAGGGCATACTATAATCTCTCCAGGAGCTGGGGCACAACGCCATGGGGAGTTAGCAATATAGTATCTGATTAGCACTGGGCAACTAGTTCCAAGTTAAGGAATAATGCCTGAATTTTACTTCCTACCATAACTTTGGAATAAGTCACAAAAAGTTCTTAAACTCTCCCGCCTGCCCAGCCCTTATGTATTCAAACAATTGCTTTTTAGATGCCTGAAAACTGCGTGTGACTGTTTCAGGTAATCTTTGATACACAATTTGAATATATCCTTAGCTTATGGATCCTCCTAGCCTCCCTATTCCCCCTGTAGACTGGCAGCCCCTTAGGGTAACGACCCCTGCCCTAGCTCCCTCCCCTCTTCCCTCCCAGTGGCAACCCACCTGGGGACTCTAACATAGCAGGGTTGCCCCTCCTTCACATTATGTGTTTTCTAACCCGCTTCCCACTGTATTCTAAGTGCCGCTGCAATCTTCTCCTGCCTCACTCTTTTATTGTCCCCAAACATTCTATGAAGTATCTGTGTATGTATACAGCCTTTGCTACCAAGATTTATTCCCAATATCATCTTATCCTGTGATGTTATTTATAATTATACTGTTTTCCTATATGATATGTCTTGACATGATGTTGTAAATCATAAATGGAGTTTGTTCTGTGTGCCCAGGATCGTCTTGCAAATGAGCTCGCTCAATGATGTAACTGCCTGGTTAAATAAAGTTTGATTGATTGATTTTCTTGTCACTGATCTTGTTACCAGGTAGTGGGTCTGGCTTGATTCCCTCAAGAATTACCAGACAGTGATTAACCACCTTCTTCATTTTCCTTTCACCCCCCTAGAATGTAACTTCCATAATATGTTTTGTTTAAGGAAAGTCAGAAAAGGTCAAGCAAAACCTGGGCATGGTGTTTGCACAGTAAAAGAAAAAAGGAGAAGAAGGAGCAAACTATTACAATTACTGCAGGACTGATTTTCCGACCGGAGCTCCAGCCATCTGTAGGTAGCCATGCTTAAAGGAAAAAGTAAAGTAGATTGTTCTGGGAGTCTGAATGTCAGTTTGCTTCTGTTTGTAGCGCTAGATGACACTGCTGTTTTGACTTGAGTGTTCTGTTTGTTACTGTTTTCCTTCTCCTGTGTGTCTTTGCGGGTTTTTCAAATATATCACAGTATCATCGGCGTATAGTGAGATCTTGTTTTGTATCCCTCTTATACATGACCCCTTAATCTGTTTATCCTGCATCACTGCTTCCGTTAACGGTTCAATACTACCTGTAAGTATGAAGAATAAAAGAGACAATGGACAACCCTGCCTTGTACCCCTTTGTATAGTGAATTTCTGTGATAGTGTCCCATTTACTTTAGTTTTGGCTGATGGTTTTGAGTATAGCATTTGGATGGATTTCATGAACTCCTCTCCAAACTGCATCTGTCTCGTGGGTGATTGTAGGAACATCCAATTTAATCTATCGAATGCTTTCTCTGCGTCTATCAAGATAGCAATTTGGGCTTCTCTTGCTGACTTCCCCAACTCTATTATGTTTAGCATTCTCCTCACATTATCTTTAATATGCCTACCCGGGATGAATCCAGTCTGGTCTGGGTGAATTAAGTCTCCTACTACCTTTTGTAGCCTAGTAGCTGATATTTTGGTGTACAGTTTTAAGTCCTGGTTCTGTTAGGATATAGGCCTGTATGATTCACATTGGGTCGGGTCCTTTCCTGGCTTAGGTATCACTGATACTGCCCTGATGTAACCCCTTCTTCTATCTGAAGAGGGAGCCCAGTATGGGGGTCAGCTGGGGTCTAAAGGTTTTATAAAAGTCTGCATTAAATCCATCTGGACCAGGGACTTTGTTTGAGGGTAGGTTTATGACCGCATTGTATATTTCTGCATCAGAAATGGGTCTGTCTAGTAAAGTGACACTCTCTTCTGAGAGTTTTGGTAGCTTTAAAGTTTGCATAAACCAGTAAGTTGTATGCATTACTGTCTCCTTTGATTTCTCCTTCTTGTATAATGTTGTATCAAATCTGCTCATGTATGGGCTATTTTGTCTGATTGTGGCACATAACCTGTTTTGGTTTTTTTGTGCTTTTATCTTCAATACTGTCTGCTCAGCAGCTTCCTTCCTCAACCTGTAAGCTAGTAGAGCTGCAGCCTTTCCCCCTTCTCTGCAGTACGTGCGTGCAGTATATCTCAGTTGCCCTCTTTGTTCCTATTCAGCAAGTGTTGTAGGTCTGTTTTTATTTTATTTATTTCTTTGAGCACTGTATTTTTGGGATCTGCTTTGTGAATGATTGCTAATTTTTTAATTTTCTTTCTAGGTTCTCCTGTGCTGCTTGCTGCTGTTTCTTTTTCACTGCTGACCAACCTATTATCTGGACCCCCAAGACAGCTTTCATGGTGTCCCAGATGACTGTCTCCCCCACTTCCCCTTCAGTGTTAGTGTCTGTATTCTTTAATGTCTCTGATTAATTTGTTTTGAAATGCCTTAAGAAACATAGAAACATAGAATTTGATGGCAGATAAAGACCACTTGGCCCACTCAGTCTGCCCATTTTCCTACCTAATGGATAAGCTGCAGATCCTAGTTAACCAGCAGCCTACTTCTTCCTACCGCCACCCCCTAGAATTGCCTTATGACTGTCCCATGCATGCTTGAATTCCACCACTGTTTTTGACTCCACAACCTCCTCCAGAAGGCCATTCCATGCATCCACAACCCTCTCTGTGAAAAAATACTTCCTTAAATTACCTCTGAGCTGCCCCCTTCTATCTTCAGATTGTGCCCCCTTGTTCTTGCACACCTCTTTTTTTGAAAGATGCTACCCTTTTGGACTTTGTTGATTCCCTTGAGGTACTTGAAAGTTTCTATCATGTCCCCCCTCTCCCTCTTTCCTCGAGGCTATACATATTAAGCTGCTTAAGTCTCTCTTCATATGTCTTCCGGTGCAGACCCTGCACCATTTTAGTTGCCCTCCTCTGGACAGCTTCCATCCTGTCAATGTCTTTGTGGAGATTGGGTCTCCAGAACTGCACGCAGTACTCCAGATGGGGTCTGACTAGCTGTCTGTACAGAGGGATAATAACTTCCTGTTTTCTACTGGTGATGCCTCTCCCTATGCATCCCAGTATCCCCCAGCCCTCCTTGCTGCCCTCTCACATTGCTTGCCCACCTTTAGGTCATTTGATATGACTACCCCAGGTCCCTTTCCATTTTTGTTGTTGTTAGTATCTCACCCCTCATTGTGTACTCTTCCCCTGGGTTTTTGTTTCCCAGGTGCATTACCTTGCACTTCTTAGCATTAAATCTAAGCTGCCATAATTTGACCATTCCTTTAACCTTGCCAAGTCCCTTCTCACCCTTTCCACCCCACCTTGTGCATCAACTCTGTTGCAGATGTTTGTGTCATCTGCAAAGAGACATACTTTTCCTTCCAGTTCCTCTGCAATGTCACTTATAAAGACATTGAAGAGGACAGGTCCTAATACTGAACCCAGCGGTACCCCACTAGTAACCCCCCTTTCTTCAGAGTGGACTCCATTTACTATTAATCTCTGTGTCCTATCCTCCTGCCAATTCTTTTCCCAGGCTGTCATCTTGGGACCCACTCCCAGGCTGGCTAACTTGTATATTAATCTTTTGTGTGGGACTGTGTCAAATGCCTTGCTAAAGTCTAGCTAGGCCATGTCCACAGCCCCTCCCTGATCTACTACTTTGGTCACCCAGTCAAGAAATCTATCAGATTCATCTGGCATGACCTTCCCGCTGTGAATCCATGCTGCCTTGGGTCCTGTGCCCCTCTGGCCTCTAGATACTCAACAATTCTTTTCTTCAGAAGTGATTCCATCATTTTCCCTATCACTGAGGTTTTTTTTTTTTGAAATTCAACTTTATTTATTTTCAAAAAATCATGAAACAGTGGGTACAATCAGAGTTATGTATGGAAAGGCAAAAGGGAAACAGACCAAAAACAATTTCTAGGGATAAATAAAAGAAAAAGAAACCCATATAATTCCTCTGTACAACTCCAACCACCTCCCACCCCGATCCCCCTCACCCACCAACCCCCCTCCATGATACAACCCTTTACAACGTTGAGGAATCTAGAACCTTACAATAGCAGAATTATCTATGTTGGTACTCATCCTACTCCCCCCTGAGTGTGCGTTACAGCTGTAGGCTAAGACGTATTGTCAGGACAGAGTTGAAATCATAGATTAGACTTGATATTGGGGACAAACGGGGTAAAGGAAGAAGTAGGAGCAATATTGGGTATCAGGGCTTGAACCAAGAGGTCAGTGATGCAGATAGAGCGCATATAACTTATCCCATTTTTTGTGAAATAGATCCATACGGTTGCGAGAGCTAGCAATGAGTCTCTCCATGTTAAAGCAAATTGATAGATCTTTTAGCCATTCAGCATAGGTTAAGGTTAATTGATCAGTCCAATGTTTGAGGACTAACCTTTTGACTACTATCGAGACTAAGGCAATATGATATCTACGTTCCTGGCAGTCTATGGTGGCATAATTGCCTAGGATACAAGTATCGGCCATGAAATGGTTAGTGAGACCTAAAAGCGGATCTAAATTATCCTGAATAGAATGCCACAAGGGGGCTACCTTACTACATTGCCAGAAAATATGGAATAAGTTAGTTACCCTCAGCCAGTGAACATGTAGAGCAAGTGGGAAGGGAAAGTTTATTAAGGTGGAACAATTTGATTGGGGTATAATACATATTGTTTAGTATGTAGTTTTGGGTAAGTTTGAACCTGTCTTGGGTATGGTATTTGTGCAGGTCCTTCCATAGACGGGTCCAATTGGACGTGGAGTCCGGCAGCAGTGACAGCCAAATGCTAGAGCCCTTGAGCGGGTTCAGAAATTTATGGGCCAGTAGGTGGGAGTATATTAATGAAATGGCGTGGGGTCTGGGAGCGAGAGTATCAATTTGAGAGAGGAAGGGTTTGATCTTTGATTCACAGGAGCTTGGTCCAAACTCAGCATTAATGAGATGTCTCAACTGGTATATCTTGAAAATCCTGTTGTTGGGTATATCGAATTTAGCTAATATGCCCGGAGATGAGAGGAGGGAGCCTTGAACATAGAAGTTCTCTAATGTAGTTTCATTGATTTGTGGGAGCCAGTCGGGGGCAATTAACGAGCTGCCCAGTCTTATATTGGGGTTGAGAATAAAGGGTTGTGCTAGGTCTTTTTTGGGTGAGATTTTGAGGAAGTAGAGGCATTGACAGAGGGTTTTAAGAGATGTAATAATAGTTGGGTTAGAAATCCAACATGTGAGCACCGAAATAGGAGTGAAAAATATTGATTGGGGATCTATTTTGGCTTCTGAGAGAATTTGCCTCTTGTTCTGAAGCCAGAGCGGGGGAGAGACCTCATTTACAGTTGAGTACCACCTACCTAGCTTGGAAAGGTGGGCAGCCCAATGGTAAAATATTAGATTAGGGAGACGAAGGCCACCCTTGTCCTCAGGGAGAGATAATTTAAGGAAGGAATGCCTGACCACTTTATCCCGCCAGATAAATTGTGAGAAGATTGTGTGAAATTAGCGTAGGTAAGAAAGCGGTAGCCAAAGACCTAGTAAGTTGAGAGGGTAAAAAATACGGGGAAGAACGTTCATCTTGATGATGTTGATCCTGCCCCAGAGAGAGAGATGGGGAGATTAGACCATCTTTGCAAGTCAAGCTTGATATTAGCCTTGAGGTCGTCTTAGTTGAGCTTCTTAAGCAGAGAAGAGTCTGAGGTGAAGTGAATACCCAGGTATTTGATTGATTTAGGGGACCATCTCATTCCAAACTTCATGAGATCATGTTTATGCGTGAAAGGGTTCAGTGGGAAGATTTCCGATTTTGGAACATTCAGTTTATAGTGAAAGAGGCAGCCGTATTGGGTTATGATTTGAAGTGCATGACCTAGTGATGTGGCAGGATGGGCGACATGGAGCAAGATGTCATCTGCATAAACGGATAGGACCAACTCCTGCTGTTGTATCAAACAGCCTTGGATGGATGGGGAGCCCTTGAGTTTGAGAAGAAGGGGCTCTAGATACAGATTAAACAGAAAAGGTGAAAGCGGACAACCTTGTCTGGTACCGGTATGAAGGTGAAAGACTGCGGAAAAACACCATTGCAGTAGATCCTGGCCGAAGGGGACCTGTATAAGACCTGGATCCACTTGAGGAAAAGGGGTGGGAAGCCCATTTTAGTCAGAGTTGCCCAGAGAAAAGCCCAGTTGACTCTGTCGAATGCTTTCTCTGCGTCCAAGGAGATCAGGGCCATAGGGGTGTGGGATAGTTGGGCAGCATGAGAGATATGAGAGAGGGTTCTGAGGTGGTGTGCTGGAGAACGGGATTGAACAAACCCAACTTGTTCTGGGCTGAGGAGATGGATCCAGATCTTTTTGATCCTCTCGGCCAAAATCTTAGAAAAGATTTTCATGTCGCAATTTAGGAGAGAGATGGGATGGTAGTTCGCAGGGTCTTTTGGCGACTTATCGGGCTTAAGGATTAAAACAATAATAGCCTCCAGTAGAGTGGGGTCCATAATTTCGGCATTAAGGATGTAACTATATAACTTAAGAAGTAGCGGGGCGAGTTCTCTAGAAAAAGTTTTGTAAAAGTTTGGGTGATAGCCATCCGGGCCTGGTGCTTTGTCCGGAGCGATAGAGGAAATAGCTTCTTCTATTTCAGAGAGGGTGATGGGAGAAATCAGGGTGTTTTGTTGGAGTGTTGAAAGTTGGGGAAGGTTGAGATCTGAAAGGTAAGAGTCTATGTCTTGAAGAGAGACGGGGGAGAGGGATTCCCATAGAGATTGTTATAAAAGTCTTTAAAAATCTGTGTGATTTCTCTAGGAGATGTTTTAATTAGGCCCTCGGGAGACTGCAATGCCGGAATTAGTCTCGCGCTCTCTATCGTACGTAACCGTAAGGCCAAAAGTCTGACTGCTTTTTCACCTTGCTCAATATACTTAGATTGAGTTTTTACCATGTTATATTCAGCTTTCTCCTTAAGTATGTCAGCATATTCGTTTTTTACTGTTAGGAGGGCTTCAAGAGATGTCAGGGGAGAGGAGGGGGAGTAAGAGCTTTCCATTTCCTTGATCTTGGTCAATAATAGGGAGGCCCGAGCCTGTCTAGTTTTTTTTCTTGCCGAAGCCAACTTAATTAATTCGCCTCTGAGATAGCACTTCAGGGAGCACCAAATGATATCAAATCTCGGGGTGGAGTTACTATTGATCTCGAGAAAATTAGAGATAAGGGTTTTTATGTGGGCAACGGTATGGGGCTCTTTAAGTAGCTGAGTGTTGAGTTTCCAGACCGTGTTCTGCTGAAAATTGGGATCTGGGGAGATCCTCGCCCAAACTATGGCATGGTCAGAGAGCATGATCGGTTCAATACCGGACTGGAGAAGGCCAGGAAGAAGGACTTTACTAACCAAGATGTAGTCTATCCTGGACCAGGAGTGATGAACTTGGGAAAAGAAGGAGAAGGACCGCAAGGAAGGATTAGTGAGATGCCAAGGGTCACATAGCCCTAGTAATTGTATAAAGTCTGCTAAAGATTTTTGGACCAGTATGATTGAGTGGCGAGAGTCTGGAGATCTGTCCAAAGTATGGGAAGGTGGGACATTCCAGTCCCCTCCTAGGATAAGTTGTGATGGAAGAAGGGCACCTACCTTGTCTGCCAGGACCATAAAAAATTCAGAGCTCCCTCCTACTGGACCATAAACCGAACCAAGGACTACCTTACAGTTGTTGAGGGAGCCTTTGACTAGAACGTATCTACCAATTGGATCAGTCACAGTCTCTTCTGCCAGGAACGTAACGTAATTTTTAATAAGGATGGCTATGCCCCTGCTGGATCCCGATCCACTTGCCGTGAAAACTTGGGAGAAGCCAGATCTGATTAGCCATTTTTCCTCATTTTTTGAGTAGGTGGGTTTCCTGTAACATAAGTATATCGACCTTGACTAATTCACAGTGGCTAAATACCTGAGTCCTCTTGGTTTTTTCCCTGAGCCCACATACATTCCACGTGGCTAGTTTAACTGAGTTCTTAGCCATTTCCAAAGCAGTAATATGACAGTATAACTCCTGACAATAACTTGAGAAAAATCGCACACTGTTGTCCCCAAACCCAACCCAGCTGTAAACTGCCAGATAACTGATATAGAATGCTGATGCATAGTGAACCCACAGTACAAATCAAAATTAGAATAAAGCCACAAAGGTAGCAGGCAATCCAGCCTCCCCAAACCCCCCCATGTCCCCCAAATAAATCTAACAAACTATATACATCCTGGTGCCGGGCATAATCGGAGAGGTAATGGGAAAAATTGTGAGAAGATCCTGAAGTCCAGGGCCCAATGGAAAACCCCATGGCTATCCTATCTCGATGATCAATCTTGATAAGGGTTCTCAGGAGACACGGGTACAAAATCTGCCAACCAGTATCGACCAGAGAACCCCCAACAAAGGAATCAGGGCTTCCATATCCCCCCTCTATTAGCTCGTGAGGCAACCCTCTGCAGCCCCAGGTGTCTCAAGGAGCCTTCCCCCCTCCCCATCAGCCCCATTTAAATGGGCCCAAACAGTCAGCGAAGTAAGGAACCATTGGGTGCCACATGAGTGGCAGGGAAAATATTTCTCTAGGGGAGATCTCCGTAGAGAATGGCATCAGATCTGTTGTGAAGGGAGAAGCAAAAGGTGGACTTACCCCATTGTTTTGGTAGCCACGGGTTGCAGGAGGGTAACAGTACACAAAGAGAAAGTGGAAGAGTAGATTTGCCAGGCTGATTTTGGAATTGTTTCCCCAGGGGCTGATTATGTGATAGGACTGGAGCGGTCCACCGCCACATCAGACAGGTAAGACACTGGAGCCACCTTCCTGTGGTTCTGGGCCGATTTCAAGGACCAGAGATACCACGGCCTTCCCTGACCAATGCCAAAGTTGCCGGGTACCCCCTCCTCCCAAAGCATTGGATAGACGCCAGGTTACAGGTAACTGGAACTTATAAGCCAAGAATCCGGTTGAAAGCAAGGCATAGGCAGCAAGACTGAGCACTAAGTGCGTGATAAGTCAATCAATTTGGTTTAAATAAGTTAGGCAGTTTGGAACTCAAGTCCTTGATAGCAGGGTCAGGCAAGTCGTAGGTCATAGAGGTACCCTCAATTGTAACCTTAAGGGTGGTGGGGTACAGCATCCTGAAGGGAATACCCACCGCGATAAGCTTCTGCACTATGGGGTGAAATGCCATCCTCTTCTGTCTGGTCTCCACAGGAAGGTCTTGGGCAATACGGAGTTTTGCAGGGCCCCACATAATCGCTTTAAGTTCATGAGCTTTCGTGAGGGCATGCTGTTTTTCCACATAGCTGAGGAACTTGATAATCATTGGCCGGGGGGAGAGCCCGATGGGGGCCTTGGCCTCAGGGATCTGTGGGCTCTCTCTAGATGGTACTGAGGATTTAGAGGTGATGGGCCAATGATCTTTACCAAGAATTTCTGGAGGAAGGCAATAGAGTCGGTGCCTTCTTCAAGCTTGGGTAGGCTCAGGATTAAAAGGTTATTGCGTCTACTGCGACCCTCCAGGACTTCAGCTTTCAGTAGTAACTTCTTCACTTGCTGTTTTAAGGTAATGATTTCAGGTTCGGTTGTGCTTTTCCATTGCTCCAGAGAATGGATTCTGGCTTCAGAATCAGACACCCTCGTTGTGAGAGAAGAGAGATCTCCTCGGATCGATTTTAGTTTGCTGGTAATTTCTTGCAATACCTCTCTCAGTGGTGCGATTTCTTGTAAAAATTTCTCTTCTGTGAGAGGGTTTGTAGAGGGAGCAGCGCCGTCCGTTTTATCCGGATCATTGCCAAGCTGATTCCTAGCTTTTTTTGGTAACTTCTCTGGTGTGGTAGGAGGTGTATGCCGCATCGCGGCCTGTTTTTTCTCTGCCTCCATCCTTCCTTATGATATTAGGATGTAATAAGAAAACGCCAGTGGCCAATAGGCAGAGAATACTGAGTTACCTGAGGTAGAAATGATGAAGTTTGGTTGTCTAGGATCACTGTATATAGAAGATAAGGCTGATGGATGGTGGGAGCTCCGAGACAGTGTAGCCGATCAGAAAGCTAGCATCACGTGACCTCCATCACTGAGGTTAAACTAACAGGTCTGTAGTTTTCTGCTTCTGCTTTGCTCCCACTTTTGTGAAGGGGAATCACATCTGCCTTTCTTCAGTCCTCAGGTACCACCCCATCCTCCCATGATTTGTTAAAGAGGGTAGTCAGTGGTGTCACTAGTTCTACCCTTAGTTCTTTCAGAATTCTGGGATGAATCTCATCAGGCCCCATTGCTTTGTCCACCTTCAGTTTTAAGAGTTCTTTCAGAACCCTTTCTTCTATAAATGGACTGGTATCAACTTCTGTATCCAGAGTGTTTCTACTGTTTGTTTCAGGTACCTCCCCCTCTTCATATGTAAATACTGAGCAAAAATATTTGTTTAGTATCTGTGCCTTTTTACAGTCACCCTCCGCCACCCTCTCTCCCCTTTATTAAGTCTCACTATCCCTCCCTTGGTCTTCCTTTGCTCCCTGATGTACCTACAAAAGGTTTTATCTCCCTTCTTAACTGAGTTGGCTATCTTTTCCTCGGTTTGGGCCTTTGCTGTTCTGACTGCCTTTCCAGCTTCCTTTTGCTTTAACTGATACAGTTCTATGTCCTGCTCCTTCTTTGATTCCTTGTACTTCTTGAATGCTTTCTTTTTCTCTTGAACCTTCACTGCCACTTCCTTTGAGAACCATAGTGGTTTCGTACATCATTTCGTTTTGTTTATTTTCTTCACACAAAGGCTTGTTACCTCTGTGATGGCAGTTTTTATTATTCCCCATTGTTCTTCCACCCCTCCTTCCTGTCCATTTGCTAGTGCATTCCATAGGCACTCACCCATTTTGGCAAAGTCAGCCCTCCTAAAGTCCAATACTTTTGCCTTTGTTTGGCTTGACTCTATTGCTGTGTTTATTGTGAACTATACTGTTCGATGGTCGCTAGTTCCCAGATGGCTACCCGCTTCTACATCTGTGATCCTCTCTCCATCTTCATTTGAGAGAACCAGGTCTAAGATTGCTCCCTCTCGAGTGGGCTCCAATACTAGTTGTCTAAGGCATGCCCCCTGTAGGGCATCTAGAATAACCCCACTCTTCAAAGTGGCTGCTGCAACTGCACTCCAGTTAACATCTGGCATATTCAGATCACCCATCAGCAATATCTCCCCTTTTTCTGCCATTCTAAGTATACTTTGTATCATTTCCTTGTCCATTTCCTCCCCCTGAGAAGGGGGTCTGTATACAACCCCTGTGCGGATTGTGGTGCCATTGCAGGTCTCCAAATTTACCCACAGTGCTTCTTCTCCTCCCTGTTTACCCTTTTGTTCTGTTGCTTTGATTCCTTCCCTTATGTAAAGAGCTACTCCTCCTCCTCTTTTACCCTCCCTGTCCCTCCTGTAGATAGTGTATCCTGGTATGTTTACGTCCCAGTCATGGTTTTGTGTGTACCATGTTTCTGTGACTGCCACGATATCCAGATGTTCCTCCTCCATCAAGGCCACTAATTCTAAGCAGACCTCTAAAGCAGTAGGTAAGGCTAGGGGGGTGTTAGGGTGTATTAGTAGGGGTATCACAAGTCATAAGCGGGAGGTAATAATCCCTCTGTACAAGACACTGGTTAGGCCCCATCTGGAGTACTGCGTGCAGTATTGGAGGCCACACCTTCACAAGGACATAAACCAAATTGAGGCAGTCCAGAAGGGCAACAAAATGGTGCAGGGACTGCATCAGAAGACATATGAGGACAGATTAATGGAGCTCAATATGTATACCCTTGAGCAAAGGAGGGAGAGGTGATATGATCGAGGCATTCAAACACCTTAAGGGCATTAACAAGGTGAAAGAGTCTAACATGTTTAAATACAAGAAAAATAGCAGGACAAGAGGACACAGCATGAGATTAGAGGGGGGCCGATTAAGGGGGAATGGGAGGAAATTCTTTTTCACAGAAAGGGTGGTGGATGCATGGAATGGCTTACCACAAGAAGTGGTGGCTATGAATACAGTGCAGGGCTTCAAACAGGCATGGGATGGGCATAAGGGAGCAATACAAATGACTATGAATAGATAGGCCACTGACAGAGCAAAGGCCGATGGCACATTTATAAGGTAGAAAAAGAAATGGGCAGACTGGATGGGCCTTGTGGTCCTTATCTGCCATCAACTTCTATGTTTCTATGTTTCTATGTTTCTATGTTTCTATTCAGGAAGCTTGTTACTCAGACTACGGGCAATGGTACTCATTGCTCTCCATTTTTTGATGGCTTTAACTTCTGTTGCAGCATCCCCCACTGACCTTTCTACCTCGGTCTTTTTCTCATTTAGTACCCTGTTTTGTAGGGAGAGGCTGGGATTTTCCTGCTGCTTATCAGGGCCTCCCCCTTGACTAGTTTAAAAGCTTGCCAATGAAGCATTTTAACCGATTGCTTAAAAGACTTGTTCCCTTCCTGGACAGATGCACACCATCCTGCCAGTATAAGCTGGTGTCCCTCCAGGTGGAACCCCAGTCCCCAATGAAGCCAAACCCCTGTGCTTCACACCATTTTTTTCAACCATTCATTAAACTGCATGGTGCAAATTACCCTCGCCTCACCCATGCCGTTGACAGGCAGCACATCTGAGAAGGATACTGTGTGTGCTACTTGTTTTAGGCCCCTCCCCAGTTCTACAAAGTCCTCCTGCACTGCTCTAATCTCATGATGAGCCAAGTCATTTGTCCCTAGGTGGACAATGATGTCCAGCTGAGACTCCCATGCAGCTGTTCTCGTGATGCTGAGGATGTGCTTTCTGTCATTTAATAAAGAGGTATTCATTCTCCACTGTGTTACTTTTTCTGTCTCTCCCAACCTTATATTTACTGACACAGGAACATGGTCAGATATGACTGATTGGTACATTTTATTTCATTCTATTTTTGAAAAATCTGCTTTGTGTTCCAAGAACATATCAGTTATTGAGTATTTCTAGTGTGGTTTGGAGAAAAATGTGTAGTCCCTGTCTCCTTCATGCTGCTCCCTCCATACATCCATCAGTTCTGTTCTATCATGTACTTCCTCCGCGTTCGACTCGTTTTTTTGCTCATTTTTTATTACCTGATGACCTGTCCATTTCAGGATCCATGACACAGCTGAAATCCCCTCCTGTCAACACTGTTCCTGTCTGTAATGTGATGATCTTTTCAAACAGATTTTTGATAAAGGGGCATCGTTAGTGTTAGGTTCATTAAATGGATCTGAGAGTCCTGTACCCTCCCTGAGACCACTGTCCATCATCCCTCTGAGTCTTTAATGGTATTTTGAATTTCAAAATTTAGACCCTTCAGATCAGGATCCCCACTCTGTTTTTCTTTGCTGAGGGGTGGGAGGAGGCAAAAATCTGCGATACCCATGTCCTTCTCAGTTTCTGGTGTTCTAAGTCTGATAGATGTGTCTCCTGTACAAATGCTGTATCCCCCTTAAGCATGTGTATTTCCAATAGAACTTTAGTTCATTTAATTACAGAGTTAACCCCTTTCACATTGTAAGAGATAACTTTAAGTACATCCATTTCTCAGTCTGCATTTGTTCTCTTGCATATCATACATTGTGTTTCCTGACTGCTTTCTTTTCCAATATGTGAATTTCCCTGACATGTTAAAACTATTAACTACCATTGATAACTGTAACAGTAATGCATAACTGTATACAATGGATTTCCAACATTTTACTTGTGACATTTTTCTCCATGTTGGAGAGGGTATCCACTCAATGTAGAAGTGTGGATTCTCTGAACCTCTGACTTCAAGGTGATTTTCTATTTTGGGAGTAATCAAGCACCTCTGTACTTGCCCCGAGTTGCCCTGACATACTTTAGGTCTAGGCTAAGCCTCATGATCTGCTAGTGAGCCTGACCCTAATTATCTCCAGTGGTCAGTTTTACTCTGTGAGTTACTGTCTGACAGGAATGAAAGCCATTTCCCTGATGCTTCTGGACAGACAGGGGAGCGCTCCTGATGTATAATGACTACTCCCCTCACCTCTCCCATTCCCTTTTTATTGATTGTCTTTTTTTCCCTTTTTCCCCTTTCTTTTTTTTCTTAAAAATGTGGAGGGGCTAGCCTGGGGGCACTGAGGGTTGAGGAACTGAATGCTACACATTACGTTGCTCCGGCGACCCAGGTTCGGGGATGGGAGTGGGTCGGTGGAGGGGCAGGATTGAGCAGCACTTCTGGCAGCTCTCCTGTCCTGGGGAGGATCTCCCTTGCCCTCTCCCCCATAGTTCCACTCTCATCGGGTGGAGGTGTGACAGGAAGCACAGGTGGATGGGGTGGTAAAGTATTGGGTGGGTGCCCTAGAGCCTCAGTGTACGTGTGCCTCCACACATGTGCATGCGTGACTAGGATGGGACAAGGGCAAGGGAAAAACCAGGGAAAAAAATGCACAAAAAATATAGATAAAAAATATGGAGGGTGTATCTTTTGCTTCTGTTGATTGAAGGATCCCCCCCACTCTCCCTTCCCTCTTAGTTTTAGGGGCGCATTTTGCCCTGAGCCTCAGTGTAGAATTTTCAGGTGTCTCCTAATATACTTCTGCTCAGTCTAATGTCCATTATGTTTCCCTCCTTAGCTACTATTCCCCACTCTGCAGTCCCTCTCTCTCTCTCCCTCCCTCCTCCACAGACCCCTGCTGCTCATGCTGTTTAACCCCCTAGAACCCTGTATAGATTCCATCCAAGACATCCCGTTCTATGAAGTGCTGCTTACCTTCCAGAGTACCACTTCTTTCTGGCTCTTGCCTTACTCTGTCCCAGTCATAATGTGCAGAATCTAGGATCTCTTCAATAACCAGAACCTGAGGATCTCCCCTTTTACTTCGCATCTCAATCAATCAATCAATCAATCAAAATCTTTATTTATTCAGGTGAACATCATTGAGCAAGCTCATTTACAAGATGGACCTGAGTGGTCATACAAATGAGGATACAAGTATTATTACATAGACAAGAATAGCATAAACAGCAATACAATGACATGAAATGATTATATACAACAATTTACATATATACAAGGTACAGTAGAACCATTGAACCTGTAAGAAAAAGGGGACAAAGGGTATAGCAGGCATAAAATATAAATTATAGGGTCTAACTAGTTTTTATGAGAATATAATAGGTGATTTGGAAGATAGAAATTGAATTAATATAATGGATGGAAAAAGGAAGGTGGGTTAGGTAGGGTAGGGGATTAGGCTTTATAAAAGCAATTGCAGAGCTCTGGAAAAAGGGCGGAGAACAATCTTTTGAAAGATGCCAGAGGTAGTAAGCTATCTAGCTTCATGGATTTTTGGAGAGAGTTCCATGCAACTGCTAAGGTGTAGCTGAAAGCAGCCCTCCCAAACCGGGTGCAGGCATTGGGGACCTTTAATATGCATCTGAGGGTGAGAGTAACCAGGCCACCACAGCAAATGGCAGGAGAGAAAAAGACGTAAAGATGGTTAAATATACAAGAAGACTATGTTCAATGCTCCCATGTATTTTCCATCATTACTTGCCCCTTGGGGAGCACTTCTGCAATGTGTGTACTCTCTGCTTACCTTGTAAGCTTCCCAATAGTGTGTCCCAGTGGTCTGCACTTTTCTGCCCATATCCCCCAACTAGCTATTTCATTCAAACTTTTTGTACCTGTTTCAGCATTTCTATCAAGACCTTGTTCTGTATCCCCCTTTTCTCCACCCTTCTCCCCTTCATTCTCATCCCAATAATCTGTGACAGTGCATGGATCCATTTTAAACTGTCAATCAATCAATGTTTATTTATCAATGCTCTTCCAAGAGATCAGAGCACTTTATAATCAACAATAAATGCAAGACATACAGCTAAAAATTACAATAAAACATATCAATATAAAATACAGAATATGCTATGTCTAAATACAGCTCTAATCAGGGAATGCCTGGCTGAACAAATTGGTCTTTAATTCAGTTTTAAAACTGTCAGTGGTCTGGCACTCTCTGATCTGACTAGGTAGAGCATTCCACAGGGCTGGGGCCACAAATGCAAAAGTATGCACCACAGAGGTCTTTTAATGAACCCTTGAAACCTCTAGCAATCCCTCGTCAGTGGAGTGGAGTAAGTGGATGGAGCAGTAGGGGTGGAGAAGGTCTTGCAAATAGCTGGCTCTCTGTCCGTATAGGGCATTAAAGGTCTGTAATCTGACCTTGAAGGTGATTCATCAATGTACCGGCAGACAGTGCAGATAGTGGAGCACAGGCATGATTTGATAAGATCTCAGCAAGTCAGACAACAGCCTTGCTGCCGCATTCTGCAGTAGCTGCAGTTAGTGAATATCAACCCCTAGTAACCCTAAGTACAGGGCATTGCAGTAATCAAGGCATGAGGTTACAAAGCTGTGAACTAGAGTTAGAAAATAGCGAGGTGGAATCAGGCGCTTGATAGAAGTGATGCTTCTCAGATGGTAAAACAAGGTCTTTACAACAGCTGACACCTGAGATTTTAATGTCAAGCCGTTGACAAATACAACTCCCAGATTTCGAGCCTGATTTTAGGTCAGCAGTTGGGCATCTCAATGCTAAAGCCCAGAAGGTTGTCCAGCCTGCAACCCCATGTCCCGATGACCTGGCTCTACCACCAACACCTCAGTCTTATCTGGGTTCAACCTCAACCAGTTGGTGCTTATCCAGCTCCAAATTTCAGTGAGGCAGTTGTTAAAAACCAAGACTGCATCACCCCGCTTGGGCACAAAGGACATGTAGGGCTGAGTATCATGTGCAAAGCAGTGAAAACTCAGCCCATACCACCTTATAACGTCCCCCTATGGCAGCATATACACTGTGAACAACATGGGGGATAAGATGGAGCCCTGCAGAACCCCACATGACAGGGGGAGGTGCTGATGAATAAATCCCTGACACTACTCTCTGTGTCCTGCCAGTGAGGAATGATCTAAACCAGTTGAGGACTGTACCAGACAGTCCACAGAAAATCCACAGATGCTCCAACACACCCCATGGTCCACAGTGTCAAATGCCACAGAGATATCGAGGAGAACTAGGATGGAATTATTCCTTTGATCTCTCACCATCAGGAGATCATTTAGTCCCCAGTCAAGTGCAGTCTTGGTGCTATGCCTCTTCCTGAAACTGGATCGGAGAGGATCATAGACATCATGTGTTGTTAATTGATCATCCAGTTGTATGGCCACCACCTTCTCAATACCCTTGCCTAAAAAGATAGGTTAGAGACAGGTCTTTAGTTAGCTAGGCAGTCTGGGTCCAGAGAAAATTTCTTCAAGAGTGGTACTACTACCACCTCCTTCAGAGTGTCTGGAAAGACCCCAGTCTCCAATGAACATTGGACTAACCCAGAAAATACCAGGCCAATGACTTCAACACACCCCATGCGGAGGCATGTCAAGCCCGGCTCCAAACTACAGTAGGTGGGATGCAGTCCCTGGATGATCAGCACAATGTCCATAATCACCAACTGGTCGAAGTTGAACCAGACAAACCAGGTGCTTGCAACCTCTTGTTTATCACCACAAGGTCCATTGCAGTGTGCTGAATGGATCTCTGACCTGATAGTGGCAATCAAAACTAGTAAACTAGTATCCTACTGCATCACATCTAGGTCCTCTGTTCTTAACCCTCCCTTCAAAAACCTTTCTGATACCTTTCAACCTTTGTGAATGATATATAGAAATGAGATCAACTTTGCATCGGTTAGCTTAGTCCTGCTATTTCTTAATAGAAATGAATGTGCTAATATTGTTCTGTTGCTTTAAAAATTAAAAAAAAGGTCCCCTCATCTGAAGTCCTTTATTCCACCCAGACTGAAAGTATTTGGGACAACATACAACTTAAAGGCCTCCCCCAAATTCTTATAGGCACCTGCTACCTATCAGCCTCTGCTGACATAGAATACACTAACTCATTAGTGAATGATATTACACATTTAGCTAACAAACGTAATGTCCTCACCTTGGGCAATTTCAACACAACCACAATAAATTGGGATTTATTGATTGGCAGTACACAACATGAGAAAACCCTGACATCCGCCATCATTGATCTTGGCCTTGAGCAGCTTATAAAGGAACACACCAGAGGCCTCAATACACTAGACCTAATTTTAACTAATATGGAACATAACATTGCCAAAATCGCCATTCAAGACCCATTGAGAAATAGCAACCACATGTCCATTTACTTTCAAATGTTACATGATTACCAACCATCTAGCAATCAGTTACAACTTAAACTATATGAAAAAGGTAACTTCACTGCAATAAAGGATCATCTTAAAAACACCCCATGGAAAATTACACTACCCTACTCAATCTCAAAGAAGCCTGGAACTATCTAAGAACACAATGGCCCAGATATTCAAACTGCACCAGGCTGTGGCGCAACCCCAGGCGCAGCTCAATTTGGCTGCGCAGGGGTGTGGGCGATATTCAATGGAGCTGCGCGATGGCTCAGCATCGTTGAATATCGCACCCTGGCCACCTGCAGTGTGCATGGTGTAATGGCACTGTGCCAGCACCAGTGGCCAGAGTGGAGCATTGGGATGCGCTAGCACAAGTTCCATTGCGCAAGGCACAGCAACTGCAATATTCAAAAGTTGACATGCAAATGTGGCCATAATGTATGCAAGGTGCACATGGGGCCATTTGCATGTCATTATGGCCCCATTTGCATGCAGGTGCACCGATCCCCGATGACTTGCACCTTGCACCCTGCCATGCAGCAGCCGTCGGGGACCAACGCCCCTGTAGCACGGCAATGTGCCCCACAGCCTGATCGCGGGCTGCAGTAAAAAAAGAAGAATCATAAATCCCTGGTGGTCCAGTGGACCTGCCTGCCCGATTGCGGGCTAAGTAAATGAATGAAAAATCTCAATATCCCCGGTGGTCCAGTGGACCTGTCTGCCCGATCGTGGGCTGCAGTAGAATAATAGGAAACTTATCATCTCTGGTGGTTCAGTGGACCCCCCACCCCACCCTCCCACTGATCCCCACCACCCCACTCTTCCCCGGTAAGTGGCGGGTGGCCGAACCCCACCCGCCTGCCGCCCCACCACCTGGCGACTGATACTGTCGGTAGAGCTGTATGCCCATTGGTCCACAGCGTGAGCCAATGGGCGTGCATCCCATACCATACTACACATTCCAGATATGAAAAAGGTAACTTTGCTGCAATAAATAATCATCTTAAAAACACCCCACGGAAAATTATACTACCCCAACTCAATCTTGAAGAAGCCTGGAACTATCTAAAAACACAAATACTAAATCTGGCAGACTTGTATATTCCCACAAAGGTTAAATACAATACGAAAGGGAAAATCCCCCAATGGTTCAACAAAGCTATAAAAAAACAAATTTCATGAAAAAGAAAATGTTTTCTTCGTTTAAAAACATGTTCTACTATAGAAAAAGATAAGACCTTACACTTATATAGGGAGGCAGTCAAAGAATTAAAAATATCAATCCTACTGGCTAAAAGAAACTTGGAATTCAATACAGCCCACTCAAAAGACTGACACAGGTCCTTATTTTCATGCCTGAATGAAAAGAAAGGGAACAACAGATCAACAGGCCCAATAATAATTAACAGCTCATCACTTACTTCTGATAAAGATACTGCCAACACCTTCAATAACTATTTTTGCTCAGTCTACTCGAGAGATGTACCAAAAAACCCTATGGACTTTGATAGTACTCCTACAGATTATATAATCACCATTGCTGACACTGTAAAAGTACTCAGCACACTAAACAAAACCACTAGCCCAGGACCTGATAAATTACATCCAAAATGTTTAATGGCAACCTCTGATGCATTAGTCCTTCTGTTAACTATCATTTTTAATAAATCCCTTCAGGAATCTACCATCCCTTCTGACTGGCTTACAGCAACTGTTACACCGATTTGTAAGAAAGGCAATCACTCAGAAATAGAAAACTACCACCCCAGTAGCCTTACCTCAATCCCCTGCAGACTTATGGAGAAAATTATTAAAACCCTGATTGAAACAGAATCAAAATCCTTAAATATATCTAACTTATCACAACATGGATTTAAACAAGGCCACTCATGCACAAAAAGCCTTATCTCTTTTTATAACTCTATTAGTATAGGGCTAGACTCCAATGCACCCATGGACATTATTGTTTTAGATTACAGTAAAGTGTTTGACATGGTATCACACATCATACTGCTAAATAAACTTTCAAAGCTGGGGTTCTCAACCACTATAATGAAATGGGTCGATGGTTGGCTCAAGAGAAGGACACAGAGGGTGAAAATAAACAGAATACTATCTGGCATTGGGGAGGTCACCAGTGGGGTCCCACAGGGCTCAGTGTTGGGGCCCACACTGTTTAACATCTTTATAAGTGACATGACAACCAGCCCAAACAATATTCTATCCACATTTGCAGATGACATCAAATTGGGGGGTAAAGCTGGCTGTCCAACTAATCTGAGCACTTTACAAACTGACCTTGCCACTATAGAATGCTGGGCACAAGAAAATGCGATGCCTTTCAATACCCAAAAATGTGCAGTACTTCACTTAGGAAAAAATAACCCCAAACAGTCATATACTTTACACAATATTATCTTAAAGGATTCCACTGAAGAGAAAGACCTGGGTATTACTGTAAATAATAAACTTTCCATTTCCAACCATTGTAATAAAGTGGCAAATCTTTTTAATGCACTGATCAGACGTAGAAATCACACCTTCGTCTCCAAAACTGAAGAATGTATTATCCCCCCCTGTAAGTCCCATTTTAGACCATACTCAGTCTATGGCTCACCCTTTTGGAGCCCATACCTGGCAAAAGACATTAACAAGATTGAGCAAATTCAACATAGGGCAAGAAGGATGGTGCCACACCTATCACACACTACTTACGACAATAGGGTACAGGAAACAGAGCGCTACTCACTCCAATCCAGACGAGATAGAAGTCACCTCCTGTTACTATACAAAATCCTTCAGTCCCCCCCTTTGATGCAACAATGTGGCATTACTCATGCCCAAAGAAACATAGTATCAAGATTACACAACTGACAGCTTAACATAGAACAAGCAAACACTAATAAAAGTCTGTACTTTTACACTACTAGAGCCCCTAAACTAGGGAATAACCTCCCTCAAGAGCTAGCTGACTGTAACAATTTCAACATGTTTAAAAGACACATAGACTCATGGCTTCTCACTTAAACTTATTTTAGATCTAATGGCCCACAAACGTAGGGGACAATTCCGATGGGCTACGCCCCCCTTTTGTCCTTACCTACCAAGTAACCAAGCAGTGCTGACAGGCTGCTTATGGCCTTGTAAATTGCAGTGAAATTGACTCACTGCCTGTCAAGTTCCTTCAGCAGCCTGAGGGAAGCATCCTAGTGCAGTTTTCAACTGATTTCTCTATTTTATTCCTCTGCAGCATGCTTCTTATGTCTGCTGCTAGATTTCTCAGCAGATCCTCATCTGGGCACTGGGGCTTTTTCCCATGACCTGCTACCTTCCAGGCCATTTGTTTCAGCTCTGTCTCCAGTTCATCGAGGAGCATGTCTGGGCATTCAATGTTCCATTTTTTGAGGGTTGATGCAGTCGCTGATGTATTTTCATAGATCTGAAAGCTTTCCCCTTGAAAAATCTTCAGTCGTGCAGGATATAGGACCTGTGCTCTGATGCTTTTTTCCATACCAGGGGTTAAAGCTGACTGTCCAACTAATCTGAGCACTTTACAAACTGACCTTGCCACTATAGAAAGCTGGGCACAAGAAAATGTGATGTCTTTCAATACCCAAAAATGTACGATACCCAATAGCGTACGATATTATAGCTAACTCAAAATAGCGCTGTCTAGGACAGTGAATGGTGCAATATCATGTATACTGCTGTACACGGTATTGCACCATTCACACACTCCCAGGCAGAGGATAAGACCTCTGTTGGGAGTCTGTTCTGCCAAGCAGTTGCTGTGGCTCACTGGACAGAGCCACAGCAGCAGGAACACAGGCACTGCATCTGGGACCAGGTTTGATTCCCAGTCCCAAACAGTTAATTTTTTTAAACACTTGTGCGCTCCCCAAGTTGGACCCCCCCAGAGTTGAGAATCTTTAGTGGGGGGGTCCGGAGGTGCAGCCCCCACAACAGGGGGTATGGGGAGCAGAGCTCCCCACAGAAAAAGAGTTATGCCACATGGCATAAATTGATCTGTATTGGCAGCGCAATTTAGCCATGTGGCATAATGTCGCATGACATTATGACCCTGTGCCCTTTTTTTCCCCTCAACTGGTTAACCATAAATCTGGCCACCTGTCATTTTGCTAGCAATCCGGGTGAGAAGTCTTGGTCAAAGAATATTTGCTTGCCTTCAAAAATAAACTTTTTCCTGTTTCCATGTGGTGGCCAGTATGGTCTCTTTAGTCTGGTAGTGCAACATCCTTATGGTAATCGAGCATGGATTGATACTGGCATCCTTTGTCTGGGGGCCCAACGATCTATGAGTCCTTTCAATGGTTAAGGGTAGGTCATGTGCAATTGTAATACTAGTTCCAATAGATGCAGCACAAAACTATTAATTGAAGCATGTGTCCTCTGCCCCCTCTGGCACAGCATGACTGCGAAAGTTGTTTTGCCATGATCTATTTTTGGCATCTTCCATCTGTGAGCATGTTTCTCTATCCCTATGCAGGAGGTACAACATGAGTCGATCATGAGTACCCTGACAATCAGTAAGCTCTCTGACTTGTTTCTGCATATTCATAACCTTTTCATCAATAGACTTTCGGTGCATCTTCAGATCCGTGAGAGCTGATTCAATGGTATGAACTATGGTGATAACTTTTTAAAGTATTGTTCCCAATTGCCAATGGTTCTCCGTCCTCCTCAAACTCTCCCTCTGGCTCCATGGATGAAATCGATGCTGAGGATTGGGATCTGGATGCCTGTGGCATTGCTGCTTTCCCATTCATTTTGTCATCAATTAATAACTGTTTTAACTTTCCCACTGGAGTCGACATATTTCTGCTACTCTGCTCGCCATTCTGGTTACTGAATCTTTCTGTTTGATCTCTTTATGATGCAGTTTGAAAGTTATTTTTTTACAAATATTGGGTCTGGATCTCCGTGTCTTCTAGCGGATCTGTCTAGCTGCTCATGCCATCACCAGAAGTCTGGAATATGTTTTTTAATATCTTTTTATATATCTATTGAATAAACAATGTTGAAATTCCTTAATAATTACATTCTTACTGAGTACAAGGACAAGGAGCAAGAAGGGAAAACAAAGAAGCACAGCTGGTTGACTCATGAGGTTAGAGAGGCAGTGAGGGACAAAAAAAGAGCATTCCAAAAACTCAAGGAGTCAGGAGGGGGGGGAGAAAAAAATGAGTATGCAAAGAAGTCCAGAGAGGTCACCAGGTAAGATATGAAGATGGGAACTGTGGTGGATGATACTGAAGGGTGGAAAGGGTTACAGGAGGACCTGGCAAAACTACAGGAAAGGTCAGAAACATGGCAGTTGGGGTTCAATGCCAAGAAGTGCAAGGTACTGCACTTCAGAGCTAGGAACTAGGGGAGGTGCTATCAACTGGGAGGGGTGCAACTCGAAAGCATCAAGGAGGAAAAGGATCTGGAAGAGCTCATAATGGGCAGCATGAACAACTCAGGCCAGAGCAGGAAGGTGGCAGTGAAAGCTAACAGGATGCTGGGGTGTATCGCGAGAGGAATCTCCTCCAGAAATAGGGAGGTGATCCTTCCTCTATACAGGTCCCTGGTCAGGCCGCACCTGGAATAATGCATGCAGTATTGGCACCCATTCTTGAGGAAGGTTATAAAATGGTGTAGGGGTGCAATGGAGAGCAACAAAAATGACACAGGGATTGGAGGAGAAGTCCTATGAGGAGAGATTGAGAGAGTTGAACAGGTACTCCCTGGAGGAGAGGAGGGACAGAGGGGATATGATTGAAACCTTTAAATACCTCATGGGAATAAAGAAGGTTAACACAGAAGGAATTTTCCAGATCAGAAAGGGGAGGGATACAAGAGGGCACCAGCTAAGACAGCTAAGACTGGAGGGGGGAAGTTTCAGGAGGGAAATCAGGCAACATTATTTCACGGAACGGGTAGTGGATAGGTGGAATACTCTTCCAGAGGAGGTGGTGGCCTGTTGTTCTGTGGTTAGCTTTAAGAGGGAGTGAGACAAGTTAAGGGGGGTCATGATGAGGGAGTGTGGGGGTGGGGCAGCTGGGAGATGAGGGGCTAGCTGCACAGTTGAGCAGACTCAATAGACTGCAAGGCCTGCTTCTGCTGGCATGTTCGTATGTTCATATAAAGGATGTCATTTTAGTGTCTTCCCAGATTTCTCTTATGCTATGCAACAGCGTTGTAGAAAATTTCTGACATATTGCCAGGATGTACTGGAAATTGGGGTTCTATTTCAGCTGCTGTCACCTGCTAAAGCTAGAGTGACATAAAGGAAAAACCTGTTTTCTTTGAAACTGATCAGTTAGCAGCCTTTCTGCGCTCCCACTATGAAAAAGATGCAGAGGAAGAAGGAGAGTCCTTAACCCTATCTGATCAAGAACTAATTATGGTTGCAGAAGCTGCAGAGGAGCAGGAAACATGAATATATGAAGAATGAAAACAATAAACATATAATTTTGGAATTTTCTGAATAAGTTGGAGAAGTAAATGTTATATATGAAACACACTTTGGTCTGAGTAAATGGAGAGATGGAAGTTAATACTTCCAAGTAGCCCTTGTCTCTGAAACCAATAAGAGAAAGGTTATAGTTTATATAACCCCCATGTGATAGATTAGATTCTCTAAATGTATATACAGATGTAATTTTTATTTTTCCCCTTTTTTATCTCTTCTTCTTCTATTTATGAATTTCATACTCTGTATTTCATAAATATCAACAATGCAGTAAAATATAAGTACAAAAAACATATGGACCATGGGATTCCAGTGCTACCCCCCTCTCCACAAAAACTTAACACTGCACATATGTGTTGCTGTATCTCTGCGGATAATGCCTCAGGTAGATTGACATCTTTTATTGAGAGTTTAGAATAAGAACAAGCAAGAATACATACATTGTAACATCCATATAAATCAATCAAGTAAGCCTTAAAATAAACTAACACATTAAATACATCCTTAAACTGTCATAAAGTAATACACGCTAAAAAGATTTCCTAACAGTACTATAACTATATTACTAGGTAGCACTTACATAAAAAATAGAATACAGGAAGGGATTCCAGATATCTGGGAATTTCTATATTCAATCACTAAAGACAAAAGTTAATCTTTCATATGATGATCTGGTGCTAATATCATCCAGCCATTCAGTCAAAATAGGAGAGGAAGTTTGTTCCCTTACAGAAATAATTAGATGAAATGTTTTCATGCTGCACACATAAAACTACCCATGTAATATGCGTGCTGCAAGCAAGATTTGAATGTTAAACTGGAACCGTTAGCATGCATGTGGCATGCGTGCAGCAAGCAAGTGTAGAAAGCAAGCCTTTTATGTTAAATTGGAACAGACTGCATGCATGCATGTGGCATGCACGCAAAAAGCAAGTGGTCACTGATGACTGCACACATAAAAGTCAAGTGACTTATTCAGGATCACACCATATACAAGTGGGGGTTGATGAGATTCAAATCCAGGTCTTCAGGTTTTCTCTAAGTCTCCTGGTTTGCAGTTCAGTGCCTTTAACCACTAAGCTATACTGCCTGTACACATATGGCTTGCTTATACTTCAACACAAATCTGCATACATCTGCAAGCATGTGGCATGCTTATAGATACAGTTACACTTTAATTGTCTTGCCCCCCCATATCAACTGCATAGCTGAACTATAGTACACATACCAATGGAAACACATGTGGTTCTTCCCACCCACAATACACACACCTACCCAAAAAACTATTTAATTACTTCTGTCTTGCCTGTAATCCTACTACTGTATTTTCTCTTCATCATTTTGAATGCTTCGACACAAACAGACTTAAGGACAAACACAAAAGTAGCAATAACTCCCACATTGCCAGTTCCCCCAGCCATGCACATGCACCAAGTATAGATACAGTGGCCTGGATATTCAAACTGCGCTGAAAACTGGTGCAACAGTAGGAGCAAGCGCAAACCAGTTGTGCAAATGCACAACAGGTGCAATATTCAAACATGGAGCAGAGCAAATTGCGCAAGCAACCAACGTCTCAATATCGCACATACTGCGCCATCACGCAACCAGGAAGGAGAAGGATAAAATGCTGCCATGGCGCAACCATGGAAGCTCAGCTGAGCATTGCAGAGCTGCCATAGCGCAAGCACAGCCCCCCTGAGCAATGGAACTGCACATCCAGGAGGCAGGCTGGGGCCCACCGCCAGCCATGCCACACAAGGGCACAGGAACACACTGCAGAACCCACACCACACCGGCACACCCCAAGCACAGCATCACTGGGGGTGGGACGGATGATCCACGTGCCCATGGGGACAAGCCAACTAAAGCATAGCAGAGCCATGACACCCCAGCACAACCACTGGCAGGCAGAGAGTGACAACCACAGTGCACATCAGTCCCCCCCGCACGCACAGCACACCGTGCACCATGCCCCCAAGACACTGCTCATGTGCAGTGACAGGCACTGCAGGAAACACCATGCACCCCCCGTGCCACACGTCAACCCCATGCTGCAGAGAAGCATACCAGCCAGACCCACCCTGTGCACCCAGCAGTGGTGGCAGCAGATGGCAAGACCAACAGAAAGGCAATGCCATGCTGGTGATACCACTAGCGGCTCCAGCCACAAATGGTTACCAGGGCACAGCTGGGGCACAACAGATGGCAGCCAGGACACTGATGTATTGTCACTATGGGGGAAGCTCTGCACCATATGGGGCACCAACTGGGGCACAGCATTTTTTTACCAGGGCACGTGCCCTGGCAGGCCCTGGTGTAGAGCCGCCACTGGTGATACCTCCCCATGGACACACACACACACACATATACCCAGGACCACAGCAGCCCAGATGGCATGTACACCTGCAACGGAGCACCCATAGCCAGTTGCAAAGCAGACACCAACACAGCAGTTGTATCAAAATAGAAATGTATATTTCAAAACAACATATGAACAATAACAGGTGAAAACTATGTACAGGTTGGGGGATGGGTAAAAGGCAGGGTGTTCAAGGGGGAGGGAATAAAAACTTGGAGAGGGAAGGCAGGGTGAAAGGGATGGGAGAAGTGGGAAGGGAATGTGGGCTACGGCCCAGCTGGCTCCTGGTCCTCCCCCTGCTGGCGTCCCCTCCTGTGCCGCCGCCGCTGTTCACCCTGGCACTGTATGGCCTGCAGGAGCTCCCGGTTTTGTAGACCAAGCTGGGTGAGGCACCGCAGATCTTGGGCCATGCGTCTCAGCACCCCGAGGCCTAGGAAAATGGGAACACAGTCAATGGCTGAGACTGACCACAACCCTGAACACCACCCAACCTGCAACCCATATAACCCAATGTCCTGCACCTGTGATGGCATGCACCCACCCACAGTGAACATGCACATGGCCATCACAAACAGGTGGCACCAGCTATGCGCACCACCACCCACACACACTGCCCACGTCAATCACAGTACAAACTAGGCTGTCAAGTGATGTGGCAACATGGTGCGAGGCCAGTTACACAGCTATGTGCCCAGTGCATGCCTGGACCACCTGTGATGCATACACAGACGTGTCGTGATGCTGCACTGTGATGCAGGTCACCTGTGTCATGCCTACATACATGGATACATAGACAGTGTCAGCAGATAAGGGCCTATGGGACACCCAGTATGGCCATTTGGCCTTGTACGTTCACTCTGTTGTCCTATAAGTCCGTTCCCCCTCACCCCTGACCTCCAGAATTCCTTCATGGCTAACCCATGCATTCATAAATCCTGTAACCAAGTCAGCCCCACCACATCCTCTGGCAGGGTGTTCCACTTGTCCACCACCCATTCTGTGAAGCAATACTTCTCATGTTTCCTCTTAAACACCCTCCAACTGCATCCCATGCCCTCTAGTCCTGGAACATCCTTTACGCTACAAATATTGTTTTCCTGCACTCTGTTCCCCCTGTAAAATACTTGTATGTCCCCATCATATCCCCACAGCCTCCTCCCTCCAGGAGTACATGTTCAGTTCCGCCAACCTGTCTGCATAGGACTTGTGATGCAATCCATGCACCATCCATGTCGCCTCCTGTGAACCCTCTCCACCCAGTCCATGTCCATACGCAGGTATGGTCTCCGGAACTGTACACTGTACCCAGTGTGGGGACTCACTAGTGTTTCGTATAGTGGAACTATGACCTCCCTTTGGTTGTGTCCAGCATGGTTGGTGGTCTTGCCCCCCAGCATGCAATAGCATCCATGACGTAATGATACTTACTCCTCCAGCAGCTCGGTTCGACGCTGCTGATGCCTGTTGCTGCTGCTGCTGCTGTGGCACAACATCCCGGGCACCGGGCCCTGGCATGGCCCACATCACCGTGGTCCGTGTCCTCACAATCTGGCCTGAGGGAGACATGGTGAGACAAACATCAGTGTGACTCAAAAGCAGAGTGCCCCCTGCCCCAGTGAGAGTGCCTGCCCACACAGCCATAACCATCCATCGCACAGCTGCACACACTGACACACCTATGCACAGCCACCCAAGCACACACACACCCCTACAGAGAATATAGGTGCATAGATGGTACACTCACATGGCCTAGGCACCAGGCCCCACCTGGCATGTGAACGCAGCCACGTCAAGAGGTCCGGCTCCCTCCGGCGGAGGATCACTTGCACTGCGCCGCACTGCTCAGCAGACCGGCCCGCCAGTGACCCCCACCAGGTCAGTGGCCACTTGCTGCCACACATGGGTCCTAGGCATGGTGAGGGGGGCCTCACCATACAGTGCCTCACAGTGGGGCTCCACCAGGGCCACCAGGTTGGCCACTTCTAGCTGGCTCCAGGACACCGCCCTCCTCCTAGCCATGGCACCAACTTTACAGCAGGCAATATGGCGCCCCGCTGCGCCGTAACCCCACGTGGAGTTGTTGCACAATAGACCAGCACAGGCTCCAATCGCGCTGTGTGAACAACGCCGTCACTTTACATGGCGCTGTCACCAGACAGCGCAATAGGGACGTACACATGGCATGCCAACAGCGCCAGGGGTCAGAGTGCATACACAAGGTCACGGCAATGACGCAAGGCTACGCACAGCGCCATAGGATGTATAGGCATCCTGCGCGACTGCTATGCACAGCACCAGTGCCACAGTGGACTATCGCGCAGAAGTGCCACAGCGCCATATAGTGCCCAGTGCTGTAGCGCCACTGGCACAATGGTGGCCATGGGCTGAATCGCCTATCGCGCTCAGCAGGTCTGCAACGCGATCGACGCATGCGTAACCTGTCTGGGCATGCGCAATGCAGTGTAGCACACAGCCACAAACTTGCGCCATCGGCTCAGCCGGACCTTCCGTATTGCGCTAAGCGCAAAAACGCGATATTCAGCCGACATATGCAAATCATTCAATCAGCCATTCAAAGGCGCAGTGGCGCGATTAGCATGTCATTAAAGTTGAGCCACACCTCATTTGCATGTATTGCGCTATAAAAATGCGCCACTGGGTTGTGGTGGCCAGATTTGGTTTTGCAGGTGAGAGGTGAGTTACATGCTGTGTGATGCTCAGGACAATGCTCATGGGCAGGGGTGCTGGTGGATGATATAGGTTGAGGGCTGAGCATGATGAGGCACTTAGAAAGGGACAGAGGGCACCCTTTCCATCAGTATCTGCCATGCGGAGAGGAAAGGGGCTTATGCCCCCGGCTGGCAGCTATGCTCATGGGGAAATGCTGTGGACTGCACAGTGACAGGTGTCCACTTCCACCCATAGAGATCACCATGACTGATGAGAACCAGGCTGAGGCTGTGGACGCGGCGAGGGAAGAGGCCGAACTTCACCACGGCGAGACTGAGGCCCTCTTCCAGGCCTACCTGGAGGATGAGCCACTTTTGAGTGGACGGAGGGGCACCCTTCAGGAGCGTGCAGCTGCATGGGAGGGGGTAGCTCGGGCCATCAACCTGCATGGAAGCCACCAGTGCTCCGTGCAGGAATGCTGGAAGAAGATGGGGACTGACCGCAGGAGGCTGAAGGAGAAGGTGGCAGCCTTCAGGGTGGCACGTGCTGCCACTGGTGGGGGACCACCAGTGGTGTTGCAGCTGACCCGACTGAGGAGACACTGGTTGCGGCCATGCAGCCGAGTGCCGTGCGGACGTTCCAGGCGGAGGGTTCCAGACAGGTGGAAGCCCATCACTGGGTATGACATGGTGATGTTGTTGGGGGGCTGTTGTTACATGCACTCACATGTACTCTCTTTCTGTTACAGATCCTGTTCGTCTGCAGGAGATGGTGGTGGTGGTGGTGCAGACAGTGAGACAGACCTGCTGGACCTGGAGGAGGACCATCCACCTCCACCACCAGCCTGCAGGCACGCAGCAGCATGCAGGCTGGCCCAACAACTCTGGCGGCAGTGATACGGGTGCAGGGGTGCACAGCCTGTGTCCAGCAGTCTGGCATGCAGGTATGCCAGCCTGCTGTGCCTATGGCAGTGCACGCACCGGCACCATTGATGATAGCAGGCCTGCAATGGCCAGTGATAGTGTGTGTCCCACACGGACACATGGCAGGCCAGCACGTGCCCCTGGGCCGTCCTGGTTCACACCTGTGTACCAGCATGCTGGCACAGTCACAGGCTGTGCCTGTCAGCACCGTGGGGCAGCATCGGTGGCTGTGCAGGTGTCTGGCACTGTTGACAGCACAGAGGTGGAACAGGTGGACCTGGGGGCTCAGCAGTTGGGCGGCAGCAGCAGTTGCACACCAGGCGGGGGACAGCGGCAAGCAGTGGCACTTGTCCACCGCCCTTAGATCCACCCATACCTGGTCCTGGCGAACAGCACCTCAAGGGGGTGCTGCACCAGGACCATCCACACCCTGGGGTCCACGATGCCATTGGGCAGCAGTACCCATTGGGCGCGCACACCGCCTGCTGCAGGAGTTGGTACAGCTGCAGGGTGGGTTGCAAGGTCCGTGGAGGCACTGTCTGTGTCCGTGGAGGCGGCATAGCAGGAGTGTGCTCGGACCGAGCTGAGATGGTCTTATGCGGACGGATGTGACCGCTGCCATTGACAGGCTGACCCAGGCAGTGGTCTCTGTGGCCAATGCATTGACCACACTGTCAGGTGCCCTGTACCACGCACCCACACAGTGCACCTCCACTCCCGTTCGGCGTCGTGCGATACCAGGCCTGTCGGCGCCGGGTTCTGCTGTGGGCATCCCGAGCACCCCTGGTGCAAGTTTGTTTGGCGGGATGCAGACCCCTGTGCGGGCAAGGTCGCGGTCGCGCACTGGGACCCCTGGTGGTGCACTAGCACCACCCGATGTAGCCCCTGCTCAGCCTACCAGTGCTGCTAGGCCACAGCGGGGCCACCCACACATCCGTGGTGATTGTGGGACAGTGCTCCCTGACTGAGCTGTCTCCCAATGCAGGCCCTGTCTGGTGCTGCCCTGTGTGCAATGTGTGTCATGGTGGGCAGTGCACTGCTGGGTGCTCTGCTCACCAAGCTGACACACGGACCACCTGCACATTCTCCCAACTGCTGTCCACAGGTGCGTGTGCATGATGATGCCTGCATTGCACTGTACACCAAGGTGCAAGGTTGCCCAGGTCCTGACACACGTACGTGGACAGTCCAGGTGGTGGGGGTGGTTGGTGGTGCTGTGTGTTGGTGATGTCATTTCCGCAGTGCTGTGCTGCTGCCCCTGTCTGCTGCCTGGTGTGTGTGTGTGTGTCCATATGAGTGCTCACCCCTCTCTGATGGTGTGTTGGTATGCCTGGACCCTTCAACTCCCCTGACCTTCATGCACGGTGTGTTCCCCTGTGTGCCTGTGGTTTGCGCATGGACAGTGTTGCCTGCACATGTCCCCTTGACTTACCTGTGTTGTGCGTAGTGCTCTTCTGCAATGGTGTCCCGGTGCAGCTGGGCCTGCCGTGTCAGTCGGGGGTCCCTCCATCCTAGGGGGGGCTGCTCATCACCACATCACCGGCGCCACTGGCGTCCCCATCGCTGTCCCCCTCTTGGACCTGTACGGCTATCCCATGGTCTTTGGCCATGTTGTGCAGGATGCAACAGGCCAGGAATATCCCACAGGCCTTTTGGGGGCTGTACTGTAGGGCTCCGCCGGAGGTGTCCAGGCATCGGAAGCGTGCCTTGAGTATCCCAAACACCCACTCTATGATGTTCCGTGTTGCGGCATGTGCCTCATTGAAACCGAGCTGCGCTGGGGTCGTGGGGCGCCGGTATGGTGTGAGCAGCCAGGGACGCAGTGGGTATCCACAGTCACCTGTGTGGAGATAGTGGAGATCAGTGTCATGTCAGGTCCATATTGCCCATATCCTTGTGTGCCACTACCATGGCACCTGTGTCATTCCCACCCTTGCACAGAGTTTGCATTCCATACATGTGTACTCACCCACTAGATGACCCGTGGGGATGTTCCCACTCTCGAATCAATGGCACAATGCAGATTGGTGCCATATGAAGGCATCATGTGCTCCACCAGGATGTGTGGCACAGACATTGATGATGCGCCCAGTGGCATCACACACCACCTGGCAGTTGACACTGGAAAAGCCCTTTCGGTTCCGATAAGCATGGCCATCGGGGCCAGGTGGTGTGCGAATGGCCACATGGGTGCAGTCTATGGCCCCTAGCATGCCAGGCATATGTGCTACCCTGTGGAACTCCTGCATGTTTGCTGTACGCTCTGCCGAGGTGCTGGGGAAATGGATGTACTGCGCAGCATGAGGCAGCAGTGCGCTGAGGAATTGGGTGAGGATGCGTGACGTGGCTGACTGTGTAATGCCTGTGGTGTCCCCTGTCGGCCTCTGGAAGGTGCCCGTGGTGAGCAGGCACATGCAGGCTGTCACCTTGGTCTCCACGGACAGAGCATGACTCCGTCATGAGGGTGCCTGCATCACATCACTGCACAGCTCGCTGAGCTGTCTCAGTATTGCCCTGTTCAGGTGGTACCGGGCCACAATCTCGACATCTGTGTACAGCTCGTAGCTGATGCGGGCACGATACCGCCTGTCGGGGGCATACTGCCGACGGGCCCCTCCGCGGCCACATCCCCCTGCAGCATGGTGTCTCACCCCCCTCATTACAGCTTCCATGTGGAAGCTGACACTGTCCATCTACCTGGCTTCTGCCCCAGCTGCTGTTCCTGTGTACCCCCACTGCCCCACTGCTGCTTCCACTGCACCGGCACCCCCACTGGCCTCTCTGTCCTCCAGGACCCACTGTCCCTCTCTGCCCTTCCAGCTCCTGTCTCTCTCTCTCTCTGTCTCTCTCCCCCAGTTTGCGGGCCTGCTAGGTTCTTGCGCCGCTTCCTTGAGCCTTTTATTTTGGCTCAAATCAGTGCCTCACGCAACTCAGGCTCCAGCCACTCTGCGCATTAGCAAGTGTTCGGATATCGCATTGCGCACTTTATGCCAGGACCCGCCTTCGTTGTGCATGCCTTCATTTCCATTGCGCTGTTGCTCATCATGTTTTCGGTGGCGCAACTGGCCCCTTCTGAATATTGCAGAATGGCGCATTTTTGGAGTTGCGCACGCGCAACCCTGTTGCGCATGGAGCAACCCTTTTGAATATCTGGGCCAGTATGTCTTATTTTATTTATTTATTTGAATTTTGAGAGTGTCTTACCTGAGTAGGACACTCTCAGAGGCAGGAGTCTTTAGGAGATGATGTCCATGGGTCAGAGTACTGAGGTGTACCTCTTGAAATGAATGGAGTTATTTTTTTATTCCTGTTTTATACATTATGATGGCAAGTTGGAGAATAAAGAAGGCCACTGTTCTACTAACAAGGCCCCTGTTAGTCAAGCTGTGGCCTTCATTAATCTCTAACTCTCCATCAATAATGCATAAAATAGTAATAAAAAAATACCCCCATTCATTTCAAGGGTGCACACCCCTGCAGTCTCCCTTGCTCTACATCATAATGTGCCTGAGAGTGGGGATGTGGCACTCACCTTCACGGGGGGGTGCATAAGCCTGATTACAGTGGGGCTCCAATATTCTGTGCATACCATACTATTCAACTGTCCTTGAAGGCAAGGGACAGCCCTCATTTTACCCCTAAAAACTGCTCTGCTCCTCATCCATCCCTCATGGGAAACATACTGCTCACACAGAGGATGTCCTGTAAATTTAGACTTTATGGCAGGGCCGCCAATTCAGATTTCAGCAGGTGGGAGCCAACAACTAGTGGAGGCCAGGTGCTAGTTATCCCCTAGGTGGCAAGCTCTAGAATGTCTGAAGCTGCCAAAAGGTACAGGAACATGAAAAACACATCAATATTTCAGTCTTTCCTCCTTCCCCAATCCTCCTGTAAAAATAAATATTTACTTTTAATTACCTGGTCATCTGGCCAGAATCTGCAGCCTGGCTCAGGGTGTCACCAGCCCAGTTTTCAATCTGCTCCTTCTCTGTCCTTCTGCCAGAAGCTGGATGCTAAAACTGACCATCCCAGGTCCTCTGTGTGGTCTGTGATGAAGTCACCTCACCAGCTGAATCCACCCAACCTGCGTTGCTTGCTTCTTGCTTGGCTGCTGCCACATTGCACTTATCAAGGCCTGTGAAGGCCACCCACACTGCTGTCACTGCTGCTGCTAGGCCTAGCTTGCTGCCACAGGGGGCCTGTGTTGTTTTGAGTTTTTTTGGGAGGTGAGTCTAGTGGAGTAAGTAGGTAGTCTAGTCTCCAGTTAGCTTCTAGCTCATCCTCTGCCCCTTCAGCCACCAGGGGAGACAGAGACTCACTAAGAGTAGGCCAACAGAAATATGCCACCACAACACTGCTATTGAGAGTTCAGTGCTCACTGACTCCTCCAAGCTGTAGTGTGCAGCCTGTGTTCTCTGTGGTGGGAAAGACAGTGTCCCATTCATGTGACTCATGTGCTTTTGCTTGGCTGGAGCTCTTCCACATCACATGCGATGGCACCGCTGCTAATAGGTGGAGAGAGTGGACAACACAATACAGACACAGTCAAGTCAGGAGTGCATCTGCAGTGTGAGTGCACACAGGCCAGGGGGCACCTGTTATGCAAAAGATTAAATCTAAATTTAATGTCATTATTGCCACACTATAAGAACAACCTAGGCACAGATGTGGGGGGGGCAACTGCTCCCTCTACCCTACCTAAATGGCACCCCTGATTTATGGTAGAAATTCATTCTCAGGTGCTAATATCAGTACAAGTAAATGCAATGGTTTCCATTGTGTTCTGAGGTACCATATCTCCATGTTTCAGGATGTGTCCTGATCTTCATGAGGGTTAGTGTCCCTCATTGTCCCTCATTTTGAGTGTCCGTGTCCCTCATTTTAGTGACAAAATGTGAGGTACAGTGCATGCTTGAAAGACCCCACTAAGCACAAAGAGTGCTGAGCATGGCCATAGTGTATATGCTCCATACAGAATGATAACGGGAAAGTAAGTGAGCTGAAACAGTCATGGAGAAACACATTTGTAGCACTAAATATGCATAAGGGAATTTGTGTGGACCAAAATAAAATGGTCAGGCTTCATAACGCAGAGGCCCCTCTTCACACATCTGGAACGGGGGATGTTGGCTGACTATATCCTAGGCATTTAATGCAGTAAGCAAACAATACTTTACAAATTAATGGCAATTTAATGACAAAAATCAGAAGCCATTAAACAACTTGCAAAAGGATCAGAATTAATGAGTTTACTTAATGTTAACGGGAAATCAATGACAAATGTATTTTAATGGCTCTAATTGCTAGCGGTAGTATAAGAAATAGAAACTGATGTTTTTTTTAGATAAGATTTGCACCAGCTTAGTTGCTGCACACATGGCAAGCATGCAACATGTGAAGCTGATGTGATTTTTAAATGATGTTCACAACAGCCTACCTGCTGCATACATGTCAAGCATGCAACACGTGAACCTGATGTGATTTTGGAAGATGTTCACACCAGCCTACCTGCTGCATACATGTCAAGCATGCAGCATATGAACCTTATTTGCTTTTTAGACTTGGTTCACTTAGGTTCACTTTGTGTACATGACTCGCTTGTAAACATTGCACAATTAAGCATGTGGCATGCATTCATGCTTGTACACAGCACATTTCTCTTTCTGTCAGGGTTTCCATCATTTTAGGATTATACTCTTAGCTGAGATCAAGGTGGCCAATAGCCATAAGATATCAGGCATAGACCAGTGCTGTAGATTAGAAGGGATGCTCAGCATTGCTAGTTCATCAGTTGGCACAATCTTTATATTCAGAATTGTTTTGCAAGCCCCAAAAATGCCATCCCAGAATTTATGAATTAGTGGGCATGGCCCGATAATGTGTGTAATAGTACCAATGCCTTTTAAACATCTCCAGTAAATATTGGTATGGGAAAATCCCAGTTTAAACATGTTCTCTGGGGTGCGGTGCCAACAACAGACAGTTTTATAATGCACTAACCAGCCCTTTGCACCTTTGCAGGCCTTGAGACTAAACACCCAGCTCTGATCCCAGCCAGACAGTAAAATAGTTGCTAAAAAAACTTTGTTAATGCCCCAGTTCTGGGCAGTTTGTATTCACTGGCTATATCAGCAAAAGGTTTACATTTCTCTTTGATTTCATAAGTTATTATGTGATTTCTAACTGTGTCTTTGACTGCATCCCATATGTCTGTTATATTTTGTGCTCCATTGTTATTATAAGTTGCTAAAAAAATCTTTGTTAACGCTCCAGATAGGGTCAAAATGACAAAAGTTGGAAATGAGGTATTTGGGTTTCCCTAACACCTCATTCTCAAAGTTTACACATCTGATCTTATTTACAGATGGAATGGGGTGGGTGTAAGGCTTGAGAAGCCCAAGGCACACCCCACACCTGCTCTCCTGCCTTGTTTGGGAGGGTGGGGTGTTAGGAAAACCATAATGCCTCATTTCCCAACTTTTGACACTTTGATCCTAACTGGAGCATTAATGAAGTTTTTTACAATTTATTTCCTTACTTTTGAGCTAGTATAATAGTATCCTTATTTTACTCTGGGAGCACAGGGTCCTTTGGACCCTGCACTCCCATCCTTCCATAGATGTGTATATGTATGTAGCTGTGGAAGTACAAGGCCCTCTGGGCTCTGCACTTCCATCTATAGGACAACAGTGACCAAATTGTCAGCATAGCTATTTTATTACCCTACCTCATGTACTCGGTTCAGAAAATCTTTGAATCCCCTCCAAAACATAATTCTGCATAACTGCAATACCATTCTAGGCCACAGGTGTGAAAATACAGTTTGGTTAGAACTTGAAAAATGATATCTGTAACATACATGAGGCGGGGTAATAAGAAGACTATGTTATATATCTGGGCCCAGATATTCAAACTGCGTCAGGCTGTGGCACAAGCTTGGGCGCAGCACAACTTGGCTGTGCAGGGGCAGGGACTGGGCAATATTCAATGGAGCTGTGCCATGGCTCAGCAGTGTTGAATATTGCACCTGGCCACCCGCAGTCCACATGGCACAGTGGCACTGCACCAGTGCCAGTGGCCAGAGTGGAGCATGGGGATGCGTTAGCACAAGTTCCACTGTGCAAGGTGCAGCAACTGCTATATTCAAAAGTTGACATGTAAATGGAGCCATAATGTATGCAAGGCACACATGGGGCCATTTGCATGTCATTATGGCCCAATTTGCATGCAGGTGTGCTGATCCCCGACCACTTGCTCCTGGCGCCCTGCCAGGCAGCAACCGTCAGGGACTGATGCCTCCTGCAGTGTGGTAATGTGCCCCACAGCCCGATCATGGGCATTAGAAAATGAAATAAACTCCCCCTATATCCCTGGTGGTCCAGTGGACCGCTTCTTGTCCGATCGCGGGCTTCAGTAGAAAATAGATCAATCCTATATCCCTGGTGGTCCAGTGGACCGCTTTCTGCCCGATCGTGGGCTTCAGTAGAAAATAGATCAATCCTATATCCCTGGTGGTCCAGTGGACTGCTTCCTGCCTGATCGTGGGATTACATATTAAACAATCAATGAATCCAATATCCTTGGTGGCTCAGTGGATGCTTTCTGCCCAATTGTGGGCTTAAGTTTAAGAATGAGATAACCCATATCCCTGGTGGTCAGTGGACCCCTCCCCACCATACTGATTCCCACCACCCTGCTTCCCCATCAGCAGCGGGCAGCATCACCCCACCCTCACACCCGCCACCCGTTGACTGACACGTGGGTGGGGCTGTATGCCCACTGGTCCACAGCATGGGCCAATGGGTGTGCAGCCGGTATCGTTACTACAGATCCAGATATGAGATCCATTCACATATCTGGATGTAGAGCTAGTATGGCTGTACGCCCATTGACCCATGTTGTGGACCAATGGGCGTACAGCCCTACCTATGGTGTCAGATGGCAGATGACGGGACAGCATGCAGGTGGGGTGCTGCTGCCCACCGTTGACCAGGGGGGATTGAGGCAGTGGGGATCAGTGGGCGGTTGGGGAGGGGGTCCACTGGACCACCAGGGATATGGGTTATCTCATTCTTAAACTTAAACCCACGATCAGGCAGAAAGAGGTCCACTGGACCACCAGGGATATAGGATTGATCTATTGTTCACTGAAGCCCTTGATCAGGTGGGAAGCGGTCCACTGGACTACCAGAGATATAGGATTGATCTATTTTTTACTTTAGCCCGTGATCAGGCGGGTAGCAGTCCACTGGACCATCAGGATATAGGATTTATCTTTTATTTACCCAGCCCGTGATTGGGCATGGGGGGCTGGGTGCCACCATAGAGGTGCAGCCGGAGTTTGGGTGGCCACCCACAGTTGGCAGCTGCCATGTTGTACCCTGCAATGTGGCAGCTCACCTGTGGGTGACCATCAGTAGTTCATTTTTTTGGATCAACTTTGTGCGGGCACAGGTAGGGGTTGCACATGCATGGCTCCACATATCCTGGGCTGAATATTGGGCTGTGCAGAGTATGCATGGGCACGCCCTCCCCACCTGTGCCTACATACATTACTGATGCGCTCCGGCACATTGGGATTTGTGCCATGCACTTTCCTCTTTTGAATATCGTACCAGGGCACATCAGCAGGTTGCGCATGGCACAACACTGTTGCGCCATGCACAACTCTTTTGAATATCTGGCCCTGGGGTACAAATATTTAGCATTTCTGAAATTACAAGTGTGTGTAGCAAAACTACAATAAGCAGTCATAACTTTGGCATTTTTTTCTGATTTGACCCCAAATTTTCAACATAGTCTTCTTATGACCCCACCTGATAAATACCATCAGTGAAAATGTTCAGATCCATGCCAAAATGCCATTCTGTGCCACAGGTGTGAAAACATGTTTCAGACAGGATGTGAAAAATGACAGCTGTACTACTTAGAAACATAGACTTTGACGGCAGATAAGGACTGCTTGGCCCACCTAGTCTTCCCATTTCCCTACACTACACTATCCAAATCTCAGAATCTGCTCACCCAACTGGGACAAAACTTGACATGTCAAGAGTTCTGCTCCACAGGACAGTGCATACCAAATACTATTCATGAAGTGGTGTGAAAAAATGGCTGTGTTTAAAATTTGTACTCAAAATATTGAAAATCACCAAAGTTATTCATGTGTGTAGAAAAATGTCAATGAACATGTGTAACTCTGCCATTCTTAGAAATTTTTTCACCAAATTTTCAACATGGCCTTTTTGGGACCCCACCTCATGAACACTGGTGGTGAAATGTTATTATTCAGTTATTCTAGGCCCTATTAATGAAATGATAGTTGCACTGCTCATGTGGTGGGGTCCAAAAAGGCCATGTTGAAAATTTGGTGAAAAATTCCCCCCAAATGGCAAAGTTATGAACTACACTGAAATACATTATACAGCACCTACCTTAATTCTTCGGTTCACAGTTTGACTTTGAAAAGTGTAGATGTGTCTCTGTCCACAGAAGATGACACTGTTCAACCTCTGATGGTAAGTATAGGGTAAGGAGGGGTGTGGGGTGTTGTGTGCTCAATTGGAGGGTCAGGATGGGAGAGAGTGACGGCGTGGACAAGGAGGGTCCATTTTCTTTTTTCAGGTTTTAAAAAAAGATGTCGGAAAACTGTTTTCTTTTTACAGGTTTACTAAATAAATATTTCTGGACACTGGTGGTGGGTTCCCTAACATGCCTCACTGCTGTGGGGGTTTATAATCCCAACATGGGGATTGGGCCCCTGACGTTGGCAGTATATATACAAAACAAGGGTTGGGGGGCATCCAACAATGGGGGTGGGCATCCTAGTGTTGGAAAACATAAAATAAATTACAAGGGACTAGGGGACAGTTATCAGAGGACGGGGGTGCCACTAGACACTAAGGATAATATGGGGACTGTGATCAGAGAGTGAGAGTGCCTCTAGACATGTACCATGGGACTCCCACAAAAAAGAGATAATGATTCTCATGGGGTAATCTCCAGTCATGCTAAAGGTCATCCACAAAAGTGAGCTGTTGTGTTTTATCGGTCAACCCTTGCCATACCAAGGAACACCCATTTGTATATTCCTCATGGGCCTATCGGTCATCTGTATAACACAAATTTCCAACAAACAAATAGTCAAACAGGATATATGTCATTCATCAACTTTGTGACAGAGATGTAGCTAACACTCTCAGAATAGCCCTGCACGTATAACAAATCAGATAGCAGAAAACCAGTATCTTCTGAACTGGTTATAGATATGTTACTACTTTGTCATGAACCATAAGTGTCAAACCACAAACAGTGTATATACAGTGGCGTGAGACATGTACTGCGATCAGCGGATGAGGGGTGCCTTTAAACATCAGGGAAAAGGGTGGCTCACAGCAAACACTGAAGCTGGCAGCAGGACTTCAGCTGTGGCTTCAGAACTCAAGAAATGTCCAGTGCTGTCATACATAGAACACCGTGGAAGTGCTCCTCTCTCTAAGCTGTGCACCCAGAATTTTGGGTGCTCAGAAAAAGTACTTGTGGGCACAATACTCAAAAACAAACATCAGAATCTAGTTAAATGGGTCCCGTTTAGCTATGTGCTGATGTTTTTTATTAAATCTCAGCAGTTTTATGTATTTTCCACCTTTTGTAGTTGGTGGAAGAAAACAACAAGATGGTGGCTCACAAAAAAAGGAATTTTCTTCATGAAAAAGGATTTTTCCTTACTAAAAAGGAATAAATCTGACGAGAATGAATCCTTTTGCGAGACAGCAATTCCTTTGTTGAACTTTTTACCTCTATCCTGAAACATGAACATCCCCTAGGAAATAATGGGAATTTAAAAACTGATTAACTTTGCAAAAGATTAATATTTTGCACCACACAAACACTGGCAGTTCTGTTACCCAAGTTCTTTCTGCCATAAAAAAAAATCTCACCAAAATTCCACACTGTTTGGGCACAAGGCAATGAGGAAAAAACTGCAAAACGTGGTGAGTTTTTACTTTTCTACACTATCCAGATCTCAGAATCTGCTCATCCAACTGGAACAAAACTTGACATGTCAGGAGTTCTGCTCTGCAGGACAGTGCATACCAAATGTTGTGAAAATCAATTGATTGGTTGCAAAGTTATTAACTTGCAAAATTTGAGTGTTAACATTAAACAGACTACGCAACCCTAACTATAGGGGCATGACTGTGCCCCTATAATACCAAAATAAATTGATGTATTCTCTTATTTTTTTCAATAAACATCTGGGGTTCAATTTTAGGAAGCCCTCCCCAGATCATCACAATGTGTGCCAACCCCCCAGCTGCAGAAACCTTGGTGTGCACCAGGGACCCTGTGCTGGATTTTAGAAACTGGGGGTCCCAGCAGTGAAGTCCCCATGTTTGCAGCAAGCCACTGGCTGAGCCACAGAAATGGTACATAGAAGAGGAATGCTACACACCATGGGAAGGGCTTGCAGCAGCCAGTGAGTGCAACCTGCTGGCAAGTCACACTGGTGGTGGGTGGGTCATTCCAGATATGCCCTGGCTCATGGGGGTGGGTGGGATGGGTCAGGCTAAGGGAAGGGGTGGCAACTTGCCATGATGGGCAACTACATTGTCAGTGCAGGTCCATGTGGATGGACTGATGCAGCAGCGTCACCATCACAAGAGGGAGCAGGCTCGTGCTTGCCATAGACCACCAGCCACTCCAGTGGTGGTCTGGCAGGTGTTGGGAGCTGTATGGATGCCTTCTCCAGGGCAGGGGCAAAGGGTCATTCCCCTCACCCAGTGAAGGCTTCAACAGTGGCACACAGCAGGTTAGGCCAGTTCTGGGCTGATCTAACAGCAGGATCCAGGCACTAATGCAGGGCCTGCAAACTCCCAGAGTAGGGGATATGGCAGCCCCACCTTAGCACAAGCTTTCTTCTGTCATGGCACACTGCTGTGGCCATCACAAGGATGGTCATTCCGTGGCAGGCCTCTTTGTGGACCTCACCAAGGCTTTTGACCTTGTAGAGCATAATCTGCTCCTCATATTTTGGACAGGTTGCAGTTTTCTTCTGGGGCTATAAAATGGTTTTCCTATTATCTCACATACAGGATGCATGTAACCAGTATTGATGGTTATTATTCTTCCCCTAAGTCAATTAACTCTGGTGTTCCCCAGGGTTCCATCCTGGGGCTGCTTATTTTCCCTTTATACATGAACACTGCTCCATCTTCACGTACTACGAGTTTCATCACTATGTATGCAGATGATGCTGTTATTTATGAATCTGGTCAAATATCCAGTGATGCCTTTCACAAAATTCTGATTAATTTTGATTCATTTCAGAACTGGCTTATCCCTAATTCATTAGAATTGGTAGATACAATTAAATATATGGATCTGGTCTTTGATAGAAAACTTACTTTTGAACCCCATGTCTCTTACATTATAAAAAAAATCATCAAAGACTTGGGTGTTTATACAGTATAAAGCCTTCCCAGACCACTGAGTCAAGAAAGCTCCTGGCATACAGTTTTTCATTTAGTGTCCTGGACTACGGACTCACGGTATACTCAGCTATGAACTGTAATTCCTTAGATAGATTGTTACAGTATACTCAGCTATGAACTGTAATTCCTTAGGTAGATTGTTATAGTACACTGAGCTATGAACTGTAATTCTTTAGGTAGATTGTTACAGTATACTGAGCTATGAAATGTAATTCCTAAGGTAGATTGTTACAGTATACTAAGCTATGAACTGTAATTCCTTAGATAGATTGTTACAGTATACTGAGCTATGAACTGTAATTCCCTAGGTAGATTGTTACAGTATACTGAACTATGAACTGTAATTACTTAGATAGATTGTTACAGTATACTGAGCTATGAACTGTAATTCCTTAGATAGATTATTACAGTATACTGAGGTATGAACTGTAATTCCTTAGGTAGATTGTTACAGTATACTGAGCTATGAACTGTAATTCCTTAGATAGATTGTTACAGTATAGTGAGCTATGAACTGTAATTCCTTAGGTAGATGGTTACAGTATACTGAGCTATGAACTGTCATTCCTTAGGTAGATTGTTACAGTATACTGAGCTATGAACTGCAGTTCCTTAGATAGATTGTTACAGTATACTGAACTATGAACTGTAATTCCTTAGGTAGATTGTTACAGTATACTGAGCTATGAACTGCAATTCCTTAGATAGATTGTTACAGTATACTGAGCTATGAACTGTAATTCCTAAGGTAGATTGTTACAGTATACTGAGCTATGAACTCTAATTCCTTAGATTGTTACAGTATACTGAGCTATGAACTATAATTCCTTAGGTAGATTGTTACAGTATACTGAGCTATGAACTGTCTTTCCTTAGATAGACTGTTACAGTATACTGAGCTATTAACTGTCATTCCTTAGATAGACAGTGACAGTATACTGAGCTATAAACTGTCATTCCTTAGGTAGACTGTGACAGTATACTGAGCTATGAACTGTAATTCCTTAGGTAGACTGTGACAGTATACTGAGCTATGAACTGTAATTCCTAAGGTAGACTGTTACAGTATACTGAGCTATGAACTGTAATTCCTTAGATAGATTGTTACAGTATACTGAGCTATGAACTGTAATTCCTAAGGTAGATTGTTACAGTATACTGAGCTATGAACTGTAATTCCTTAGATAGACTGTTACAGTATACTGAGCTATGAACTGTCTTTCCTTAGATAGACTGTTACAGTATACTGAGCTATTAACTGTCATTCCTTAGATAGACAGTGACAGTATACTGAGCTATGAACTGTCATTCCTTAGGTAGACTGTGACAGTATACTGAGCTATGAACTGTAATTCCTTAGGTAGACTGTGACAGTATACTGAGCTATGAACTGTAATTCCTAAGGTAGACTGTTACAGTATACTGAGCTATGAACTGTAATTCCTTAGATAGATTGTTACAGTTTACTGAGCTATGAACTGCAATTCCTTAGATTGTTACAGTATACTGAGCTATGAACTGTAATTCCTTAGATAGATTGTTACAGTATACTGAGCTATGAACTGTAATTCCTTGGATAGATTGTTACAGTATACTGAGCTATGAACTGTAATTCTTTAGGTAGACTGTTACAGTATAGTGAGCTATGAACTGTCTTTCCTTAGATTGTTACAGTATACTGAGCTATGAACTGTAATTCCTTAGGTAGATTGTTATAGTATAGTGAGCTATGAACTGCAATTCCTTAGGTAGATTGTTACAGTATAGTGAGCTATGAACTGTAATTCCTTAGGTAGATTGTTACAGTATAGTGAACTATGAACTGTAATTCCATAGGTAGATTGTTACAGTATAGTGAGCTATGAACTGTAATTCCTTAGGTAGATTGTTACAGTATAGTGAGCTATGAACTGTAATTCCTTAGGTAGATTGTTACAGTATAGTGAGCTATGAACTGTAATTTCTTAGGTAGATTGTTACAGTATAGTGAGCTATGAACTGTAATTCCTTAGGTAGACTGTTACAGTATAGTGAGCTATGAACTGTAATTCCTTAGATAGACTGTTACAGTATACTGAGCTATGAACTGTCATTTCTTAGATTGTTACAGTATACTGAGCTATGAACTGTCATTCATTTGATAGATTGTGACATTATACTGAGCTATGAACTGTCATTCCTTAGGTAGATTGTGACAGTATACTGAGCTATGAACTGGCATTCCTTAGGTAGATTGTGACAGTATACTGAGCTATGAACCGGCATTCCTTAGGTAGATTGTGACAGCATACTGAGCTATGAACCGGCATTCCTTAGGTAGATTGTGACAGCATACTGAGCTATGAACTGGCATTCCTTAGGTAGATTGTGACAGCATACTGAGCTATGAACTGGCATTCCTTAGGTAGATTGTGACAGCATACTGAGCTATGAACTGGCATTCCTTAGGTAGATTGTGACAGCATACTGAGCTATGAACTGCCATTCGTTAGGTAGACTGTGACAGCATACTGAGCTATGAACTGCAATTCCTTAGGTAGATTGTGACAGCATACTGAGCTATGAACTGTAATTCCTTAGGTAGATTGTGACAGCATATGTAATTCCTTAGGTAGATTGTGACAGCATACTGAGCTATGAACTGTAATTCCTTAGGTAGATTGTGACAGCATACTGAGCTATGAACTGTAATTCCTTAGGTAGATTGTGACAGCATACTGAGCTACGAACTGTAATTCCTTAGGTAGATTGTGACAGCCTTCTGAGCTACGAACTGTAATTCCTTAGGTAGATTGTGACAGCATACTGAGCTACGAACTGTAATTCCTTAGGTAGGTTGTGACAGCATACTGTGCTATGAACTGTAATTCCTTAGGTAGATTGTGGCAGCACACTGAGCTATGAACTGTAATTCCTTAGGTAGATTGTGACAGCATACTGAGCTATGAATTGTAATTCCTTAGGTAGATTGTGACAGCATACTGAGCTATGGACTGCAATTCCTTAGGTAGATTGTGACCGCATACTGAGCTATGAACTGCAATTCCTTAGGTTGATTGTTACAGTATACTGAGCTATGAACTGTCATTCCTTAGGTAGATTGTGACAGCATACTGAGCTATGAACTGTCATTCCTTAGATAGACTGTGTGTTATGTACAACTCTGTTTGAGATTTATGTTCAGTGCATCTGCTAGAATACATTACTGTCTTCTACTAAAGTATACTAACTGTCTTTCCCTTATTATTAGGCTATACTATAAAATGAGTACTCTTCTGTTTAAAGTCAGTGCTGTTTTTTGCCTGAATCAATAAGTGTCCTTTTTCCTAAATACCTACACCTTAAAGCTCCAAGATCCGAGTCATTGTTTACATTTGGTTTACCTCCCTTTAAGAAAGCTCTAGGTCAACGCTTCTTATTATGCAGGGGTCCACACTTTTTTAATTCACTCCTTCAGGTTGTGGTAGATTGCAATACATTAATGTTTTTTAAAACAAATTTGAAAAAGTACCTAAAGCTTTCTCAGGATTGCACAAGTCGATCTTAAATTGTTAAATGTTTGAACTTTGTATTGTTTTGCTATTGTATGAAGTTTGTATGGTCTTGTAATTGTAATGTTTTATGTCATGCGTGCCATCTGTGAAAGCAGGCAGTTATGCTCATCAGACTCACAAGGATAAAAAATAAAATGAAAAGAAATGGTACAACCTCAGTTGGTACAGGTGGCCCCCTAGTGGCACAGGCTGCCTCAGAAAATCAGGACTGGAGCAAGGTGCAACACAAGGAGCACTTGGTGCCACTTCTCCTTGATGCAAGCCCCCTGCCCCATGCCATGATCATTTTAAAATCTGTCCCCTGTTCACTTAATAAAATATTATTGAAAGTCCAGTATCTTGTTTTTATTTTATCTTTTGTGGGTATAAAAGTACTTTGAACTACTGAATGGTCTGAGACAGTTGCAGGTGAAACTTGAAAGTCTATCATATCTTTTTAAACATTTTATCATAAATAATGTAATCAATTCTTGAATAAGTCCTAGCTGGCCAGGAAGAATGGGTATATTCTTTCTTCTGCAGGTTTTTACCTCTCTGTGCCTCTACCAGATTGTTTTCTTTCATAAAGAAATTTTACATATTTGATTTCTTTTTATCTTCCATTCTCATTGGAGAACATGCATCTAATAACATTTAGAGAGCCAAAATAGCTCAGCTGGGAGAGCATTAGACTAAAGATCTAAAGGTCGCAAGTTCAGTCCCAGGTTTTGGCGGAACAGGCCTTTTAAGGGGCTCAATAAAAATGGCGCGGCCTCTTGCCATTTAGTCTCAATAACCTAAGCCAAGATGGAGGGCATTCAAGTCGTACGATCAGAATATATGGCTACTTGCCTAGACTTTCTTTCTTCACAGAGAGGGTGGTGGATACATGGAACACTCTCCCAGCAGAGGTGGTGGGGGCTAAATCAGTAGGGGAATTCATAAATGCATGGGATAGGCACAGGGGAACCCTAGTGATAGGAAAGAGAATAAAGCCTGAAATCAAGTAGGGTCTGTGGTTTTTGCAGCAGGTAGGGAAAAGGCACACTAGGTGGGCCTCACAGTCTTTATCTGCTGTCAGTTTCTGTTTCTAATAAATTTGCATATGCATAAAAGTCCCCAGCTGTGAACAATGGATCACCCCCTAATTCCATTAGTCCACTGTTTAAGATAGTAAGGAAAGCACAGAGTGTATACATAAGAACATGATGGCAGATGGGGATGGCATGATCCATCTAGTCTGCCAGTTTTCTCACCTCCTCCCCCAAGTATATTCCCTTAATTCAATACTCTGCTATGTCTCTCCCAAGATATTTTGAACTCCTTAACTGTCTTGGCATCCATGACTTCCTGCAGCAGCCTTTTTAATGGATCCACCACCATTTTGGTAAGGAAAAACTTTCTAATGTTGCTCTAAAATCTCCCTCCCGTTAGACATCTGTTGTGGCCTCTAGCACATGCCTCCTTATTTTCTTGGAAGAAGTTCTGATTCTGCACTGAGTTGATACCCTTTAGGTATTTAAAGGTTTCTGTCATGTCTCCATTGTTTTGCCTCTGCTCCAGGAAGTACATGTTTAATTCATTAAGTCTTGTCTCATAGGCTTCATGGTAGAGGTCCTGAACCATCTTTGTAGCTCTTCTTTGCAGAGTTTCTAGATGGTCTGTATCCTTTTTAAGGTTGGGTCTCCAGAACTGGACACAGTATTCCAGGTGTGGCCTCACCAAGAATATGTAAAGTGGGATTATCACTTTGAACTTTCTGCTTGTGATCCCTCTTCCGATGCGGCTGAGGGTGTTACTAGCTTTCTTTGCCACCTTCTCACATTGTCTCCTTACCTTTACATCTTTGGACACCATGACCCCTAGGTTCCGTTCTAGGTTCATGATGGCTAATTGTTCACCCCAGATAGTAATTTTTTATTGGGTTTCTTTTTCCTAGGTACATGACCTTACACTTCTTGGCCTTGAACTTCAACAGCCAAGCTCTGGACCATTCTTCCAGTTTTGTAAGGTCAAATTCCATTGCTGTGTATCCACCCTGTTGCCAAGCTTGGTGTCATCTACAAACAGGCTTTTCCTTCCAATCCATCTGCGATGTTGCTGATGAATATGTTTAAGAGGACTGGTCCAAGCACCGAACCTTGTAGAACCCCACTGGTCACCATCCCCACTTTCAACAGAGTGCCATTCATTACAACATTTTGGGTCCTCCTCTGAAGCCAGTTTCTTGCCCAGTTAACAATTTTCTCTCCTACACCTGCATTTCCTAATTTATTAATATGTCTCCTGTGGAAGACAGAATCAAAGACTTTACTAAAGTCTAGATATACAACATCAACTGCCCGCCTTGGTCTACTATGTTTGCCATGCAGTCAAATAATTCTATCACGTTTGTCTGACATGACCTACTACTTGTGAAGTCACGCTGCTTAGGGTATAGCCTCCCACTGGTTTTCAGGTATGCCACTATCCGTTCCTTTAGTAACAATTCCATTATTTTCCCCACAATTGAGGTGAGGCGGACAGGGCGGTAGTTTCCTGCCTCTTCCTTGCTTCTGCTCTTGTGTAGGGGTACCGCAGTGCCTTTTTCCAGTCCTTGGTACCTGTCCACTTTCCAATGATTTATTAAAGAGTTCAGCCAATGGAGCGGTGAGTTCCTGCCTAAGTGCTTTCAATACCTGAGGATGAATTACATCTGGTCCCATAGCTTTGTCTGTCTTCAATTTATTTAATTCTTCTAGGACCCTCTCTTCTGTAAAGGGGCTTGCATCTGCTTCCTAGGTGTGGAGACCGGCAGCTAGTGTTGGACCATTGCCATTCTGTTCTCTGGTAAAAATGAAGCAGAAGTATTTGTTTAATAACTTTGCTTTCTGTACATCATCCTCCACCTGCTGTCCTTCCTTGTTTATTAGTCTGACTATCTGCCTCCAGTTTTATTTTTTCCTGGATATACCTATAGAAGATTTTGTTGCCCCTTATAATTTCTGCTGCAATTTTTTCAAGAGTTTGTGCTTTGGCTACCCTGATTGCCTTCCCGGCCTCTTTGAGCTTGGTCCAATATTCTTCCCTATCACAGTCTTTCTTTGTTTCTTTATACTGTCTGACGGCTTTTTTCTTTTCTTTTATTTTCAATGCCACCTCTTTCATAAACCAGAGAGGTTTTCTCCTTCTTTTGGTTTTACTGATTACCTCTGAGTATTTTGCTGTGACAATGTTTACTGATGTCTTCAATGCTGTCCATCTGTCTTCGATGTCTCCAACTTTTATGTTTCCATACAGGCTTGAAAAAGAGGACTTCCTCTTTTGAAGTTTGCATTTTTGAAGTTGAGGATTTTCAGTCTAGTGTGACTGGTGACTTCTTGTCTGTTGACTGTGAACCATATTGATCTGTGATTACTGGAGCCCAAATTGATTCCTACTTTAAAATCAGATATCCTTGTGCTGTTTGTTAGCACAATGTCTAAGCTTGCATCTTCCCTTGTTGCTGAATCTACTTGCTTTGTTAGCCCTGCCTCTTGCAGAGCAATGAGGAATTCCTTGCTCTTTTCTGAAGTGGCTGTGTAGGAGACCCAGTTCACATTAAGCAGATTGAAGCCTCCTACATGCAGTAGCTCACCTTTGTAAGCCATTGTAAAGATTGTTTCAAGAAGTTCCTTATCCCTTTCTATTTCTTGTAATGGGGGTCTGTAAACTATTCCTACCCATAATGGGGTTTATCTCCTGTGCCAAGGGTTACCCATAGGGACTCAGTATTATTGCTAGTCCCCTGGATCTCAGTGGCCTTTACTGTATTTCATCTTTGACATAGATTGACACACCTCTGCCATTTTTGCTTTCTTGGTACCTCCTAAACAGAATGTAGCCTGGGATTGCAGCATCCCAGGTGTGGTTCTCTTTGAACCACGTCTCTGTCACTACTACCCAGTCTAGTTGAGTGTTGGTCATTACAGTGGTGTGGTCTGGGATTTTATTGGATAGGCTATGAGCATTGATGCACATTGCGCACCACACCTGTTTTCTTCTACTGATATGTTGTGATACTTTCTCTGAGGGTGGACTGGCTCCAGTGTTGCACCATTTTGCTATCACAGTCTGATCTTTATCCTGTCCTGGTGATATGTTAGTGGGTTCTCTGTCCAGATGAAAGACCAGTTCACTGATAAGTGTTGGGGAGGGGCATTATCTTTCACATGTGACATGTGGGGTGCTAATGCCCTTTCCCATTTTCCTAGTTTAAACAACTATGTAAGACATTGACTTTCTGGCCCAGTGCATGGACTCCTTCCTTTGCAAGGTGTAGGCCATCATATTTAAAGAAATTCCATTCCCAGAAGTCCTTCCAGTCCCCTACACAATGACAGCCTGTTGTCCTGCACCAGTCTTTGAGCCAGATGTTTAGCACTGTAATTTCCTTTTGTCTCTTTGCCTGCTGTTTTCCTTCTCCCAGACAGGCAGAATTTCAGAGAAGGATAATCCGGATGTAAGGGAAGACAACCTGTCTCCTAGTGTGATGAGATTTTATTTAGTCTCCTCCACTGAGTGACTGGTGAGGTTGTTAGTTCCTAGGTGGACTAGGATGTGTGTGTTTGTGCCGATGTTGCATACAATCTTTTCTATGTGTTCCTTGTCCTCCTAGGTGGACTAGGATGTGTGTGTTTGTGCTGATGTTGCATACAATCTTTTCTATGTGTTCCTTGTCCTCCTAGGTGGACTAGGATGTGTGTGTTTGTGTTGATGCTGCATACAATCTTTTCTATGTGTTCCTTGTCCTCCTAGGTGGACTAGGATGTGTGTGTTTGTGTTGATGTTGCACACAACCTTTTCTACGTGTCCCTTGTCCCTCCATGATGATGCCTCTGATAGGCATCAAGCTGTAAACCTGGTTTGATTCATTTGTAGGTGAGACTCTACAACACGTATCATAGAGTCCCTCAGGATTAGAAGGGATTTTAGATAACCTTTTTTCCTGTGACATTATTAGATGTGTGTAATTTGTCTCCATTGTGTGGTTAGGTTCAGTTTTATCAATCTGATCGGTGATTGGTATAGGATATAGTGGTGTGAATCTGTTGGTAGTGTGTATAGTATTAGTATTTGCACTTGGATTCATTTAGCAGTGTTAGACAAATATTTACCTACTGTTTGCCATCCTGCTATACCACTTTTCCTTTGGGGTAGTGGAGGCTGTAGTGTGGCGAGGATGGGCATGTGCTGAGTTTGGTCTGTAGGAAGTTAATTTCAGCCCATGCGGCATGGAGCTGAGAATGTCAGTCTCTGAATGTCCAGCAGGTTGGTCAGTAACTGACTCTTTGAATATAAGCCCTGTGGAAGAGTGTGCTACAGTGGTGGCAGTTTATGATATCCATTCTGGTTGAGAGTTGAGTTGGACAAAAATGCAACAGATTAGCTCACTGGCCTGTTAAGGGAGGACTGAATAAAGAAAAGCTGGGATGGAAAGAAAGGTTTTGTTTTGTTAAGAAGACATGGAGTACTAAGGTCACTGGAACACCCCTATAATAGTAGTATGATGCTAGGGGTGGGTGGGTTGAGGGGTAGGGTGGGTGGTCCCTTTTCAAGGCTGCCAGAAACAATCTGCCACAGTGGTGAATCACAGCACCTGTACAGCTCCTGAAGATCCAAAAGTAGGGGATTATGGTAAGTGGCTACAACAAAAAAATATGTGTTAGAGGTCAAGTAGAAGCTGTTTGGGAAACTTTACAACCAACCAAGGACTTTGTGAAACAACTTTGTGTCTGAGCTGTTGTTATACTGAAGCAAATGTGTATTTCTCACCCAATAAATTACCCTTAATCATTAATCTACCTTCTTCACCCTTAAATTCTTTGAGTAGTTCGAAATCCACATTTTTCCTAATAAGGATTACAATACCTCTTCTCTTGTTGGTACCCTCAGAGAAATAAAGATGACCTACCTATTGTGTTTTAAACTTTGTAATTTCATTTTCTAATAAATATGTTTCTTGAATTAATTGAATTTCTATTTTCTTCTTTTTTGCACAGGTTTGTATACTTTTCCTTTTTGTAGGTGAATTAGAACCATTGACATTCCACGTGGCTGTATTTATGTGTATATTTAAAGTGTCTATTATGTTATGTTGGACCTAACACAACCAACTAGATTGTCCTTATTCCCTGAAATTTGCCTTTTAGATTTGGAGTTTTTACAATCTTTACCTGCAATATATCACCCATGTGTCCCTACAATTTCTACCCCACTATATTGTGTGCACATGTTTTCTAAATGACTACATCTTGCATCCATACCTCTTGGTTGTACAGAGAGGACAAAGCTGTACTGTAGAATTAAAGCTAAGTTACAACCTCAGTCTCTCAAGGGGTGACATAATACAATGCCTTTTGTATTATGGCAGGGTTACAACCTGTCTCAAGGGGGTAATATAACAGCATGCTCTCTGGGATTACAGCAGGGCTTCAACCTCAGTCTCACATGGAGGTAATTAAACAAGGTGCATTGTGGGATTACAGCAGTGCAAACACAGGCACCTCAGTCTCACAAGTGGTAACATAACAAGCTACATTTTGGGATTATATCAGAGCAACAACCTATGTCTCCTGGGGGTAATATCACAAACTGTATTATGGGATTACAGCGGGGCTACAACTTCAGTCTCACAGCAGGGGGTAACATGACAAGAATATGCTTGGTGGGATTACAGCAGGGCTACAAATTTGGTGTTGCAGGGGTAACATAGAAAGATGCATTGTGGGATTAGGACAGAGCTACAACCTCAGTCTCACATCGGGTAACAAAACAAGGTGCATTGTAGGATTACAGCAGTGCAGACACAGGCACCTCAGTCTCACAAGTGCTAACATAATAAGCTGCATTGTGGGATTATAGTAGGGCTACAAACTCAGTCTCACAGGTGATAACATAACAAGCTGCATTGTGGGATAACAGTAGGGCTTCTACCTCAGTATCACAATGGGTAACAAAATACACTGCACACTGAGATTACACTACTGCAGTCTTTTGGGGCTACATAACAAGCTGCATTGTAGGATTACAACAGGACTGCAACATCAGTCTCTCAGGGGGGTAATATGACAAACTGCATTTTGGTTTTAAAGCAGGGCTTCAACATCAGTTTCTCAGGTGGTAATATAACAAGCAGCACTGTGGGATTAGAGCAGGGTTATAACCTCAGTCTCACAGAGGTAACATAACAGGCTGCATTGTGGGATGACAGTGGGGCAGCAACCTCAGTCTCATGTGGTTTAATTTACCAAGATGCACTGTGGGATTACAGCAGGACAACAATGCACATCTTACAGAGGGTAAAATAATAAGGTGCATTGTGGGATTAAAATAGGATGATAACCTCAGTCTCTCAGGGGGTAATATAACAAGCTGCACTGTGGGAATGCAGCAGGGCTATAATCTTAGTCTCACAAGGAATAAACATGACAAGCTGCATTTTGGGATTACAGCAGGGCAGACACATGGGGTCTGATTCTAAAAAGCCATACGCATGGCACAAGGTGATTTACGCTAGACCTTATGGCATAAATCACACCTTGTGCCATGCATTCCGCAAGTCATGATCCTAGGAGGCAGTTTGTGCCATGTCAGATGAGGGTTGGACCAAAGGTGGTCTCCACCACCCATTATGCCCACAACCTGCTGCAGCATGGTGCAAGGGTGGGTTATGGCAACACCTGTGCCCTATTCCAGAAGGGTGGCTGCCATAATCCACCTTTGCCATTCCAGGACCCAGTATGGGAGGCCCTCAGGAAGGAGACAGAGGACACCACAGGGAAAGGAAGCAGCTCCTAGCAGGGGACTCAATTATTAGGAGGATAGAACTGGGGGAGCAAGGAAAACTGAAGTAAGGTGCCTGACTGGTGCCATGACTTGGAGGGACAGGAAGCGCATCCTTAGGATCATGTGAACAGTTGCACGGAAGTCTGAGCTGGATGTCATTGTCCACCTAGGAATAAATGACTTGGCTCATCATGAGATTAGAGCAGTGCAGAAGGACTTTGTAGAGTTGGGGAGGGGCCTAAGACAAGTAGCATACACAGTATCCTTCTCAGAGGTGCTGCCTGTCAGTGGCATGGGTGAGGCAAGGGTACTTTGCACCATGCAGTTTAATGAATGGTTGAAACAATGGTGTGGAGCACTGGGGTTTGGCTTCATTGGGAACTGTGATTCCCCTTCACAAAAGTGGGAACAAGGCAGAAGCAGGAAACTACAGACCTGTTAGTTTGACCTCAGTGGTGGGGAAAATGATGGAATCACTTCTGAAGGAAAAAAATTGTTAAATATCTAGAGGCCAGAGGGCCACAGGACCCAAGGCAGCATGGATTCACAGCAGGAAGGTCATGCCAGACAAATCTGATAGATTTCTTTGAGTGGGTGACCAAAGTAGTTGATCAGGGACATGTGGACATGGCCTACCTAGACTTTAGCAAGGCATTTGACACAGTCCCATACAAAAGATTAATATACAAGTTAGCCAGCCTGGGAGTGGGTCCCAAGATGACAGCCTGGGTAAAGAATTGGCTGGAGAATAGGACACAGAGAGTAATAGTAAATGGAGTCCACTCTGAAAAAAGGGGGGTTAGTAGTGGGGTACCGCAGGGTTCAGTATTAGGACCAGTCCTCTTCAATGTCTTTATAAGTGACATTGCAGAGGGACTGGAAGGAAAAGTATGTCTCTTTGCAGATGACACAAAGATCTGCAACAGAGTTGATGCACAAGGTGGAGTGGAAAGGATGAGAAGGGACTTGGCAAGGTTAGAGGAATGGTCAAATGTATGGCAGCTTAGATTCAATGCTAAGAAGTGCAAGGTAATGCACCTGGGAAACAAAAACCCAGGGGAAGAGTACACAATGGGGGGTGAGATACTAACAACAACAAAAATGGAAAGGGACCTGGGGGTAGTCATATCAGATGACCTAAAGGTGGGCAAGCAATGTGAGAGGGCAGCAAGGAGGGCTGGGGGGATACTGGGATGCATAGGGAGAGGCATCACCAGTAGAAAACAGGAAGTTATTATCCCTCTGTACAGACAGCTAGTGAGACCCCATCTGGAGTACTGCATGCAGTTCTGGAGACCCAATCTCCGCAAAGACATAGACAGGATGGAAGCTGTCCAGAGGAGGGCAACTAAAATGGTGCAGGGTCTGCACCGGAAGACATATGAAGAGAGACTTAAGGAGCTTAATATGTATAGCCTCGAGGAAAGGAGGGAGAGGGGGGACATGATAGAAACTTTCAAGTACCTCAAGGGAATCAACAAAGTCCAAGAGGGTAGCATCTTTCAAAAAAAGAGGTGTGCAAGAACAAGGGGGCACAATTTGAAGATAGAAGGGGGCAGCTCAGAGGTAATTTAAGGAAGTATTTTTTCACAGAGAGGGTTGTGGATGTATGGAATGGCCTTCCAGAGGAGGTTGTGGAGTCACAAACAGTGGTGGAATTCAAGCATGCATGGGACAGTCATAAGGCAATTCTAGGGGTTGGGGGTAGGAAGTAGTAGGCTGCTGGTTAACTAGGATCTGCAGCTTATCCATCAGGTATGGAAATGGGCAGACTGGGTGGGCCAAGCGGTCCTTATCTGCCATCAAATTCTATGTTTCTATGTTTCTATGTTTCCACCTGGAGGGACACCAGCCTATACTGGCAGGATGGTCTGCATCTGTCCAGGAAGGGAACAAGTCTTTTGGGCAATCGGTTTAAATGCTTCATTGGCAAGCTTTTAAACTAGTCAAGGGGGGAGGCACTGATAAGCAGCAGGAAAATCCCAGCCTCCCCCTACTAAACAGGGTACTAAATGAGAAAAAGACCAAGGTAGAAAGGTCAATAGGAGATGCTACTTTAGAAGGTAAAGCCATCAAAAAATGGAGAGCAATGAGTACCAATGCCCATAGTCTGGGTAACGAGCTTCCTGAATTAGTGGCCTTGATGGAGGAGGAACATCTGGATATTGTGGCAGTCACAGAAACATGGTACACACAGCCATGACTGGGATGTAAACATAGCAGGATACACTATCTATAGGAGGGACAGGGAGGGTAAAAGAGGAGGAGGAGTAGATCTCTACATAACTGAAGGAATCAAAGCAACAGAACAAAAGGGTAAACAGGGAGGAGAAGAAGCACTGTGGGTCAATTTGGAGACAGGCAATGGCACCACAATCAGCACAGTGGTTGTATACAGACCCCCTCTCAGGGGAAGAAAATGGACAAGGAAATTTTATTTATTTACCTTTTGGTGACCGGGTAAGTACACTAGACAAGTAATATGCCTATTTTCAGGAACGACCCGGGAGATTACAACAATGGGGTACAGAGAGGTACAGAAAAACACACAGTACATCATTACAGTACAACAACATGTGAGAATTCATTGGGAAGCATCATCAAAGAGAAAACAGGGCATATAAAACAGCAGTTCAGTTTAGCACAGATCACATTAGAGTAGGTGGCCATGCCAATTAATATGAAATAAAACTCGGTCAGTGCACGGGGTACATTACATAGTGTGGGGACAAGCAAGATATGGCAGAAGGTTCCCACGAGAGCAACCTAGGGTCCAGTGGATGGATGCCACTGCACTAGGTGGGCCTGGGTCAATCACACGCTGAGGCAAGTTTCAGGACTCCCCACAAGGATTTGCAGAAGCACTGATGTGAGGAGGCCAAGCGATTGTACTCAGGAAGGGAGTTCCAGAGTCTAGGAGCACACACGGCAAAGTCCCTGTCACCCATTTGGGTCCAGGAAGGGGGAAATTTTAGCATCCCTGGGGCCTGGGACCTAAGTTGATATGGGGATAGGTTGGCTGGAGGAAGAAGCAGGGCCAGCCCCGGAGGGGTTCTGGTTCTCAGCACTTTGCCCACAAGGCACCCTAGCCAAAAGTCTAGGTACTTGGCTGGGGAGAGCCAGTGGAGCTTTCCGTGTAGCTCACAGTGGTGAGTGAAATGAGGGTCGGCCAGGGCAAAGTGACAGACGTTGTTGTACGTCGTGTGTCACCTCATGAGGTGTGTTTTAGGAGAGTGGCTGAATAGATGCATTCCATAACTAAGGGAAGGAAGGAAGACTCCTCTCACCAGAGTCAGTCGGGCTGCAGGGGTGAGGTTGTATCTGGCCCTGTAGGCCAGTCCCAGTTTACTATTTGTTGTTCTACAGACATTCAGAATGTGACTTCCCAGATCAAGTTGTGGGTCAAGTGTCACCCCAAGGTACTTGACTGAGAGTACTGTTGGGAGGGAAGTACCATCTGGACTGGTTACATCCAGCGGGGTTGGTAGGGCTTTGAGTTTGGCAGCTGAGCCAAAAAGCATGGCCTGAGTCTTTTTCAGGTTCAGTACTAGTTTGTGCTTGGTTACCCAGGCCAGGACATTGTTGAAGCCCTCAGACAAGTGCTTGTTGAGAGTGGCAATGTCCCTGGAGTGAGATATAATAACCAGGTCATCTGCATACAGTGTGGCTTGGCAGTTGGTTGCTGCCTCCGGGAGTCAATTGATGAAGAGGGAGAAGAGAAGGGGCCCAGGACCAAGCCCTGGGGGATGCCAGAGGCAACCAGTAAGGGTTCAGATAGAACTTTGTTGAAACAGGTCCTCTGCGTTCTTCCATTCAGGTAGCCCGATAGCCATGTCAAAGCAGGGGGGGGAGAGAAATGATAGAAAGTATACTTAGAATGGCAGAAAAAGGAGAGATATTGCTGATGGGTGATCTGAATATGCCAGATGTTAACTGGAGGGCAGTTTCAACAGCCATTTCTAAAAGTGGGGTTATTCTAGATGCCCTACAGGGGGCATGCCTTAAACAACTAGAATTGGAACCCACTTGAGAGAGAGAGCAATCTTAGACCTGGTCCTCTCAAATGGAGATGGAGAGAGGATCACAGATGTAGAAGTGGGTAGCCATCTGGGAACTAGTGACCATCGAACAGTATGGTTCACAATAAACACAGCAACAGAGTCAAGCCATACAAAGGCAAAAGTACTGGACTTCAGGAGGGCTGACTTTGCCAAAATGGATGAGTGCCTAAGGAATGCACTAGCAAATGGGCAGGAAGGAGGGGTGGAAGAACAATGGGGAATCAATCAATCAATCAATCAATCAATCAAATCTTTATTTATTCAGGCGAGCATCATTGAGTAAGGCTCATTTACAAGATGGACCTGATAAGGTCAAGGTTCAACAGTTGATACACAACAGATACATCAATACACTTTTATAAACAGTTATACATACAGGGGAAAAAAAACATTTATAAACAAAGTGATGTACAGTAAAATTCACATGATAAAATGGGTTATAGGAAAGTTAAGCTAATATTTTCAGTATATACAGTATATACATATCCCAGTGGAGGGGCCATGGCAAACACACAGCATAATGTAATACTAGGATGGTGGAAGGTATTACTGGGTGCCATAAGATGGGGTGTCTGCCTGGGAGAGAGAACTGAAGAACAAAGATTATGCCATATATGGTGAATTTTTGGGAGGGAGATTGTGAGATGACAAAGCTTGCTCTAGCGGTAGCAACTGCATTTCTCTGTGAAGAAAACTGTACAACGCTGTTTAAAGGATGCAATTGGTATAATATTGGACAGTTTTAGGGATTTTTGTAGGGTGTTCCATGCTATAGCTAGAGAATAGCTGATTGCTGCCCTCTCTAGCCAGGTGTTGAATTTGGGCAACTTGAACAGGATGATGTTGTTGCTTCTTAGGGCATAAGAACTAGGAATGGTCTGGGTAAAGCAATCCAGAATATAGTTTGGAAGTTTTTTTGATAATGCTCTGTAAGTCCATAGAGCTGCATTTCTGTTCCTTCTGAGGTGTAGAGAAACCCATCCAACTGCAGCATAAAGAGAGAGCAATGATGGGTATTAGATGGCAGCTCTGTTATGAATCTTATTGCTCTATGGTATAAGGTATCCAACTTGTGTAGGTAGAAGATGGGGCAGTGACTATAAAGGAAGTCTGCATAGTCAACAACTGACAGAAAAATGGCCTGGACTAACCTCATATTTGAATCTCTATTTAGTAAGGGTTTTAATCTATAGAAAAGGCCAAGCCTTTGGCAAAGCTTTTTTAGCAGTTTTTCTAAATGATGAGTGAAGTCGAGTCTGCTGTCAATCCACACACCTAGGTATTTGAATTTTTCTACATACTCACGATTTTCTCCAAGTATAGTGCATAGCTGGGGGAGAATGATTGAAGAGGAGATGCTGGTGGAGCTTTGATTTGTGAACATCATTGCTTTAGTTTTCTTTGCATTTAACAGAAGCTTTTTCTCAAGTAGCTGATATTGTAACAAGGAGAATTCTGTTTGTAGGATTTCATGGGCAGCTGCAGAAGAAGGGTTGCTGACATACAAAACAGTGTCATCAGCAAAGAGGTGTACAGAGGATTTGGTGAGGGTTGAATCAATATTATTTATATAGATGGCAAAAAAGGATAGGACCCAGGATAGAACCTTGGGGGACTCCTCTTAGCAGTGGTTTTAATGGGGATAGGTCACCTTCAGCTTTTACCTGCTGTGACCTACCGGTAAGATAACACCTGAACCATTTAAGGGAGGGTGGATCTAGGCCAATGGAGTGCAAGGATGATAGTAGAAGCTCGTGGGTCCACAGTGTCGAATGCTTTGCTCAGGTCAAGAAATACTGCACAGACATTATTCTTTTTATCTAGTTCAGTTTGCCAGTCATTTGTGACCTTGGCTAGTGCAGTGATAGTGCTATGCTTGGCCCTGAATCCAGATTGAGCTGGATTCAGAAGGTTAGCATTGTCAAGATATTCTCTTAACTGGGTACTCACTAATTTCTCCAGCATCTTGGATAGCACTTGTAGAATGGAAATGAGCCTGTAATTATTAAGGTCCATAGGGTTCCCTGATTTTAGAAGGGGAACCACTTGGGCTGTCTTCCACAGTGTGGGAATAGAACCAGAGTTTAGAGATAGGTTAACGAGATGTGTTAAGGGGACTACAAGTACATGGGATGCAATCTTTAGAAAGTAGGGGTCCAGAGAGTCTGCCCCTGCACTTTTTTTGATATCCAGCTGCCATAGTAGGTCCTCTACTTGCTTCAACAGTACAGATTTGAAGCTGAAGGAAGAGTCAGCTCTCTGAGCACCAGTGTACTGGGAGCTTAACTGTTCATGCAGCAGGTTAGCTGGAGAGGTGTCAAAGGCAAGGCCAGCCGTTGTGAAGTGGTTATTGAAGGCGTCCAGAATTTCCATTTTGCCAGAGATAGGGCCATTACTGTGGTGTAATTGAGCTGGTGGGGAGGTGCTAGAATTCTGCCCAACCATACACTTGATGGTACCCCAAAACCTAGCAGGATTATGATAGGAGGAGTCAAGCTCAGCCAAGTAGAAGGCAGCCTTTGCATCCCTAACTTTCTTGGTGCATCTATTCCTGGCTTTCCTAAATATCATCCAGTCATTTGCATTCTTGGTTTTTCTTGCCATTTTCCAGAGTTTGTCTCTCTTCAACAGTGCAGCTTTGAGGTCAGCTGAAAACCAATGACAAGATTTGTTTTTTATTCGGATTCTAGAGATTGGGGCATGGATGTTAAGGGCACTTATTATAATGCTATTTAGCACCTGCTGTGCTTTTTCCACAGAATGAGCAATATAAAACTCTTGCCAGCTTGGAGAGTGAGCTAGATCATGCAAATATCCTTTAATATTGATGATTTTCTTGGATCCCCTCATTAGGAATTTTGCAGGGGTTGTTGTTTTGCTGGAAGATCTTACCCCTGCGATGGGGCAGTGATCACTTATATCGCTGAAAAACACTCCAGCATGTGTGAATAGATGGGGTTTATTCACTAGCATGATATCAAGTAGTGTGCTGTTATTACTATTCCATGCATTAATTCTTGTTGGCTCATTAATTAGTTGTGTGAACCCATGTGTATCACAGAATGATAACAGAGGTGTAGCTGCCTGGGTAAGCCAGTTGAAATTCAGGTCACCTAGAATAATGACTTCTTCAGTGCTGGGCTTGAGCAGATTCCCCAGGTGGGATAAGAGCTTGAGGTCAGCAGAGTGGGGTCTGTAGCATCCAACTAGCTGAAAAGCTGCTGTATTGGGGAGAGAGACTTTTAGGGATAGGCATTCAAATTCCTCGGGCGTAGAGGTTGCAGCAATACAGCATACAGGTATACCAGATTTTGCATATATAGCTACTCCACCACCCCTTGTTTGGTGATCCGCTCTGAATAACTGATAGTTGTGTAGGTTAACATCCCTGTCTGCTGTGGTGGGTTTGAGCCATGTCTCAGATACCACGAAAGTCTGGCAAGTATGGGCAGCAGGCTTGAATCAGTGTAAGTTTTTCAACAGACTGCATACATTAATATGCAAAAACTGAGGCCTTTAATTGAGGTTAGGTCTGCTGGAGAGGTAATACATTCAGGGGTCCTGGGTTGATTTCACATTACCAATACAGAGCAATAGAAAGAGCAGGAGTTTCATGAGTGGCTGCCAGAGATAGGGAGAGGGGGCTGTCTTTGGTCCTCCTTCTCTTATCCTGTTGCCACTCTTTTGGGGTGCTCCAAGTGGGGTTATAGGATTGTGTCGAGACACCAAGTAGCAGTTTGGTGGCCAGGTGTAAGGGGGATCTGTATATCCAGTAGTGGAGTCTTGATTGAAATACATGTATGGTGGTTTGCGTCTCTTTTTGGGGGTCACCCCACTGTAATCGATGCAGCAATGGTAGGGCATATGTGAGGGTTTGAGCGTCAAACAATGGGGATGAGACAGAGAGACTGGGTGGATGGATCACCATAATTTGTGTGATAGGGACATCTTCTTTAGGGAACCCCATGGCTGATAGTGAAAGAAGTATCAGAAGTAAACTCCCCATTGTGAGAGAGATATTGTTAGTTGGCTACCAGGAGAGTAGTGAAGTTGTTGATTAGTTGGATCAGCAAGACGGTGGAACAGTTTATTGGTTTAGGGTAATGCTGAGGGTGGGGAAGAGATTTTGGCGGGAAGATGCACTATAAAGTAACACACAAGAGGGTTAAGCGGGTGGGCAAAAATTTTGCAGCTTTCTCAAGAGTTTCCTGGCTGTCCCTCCCGGCCTTGTGGTTCCCTGGGTTGGCTAGTTTCCACTGACCGCCCACTGGCGGAGCAAAGCCCCGGCACTTCAGGCTGGGTGTTGTGGGGCAGGGATGGCAGTCTGGAGAGAGACAGAGGAAGGTGCAATAAATTAAATAGAGGCAGAAACAAGTGTTTCTGCTTGTCACAGTGCTTAAATCTGCACAACAAACGGCTGTGGGGGGGCTGTGGTGCCTCAGTGTCTGGCCCACCTTACAAATGGAAAAAGGATTTGTAATCACAGCAAAAACAGTAAATCAGCAGTTTCTCTTTGCAATTACCTTAGCAGAAAACAGCACTTTTAGGAATTTTACACAATTTAAGGAAGGAAAAGTGGCGCCTCAGCGTTTGGCCCACTTCGGTTACCAAGGATTTGGAATTACAGCAAAAAACACAACAAATCAACAGATTCCCTTTACAGTTGCAGCAATAAGAAAACAGCTCTTTTTGGGAGATTTTTACAAGAATACAGGGAAGAAATTCCCAAGTCCCAGACAGATTTCGGTAATGCAGGCTCAGTCAGTATAAGTCAATGGGGCAGGAGAGCCAATCGGCTGCTGTGCCTAGAGGAGCGCTTGCTTACCGATTGGCTGCAGCTTTCCTGAGAGGGAATAATAAAAACTGCCATCACAGAGGTAACAAGCCTTTGTGTGAAGCAAATAAACAAAACAAAACAAAACAATGTAAGAAACCACTATGGTTCTCAAAGGAGGTGGCAGTGAAGGTTCAAGAGAAAAAGAAAGCATTCAGAAAGTACAAGGAATTACAGAAGAGGCAGGACAGAGAATTGTATCAGTTAAAGCAAAAGGAAGCTGGGAAGGCAGTCAGAACAGCAAAGGCCCAAACCGAGGAAAAGATAGCTAACTCAGTTAAGAAGAGGGATAAAACCTTTTTTAGGTACATCAGGGAGCGAAGGAAGACCAAGGAAAGTATAGTGAGGCTTAATAAAGGGAAGGGGGGTGGGCAGAGGGTGATGGTGAAAAGGCAGAGATACTAAACAAATATTTTTACTCAGTATTTACAAATGAAGAGGGGGAGGTACCTAAAACAAACAATAGAAACACTCTGGATACAGAAGTTGATACCAGTCCATTTACAGAAGAAAGGGTTCTGAAAGAACTCTTAAAACTGAAGGTGGACAAAGCAATGAGGGCGGATAGGATTCATCCCAGAATTCTAAAAGAACTAACGGTAGAACTAGTGACACCACTGACTACCTTTTTTAACAAATCATGGGAGGATGGGGTGGCACCTGAGGACTGGAGGAAGGCAGATGTGATTCTCCTTCACAAAAGTGGGAGCAGGGCAGAAGCAGGAAACTACAGACTTGTTAGTTTAACCTCAGTGATGGGGAAAATGATGGAATCACTTTTGAAGGAAAGAATTGTCAAGTCAAGCACAGGGCCCAAGGCAGCATGGATTCACAGTGGGAAGATCATGCCAGACGAGTCTAATACATTTCTTTGACTGGGTGACCAAAGTAGTAGATCAGGGAGGGGCTGTGGACATGGCCTACCAAGACTTTAGCAAGGCCTTTGACACAGTCCCACACAAAAGATTAATACACAAGTTAGCCAGCCTGGGAGTGGGTCCCAAGATGATAGCCTGGGTAAAGAATTGGCTGGAGAATAGGACACAGAGGGAAATAGTAAATGGTGTCAACTCTGAAGAAAGGGGGGTTACTAGTGGGGTACCACAGGGTTCAGTATTAGAACCGGTCCTCTTCAATGTCTTTATAAGTGACATTGCAGAGGGACTGGAAGGAAAAGTATGTCTCTTTGCAGATGACACAAAGATCTGCAACAGAGTTGATGCACAAGGTGGGGTGGAAAGGATGAGAAGGGACTTGGCAAGGTTAGAGGAATGGTCAAATGTATGGCAGGTTAGATTCAATGCTAAGAAGTGCAAGGTAATGCACCTGGGAAACAAAAACCCAGGAGAAGAGTACACAATGGGGGGTGAGATACTAACAACAACAAAAATGGAAAGGGACCTTGGGGTAGTCATATCAGATGACTTAAAGGTGGGCAAACAATGTGAGAGGGCAGTAAGGAGGGCTGGGGGGATACTGGGATGCATAGGGAAAGCCATCACCAGCAGAAAACAAGAAGTTATTATCCATCTGTACAGACAGCTGGTGAGACCCCATCTGGAGTACTGTGTGCAGTTCTGGAGACTCTATCTCTGCAAGGACATAGACAGGATGGAAGCTGTCCCGAGGAGGGCAACTAAAGTGGTGCAGGGTCTGCACTGGAAGACATATGAAGAGTGACTAAAGGAGCTTAATATGTATAGCCTCGAAGAAAGGAGGGAGAGGGAGAACATGATAGAAACTTTCAAGTACCTCAAGGGAATCAACAAAGTCCAAGAGGGTAGCATCTTTCAAAAAAAGAGGCATGCAAGAACAAGGGGGCACAGTTTGAAGATGGGGGGCAGCTCAGAGGTAATGTAAGTAACTTGGTAACTTGGTAATTAGGACATAAGAAGGCTAAAGCCCATCGAGAATGTCCTCCACACAGTGTGGATCATTAATAATTTATGTTCTGTTCAGAAGCCATTTATCAAGTTTGAACTTAAATGTATGTAAGGAAGTATTTTTTCACAGAGAGGGTTGTGGATGCATGGAACGGCCTTCCAGAGGAGGTTGTGGAGTCAAAAACAGTGGTTGAATTCAAGCATGCATGGGACAGTCATAAGGCAATTCTAGGGGGTGCGGGTAGAAAGAAGTAGGCTGCTGGTTAACTAGGATCTGCAGCTTATCCATTAGGTAGGGAAATTGGCAGACTGGGTGGGCCAAGCGGTCCTTATCTGCCATCAAATTCTATGTTTCTGTGGCACAGCAGGGTTAAACCAGCATGGAGGTGGTCTAAGGGGTATATGCCCTGGTAAAATGACAGATGCCCCCCCTACAACACCATGAAAGACAGCCTGCCATTCCCCATGCACCCCTCCAAACACAGTGCTGCCCGGATCCCCCAAGGCTATTGTCTGCTGTGCTCCCCAATCACCTGTGCCAACCTGAAGACCCCTCCCCAAGGCCCCCAGGGGTTTGCACCAGTGTTATGGAGTGGGGGGCTCAAGGGGGGCAGTTACATGTGGGCTGCAACTTGTGGCACCCAGGTCCATTGCACCATTCCCATGGCGCAAGCCTGTGACTGCCGCAAGTCATGGGTCGTAGGTGCCGGGGACCCTGCCTGTCTTGGAATAGGTTGCAGGGTCCCCAGCATAGTGCCGCGTGGCTCAACTCACATACGCCTGTGAGTTACACCATGCGACTTCGAATTGGGCCTGTGATCTTCAGTATCACAGGGTGTAACATAACCATCCCTATTGTGGGGGTTACAGCAAGGTGACACAATAAATTATTCTCTCAGAGGGTAAAATAAACTACAATCACCACTCAGGAGAGAAACCCAGAAAAGGTAACAATAAATTGAGTTTTAATGATAAGCTAGTAAGAATTAAGTTTTAATGCGGTCTATACAAGTCTAAGAATTGGGTTGGCTGCATTACTAGTTACTTATTCAAGTTTCTATATTTAACAATTGTTGAAACAATCTCCTTGATAAGTCAACTAAAAACTTCCCCATACTATGAAATGTTTAATGATTCTTGAAGCTTACTTGCTTATAAAGCCTGTTTAGATTTTTGTCAAGCTGACCAGTTTGCTCCAAAAAAGCTGTGATTCTTTCCTTCAGCAGGGACTACATCAGTTTTCCCATGACTGACATTAGACTAACCAGACAGTAGTTACCTGACTGTTCCTTGCTTCCACTCTCGTGGAGTGGTACTATTGTTGGGCACTGGGTCATAATGTCGCAAGACATTATGCCTCATGGCAAAATTGCACTGCCAATACAGCGCGATTGCTGCCATGAGGCATACGTCTTTTTTCTGTGCCCCCCAAACCCCCCCACTAAAGATTCTCAACTCTGGAGGGGTTCACTTTGGGGAGCACACAAAGCAATACAAAATAAAATATTCTGGGACCAGGAATCCAACCCAGTCCCAGACACAGCGCCTAGATTCCTGCTGCTGTGGCTCAGTCCTGTGAGCCACGGCAGCTGCTCAGCAGAACCCACTCCCAGCACAGGTGATATCCTCTGCCTGGGAAAGTGCAATATCGCGTACAGCAGTATACACGGTATTGCACCATTAGCGCTTACAGTCTACGCTGTGCCGGCTTAGTCATAATGTCGTACGCTATTAAGCATGCAACATTATGACCCAGTAGGCTACTGTTGCACTCTTCCAGTCCTCTGGCACCTACCAGCTCCATAATGATTTGCTGAAGAGCACTGCTAAGGGGGCTGCCAGTTCCCTCCCCAGTTCTTTCAGTATTCTTGGGTGTATCCCATCTAGCCCCATAGCTTTTTCTACCTTTAACTTGTCTATTTCCTCCAGGACCCTTTCCTCTGTGAAGCGACCCATGTCTATTCCTTCAATTGGACTCTTCTTCATGCCTGTTGTTGGTCCATTACTGTCTGCTTCCTGTGTGAAGACTGAGCAAAAGTGCTCATTGAGTGCCTTTGCCTTCTCCCCATCTTGCTCTGTGGTTTGTCCACCTTTTTTTGTGATTCTAACAATGCCCCCTTTGGTCTTCCTTTTGTCTCATATGTACCTGTAGAAGGTTTTGTTACCTTTTCTTACTTCCTGAGCTGTCCTAACCTGTGTTTGAGCCTTTGCATTTCTTATCACTTTCCCTGTCTCTTTTTTTTTGTTATGTATCTGTATGCTCTCCTTGGCTGGTTATGGTTCCCCCTATCCATCTGGCTCCACAGCCCACGCAAAACTCCCATTACCTATGCTCAACCCCCCTTTCTTCACACCAGCTACATCATGGTGGGTACTTACCCACCACCGCAGAAGCCAGGGATCAGGATCCAGGGAGGAGCATCTCAAGTCAGAGAGGCATGGCTCCAATGGACCAGACTTCATGTAGCGTGCCAGAGGATTTTTCTTGTATAGGTTCCCCAATCCCTGGCACAAATGTGCAAAGGCATCAATGACGCTGCCATGCATGCTTCCATGCACCACATGTCTGACGCCATCCGTGCCATCCCTACTGCAAACCACCATTTGTACTGATCCTCAGTTGCCAGCAGGAGCCAGCACAGCTGCGGTTATCCCCCCCCACCCTCCCCAGAGGAGGAGAGCAGTCCCTGGGATGCTCAATCCTCCTCTCTCCCAGCCAACCCCCAATGACCCGAGTTGATTCCCAAACCTGGGTTGCCAGTGAGATGTGAGAGGAGGTGTGGTGACCAGCACCTCAACCCCCAGCACCACCAGACCAGCCACTTTCCCTTTCTCTGTTAGTTTCTGTTTATATTCTGTTTAGTCTGCCTCATTCCCTGACTCCTTGTATGTTCTGAAGGCTATGCGCTTTTCTCTCACCATGGTTGCCACCTCCTTTGAAAACCATGGTGAATTTTTCCTTCCTTTTGTTCTTACTCACCTGATGGGCACACTGTGATGTGATCATGGTTATTGTATCCTTCTGCCTTGTCCAATATTCCTCAATGCTTCCTTCTGTAGTTACTAAGGTTGTCTCTTATGCAGGCCTTCATGTTTTTGAAGTCTGCCCTCCTGTAGTCAAGGACCTTCAGTCTGGAGTCTGTGGAGTCTACAGTCCTTTTTACCCTGAATCACACCATGTTATGATCACTGTTGCCCAGGAGGTTTCCTACTTCAACACCTGTAACCCTATCACTATTTGTGAATATCAGATCTAGTCATGATAACCATCTTACCATTAGCTCCATTTACATTCCCCCTGGATTTATTGGGCCAGGACTGAATTTAATATCCTCACTCAGTTAAAAAAAGGTTTGCCAGCAAACAGGGAATGTATATTGTTGGGGGATTTGAATAGTAATTGGGTGCAGGATCAAAAAACTGATGTAAGGGGAAAATTCCTTGAGTTAGCAGTACAGCAGATAGTAGTTGGCACTGCTAGATTAAATCACAAAACAGGTAGAGGTTCCACATTGGACTGGACAGTGGTCACTCATCCAAATAAGATTGTTAAGTCTGGTGCCATATCAGATGCGATTAGTGTCCACTGTCCAGTCCACTGTGAATGGAAAACTAGAGCTATTAAAAATCCACCTTGGTATACTGAATTCAGACATCTAAAAAGAGTAAATTGTAAGACCATGAATGCAGCCTGTAGGGAGGTCGAATGGACAAGATTAGATTCCATTAATGATATGGATGTATTGTTAGAAATATTTTCCAAGGCCGGCCCGGTGGCACTGCGGGTTGAGGTGCTGGATGCCACACCTCATGCCATGCCAGTGACCTGGGTTCGGGAATGAGTCCAGGTTGCTGGAGTCAGCAGGGGAGGGAGAGGATTTAGCATCCAGAGGACAGCTCTCCTCTCCCGGGTGGGACAGGGGTCCTGAGCTGGTGCTCAGCTATCCTGTGACAGAGGCCAGAGATGCAGCAAGCACTGTCAATGTAAGTGAAGGGGCGGGGGAGTGGCAGGTGTCAATTCCATGCCTTGATGCCAGGGCACCAGCCACTCCCAAAGAAACAGGGAAAAATACCCTTCAGCTCTGGCAGAGATGGAGCACCGGAGCTTGCCCTTGATCTGAGGCCAGCCATCTGGCACCCTTCTGACCAACTCTACTGACTGCTCGGGGTGTTAGGAGCCCACCTCATCCCCGCTCGGGGGTAAGCTGAGACTACATGTGTGATGGAGGACTGCTCAGCTTGGGCGGACCGCAGGGGGATGACTCCTTAGTGCTCCTGAGGAGACCAGAGCTGAGGGGCGAAGAGGAGGAGGAATAAATATGAAAATAAAAAAAAAAGAAAGAAATGTTTTCCAAATTATTTAATCAGATTGTTAACAAAGTTGCAACTATAAGGAAAATGTGGATTCAGGCTAATAAAAATAAATGTGTAACTCAAGATCTTTTAAAATTAATGAAACAGAGAGAGATGAAATGTGGAGACAGTTTAAAGTAAATAGGGAAATGGTAGTCCCCCCCCAGAAATATAACATGCTAAGGTACACGTGCAACACTGAAATTAGAAAATCCAAAATGCAATATTTCCTGTCACAACAGACTAAACCTGTTGGTAACCCCCCAAATCATGGCAGGTTTTAAATAACCTGCTAGGAAGAGGAATTAAAGATTTCAATTTATTTTCATTTTTATTGGTTATACTGGAAAGGCATGTGAGCATTGTTTACCTGTTTACACAAGTGTCCAGTTACATACAACAATCAAGAGACATGACATAGGCTAAAACATTTAACTAACAGGCAAATGGCAAACCATGAACTATCCTTGGTGAATTAACAAATACAAGGTGACATTAAGCATTCAATGAGGGTTTAACAATAATATAACAGTGGGAAACAAAAAATGTAAGTACAATCTAAAACTAGCCTTGGTGGATTAACAACACTACAAGTGCTAGAAAGAGAGGTTAAGTACCAGAGGTGGATAACCAGAGGGTGAGGGGGAAAGAGTGTGGAAGGGGAGCCAGATTAGGGCTGTGATCAGGTGCAGGTGAGGGAGAAATGTCTCCTGATATTGTGTTTGAAGGCATTTGTGAAGGGACAGAGTTTTAGTTCAGGAGGGAGAGAGTTGAAGACACTACTATTTCATTAAATATTGGTGATCAACTTGTCAGTGAACCATCTCAAATTGCTGAGCCATTTAATAATTTTTGGGAGATCTGGAAAAGTAAAGAACTGATTCTGATATGAAACCATCAATGAATGTCTCATAGTATGACAATAGTGATTTCCATCCTACATTCTACTTCAAATAATTACACCTAAACAAGTTAAAGATTAAGTTTTGAAGCATGATCCAAAACCTCACATTAGCCATGATGAGATTGATTTTAGACTCATTGGACTGGGAATAGATGCCCTTAGCAACTCTGTCCAATTTTTCCTTATGTTTTGGAGTTTTTTCTGAACCAGTGAAAAATGGCAATCATTAAACCAGCTTTTAAAAATGGCAGTGCAACATTTGTTTCAAACCACTGGCCAGTTGCAATGTTGTCACCTCCTTCAAAGATTTTAGAAATAATTATTTTCGATCAGACAACAGACTATTTAGAAAATACTGGTTGCTATGCATTTCTCAGCATGGTTTTAAATCTAAACACAACACAGAAACGGCCTTGGTGGGGTTTGCCAGATGCATAGAGGGTGCCCTCAATAGGGGGCACGCTGTTGCAGCTGTGTTTGTGGACCTCACCAAGGCCTTTGATTTAGTTAATTGTGGTCTGTTGCAGGGTTCTTTTTTGATTTACACTTCTCAAAAGATGTGTCAAAATGGTACTCTAATTACTTAAGTAATAGAGTACACAGAACTAAAATCGATGGTGACATATCACAATGTAATACCATTATATGTGGAGTACCACAAGGCTCAATTTTGGGCCCTCTTTATTTTTACTGTGTACATTAATTCTTCAGATATCTGTCAAAAATCTTATATGACTCTTTACACAGATGATGTGGTAATATACAGTATCGGTGTTCAACCAAAGGATGTGGTTCAGGCAGTACAAAACAATTTCCTTTTGTTTCAAAAATGGTTGCTTTCAAAACACATGTTATTAAATGTCAAGAAAACCACATCAATGATTTCCTCTGGAACTAGAAAAAGAATAGAACTCTGTGCCCCAATTGTTGATTTGAACGGTGAGACTGTTGAACTGGTCAACAGTTTTAAATATTTGGGGATAGCATTAGACTCTTTACTTTGGAAACTCATATTGATAACTTAATAAAAACGACTCATCAAAGATTGGGAGCACTATAGAGAGTAAAGCCTTTCTTAATCCCTGAGTCAAAAATTCATGTTTTGGACTATGGCCTCATCATTTATACTGCAGCTAATGAGAAGGTTTTATCAAAACAAAAGGTTACTTAAAAATGTGCCCTTAGGTTTACGACTAATTCATCCTTCAGAACACGTCACTGTGATCTTTTACAAAAATCTGAATGTCCATCATTTGAAAGTAGGATAAAAATGAAAATTGGTACATTGCTCTTTAAAGTGATTAATGGTCTTCTCCCTATTTCTGTTCAGGTTTTGTTTACCAGATGTAGTAATACCCAAGGGACGAGATCAGAAATTAAATTTATCTTCAAACTACCTCTTTTATTTAAAAAAAATAAAAATTGGTCAAAAATCTTTGCAATATAGGGACCCTCTTTTCTACAGTTTAATACCTGCCACCATCTCTAACTGTTCTTCTGTTTTAACTTTCAAGTATAGATTGAGATCATTGCTTGATACCACAAATGATTGTACTTGTAATTTAACTTAAATGAAAATCCTGTTCATGTGCTTTTTACTTAATGTATTTTATCAATTGTTTGTGAATTTATATTATGTACTTGACTGTCTTTATTTATGTAAAACTTGTTGCTTGTGAAAAGGGGCAGTAATGCTCATCTTACTTACAAGTATAAAAAATAACAAGCATTTGTCAATGCCGAATGTTGCTTGCTTCTATGTGCTGTTTAGGTATTTGGAAGTCATTGGAGTGCAAATATTGAAAATTTGCGAACTTACGAGCGTGCGTAGGAACTGCGCAATGCACGTTCGTAAAACAGTCATTTTAAGGAATTTTTTCACCAAATTTTCAACATAGCCATTTTAAGACCTCTGCTCATGAACAGTGTCACTGTGATTTTGTTAATGTGTCCCATACATTGAGTTTGCACACTGACCTGCGCCACTGAATAGCATATGGAGGAAACACATTTTGGGCAGGATGTGAAAAATGACAGCTGTACTGCTCATAAGGAGGTGTGGTAAAATGGCAATGTTGAAAATCTGGAGTGGAAATATTGAAAATTCGAAACCTACGGAGTGCAGTGGAAGTGCGCGACACACTCAGAAAACAGTCATTTTAGGAATTCTTTCACCAAATTTTCAACATTGCCATTTTAAGATCTCTGCTCATGAACAGTGACACTGTGATTTTCTTAATGTGTCCCATACACTGAGTTCGCACACCGACTGTGCCATTGTGCGCTACATGGGCGGAAACATGTTTTGGGCAGGATGTGAAAAATGACAGCTGTACTGCCATGAGGAGGTGTGATAAAATGCCAATGTTGAAAATCTGAAGTGAAAATATTGAAAATTCGCAAACTTACGAAAGGCAAGGTAGGAACTTTCAACGCACGCCAGAAAACAGTCATTTTAGGAATTTTTCACCAAATTTTCAACATAGCCATTTTAAGACCTCTGCTCATGAACAGTGTCACTGTGATTTTCTTAATTTGTCCTACATTGATTTCACACACCGACTCGCCATTCTGTGCTACATGGGTGAAAACACATTTTGGGTGAGATGTGAAAATGACAGCTGTACTACTCATAAAGAAGGTGTGGTAAAATGGCAATGTTGAAAATCTAGAGTAGAAAATATTTAAATTTCGTAAACTTACGAGGCCTGTGTAGGAACTATGGCATGGCTCGTAAAACAGTCATTTGAATTTGGCACCAAATTTTCAACATGGGGTTTTGGGACCTTCTCATGAATGATGTCACTGTCATGGTGGTATTCAGGCCCAAAGGGTGATTTCACAGTCACTGCGCAGTCACTGCGCTAAATCACCCTTCAGGCCCGAATAACGCCATGACAGTGATATCATTCATGAGAAGGGGTCCCAAAAACCCCATGTTGAAAATTTGGTGCAAAAATTCCCAAATGCCTGAGATATGCAACAAAGTTAAACCCCTATCTAGCCCATTATACGGCTTACCGGCATTTCCTCAGTTCGCGGTCGGCTTTGAAGAGTGCAGACGTGTTCCCAGTCCACCGAAGATTGTCGGCGGAGTCCGGGGTAAGTATGGGGTGAGGTGTGTGTGGGAGGCTGGGTGTGCAGTGGGTGGGTGCAGGTTGTGGGAGGGGGCTGGGAGATGCGCCAGAGGACCATTTTCGTTTACAGGTTTCAAAAAAAAAAGACGCTTGTGGGATGTTTGCCATGCTGGGTGGGCTCCAGTATGGCACAAAGGATGTTAGGGTGTTCAGCCGGCGAGGGGATTGGGCACCCCGTCGACCCATAGGACTGCTTGCCACACTGGGGTGGGCTCCCAGCGTGGCACCTACTACTGGGGGGGGATGCACGCAGCTCAGCTGAACAGTGCCTGCGGGGGCGCGCACACCTGCGGGTGGGGGGGAGCTGTGTGTGAGCAGCCTCTTATCGGTGCTCACTGAAGCATAGCTCCCCCTTTCAACTCTATGCCACTGACAGCTCCAAAATGCATTGGCTTACAGGGGCCGCGCCTGCCAGCACACTGACTGAATTGGAGGAGGAGGTGACACACCTCAGAAATCTCCGATGATGGCACTATGTTTCTTGCACATGCGTGCAAGCAACATAAAAATGAAATAAAATGAAAATAAAGTAAATATTTTGATATTACTGTGACCCTGACAGAGGAACCTCACTCTTTTCAGAAGTAACATGAGCTGATCTGTAGGATTACAGTGGGGTGACACATTAAATTATCCTCACAGAGGCTAAAATAAGATGCATTTTTAGACTATCATGGACGTGACATGTGAACCTCACTCCTTTTTGGAGTAACATGAGCTGTGCTGTGGAATTGCAGTGGGGCTGCCTCATGAATCTTGGTCTCGTAGGGGTTAATATGACAAACTACTTCTGGTCGATGAGGCCAACGCAATGTTGTGAATCATAATCAAAACAAAAAACTATGTATGATACTGAACCCTTGTGTGGCATTGAATCCCACCATGTTAATTGCCGGAACCATATGCCTTGTACCTTCTTTTGTAACCTGGGACATATTCTAACTGCTCAGAATAATTATAGACCATCAAACTGGGGATTCTTTCTAAGTGAAATTATATGCAATCAAGTTTTGTGTGCTAAGTATGGGGTGGGCATTGCCTTAAGTGTCTTGATGTGGTTCTAGCAGAGTATTTGTTATGACCCCAAGGAATGAGCTGCATGGTGGGTGCCTTGGGACATGAATCCAACAATTACTCAACACACAGCGACAGTTTGTTTTGCTGTTGTTAGCCAAGATGTGGGCTGATATTGGGACCGGATACGTTGGTACTAACGGACCATGGCTTTTGTTCATGTAGGTCAGCTTAAGTCTTTCCCCCATCATGGTGTGTATATCCATTCCCAAAAAGACAGCAGCACTGAAAGAGAAAGACAACAGAAGCTAAAGATAGACTGTGCACTATCCACAGCTCTAGTCTCATAGGCATCAACTGCACTCTGCAGCATTTAAGGTGAAACTGCTATGTTGTTGAAGATATAAATCTCTTCTCACAAATCATGTTATTTAGTGATAAAATAAAGAAAACATACAACAATGCAAGTTTCTGAATTGGAATAAAAGCATTATACCAGGTATTTGGTGTTTCAGGCAGAAGCAGGCTATTGCCCTTCAAGTTACTGTCCCACATTAGTGGGTTCAAGCATTCCCTTGATTTTCTAGTATGTATGTATCAAGTACTGTTTGAAATCTGTTAAAGGTTCTGGCTTCTATTGTCTTCTCTGAAAGACTGTTCCATATTCTCCCCACTCTTTCAATGAAGATCTCTTGCCTGCTCCATTTTTATGTTTGCTTGCACGCATGTGCAAGAAACATAGTGCCATCATGGGAGATTTCGGAGGTGTGTCACCTCCTCCTCCAATTCAGGCAGCGAGCTGGCAGGCGCAGCCCCTGTAAGCCAATGCATTTTGGAGCTGTCTATGACACGCTCCAAAATGCAGTGGCATACAGTTGAAAGGGGGAGCTACGCTTGAGTGAGCAGCGATAAGAAGCTGCTCACGCGCAGCCCCCCCAGCCGCAGACGGCGCGCCCGCATGCAACATATAGCCGACGGGTGCCTAATCCCGCCGGCTGCGCTTGCATCGCCTCCAACCCCCATCACAGATGGTGCCACGCTGGGAGCCTACCCCAGCATGGCAATCAATGATTTTGCCGACGGGTGCCCAACTCTCGCCGACTGAACGCCCCCAAAGTCATTGTGCCATGCTGGGAGCCCACCCCAGTGTGGCAAGCAGTCCCGCTGACGCCTTTTTTTTTTTTGTCCCTGTAAAACAAAAACTGTCCCACGCACGCCTCCCAAGGCCCCTCCCACATCCCACACCCACCCACTGTGCACCCAGCTCCCCACACCCCCCTCACCCCATACTTACCTCTGGACTCCGGCGCAACGATCTTCAGTGGACCGGAACACGCCTGCACTCTTCAAAGGCAACCGCGAACTGAGGAAATGCCGTAAGCTGTATAATGGGCAGATAGGAGGGTTCAACTTTATTGCATATCTCAGGCATTTTGAGATTTTGCACATTTTCAACATGGGGTTTGGGACCCCTTTCATGAATGATGTCACTGTCATGCGATGCTATTCTCGGCGGGTGATTTCGCCAGTGACTGCGCAGTGACTGCGAAATCACCCTTCGGACTGAATACCACCATGACAGTGACATCATTCATGAGAAGGGGCCCCAAAACCCCCATGTTGAAAATTTGGTGCCAAAATTCCAAAAAATGACTGTTTGATGAGCGTGCGTTGCGCAGTTCCTACGCAGGCTCGTAAGTTCGCGAAATTTCAATATTTTCACTCCAGATTTTCAACATTGCCATTTCACAACACCATCTTATGAGTAGTATGGCTGTCATTTTTCACATCTCACCCAAAATGTGTTTCCGCCCTTGTAGCGCAGAATGGCGCAGTCGGTGTGCGAAATCAATGTACGGGACAAATTAAGAAAATCACAGTGACACTGTTCATGACCAGAGGTCTTGAAATGGCTATGTTAAATTTGGTGAAAAAATCTAAAAGCGACTGTTTTCGACGTGCGTTGCTGGTTCCTACACGCTCATAGGTTTCGAATTTTCAATATTTCCTCTCCAGATTTTCAACATTGCCATTTTCCACACCTTCTTATGAGTAGTACAGCTGTCATTTTTACATCTCACCTAAAATGTGTTTCTGCCCATGAAGCGCAGAATATGCAGTTGAAGTAACTCAGTGTATGGGACATATTATGAAATCACAGTGTCACTGTTCATGAGCAGAGATCTTAAATGGCAATGTTGAAAATTTGGTGACAGAATTCTAAAATGACTGTTTTACGAGTGTGTTGCACAGTTCCCACGCACGCTCGTAGGTTTGCGAATTTTCAATATTTCCACTCCAGATTTCCAACATTGCCATTTTTCCACACCTCCTTATGAGCAGTACAGCTGTCATTTTTCACATCCTGATGAAAACATGTTTCCGCCCATGTAGCGCACAATGGCGCAGTCGGTGTGCAAGCTCAATGTATGGGACACATTAACAAATCCACAGTGACACTGTTCATGAGCAGAGGTCTTAAATGGCTATGTTGAAAACTTGGTGAAAAATGCCTAGAAATGATTCTTTACAAGCGCATGCTACAGTTCCTATGCATGCTCGTAAGTTTGCAAATTTAATATTTTCACTTAGATTTTCAACATGTCCATTTTATTAAACTTCCTTATGAACAGTACAGCTGCAATTTTTCATATGTCACCCAAAATGTATCGCACATGTAGCGCACAATGGTGCTGTTGGTGTGCGAAAGCAATGTTTAGGACAGATTAAGAAAATCACACTTACACTGTTCATGAGCAGAGGTCTTAAAATGGCTATGTTGAAAATTTGGTGACAAAAGTCCATAAAATGACTGTGTTACGAGTGAGCATTGTGCAGTTTCCACGCATCCTCGTTAGTTCATGACTTTGTAATATTTTCAGTCCAGATTTTCACTAGTGGCATTTTTCAACACTTCCTTATGAACAGTACAGCTGCCATTTTTCACAACATGGCCGAAGTGTGTTTCACACTTTCAGTGCAGAGATGCGTGGTCACTGTCGGAAATCATTGTTCGGCACAGATAAAGAAAATCACAGTGACACTGTTCATGATCGGAGGCACCAAAATGCCTGAGTTGACAATCTGCTATAAATATCCCCAACCTACTTATATAACGGATGTGCGTAACAGTTTCTATGTATGCACGTGACTTCACCATTTTTAAATATTTTACTACACATTTGCAACATAGCCATTTTACATCTCCCATGACAGAGTACAGCTGTCATTTTTACAGCCTGTTCAGAATATTTTGCACCTGTGGTGCTAAATCCTGTAGTCACTGTGCATAAGCAGCTTTCAGCTACCAAGCTGATATTCCCCCTGTTCATGAGGTGGGGTCGCAAAACAAACATGTTGAAAATTTGGAGTTAAAATACCAACGAATGCCTGAGGTATTAGGCTTTTCAACTAAATCGCCCAACCCTATAGAGAATGACAGGAATCAGAGGTGTGACTTGGGATTCTTGCCTGTGATGCTCATACCATTCCACACCCTGCAGTCACTGAGAGGCATCAAGGTATGCCTTGGACTCTTCGGCCCCAAACTTCACCCCATTCTCCTATATTGCACCCATCTCACCATATTTCCTAATGAAATGGGTGCATAAGGGCCAAAGACCCCAAGGAACACGTGACACTTGTCAGTCTCTGCAGAGTGGGGTGTGGTGAAATGGCGTGGCCGTTATGCCTGATGACCCAAATGCACACCCCTATGCCTGTCATTCTCTGCAGGGTGGTGGTGGGGTTGGCTTCAGTTCAATACTTCACTGCCATTCCTATTACGCAGCTCTGTAACTTCTACACTACCACTGCCAATGCCAGTAAGCAAACATTCGGCATTGACAAATGCTTGTTTAAGTTGTTCTAGCTCATTCTGTTTTTTTGTGCAACCTCCAACTAAACTCTCAATCACAAAATGTTAGCCACAACTCAGTTTTTATGTCATTTTCACTCAGTATTTCGTAGAATTGGAGCAAGTCTTCTCTTTTTCTTTTTGCCTCTAAAGTGGCTAGTCCTAGATTATCCAGCCATTGTTCTGTATGCCCTCAAGAAGGATGATATCTTTCCTAAGGTAGGGCTTCATAATGGGGTTCAACAATGCATGTGGGTCTCATGTAAGTTATATACATTGGAAGGATACCCTACTCTGTTCTAGTGATGAATTATTTTTAAGGCAACCTATCACTGTATTAGCTGTCATTACTACCTTGCTGCAGTGTTTTCAAACCTGAAGTCAGTACTTATTATGACTCCCAAATTCCTGTCATTTGTAATTTGCTTAAGCTCTGTATCATACTGGTTGCAGTCATGATTTGTGTTTCTTGGGCCTAGGTACAATATGTTGTTTTAATGACTGCATTTTATTTAAATTATATAATGCTGACCATGTATTACACTGACTGCACACTGTGTATGTAAAGCACTTGGTGTAATGTAACAACAGCAATAGGATTCCATGCAGAAAAATGAGGAACTTTTGGCATCAATAATGATAGCGGTTGACTTTGGTGTCTTGTATGTTCATTCCCCTGTGGCTGCTACACCTGCCTACTCTAACATTATTGAACACACATGGAGCAGCTCCAGCAAAGACATTCTGTAAAAAACTATCAGCATGCCCCAAGGGAAACTGTGCAATAGTTCCAAGGCATCACTCTGTGACTATCAAAGAGCTCAGCTGTGACTAGAAACAGTAACCCTTGTATTGCAGCAGAAAGACTTCACACATCTGTAAACAGAAAGACTATGCATTGTGTTACTGTAAAGAGACTTCACACAACTGTAGATAGAAACAGTATTCCCACTACTGCAGTAGAAAGACCTCACTCACTGTGCTACTTAAATACTTCAACTCTCATACCAGTATGAAACTCCCATTTGATGTTGAGCACACTTTCATATAATGTCTGTAGTTGTCCAAGTGTGCAGTGCATTAATCTTCTATAGTGACTCTACCTATTATAGGAGGTTGCACATTCTAACCCTTACAGATCTGGCTCAGTGGACATAGCTGTGAACAGGCAAAGGAAGCACATACTCACTACTGCAGTCTTCACAACTGGGTAGCTTCCAACCCCACTGCTGGCCCTCAGTAGAATGGAGATTCCTTTACAGATGCTCCCTAAGCCAACAGTCACTCCTGGCCTGTACCCATCCCACCTGGCTGTGTAGACATGTGCACACTCAGGACTGAGTGTGTAGTGGACCTGCAGGTACAGCTGTGGATGTGCATAGGTCCCTGCATGTAATGAGTTTGACCTTTGTGTACCACAAGACTATGTATTCACCTCTCTGCAGGTGTGGAACTTGATGTGGTCATACAATGATCAGTTATTATTGTGAAGAAATCACTAGTATCTACTTTATTGATCCCACTGAGGAACTTAAATATCTCAATCATGTCCACTGGTTTCTTCCTATCCTCCAGGGTGTACATGTTCATCTCCTCCAAGTGCGCCTCATAAGTCCACCTGTTGTCCCTAAATCATTTTGGTTTCCTTTCCTTTCTCTTCTCTGCCTCCAGTCTGTACCTACCTCTCTTACAGTGTGGATTCCGAAATGTAGACTGTACTCCAAATGAGTTCAGACTAGAGATCACCTCCCTGTACAGGGGCATTATCACCTCCCTCCTTCTGCTAGTGATCTGTAGAGAGGCATTATTACCTCACTCCCTCTGCTAGTGATCTGTAGAGGGACATTATTACCTCACTCCTTCTGCTAGTGATCTGTACAGGGGCATTATTACCTCACTCCTCTGCTAGTGATCTGTACAGGGGCATTGTACCTCACTCCCTCTGCTAGTGATCTGTAGAGGGGCATTATTACCTCACTCTCTCTGCTAGTGATCTGTACAGGGGAATTAGTACCTCACTCCTCTGCTAGTGATCTGTACAGGGGCATTATTACCTCACTCCTCTGCTAGTGATCTGTATAGGGACATTATTACCTCACTCTCTCTGCTAGTGATCTGTACAGGGGCATTATTACCTCACTCCCTCTGCTAGTGATCTGTACAGGGGCATTAGTACCTCACTCCTTCTGCTAGTGATCTGTACAGGGGCATTATTATCTCACTCCCTCTGCTAGTGATCTGTACAGGGGCATTATTACCTCACTCCCTCTGCTAGTGATCTGTACAGGGCATTATTACCTCACTCCCTCTGCTAGTGATCTGTATAGGGACATTATTACCTCACTCCCTCTGCTAGCGATCTGTAGAGGGGCATTATTACCTCACTCCCTCTGCTAGTGATCTGTACAGGGGCATTATTACCTCACTCCTTCTGCTAGTGATCTGTACAGGGGCATTATTATCTCACTCACTCTGCTGGTGAGCTGCCCAGAGGCATTCTCACCTCCTTGCTTTGTCTAGTGATCTGTACAGGGGCATTATTACGTCACTCTCTCTGCTAGTGATCTGTACAGGGGCATTATTACGTCACTGCCTATGCTAGTGATCTGTACAATTAAATTATTTATTTATTTGTTTTTATTAACAGGGTTAAGTGCACTAGACATGATATAGGCCTAAAGCAGTAAAAAAAAAATTCTGTACAAGGTGTTGTGTACATAGCAGTTGAAGTTGCATAGGTGTAAAGTCACTAGGAGATATAAAATACCAGCCATAGTAGTGACAAGGTGTATAGAAAAAGCAGCAAAAATGAACAGGGTTACTAAGTTCAGTGTTTGGCATAACCAGTAGGCAAGTTTCAAACATTATAACGCAAGTTATCACAAGGAAAAGGCAATGCTACATCATACATACACTAGAGGAGGAACATTCATGTACATAGTAAAGATATGATAAGGAAGCAGTAAGGAGTGGGCAGCAGCACGCATTAAGGCATTTGTAGAAAGTGAATAGAAACAGTACTATCGCCTTCCTTTGGCTAGTGATCAGTATAGGGGCAGAATCACCTCCTGCAGAAGCACAAGACTTCACCCACAGCCAACAATAATGCAGAGAGATTTCCTTAAATATTTCTCATGGTTTTATTTCAGAGTAAAATGTACAGCACCAAAACACCCGACACTTTGAGTCTAAGTGTGACCCTTCCTCAGGGTTTTGTGCAATGTCTTGTGACTCTGCCTGAACTCCTTACTACAGCCGTACCAGTTAGACACAGCTCTGAGTGCATGGATTTTTGTCTCCCTCTTCCTTTCTCTTGTGCTCTGTACAGGGGCATTATCATCTCCCTCCTTCTGCTAGTGATCTGTATAGGGGCATTATCACCCCCTCCTTCTGCTAGTGATCCCCCTACTAATGCATCCCAGAACCTGATGTGCTGTTCCCATGGCTTTACTGCATTGTGATGATGTCTTCAAAGTAACCGTGGCTTTAGCCCCTTAAACAGGATCAGTCTGTCTTCTACCCTCCCCTGTAATTTTTAAGAACCCAAAGGGTTCTGGGGCTCTGGGGTACACATATAATGTGAAAAGTAAGCCTTTGTTCCTGCACCAAGCACTTAGGAAAATGGCCACTTGCGTTCCAATGGCGTCATGTCCACAGATTAATCCATTTGGATTTTAAAAGTAAAAACTGAGAGCAGCAGGTAAAAGTATGCTAGACAATCCTGACTATTGATTTACTTCACTAGATACCCTTTTAAAGAAACTGATCCTTGACATCCAAAGATACTAGGTCAGTAAGCTTCTCCTTATCCATGGCCTGTAGCACATTTCAAATGCCACCTATTGTCAACAAAGCACACCAAGCATCAGCATGCGTGCAGGGGGGGTGGGGACTTGTCAAACTCCACCCCTCAGTAAAGCGGCCCTTTGCTTAATAACAGTGATATTAAAAGACAGTGAGCAGGATTCGAACATGGCTTCGATCACCACAAGTCCCGGGTGCACTGACAATACAGTGCATGGGGCTTGCAGCGATCTAATGGGAGTTTCCATCCTGCGCGGCAACTGACACAAGTTAGAGCAACTTTTTCCATTCTAACTTGTGGAGATCCCAGGGGCCTTTTTTACAGAGCTTGTGCAGATATTTGGTGCAAGCTGCCACAAAGTTCTTTATTTATTAAATTAAATGTATTGATTTTGTAAGTATACAGTATGACATCATGACATACAATAACTCAGCACGAATATATTCATCAAAAATATAAACTGTCATGCCACTCCCCTCCCCCCACCTTTCCTCCCCACTGGCATCACACTTACACCTTGGGGTGCCTAACAGAAAGGCAATTCATATCTTCTACCCTAAATCACCATTGTCTGAGCCTTTGAGACTAAGTTCCAGGCTCACCCCTTCAGAGGGGCATTGTTGTAACGTATATAGTGAGTGAAAGCCCTCCCACAGTTTTTTTGTATCTAGCCAGAGAACTCCATAAGCTGGCATGCATCTGTTCTGTCCTGAGATTGAACAATAAGTCTTGGAGCCATTCACTATAAGAAATGCGCTTCCCATCAACCCAGTGTCATGACACCAGTTTCTTTAAGGTCAGTGATACCAAAACCATATGGTATTTACAAGATTTCACTGGAATCAAGGAGAAGAGACCTAAGACACAAATTTCCAGGGTTAATAGATTCTCCAACCCCAGTAAAGGATCTGACTTTACTTTGATGGTATCCCATAAACCTTTGCTTGGAGGGCATTCCCAAAACCTATGTAAAAGGGTGCCCTCATGCTACTCACATCTGGTACAGAGTGGAGAAAGGGCACAGTTCATCCTGTGTAATTTCACTGGGAACCAATACATGTCATTGATAATTTGGTATTGGGTTAGCAGGAGCCTATCTTGTGGAATATATTAGTGTAAATCCTTCCAGATGACCTCCTACTTACTGTTATATGGAGGAAAAACCATAGACCAATATTTTGGGTCCTTATACTGTGCCTCTAAGGATTTGGATACCAACAAGGTGTACAAGAGGGAGACAGCATGAGGTTTCCCAAAACCTTTCCCCAAGAGGCTTCCCAGTCTTCATCTCTGCCTGACACTCTCATATCTTTACATACATTTACCACCATATGATGTCTAGGAATTTGATATTTTGCCATGATCTCTGCCGAGGTCATACAGTGGTCATCCTTGAGAAAGTCCCCTAAATTGGATCCTGTAGTCTGAGGAGTCCAGGTATCTGGAATTTGTTTCCCTGCTATTTTCAAATTGGGATTCCCAGTTACTGGTTGAAAGGTGCTCTTTGTGTTTCTGAGCCCCAAAATGGAGCACAGTTGAGTGTGGATTCTTAATGAGGTAATTATAGGGGGAGCCAGCTTACTTAACAAGACCTTGGGAGAGAGTACAACCTTGCCCTTTGATTAATCTCCATTTTGGAATTGAATTCCCTTTCTAATGTTACCCAATCCAGAATATACAAGTCTGGGTCTGTCCTTTCCCCTAGGTCCAACCCACCTCAGATACATGTTCAAATGGCTTGCCCAATAATTAATTCCAAAATGAGGTAATCTCAACCCACCAAAATGTTTAGAAGGTGCTAGTTTTTTATAGGCCCAATGGCAAGATTTACCCCCCTCCAGATGAATGCTGATACAATGGAGTGTACTTTTGTAAACCAGACCAGGGCTATCCAGGTGTTCAACATACACAGGGGGTAAAACAACTGCGGAGAGTACATTCATTTTTATCAAATTTATGCGCCCCCGTAATGAAATAGGGAGGGATTGCTATCTCCCCAGGTCTTGTTAAATTGTTATCAACCATGAATCCAGATTCTGGGATCTATCTGGGCATCCCCCCTAGTTAAAAAGAGACCTAAATATTTGATTTTCTTAGGGCACCAATGTAACCCCAGTTTTCAGTGTCACTCTTTGACACACTGCTGTTGAAGGGGAAAACCATGGTTCTACTCTGGTTTATTTTATAGTTAGACATCGCACTAAACCCCTTTATTACAGATTGTACTACTGTTATCGACTGACTGGGTTGTTGTAGATGCAAAAGAGCATCATCATCTGCATACGCAGACAGTTTGAACTCATGCAAACCCACCATCACTCCTTGTACCCCTACTTGTTCTCTCAACAAAGATAGCAAGAGATCAAGATAAATATTATATAAAAGGTGAGACGAGGGACACCTCTGGTGAGTACCAGAGTGAAGACTGAAATAGTCTGAGATTAACTCATTACAGTAAAAGTGGTCTTGTGAGCATAATGCAGTATAATGCAGAAACCCATTCCATAAATTTAGTAGGAAAGCCGAACCTCGCCATGGTACCGAAAAGAAACTGCCAGTCAACACAGTCAAATGCCTTCTCCGCATCCAGTGACATCAGACCAGCCAGCATCTCTAAGTCCCGGGATGTGGAGAACATGTGCACCAGTTTCCTGAAATAATCTGAAGAGTTTCTTCCTGGCTTAAATCCCACTTGGTCCTGATGAATTATCTGGGGTAACACCAAGTTGAGTCTGCCCGCCAATAACTTTGGTAATATCTTGACATCACAATTAAGCAATGATATGGGTCTGTAGCTTGTAACTTGTTTTGGGTCTTTCTCAGGTTTGTGGAGCACTACTATGATTGCTTCAAAAAGTGTAGGATCTATTGGGTTAGCATTAAGGATCCAATAAAATAACCTCTTTAACCACAGGGAGATCCACTTGCTAATTTTTTTATAAAAATCTGGGGAAAACTCATCTGGGCCTGGATCCTTGTCCAAGGCAAGTGATGAGATAACTATTGTGATCACCTCCTCAAGTTAGGAAGGAAATCAACCATTCACCATGCAGAGGCGGCAGAGCTGGGAGAGGTATGGAGTCTATATAGTCCCAGACTGACTGCAAATCTGATAGATTATCCATGGGGCTATAAAGTTCTTTACGGTATTGACCAAATTCACCGGTGATGTCTTGAGGTGAAAGAGAGAGGGACCCATCCACCTGAGATCGAATCCCTTTAACCAATCTGGAAGTTTCAGCTTTTTTAAGATGCAAGGCAGGCAAATGCCCCATCTTCTCCCCCTGATCAATATATTTAGAGCCAGTTTTTAAAATGACGTATTCCACTTTCTCCCTAAGAAGGCAAGGGTATTGGTCCCTAAGACTTAGCAATCCTGTTTGCTCCGAAGCCAGGGTAGATGGGGAAAGCAAGCCCTCCAGATTGCAGATCTCTGTTAACAACTCAAATGTTTTGCTCTTCCTCTGCTTTTTCCACTCTGAAGCGAGCTTGATGAATTCCCCCCTCAAAGCACATTTTAGAGCACCCCATTCCAAGTCGAGGCATTCTGTGGAATGCAAATTTATACTTGTATAGGATCAGATTTCTTGCAAAATCTTATCTGCTATAGATGTTTCATTTAACAACTGATTATTCAGTTTCCACACTGAATCTTTGGGGATGTCATCATGAAAGATCATTGAGCAGCTGGAAACCGAGTGTTCAGAATTAACCCCCAGTTGTATATTAGCATCCATTAACCCTCCGAATAAGGTTTGACTAACTAAGAAGTAATCAGTTCTGGATTGGGTTTTATGTACATTGGACCTGAATGTGAAGTCCCTGACCATAGGGTGGAGGATTCTCCAAGGGTCGCATAGACCCAAATGGCCCACCAGGTCCCTGAAGGCCCTCTGTGCCGGAGACATTCCTTTCCTTATGGAGTCTGACCTGACCAAATCCGGGGAGAAGGGGAGATTCCAACCCCTCCAAGTATAATCAGGCAGCCTATGAAAGGAGCTAAGATCTGTAGAAGTTCCAAAAACAAGCCCAGGGAGTCCACGTTCGGGCTATATACACTACCCATCACCAGGGTGGTCCTATCAAGACCACCCTTTTACAAGGATGTACCACCCATTTGGGTCTCTCACCACTTGCTCTCGGGTGAATGGAATACTCCTAGCAATTAAAATAGTGACTCTCCTGCTTTGGGTACTGTCTCCTACACTATAAATCTGCCCCACAAATTGGCATCGGAAGAGTACACCTTCCCTCTCCAAAAGGTGGGTTTCTTGGAGGATTGAGATGTCACTTTTTAAATGTTGTAGGTGTTTCAGCACCTGCTATCTGTTATTTGTATTTCTGGCTCCATGTACATTCCAAGTGCAATACCTATGACATTGAGGGCAATCGCCATAGCTTAGATTGCCTCTTCTGTAAACAGTAACTAAAACACAGTTTCCCCAGTGCAAAGCCAGAGCCCCCCCTCCATGGAGCAACACTTCTACTCCATCCCTCTCCCACCCACACACCCACACCCTCCCAAAAGTCCCCTTGTCTTCCCCTGAAGCAGATATCTTACTGAACTCATGTAACTGTCTACTCCCCCGCCACTGCTTTTACATACATGATGTGCCTTCCATCACAGCAGTAAACCCATCTCCCTCACCCTCTCCACCCAACCATCACATCACATATTTATGCAGTCCTACTACTTCACCCCACCTGGAAGGTCTGTCCAATGGGAGAAGAACCCCACAATGCTTCAGGGGAGTGTGTCCAAAATTGAGAGAACAGTGAGTCCTTAAGGGCACCCCAAACAAAGTCCACCCTGCTAGTAAGGTTCACACAGTGCCCCTTAGTTAATTCCCACACCCATTGGCAAAAAACAAGGAGCTATAGAACCAGGAGTTCCTGGAAAATAGCCCTGAACCCAATATGGAGGATTGCAAACCTATTATACAGTCCCACTCCAATATACCCACTTACTGCAAACCTCCTCGACCCCTATGGGTTAGAAACCCCCCCATCACCTCTACAGGTGCGTTTACCGGCTTTCCCCTCCAGCCCAGTATGCAGGCCAAATGTAATACCACATGTAGGAAGGGAAAAGGAAAAGGGGAGACAATCTCGACAAGACCCCCCCTGAAGAAAAAATCCTGACCTACTGCATTTGAACCTAAACATCACTGACCAAATCCCTGTAGCTCACTAAACTCCACCCTACTAACAGTGCAGAGCACATGGAATTAAACATAGAAACATAGAAACATAGACTTTGACGGCAGATAAGGACCACTTGACCCACCCAGTCTGCCCATTTCCCTACCTACTGGATAAGCTGCAGATTCTAGTTAACCAACAGCCTACTTACTGCAACCCCCCACTACAATTGCCTTGTGTCTGTCCCATGCATGTTTGAATTCCCCCACTGTTTTAGACACAACAACCTCCCCAGGAAGGCAGTTCCACGCATCCACCACTCTCTCCATGAAAAAAGTCCTCACATTACCCCTGAGCCATCCCCCCTCTATCTTTAAATTGTGCCCCCTTGTTCTTACACATCTCTTTTTCTGAAAGATGCTACCCTCCTGGACTTTGTTGATTCCCTTGAGGTACTTGAAAGTTTCTATCATGTCCCCCGTCCCTCCTTTCATCAAGGGTATACATATTAAGTTCTCTCAGCCTCTCTTCATATGATTTCTGATGCAGACCCTGCACCATTTTAGTTACCCTCCTCTGGACTGCTTCCATCATGTCTATGTCATTGCGTAGATGAGGTCTCCAAAACTGCACAGAGTACTCCAGATGGGGTCTCACCAACTGTCTGTACAGTGGGATAACCACTTCCCTTTTTCTACTTGTGATGCCCCTTCCTATGCATCCCAGTGTCCCCCTGGCTCTCCTTACTGACTTCCCTCATTACTTACCAACCTTTAGATCATCTGATATGACTATCCCCAAGTCTTGTTCCATTTTTGTTGTTGTTAGTACCTCCCCTGCTATTGTGTACTCTTCTCCAGGGTTTTTGCTTCCCAGGTGCATTACTTTGCACTTCTTTGCATTGAATCTAAGTTGCCATATGTCTGACCATTCCTCCAACCTTGCCAAGTCCCTTCTCATCCTTTCTACCCACCTTGCGTATCAACTCTGTTACAGATCTTTGTATCATCTGCAAAGAGGCATACCTTTCCCTCCAGACACTCTGCAATATCACCTATAAAGATGTTAAAGAGGACTGGACCCAGTACTGAGCCCTGAGGTACACCCCTTTCTTCAGAATGTGTTCCACTCACTATTACTTTCTGTGTCCTGTTATGCAGCCAGTTTGCTACCCAGGCTACCACCCTGGGACCCACTCCCAGGCTGGCTAACTTGATTATTAATTTTTTGTGTGGGACTGTGTCAAATTCCTCGCTAAAGACTTTTTTATTTATTTATTTTTTTTAGTAGTTTAACCAGGAGTAGCACACTAAGCTGAAAGCTTTTTTACAGGAGTGACCTGGGAGCACAGGGAAGTTAAGTGACTTGCTCAGAGTCACACAGTATGCAAGTGGAAGCTATGGGATTCAAACCCAGGTCTGGTCTGCTGGATGTCACCAGATTTGCAGCTCAGAGCCTTAAAACACGGTGCTATACTGCCTCCCAAGTCTCCCAAAGTCTAGGTAGGCCATATCCACAGCCCCTCCCTGGTCTATTACTTTGGTCACCCAGTGAAAGAAATCTATTAGATTCATCTGACATGACCTTCCTTGTGTAAATTCATGCTGCTTTGGGTCCTTAATCATAATAGAAACAAGCAAGTCTTCTCCTTGTAGGGAAGTTGCATCGATTAACAAGCTGCGCATCAGTCCTGCATAACTTCAGGATGTGTCTTCAGGTCTCCATGCTGAATCTAAGACCTTACCCCATGATATGGGCATGCAGCAAATCAAATGGGAAACCAAGTCAAACAGTCTCTTGTTCCCCCAACCTTCAAATACATACCGGGGGATGCAGAAATGAAAATCAATGTGCCGAAGTGGGTAGTTCTGTTTGCACATACTCACAGATGCAGTTCTTTAATCAGGCTGAAAACCAAAAGGCCTCCCAGAGGAATGATCAGCTGTCTCAGAACAAATCTGGTAGTGCCTTCTTGAGAGTCTTTTCTGCCATCTTGTGGTCTTCAAAAGAGCTCCATTTCCCATCCAAAGATACTTGGAAAATCACTGGGTACATCATTCTAAAACGGATATTGGCTGCCAACAACTTCGTGACCATTTTATGAAAAGCCACTCTTCTCTGGTGGACAGTAAGTGAAAGGTCCTGGGCTACCCGGATTGGCTTCCCTTCCCTTCCCACAACACTTCCTTAATTTTCCTCAGTTTATTCAAGAAGTTCTGGCATTCTTGATAATTAAGGAATTTAAAAATGAAAGTCTGGGGTTGGGCTCTGGGCGGGGGGCGCTAGACTCAGGGCACAATGTGCCCGCTCAATGACATAGGCCAAACTGAAGGGTGAGGGCCCCACCAGCTTCTCCATGAATTTTTGAGTGAAAACCACAGCATTGTTCCCTTCTTCTTTCTCAAGAAGACTGATTACCAATACATTATTTATGCCACTTCTCCCTTCGAGATCTTCTATTTTTGCTTCTAATCTTTGGATCTTCTCCCTGGTCTCCACCATAGCGGGGCCTATTTTGTATAGCCTGCACTCTGCCAATATCACCCTGGCCTTGAAGTCATGGGTACACCTATTCAGGTCTTCTACAGCTGTTGATATACCTTTAACATCATCTTTCATGGATCTCTTTTCTTCCCTGAAGGAGCAAAATTCCTGAAGAAATTTCTCCAGAGTAAGCAGTGTTGAGTCTGGAGAGCCCACTGAGAGCTTCCCAGCTGAGCCCTCCTGTGCCGTCACTTTCTTCGGTGCCTTCTTTGGTGTATTCAGTGGTGTGTGCCGTGACAGCGCAGCTGGCATCTCTGCTTCCATTCCTAACCAATCATGCCCAAAACTGCTGTGCACATTGTCAGTAAGTACTACCTACACTTTAACTGTGAAAAGAGGTGCAAATAAGAGTTTTAAAATGTGCATTTTTGATGGAAAAGGAGAGTTTAGTGGGAGCTTGATCTAGGGCTGCTAACCCAAAAGCTGCATCATGTGATTCCCCTGCAAGCTGCCACAAATCATAAAAACTGTTGTAACTGCACCTGAGACTGTAAAATCAGGTGCAGGTGTGGCAAAGGAGTTTGTGCCCTACCAGAAGTGCTGTGGCACAGGATCTGGTGCAAGCCCTGCACTGTGTTTTTAACATCCTGCCCATTAAGCTTAACCAGACAGAAATTAAAAAGGATACTGCTGAGGTGAGAAATGTGGTTGATGATGTTAAAACAGGCTCTGATTTGATAAACAAGCATTGAAACACAAATCAGTCAAGAGTTGCTATTATAGAGCACTCTATGCTAAAACTAGAAGAGTCACTGGAGCTGTACAATAAGAAGATACAACTGTTACAGCAAAAACAAAACTGATTGTTTCAAGAACAGAGCATGAAAGAACAGTGTCGGAGTTATGGCTATACTAGAAGTTTCAAGTTCAAGTTTATTGCAGGAAAGACTCCGTTGAGCAAGCTCATTCACAAGGAGGTCCTGATGCACATACACATACAGTTCACAATTACATAGACAGGAGATACAAAATGTAGAACAACAAAGAAAAAAATATATAATACAAGAGGTATACACAATAGAAGTCCTTATGCTATATATGCAGTACATTCCAGCTTTAACCTTGTCCTAAATTATGCAACACATTTCAGTTAATAAGTAGAGGGCCAGTTGGTACCTAGGAAGTTGACTTGGGGTTGGGGGCCTAGTAGCACCTACATATGTCTTTTAATTTAGAGATAGCTAGTGTTTTGTATGAGTTAATTGATACAATGCTGGTTAGCTTCATCATGGCTTGTAGTTGGTTCCAAATGTTTGGGAGGGTGTATGAGACAGCTCTTTGGCCAGCTGTGGTACATGTCCTGGGAACATCTAATAGGATAAGGTCAGATTTCCTTAGGGAGTAGGCGCTATGCGAGATGTGTATGAGAGATGTTAAGTAGACAGGCAGTTTGTGGAGTAGTAATTTGAGGGTCCAAATGCCAGCATGCAGGCGGTGTCTGGTGGCAAGAGAGGTCTACCCAACTGCTGCATAAAGAACACAGTATTGGGTCCTGTACGCAGAGTCAGTAATGAAGTGAAGAGCACGGTGATAGAGTACATCCAGTTTAGATAGGCTCAAGGTTGGTGAGTAGATAAAGATAATGTTTCCGTAGTCAAGCAAGGGAAGGAATGTTGCTTGGACAAGTCTTTTGTGGGTCGTGAGAGAAAAGAGGGTCCTATTTCTAAAGAAGAAACCCAAGCCTCTTTGATAGATCTTCGATGTGGTTGTTGAAGGCAAGACACAGCGGGTCTTAACGTGATACCCTTCCTGGGGGAAAATATAAGTGGAGGTGACTTGATCAGTCATAGTATAAAAACCAAAAAGGGTAGTGGAAGTGTTCTCTATGTAAACTCATTGTCTAAGACCATAGACATTATTAATGAAAAAATCATGACAGTCAACGCTGAAACCTGTGACAGGGTAGAATAGAACCCTGTCCCACTTGTTAGGGAGAGGATATGTAAATGCAAGGATCTGTATTCTTTCCTTTTCTCTCTCTTCTCTGTCTGGTTGCACAACCAGATTTTCCTGTGAGACTTTGTACTTGATCAACCCGAACAGTCTCACAATCCTTCGCCTCATTGCCTCTCTGTTTTCTCTTGCTGTCTGTTTTTTTCTCCCTTGTATATCTAGGTCTGGTAATATAAAATATATGAGAATCAATGTATGGAAATGTTGCTGATATTGAGATCACTTCCATTTAGAAAATGTTTAGTGTTACTGTTAAAATGTATATATTTATGATTTGAGATGACTGTAAAAAGCTAGAGGTTACTTGGGTGCAAATGCCTGAGCCTTTTGCAGTTGCTGTGGGGACCTCAGGAAGTTCTAGAAAATGGCCAGAAAGGAGGAGTGGAAGAACAATGTGGAAAAATCAAGACTGCCATCATGGAGGCAACAAGTCTTTGTGTGAAACTGATAAAGAAAACAAAATGGAGTAAAAGACCACTACGGTTCTCAAAAGAGGTGGCAGGGAAGATTAGGGAGAAAAAAGTAGCATTCAAAAAGTATAAGCAATCACAGAAGGAGCACGACAGAGAACTGTATCAGTTAAAGCAGAAAGAACTAGGGAAGGCAGTCAGAATAGCAAAGGCCCAAACTGAGGAAAAGATAGCTAACTCAGTTAAGAAGGGGGATAAAACCATTTTATAGGTACATTAGGAGCATAGAAAGGTTAGGGGAGGAATAGTGAAGATTAATAAAGGAGAGGGGAGATGAGCAGAGGGAGACAGTGAAAGGGCAGAGATACTGAATGAATACTTTTGCTCAGTATTCACAAAAGAAGAAGAGGAGCTACAGAAATCAAACAATAGAAGCACTCTGGGTGGGGGTTGACACCAGTCCATTTACAGAAGAAAGGGTTCTGAAAGAACTCCTAAAACTCTAGGTGGACAAAGCAATGGGGCCTGATGAGATTCACCCCAGAATTCTAAAAGAACTAAGGGGGGACCTAGTGACATCACTGACTACCATTTTAACAAATCATGGGAGGATGGGGTAGTACCTGAGGAATGGAGTAGGGCAGGTGTGAGTCACCTTCACAAAAGTGTGAGCAAGGCAGAAGCAGGAAACTACAGACCTGTTAGTTTGACCTCAGTGGTAGGGAAAATGATGGAATCAATTCTGAAAGAAAGAATTGTTGAGTACCTAGAGGCCAGTAGGCACAGAACCCAAGGCAGTATGGATTCACAGCAGGAAGGTCATGTCAGATAAATCAAATCAATTTCTTTGACTGGGTGACCAAACTAATAGACCAGGGAGGGGCTATGAATATGGCCTACCTAAACTTTAGCAAGGCATTTGACACATTCCCACTCAAAAGATTAATAATCAATTTAGTCAGCCTTGGAGTGGGTCCCAGGGCGGTAGCCTGGGTAGCAAACTGGCTGCACAACAGGACACAGAAGGTAATAGTAAATGGAACCCACTCTGAAGAAAGGGGGGTTACTAGTGGAGTACCTCAGGGCTCAGTACTTGGTCCAGTCCTCTTTAATGTCTTTATAGCTGACATTGCAGAGGGTCTGGAAGGAAAAGTATGCCTCTTCACAGATGACACAAAGATCTGTAACAGAGTTGATATAGAAAGGGGGAAGAAAGGATGAGAAGGGACTTGGCAAGGCTGGAGGAATGGTAAGACGTATGGCAACTTAGATTCGATGGAAAAAAGTGCAAAGTAATGCACCTGGGAAACAAAAACCCAGGAGAAGAGTACACAGTGGTAGGGGAGGTACTAATAACAACAGTAATGGAATGGGACCTGGGTGTAGTCATATCAGATGACCTAAAGGTGGGCAAGCAATGTGAGAGGTCAGTAAGGAGAGCTGGGAGGATACTGGGATGTATAGGGAGAGGCATCAGAAGTAGAAAAAGGGAAGTGGTTATCCCTCTGTATAAACAGTTGGTGAGACCTCATCTGGAATACTGAGTGCAGTTTTGAAGACCCCATCTCTGTAAGGATATTGACAGGATGGAGGCAGTCCAGAGGAGAGCAACTAGAATGGTGCAGGGTCTGCATCAGAAACCATATGAAGAGAGACTAAGAGAGCTTAATATGTATACCCTTGACGAAAGGTGGGATGGGGGGTATGATAGAAACTTTCAAGTACCTCAAGGGAATCAACAAAGTCCAGGAGGGTAGCATCTTTCAGAAAAAGAGATGTGCAAGAACAAGGGGGCACAATTTAAAGATAGAGGGGGGATGACTCAGGGGCAATGTGAGGACATTTTTTTTCACGGATGGAATCACCTTCCTGGGGAGGTTGTGGGGTCTAAAACAGTGGGGGAATACAAACATGCATGGGACAGACATAAGGCAATTATGGTGGGGGTGTAGGAGGAAGTAGGCTGTTGGTTAACTAGAATCTGCAGCTTATCCAACAGGTAGGGAAATGGGCAGACTGGGTGGGCCAAGCGGTCCTTATCTGCCATCAAAGTCTATGTTTCTAAGTTCTCAAAGTTCTAGCAACTCCTGAAATTTACAAAGAACAGGATGCTTGCAAAGGATGGGGGTTGAAGAGACTTATGAAACAGCTAAGCTGAGCTGCAAGGGGGGGGTTTACAAGATAAGATTTTATTTTGCTTCTGTATATAGCTATTCTGAACAGGTTTATTTTATTTTATGTTACTGCAACTACAAATAAACAGTTTTGTGGAATTTTATAACTGCTCCTGGGTTTTCCCTATGCTTCCTGACCTGTGCCTCAATGACAGATGGTGTTAGCAGTGGGATTTAAGCTGTGCATACCCTAAGACAGCAGCTTTGTGCGTGGGTACTGGACATAGTACCAGGGAAGCAAAGAGGAAGGTATGGATTCTGCAGCAGAAGTCCAGTCTGAGATTGTACAGCCAGCACAAATTATGGAAAAAGAACAAGAAATGACAGAACCTAAAAGCCTGACGGACTTTTTGAAATGGTGGACCATACAACAAAAAGAGATGGAGAAGCAGAGAGAAAAAGAAATTTAACGGTTAGAAGCGTTGAGGAGAGAAGAGATGCAGCCACAGGAGCAGCACATGAGAGAAGAGATGCAATGACAGGAGCAACGAAGCAACAATGACTGGATGCCATGCAAGCTACCAAAGGCAGAGGATCCAGCACAGACCCAGAGGGGAACAACAAAGCAACAATGGCTGGATGCCATGCAAGCTACCAAAGGTAGAGGATCCAGCACAGATCCAGAGGGGAGCAATGAAGCAACGATGACTGGATGCCATGCAAGCTACCAAAGGTAGAGGATCCAGCACAGATCCAGAGGAGCAAAAAATGCAAGTAATTTTAAGGCCATTAAACTTACAAAGCTGTGTCCCTCAGATGATATTGAGGCATACTTGACAACCTTTGAAGGAATTGCCACAGCCTGCCAGTGGCCAATCAGACTGGTAACCTACCTGGTAGGGAAAGCCCAGCTTGCCTACAGCAGTATGGACACTGCACAGTCAGAAAACTATGACCTGGTGAAAAGCGAAATCCTGAAAAGGTACAACATCTCCAGAGAGACCTACAGGAAGAGATTTCAATCTCTGAGGTACAACTCAGTTGATAATCCTCAAGAAGCCTTCACCCGACTCCGAGAACTCTTGATGAAGTGGATCCAACCAGAGAGCAAAACAGTTCCACAGATCATCGACACATTTGCCATGGAGCAATTCATCAACATCTTGCCTACAGATGTGCAGCTGTGGGTAAAGAAACACCAACCAGAGAATGGGGAAAAGGCTGTTTCTTTGGCTGAGGATTACCAAATGGTGAGACAGATGCCACAGCAGCGAAGTAACAGCCAAGCACCGACAAGACACTCTTTTACCCGTTTACATTCCCAGCCTCCTAAGAACTCTGGTGGGGGTAACAGATCTGTGCCAAAAGATGTTATCTGCTATAACTGTAATAAGTCAGGCCATTTTGCAAAAACTGCCGTAATAAAGAGAGTGGCACTGGAGCAGATTTGTCCTTGGCACACTGGGACAAGTACCTAACAGATGTGAAGGTGGGGAATAAGACTGTAAAGGGACTCATTGATTCAGGAAGTAGACAGACCCTAGTGCATGTTAAAGTGCTGGGAAAACACTGTGCAAAGGGACCAGGTACTGGTGTCATCTGCATTCACGGGGACACTCGATACTATCCCACCACCCAAGTGACTCTGACCATCAATTGTGTGTCACATCAAATGATAGTGTGGGTAGCACCAAAGTTACCTGTACCTGTGATTATTGGAAATGACTTTTCAGGATTTACTGAGTTGATCAAAAAAAGGAGTAAGTCCTGATGTTTCAGCAGCTGTGATTACAAGAGCTCAGGCCAAGAAAATTTCAGACAGTGGGGAAACTTTTCCGTTCAGTGATTTTGAATTAGACTTGTTGAGCACAGCTCCAAGATCAGGAAATCCAGGAAAGAAAGACAAAGCCTGAAAAAACTGTGGCAACAAATGACTGATGGACATGAAGGGTTAAAATATGAAAATGCTGAAACTAAACTAACAACTGATTGTGATTTTCTTTCAGAACAAGCTAACGATGTTTCTCTCCAGGGTTATTTTAAGCAGCTGGAGGCAAAACCAAAACAAGGTGCCCCAAGGTTAAAAAATGTAATGGCTTACTGTACAGAGTTTGGGTTAAACCTCAGGCACAGGAACAGACAGAACAATTGGTTATACCACAAAAGTATGGAACAGAACTGTTACAGATAGTACATGATAATCCTATGGCTGGTCACTCAGGGAGGGATCACACCCTTGCCAGATTGCCGTATAGATTTTACTGGCCAGGAATTCATGAAGATGTGACTACCTACTGTAATTCCTGTGCTGAGTGTCAGAAAGTAGTCCCAGACACTAGAAAAGACAAAGTGCCCCTGGTACCCCTACCCTTGATACAGTAGATGTGCCTTTTGAGAGAATTGCAATGGATGTGGTTGGTCCTTTAGACAAAAGTAAGAAGGGGAATAGATTTATTCTGGTAGTATGTGACTATGCTACTCGATACCCAGAAGCAGTTCCAATGCATACTGTTACAGCCTGAAAAGTTGCAGCAGAGCTAGCTAACATTTTCAGTAGAGTGGGCATGCCTAAAGTAATTATTATTGATCAGGGTAGTTATTTTGGTGCTGCACCGCTTAAAGAGCTGACAGACTGCTAGGTATCACTACCATAGGAACCTCCCCCAATCACCCTTAGACAGACGGTCTTGTTGAATGTTTTAACCAAACTCTAAAACACATGTGGAAATGTAGCTGATATTGGGATCACTTCTGTTTAGAAAATGTTTTGTGTTACTGTTACGAGGGGATGGGAAAGATTGGGACCATTACTTGCTTTACCTACTTTTTGCTTACAGAGAAGTGTCACAGGCATCAACAGGGTTTTCGCCATTTGAGATGCTGTACGGTAGGCAGCCAAGAGGGCCTCTGGATGTGATAAAAGAAATGTGGGAAGATAACCCCATTCAGAGACAAACTATATCTTCTTCTATGTGTGCCCTAAGAAAGAAACTGGCAAAATATGTTGAAATTGCCCATAGTAATCAGAAAGAGGCTCAAAACCAGCAGAAGGTATATTATGACCATGGGGTAAAAGAAAATATTTTCGCGCCAGGTGAAAAGGTTTTGCTACTGTTACCCACAACAGAAAATAAACTGTTAATGAAGTGGCAAGGGCCTTATAAAGTCCTTAGATGTACTGGCACTGTTAACTATGAGATTGTGACCCCTGACAGAAAAAATCCTATTACGATATACCATGCTAACCTCCTCATGAAATAGGTTGAAAAAATATCAAAAGCAGCTTTGCTAGTTTTACCAGAAACTGACAAGGAAGATATTGGTGTAGCTTATGATAGACTGGAACAAACTGTAAATGTTGATGCTGTAAAGGTGAATGTTTCCTTAACCTCAGAACAAATTGCAGGCATACGTAATGTGCTAAAGACATTTAACACTAATTTTACCACAGTACCAGGCCAAGCAAAAGGGGTTGAGCGTGTAGTAGTGACAAAGAATGCTTGTCCTATTGGGCAGAAGTCATACAGGTTGCCAAAGCGGTTAAAAGTTGATGTGGTTAAGGAAATACAAACAAGAATTTGTCAATGCCGAATGTTTGCTTGCTGGCATTGGCAGTGGTAGTGTAGAAGTTACAGAGCTGCGTAATAGGAATGGCAGTGAAGTATTGAACTGAAGCCAACCCCAACACCACCCTGCAGAGAGTGACAGGCATTGGGGTGTGCGTTTGGGTTGTCAGGCATAACGGCCATGCCATTTCACCACACCCCACCCTGCAGACACTGACAAGTGTCACGTGTTCCTTGGGGTCTTTGGCCCTTATGCGCACCCCATTTCATTAGGAAATATGGTGAGATGGGTGCAATATAGGAGAATGGGGTGAAGTTTGGGGCTGAAGAGTCCAAGGCATACCTTGATGCCTCTCACTGACTGCAGGGTGTGGAATGGTATGAGCATCACAGGCAAGAATCCCAAGTCACACCCTGATGCCTGTCATTCTCTACAGGGTTGGGCGTTATGGTTGGAAACCCTAATACCTCAGGCATTTGTTGGTATTTTCACTCCAAATTTTCAACATTTTTTTTGTGACCCCACCTCATGAACAGGGGAATATCAGTTTGTTAGCGAAGCTGCTTATGCACAGTGACTACGGCATTTAGCATCACAGGTGCAAAACATTCGAACAGGATGTAAAAATGACAGCTGTACTGTTCATGGGAGGTGTAAAAATGGCAATGTTGCAAATCTGTAGTAAAAATATTTAAAAAAATGGTGAAGTCATGAGCGTACATAGAAACTGTGCAACGCACACCCGTAATATAATTAGGTTGGGGATTTTTTACAGCAGATTGTCAACTTAGGCATTTTGGTGCCTCCAATCATGAACAGCGTCACTGTGATTTTCTTTGTCTGTGCCGAACAATGATTTCCCACAGCGACCACACATCTCTGCGCTGAAAGTGTGGAGACACACTTCAGCCATGTTGTGAAAAATGACAGCTGTACTGTTCATAAGGAAGTGTGGAAAAATGGCACTGGTGAAAATCTGGACTGAAAATATTACAAAGTCATGAACTAGCGAGGGTGCATGGAAACTGGGCAATGCTCACTTGTAACACAGTCATGTTATGGACCTTTGTCACCAAATTTTCAACATAGCCATTTTTAGACCTCTGCTCATGAACAGCGTAACTGTGATTTTCTTAATCTGTCCTAAACATTGCTTTCGCACACCAACAGCACCATTGTGCGCTACATGTGCGAAAACACATTTTGGGTGACATATGAAAAATTGCAGCTCTACTGTTCTTAAGGAAGTGTAATAAAATGGCAATGTTGAAAATCTGGAGTGAAAATATTAAATTTGCAAACTTACGAGCATGCATAGGAACTGTGCAACGCACGCTCGTAACACAGTCATTTTTAGGAATTTTTTCACCAAATTTTCAACATAGCCATTTTAGACCTCTGCTCATGAACAGTGTCACTGTGATTTTCTTAATTTGTCCCGTACATTGATTTCGCACACCGACTGCGCCACTGTGCGCTACATGGGCGGAAACATGTTTTGGGTGGGATGTGAAAAATGACAGCTGTACTACTCATAAGAAGGTGTGGTAAAATGGCAATGTTGAAAATCTGGAGTGAAAATATTGAAAATTCGTGAACTTACGAGCGTGAGTAGGAACTGTACAACGCACGCTCGTAAAACAGTCATGTTTTGGAATTTTTTCACCAAATTTTCAACATAGCCATTTTAAGACCTTTGCTCATGAACAGTGTCACTGTGATTTTCTTAATTTATCCCGTACATTGATTTCACACACCGACTGCGCCATTGTGCGCTACATGGGCGGAAACACGTTTTGGGTGAGATGTGAAAAATGGCAGCTGCACTACTCATAAGAAGGTGTGATAAAATGGCAATGTTGAAAATCTGGAGTGAAAATATTGTAAATTCGCGACCTTATGAGCCTGCGTAGGAACTGCGCAACGCACGCTCGTAAAACAGTCATTTTTTAGGAATTTTATCACCAAATTTTCAACATAGCCATTTTAAGACCTCTACTCATGAACAGTGCCACTGTGATTTTCTTAATTTGTCCTGTACATTGATCTCGCACACCGACTGCGGCATTGTGCGCTACGAGGGCGGAAACACATTTTGGGTCAGATGTGAAAAAATGACAGCTGTACTACTCATAAGAAGGTGTGATAAAATGGCAATGTTGAAAATTTGGAGTGAAAATATTGAAAATTCACGAACTTACGAGCCTGCGTAGGAACTGCGCAACGCATGCTCGTAAAACAGTCATTTTTTGGAATTTTGGCACCAAATTTTCAACATGGGGTTTTTGGGACCCCTTCTCATGAATGATGTCACTGCCATGGCATTATTCAGACCTGAAGGGTGATTTCACGCAGTGACTGTGAAATCACCCTTCGGCTCCGAATAACGCCATGACAGTGACATCATTCATGAGAAGGTCCCAAAACCCCATGTTGAAGATTTGGCAAAATTCCAAAAATACCTGAGATATACAACAAAGTTGAACCCTCTATCTAGCCCATTATACAGCTTACTGGCATTTCCTCAGTTCGAGGTCGGCTTTGAAGAGTGCAGACGTGTTCCCGGTCCACCGAAGATCGTCGCGCCGGAGTCCGGATGTAAGTATGGGGTGGAGGGATGTGGGGAGGCTGGGTGCGAATGGGTGGGTGCAGGTTGTGGGAGGAGGCTGGAGGCCGCGGTGGGACGTTTTTCTTTACAGGGTAAAAAAAAAAAAGAAACGGCCAGACGTTTGCCACGCTGGGGTAGGCTCCCAGCGTGGCACAAGGACGGTTGGGGGCCGCCGCTCAGCTGACGGGGATTGGGCACCCCGTCGGCCAAAGTATGGATTGCCACGCTGGGGTGGGCTCCCAGCGTGGCACTTAGTACTCGGAGGGTTAGGACAGTAGAGCCGACGGGAGATTGGGCACCCTGCTGGCTATATCATTACTTGCCACGCTGGGGTGGGCACCCAGCATGGCATTTTTGAAGGCTTTGGGGAGGTGGGGGAATGCAGCACAACCAATGGGGATTGGGCACCCGTCGGCTATTCAGTGTGTGCGTGTGGGGGTGGGGCGCCTGCGCCTGCATGGCGTGTGTGTGTGTGTGTGGGGGGGGGCGCGCGGGCAGGCGATATCTTATCGCTGCTCACAAGCTAAGCTCCCCTTTGAGCTGTATGCCACTGCATTTTGGAGCTTGTCATAGACAGCTCCAGCATGCATTGGCTTACAGGGGCCGCGCCAGCCAACACACTGACTGAATTGGAGGAGGAGGTGACACACCTCCGAAATCTCCGATGATGGCACTATGTTTCTTGCACATACGTGCAAGCAAACATAAAAATGAAAGAACTGGGTATCACTGAGGAGTCATCTCCCATGGTAATTGTAAACAAAAAAGAAGGGGGTGTTCGAATCTGCCTTGATTTTAGGAAACTTCAGTGTCAGACTCTGACAGTTATCCTACGCCCAGAATAGATGATTTGGTGGACAAGCTGGGGAGTGCAAAGTATATCAGTACCCTCGATCTCACCAAGGGTTACTAGCAAATGGTGCTAGCCAAAGAATCCAGAGATAAAACTGCATTTGCCACCCCTATAGGATTCTTTTTTTTTTTTCTTTTCCATTTTATTCTTTTCTCCACCTACCCTAGCTGCTGGCAGCCCATTACTATCAGCCCGGTCATGAACCACTGACTTCCACCCCCCATATCGGCCTCGGGTCCTCCGATACCTGTGGCTTACCCCCCATGGTGGGGCTGCGGCACTCTGGCTGCATGCTGCAGTCTTCGGACTAGGTCGGAGGGCTGGCCTGGGGGGCTAATTGAAGCCGTGGCGAGCTTCATTTAGGGCTGCCGGCAGCGTTATCCATTTTCCATTTTCGGGAGAGGCGGGGTCGTGCAATGACGTGGAGCCTCCTGCCCCGCCTCCAGTGTGTGCCTGTGCCAGCAGCTGCATGACTCCTGGTCTCCACCAGGGGTCATCCGTGCTCCGGACACCTCCCTTCCCTCCCCCCGGAGAAGGAGAGCAGTCCCTAGGATGCTCCATCCTTCTCCCAGCTAGCCCTCAGCGACCCGAGTCCGTTCCCGAACCCGGGTCGCCGGCATCGCATGCGGAAATCCAGCCGCTGCGCCGGTGGGCCGGCTCCCTATAGGATTCTATCAGTTCACCACCATGCCCTTTGGTTTACATGGTGCGCCAGTTACATTCCAGCAGTACATGGACGTAATTTTATCACCTCACACTGGTTATTGTGCTACGAACTTGGATGATGTCGTGGTGTACAATCCCAACTGGAAAAGCCACTTGGAACACCTATGAGCAGTTACAGTAGCAGCCACAGACACTGCCAGCTATTATTTCCTGAAATTTCTGTGATATTTCCAGAATTATCTCCTGTTTTCTGTACTTCCACAGTAGGGGCAGCAGAGAGAAACTCTTCAGAGATTTCACGAAATATCTGGAAATAACTGGCAATGTCTGCGGCTACCACTGTGTTCAAGCCATCAGAAATGCAGGTCTGACAATTAATCCTACTAAATGTGCATTGGCATGCAGAAAACTAGATATTTGGGCTATGTGTTGGGAAATGGAGAAGTTAAACCAGAGATTTCTAAAACAGAAGCTGTAGCTAACAGCCCTGTACCTATAACAAAGAAACATGTCAGGTAATTTTTAGGGCTGGCTGGTTAATAATTGGAGATTTGTTCCCAACTTTGCTGAGTTAGCTACTCCCCTCACTGAACTCACAAAGAAATGGTACCCAAATAATGTGAAATGGACTCCAGAGTGTGCTGAAGCTTTTCATGCCATAAAGGCTGCATTATGTTCAGCACCTGTTTTAAGAAGCCCAGACGTTGAGAATCCATTTCTGCTACAAACAGATGCATCTGAGGTAGGCCTAGGTACTGTCCTAAGTCAAAATATAGATGAGAAAGAACATCCTATTCTGTATATAAGTAGGACACTGCATGACAGAGAGAAAATGTACTCCACTATCGAAAAACAGTGTTTGTCCCTGATTCCCCCCTTTTCCCTCACAAAAACACAGAGACCATTGTTTGTTGTTGTGCTCAGATTGGCAATTAATTTATTTATATTCATAAATCCATATTCCATTTTCCATTTCTTTATTATCATATTTCCATAATTTTCATTTATTTCCATCCATATATCACTCTCTGACTATCCATCCTCCAGGCGAAAACCTGGGTGCCTTCTTCTTCTCCTTTTCTGTTAGGTAACGGTGAAAACCGAGACCGCTTTCTCCTTCATCTTCTTCCTCCTCTTGTGTTATTCCTTTTTCTTCCCCGTTCTCCTCCCCTTTTCCCCTGCCATCCACCTTGGCAGTCCATTGCCATATTATCATCTGCCATCCACTTTTTGGCAGTCCCAAAGCATTTTATCACCTGCCATCCACCTTTGGCAGTCCATAACCATATTATCACCTGCCATCCACCTTTGGCAGTCCATAACCATATTATCACCTGCCATTCACCTTTGACAGTCCACTGTCCTACCGGACGCATCTGTCATCCACCTTGACAGACCCACCATACAGCCCCAAATTGACTGTCTTTCCCTCGTACTGTATCTAGTAGGGTGGGTGGGAGGAATCAAAATTCCAGCAAAAAGTGGTTGAGGCCCCCTTGTGCTGTCCCTTATGTACCTCCCTTCTCCCTTCCCCTTCCTGCTACCTGCCAATTGTTCTGGCTCTTGGCCCCTCCCCTTCCTTCTCCCCTCCCCTTCTGAGCACAACCATTCCCTAAAGGAGGGAAAGGGTGCACCAGGACAACATGGTCTGCCCCTTAAAGGGCAAACTCCTTTGTCCCAGATTCCCCCCTTTTCCCTCACAAAAACACAGAGACCATTGTTTGTTGTTGTGCTCGGATTGTCAATTAATGTATTTATATTCATAAATCCATATTCCATTTTCCATTTCTTTATTATCATATTTCCATAATTTTCATTTATTTCCATCCATATATCACTCTCTGATTATCCATCCCCCAGGCAAAAACCTGAGTGCCTTCTTCTTCGCCTTTTCTGTTAGGTAATGGTGAAAACTGAGACCATTTTCTCCTTCATCTTCTTCCTCCTCCTCTTGTGTTATTCCTTTTTCTTCCCCCTCCGTCCCCCCTTTTTCCCCACTAGCCAGTCTCAGCTTGCGTTGGATGACTGGCTTCCCCTAACCTAGGGTATCACTATCTCTTACCTCAGGGATGAAACTTCCTTCACCTCTTTTTTTTTATTTACCAGCTTTTGTCTGTTTCCTCCATTCCTCTATGAAACCCATTGTTTCTGTATTGAACATGTCTATTGCTATATCTGACAAGTGTACCCCATCTGACCTGTAGAAGTCATCCACCCATTCTTCTACTCCCCGCAGTATCACCTGTCCTCCCAATCTGCCTTATCAATGTCCCCACCCATCTATTCAGCTTTCTCCTGGCCCTCTCCACCACCACCATGTGGCTGTGTTCCTGTCTCCATACCCTTTGTGGTATCATATCCGACCAGGCAAGGCATACTTGAGGCCATCACTGTCTTATTGCCACTAGGTCCCTCTTTATCTGTAAATATGTGTGCACCCATGGTCTGCCTGCCAGGTCATTGCCCCCTAGGTGTATAATGATTAGGTCTGGACTGGGCCGATGTCCCTTGAGTTCTTTCAAAGCGGGCAGGAGCTGTGCCCATCTCATCCCCCGTAGACCGTGCCATACCAACCTACACTGTCTTACATCCTGGTACAATTGTTTTCCCCCAGCTTTTTTCTCTGCTCTCTTACCAGCCCAGTAAATATAGGAATGGCTGCATATCCAGACTTCTGTGCCTCTTCCTCTACCTATGGGGTGCAAAGAAATTTAATTAATTTACATATACTCTCAGTGCCCTCATTGTATTATCCCCCTGCCTTATTTTTTATTTTTTTATTTACTCCAGTGCTCTGATGTATCTTTTATAGCTGGCTGACCACCAGCTCCCTTTTTCCAAAATGTCCTTCACGGGTTCACCCATTGCTGCCCACTGTGAGGCCACCCCAATCCGTAGGGAATGGGATGAGTAATTAGCTGGGTCCTCCCCCAGAAAACCCATGCCCTTTTTCAGCACTGCTGTAATTTGATAGCTGGTGACCCTTTTTCCATCACCATGCATGAATAGCTTCCCCGTCCTGGTTACCTGCTCTGCGGCGAAACCCCACAGGGCCTGCACTGGGCATATCGCAATCTCTGACCGCCCTCTCAGTGTTATCATGCACCCTTGCCCTTTTTGGTCAGCCTTTGACCTTCTTAGCTTGATCCGTATTTCTTTTGTCCCCCAACTCACATCCTCCCATTCCACACCTCCTTCCTTGTCATCTTTTCCATGGCCTACCACTTCACTCACTCTCATAACCCCTGCAAACATTATCACATAAATTGTGTGAAATAGCTGGGCCTCCTCCTTTGATTTGCATATTGCTGGGAGCACCTCTTTTAGCTTTATTAGCCACTGCTCCCTACTGGCCTCCTATTATCCCCTGGCCCTCTTTTCAACCTGCCCCAGCCCTGCATCATCCTTCTGATAAGCATTGATTTTGTTGGGTCATTCCATCCTTTCAGGCTGCAGATCACACTGATCCCTGCCAGATAAACCCCCATTGTGGCGTGAGCGGTCCCTTTCTGCCATTGTTCCACCGTGAACATTCCCAACTGTTCCTCCGAGAGCGACCCACTTACCTCCATCTGGTGTTCTGCCCTGAATGTTTGAAAACCCTCCAGGCCCCATCGTAGGACCTCAGAGTCTGAGGCACCCATGAGCTGCAAAACAGCATTTCTGCTCCTTCCTGCCAAAGTCCCAGATGTTCGTTGGTATAGGCATTTTTTGTTCTTCCGCTGCTGGTGCCAGCTTCCGGAAATGGTCCAGTTGCAGACGGGAAAGGCTGTCAGCCAGGGTATTGTGTACCCCTTCTATGTGTTTTGCTCTGAAAGACATGTTCAACTGCAAAGCCCTTAAAACTAACTGTCGTACTACCTGCATGACTGTATCCGACCTGGCTCCCTTGTTGTTCAGTACATCAACCACCGTTCTATTGTCACACCAAAATGTCACCTTCTGATCCTGTAATTCTTCCCCCCAAACCAAGGTGCATGCCCATATGGGTATGATCTCCAGTAGTGTTATATCTCTCACTTTCCCGTCCCTCACCCAACTGGCCGGCCATGGTTCTGCAAACCACCTGCCCCTCAGGTAACCCCCCATGCCCAGTCCTCCAGTCGCATCTGTGTAGAGGTCCAGGTCTGTGTTGTACAGCCACTTATCCTGCCAAAATAAACACCCATTGTAATCCTTCAAGAATTCCTCCCATACACTAAAATCCTCCCTGACACCTTGAGTCAGATCCACCCAGTGTTGTGGTTTTGTGACCCCTGCTGTAGCTCTGGCCAACCTCCTTGTGAATGCCCTTCCTGGTCCTATGGCCCTGCATACGAAATTCAGGTGCTCCAGTACCTGCTGAACCAATTTTAGTTGTACCCATCTCCTGCTGGCATGTACCCGGATTAGTTCCTTCAACTTCCTTACTTTTTTGTCCGGTAACCTGAATACTTCACTCATGGCATCTATCTCTATCCCGAGGAATTCTATAACCTTGGTGGGCCCTTCTGTTTTTTCTGGTGCCAATGGGACTCCCAGCTCCCGGCACAATTCCTGAAACTTACCCAGCATCCTCTGTGTCTCCCTTTCGCCCTTCCCAATGAGGAGAAAATCATCCAGGTAATGGATGACTGACCTATAACCTGTTCTTTCCTGGAATATCCACTGCAAACATGTGCTGAACACCTCAAATGTCGCACATGCTGTGGAACACCCCATTGGCATTGCCTTGTCGAAATAATACTGCCCCTCACTTTAAAAACCAAAGAGATCCCAGTCTTTCCTCCTGACTGGAAGCAGTCTGAAGGTGGACTCAATGTACGTTTTTGCCATCCATGCATCCCCTGTGGCCCAGATTATCCGGACTGTGTCTTTGAGTATCGCGTATGTCACCCTACTATGTTCCTCTCTGATATAGTCATTCACTGACTCCCCTTCTGGATAAGACAAGTGGTGTATCACCCTGTATTCCCCTTCTTGTTTCTTGGGTACCAAACCCAAAGGTGATATCCGCATGTTTTTTCAATGGGGGGTGTCAAATGGACCCTCCACCCTGCCTGCTGCTTTCTCTTTCTCAATCTTCTGCCTTAGCATTTCCTCTTTCCCTTTTTACGGACCCCAGGTTGCTTGCCTCCCTTGCTAGCCTGGGTCCCTTAGACTGCAATGAAAACCCTGGGTCAAAACCACATAAAATCATATCCTGCACGCTTGTGTCCAGATATCTGTCCAGGCAAACTGTCCATGCTGCTAGGTTGATGGGGGTTCTGGCCATACCAAACTGCTCCTTGTTGTGCCACCTGTCCCCCTTCCCTGAACCCTCCCTTCCCTGTTGTCTAACCTTTCTTGTTTCAGTGGTTCTGTCCCCCCCACTCCCTCCCTTGTTCCATGTTTCCCCCTAAACCACTGGCCATCCTGAAAAAACTGTTGGCCTGATCCTTGCCCCCATGCCCTTGTGCTCCCTGTATCCCTGTTGTTCTACACTTGCTTGCTGGGTGCCCCCTCCACATTTCGAACAGGCATGTCGAAAATGACACTGAGGCCACGAGCAGAAAGCCCTGTTATAAGCCCAGCAGCCTCTCTGTGGCGTAAACCCCTTTTTGCCCCACCCACCCTTGAGTGTGGACTGATCTGTTACGTAATCTGTCCTTAAGTCTATTTGCTTGGTGTCCCATCTTACATCCCCAAATGTTGCCACTCTCTGCCAAAAACATTCATCGTAGTATATCCATCCTACCCCGCCTTTTGCTTTTGCTCTCCGTATAATCAATGAATAGGTAATGAGTGGGATGCCTAGCTCCGGCCTCCTTTCCAGAACGATGTCTGAAAAAGTGGCAAAACCTAGAAACCACCTATCCCAAGTCTTCCCTTTCGTGAACTTGTCATCCTTTTTTTTTTCCTAGGAGCACTATGGCCACTGCCATCTCACTATTACCTATGCTCTCAGTTTCTTCATATTTCACTGCCGCCTCCTGGCTCACCAACGTGAATGTATCCAATAATACCCTCTCCATATTTTTTCTTTCATGGCCAAGGGCATGTGCTCACCTATTCTCATCCCCGGCACACCTATCTCTCTTGTACCTTTTCCCTCTCTTTCCGGTATCTCTTTTCCTGTCCTAATTTCTGCCAACCCTGTCCCCAGGGCTGCCACAATTTGCCCTATATATTCTTTTATACTATCCCCTACTGCGCTGGATGTGTTACCTGTACCCTTGTCCTGATTGAGCTGCCTGGAGTCCTCCAAAGGTCCCCTTGCTTCTTCCTGTGATTGAGGTGGAGGTGGAGGATGATCTGCTGGGGTCTGCAGGCAGGATCTCCTATCCTGGGCTTCATGTCCAGGTCCCTCCGGGGGGATTCCCGTTTGAGCTGAGGTGATTACTGGTGTCACCAGGTCTACTGGCCACGTGGGTACAGGATCAACTGCCTTGGCGGGTCCCACTATTGCTGGTGCTACCCTAGCAGGACTGTGTAGCCCTTCAGCTGGCCTCTTCTTCTCTTTCTATACCTGCTTTTCTCTTCTCTCCGGGCTTCCCAGGTTCTTCCCCCTCCACCAGTTCCCACATTTTGTTTGCTTTTTCTGCTAATTCAATTATAGCCTTGTTAGCGGCTTCTTTTGATGGCCTGCTCGGGTGCCATGTTCGTCTTAACTTTTCTCTGTGAAGACAACTACAGGAAAAGAAAAAACAGGGTTATTCATCTCTCTGTACCTCCCCATGTGTCTTCCTCCTGTCCGTTGCACCCCCCATTGTGCAAAACCAGACTGGCCCAACCGTAGAAGAAGAAAAACGGGGTTAGTTGCATATGTGTCTCTGTTGCAGTACCCTCCCTCTGTCCCCACCCCACCCCTCCCATAAGCCACAAAAACCGGGCCCCCATAGAGCCCCTGTCTTACTTGCCAGGTTGCCCGGGCCCCTGGCTGTTTCCCGCAGTGCCCATCATGGGAAGCCTGACCCTCCTGGGCCCTTCTCTCCCTTTATGTCTCTTCCTCAGACCCTAAATATGGGGAGGCCAGCCTCAGACCCAGGACCCTGGAGTGTTCATTGCACCCCCCTTCTATCACTACCTTATCCCCTGCACTACCGGAGAACACTTAGACCTTCTGCTGTGTGGTCCCCCTTGCCCTTTGTTTCTTTCTGGAAAAATAGTTTTTTTTTTATATTTAGGCCGGCCAAGGACCATGCCACCAGACTCTCCCCCAGCTCACCCTGCGGTGGTCTCGCCACGTGGTCACTTTTCTCTTGATCCTGCCTCTGCATGAAAGAAAAAGGCCTCAGATACAGCAAACCCCCCCACCCCAATGGGTGGGGGCCTAGCTTACACATGCAGTCACCTAGTGGCGTATGACATCATCCACGAGGTCACCAGTCATGTGTGACGTCACGCCACATGTCCACCACCATGCATGCTCTCTCCTCTGCTTCCTAGGCCTTCCTCAGGCCTGATATTTGTGCTTTCGGCCAACAGGAAAGGAAAAAACAAGCCACCTACCAAACCAAGCCCACCGAAAACCATCCGTCCGCATTAAACTTGGGTCCCCCTTCTTTTTTTTTTAACAGTGCAGTCATGATCCTGTTATGCCCTAGGTCTAGCTAGCCCCCGCTATCCTTGTTGCCACTGCAAGCTTCCAAAAAACTGCCCCTGGCAGCCATAGTCAGTTGCCCTGCCACACAGCTATCTTTCCTAGCTAGGACCTACCTCAGCCCCCCCAGCTTGTAACCTTGTACTCCTTGGTCCCTGCAACAGGGCCTCCTTCCAGGCTTACCAGGAATTCAGAATGGCCATTCGCCACCAAAAGAGCCCAAAAACTGAAAAACAAGGGTTTTTCAATATCCTTTAACTGGCGTGTGACATCACGCCACGTATTCCAGGATCGCACTTGTTCTTCCCAGCACCCTATCCTCTTCATGGCCCTCAACTGCCCCTCAGGTCTTAGCATTATCTGCAAAACACCACAATAGTCCTCTATTTATTAGCAGGAGCTCTCCAGCCACCCCCCCCATGGTGAGCGACGTCACGACACACACTCTGTGCCTCAGGCCTCCTATTCAAACTGCCAGGCATCCCAACACTCCACTATCCCGACCTCTAAAGCCTCAAACAAGGAAAAAGAGGGGTTTGTCTACACCCCCTCACGGCATCCCCCCCCACTTCACCACATGGTCTGGCTCTCACTCGTTCACCCCCCCATCGCTTCCCGGCCTCTTCCTGGCCTACTGTCACCCCCTGACATCCCCAAAGGTGATCTACTGCCACAAAGACCAGAAAACCAGGAAAAAACTTGATGACCATACCACAAATGGCGTGTGATGTCACACCATGTGGCCCCAGCTTATGCTCTCTCTCCCCCCTGTCTCAAGGGGTTCCTTCAAGTCTACAGCCTTCCCAATCAGCCAAAACAGTTCATAAGACCAAAACAAGGCAGCAAACAAATCCAAAAACTTTCACAATGAACTCCCATGCAGCGTGCAAAGCTAGATTTCCACTGTAGGATTCAAAAGCACAATCTATTGACTCACAGAGAAACCCCAACCCCATGCACCACGTGGCTCTGGCCATTCAGGGTCCCTATATTTGCTCTGATATCAATTGCAAGCTGTTTCCTCTGAAACCTGCCTATCTATATATATTGTAAATCGTCCTGTAAATCAGTAAATCAACTGTTAGTTTCCTTACCTCTCCTTTCCCTGGTAAAACAAACCTCAAAGAATTTTTCTTGCCAATCCAATGTGCTGCAGTTTGATGTAAATCAAAATTCCAGCAAAAAATGGCTGAGGCCCCCTTATGCTGTCCCTTATGTACCTCCCTTCTCCCCTCCCCTTCCCTTCCTTCTACCTGCCCATTGTTCTGGCTCTTGGCCCCTCCTCTTCCTTCTCCCCTCCTTTTTTTTTTTTTTATTTTAACTTTTGTTGACCGGGTAAGTGCACTAGACAAATCCTGCCTATTTTCAGGCATGACCCAGGGAGGGGAATATGATGAATGCCAACTGACTTTTTTTTGAAACCAGATTAAGCTGTTGGTGGTATTTATAGTGAATGAGGGAAATTTGGCCAGGACACCGGGGAAATTCCCCTGCTCTTTTCGATAAGTGCCATGAGATCTTTAACATCCACCTGAACTACCACCAATCCAGGCAGATGGGACCTTGGTTTAATGTCTCATCCGAAAGACGGCACCTCAGAAGTGCAGCACCCCTCTCATGCTGTACTACAGTGTCAGTACTGGGATATTAACCCAAGTGTCAGATGTGGGAACTGAACCCACAATCCTCTGATCTCCCGGCCTCAGAGGCGAGTGTGCTACCTACTGAGCCACTGACACTTCTGAGCACAACCATTCCCTAAAGGAGGGAAGGGGTGCACCAGGACAACATGGTCTGCCCCTTAAAGGGCAAACTCCATTAGCAGCAAAGTGGTCCATGGAGTCCTTCAAATTTTATTTGCTAGGAACTGATTTTGTTCTGGTAACTGATCACAATCCTCTCTGCTGGCTTAACCAGATGAAAGATAAAAATTCCAGAATCACATGATGGTACCTGGCACTACTGCCATTTAAATTCTCTGTGATTCACAAATCTGGAAAAGAGAATAGAAATACTGATTTTCTGTCACATATGGGTCAGAAATTGAGGATTCTGATGGTTGGAAAAACAAACAACTAATGTATGGGTATGAACGGTACTTTTTGCTGTACTGTTTAAAAAAAGGATGCAAATGTGCTTAATTTCTGCAAGCAGAAAATGTTAGTAGAGAATAGAAAGTTTTGGAAACCTGATTAATAAAACAGGTTCCCTCTTAAAGCGGAGGGTATATGTGACAGGACAGAATAGAACCCTGTCCCATTTGTTTTGGAGAGGGTGTGTAAATGCAAGGATCTGTATTCTTTCCTTTTGTTTCTCTTCTCTGTTTGGTTGCGCAACCAGATTTTCCTGAGACTTCGGACTTGATCAACCCGAACAGTCTTGCAATCCTTTGCCTAACTGTCTCTCTGTTTTCTCTTGCTGTCTGTTTTTTCTTCTACCTTGCATATCTAGATCTGGCAATATAAAACATATGAGAATCAATGTATGGAAATGTAGCTGATACTGGGATCACTTCAGTTTAGAAAATGTTTTGTGTTACTGTTAAAATGCATATTTTTATGATTTGAGATGCCTGTAAAAAGTTAAAGGTTACTTGGGTGCAAATGCCTGAGCCTTTTGCAGTTGCTGTTGGGACCTCAGGAAGTTCTCAATGTTCTAGCAGCTCCTGAAATTTACAAAGAACAGGATGCTTGCAAATGATGGGGGTTGAAGAGACTTATAAAACAACTAATCTGAGCTGCAAGGGAGATTTTCTTTACAAGAGATTTTATTTTCCTTCTGTATATAGTTATTCTGAACAGGTTTATTTTATGTTATTGCAACTTCAAATAAATAGTTCTGTGGAATTTACAACTGCTCTGGTTTTCTGTGCTTCCTGACCTGTGCCTCGACAACAAAACCCTATGGACAACAATTTACCATTGTGCAATGTTTCCCCCCTGACTCATCCTCAGAAGTCACTGTCCAGATAATCACATAACATAAATCTGCCTGTGAAGTGGGAGAGGTTCTCTTTATGAGAGACCTTAATATGGTAGTTATGGATTAGATAAACCATACTGAAACCTCAACCCATACTAACAAACTCTTATCATCAAGCAAACTATTATTATTAAATCAATATGTATTAGAACCCACTAGAGGTTTTAATATTCTGGATATTGCCCTGGGAACACATAGATATATAGATACTATTCGCAGATTAGGGCATATGACCCACCCAGTCTGCACATTTGAGTTTGTAAGATCACTTCAAATTTTTCTAGAAGCCTGTTGCCCCTTACCCCTGACCTCCAGGATTCCTGTATGTCTATCCCATGCATTCTTAAATCCCATAATTATTTCAGCCTCCACCACTTCCTCAGGCAGGGTGTTCTACTGGTCCACCACCCTTTCAGTGAAGAAATTCTTCCTCACATATCCTCCCCCCAGCTTCATACCATTCCCTCTTGTCCTGGAACATCTTTTTCACAGAAAAATAGTGTTTTCCTCACCCTGTTCCTCCCTGTAAGGTACTTGTATGGCTGTATATTATCCCCTCTCTCTCCTCTCCTCCAGGGAGCACATATTCAAGTCCTTCAGCCTGTCCTCATAGGACTTGTGATGCAATCTCTGTGCCATCTGTGTTGCTCTCCTCTGAACCTTTTCCACTGGATCTGTGTCTTTACATAGGTGAGGCCTTCAGAACTGAATACTGTACTCCAGGTGGGGTCTCACTAGTGTCTTGTGTAGTGGAATTATGACCTCCCTTTTCCTGCTAGTGATGACCCTGCCTATGTATCCCAGCATTCTATTTGCTTTACCTGCTGCCTTGTCACACTGTTACCCTACCTTGAGGTCATCGGAGATAATAACCTCAATTTTTCTTCCTGCTTGGTGCATACTATATCCTCACCCCCCACCACACACACACCCACACACACACACACTGATATGTTGTTCCAGGGTTTTTGAGCCCCATATACATTATTTTGCAACTTCTTGCATTACATTTCAACTGCCAAACTCTTGACCATTCTTGAAGCTTCTGCAAGTCCCTCCTCATTCTGTCTACACCCTCTGGCTTGTCCACTCTGTTACACAGCTTCCTGTCATCAGAGAACAGGGACATTCTGCCTTCTAGCTCCTGTGCAATGTCACTGATGAAGATTTGCAATAAGACCAGTTCCAGCACTGATCCCTGCAGCACTCCACTGGTCACTCTTCCCTCTGTGGAGTGACAGTCATTTACCACCACCCTCTGTGTCCTGCCAGCCAGCCAACTGCCCACTGACCACACTACTGTCCTGCCTATGCCCATATTCCCCAATTTATTTAACAGCCTTCTATGTGGCACAATGTCAGTGGCCTTGTTGTAGTCCAGATAGACCATGTCCACTGCCCTTTGATCCACCTCACTTGTCACCCAGTCGAAAAATTCAATGAGGCTGGTCTGGTGTGACTTTCTCCCAGTGAAACCATGCTGCCCTGGGTCCTGTAGTCCATTAGAAACCAGATGTTTCACCAGTCTCTCCTTCAGTAGTGCTGCCATGATCTTCCCCACTACTGAAGTCAGAATGACTGATCAATAACACCAAACTTAAATATCTAGAATTGCAAGACTGGTCCCCATTTAGGCATTAGTGACCATTAGTGATCACAATTCAGTTTGCTTTGATGTAATTTTGTCATATATTAAATAAAAATGCTGATATAAACAAAATAATTTCAGCATTACCAGTGATAAAATGGACTCTGCTATTGTTAAACTGCAATGCTGATGAAATGTGAAACAGAATAAAAAGCATTAAATTTGAAATTAGTAATAAATGTATTCCGCATTATAATAAAATGAAAAATAACAATAGACTATGACCTAAATGGCTTAACAAAAAGATGAAAAAATGAATTAGTGGAGCTGTCCCAGTGGTGCAGAGGGCTGAGGCACTGATGCCTTACCTCAAACCACGCCGGTGACCCAGATTCGGGAATGGATTCAGGTTGCTGGGGGTCAGCGGGGTTGGGGGAGGACTGAGCATCCGAAGGATGGCTCTCCTCTCCTGGGGTGGGTTAGGGTGATGCCTCACTCTGCAGCAGCCCCCGGTGGAGACCGGGGTCACTACAAGATGTAGTGCGATGTCAGAGGTGCCAGGAAAATGGAAAAACTGTCCTGATTGGCCACGATGATGGCAGATGATCTGCTGACACCACTGAAGAACTCTCAAGGAGCTTGACCACTGCAACAGTGCCATGGGGCTCAGAGAAAGAGTGTGCTGGATGCCCTATGTGTGCGTTCCCCTTCAGAGGAGGGGGACCCACTCGATGAAGGGTTATGCTGAGGTACTCCAGGGTTAGCTGTGATCTGAGGTAGGAGGTTCCAAGAGAGGACAGTAGGTGGATGTTGGGGATCATTGCTGCCTGAAGGGCTTGGCAGATCAGGGCACGTAGAAGGGGATAAAGAAATAATGCAAAAAAAAAAAGAATTCATAAAAAATCATGAAGGGACCGATTCTCAAAGCTCCTGGTGTGGCACAAGGGGCTTGCACACCAATGACTGGCACAAGGTGCCCCTTGCACCAAATGATGCCCCATGAGCAATTCACAAAGGTGGCCTTCCTCCACCGCAGGCTGCCTGGAACAAATGGGGCTTGCACCACCTGTATGTTACAAAATGGGCTGTGGCAAGGCCCTAGGGGCTTGTGGCAGACACCGGCTGCTAAAAGCACCTCAAACCATATTCTCAAAAGTTACCCAGAAGGCAAACTGAATTTCTAAGTACCTTAGATGAGCCAGGGCTGGTCTAAGGGTACTTAGAAATTCACCCTCTGAGTTTTGCACACTGTGGCAATGTGCCATGGTCCCCCACCCAGTCTGATCTCTGATATAAAAATTTAAATCTCTCTGGTAGTCTATTGGCCCCCCAAGCCCTGATCCCCCATTAAAATATATATATTATCCCTAGTAGTCTAGCACCCCCACTCCAAGCCCTACATGGAAACATAGAATATGATGGCAGATAAAGACCGCTTGGCCCACCTAGTCTGCCCATTTCCCTACCTAATGGATAAGCTGCAGATCCTAGTTAACCAACAACCTACTTCCTCCTACACCCCCACTAGAAATGCCTTATGTCAGTCCCATGTATTCTTGAATTCCCCCACTGTTTTTGACTCCACTATCTCCTCAGGAAGGCTATTCCATGTATCCACAATCCTCTGTGTGAAAAAATACTTCCTCACAATACCTCTGAGCTGTCCCCCCTCTATCTTCAAATAGTGCCTCCTTAGTTCTTGCACATCTCTTTTTCTGAAAGATGCTACCCTCTTGGACTTTACTGATTCCCTTGATGAACTTGAAAGTATCTATCATGTCCCCCCTCTCCCTGCTTTCCTCAAGGGTATACATATTAAACTCCTTTAGTATCTCTTCATATGTCTTCTGGTGCAGACTCTGTGCCATTTTGGTTGCTTTCCTCTGGACAGCCTCCATGCTGTCTATGTCCTTGTGGAGATGGGGTCTCTGGAACTGCAACAGTACTCAAGATGGGGGTCTCACCAACTGTCTGTACAGAGGGATAAAATCTTCCTGATTTCTACTGGTGATGCCTCTCCCTATGCATCCCAGCATCCCACCAGTCCTCCTTACTGCTTTCTCACATTGCTTGTCCACCTTTAGGTCATCTGATAAGACTATCTCCAAGTCCCTTTCCATTTTTGTTGTTGTTAGTATCTCACCCCCACTGTGGCCTCTTCCCCAGAGTTTTTGTTCCCCAGGTGCATTACTTTGCACTTCTTTGTGTTGAATCTAAGCTGCCATACATTTGACCAGTCCTACATAGAAACATAGAATTTGATTGCAGATAAGGACCACCTGGCCTACCCAGTCTGCCCATTTTCCTACCTAATGGATAAGCTGCAGATCCTAGTTAACCAGCAGCCTACTTCTTTCTACCCTCACCCCCTAGAATTGCCTTATGACTGTCCCATGCATGCTTGAATTCAACCACTGTTTTTGAGTCCACAACCTCCTCCGGAAGGCTGTTCCATGCATCCACAACCCTCTCTGTGAAAAAATACTTCCTTACATTACCTCTGAGCTGCCCCCCATCTTCAAATTGTGCCAAGTCCCTTCTCGTCCTTTCCACCTCACCTTCTGAATTGACTCTGTTGCAGATCTTTATGTCATCTGCAAAGAAACATGCTTTTCCTTCCAGTTCCTCTGCAATGTCACTTATAAAGACATTAAAGAGGACCAGTCCCAGTACTGAACCCTGTGGTGCCCCACCAGTAACCCCCCTTTCTTCAGAATGGACTCCATTTACTATTACCCTCTGTGTCCTGTTGTCCAGACAGTTTTTTACCCAGGCTACCACCTTGATACCTATTCCAAAGCTGGTTAACTTGTATATTAATCTTTTGTGTGAGACTGTGTCAAATGCCTTGCCAAAATCTAGGTAGGCCATGTCTACAGCCCCTCCTTGGTCTATTACTTTGGTCACCCAGTCAAAGAAATCTATTAGATTCATCTGACATGATCTTCCCACTGTGACTCCATACTGCCTTGGATCCTGTGTAGAGGTAGGCAAAATGGGCAAAATTCGCTCCATTAAGCAATTCGCGGAGTAACGTGGAATCCTCAAAGTAATCCACAATGCAAGCCGGAGTACTTCGCATCATAATGAGGAATGTGAAGTAAATTGAAAACAATGACTTCACATTACTCTGCCTTCCCCCAACCACTTCTGCACCAATTTTAAGGTGAAGTACATAGAATCAATGTACTTTGCATCTCTTTGCCTTGTGTGTGAGCTCCAAGATGAATTTTGCAGTGATTCATGGGATTACGGGTCACATGGGCTCTAGATTGTAAATCATGGCAGGATGGGGTGGTACCTGAGGACTGGAGGAGAGCAGATGTGATTCCCCTTTACAAAAGTGGGAGCAAGACAGAAGCAGGAAACTACAGACCTGTAAATTTGACCTCAGTGGTAGGGAAAATGATGGAATCACTTCTGAAAGAAAGAATTGTTGAGCATCTAGAGGCCAGCGGGGCACAGGACCCAAAGCAACATGGATTTACAGCAGGAAGGTCATGTCAGACTAATCTAATTGATTTCTTTGACTGGGTGACCAAAGATAGACCAGGGAGGGCTGTGGATATGGCCTACCTAGACTTTAGCAAGGCATTTGACACAGTCCCACACAAAAGATTAATAATCAGTTAGCCAGCCTGGGAGTGGGTCCCAGGGTGGTAGCCTGGAGCAAACTGGCTGCACAACAGGACACAGAAGGTAATAGTGAATGGAACACATTCAAGAAAGGGGTTACTAGTGGAGTACCTCAGGGCTCAGTACTGGGTCCAATCCTCTTTAACATCTTTATAAGTGACATTGCAGAGGGTCTGAGGAAAGGTATGCCTCTTGCAGATGACACACAAGATCTGTAACAGAGTTGATACACAAGAGGATAGAAAAGATGAGAAGGGACTTGGCAAGGTTGGAGGAATGGTCAGACATATGGCAATTTAGATTCAATGCAAAGAAGTGCAAGTAATGCACCTGGGAAACAAAACCAGGAGAAGAGTATACAATAGCAAGGAGGTACTAATAACAACAAAAATGGAAAGGGACCTGGGAGTAGTCATATCAGATGACCTAAAGGTGGGTAAGCAATGTGAAAGTCAGTAAGGAGAGCCAGGGGATACTGGGATGCATGGGAAGGGCATCACAAGTAGAAAAGGGAAGGATTATCCTCTATACAGACAGTTGGTGAGACCCCATCTGGAGTATGACAGAAGTTTTGGAGACCTCATCTACGCAAGGACATAGACAGGATGGAAGCATCCGAGGAGGGCAACTAAAATGGTGCAGGGTCTACATCAGAAACCATATGAAGAGAGACTGAGAGAGCTTAATATGTATACCCTTGATGAAAGGAGGGACAGGGGGACATGATAGAAATGTTCAAGTACCTCAAGGGAATTAACAAAGTCCAGGAGGGTAGAATCTTTCAGAAAACGAGATGTGTAAGAACAAGGGGGCACAGTTTAAAGATAGAGGGGGGACGGCTCAGGGGTAATGTGAGGAAATTCTTTTTCATGGAGAGAGTGGTGGATACATGGAACAGCCTTCCTGTGGAGGTCATTGGGTCTAAAACAGTGGGGGAATTCAAACATATATGGGACAGACACAAAGCAATTATAGTGGGGGGTTGCAGGAAGCAGGCTGTTGGTTAACTAGAATTTGCAGCTTATCCAGTAGGTAGGGAAATGGGCAGACTGGGTGAGCCAAGTGGTCCTTCTCTGCTGTCAAAGCCTATATTTCTATGTTTCTAGTGTGTGTATAGTGGTAGCTGGAGACAGTTTGCTGTCAGAGGTTTGAGACTGAAACCCTCTAAAAGCTGTTATAAAAGCCTTTTTAAGCCATTTTTCCCTCAAAGTTTAGTACATCCATTGTAGGAAACCCTCCTGTACTTATATCATCGAGTGTTTATTGTTTGTGTGTGGATTTTAAACATTAATTTTGAACATTTAGCCTGTGCACTGACAGATACTTGAAGTGTGCTTTGGGGGAGGGGCGTGTCTGTGGTGGAGGTAGATTAACTGGGAGAAAAAGGCAGTCTTTCTGTTTGGGTTATATTTTTCTTGTATAACTATATTAATGTTATTAGTGCTGCATATTAGTGCTGTGCAGAATGCGTAATTCCACCTGTAGAATTAGTGCAGAATGACCATTCAGCCAGCAGAATTTCCACTGAAATTTCACTTGTTCGCTTTCGGAATTCTGCCTACTGTGATCTGCAGAATAATATTCCGCAAAACAGTGATTTTTCTGTGGAAAATCATTCTGCAACTATTTTATGCTGTAGAATTCCACCATTCTACTTCTGGTTTAATTTGGCAGAATTTCAGCAGAATTTTGAATATTCCACGGAATTTCTTTACACCAGAATTTGAAAATTCCACACAGCACTAAGTAATATTTTCAGTAATTCTTGACATTTTTTCTGCTGATTGTTGTGGTGCAGCAGTGCATAATTTCAGTTTGTTTAAAAGTTTTGGTTATATTACTGAAGTTTTCAATTTGCTATGCATTACTTGTAGTGTGTGTGTTTGTGAGTGTGTGTGCGACACGTGCCATCAAATCAGACACCTTTTATTGTGCCACAAAGTAATTATAGTGGTGTGAACCTGCTATCCACTGCACCTGCGTTATTTTGTACTGCTTTGTGGCATTTTGCTAGTGGACTGTTACTGTAGTTCACTGCCACCCCCCCACCAACCTGCAAAAGGTATTCTTTCCAGATTTGTATTTGTGACTTGTGAGCACTGGTTAAGGTGTTGTGCGTTTGCGTCTGTATCTCTTGACTGCACAGCACTGTCTTAATCTGTCTGTGCATTGCATCTCTTTAGGGCCCAATCTCCATCTGTAATTTAAGTCACAGTTGTTTATTTGGCTTCCCTTCAGAGTACCATGTGGTGCATATCTCAGCCTGAACATTCTACTCATTAATGTGCGTTTTTAAATCAGGGCGATCAACAGGAGTCAGGCACGATACAGATCGTGTTCTTCATCTGCATTGTCACGATAATTCACGAATTACAAAATTTTACGTTTTTGGGTTGTAAGTTGCATGTAACCCTGATTTTTAGTATCTTGGCTTGACTATTGTACTCACTGATATGTGTTTTCAAGTCAGGGTGTTTGGGGTGGTACAGGTCAGGGAAGTACAGCCATAGGTATTTATGTACAGTTCATTAGTCCTATCACATCAGTCACTCAGCATGAGACAAATCACGTTCTTCTCCAATCACAGCAGTTATATATTTTTTTTCAGTTCTGATGATACACGGATTGGGAACCAGAGAAAAAGGAAGTTAAGGTACCTGTATCTGGGTCTGTTAGTGTTAAATCACTCCCTTCTCAAAAAGGTTATGATGTAGTGGTTCCTGTTGCAGATGATGATGACTTGAGGGGGGCATGATAGAAAATATCAAGTACCAAAAGCAAATCAGCAAGGTAAAAGACAGTAGCATCATCCAGAAAAAGAGATGTGCATGAGGAAGGGCCCATAATTTGAAGACAGAGGGGGGGACAGATCAGGGGCAATGTCAGGACCAATTTTTTGTACGCAGAGGGTGGTGGGTGCAAAGACAAAATAAAACTAATGATCAACATTCTGATGCGACAGCAGCAGTTGAAGCATCCCCATAATTTGTAACTGGTGCCCCTCAATTCACTTCAACTGCTGCTCAACGTTGTCAAGACACTGGTTAACGCCTCCAACTCACTCCACATCAGGCCCAAATTGGCCTGGGTGGCAGGGGCTTGGACAGGGTTGCCATGGTCACCTGCTGCAGGTTGTGGTGGTGGAGCAGAAAGCCACTTGATCCATGCCTCTTCCCCATTTCACATCACCCCACGCAGATGGATGACATGCTGCCCCCACTTCCCCAGCAGGGCCAGCAGGTGCATTACTGCCCTGTTCTGCAACCTTGGCCTGCCACTGTACATGTGGTGGTTGTACAGGTGGGTGTGCTGACCACCTGTGCCAAGGTGAGGTCCTTTGGGGCCAAAGCGCACCTCCACACGACACAGATTACATTTCACTACACTACTGTCCCCAGGGTAGCCAGTTATATGGGCAAATACAACTGAGCAAATACATTTGAGCGACTACCTTTGAGCACCTTGCAATAGAACAAGTGGGATATGTTAGTGAATGTAGATATAATGAGGGACGGTGAAACAATAATAGCGAGTGTGGAGACAGTAATGGTAGGTGGGATCTATGATGTAGAGGATGTAGGAAGTAGTTCTGGGTGGTCAGTCGAGCTGGCCTTGTGGTCTAGTGGAGGCAGCGTATGCCTTTAGTGCTGAAGGATTCAGGTTTGAACCCGGGCAGGAGCTCTGTACTTTATGCGATTTCTGTGTGTGCACACTTAAAATTTTTTTGTTACCCCAGTGTCAGGCTCCCCCTCAGAGTTGGTTATAATACTGTAGGTGGGGTGTGGAGGGTGCATCCCACCACATGGGGGTGTGGGGGGCATAGCCTCCCGCATTAAATATGTTGTAAATGTGTTTGTTTTTCCTTTGGTTTGGCTCATCACTGTCTATGGTCCCACTGTTGTGCACATCACTGTTGCATTTTTTTGGCAATGTGCACTTGCTCATATGCTGATCACTGATGCATGTTTGCTCATATGACATGGAACCTGTCCCCAGGCAGTGTAGTAAAGAACTCCCACACTGATGAGGTGCAGGGAGGACCAGGCACAGGTGGGGGGGCCAGGTGTTGTTGGAGCCAGGGGCTGCTGCTGCAGTGAAACTCTCTTTCAAGCATCATTCACTGCCTTCCTGCCTGAAGCATGTGACCTACACTGTGTAAGCCATGTGATGTGTGGGCTGCCTGAAGCATGTGACCTACACTGTGTAAGCCATGTGATGTGTGTGGGTTGCCTGAAGCATGTGACCTACACTGTGTAAGCCATGTGATGTGTGTGGGCTGCCTGAAGCATGTGACCTACACTGTGTAAGCCATGTGATGTGTGTACACTGCCTGAAGCATGTGACCTACACTGTATAAGCCATGTGATGTGTGTGGGCTGCCTGAAGCATGTGACCTACACTGTGTAAGCCATGTGATGTGTTGGGGCTGCCTGAAGCATGTGACCTACACTGTGTAAGCCATGTGATGTGTGTGGGCTGCCTGAAGCATGTGACCTACACTGTGTAAGCCATGTGATGTGTGTGGGCTGCCTGAAGCATGTGTCCTACACTGTGTAGGCCATGTGATGAGTGTGGGCTGCCTGAAGCATGTGACCTAGACTGAGTAAGCCATGTGATGCATGTGAGCTGCCTTTAAATTCTCACTCCGCTCTTAAAGGCAGAGTGAGCAACCAACGCGCAGTCATTATCACCAGCATCACAAGATGAAGTGGTGAAGTAGCACTTTCAATGGGCACTTTGCTTAGCCATAAAGTAACGCTAAATGGTGTGCTTTGCATCTACTTCACTGGTGGAATTTAACTTTGCTGCATCTCTCTATATACACAACCTCTTTCTCCTACTACAAGGTGTAAGTGAAACTCTCTTTCAAGCATGAGTCCCTTCCTGCCTGCCTGCCTGCCTGAAGCATATGACCTACACTGTGTAAGCCATGTGATGTGTGTGGACTGCCTGTGAATTCTCACTCCTCCTTGAAGTAAGGTTTAGTGAACAACATGTAGTCAATTACAATATGAAGTGGTAAAGTGAGGATTTAAAATGGGCTCTTCGCGTAGCGGAATGGTAACACGAAGTGTCCTCTTCACTGCATCTCTAGTATTGTGCCCCCCTGGCCTCTAGGTACTCAACAATTCTTTCCTTCAGGAGTGATTCCATCATTTTCCCTACCACTGTGGTCAAACTAACAGATCTGTAGTTTCCTGCCTCTGCCATGCTCTCACTTTTGTGAAGTGGAATCACATCTGCTCTCCTTCAGTTCTCAGGTACCACCCCATCCTCCCATGATTTGTTAAAGAGGGTAGTCAGCGGTGTCATTAGTTCTACCCTTAGTTCTTTTAGAATTCTTGGGTGAATCCCGTCATGCCCCATTGCTTTGTCCACCTTCAGTTTTAAGAGTTCTTTCAGAACTGTTTCTTCTGTGAATGGACTGGTATCAACCCCCCTGTCCAGAGTGATTCTATTGTTTGGTTTAGGCACCTCCCCTCCTCCTCTTTTGCAAATACTGAGCAGAAGTATTCGTTCATTATCCCTGCTTTACCACTGTCACCCTCTGCCCACATTCTCGCCCCTTTATTAAGCCTCAGTTATCCTCCCTTGGTCTTTCTTCATTCATTAATGTTCCTATAAAAGGTTTTATCCCCCTTCTTAACTGAGTTGGCTATGTTTTCCTCAGTTTGGGTCTTTGCTATTCTGGCTGCCTTCCCTGACTCCTTCTGCTTTAACTGATATAGTTCTTTGTCTTGCTCCTTCTGTGTTTCCTTATATTTTCTGAATGCTATCCTTTTCTCCTTATCCTTCCCTGCCACCTCTTTTGAGAATCATAGTGGCTTTTTCCTTCATTTTGTTTTGTTGATTTGCTTTACACAAAGTCTTGTTGCCTCTGTGATGGCAACTCTGATTTTTCCCTATTGTTCTTCCATCCCTTCTTCTTGCCTGTTTGCTAGTGCTTTTCTGAGGCACTCTCCCATTTTGACAAAGTCAGCACTCCTAAAGTCCAACACCCTTGCTTTTGTATGGATTGACTCTACAACTGTGTTTATTGTGAACCACACTGTTTGATGGTTGCTTGTTCCCAGATGGCTACTGACTTCTAAATCTGACATCCTCTCTCCATCCCCATTTGGAAGTACCAGGTCTAAGACTGCTCCCTCCTGCATGGGTTCCAGCACCAGCTGTTTGAGGCATGCCACCTGTAGGGCATCAAGAATGACCCTGATCTTTGAAGTAGCTGCAGTAAAGGTGCTCCAGTTAAAATCTGGCATATTCCAGTCCCCCATCAACAATATCTCTCCTTTTTCTGCTATTCTAAGGATTCCTTCTATCATTTCCTTGTCCATTGCCTCCCCTGAGACTGGGGTCTGTAAACAACCCCTGTTCGGATTGTGCTGCCATTTTCTGTGTCCAGGGTGAACCACAGTGCCTCCTTCCCTCCCTGTTTACCCTTTAGTTTTATTGCTTTGATTCCTTCCCTTATGTAGTGAGCTACTCCTCCTCTTTTAGCCTCCCTGTCCCTCCTGTAGATTGTGTATCCTGGTATATTGATATCCCAGTCATGGTTCTCTGTGTACCATGTTTCTGTGACTGCCACAATATCCAGCCGTCCCTCTTCCATCAAGGCCACTAGTTCAGGGAGCTTGTTACCCAGACTATGGCCATTGGTGCTTATCACACTCCATTTTTTGAGGGCCTTATCCATTTTATGCTCATCCCTGTCCTTACTGACTTTGCCTTTTTCTGGATTTACCCCATTTCTGCTTCCTATTAACTTCTTTACCTTTGTGTTTGTTTTGTGGGAGGGGCTGGGATTTCCCTACTTCTCTTCAGTGCCTCCCCCATTGGCTAGTTTAAACACTTGCCAATAAAGGATTTGAACCTATCACCTAGGATCCTGGTTCCCCTCCCTGACAGATGCAGACCATCACACCAGTATAGGCTAGTATCCCTCTAGATGGACCCACAGTCCCAAATGAAGCCAAATCCCTGAGCTCCACACCAGTTTTTCAACCAGTCATTGAATCCCATGGTGTGATGTACCCTAGCATCACCCATGCCACAGACAGGTAGCACTTCCAAGAAAGTTACTGTGTGTACCACTAGTCTAAGGCCCCTCCAAAACTCCACAAACTCCTGCTTCACTGCTCTGATCCCATTCCCAGACCGGTCATTTGTCCCTAAGTGAACAATGACATCCAGCTCTCTCCCATGTGCAGATGCTCCCATGATCCTGAGGATGCAGTTTCAGTCCTTCCCTGCCATGGCACCAGGCAGGCACCTTACCTCCCTCTCCCTTCCATCCCACAGTTCTACCCCTAATGACTGAGTCCCCCACCAGGAGTTGCTTCCTTCCCCTGAGGGGTCCCGTACCACCCTTCTGTGGGTCTCCTTTGTGGAGGTTCCCAGCATTCTCCTTGGTCTCCATTGTGGGTGCCTCCACAGAGGAACCACACACCACCAGAATGGTGAATGAATTGTGAAGAGGCACAACTGGAGGGATATGCCTCTGTTCCACCACCCACACCCTTTCTGAGCCCAATGTGGTCCAACCACTCTTCTTTCTTGGCAACCTCTAAGGTAGTGATGGTGACCTTGGTAGTGCCTGGGTGGGGGAGGAGGTCTCCTGTATCCTCACCAAGTCAGCATGGAGACAGGCGACCTCCTCCCTCAGACCAGAGAGGTGCCTGCAAATAGGGCAGCAATGCAACCTGCAGGACATCTCCTGGAAGACTGCCACTCCACAGCCATTGCACCACTCCCCACATGTCTGTGTCCCTTCCTGTTTAAGATGTGTATTTTTTGTTTATTTTGTTAGTGTGTGCAAGCGTGTGAATGTGTTTACCCCCTATTCAGTGTGCTGTGCCTTTAAGAATATGAACAGGTGTGTGTTCTTTGCACTTTTGGGGAAGTGATGTCAGAACCCCTGATTAAAAAAATATGTGCTTTGGTCAGGTGAGGTGAGGGTCAGGGTGGGTGGGACTAAGTCCATGCCCTCCAGAAACAATCAACTACAACTCTGACCCACCACCCCGGTGAGTGCCTTCCTTCTTTTCAGACACCTATTTCACAGAGTTTAAGTAACAGGTCTAGTCACAAATGACTGCAGATATTTTCCCAACTAAATTTCCTCCCTGGCAAATAAATGTTACACTAAGAAAAGTCAACCCCAAAAACAGAGAACCAAAACACTGACTTCCACTTACTTTCACAGGCCCCAAAATTAAGAATTAAATTCAGTGTACTTCTATTAAATCACCTTCTTGCTATGAGGAAACTGGTGACTGCTCTCTATCTCATCTACAGCAGACAGAGTCCACAAAAAGAAATCTGCTCTCCAGTAACAAGAATGGTTAGTTGAGAGCCCGAGCCCCAATGCCCCCTTATATAACCTGCATTGATGCCTGGTGGTCTAGTGGACCCCCAGCCCAAAGTGCTCTTCACCCTACTCCCCAACCCATAATAGAGCTGATGATTGGCACAGCCCACCACTCTCATCCATGGCCAGCCTCTGATTGATCTTTGAATGAGCACATACTGTGTATAGCATGCACCCAGTACTTGACAAGCTATCAGTCACTGAACACATACTGTATACAGTACATGTTCATTCAAAGATCAGTTGATGACTTGCTGCGGAGGTCAGCGGTGAGCTGTGCCAGTTGCCAGCTCTGTTATGGGTTGGAGGGGAGTGGGGCAGCACAGCAATGTGTGGTGGGGTGTCCACTAGATCACCAGGAATAGATTCAGGTTATATAAGGAAGGCATTGGGCTCAGGCTATCCACTAGATCACCAGGAATAGATTCAGGTTATATAAGGAGGGCATTGGGCTCAGGCTGTCCACTAGATCACCAGGAATAGATTCAGGTTATATAAGGAGGGCATTGGGCTCAGGCTGTCCACTAGATCACCAGGAATAGATTCAGGTTATATAAGGAAGGCATTGGGCTCAGGCTGTCCACTAGACCACCATGGTTCTTATCATTCTTGTTACTGAGATCAGGGCTGGAGTGGCCACTAGACTACCAGCGATACTATATACTGTATATTTTAATGGTGAATCAGGGCTGGGGACTACCTGACTATGAGGGATACTATACATATCATATAGGGGGATCGGGACTTGGGGTGCTTGCCACATGGCACCTGTCCCTGTTGCTACTGCCCTATGGAAGACCCATGGCTTGCAACAAACCATCCTGTTGTTCCTCCTGTTTTGCAGGACAAGGTTTGCCACAAGCTGTGGGTCTTTGATGCCAGGACCCTAACTGTTAGATAATTGGGTGCAGAGTCCCTAGCATACAAGCAATCAGCACAAGCCACCTTTGGTGTGGCTTGCGATGACTTTTGAGACTCTGGGCCAAGATTTTCAATGAATGCAGAAAAACCTCACACATCCTTTCTTTTGAATAAATTTAAACATATACAAAAGAAATGCAAAGGGGAATTAGAAATGTTAAGAGCAAAAAGGAACTCTTCTTAGCAAAGAATGTTACAAAAAGCAATGATAAAACATTCTATGGCTACACTAACTCTTTAAAACAACCCAAATGTAGTGTGATACCATTACCACATAATAATTCCATTGTAAATATACTAGAAGAAATGACAGAGCTATTCAATAAGCACTTTTGTAGCATTTATAGCAAAAAAGATAGAAACACAGGCACATGGAAAGTGAAGGCAGATGGGGAACGAAGATCCATCTAGTCTGCCCTGAGTGCTACCTCCCTTAGAATGTCTTAGTGACAATCCCTTATGCATATTCCAAGCAGATTTGAATTGCCCTACTGTTTTGGAGTCAATGCCTTCTGTAGTGAGGCTGTTCCATGGAGCCACCACCCTTTCTGTAAAGAAGAACTTACACGTTACCCTAGAACTTCCCTCCCCTTAATTTCATTTCAAGACCCCTTATCCTTGTAGCTAATGATCAGAAAGAGTTCCTGGGTAGAGACTCTGTTATGCCCTTCAGGAACTTGAATGTCTCAATCTTGTCCCCTATATCTGTGCTGCTCCAGTGAGTACATGTTGAGTTGCCGTAATCTACTTTCATATGGCAATTCATGGAGCCCTTGTATCATTTTTGTTGTCCTCCTCTGTACTGTCTCTACTGTATCCATACCCTTCTTGAGATAAGGCCTCCAGAACTGTACACAGTACTCAAAGTGGGGCCTCACCAGGGACTTGTATGGTGGCATGATTACTTCCCTCTTCCTACTTGTAATGTCCCTTCCTATGCATCCCAGCATTTTGCTGGCTTTTTGTGCCACTTTTTCACATTGTCTGCACACTTTTAAGTCATCAGAAATGATACCCCAAGATCCCACTCCTGTTTGGTGGCTATTAGCTGCTCCCCTCCCAGATAGAAGACCGTCCCTGGGGTGCTCCTGCCCAGATGCATCACTTTTCATGTTTTGCATTAAATTTTAACTGCTACATATCGGACCATTTTTCTAGTTTGATCAGGTCATGTTTCATTTGTTCCACTCCCTGAGCAGTGTCAGCTCTTTTGCAGATCTTTATGTCATCTTCAAACAGAATCACCTCGTTCCCCAGCACCTCAGTGATGTCACTTATGAAAATATTGAAGAGTAAAGGACCAAGGACAGACCCCTGTGGCACCCGGCTGGTCACACCTATCCCCTGATGCTGCCCTATTGACCATCACCAACTGGTTTCTCTGACTAAGCCAGCTTCTAACCCATGATACCACTTCTTGTCCCACTCCAGTATGCTGGAGTTTATTTAGTAGCCTTCTGTGTAGGACCAAGTTGAAGGCTTTGCTAAAGTCAAGGTAGATAACATCCATGGTCCCCCCTGGTCCACTATCTTATTAACTGAGTCAAAAAACTCTATCAGATTAGTCTGGCAGGACCTTGCCTGCTGTCCAGCTGTCCAGTCTCTTCCAGGAAAGTTAAAATACTTTCCTTTAGCAGGGTTTCCATCATTTTGCCTACCACCGAGGTGAGACTGACAGGGCAGTAGTTACCGGCCACCTCCCTGCTCCCTCCTTTATGTATGGGAACCACTATTGCCCTTTTCCAGTCTTGTGGAACAATTCCCTCTCTCAGGGATCTGCTAAAAATATCTGCTAGAGGTACTTCCAGTTCATCCCTAAGTTCTCTCAGTATGCATGGATGCATGCCATCTTGCCCCATGACTTTATCTATTTTTAATTTATTGAGTTCAGTCCTTACCCTCACCACTGTGAAAGAGCTTCTATCTACCCCCCAACCCCATGCAATTTTTTAACTCCTTTAGTGGTGTGCCCATTTCCAGGGTGCTCCTTTGTAAAGACAAAGCAAAAATACTCATTTAAGACCTCTGCCTACTCTCTGTCTTCTTCTATCTTCTTCCCATCACTTCTTATTAGACTAACAATACCCCCCCCATTTTCCTTCTGTCACTTATGTACCTAAAGAAGTGTTTTTTACCTCATTTTACTCCATGTGCAAATTCCACCCCAGTTTGTGCCCTGGCTGCTCTAATCACCCTAGAAGCCTCACTCAAGCTGCTTTTGTAAGCATTCCTCTCTTTGCTGCTATTTGAGCCCTAGTATTTTTTGAATGCTAGCCTCTTTGCTTTTACTGTAGCTGTCACCTCTCTTGTGAACCAGATAGGATTTTTCCTTTTCCTTGTCTTACTGACCAGTCTAAAAAATTTGTCAGTGACCTCTGTTATTGCCACTCTTATGTTAGTCCAGCATACTTCCACCACTCCCCTTTTGGTTTACTCTTGAGGATATCTCTAAAGCATATTCTCATCTGATCAACATCAGTCCTTCTGAAATCCAGGACCCATGTCTTAATGATGTGTTTCCTCCTTAGTGGTGATCTTGAACCAGACCAATTTGTGGTCACTTATACCCAGGTGGCGCCCCACCTCCTCCTCCTTGCCCTTGCTACTGTTTGTGAGCACCAGGCCTCGGACTGCGTTTTCCCTAGTGGGGGCTGTGACAAGTTGACTGAGTCCAGCACCTTGCAAGGTGTCCAGGAATCATCCGCTTTTGGCTGTGGATGCCTTGCAGGAGGACCAGTCTATGTTAGTTTATATATACCACCTGCTAACTGTATAAACAAATACATAACAATATCTGAAGAAGAGATAAATAATAAGATCAAAAATATCAAAGCAGACTGCTCTCGTGGCCCTGATATGATAACAGGTACCATGATTAAACTAATGTCAAGGGACCTTCTACACGCTTTGAAGTTGTTGTTTGAAAGAAGCCTAAATAATGGTAGGGTCCCTAAGAAATGGAAAATCATTAATGTAACACCTCTCTTTAAAAAAAGCAATAGGCAGAATGTTGAAAACTATCAACAAATTAGTCTTATATCTATTATGTAAACTTCTGGAGGGCATTATAAAAGATAAAATGATGTCTTTATTAGGAAATAATGACCACGAGCAGTATGGTTTTACAAAGGGCTGATCCTGTGTTAAAAAAGTTGTGTGCATTTCTGAAAAAAATTATCAGTCAACTGGATGTGAAAACACCTTGTGATGTGATCTTTTTAGATTTAAGCAAGGCCTTTGGCCTTGTTCACCATGGAGACATAAAAAAATTAATGTCAAGAGCGGTAAACCATAGAATGATAAAGTCAATATTAGACTGGCAACATGAAAGAACAGAGAGGGTGGTAACTAATAACATTCCTTCATTCAAGGGTACTGTGTCTAGCAGGGTCCCTAAGGGTCAGTATTTGGCCCTTTTATTTTTTTATATATTTATTGCAGATTTGATGCAAGGATTAAATAGTTGATCTGTAAAATATACAGATGATTTGGTAGGACTAGTGCAACCCAAGAAGACTATATGCATATTCAACATGATCTAAATACCATAACTGCTTATGCCACCATGTGGGATATGTTTTTTTTAACTTTCTTTATTTTAATAAAGTGTACAACATTAGTTTATAATATTGACAATATCAAAGACAAAAGAAAGTCACTACATACATAACTAAACCAATATGAATATATACTGTCACAACCCACCCTCTAAATAAAATAAAAACTCAACAGGATGGCAATAAAATGTTGGGTATATGTCACATGCCTAAAAGGACCTTGAACAGATATAGCCTCTTAAAATCAACATTGGAAGTTAGTTATAATCTTTACTTCTCAGAGTCTCCCTATTCTATCAAAAGATAATTTAAATGTGGTGTTTAATTAACCTGTGATAACAAATTATAGATTTCTCCCCACTTGAGATAACATGTTATTAATGTTATTGTTAAATAAGTAAATTAGTTTGGTAATTTGTAAATTAAGCAGCATGTTAGAGGTCCACTCCTGCATCCTGAGTCCCTGTTTGTCAAGCTAATGTCATACTATTAACTGTTTGGTCAAAATGGCTATCATGGATAATAGAGATTTATCCGATAAACCCCTCACCAAATCCAGATTTCCCAAAATGCAAGTCTCAACGTTAAAAGCATTATATAAGGACAGCTTTTTTACCTATGTCATTTTTAACTAAGTTCCAAATACCTTGTGCTTTTGGGCATCCCAAAAAATATGACTAATCGTACCCTCTGTTGAGTCACAGTTAATACAGGAATCAGAATTGGAAAGCCCAAATTTAAACAGTTTTTTGTGGGGTCATATACGCATTATGTAAAATCTTGTATTGAATCAGTCTTAAATTATCCAAAGGAATATACTAATAGATATTTCTCTATAACATAGACCAATTTTGAGGTATATTTGTAGATTCTTTATTCCAAAAACAGGAAATGATAGAATCTGAATTACATTTTATAGTGAATAAGAACAAATAAAGGTTAGCAACAGGGTGGGGGTTTGAACCCCTCTGTTTCAAGTTATCCAGTAAGTCTATGGACTGGGTAACCAGGGAGTGGGTCCATAATACCCATTTCAAGATATTTTAATTAATAACAGTTTGGGTAGGTATTTTTTATTTAGTTTCAACGTATTCAGCATTTCTTGGAGTGAAAGTAAAGAACCATTTTTTAAAAAGGATTAACCATAAGATTAACAGGGTCTGGTAACCAATTTAGAAGAATAACTTTCTCATTAATCTTAAAATCAAGGTTACCAAGAATAAGTTAATTATGGCTCTATTGATGACCTAGACCTGTATAATTTATGATTTGCTGATAAACTTTCAAAGAGGTTCCTATTACTGAGTTCTTTAGTTTAGCAGGTAATAAACTGGGTTTGGAATATAAAATGGCATATGGAAGTATATTAAATTGTTTCAATATGCTAAGTTCTAAATCTAGCCAGTTACTTATGTAACTATCCTTGTTCCCTGTATGTTGAACCCATTTTATATATTTGTTAATGTGAGAAGCCATGTAGTATAAAATGCAGTTTGGTAATTTAATACCCCTTGAGTTTTAGGAAAAAAATAATGTATTCATGGTTATTCTCAGAGTCTTCCCACTCCAAATGAAATGGGAGCTTTCCAAGTGAAGTTTCCTAAACCACTGTAAAGGTATAAATATGTTTAACATATTTAAAGGGTAAAATATCCTGGGAAAAAATGTTCATTTTAACCAAACTAGTGTTCCCCCAAAACAAAAGGAAAAGGTTGCTCTATCTTTCAAAATCTTGCTTAATTGTTGAAACTCACTCATCTAAATTCAATGTAATAAATTGTGAATAATCTGGCATTAGATAAATACCTAAATATTTTAATTTTTGAGGTGACCAATAGAAGCCCAGGTGAACTATATCATTATTAATGGATATAATATTCAACAGCACTACTTCAGTTTTGTCTATATTAGTTTATAATTAGAGAGTACGCTATACTCCTGTATAGTTTTTAAAGCAGCCTGTATTGAAACCCCTGGGTTTGAAACATGTAACAAAATATCATTTACAAATGCAGAGATCTTAAGCTGTGATTTGTCACAGATAATACTTTTTATTAAGGGGTTATTATTCAAGAAAAAAGTATCTAAATATAAATTAAATAAAATTGGGGATAATGGGCAGCTCTGACGGGTGCCACGGTAAAGTTAATTGGGTCCAAAATAAGACTATTGCAACATACTCTAGCCATAGGGAATGAATAAAGAATTCTTAACCAATTAACAAAGGAGTTTGAAAAGCCAAACCCGGTAAGAGTATGAAAGAGAAATTCATGATTTACCCTGTTGAATGCTTTCTCTGCATCCAAGTACATCAACGCCATAGGTGAGTTAGAGTCCTTGGACACAGAGAAAACATAGGAAAGCTTCCTAATATGATCTGATGCTTGCCTTTGGGTTATAAAGTCTGCTTGTTCTCTAGAGATTAATGGGTGCCAATTTTATTTTAATTTTCTGTGCTAGAGTCAATCCAAGAATATTAATATCATAATTTATTAAAGAGATTGGTCTATAATTCCCCAATTTGTTCCTTGGTTTATTCAGTTTGGGAATCAGAATTAAAAGGGCCTCTAAAAGCGAACTATCACTAATTCCATTATCCAATATAAAATTATAAAATTGCTGTAAAATTGTGGACAAGTGACTGTTTGAAGATTTTTTTAAAATTTGCTGTGAACCCATCACAGCCTGTAGATTTATTTAGGGTTAAGTTATCAATTGCTTCTCTATTTTGGTTTGTCTAATTCTGTAAGATAAATCATTGGTTTGTTCATGCATTAGAAACATAGAAACATAGAAACATAGAAGTTGACGGCAGATAAGGACTGCAAGGCCCATCCAGTCTGCCCATTTCTTTTTCTACCTTATAAATGTGCCATCAGCCTTTGCTCTGTCAGTGACCTATCTATTCATAGTCATTTGTATTGCTCCCTTATGCCTATCCCATGCCTGTTTGAAGCCCTGCACTGTATTCATAGCCACCACTTCTTGTGGTAAGCCATTCCATGCATCCACCACCCTTTCTGTGAAAAGAATTTCCTCACATTCCCTCTTAATCGGCCTCCTCTAATCTCATGCTGTGTCCTCTTGTCCTGCTATTTTTCTTATATTTAAACATGTTAGACTCTTTCACCTTGTTTATGCCCTTAGGGTGTTTAATGCCTCGATCATATCCTCTCCCTCCTTTGCTCAAGGGTATACATATTGAGCTCCATTAATCTGTCCTCATATGTCTTCTGATTCCTCCTGCACCATTTGGTTGCCCTTCTCTGGACTGCCTCAATTTGGTTAATGTCCTTGTGAAGTGTGGCTCAATACTGCCACGCAGTACTTCAGATGGGGCCTAACCAGTGTCTTGTACAGAGGATTATTACCTCCTCTTACGACTTGTGATACCCTTACTATCACACCCTAACACCCCTTAGCCTTATCTACTGCTTTAGAGGTCTGCTTGATGATTTTTAGGTCATCAGTGATGATGATGCCCAAGTCTTTTCTTCCTTTGTGACTGCTAGCAACTCCCTCCCAGCCTATAGGTAGCGTCAGGGTTTCTCTTCCCTATGTGCATGATTTTGCACTTTTTTGCATTAAATCAGTTGCCACTCTTCTGACCATTCTGCTAGTTTATCCAGATCTCTTCTCATTCTGCCCCCCCATCTGGATCATCTACTCTGTTGCAGATCTTGGTGTCATCTGCAAACAGACAAGCCTTACCCTCTAGTCCATCTGCAAGGTCACTAATGAAGATGTTGAAGAGGACTGGCCCCAGGACTGATCCTGAGGTACCCACTTGTGACTTGCATCTCTTCTGACTGTATACCATTTACCACCACTCTGTTTTCTGCCCGTCAACCAGTTTGACACCCAGTTGACCAACTTCGACCTCACCCGAGCTACCCAGCTTATTTATCAATCTTCTATGTGGAACAGTGTCAAAGCTTTGCTGAAGTCAAGGTAGGCAGCATCAACTCTCCCCTTGGTCCACCACTCTGGTTACCCAGTCAAAGAAATCTATGAGATTAGTTTGACAGGACCTTCCTTTTGTAAACCCATGCTGTCTTGGATCCTGTGCCCCTATGGATTCCAGGTGTTGCACTATCCTTTCCTTAAGGAGTGCCTCCATAATCTTGCCCACTACTGAGGTAAGACTGACGGTCTGTAGTTCCTCGCCTCCTCCCTGCTACTCTTGTGGAGCAGGATCACATAAAAGCCCTACTCCAGTCTTCTGGGACCTCTCCTGTGCTCAGAGACTCACTAAACAATTCTGCTAATGGCTCTGCTAGTTCATCCTTTAGCTCCTTAAGTACCCTGGGATGTATGCCATCAGGTCCCATTGCCTTATCCACCCTGAGCTTAGCAAGCTCTTGTAGGACCCTTTCTTTTGTGAAGGGAGTAGTGCTCACCTCCCTCCCCATGTGTCCATGATGCTGAGCTGTGGGCCCTGCCCTACCTTCTCTTCAGTAAATACTGAGCAAAAGTATCTATTAAGGATAGATGCCTTTACAGGGTCCTCCTCCTCACATGCTCCCTTTTCTCCATTAAGCTTAGCAATACCCCCTCTGGACTTTCTCCTTTCACTAATGTATCTATAGAAAGTCTTGTCACCTTTTTACTGTTCGTGCTAGTGTTTCCTCAGTTTGGGACTTTGCCTGCCTTACTGCCTTACCTGCTTCCCTTAGGGCAGTTTGGTATGCCTCCTTATCTTCATCCTGCGTGTTCCCTTATATTTCCTGAAGGCCAGCCTTTTGGCTCTGACCTTTCTGCTACTGTATTTGAGAACCAAAGTGGTTTCCTTCTTCTTTTGCACTTCCTTTTCTGTCTCAACACAATGGGATGTTGCTTCAAGTATTGCATCCTAATGCTTGCCCACTCTGCCTGTACCCCTCACCTGTGTTTCTTTTTGCCAGGCTAGCTTAACTCTGTTGGCCATCTTATCAAAGTCAGCTCCTCTGAAGTCCCATATTTTTGCCTTGGAATGGGATGATTTAGATGTAGTAGCCAAATTGAACCATACCATGTGATGGTCACTGGCCCCAGGTGACCTTCTACCTGGAGATCTGTGATCCCTTCTTTGTTAGTCAGTACTAGATCTAGGATAGCCCTGTCTCTTGTGGGTTGCTGTACCAGTTGTTTGAGGCCCCCCTGCAGGAATCCACTATGAGTCTAGTTCTGGCAGATGTTCCTGCTGGTATTGACCAATCTGTATCTGGCATGTTGAAGTCTCCCATTATCAGAACCTCCCCTTTAGCTGTCATGTTTTGTATATCTTCTAACAGCAATGTGTCTATGTCCTACCTCTGGTCTGGGGGCCTGTAGACATCCCCAGTTCTTATGGCTGTCCCATTTCCTGTTTCCAGGGTGACCCACAGTTCTTCTGGCTCCTTATGTGTATTCTGAATTTCTGTAGCTTTGATATTTTCATTAACATACAGGGCCACTCCTCCCCCCTTTTGCACCTCGGTCTCTTCTGAACAATACATAGCCAGGTACTGAAGTCTCCCAAGTGTGGTTACTGGTAAACCACGTCTCACTAATTGCTACTATGTCCAGTTTAGCCTCTGACATTATTGCCTGCAGGTCTGGGATCTTATTTCAGGCTGTGAGCATTTGTGTACATGATTTCCATTGGCCAAATTTTGGTGTGTTAGTTGTTGGGTGAAGTTTGGCATTACCCTGTAGTGTCAATGGGAAGACAAGCCTTTTTCTTACCTGGTGATGCAAATGAACAGCAAACACGCTGAATTCCTGTTTGACCACTAGCTGAGGGGAGGTGTTCTTCCATTCGACGTATGGGTGCTGCCCCTCTCCCCATTTGCTAGTTTAAATATTCTGCAAAGATGTCAAACTTCTGCCCCAATGCACTGACTCCTCTTTAGTCAGATGCAGTCCATCAAATTTAAAGAACTTTCACTCCAGAACAGTTGCCAGTTCCCTCAAAATCTGTGTCCTTTTCCTGGCACCAGTCCTTGAGCCACGTGTTTAGCTCCCCTATCTCCCTTCTCTGACCTTCCGTCCATCTGCTCCCTCTCCCAGACTGGCAGTATCTCAGAGAAGGAGATGCCGATGAAATAGATGATAGTTTGTCATCCAGCCTAGTCAGGTGTTCCTTGGTCTCCACAACTGACCGGGCTGGTGAGATCAATTAGTCCCTAATGTGACTAGGACATCAATGTTTTCTCCTGCTTTGTGAACAATTTAGCAATGCAGTCAGTGTCTCTCCATGCTGATGTACCTGGGAGACATCTGACCATCACCCTGGTTGGAGATGGGTATCAACTCCTGAATCATGGAGTCTCCTATGATCAGAAGTTTTTTGGATTTCCTTTGTGCTTGTTTAGTTTTGGTTCCTGATTTGGGTGAGTTTTGTTGTGCTAACTCCTGTGCAAGTGTCCTGCTCTGCAGTGTCTTCTGCCTCTTTATTTGATTTCAGAGATAGAGGCAGATACCTGTTTGTAGTGTTTATATGGTTTTGGAGGTAATGTGTTTGAGAGCAGAGAGTGATGGGCACCTGATTTGCCCCTCCTAACCACCTGCCAACCTCCTGGACCAACTACCCTCTGCGGTCGAGGTTTTTCTGTTGGATGCTGGGGAAATGGTGGGTGGTTCTTATAATGTATTTCCTCTTCAATATGAAATTTGAGGCGCGCAATCTCTGCCCATGCTGCCCAGAGCTGAGCCCTAAGATCTCCAAAGGCCCAGCATGTAGGACAGTGTCCTAAATCCTGGAAGACTGTCCTTCTGAAAATTGTTCCACAGTACCTGCAGTTAATGAAATCCATTCCAAATAAGTTGCTGGGTTTGTAACCTAGTCAGAGTAATTAGAAGGAAAAAAAGGGAAAAAAATGCAACTAATGGTTTAATTGTGCTTTGTTTAACTTGTTATAACAAGTTAAATTACTTGCATTAATTTCAGACTTGTACATTTTTTAAACTATTCCTGTATCTGAATGGCCAATGGAGGATTGTTCATAGGTCCATAAAGCTGTGAATAAAATTTCTCAAATTCTAACATAATGTCCTTTGGATCAGTCCTAACCTCATTAGAATCTATTGTTAGGCTTGATTCTATGTCTAGATATTTTCTAATGTTTGAGTCTATTAGTTAATAACTTTCTAGACTTATCACCTAAGTCTATATATCTGGCCTTTGTCCTCAAAATGATTAACTCTGCCTTTTCTTTGGTAAGGGAGAATATTTCATTTTTATATCTTTGCAGTCCCTTTTTCTCTTTTTTGGATCAAGAATTCTGATCTCTAAATTCTAGTTTGTCTATTTTCGAAAAGAGAAACTTTTTCCAGAGATTTGTTTATTTTGCTTTGAAGCAAATCTAATAAACTCTCCTCTAATATTACATTTAAAGCTGCACAAATGACATAATCTTTCTATAGTGTTGAACTTTTCCAGTCAATTGTTTTTAATTGAGTGATTTATATAGTTGATAATATAGTTCTGTCTTAAAAAAGTGTTATTAAGTCTCCAAATAGATTGTCTAGGATAAAGCTGTAATTAGAAATCTGAAGATCAAAGAGTGGTCAGAAAGAAAGCTATTTATGAACTATGAACCTGTCTAATCCAAGATCTGGAGATCAGAAAAAAGTCTATATGTGAAAATGAATCGTGGACTGGGGAGTAAAATGAATTTTTTTTAACATTTGGATTTAAGATTCTTCAAGGGTCTGTTAGTGTGCAAATATTTACTAGTTCTTTGAGCGTCTTTATAGCCAATTGAAGTGCTATATTTGTAGAATTAGATCTATCTAATATAGGGTTTAAAGGGATATTCCGGTCCCCCCTAAGTAGAATCCTATGTGCTATGAAAGGGAATAAAGCTGTTAATAGTTTTGTTAAAAACAAGGAGGTGTTAACATTGGGCCCATAAATAGAGCCTATAACTATGCCTACTTGGTCACATTTCCCTAAAATAATAATGTGTCTTCCTTCTGAACCCTGAACTGGAATGAAGTCTAAGATTTATTTACCAGAATAGCTACTTCTCCCTTTGAAGTATATCTGCCAGACCCAAAGATCTGGGTATAACCACATTTTTTAAGAATATGCAATTTGGAGCTTAATAAATGAGTCTCTTGCAGGAGGATTAGGTTATAGCCTAAAGCATTTCTATAATTAAGAACTTGCAATCTTTTGACTCTGAGACAAAGACCTTTAACATTCCAAGAGGTGACTTTTAAGATAACTGACGTGTTGACTTATTTTAAAGGGATACTTTAAAGTTAAAGAAGTTGTTTTGTAAAAGTAATTATTCTGTTCAAACTCCTTACAGGTCCAGTAATGAACCCATCCCAAAGAACAACTAAACTGACCACCCCAAAATCCCATAAATACAGGTACAATAATCATATACTTAGCAAAGAAAAAAATTCCAACGTCTATTTCTTCCTCCAGTCCCAAAGACTGTTCTCCTAAAAGCATTTTAACTGCTGTGATCCCCGAACTAGCTCCCTCAAACTTCAACCTTATATGAAGGTTATTAACAAACCACTGAAAGTATAATTGGCCAATCACAGTTTCTTCACTCAAAAGGGGATGAAGAATAGCAAAGCTTTAAAATATCAAACATTATCATCTGCATCTTGAAGAGGCCCCATATAAGTTTAATAACTACAGTTAATAAAATTTTTAAATATAATCCAAGATTAGGCCAGATATTGAAACTGACTGTACAAAACATTGCCTCCTAGAGAGGTCAAATCATGGAAAGCCATGTGTGCAAATGCCAGGAGCCTTAGCAACAAGATGGAAGATCTGGAGGCTGTCATGGTGCAGTCAGACCTGGACATTGTGGCCATCACTGAAACCTGGTGTAATGATAACCATGACTGGGAGATAGCCATACCTGGCTACAACATATTCAGAAGAGACAGAGTAGGCAGAAAGGGAGGAGGAGTGGCACTGTATGTGAAAAATGACATAAGGGCCACAGAGATCCAGGAGGAACAAAATGGGGAGAGATACTGTGGGTTAAGCTGGAAAGGAAAATGGGACAGCCATCCCACAGGTGTGGTCTATAGACCACCAGCCCAGGAGGAAGAAACAGATAGGAGCTGATGCTAGCCATCCAAGGATGGCAGACAAGGGTGAGGTAGTACTGGTTGGAGACTTCAATATTCTAGATGTGGACTGGAGCATCCCAGCAGCAGCATCAACTAGGAGCAGATTTATCCTGGACTCCCTTCAGGGTGCCTTCCTCAAACAACTGGTCATGGAACCAACTCAGCAGAAGGCAATACTGGACCTTGTGCTCACAAACAGGGACAGTGTGATGGGGGTAATAGTGGGGGAGCACCTGGGGAACAGTGACCACCAGTCATTGTGGTTTGAAATCACAGAAAGAGCAAAATCAAACCACACAAAAACATGTATCCTGGATTTTAGGGGGGCAGACTTTGGGAAAATGGGGAGATACTTGAAAGAGGCATTAAGGGGAATGGGACAGGAATCAGGGGTTGAGGAACAGTGGGCAGTATTTAAAATGGGGATTAAAAGAACAACATAATTATGCATTAGGCAGGTTAGCAAGAGGAAAAGGAAGAGGAGACCATTATGGTATTCCAAAGAGGTAGCAAAGAAGGTGAAAGCCAAAAAGATTGCATTCAGGCAATACAAAAAGACACAGGCAGAAGGGGATAGGGAGAAGTACCAGGAGAAGCAAAGGGAGGCAGGGAGGTCAGTAAGGGAAGCCAAAGCTCAGACAGAAGAACACATTGCAAAATCAGTGGGTAGATGGGACAAAACCTTTTACAGGTACATAAGTGAAAAAAGAAAGACAAAGGGAGGGATAGTGAGACTGAAGGGGAGGATGGGAGCTGTGTGGAGGATGACAACAGTAAAGCTGACATATTGAACAGGTATTTCTGCTCAGTCTTTACTGAGGAAGAGGAGGGTAATGGGTCTGAAGGGAGTACAAGGGGTGAGAATGGTGCAGAAATGGACACAAGTCCCTTTAACGAGAAAGGGTCCTGAAGGAACTGGAAGTAATAAGAGTTGATAAAGCAATGGGGCCAGATGAGGTGCACCTCAGGTCCTTAAAGAACTAAGAGAGGTAGTGGCTGAACCTCTGGCCATCCTGTTTAGCCGATCACTGAAACAGGGAGGTACCCAAAGACTGGAGGACAGCAGATATAGTCCCTTATACAAAAGTGGGAACAAAGAGGAAGAGGAACTACAGACCAGTCAGCCTCACCTCGGTAGTGGGAAGATCATGGAAGCACTACTGAAGGAGAGATTGTTGGAACATCTGGTTGTCAATGGACTACAGGACCCAAGGCAGCATGGTTTCACCAGGGGGAGGTCATGTCAGATTAACCTCATTGAACTTTTTGACTGGGTGACTAGGGAGGTGGATCAGGGGAGGGCAGTGGACATGGCCTATCTGGACTTCAGCAAAGCCTTTGACACTGTGCCACATAGAAGACTATTGCACAAACTGGGGAATATAGGTGTGGGCAAGTGGGTAGGTAACTGGCTGGGTGGCAGGACACAGAGAGTGGTGGTAAATGGCTGTCACTCCACAGAGGGAAGAATGACCAGTGGGGTACCACAGGGATCAGTGCTGGGACCAGTCCTATTCAACATCTTCATCAGTGACATTGCGCAGGACATAGAAGGCAGAATTTCACTGTTCGCTGATGACACAAAGCTCTGTAACAGAGTAGACACACCAGAGGGTGTAGACAGAATGAAAGGGACCTGCAGAAACTTGAAGAATGGTCAGGGTTTGGCAGTTGAAATTCAATGCAAGGAAGTGCAAGATAATGTATAAGAGGCACAAAAACCCTGGCACAATATATCAGTTGGGGTGAGGATATAGCATGCACCAATCAGGAAAGTGATCTTGGGGTTATCATCTCTGATGACCTCAAGGAAGGGAAACAGTGTGACAAGGCAGCAGGTAAAGCAAATAGGATGTTGGGATGTATAGGCAGGGGCATCACCAGCAGGAAAAGGGAGGTCATAATTCCGCTATACAAGACACTAGTGAGGCCCCACCTGGAGTACAGTGCACAGTTCTGGAGACCATACCTATGTAAGGACATAGACAGGGTAGAGAAGGTTCAGAGGAGGGCAACAAAGATGGTGCATGGATTGCATCACAAGTCCTATGAAGACAGGTTGAAGGAACTGAACATGTACTCCCCAGAGGAGAGAAGGGAGAGAGGGGATATGATAGAGACATACAAGTATCTTACAGGGAGGAACAGGGTGTAGGAATACACTATTTTTAAGTGAAAAAGATGTTCCAGGACTAGAGGGCATGGGATGAAGTTGGAGGGAGGACAATTCAGAGGAAACATGAGGAAGAATTTCTTCACAGAACGGGTGGTGGGCAAGTGGAACACCCTGCCAGAGGAAGTGGTGGGGGCTGAAACAATCACGGGATTTAAGAATGCATGGGATAGACATAAAGGAATTCTGGAGGTCAGGGGTAAGGGGCAACAGACTTCTAGGAAAACATAAACTGAACTTACAAGCTCAAATGAGCAGACTGGGTGGGCCATAGGCCCTTTTCTGCCAACACTGTCTATGTATCTATGTATCTATGTATCCTTCAGTTTTATCTGGATGTATTTTAAATCAACTTAATTTAGGGTTAGTAAAACCTTCTTTCCTCCCAAGGTTTTATAAAGTATGCAGTCATTGTAAAGTGTGTTAACTGATAAATAACCAATAATTCCTTTGCAACACATTTTATTAACTTTAAACCATAAAACTTCTTAGCAAACTTTCCAATATGAAGAACTTAATAACTTCAATTTTTACCAGCACCAGGAAATCTTGGCAGGATTCTTAAAAAAAACAACTTCTATAGTCTTTACTTCAACTAACTTATGGCATCTTAAATACTTGTGAGGACCAAGTATGTAATAATGTGTACTCCAATCCCAGGTTTAAAATAGTTTAACTTGGTTGATTATTTTCCCTGTAAACTTAAAATATTAAGACAATTTATGTTAAAACCAGCCATATACTAATAGCTGACTATGTGGGAAATAGAATTTATGCTGGTTGACCAATAAAAGGAAAAATAAGAACTACCAAAGTTAAATTTTAGTATTCATATCAATAACCATATTAATTTATAGCTTTCTTGTGCATCATATTATGTACATGTTTATATAAAGCCATTCACCCATCGAATTATCTTAGTCCCCATGAAGGACTTGAGTGAGCAATGCCAGAGTCACAATGAACAGGACCCCACTTGAAGGGAAAGAACCAGTATCCTGTGATATGGAGCACTAGCAAGCGGGCGCCTGCTGAAACAGTGACCCACTTTCGGCTAGTGCCCCAACAGTGGGGGTGTGGGTTGGCGAATGTATGAGGGGTCAACAAAAAGGCAGCAGGGTGTCACATGTATATACATGCATGGAAGGGGGTGAGCCCACCAAGGGAGGGGCAGGAGGGTATGTGAGGGGTGGTGCCACGGGGTTACGGTGAGCTGGTGTCTTGGCATGGTGGGTTAGGTGCTGGCTTGGGGTGGTGGGGATGCATGGTTCAGGACTGGGTGCTGGTAGTTTTTGTTTTGCCCAGCCCGAGGCAGTAAAATTAATTTTTTTGTCCCCAGGTATGCAGCCCCCCAACATGTATCCCCTTGAAGTAGAGAATCTTTAATTAGTGGGGTACAGGGGTTGCAAGGGGCACAGCCCCCCACACAAAACAAAACAAAAAAGGTTTCTGTGCTGTGTTTTGTCTCGCAGGGATCCCACATTGTCGAAATTGAATTTTAGTGATGTGGGGTTGTGATAAGGGTGTTTGGCATTTAAAAGTCACCCTTATCACACAGAACCAAAAGTACCTGGGGGCCCACCCCCCAGCACTAGACAATAGTCATGTTCCCAAGTCTTTGTATTTAATAAAACTTATTGGTATCTGGATGCCCCATTATACCAGTGACCATTCCTCCATCTCTCTAGGCAATTATTACAGCCAGAGTTAGTCTGAACACTACGAGTCTACAGTTTCTGCCCCTATTTAATGGGGAAGCTGAACGAGAGAGAATCTCAACCTTGAGGTCAGGTCATCGTACCAAGTTGGCTCCATCTTCCAAAAATACCAATAATCATGCACTCAGCTGGGTGTAGGAAGTCATAAACCTGAGGACTTGCCCTAATTAATGCATGTTTCTCTTATATTCTTGCAGACTTCAACCACACTGTACAGTTTCTCTGTTGCCAGTATAAGTGTGGTGGAAAGTGTGGTATGTGGGTGAGTCTCACAAAGCAGAACCTGTAATCCAGACTCTGTTGCCTCTGCTCACCTAATTTTAAATTAAACCCAAGCTGAAATAATGCACACATAATAACTGTTCCAAAGAGAAGACTTTATTTTTCTGAGAGATCTCTCTGTCAGCAGATTCGTCTCCTACATAATCATCTTTTTTAAACCCCAGAGTAATCCAGTTGAGCAAGTATTATGAAATTTCACCCCATGTAATGGGGAAGTAAGATAAATGGGGTTAACAGGTAAATAAGTGCTTTCCCAGGAACTCTGTTGTTATTGCCCCACCTACTTGAAGTAGTTTACAAAAGAGTGAGGAACCAGAAAATACAGAACCCAGAGATTACCCTATTTAGCGGGTATATCTCCAGGTAGAATAAAGAGCTGGCTAAGGGTAAAGCTCTAAGTCCCCCCAGGAGACCCAACACCACGGCTCTGCCCCAGCCCACCCCTCTCCCCCAGCATATTTTATTTTGTACCTTGAATGCACACATCACTAGTAAAACAAGAGGACGGCAAATTTGTTCTTCACAAAGAACTCCAAATTACCTTGAACAAGTCCACCTGAGAAAATGGTCCCCACCTCTCTGTAGCAATCCGGGGCTTACCTTTCATCACTATTTTCAGAGAGAAGAAGCAAAGAAGCAAAGCATCCCAAAGTAAACCAATCTGTCCCACCAGTGGATCAAAACTACCCACGTGGAAAGCTCAGGGCAATTTTCTTATCCCCACTTCATACCAAGCTTCCCCCTGCTAACCAGAAATAGAAGACATGACTGCCCTAGTGTAATCCACATTCGGGAGAATAGAGTAATGAAGCCAACTTTTAAAATGTAAGACCCGAAATATATTGGTCCAGAGAAGGAGAAGAAAAGAAAAATCTTACCGTCATCTATAAATCGGCCATGTTTCTATTCCGGGCTCCTGAATCATCACTTATCCTAGAGAACCTGCCAAGACATAACCCCAGCTGGCAAAATCCTAAGTATCAGAGTAACAATAAGATAAAAAATTAAAAAAAATTCCCAAAATTCAATTAAATCCTTTAGAGATCCCACAATCAGTTTAACTTCCCTTGAGGATCAAAGCAAACGGAAAAGATGGATCTTCATTTCAACTGGTGTTCTGGAATGCTCTTCTAGTCCATTTAGACTGGTAAGATGTAGAAAGCTTCCTCGCTGAAGTCAGTATCAGATATCCGTGCGGACCTTATATAAAGTAAAACCCATATTTAAAAGCCCATGTTATTTATTTCAGTGCTGTAGCACTAAGTACATTTAAAGAAAATGAGTAAGAAACAAATCTCAACCCCATCCCATGCTCCCCCAACATTGCCCAGAGTTCAGCCTTTTACAAGAAGGCTCCTCAGATCCTAAAGTAAGGCTTGCCATCAATTCTCCCAAAAGTTGAAACAGCAAGGTTCAAAATAGATAACTTTCTAGTTCCTCAGACAGATTCGAATAAGTCAGGGAATAAACTCACAAGTTGTTTTATTGCTTGCTCAGGAGTATCAAATGAATATGATTTACTCGTTTTTGAAAATAAAATGTTAAGCTGGGTATGACATTCTGAATTTTATACCAGCTAAGATCAGCTTACTGACGATTGGAGAGAAATTTCTCCTCCTTTGTCTGACTTCTGACTTGTGGAAGGTCCTGAGAGATTCAAATCCTTTTCCCATCCCTTGAGAGATTCCTGATATTTTTTGTTTTGCTTATTACATGTGCTCTATCAAGGTAATTCAGGATTCTTGCAATAATGGGATGAGGACAGTCACCTTTAGACGATAGTGGTCTTAGGGCATAATATGCCCTTTCAGCTATATAAGAGGCCACATTAGGTGATTTCCCTGCAATGTTTTATGAAATAACCTGTGCAAAGTGTAACGGATTGCCCCCCTTCAGAATTTTATTTATTTATTTTTATTTATTTATGATTTTGGTTACCGGGTAAGTACACTGATCCAAAGAGCCATTTTCAGGCATGACCCAGGCCACAGGAGTGGCACAGTAATGATGAGGAAATACGTACATACATTGTTGCATACATGATAAAGAGCTACTATACAATACATAGAGAATAATATATGGGGTGGCCTGTGTAACGAGATTTTATACACATCTGAGTTGTGGGATGCTACATAAACCCCGAGGGCAAAGCCCGAGGGGTTTGTGAAAAGCATCCCACAATGAGGGTGTGTGTAAAATTGAGCTTTACACAAGCCACTCCATATTTTATTTTTTATAATTGCTGACGAGCACTTTTTTGCCTCATCAATTATAGAAAATAAAATAAAGAAGAAGTAGAGCAAATTCAGCAGCCATGAAGCAGTCTGGTTTCTGTGCAGTCCCTAAGCTACAGTACCCCATTTATTCAAGGGATAAAGAAATGGGCTTTTCATTTAAAACATTGATTAGATGTATTTTTTATGTTAAAATCGAAGCTGACTGCCCAGTGGCAGTTGTGGTGAGCTGGCGCATGATTGCTGAGAGGGCTCTCCAGCGCGTGCCAAGTTTCCTTTTTGTTTTATTTCAGGGTCAGAGGGAGAGTTTTTTTTTTCACAAATGTTTTCCACAAATAGCAACTTACCACCAAGATCGAGGGGCAGAAGTCTGTGACCAAGAGATAAGGTACGCTGCAGAAGGAAATTCGGCGACTGTCGCATGCATGCTCATTGGGAAACCCAGCGCGTGTTTGCCATTATAACCAGGCCAGCTGGTTATAACGGCAAATTATAACTGGGTTTCCCAATGTGAAAAAGTGCGCGTCAGTAATTGTAAAGAGAATAATGTATAGTCGGGTGGTTATTATGAGAATTTTGCACACACCCGAGGTGTGTGGATGCCCCATAAACCCGAGGGTAAGCCCTCGGGTTTATATAGGCATTCCACACCGAGGGTTTGTGTAAAATTCTCATAAATAACCACCTGCCTATTACTTTATTTTTTATAATTGCTGGTCACAATTTTTTATAACAATAATCTGTTCAATTTGCAAATAAATGAGTAAGACAGTTGTGGATGGCTTCGTTCATGTGGTGGAACTGTGAAAGGTTGTAAAAGAAGTGTCAGGGAAGGTTAAGGAGAAAAAGGCTGCATTCAAAAAGTATAAGGAATCACAGACAGAGCACGACAGGGAACTGTATCAATTAAAGCAGAAAGAAGTGGGGAAGGCAGTCAGAAAAGCAAAGGCCCAAACCGAGGAAAGGATAGCCAACTCAGTTAAGAAGGGGGATAAAACCTTTTATAGGTACATTAGGAACATAGAAAGGTTAAGGGAGGATAGGAAGATTAATAAAGGAGAGGGAGGTGGGCAGAGGGAGACAGTGAAAAGGCAGAGATAATGAATGAATACTTTTGCTCAGTATTCACAAAAGAAGAAGAGGAGGAGCTACCTAAACCAAACAGTAGAAGCACTCTGGATAGTGGGGTTGATACCAGTCCATTTAAAGAAAAAAGAGTACTGAAAGAACTTCTAAAACTCAAGGTGGACAAAGCAATGGAGCCTGACTGGATTCACCCTAGAATCCTAAAAGAGCTAAGGGAGGACCAAGTGACACCACTAACCACACTTTTTAACAAATCATGGGAAGATGGGGTGGTACCTGAGGACTGGAGGAGGGCAGATGTGATTCCCCTTCACAAAAGTGAGAGCAAGGCAGAAGCAGGAAAGTACAGACCTGTTATTTTGACCTCAGTGGTGGGGAAAATGATGGAATCACTTCTGAAAGAAAGAATTGTTGAGTACCTAGAGGCCAGCAGGGCACTGGAGCCAAAGCAGCATGGATTCACAGCAGGAAGGTCATGTCAGACAAATCTAATTGATTTCTTTGACGGGGTGACCAAAGTAATAGATCAGGGAGGGGCTGTGGATATGGCCTACCTAGACTTTAGCAATGCATTTGACACAGTCTCGCACAAAAGATTAATAATCAAGTTAGCCAGTCTGGGAGTGGGTCCCAGGGTGGTAGCCTGGGTAGAAAACTGGCTGCACAACAGGACACAGAAGGTAATAGTGAATGGAATACATTCTGAAGAAGGGGGTTACTAGTGGAGTACCTCAGGGTTCAGTACTGGGTCCAGTCCTCTTAACGCGTCTTTATAGGTGACATTGCAGAGGGTCTGGAAGGAAGGTATGCCTCTTGTGGATGACACAAGATCTGTAACAGAGTTGATACACAAGGGGGTAGAAAGGATGAGAAGGGACTTGGCAAGGTTGGAGGAATGGTCAGACATATGGCAACTTAGATTCAATGCAAAGAAGTGCAAAGTAATGCACCTGGGAAATAAAAATCCAGGAAAAGAGTACACAATAACAGGGGAGGTACTAACAACAACAATAATGGAAAGGGATCTGGGTGTAGTCATATCAGATGACCTAAAGGTGGATATGCAATGTGAGAAGTCAGTAGGGAAAGCCAGGGGGATACTGGGATGCATAGGGAGGGGCATCACAAATAGAAAAAGGGAAGTGGTTATCCCTCTATACAGACAGTTGGTGAGACCCCATCTGGAGTACTGCGTGCAGTTTTGGAGACCTCATCTATGCAAGGACATAGACAGGATGGAAGCAGTCCAGAGGAGGGCAACTAAAATGGTGCAGGGTCTACATCAGAAACCATATGAAGAGAGACTGAGAGAGCTTAATAAGTATACCCTTGATGAAAGGAGGGACAAGGGGACATGATAGAAACTTTAAGTATCTCAAGGAATCAACAAAGTCCAGGAGGGTAGCATCTTTCAGAAAAGAGATGTGTAAGAGCAAGAGGCAATTTAAAGTTAGAGGGGACGGCTCAGGGGTAATGTGAGGAAATTCTTTTCACGGAGAGAGTGGTGGACGCATGGAACCGCCTTCCTGGAGAGGTTGTGGGGTCTAAAACAGTGGAGGAATTTAAACATGCATGGGACAGACATAAGGCAATTATAGTGGGGGGTTGCAGGAAATAGGCTGTTGGTTAACTAGAATCTGCAGCTTATTCAGTAGGTAGGGAAATGGGCAGACTGGGTGAGCCAAGTGGTCCTTATCTGCCGTCAAAGTCTATGTTTCTATGTTTCTATGTAAACAGTCAACTATGTAAAAACTCTTGAAACTTTTAAACTAAGAGTTCATTTGGTTATGTGGTGTGGCTCCAAGGCGTGTTGGTGCTGTTTTTCATTTGCTTGCTGTCGCGTTGTCTGGGAAGAGAAGAGGAAACAAATGTACAAATTCTTTCACCACATTTATTCTTGATACTGTCAACAGACTTGCATTATTCCTGAGACTCGGGTAAAATGTAGCCATAAAAAGCATATTTGAACCTTGAATTTAAAGGATGGCTCCTCAGAAAGCAGTTGGATAGCTAAAAAGTTAAATAAGAGAATACGAGGGGGGACTTTTGTGATGGCAAATAGTTGGTTTCCTTAGTGACTGAGCCACCCAAGATGTCACTATTGAGATGTCATCACTCCCCTTTGGGAGCATGATTTCAAGAGGCTCAGCCCCCTCCTTCCTATCGCTCATCAAGGAGAGAGCATTTTAATGTTCTGGTGTCCAGAGTTATGACGACCGCACTTAAATGAAGTGTAACTTCAGAGAATTTGTAGTGTAAAAAGTAAAGGTGATAGTGACGTCCACCTTGTGCATTGTGGTAACCAGCTGAAACTGAGGACTGCATTAAAAAAAACACTTTTGGTGCTGCAGTGATTGAAAACAAAGTACAGGGAAATACCCTTAGAAAAAATTACTTGGGTCAGTGCAACCTACCTATTCTAAGTGCAGCCTTTTGAAGTAACAGAGTTTAAAAAAAAAATAATTTAATGCTGCTTGGTTTTGTGCTGTGTCTGACAGAACAATGCTGGATCTGACAGGACACCTCTAGCTGCGAGACCGTGAGTCAGTTAGTTGTTTTGTTTGCTCTGCGGTTCCTTGTGTCTCGCGCTGTGCTCTAGAGCACAGTGGCACGTGTTTGCCATTATAACTGGCTGAGGTAGTTATAATGACAAATTATAACTCGATTTTTGTATGAAAAAAAATTGTGGCCAGTAATTATATAATAATTATTTACAATGAGTACAGTTGATACAGGACATGATAATTATATACCATGAGTACAGGCAGAACAGGACGTGAAATACTGGTAGAAGTAAGTAATAAGCAAGTTTACAAAATGCAGCTTAAGATGAGTTGACAAAGAACACATACATACAATGCATACATACATGTTAATTATCTACTATACAAAACATAACCCAATCATTTTCACCGAGTACAGTCGGTGCAGTACAATGAAATACTTGTTTAAATGAGAGAAATAGCAACTTTGCAAGTGTAACTTAAGAGTGACAGGTTCAACAAAAACAGAAAAAGCAACTAGCCATCAGTTGGGGGCATAGTTAGTAAAAATGAGGTAGCAGTAAGCGGTTACCGTCAAGACTGCAGTTTGACCACCCCCCCACCAAGTAACCATTGAAGTATAGGTGCAGGACAGGGTAAAGGCACAGGTGCAGCAGAAAAGGAGGAAAGGAGGGGTACACCCTATGGGGGGGAGGGAGAGAGAGAGGAGGGGCTACCTGGGCATGCGATTACAGCAAAAATCCCCAAGTAGCCAGGTTTTGAAACTGGTTCTGAAGGCGAGGTGATTTTCCAGGAGGCCATAGATCACTACATTGTTTCTTTGCAATCTACCCTCTAGATCTTCTAATTTTAGCTCCAGTTTGGAAAAGTTATGTCAGATAGCTGGGAACTCCAGGTCTACTCTGTTTCTCCAGTTCTCAACTGAAGATATCCTGGCTTCAGTGTCAGCAAGTTGAGAGTTGATCTTGTCCGTAGTGCTCCTGATAGATTTAGAGTCCTCCATCAGTACAGATATTGCTCGTATTATTTTCATAATGTCCTCTATAAATTTATCTTACATAACTAAGTTGCTATTTTGTGGAACTGGTGGAGCATCATCCGTTAAATGCTTGGAGCGTTTCAAACTCCCTGGCTGGTCTGGAGTGGGTGGCAGCATGTGCGTCACTGGGATTTTCATATCATAGTCCATTTTACAGCCACTTGTCTCCCATAGTAACCTTAAACAGACGATCCAATGTTCAAATATTATGCAGGGTAGCTCAAAAAAATTGAGTTCATTGTTAAAATATTTAAGTGAAAAGGCTGAAGAGCGGAACTCCATGGAAAGCCCTTTCACCTCGGCTGGCTCATCGCCGGAAGTACTGGAATGTGTGTTTTAACCTGGAAAAATGCAAGGTTATGCACCTGCGTTTTAATAATTGTAATCATAACTATGTTTTGTGTTGGAAGCAGTTGAAGACAACAACAGCAGAGAAAGAGCATGGTATCTATGTAATAAATGTTTTAGCCAACTTGGGACAGACAAATGAAACAATTAGTAAGGCAAATAAAATGATATGGTCCATTAGAAACAATATTAGGTCCTGAGCACTGCATGTTTTATTGCTTCTGTACAGATCATACATCTGCCCACATTTGTATTATCATTCCTAGTGCTGGTATCCATATTAAAAAAATGACATAAATCAAATAGAAAAGGTTCAAAGAAGAGTAATTTAACAAGCAAATGGGTTGAAGGAATTTCATTATAATGACAGACTGAGAAGGCCAAATCTCATGTCACTTAAAAAAAGGAGGTTACATGGGGACTTGAGCCTTATGTGGGACATCAATGACCCATCAATGACCCATATTTATTTAATACTCACCCGTGTCTGGGGAAAGCCCTCACTCCATGGCCAGACCCATCTCAGCAGTCGAACGGCGATTCCGAAGCTGCCGACCATGCCGCCTATCCTGGACTCTCCTGCTAAGCGGCCCCCCTGTGACTGGGGAAAGCCCTCGCTCCATGGACAGACCCATCTCAGTGGTCAGACAGTGATTCCAAAGCTGCCAACCATGCCACATAACCTCGGCTCTCCTCCTGCTAAGCAACCCCCCCCCGTGACTGGGGAAAGCCCTCGCTCCACGGACAGACCCATCTCAGTGGTCGGACGGCGATTCCAAAGCCACTGACCATGCCACCTAGCCCAGGCTCTCCTCCTGCTAAGGCACAGTACCCTTCCAGCCAATAAGAACTCAGGCGCCTCTCTCTGAATGGCCCCAATTGGCCAGGAGACAAGGACTTCAAACTGGGCTTTTTCCGCCCAAAGGACTCATCTCTCCTCTCTGGTTTTTCATCCCACCCCACCACCTCTCCCAGGCCCCCATTAAATACACCTTAGCCCTGCCCCAATTGGCATTGCCACTTCCCCATTGGACAACAACTGGGCCTATCCCCAGGCTTCTTCATCACACATTAGGATAAGGCGCTCTTTCTATCCACTATAATACTTTACCCCCTCCCGAAATTATGGTATACTGCATCTACAGTATTCTACTGTTGTTCTGTTGTGCACCTTTTGCACTTCGCATGAATGATGAGTCAGGAACCATTCCAATATTCATCCCCCTGCAGTCAGAGAGCCAAGCTCCCTGCCAATGCACCACATCCCATCTCGGGCTCCCCCCATCTATTTTCTACACCCCACTGTCTCTCTCATCACACCTCCTGCTTCCATCACCATTGACAATCAAAGCACTCCCTCTATTATCCCTTCAGAGCCACATCTCACTGAAACATACCAGTAACATCAGACCATCATTGCCACTTTCAAACAAGCGGCACAAATGGAACAAAGCGTTCAGGTCCTTCCTGTGCACACTTAAGAAATTACTACTCCTACTACTACTTTGCTCGGGCAACATAGAGGTAACCCTGGCCCACCCACCCTGCTTAGTTCATCAACTGAGTTTGCATCAGCCCCAGGTCTTAAAATAATGCTAATTAACATTCTAAGCCTACCCCAAAAAATTGACCATTTACAAGCTTGGGACCTACACACAGAGAGCCCAACCTCATTATTATCACAGAATCCTGGCTACAAAAATATAACCTGGACCAACAAGTTACCTTTCTGGGTTACAAGCTTTATAGAGCAGACAGGGGATCCAAGGTAGGGGGAGTAGTTATTTACACAAAAAACAAATTCTCAGTTGGTGACATCTACTGCAACTCTAAACATAAGGGGCCAGATATTCAAAAGGGTTGTGCCATGCGCAATAGGGTTGCGCATGCGCAAGTCCGAACTTGCGCCATTCTGTGATATTCAGCAGGAGGCAGTTGCGCCACTGAAAACAGGCTGAGCAACAGCGCAATGCAAATGAAGGCATGCACAACCAAAGGGGGTGGACCCATGCATAAAAGCGCAATGCGATGTTCAAAGACCTGCGCAATGCAACAGCGGATGGCGGGAAGTGCTATACACCGGAAATGAGCCAAAATAAAAAGGCTCAAGGAAGAGGCACAAGAACGCTACAGGGAAGCCACATGAGGCAGGGAGAAAGAGAGTGCGACAGTGGCAAAGAGTGCAGACCAGGGAGTGCACAGGAGAAAAGAGGGACAAGGGAGGGTGTGTGGGGCCACAGACTGCAGAGGCCAGTAGGTGTACCCGGTGCAGTGGAGGTAGCAGTCAGGACAGTGGGGGTAACACAGCAAGAACAGCCAGGGGGGGAACACAAACCAGGGACATGGACAGTGCCAGCTTCCTCATGGAAGCTGTAATGAGGGGGGTGAGAAGGCATGCTGCAGGGGGACGTGGCCGTGGAAGGGCCCGTCGGTGGTACACCCCCAACAGGCAGTACTGTGCCCACGTCAGCTTTGAGCTGTACACAGATGTAGAGATCGTTGGCCGGTACCGCCTGAACAGGGCAATACTGAGGCGGCTCTGTGAGCTGTGCAGTGATGTGATGCAGGCACCCTCACGATGGAGTCACGCTCTGTCAGTGGAGACAAAGGTAACAGCCTGCATGTGCCTGCTCACCACGGGTACCTTCCAGAGGCCGACAGGGGACACCACAGGCATAACACAGTTGGCCACGCCACGCTCGCACCCAATTACCTCTGCGACTGCTGCCACATGCTGCGGAGTACATCCATTTCCCCAGCACCGCGGCAGAGCGTACAGCAAACATGCAGGAGTTCCACAGGGTAGCACGTATGCCTGGCATGCTAGGGGCAATAGACTACACCCATGTGGCCATTCACATGCCACCTGGCCCTGATGGGGCTGCATACAGAAACAGGAAGGGATTTTCGAGTGTCAACTGCCAGGTGGTGTGTGATGCCAGTGGGCGCATAATCAATGTCTGTGCCACACATCCTGGCGGAGCACTTGATGCCTTCATATGGTATCAGTCTGCACTGTGCCATCAATTCGAGAGTGGGGACATCCCCACAGGCCAACTAATGGGTGAGTACGCATGTAGGAAGTGCAAACTTGGGGCAAGGGTGGGAATGCCACAGGTGCCATGGTAGTGGCACACAGGGATATGGGCATTATGGACCTGAACATGATACTCATCTCCACTATCTCCACACAGGTGACAGTGGATACCCACTCCGTCCCTGGCTGCTCACACCGTACCGGCGCCCCATGACCCCATCGCAGCAACACTATAATGAGGCACAAGCCGCCACACGCAACATCATTAAGCGGGTGTTTGGGATGCTTAAGGCATGCTTCCGATGCCAAGACACCTCCGGTGGTGCCCTACAGTACAGCCCCTCAAAGGCCTGTGGGATATTCCTGGCCTGTTGTATCCTGCACAACATGGCCAAAGACCGTGGGATAGCCATACAGGTCGAGGAGGGGGACAGCGATGGGGACGCCAGTGACGCCGGTGATGATGGTGATGAGCAGCCTCCCCTTGGACGGCGGGACCCCCGACTGATCTGGCAGGCCCAGCTGCACCAGGACACCATCACGGAGGAGCATTTTGCATGACACAGGTAAGTCAAGGGGCCATGTGCAACCAACACTGTCTAGGCGCAACCCACAGGCACACAGGGTAACACACCAGGGGTGCATGAGGGCAAGGGGAGTTGAAGGGTCCAGGCACACAAACACACCATCAGGGAGGGTCAAACAGTCATCTGGACACACACACACACACAAGGCACAAAGCGTACACGGGCAGGTGCACAGCAGAGCAGGAACAGACATGGCAAACACAGATCAACGGACCACCCCCACCACCTGTACTGTCCAAGTATGTGTGTCAGAAGCTTGGCACCCTTGCACCTTGGTGTACAGTACAATGCAGGCATCATCATGCACATGCACCTGTGGACAGCAGTTGGGTGGGTGTGCAGGTGGTCCGTATGTCGGCGTGTTGGGCAGGGCACCCACCAGTGCACTGCCCACCATGACAGACACTGCACACAGGGCAGCAACAGACAGGGCCCGCACTGGGACACAGGTGACTCAGGTGGCACTGTGCCATGGCCACCTCGGATGCATGGGTGGCCCCACTGTGACCCAGCAGCACTGGCAGGCTGATCATGGGCCACATGGGGTGGCACTGATGGACCACCAGGGGTCCCACTGCGCGACCGTGACCGTGTCTGCACAGGGGTGTGCAGCATGCCGAACATACCTGCACCAGGTGTGCTCGGGATGCCCACAGCAGAACCCGGCATCAACAGGCTGGGTGTTGCACGACACCGGGAATGGGGAGTGGAGTGCAAGCTGTGTGGGGTGTGCAGTACAGGGGCACCTGACTGTGTTCCCAATGCGGCCACGACAGCGACCAATGCCTGGGTCTGCCTGTCAATGGCGGCGGTCACATCCATCCGCAGTTGGACCCTCTCTGCAAGGATAATTGCATTGTCCCTGCTGTGCCACTCCACAGCCATGCACAGTGCCTCCATGGATGTTGCAACCCGCATCTGCTGCTGTACTGATGCCCGCAGCAGGTGGGAGTGCTCATCCAACGGGACATCTGCCACATCGGCAATCTGTCCCCCATGGTATGGAAGGTCCTGATGCTCAACACCCCTTGAGGGTGGGTGCTGTTCACCAGGACCAGGTATGGGCATGTCAACAGGTGATGTGCATGTGCCACCGCTGGACCCTGTAACCCCAGACCTGGTGGATGACTGCTGCTGCTGCCCCTCCAACTGCTGTGCCCCAGGGACCACTCGTTCCACTGCTGTGGCCGCAACAGTGCCAGAGACCTGCACAGCCACTGGTGCTGCCCCACTGGTGCTGACAGGCACAGCCTGGGACTGTGCTGATGTGCTGGCACACACGTTGGAACCAGCTAGGTCCAGGGGCACGTGATGGCCTGCTGTGTGTCCATTATGGGACACACACGTGTCACTGCCCATTGCAGTCCTTGCATCATCAATGGGTGCAGGTACATGCAACAGCCACAGTCACAGCGTGCTGGCATGCTTGCATGCCAGACTGCTGAGACACAGGCTGTGCACCCCCCACACCTGACTCACCGACAACAGAGGTGGCAGCCAGGCGTGCATGCTGGTGCAGTGCAAGCCAGCTGGCGACAGAGGTGGATGGACCCTCCTCCAACTCTGGAAGGTCTTCATCACTGCATGGTCCCACCACCACCGTCCCCTGCAGACGAACAGGATCTGCAACAGAAAGTGAGGACACGTTAGTGCATGTGATCAACCCCCCCCCAACACCACCACCATGTCTTACTGTGCAGTGATGGGCTTCCACCTGTCTGGAATCCACCTCTTGGTACGCCCTCTGTAGCACTCCGCTGCTTTGATGCAGCCAGTCGGTCCTCAGCCGGGGTCAGCTCCGCCACCACTGGCTGGCCCTCGCCTGTGCCAGCGTGTGCCACCCTGAGGGCTGCCACCTTCTCTTTCACCCTTCTGCAGTCTGTCCCTACTTTCTTTTTGCATTCCTGCATGGAGCGCTGGTGGCTTCCATGCAGGTTCACCACCCGAGCTACCCCCTCCCATGCAGCCGCATGGGCCTGAGGGGTGCCACGCCGTCCACTCAGTAGTGGCTCCTCTTCCAGGTAGGCCTGGAAGAGTGCCTCTGTCTCCACCTTGGTGAAGTTGGGCCTCCTCCTTCGCCCACCATCCTCACCCTCACCTTGGCTCTGCTCAGTCATGTCGGTCTGTATGGGTGGAAGTGGACACCTGTCACTGTGCAGTCTACAGTGTTATCCCATGACCATTGCACGGAACATCACACAGCTTGCAACTCACCTCTCAGCTGCAGTACCCGACTATGGCCAGCGCAGTCCACTGTCACATATTTATAGCGCAATGCATGCAAATTAGGAGTGGAGCAACTGTAATGACATGCAAATCGTGCCACTGCGCTGTTGAATGGCTGATCAGATGATTTGCATGTGTCGGCTGAATATCGCTCCGTTGCACTTTGTGCAATACGGTTGAGCCGGCTGAGCCAATGGCGCATTTCTGTGACTGTGTAGTACATCGCATTGTGCATGCCCAGGTGGCTTACGCAGGCATCTGCTGCGCTGATGACGTGCTGTGCACGATCAGCAATTCAGGACATGGCCACCATTGTGCCAGTGGTGCTACAGCGCTGGGCACCAAATGGCACTGTGGCACAACTGCGCAATAGTCCACTGTGGCACTGGCACGCAGGTGACCATTCACGCAGGACCTGTAGACGTCCGATGACGCTGTGCGTGGCCTTGCGCCACTGACCCCTGACCTTGTGCCCGACCTTTGCCCCCTGGCGCTGTACATCTGGCATGCGTACAGCTCTATCACGCTGTTCTGCGACAGCGCGATAGGGAATGGCAGCGCTGTACCGCGCAGCACATCCACGCAGAGCGCCATATTGTCTACTATAGCATTAGAGATGGCACGCAGGAGAGCCCCTCAGTGGGATGCCCTTGAGCTGGCCAACCTTGTGGCCACTGTGGAGCCACACTATGACCCACTGTTTGGTGAGGTGCCACTGGACAGGGCCAGGACCCAGGCCTGGGAAGAGGTGGCCACTGACCTGGAGGTGGCCACTGGCCGCAGGAGAACAGCCGAACAGTGCAGGCACCGGTATGGGGACCTGAGATGGAGGGAGCCGGAGCTACTGGCACATCTGCGGTCGCATGCCAGGAGGGGCATGGTGCCTCGTCCAGGTGGGTGATACGTCTAAACACTTGTATGGTCCATATGGGTAACACTGTCTCATGTGTCCAGCACATAGGGGAGGGATGGTCTAGGGTTGGCTGTGGCGGTGTTTACAGGGTATGGGATGGGTGGGTCAGGCTGGGTGGGTGGGAACACACATTGGGGTGGGGGGAATATGCTTTGGGTTTGTACTGATGTGTTTCTCTCCTTTTGTCTCCCACAGGCGTGGCTGAGCGGAGAAGGAATTTGGATCAGCAGCGGAGGGTGGTCGCTGCAGGACCGGATCATGGTGGTGAACAACCACAACACCAGCAGCATCCCGATGAGGGTGAGTGCCATGACACCATGATTGCTATTGCATGCTGTGTGACAGGGTGGGAGGCAGGGCATGGCCACCATCCATGGACACCACTGCCATGCATTAGACATGTGACAGTCAGCACTGTCCAGTGGCACTGCATGTCTGGGAGTGCATCAATGGTAGTCCATGCGTGCACTGGGCACATGGCTGTGGCACTGCCTGCTCACTGCATAGCCATGTTACTGTATGACTTTGGTTGTGCTGTGCTGGACATGGGCGGTGGGTGTGTGCAGTGGTACACATGGCTGTTGCTGCCTGGTTGGGCATGTTTTGTGGACACTGTCACTGTGGGTGGGCGCACACCATCACAGGAGCGTGGCACATGGCTTTCTGCCATGCATACTGGGTGGGCTGCAGGGGGATGGACAGTCACACCCATTGACTCTGATCCCTTGCCCTAGGTGTGCGGATACTCCTGTGAATGCAGCGGTCCATCCAGGACCTTGTGCGGGTGGCGCAAGAGTCCCTTGCCATCCTGCGGGATCTGCAGAAGCATGGCGTGAGGAGGAGGAGGCAGCAACCCAGGCAACAGCCCCAGGCAGCAGAGGACCTGGCTGGCTGCCAGTGAAGAGAGACAACCTCCCCCCTTTGACCAATCCTCACACCCCACATTCCCTCTCCCATATGTTCACCCCTGCCCCTTACCTACCCCCACCTTGTTCCTGTCCCTCCACCCCATGTTTGTACATAATTGTAAATAGTTGTTGTTGTTATATTTTTTGGATACAGTTATTTTGATATGAATACTGTGGTGGTCTCTGATTTGCAGCTGGCTATAGGTGCTCAGTTGCAGTGGTGTGCATGGCATCTGGGGTGGTTCAGCCATGGGTATGTGTGTGTGTGTGTGTGTGTGCGTGGGGAAGTGTCTCTGGTGTGGGAGTGGCTATCAGTTGGTATTTGTGGTGTGTGTGTTGTTCCCTGTGCATTGCATTACTGTGTGCAGTGGTCCATGGTGCCTGCTCTGTGTCCATTGTGCCCCTGTCAACCCATCCTTGGCCTGTGCAGCTGACACCCTTGCATGTCTGTGGCCTGCGAGGTCTGCTGCCTTGTCAGTGGTGGCTGTCCTGCAGATCATCCACTGTGACCATCCTAATGCTGGGTTGCCTCCTGTCAATGGTGTGGTGCATGTTTGCCTCGGGTGACACTATGGCCTCCGCGGTTGCTGTCCCACCTCCATGCTGTGGTTTGTTGTATTGGCAGGGCTGTGCACCACTGTCTGTGACTTGTGATCCAGGCATCTGCTGGTGGCGTACCAGTGCCACAGTTCATGCTGGGGTTGGTGTCACCCCTGTGCCATGAGGGACTGCAGGCTGTGTGTGCACAGTTTTCATGGGCCCACACTGGGGCTGTGCCACACTACTGCGTCCCTGTGTTAGTGTCCCTATGGGTATGGATGTGTGTTTGCCCCTGCACTGTGTTGCATCCAGTGTGCTGCATGCTTCCACACACCACTGTGGGTGTCTGTGCTGGCTGCTGTGGCTCATGGTGGGTCTGGCTTGTATGGTTCTGTGGTACATGAGGTTGCAGTGTGGCAGTGGGGGGGTGGTGGTATGCATGGGGATTCCCGCAGTGGTGGTCACTGCTCATGGGTGTTGTCTTGGGGTCACGGTGCAGGGTGTGCTGTGCACGGGGGGGCTGCTGTGCCATGGGGTGGTCCGCCCTCCTTGTGTGGCAGTCTCAGCTTGCCGGTGGGTGTGCTGGGGCACCATGGCCCAGCTGTGCTTTGTTTGCTTGTCCCCATGGTCCGATGGCTGTTCCATCCTGCCCCCAGTTATGCTGTGCTTGGGGTGTGGGGGTACATTGTTGGTTCTGCAGTGTGTCCCTGTGCCCATCTGTGGCATGGGTGGTGGGCCCTGCGTACTCCCTGGTTGTGCAGTTCCATTGCTCTGCTGCTGGGGGCTCCTGTTTGCAGCTATGGCACTCTGGGCTGCTCAGCTGGGCAGCCTTGTTGTGCCATGGTGCATCGTCTCCTGCTCAGCTTTCTTCCTGGCTTTCGCGCTTATAGCGCATGCTGTGTGATATTCAGACACTGGCTTTTTGCCAATTTGGCTTGCTCCATGTTTGAATATCGTGTCTATTGTGCATGTGCACAATGGACTTGTGCTTGCTCTTGCTGTTGCACACTTTTTGGGTGCAGTTTGAATATCCAGCCCAAGGAATACGAAACAGTATCCGTAAAGTTATACCTCCCCCAGCCCGGTGGCACTGAGGGTTGAGGTGCTGGATGCCACACCTCATGCCACGCTGATGACCTGGGTTCAGGAATGAGCCCTGAACTCTGGGGGTCGACAGGAGGTGGAAAGAGACTGAGCATCCACAGGACTGCTCTCTCTTCCCAGGGAGGGTGTGGGAAGCGATCTCTTCTGGAGCGGCCTCTGGTGGCAATCAGAGCACCCAAGCATCTTGTGCTGCAGGCGCATAGGCGGAGTTCCGACATATGTTGCCACGTAAGCTTGCACTCAGGGAGAAAGAAAAGAGCAAAAGCTCTCTGCATCATCAGTTGAGATGACGGTGGCCCCAGTGAACGCCCCACATCCCAAATCCTGGCTCCAGATGCTCCTGGATCCTTCCAGGGCCGACCATCGACAACAGGTAAGGCTCTTCATACTTAGGAGCCAGCCACTGAGGGAGAGTGGAATCATCCCCAGAGATGGTACCGGGGGTCGAGCTTGCCTGTGGTCATTCGCAGGAGAGGATCAAGGGAGATGCAGGGAGTTCAGGCTGGGAGTAGGGAAGATTCTGAGTGGGCACTCCTGAAGGATGCTCGGGGGTGTAAATGTACAAATAAAGTTAAAACCAAAAGTTACACCTCCCCTCCATGGAATGCATTACTATTATAGGTGGTTACAGGCCCTCTAGTGGTGGAAATGACATCTTCAACATCCTGAAACATTAACTACCTCTGCCAATCCAAAGTCTTAATGTTAGTGGATCTTAACATGGATTGGTGCTTTCACACATCGCACACTCTCAAATCTCTCTAGATGAACTTGGCCTTACCCAACTAGTATCTGAACCTACTAGCACTAACAAGGTAAACACAGTGAATAGCTCTATTCTGGATCTTATTCCATCTACCCATCCCCACAAAATCCTCCATGCAGCAGTATTTCATAATGATATGAGCAACCATGGAGTTGTAGTCTGTACAAGGTCACAAGCAAAAACCAGTCATCAGCCTAAACTTATAACCAGTCATTCAGAAAATTCCACATACCTAATTTCCCAAATGACCTTAGTAAGGTTAGGTGGCAGAATCTATACCTCGCTACAATGCAGAACGAGGCAGTCACACACTAAATGATAATCTTAACTATATAGCCATTAAACATGCAATCGTCATCAAAGTCAGGACTTGGAACATCTCACACCCATGGTACTCACTTGAGCTCAAGACCGCCTCTCAATGCATGATAAGCTGTGGGCAGGCTGGACATATTAAGAGTCCAGTGGATTGGCACTTTTAGAACCACCAGGAATGCCTGCATGCAAGCATATCCGTTCCGCCAGCGAAGCCTACTACATTACTACATTTGAACAGGCTGGTGACTCCCTAGAAAATTGGAAGACACTGAAGTCCATCAAGGGTGACCGTGGCCCACCTCTACCAATCAAGATCATTAAAATGATGTGACTGTTGAAACAGTAGCCAAATCCTTGAAGAATTTCAACTCCCACTTCATCACGCTGGGCTGTGTCATTGACTCATCCCTTATGCTGCATGTGTAAATAGTCAGGTTAACTCAAACCCCACCCTTCAGCAACAATCAGTCCTTTCTTAGCTTCTTCTTTCTCTTCTCCCTATTAGCTTCAAAAAAGATGCCCTTATGAATCTAAACACCAAGAAAAGCATAGGGGATGATAAAATCGAACCGCTTTTCCTAAAACTTGGGTACCCTCACCTCACTGCCCCTTTCCTCCACATCTTCAACCTTTCTATTTCATCCTCCACCGTCCCTTCATGCTGGAAATGAGCCCACATCCTACTGCTATTTAAATCGGGAAAACCATACGATTTAAATAATTACAGACCTATCTCGAGTACACCTGCCCTCTCTAAAGTTTTCAAAAAGCTGATTCATGTGCAACTAAAACAGCACATGGAAACCTTCCCACTCCTGAACCCAGCCCAGTCTGGCTTCCATTCTAACCACAGTACCATTACTGCTCTGGCTAAAGTAACCGATGACTGGCTCTCCACTATGGACTCAGAGAAGATCACGGGTGTTGTCTTCCTAGATCTTAGCAAAGCATTCAACACCATAGATCACTCCCTAATTGAAAGCAGCCTTGCCAATATAGGTGCCACCCCACCGACCATACTGTGGTTTAGTAGTTACCTTTCAGGAAGGATGCAAAAAATCAAAGCCGGTGGCATGTTCTCCTCCCCGTTACCAATCACTAGAGGAGTCCCACAAGGCTCCATCTTAGATCCCATCCTTTTCACTCTATTCATTAATGACCTTGGCCATCCCATATCCAAATCAAAACTTCACTTCTTCGCTGACGATACAGTTCTTTATACATCTGATGCATCCCTATCTGAGGTTAGGGATGTCCTCCAAGCCAACTTTGCCCAGCTCAAGTCCAACCTCATTAACACCAGACTTCTTCTAAATGCCAAGAAAACCAAAGCTATGGTCTTTTCCTCCAATACAGCACCATCCGTATCTACCTAACTGCCAAAGGATTTTATAGTTACCTCCCTAGGCGAGCCACTGGAAGTCACCCCGAAATTTAAAAACCTTGGATTCTGGGTAGATAGTAAGCTCACCTTTTTGTAACACCTGGATGACCTTGCTGGAAGGCAAAATATACAGTTAGACTTCCTGTTCCTTAACAGGTCACTTTTCCCGCTCAAAATTAGAACTAGACTTGTACAGGCCACATTCCTTCCCTACTAGACTACGGTGATCTAATTTATACCTCGTCTTCAACTTCAAATCTAAATAAACTGGACATCCTTTATCACCATGCTCTGTGCTTCATTATGAACTCTCCTCTACGGACACATCACTGTGACCTGTATTCAGCCGTAGGTTGGACGTCCCTCACTACCAGACGTATTCTCCACCCTGGTACCTGGACCATAAAGCTCCTACATAACAAACTTCCTAGCTATCTAACCTCCCTTATCCAGACCTACCACAGTACTCACTCACTCAGGAAATTAGACTTTATCTCCCTGAATGTCCCAAAAACTCATACCTCTTTTGGGAAGCGTGCCTTTTCCGTCACCCTCCCTGCCATCTGGTACCAGCTACAGTCGACCCTGAAACGACGTAAAATAGTCTCTGCTAGCCTCTTTAAAAAGCTCTCTAATGAAAAAATAAAAGATGTCTGTAGCTGTCACTAAAACTTGTTCTGCTAGGACCTGTCAAGCCTGCTGGTCCATAATAACAGCACCAGCAGGTTAAGTAAGAGCTTGTTGCCCTGCTCCAGGTGATATGGAGCACTACTTGTACACAAGTATAGGATTAGCACTTAATGCATGTATGTAATATTACTCTTGTTTATATATATATGTACCGGGACCTCCTTGTGAATGAGCTTGCTTAATGGAGTTTTTTCCTGCAATAAACTTTGACTTGAACTTGAATGAAGTAGACTTTGAATTTAAACAGGAAAAAGCAGAAACTAGAGATTGTCTATTACAGTTATGGTGCATTAAATATAACAGTGTTAGGAGGCAGTTTTATGTTTCACAAAGGGGTGGTGAAACCCTGGAATGCCATCCCACAAGATATAATATTCAGCAAAAACCAATCCATCTTTAAGTGCAAATTAGAAGCATGGATCATGGGAAAAGGGCTGAAGTGGTACTACCGGCAATGAGATGGGAACGATTTATGGGCATGGTTGTCTGTGGCTCCCTGATGCTCCGTAGTATGATCCTTAGTAAGATCCTTCAGTCATTCACCTTCAACCCTGCAGGATACATCTGGAACCAGCCACTTGAAACAGAAAGGGCACATAGGACTCTCACACTGAAGCCAAACATAGTGCCCATGTCCTATTGCTACCAACTTTTGTGTTTTTTCAGTTAATAAGGGCATATTAAAAATATGTACAGAGAAGAAAAGTGGCTGAACGATGAGACCCAGAGAGTGCTAGTCAATGAATCATTGTCAAGGGAGGGTAGGGTGACCAGTGGCATCCTGCAGGGATCAATACTGCGACCGATTCTCTTTAACCAATTTATCGCAGACATAGCAAATGGACTAACAGGGAAGGTTTGCCTGTTTGCAGTGATGCAAAACTCTGCAACAGAGTGGGCACAAGGGAAAGAGCAGACAACATGGAAGCTGACCTTAGAAGGCTAGAGGATTGGTCCAGGGATTGGCAGTTACAATTTAATGCCAAAAGGTGTAAGGTAATGTACTTTGGAAAGAGGAACCCTGGGAAAAAGTACACACTGGGAGGACATCAACTCAAGTGGATACAAATGGAGCGGGAACTCAGCATAATCATCACTGATGAATTAAAGGTAGGAAAACAATGTGAGAAAGCAGCACAGAAAGCGTGTGGCATCCTCAGATGTAGAAGTAGAGGTATTTCTAGTAGAAAGAGGGAGGTTATCATGCCCCTCTACAGATCCTTGGTGAGGCAATACTTGGACAACTGCATTCAGTTTTGGAGACCTCACCTCAAGAAGGACATTGACCATTTGGAAACAGTGCAAAGAAGGGCTATTAAGGGTGGTGCATGGACTGCATCACACGTCATATGAAACAAGACCTTGGGAGCTGAACCTATACTCTCTTAAGCACAGAAGAAGCAGACAGGACATAATTTAAACATTTAAGTGCATAAGGGGATTTAACACAGTTCAGACAGGAAATCTATTTCAACAGAAGGTAACAGAACACATGAGAGGGCATGATATGAGACTGATAGGAGGAAGGTTCAAAAGCAGCCTCAGGAAGTACTTCTTCACACAGAGAGTGATAGACCTGTGGAACAGCCTGCCCTGGAGGTGGTATCAAAGACAATCAGGAGTTCAAACTCACAAGGGACAGACATAAAGGACAAGTTAAAATGAAGGCTGCATAGGAGGGGTAGTTTCTAGGCAGGCTTAGAGGATCGCATGATCCCCATCTGCTGACACTTTTCTTATGTTCTTATGATAGAGAAAAGGAGGGAATATTATAAAGCAGAAGAAAGAAAGGTGAGGGAATTGGTAAAAGGGTGTGGGTTGTGGGAAACTAGAGGGTTTAAGAGCTAATTAAAAATACATGAATTTTGCTATACATAATATTTAAACGTGAGATGGCATAGCAGTGCTGGGATGTGCTGGGACTGTTTTAAAAGTCATAAAAATGTTTTTTTTTTATTTGGTGCATTTCTTCACTCCCTCCCCCCCACGAATAAAAACATCTTGGACACATTCTATAATTACAATAGGACACTTCAGGGTATACATTGTAGTGGGGTAATGCACTTCTCGGGTGGTTGAAGTGAAGGCACTTGACGATCCCTCATGCCTCATGACACACCTGAGGTGTGCCACTATCCAACCACAATGCATACTCTGTCGTGCCTTATTGCTTAATTGTTTATTTCTGTTTGTTAGAACAGTCTTCACTCCTCACTCCTGTTAAAAAAAAACAAGGAAACACAGAATATTACTGTATGTATGTCTCCGCCGCAGCATGACTGAGCTCTGTAGGGACACTAAATTGGACTGTCAATACCAATGTGTTCAATTCCACAACATGAAAACTGAGATAAAACCAGGAGTATAAAAAATACTGCTAAGCTCATATGGAGGTGCTCATGTCTTCTGAACACCGGACTCAGCTTGGTACTTTATACAAAGCAGGCTTGATCATGGTAACAGTAATCGTCATATTTCAAATGCTAGTAAACATTCCAGCAACAGACCAAAGCGGGAGCTTCCTGATGCTTGATCCTCAGAATGCCCACCTACTGTGAGCCAAGTGTCAACTCAGACCTACCGCAGTGCATGCACTCAAAAGAATGGCAGGCAGTATGAAATGCAAGGCTTAACCAGGGGATATCCAAAATACTCTCTTTTTCTTCAGCAGCAGCTCCTATAAAAAAGTAATGCAAGCAGCAGCAGAACCCAGAATGCAATGCAGCCCAGGAAATTAAAACTCAGCAGGAAACAAGTCATCAACAACAGCTACAAGACCCCTTAAAAAAATCAGAACCCTCCACAACTACTTCTGTCCTGGATGTTAACTCTGACAATGAAGATGGAGAACTACAGGATGTGATTTAAAAAGGGGTGTTTTCCTTTATTCTTTAATTATTTTTATTGGCTTTTTCCCGGTTTTCTCCAGATCCCCCTTGTCCCGGGCGTGTGCGCATGTGCCATGCCTTAGGGCACCCTCCCACCACACTGCCACCCCCTCCCACCTACGCTACTCACTGGGCCTCCACACGCTGGCAGCAGAACTATGGTGGGGCAACAACCTCTCTGGAAGAGGAGAGCTGCCTTTTGGCTGCTCAATCCTGCTCCCTCCATCCCCCCCTCCCGGTGCCTGCTCTCTGACAACCCGAAGTCCTTTCCAAACCCAGGTCACAGGTGTACCTCAAAGTAAGGTGTCCAATGCCTCAACCCTCAGCATTACTGGGCCATTTTTTTTCTCTTTAATGTCAATTTACTGCCCCCTTACTACAGAAGTGCCCCCAAACAATGGCATGTGGCTTTATGATAAATATAGCCCACCAGAGAAGTGAAATGGAACTGTTTCTCTTAAATGCAAGTTTGCTGTATCAGTTGTGTTCAATAACACAAAACCCTGATGTACATCTTGGCTTATAAAAGTGCAACTGCGCAGTAAAGATGTATTATGGAGTACAAACTCCTTTAGCTGTGTCCTTCAGAACATAACTGTGAAAACAAAATGTGCCATTACAGAACACAAGATCTATCTATACCCATTACCCTATTCCCCCAGACTAACTCATCCTCCTTATTCCATGGAAAGGATACACACTTACAGAATTCATTTACACTTGCACTAGCACCACCAAGAACCAAGCGCTCCACCGCAGGGAAATTAGATGGTGCACCAAAGCAAAGAACCAAACTGCAGAAAAGCTAATAAAATGGTGCACCTACTGCCCCCCAAGCTCAGTATGCATTCTGTACTCTACCTATGATAAAACAAGCATTTGTCAATGCCGAATGTTGCTTGCTTCTATGTGCTGTTTAGGTATTTGGAAGTCAGTGGAGTGCAAATATTGAAAATTTGCAAACTTACGAGCATGCGTAGGAACTGCACAATGCACGCTCATGAAACAGTCATTTTAGGAAGTTTGTGACCAAATTTTCAACATAGTCATTTTAAGACCTCTGCTCATGAACAGTGTCAATCTGATTTTCTTAATGTGTCCCATACATTGATTTCGCACACCGACTGCGCCATTGTGCGCTGCATGGCCGGAAACACGTTGTGGATGAGATGTGAAAAATGACAGCTGTACTGCTCATAAGGAGGTGTGATAAAATGGCAATGTTGGAAATCTGGAGTGAAAATATTGAAAATTCACGAACTTATGAGCGTGCATAGGAAGTGTGCAACGCAGGCTCATAAAACAGTCATTTTTAGGAATTTTTCCTCCAAATTTTCAACATAGCCATTTTAAGACGTCTGCTCATGAACAGTGTCACTGTGGTTTTCTTAATGTGTCCCATACAGTGGTTTTGCACACCGACTGCACCATTACATAGAAACATAGAAGTTGATGGCAGATAAGGACCGTAAGGCCCATCCAGTCTGCCCATTTCTTTTTCTGCCTTACAAATGTGCCATCGGACTTTGCTCTGTCAGTGGCCTATCTATTTATACTCATTTGTATTGCTCCCTTATGCCTATCCCATGCCTGTCTGAAGCCCTGCACTGTATTCATAGCCACCACTTCTTGAGGTACGCCATTCCATACATCCACCACCCTTTCTGTGAAAAAGAATTTCCTCACATTCCCCCTTAATCAGCCCCCCTCTAATCTCATGCTGTGTCCTCTTGTCCTGCTATTTTTCTTATATTGAAACATGTTAGACTCTTTCACCTTGTTAATGCCCTTAAGGTGTTTGAATGCCTCGATCATATCACTTCTCTCCCTCCTTTTCTCAAGGGTATACATATTGAGCTCTGTTAATCTGTCCTCATATGTCTTCTGATGCAGTCCCTGCACCATTTTGGTTGCCCTTCTCTGGACTGCCTCAATTTGGTTAATGTCCTTGTGAAGGTGTGGCCTCCAATACTGCACACAGTACTCCAGATGAGGCCTAACCAGTGTCTTGTAAAGAGGGATTATTACCTCCCTCTTATGACTTACAATACCCCTACTAATACACCCTAACACCCCCCTAGCCTTACCTACTGCTTTAGAGGTCTGCTTGGATGATTTCAGGTCATCAGTGATGATGATGCCCAAGTCTCTTTCTTCCTTGTGACTGCTAGCAATCCTCCCAGCCTATAGGTGGCTTCAGGGTTCTCTTCCCTATGTGCATGATCTTGCACTTCTTTGCATTAAATCCCAGTTGTCACTCTTCTGACCATTTTGCTGGTTTATCCAGATCTCTTCTTCCCACCCATCTGGATCATCTACTCTGTTGCAGATCTTGGTGTCATCTGCAAACAGACAAGCCTTACCCTCTAGTCCATCTGCAAGGTCACTAATGAAGATGTTGAAGAGGACTGGCCCCAGGACTGATCCCTGAGGTACCCCACTTGTGACTTGCATCTCTTCTGACTGTATACCATTTACCACCACTCTCTGTTTTCTGCCTGTCAACCAGTTTGCCACCCAGTTGATCAACTTCTGACCCACCCCGAGCCTACCCAGCTTATTTATCAATCTTCTATGTGGAACAGCGTCAAAAGCTTTGCTGAAGTCAAGGTAGACAACATCAACTGCTCCCCCTTGGTCCGCCACTCTGGTTACCCAGTCAAAGAAATCTATGAGATTAGTTTGACAGGACCTTCCTTTTGTAAACCAATGCTGTCTTGGATCCTGTGCCCCTATGGATTCCAGGTGTTGCACTATCCTTTCCTTAAGGAGTGCCTCCATAATCTTGCCCACTACTGAGGTAAGACTGGCTGGTCTGTAGTTCCCTGCCTCCTCCCTGCTACCACTCTTGTGGAGTGGGATCACATGAGCCCTTCTCCAGTCTTCTGGGACCTCTCCTGTGCTCAGAGACTCACTAAACAGTTCTGCTAATGGCTCTGCTAGTTCCACCTTTAGCTCCTAAAGTACCCTGGTATGTATGCCATTGGGTCCCATTGCCTTGCCACCTGGGCTTAGCAAGCTCTTATGGGACCCTTTCTTTTGTGAAGGAGAGTAGTGCTCACCCCTCCCCCTGTGTCCATGGTGCTGAGCTGTGGGCCTGCCCTACCTTCTCTTCAGTAATACTGAGCAAAAGTATCTATTTAGGATAGATGCTTTTACATGGTCCTCCTCCTCACATGCTCCCTTTTCTCCATTAAGCTTAGCAATACCCCTCTGGACTTTCTCCTTTCACTAATGTATCTATAGAAAGTCTTGTCACCTTCTTTTACTGTTTGTGCTAGTGTTTCCTCAGTTTGGGACTTTGCCTGCCTTACTGCCTTCCCTGCTTCCCTTAGGGCAGTTTGGTATGCCTCCTATCTTCATCCGCTGTGTTCCCTTATATTTCCTGAGGCCAGCCTTTGGCTCTGACCTTTTCTGCTACTGTATTTGAGAACAAAGTGGTTTCCTTCTTCTTTTGTACTTCCTTTTCTGTCTAACACAATGGGATGTTGCTTCAAGTATTGCATCCTTAATGCTTGCCCACTTTGCCTGTACCCCCTCACTTGTGTTTCTTTTTGCCAGGGCTAGCTTAACTCTGTTCGTCATCTTATCAAATTCAGCTCCTCTGAAGTCCCATATTTTTGCCTTGGAATGGGTTGATTTAGATGTAGTAGCCAAATTGAACCATACTATGTGATGGTCACTGGCTCCCAGGTGACCTTCTACATGGAGATCTGTGATCCCTTCACTGTTAGTCAGTACTAGATCTAGGATAGCCCTGTCTCTTGTGGGTTGTTGTACCAGTTGTTTGAGGCACTCCCCCTGCAGGGAATCCACTATGTGTCTAGTTCAGGCAGATGTTCCTGCTGGTATTGATCAATCTGTATCCGGCCTGTTGAAGTCACCCATTATCAGAACCTCCCCTTTAGCTGTCATGTTTTGTATATCTTCTAACAGTAATGTGTCTATGTCCTCCCCCTGGTTTGGGGGCCTGTAGACAACCCCAGTTCTTATGGCTGTCCCATTTCCTGTTTCCAGGGTGACCCACAGTTCTTCTGGCTCCTTATGTGTATTCTGAATTTATGTAGCTTTGATATTTTCATTGACATACAGGGCCACTCCTTCCCCCCCTTTTTGCACCTCGGTCTCTTCTGAATAATACATAACCAGGTACTGAAGTCTCCCAAGTGTGGTTACTGGTAAACCACTTCTCATTAATTACTACTATGTCCAGTTTAGCCTCTGACATTATTGCCTGCAGGTCTGGGATCTTATTTCCCAGGCTGTGAGCATTTATGTACATGATTTCCCATTGGCCAGATTTCGGTGTGTTAGTTGTTGGGTGAGGTCTAACATTTCCCCTGTGTTTCATATGGGGAGACAAACCTTTTTTCTTACCTGGTGATGCAAATGAACTGCAAACATGCTGAATCCCTGTTTGGCCACTAGCTGAGGGGGAGGGGTGTTCTTCCCATTCCACGTATGGGGTGCTGCACTCCTCTCCCCATTTGCTAGTTTAAATATTCTGCAAAGACGTCAGACTTCTGCCCCAATGCACTCACTCCCTCCTTAGTCAGATGCAGTCCATCAAATTTAAAGAACTTTCGCTCCCAGAACTGTTGCCAGTTCCCTACAAATCTGTGTCCTTTTTCCTGGCACCAGCCCTTGAGCCACGTGTTTAGCTCCCCTATCTCCCCTTCTCTGACCTTCAGTCCATCTGCCCCCCTCTCCCAGACTGGCAGGATCTCAGAGAAGGAGATGCCGGATGAAATGGATGATAGTTTGTCACCCAGCCTGGTCAGGTGTTCCTTGGTCTCCACAACTGACCAGCTGGTGAGATCATTAGTCCCTATTTGTACTAGGACATCAATGTTTTCTCCTGCTTTGTGAACAATTTTAGCAATGCGGTCAGTGTCTCTCCATGCTGATGTACCTGGGAGACATCTGACCATTACCCCTGGCTGGAGATGGGTATCAACTCCCCAAATCATGGAGTCTCCTATGATCAGAAGTTTTTTGGATTTCCTTTCTGCTTTTTTTGTTTTGGTTCCTGATTTGTGTGAGTTTTGTTGTGCTAGCTCCTGTGCCACAGTGTCCTGCTCTGCAGTGTCTTCTGCCTCTTTGTTTGATTTCAGAGATAGAGGCAGATACCTGTTTGTAGTGTTTATATGGTTTTTGGAGGTGATATGTTGGAGAGCAGAGAGTGATGGGGCACCCGATTTGCCCCTACTAACCACCTGCCAACCTCCTGGTCCAACTACCTTCTGCGGTTGAGGTTTTTCTGTTGGATGCTGGGGAAATGGCGGGTGGTTCTTATAATGTATTTCCTCTTGAATATGAAATTTGAGGTGTGCAATCTCTGCCCATGCTGCCTGGAGCCGAGCCCTAAGATCTCCAAAGGCCCAGCATGTAGGACAGTGTCCTAAATCCTGTAAGACTGTCCTTCTGAAAATTGTTCCACAGTACCTGCAGTTAATGATATCCATTCCAGATAAGTTGTTGGATTTATAACCTGGTCAGAGTAATTAGATGGAAGAAAATGCAAGTAATGGTTTGATTTTGTGTTTTATTTTTGTTTAACTTGTTATAACAAGTTAAATTACTAGTGGCCCTGTAAATGAGCTCACCTTGTGGATGCCCCACTGATCCGCCCCTTCCTGCTCTGCAACAGAAAATGTCACAACTGTGGTACCCTATAAAAGGAGCGTAGTGTGGAGTAGTTGGGGATGGAGGTGGGTGTCTGGGCCCTTTCCCTGCTGAAAAAGAAGAACAACAGACAAAAGAACAAGGAGGTAAGAGCAGAAACAATCAGTCAACAACAAATGCAGTAACCCTGAAAGCTTATCCTAATGTTAGATAAAACTGCAAAACCTGTAAAGCACCACATGTAATAATTTCAGAGAAGATATACGCTCTAAGAAACACTTTGCTACAGAGAAAAATAATGCAATGAAATGTTAGCAACAAACAGTAGCAATCCCTGTGAGCAAAAATTAAAAACAACACCACACAGTAAATCTGCTTAGCCAAAAGAAGTCTTAATCCTTTTCCCTTGCTCTGGTAAGGTTCTCTGTTCTGCCTTTCAAGCAGTCTTGGAAGGAAAGAGCTCAGGTGAAGCTAGGTACCTTGGCCAGCAACCAAGTCTTCTCCATTGTGCGCTACATGGTCGGAATCACATTTTGGGCGAGATGTGAAAAATGGCAGCTATACTGCTTATAAGAAGGTGTGGTAAAATGGCAATGTTAGAAATCTGGAGTGAAAATATTTAAAATTCGCGAACTTACAAGCGTGCGTAGGAAGTGTGCAATGCAGGCTCGTAAAACCGTCATTTTTAGGAATTTTTCCACCAAATTTTCAACATAGCCATTTTAAGACCTCTGCTCATGAACAGTGTCACTGTGGTTTTCTTAATGTGTCCCATACAGTGGTTTTGCACACCGACTGCACCATTGTGCGCTACATGGGTGGAATCACATTTTGGGCAAGATGTGAAACATTACAGCTGTACTGCTCACAAGGAGGTGTGGTAAAATGACAAAGTTGAAAATCTGGAGTGAAAATATTGAAAATTCGCAAACTTACGAGCGTGCATAGGAAGTGTGCAACGCAGGCTCGTAAAACAGTCATTTTTAGGAATTGTTCCACCAAATTTTCAACATAGCCATTTTAAGACATCTGCTCATGAACAGTGTCACTGTGATTTTCTTAATGTGTCCCATACAGTGGTTTCGCACACCAACTGCGCCATTGTGTGCTACATGGGCGGAATTATGTTTTGGGTGAGATGTGAAAAATGACAGCTATACTGCTCATAAGGAGGTGTGGTATAAAGACAATGTTGAAAATCTGGAGTGAAAATATTGAAAATTCACAAACCTATGACCATGCGTAGGAACTGCATAATGCACGCTCGTAAAACAGTCATTTGTAGGAATTTTTACACCAAATTTTCAACATAGCCATTTTAAGACCTCTGCTCATGAACAGTGTCACTGTGATTTTCTTAATGTGTCCCACACAGTGATTTCACTCACCAAGTGCGCCATTGTGCGCTACATGGGCGGAAACACATTTTGGGCAAGATGTGAAAAATGAGCTGTACTGCTCATAAGGAGGTGTGGTAAAAAATCTCCTGTGCCACAGTGTCCTGCTCTGCAGTGTCTTCTGCCCCTTTTGAAAATCTGGAGTGACAATATTGAAAATTCGTGAACTTACGAGCGTGTGTAGGAACTGCACAACGCACACTAGTAAAACAGTCATTTTTAGGAATTTTTCCACCAAATTTTCAACATAGGCTTTTTGAGAGCCCACCTTATGAACACTGGCAGTGTCATTTTGTTAATTGGTGCCGAAAGGTGATTTTGTTCAGCGATTGTGAAATCAACTTTCGGGCCTGATTAACACCATGACAGTGAGAGCACTCATGAGAAGGAGTCCCAAAAACCCCATGTTGAAAATTTGGTGAAAAAATTCCAAAAAATGGCTGAGATATGCAGCAAAGTTGAAAAAACCCTATCTATCCCATTATACAGCTTACTAGCATTTCCTCAGTTCACGGTCGGCTTTGAAGAGTGCAGACGTGTTCCCGGTCCACCAAAGATCGTCGTGCCAGAGTCCGGAGGTGAGTATGGGGAGGGGGTGTGTGTGTGGGGAGTCAGGGTGTGCAGTGGGTGGGTGCAGGTGGGGGCCCAGACAGCGAGGGACCGTTTTGTGTTGCAGGTTCTTTTTTTTTATAAAAAAACAGGAGGACGATGTGGGATGTTTGCCACGCTGGGGTGGGCTCCCAGCGTGGCACAAGGACAGCTGTTTGGGGAGCTGTGGAGCTGACAGGGGATTGGGTACCCCTGTCGGCTATACGATGTGTTGCCACACTGGGTGGGCACCCAGCGTGGCATGTGCAACTCTGTTTGGGGAGGGCAACACAGCCAACGGGGGATTGGGCACCCCCATCGGCTATACAGTGTGTGCGTGGGGGGGTGAGCATGCAGTATGCGTGCGTGTGTGTGTGTGTGTGTAGGGGGAGCGTGCATGAGCAGGCAATATGTTATCACTGCTCAATGAAGCGTAGCTCCCCCTTTCAACTGTACTCCACTGCATTTTCGACTGCTGTCATAGACAGCTCCAGCAGTGATTGGAGAACTGCGGCTGCACCTGCAAACACACTGACTGAATTGGAAGAGGGCTGCCACACCTCCGAAAACTCGGATGATGGCACTATGTTTCTTGCACATGCGTGCAAGCAACATAATAAACATATCAGCATGCTAGCCACAAGAAAACTTACTAAAATATGATTTATTGGAACAGCTTATCAGTGGCTAAACCATTATGTGTACTGTTCACATGAAAGCTGATATGAGACACACCATGGGAGAGATCAAATACAGCAGTCCAAACTTAGCAGCAGCTATGCCAGCTGAAGCTGAATACTAAATCTTATGTTTTACCTAGGCTGGGTGAGGCTTCATCACAGATATCTGACCAGGTATTTAATAATGTTTATATACAATTCTTATCACGATAGCAACCCCCCAAAAAGCATGTGCATACTTACCCATATATAAACATATAAAACATAGATACAGAAGTAATTATGTATATTAAATGTATTAAAAACAGTAATACAGTAATACACTACATATCAGCCCTGCAAACTCAATTCATTTTTGTAAAACTATACAATCAGAAGCTAATACTGAAGGTGTCAACATGGCTTAGTTGGTAGTGCATCCACCTCTGGACCAGAAGGTTGTGTATGCTCATCCCACACCGGGATTGGATTCGTACCTAAAATGTTGGCACCTGAGTGCAGTATTAGTGGGGGTGCTGTACTGCTGGGGAGTGCCATCCTTTAGATGAGATGTTAAACTGAGGTCCCTTCTACCCATCCTGGTGCTGTCCTGGTGGGTGTCCAGGTGGAAGTGAAAGAACCCAGGGCATTCTTTGCAAGGAGTACGGGCCATTCCCGGTGCTCTGGCCAACATTCCCCTTCCCATAAAACTGGTTCATGCAATTGTCCAGGCTGTGTGTGGGCACTGATGTGCGATATGGCTGCCTCTACACATTCAGTCAGTTCACTGCCAGTCTAGCATTGCTTGTAAAGCACTTTAGGATACATTGTGTATGAAAAATGCTATATAAATACTAATTCTTCTTCTTAAATAGCACATCTAACGAGTACATAAAAGGCTGCAAAAGTCAATATAAAATGGACTAGCAGGGCAGACATTTTGCACATATGTGAACTGGATCTCATGAAGATAGATCTACAGCAAAACACTGCAAGGGAGGTATTTTATAATATGTCTAAGGCTGAAAAAGGTGCTTTGAGGAATTTGAAGGGGGAGTCTTCGATTATGATCAAACTTGCTGCCAAAGGTGGGACGGTGGTCATAATGAGCAGCGTGGATTATGGGAACAAAATCCTGACTCAGTGGGGAGACTAGACTTTTTGTAGGAGACTGACTGGACATCTGACCATGGTATTTAAGAAATCTATAGATGATTATGTATCTTGGGTGTGCAGTGAAGGTTGGCTTACAGTAGAAGAAAACCATTTTTTTTACAGACAAAACACCCAGCTGTGCTACACATATATGTACTGCCCAAGGTACATGAATGACTTGAAAGGCCTCCAGGATGCCCTATTATTTCAGGCATCCGATGGATAACTAAACCCTTATCAAAATGTGCTGATTTATTTCTCAGATTCATTCTGCAAAGGACTGTGTCATACATTAATGATACAGCAGATATTGTGAACACAGTACATAATCTTGGTATGTCCCAGGAGAGTTTTTCTGCAACATTGGATATTCAGTCACTTTATACTTCAGTACTGCATAGGGAGGGTATGGATGCAGTCAATTATCATCTTGAGCAGAGAGATGAATTAGATAACTCCCTAGCAGAAGTTTGAGTAACATTAGCTGAACTGGTGCTAAAATATAAAATTTTTGTGTTCACTGGTAAATTCTTTTTACAGACACATAGTACTGCTATGGTGCTACATTTGTGCCAACTTTTACCAATTTTTATTTGGGAAATGGGATGAGGAATTTGCATGTAGCACTGCCACAAATTCATTTTTACAATGTTTGGATTTGTGGTGGTGCTACATTGATGATATATTGATTATTGGAAGGGAACAGTATCTGATCTCAAGCAGTTTGCCTTGTATTTGGAGGATATAAATCCCGCCCTAAAATGGAAACTTGTGGTGGGAAAGGATAGTGTCTATCTTTGGGATGTTTGTCTTTATAGGGATAATGGTGGGATATTCTGTTGGATTTGTTTGTTAAAGAGACCAACAGAAATACATTACTTCAGGCCATTGGTTGTCATGCATAGCATATGGTACAAGCAAGTCCAAAAGGACAACTCTTACGAGTAAAACATAATTGCACTGATCCTGGAATTTATAGGGCAAGAGAATAGCATCAGTTCCAAAGGATTGTGTCTAGGGGTTATAAAATCCAGAATATTAAAAGGATAGCAACAGAGATGGAGGCAGTGGATAGAGCAACTCTGCTGCTAAATATGTATCATCAATCTGATAGCCAGGAGGGGAACAACAGTCAGAGATTTCTGAGATTTATAGCAACTTATACATATGGAGTAGGAAAGCTAAGGGAGATTGGGGTCTATTCACTAACTGTGCATGAAGCACGCTTAAATCACCAGTGCACAGGTGGGTGCAAGCAGGCATTCACAGATGCAGGCCCTGGGACTGTGCACCAGCCTCTCCAGCATGCAGTCATGTGGAGGAGGAATGTGGCAGCACTGGGGCAGAGTGCAGGCCTCAGAAGGGCATTCAATAGGATGCCCAGCCCCATAGTGTATCATTTGCATAAATGGGCCTTCCTCCAGTCCTCCAGTACCTCTACACATTCCAAAGATAGGTTGAATAGCCTGGTCAGGGGAGCTGCCAGTTCCTCCTTTAGCTCTCTCAGTAATCTTGGATGAACATTGTCCGGTCCCATAGCCTTGTTCACCTTGAGCTTTTGTAGTTCCTTCAGGACTCTTTCTTCTGTAAAAAATTCCAAGTCAATTCCACTGCTGCTTGTACTTTTTCTGGCTTGGACAGCCTGCTTCCTTCCCCTTCTTTAGTGAAAACTGAGCAAAAACATCAGTTGAGGATTTCAACTTTTCCTTTATCATCCTCCACATGCCCACCATCTTCCCTTGCCAGTCTGAGTATGCTTCCATGCTTCTTCCTTTGGTTGCTGATGTACCTGAAGCAGTAGGTGCAGCAAAAACAGCTTTCTAGCGCTGTAAGTATTGTTCTTGTAAGTATGAAAGCATGGATTAATTGATGTTCTCACTAAGCACACTATACCTGATAGTTCAGTCCTCATGGTTCTCAGATGGGCTGAACATAACAACAGCTTATTATTATTATTAACAAGAGAGGTTACTATGTCTTCATTGTGCATGATAGACACATCAATTAGGGAATTAAATTCTCCATAGCTAAACCTTCAAAACCTAGTTACACTTTTCAGTATGTTTGGTATGCGACCAGGATGGCAACACTATTACAGCGAAAAGGTTGATGCTGTCAACATTGATGTTTTCACTGTAATAGACTGCCTGAGACCCCAGCACTCTCTATCCCAGTCCTGCACCCTCTCCCCATTCTAACTCAGATGTGGAGTTAAAATCCTAGAGATCGGGGGGTGCAAGGGGCAGAGTCCCCCACATAGGGAAAATGGTCGGGGTCTCAAGATGGGTTTATGTCAATCGCAAGTTGCTGCTGACATAAATCCATTGCTGTGATGGCAGTTGACAACTTATTTTATTTTTACTTTCTATTTATTCTCCTCCACTCCATGGCACTCCACTCCCTTTGGGAGATGCCTATGGCTGTTTTTGTCCCCACCTCCTACCTGTATCCCATGGTGGTCCATCCTCCATGTAGCCTTGACTTACCACCCCCAGGTGGGAATGAGGTGAGGGGCAAGCACCCCGAATTCCTTGTCTAGTCAGGATGCCGGTCACCAGGGCAGGTAGGGGTATTGGGGATCAGGGCCTGGTGCTCCGTCTACCTTGGAGTGCTGCAGGTGTTTTTCCCAAAGTTCTAGAGGGAGTGGCCTATGCCCTGACAACAAGGTGTCTCTGCCAGTGTATGCCACTTCCCAACCCCTTGTGCCCTCATGTGTCTGCTATGCCTCCGGCTTCTGCCAGAGGCCAGTCAGGCACCAAGCATGCATCCTGCCTCCCTCCCTCCCAGGAGAGGAGAGCTGTCCTCAGACAATCAACCCTCTCCCTCCCCTGCTGACCCCTGATGTCCTGGGCTTGTTCCTGAACCTGGGTCACCGGCATTGTGCAAGATGTGGCATCCAGCGCCTCAACACTCAGCACCACTGGGCCGGCGACAGTCGACAACTTAGTTGTCAAAATGGCATGGTAGAGCCAATATGTTTTATTAATTTATTTAACTTTTATTGACCAGGTAAGCACACTAGACAAACACAGTGCCTATTTTTTAGCATGAGCTGGAAGAGTTACAAGGCATTACAAAACCAAAACAACAACAGTACAGTGAGTATTTACCTTTAGCAGAGTGACCAATTAGCTAAATGCATAGGCAGTGAGTAGAAAAATATGCAGATAAAAAGGAAATGTAACCATAATCCATATTAACTTGAGTTGGGTGCAATGTACAGAAACAATCTGACATGAATGGTAGAGGGTAACAACCCCTGTCAACAGAAACAGGGAGCAACCCTACAAACTAGGTGGCGGGAACACAGGAACTCACAGACCTCTAGAGTACACATACTATTACAGCTATGAATGAGCAGTGCCGAGCTGGCTCTCCAGGAGTCCCAGAGGAGCTTTTTGAAACATATATGGGAGACAGCCCTATGAGCAGCGAATGGGAAGGGGTTCTAGGGGCTTGGTGAGAGCTGCAAAGGCCTGGTCCTTTGATGGTGCAAGTCTTCTGACAACCAACAGAGACTGGTCAATGGATCTGAGCTGATAACTTGATAGGTGCATTTAGTTGATCTGCTAGGACAGAGAATTGATGTTCCTGAGAGTCTCTGCGTACTAAATGGCCCAGGAAAAGAATGACTATTAGCAGGAAACAGCATTCCAGCTTACTGTAAAGTTCACAATGATGTGTGAGACCGACAGCTGATAGAGCAAACCTGCAGACATTATTACATGTAACATCCATTCTGAGTGAGGCCTCAGCCATGCTAGTGTAGGTAATGTCACTAATGAAAAGAGAAGCAAAAGAAGGCTGATGCCCATGGTAGCTCCTATACACTGTAGTTTACCTCCTTTTCATATGCAAGTATCAAGTCTGGATTTAAAAATTGTTTTATTTTTACTTGAAACCACTTCCTCTGGTAGACTATTCCACAGATTGACCATCCTACTCAGTGAATAAATATTTTTAGGCTGCTTAATATAATGCTTTTACCTGCAAGGTATGTCCCTAGCAATGGACTTGTTGTCTTTGAACTCTATTTTCATTTCCTAGTAAAATGTTAGATTTAATCATTTATAGAATAAAAGTATATCACCCCTTGTCTTAGACAGTTCAAAGATATACAGTCCCAATTGTTTAATTCTTTCTTGGCATGGTTCTGTCTTTGTCTCACTTATTATTTTAGTGTATCTGTGTTGTACTTTTTCTATTCTTTGTGTCTTTTTTCTTAGAAGGATTCCATAACGGGCTACAGTAATCAAGATGTGGTATCACGTATGACCTGTACAGTGGCATCATTACCCTGGACTGTCTACACCTAGTATTTCTTCTAATAGTATATGATACATGGTTGGCCTTGCTAATGGCGTTGGTACATTGTGGACCAGAGTCCATATTAGTGTCAATTCAAACACCCAGGTCTCTCTCAGTGCTGGAGCTATTAAGTACTATATTGCACAGAAAGTATTTTTTTGTTCTTTTTGCCCATATGTGGGACTCAGCATTTATTGATGTTAAATGGTATCCCCCACCTATATGCCCATTGGGTAATTATGTCTAGGTCTTGCTGAATGGTGAGAGATTCCAGGGTTATTTCACATGGGCCACCCAGCTTGGTATCATCAGCAAATTTAGCTATTTTATTCTTTAAATTGTTGCCCATGTCTGACATAAATATCATGAACAACCCAGGGCTGAAAACCAAGCCCTGTGACACCCCGCTTGTTACCCAACCCTCATCAGACAGAAATCCATTTACAACCACTCTCTGTGTCCAATCTACCAACCAGTTATGGATCCAAGTCTGTATGTGTTTATTAATGCCCAGAGTGGCTAACGTACAAGATATGGTCCAGTGAGGCATGATACCAAATGCCAAACTAAAGTCAAGCAGGGCAACATCTGCTGATTTCCCTTCATCTAGTGTTCTGCTTATTTAATCATAAAAACAGAGCAGGTTCATCTGACAAGATCTTCCGGCAATGAATCCATGCTGTTCTAGGTCTACCTTGCCTGTTTTTATCATGAGTTCTGTTAACCTGTCCTTTATTCATGATTCAAGAATTTTCCCAGGGACCGAGGTAAGACTTATTGGTCTATTGTTAGACTTATCTGGTCTCTTTCCCTTTTTAAAAATCGGAGTGATTTTTGCAATTTTCCAGTCTCCTGGTACCTCACCTGTGCTTATTAGTTTGTTAAATATTTCCGGGGGGGAAATATTGTGTCTTTAGTATGAGCATCTGTGGAGTGATTTTGTCAATACCTTTTTATTATATCAATTTAATTTTTTGTTTCATCTCTTGTACAGAAACACCTACTGGAACAGACTTACTCTTGGTGTACAATTGACTGGATGGAGAATAGATTGAACACAAATATGTATTAAATATGTTTGCTACAGTTCATGGATCAGAAATAAGGTTGTTATTGTCAACAATAGTGCTTAGTTTTCGATCGTTTTTCTTAAATGAATTTATGTAAGCTTAAAATTGCTTACTATTGTCTTTGCTTGCTAAAGTAGCCGGTTTGTACTCTATGTTCTTTTTTGCCTTTTTTACTGTATTTTGACATCTTTTTTGATATTTCTTAAATATGTTCCAGTCTTTTTCGGTACCTGTTTTTTTTTAAATTTTCATATTATTTGTTTTTTAGTTTTAGCAGTTTTATGATTTTTTTGCTTAACCATTTGGGTTTAATCCCCCTGTTGCTATATTATTTTATACATGGTATATTTTTATCACATGTCTCTAATAACATACTAACACTCTAAAATGCCAGTAGAGTAGGCCTTATGGTCTATCGAGTCTGCTTGGGCCTCAGCCCCTGATTGGGTACCACAGCTATCTACCTGGTTCCTTTCCTGCTTACCCCATCCCCCACTCCTAGCCCCCCCAGGCAAGCCGCTCTCTGCTTCGCTCCTTGCATATACCTGTCCCATCCTCTTTTGAACCCGTCCACAGTAGCTCCCTAGACAGCGCAGTCCATGGTTCCATCACTCTCTCAGTGAAGTACCTCCTCCTCCATTCCCCCCAGCCTTCCACTCTCAATCTTCCAACTGTACCCTCTGGTGGCTCCACCCTCCTTCAGCTGAAGGATCTGATTTAGGCTTACCTTATTAACTCCCTTGAGGTACTTGAAGACCTCAGTCATATCCCCCATCCCTCCTCTCCTCCAGCAAGAACAGGTTGAGCTCCTCCAGATGCTCTTCATGCATTATGTTCCCCAGTCCCCAGATAATTCTAGTTGCCCTCCTCTGAACCCTCTCCAGGAGCTGGATGTCCCTCCTTACTTGCGGCTGCCAGAACTGCACACAGTACTCCAGTTGCGGTCTAACCAGACTGTTATACAGCAGCAAAATCACCTCCCTGCTCCTAGAGGTAAACCCCCTGGTGATGCAGCCCAGCATCCTATTTGCCTGACCACAGCCCTCCTGCACTGCTCTGAATTATTCATGTTGACATCCACCAGGACTCCAAGGTCTTATTCCCCTGCCAAAGCCTGTTGCATCTGGGTTATGCCCCTATCATCCCACATACACCTCACACTGTATTCCTGATCTATTGTACTGTGATACTGCTATTTTGCACTAACATATAGATATAGGCACCCATCATATAAGCATGAGTGCTAGGAATGTGCTTTGCTGCTAATATATGCTAATGTTTATCATGCATGATTCATTATACCTCACTATAATACATTTATCTAGATTATGTTTGTCTTTTACACATATTCCATATATAATCTACCTAATCACTGATAAGATGACTCTGAGGGATCATCAGTGATTATTGTGTACTTGTATTCTCATATAATTATATGTAGTGTGTGTTTTATACTTAAGCAGAAATGCCATGTGTAATAGAACCCTGTCAGCACTTCTCTTTGTCTAAGCAAGCTGACAGAGAGAGAAAGCCTTTGTTATGTCTTTATGCCATACTGTACATAAGCAAGAAATGCCACATGTAGTTTTAACCCACCAGCATTTCTTTTGTCCAAGCTATAATGCAAATGGAAGCATATTCTGTCTCATATGATACTCATTAGTAATTCTGTCTCCTAAGTCATCATTCAATGGAGAATGACTTAGGATCAATACATATTGTTTCTCATCTCTGTAACTATGGGGTAATCTCTGTTGCTATGCTGTTATCTGTAGTATATAGTCATCTGCAACCTACTGTAGCTTCTCTAGAAGTGAGGGGAGAGAGACCAAGATCTTGGAGAAACTGAGATCCTACAATCCTGGAGATTATGTACATTCTTCAGGCTAGTGGTGAGAAACCCATTTCCCTTGAGATTTCCTTTGTCACATGCTTGGCATAAGTAGTCCAATAAACATTCATTAGTACTCTTGCTTGTTTACAAATGTTTCTTGGCAGACTCCAAAGACACAAGTATCTGTAGTATCAATATTATTATTATTATTTACACTACTATCTGAGATGGTTTATGTAACATAAATGGCAACCTCGAGTGGAGTCTGGATGTTTGCCAAGTTGCGTTTTAATTTCCTCTGTAAATTAAAACACTGTTTGAGAAATCTCCAGTAACAAGCATCTGAAAGTGTCTTCTGTTTAACTTTTTGGTCTTTTGTGTGTTCCACAGCACAGACAAAACAATCTCTTGGCAGATATTCAATCTCTGTGTAATGTGTTGTTTTATTTTTGTTTTGTTTTTTTCTCTGTTCATTCTCTGTGGGAACACACAGCTGTATAGGGATCTGAACAGACAGATAGACTGCTTTTATTTGTGGATTCAAGTCCTACTGGATATATACTCATCTAGGTGTCCACATTACACCAAATGTTGTTTGTGTCCTTTCATGAACTTTGGTTGCAAACAAAGTTTTTGATCCACTGACAGCTGAGGGTTTCTTATCTTATGACATGTCTAAATATATCAGTACTGAGTTGAGGCTGGATGCCTTAACATACCAAACTGCTTATGGTGATTGGTGTGATTTTGCTGAGGTAGCAGAATCCAATGGTAGCCCTTTAAGGGATATCATTGCCCATTATGGGGAATTGAAAAATGGTACCAAAAGAGTTGATTCTGAAGGATTATTAACTGCAACATTGTTTAATTGTGTTGATGCTGTTCTAAATAAAATATCTGTTTTGGAATCTGAGTATGCTGCTTGCAAGCTGGAAATTATTCAGAAAAAGGCTTCTCATAAAGAAAGGATAATGTATAATTACACAACCCTTCTAGGATATCATTTACGTGAATTAGTACAATGGTATTTTGGTAATTCATTATATTTTATATATTATCATCTGTATTGCCTAGTATACAAAGTGTAACATCATTCATATTTGATTTTGTATTGTGTACTATTTGTAAATGACAATATCTATTAATAAATAAATTAACTGCAAAAAAATAAAGAAAGGATAGATTAACTGCAGTCTCAGCTGCAGTCTGTCCATCAGGAAATTAGTCTCTCTTTGATGAGAGAAGCAGTCAAGACCTGTATCCCTTAAGAGGTAATGCTGAAAAGGCTGAATCTATTAGAGAAAAAGTTTTTCAAACGAATGGTGTTCTGGTTAGTGACACTGATTCCTTACATTGTGGAACAAGGAACTTAGGGATAAAAAGTCTGAAGTAATTATTGAAAGAGTTAACATTCTGGTATTTCAACACCAGACCTTGGTTGAACAGTGTGATTCAGTATGTTTTCAGTACAGCAGACTTGAAATCAATGTTTTGAATATAAACCGTGACACAGCTTCTATTGATTATGTAACAAGCTTGCAACCCCAGGGTGTACACATATTTGGAGTTCCCTCCCACGGTGTAGCACCTTGCACTTGAAGGGGTTAAATTGCAATCTCCAGGTGTATGACCATCTTTCCAGAGTATCCAGATCCCTTTGCAGGGCTGATCTCTCTTCCTCTTCCTCCACTACCACCCCCAGTTTAAAGTCATCCACAAAGAGACTCATTTCGCAGCTTATATCTTCCCTGATATTGGAGATGTAGGCATTAAAAAGGAACAGCCCCAGAACTGACCCCGGTGGGACTCCACTAATTACCTCCCTAGGAGACAAGACCACCACTACCCACTGGGTGCGCTCAGAAAGCCAATTTCCAATCCACCTAACCATCAGTGGTCTTACCCCCATTCTCCTTAGCTTCTCCAGCAGACCTTTGTGCAGTGCCGAATAAAAAGCCTTGCTGAAGTCCAGGAACAGTACATCCACCAGTCTCCTCTGGTCGAGTGCTGATGTCACCCACTGGTAGAACTCCACAAGGTTAGTCCGACACAACCTACCTGGAACAAACCAATGCTACTGGTCATCTATATATCCCTTCACATTTAAGAAACCCCCCAGCCTCTCCCTAAGTATGCACTCCATTAACTTTCCCACCACTGACTTCAAACTGATGGATCTATAGTTCCCTGGCTTTTCCCTTGAACCCCTTTTATGGATGGGAACAACGTGTGCCCACCTCCCTTCCCTGGGCACCCTCCCTGTCTGCAGTGACTAGTTAAAGAAATCAGCCAGTGGTGCAGCCAAAACATCAGCCAGCTCCCAGAGTACTCTGGAAGGATACCATCAGGACCCAGGGATTTGTCCTTCTTTAGGGACTTGAGGGCTTCCCATACATGGCCGATCGATATATCTGCATCAGTTCCCCCCTCCCCCTTTTGGCTGGTCCATTCTGGCTCCTTGCCCCCAGATCTTCTCCCTCAGTGACCCGTTCGCCAGCAGGTACTTTAACAGACAGGTCTGCTGCCCCATCTGTTCCATGCAGACTCTTATATGGAGTATCCCTATCACCCTCCCTAGTGAATACCAAGGTAAAGTGGAAAAAAAAAACAAGACAATGATTTTCTTGAGACTTGCCATGTCTGGTACCCCACCTAAAAACTTCATAGTTACCTCCCTAGGTGAACCCTTGGAAGTCGCACCTAAATTTAAATATCTAGGTATGTGGATAGACAACAAGCGTTCTTTCAACAACCACATTGAGGATCTATCAAAGAGGCTTAAAGCAAGCTTGGGTTTCTTCTTTAGAAAAGGACCCTTTTTTCTCTTGTAACCCACAAAAGACTAGTCCAAGCAACATTCCTTCCCTTGCTTGACTACGGAGACATTATCTTTATCTCCTCCCCAACCCTGAGCCTGTCTAAACTGGACATACTCTATCACCATGCTCTTCGCTTCATTACTAACTCTGCGTGCAGGACCCACCACTCAGTGATCTTTATGCATCAGTTGGTGGACCCTCTTGCCACCAGACACCTCCTGCATGCTGGCATTTGGACCCTTATTACTACTCCACAAACTGCCTGTCTATTTAATGTCTCTCATACACATCTCGCATAGCGCTTACTCCCTAAGGAAATCTGACCTTATCCTACTAGATGTTCCCAGGACACGTACCACAGCTGGCCAAAGAGCTGTCTCATATGCCCTCCCAAACATTTGGAACCAACTACAAGCCATGCTGAAGCTAACCAGCACTGTATCAATTAATTCCTACAAAACACTAGCTATCTCTAAATTAAAAGACATATGTAGGTGCTACATGGCCCCCAACGCCAAGTCAACTTCCTAGGTACCAACTGGCCGTCTACTTATTAAGCTGAAATGTGTTGCATAATTTAGGGCAAGGTTAAAGCTGGAATGTACTGCATATATAGCATAAGGACTTCTATTGTGTATACCTCTTGTATTATATATTTTTCTTTGTTGTTCTACATTTTATATCTCCTGTCTATGTAATTGCGAACTGTATGTGTATGTGCCTCAGGACCTCCTTCTGAATGAGCTTGCTCAATGGAGTCTTTCCTGCAATAAACTTGAACTTGAACTCATTAAGCACCTCTGCCTGCTTCCCAGACCCTTCCCCCACCACCCCCATCCACAACCTGCTGAGCTGGCCCTTGACTTTTCTCCTCTCACCAATATACCTATAGAACCCTTTTTCCCCACCCTATATCCCCTGTGCCAGTCTCTGTTCTTTCCTAGCCCTTGCCCCCTCACTACTCAGGTGACCTGCCTGGTTGCAAAATGATAGCCCTCCCAACCCAACTTTCCTCACGATCTTTTGTACCTACTGTAGGCAGCCTTCTTCTCCCTCACTGCCTCCTGTACCTCCTTGGTCCACCAGCATTGTTTTCGAGACCTACCTCCCTCATGCCTCACTTTCACACAGGACCTGGTAGCCTCCCATAGCCTCCATTTTATAACCCCCTTTCCTGCCTTCTACATCATACCTGGTTTTAACTACTGCAAATGCCCTTTGAGAATTTCCCCCATACGCCTAAATTCTGCCCCCCTAAAATCAACTGTCTCTGTCCTAGTATGATCCCTCTCCCACCCCAGGTCAAGCTGAAACCAGGCCATATCATGGTCTCTCTCCGCCAAGGGATCCTCCACAACTAGGTCTCTTACCAGGTCCCTGTCTACCAGAACCACATCCAGGATATAGAAACATAGAAACATAGAAGTTGAAGGCAGATAAGGACCACAAGGCCCATCCAGTCTGCCCATTTCTTTTTCTGCCTTATGAATGTGCTATCGGCCTTTGCTCTATCAATGGCCTATCTATTCATACTCATCTGTGTTGCTCCCTTATGCCTATCCCATGCCTGTTTGAAGCCCTGCTCTGTATTCATATCCACCACTTCCTGAGGTAGTCCGTTCCATGTATCCACCACCCTTTCTGTGAAAAAGAACTTCCGCACATTACCCCTTAATTGGCCTCCCTCTAATATCATACTGTGCCCTCCTGTCCTGCTATTTTTCTTATATTGAAACATGTTAGACTCATTCACCTTGTTAATGCCCTTAAGGTGTTTGAATGTTTCTATCATATCACCTCTCTCCCTCCTTTGCACTTGGGAATACATATTGAGCTCCGTTAATCTGCCCTCATATGTTTTCTGATGCAGTCCCTGCAACATTTTAGTTGGCCTCCTCTGGACTGCCTCAATTTGGTTAATATCCTTCTGAAGGTGCGGCCTCCATTACTGCACACAGTACTCCAGATGGGACCTTACCAGTGTCTTGTAAAGAGGTATTATTACCTCCCTCTTCCAACTTGTGATACCCCTACTAATACACCCCAACTTCCCTTTAGCCTTACCTAGTGCTTTAGTGGTCTGCTTGGATGATTTCAGGTCATCGGTGATGATGACGCCCCAAGTCTATTTCTTCCCTTGTGACTGCAAACAACTTCCCTCCCATCCTATACTGTATGTGGCTTCAGGGTTTCTCTTCCCTATGTGCATGATCTTGAAATTCTTTGCATTAAACACTCTTCCAACCATTTTGCTAGTTTATCCAGATCTCTTCTCATTCTGCATACCCCATCTGGATCATCTACTCTGTTGCAGATCTTGGTGTCATCTGCAAACAGACAAACCTTACCCTCCAGTCTATCTGCAATGCCACTGATGAAGATATTGAAGAGGACTGGCCCCAGGACTGATCCCTGAGGTACCCCACTTGTGACTTGCATCTATTCTCACTGTATACCGTTCACCACCACTCTCTGTTTTCTGCCCGTCAACCAGTTTACCACCCAGTTGACCAACATCTGACCCACCCCTAGCCTACCCAGCTTATTAATAAATCTTCCATGTGGAACAGTATTGAAAGCTTTGCTGAAGTCAAGGTAGGTGACATCATCTGCTCCACCTTGATGCACCACTCTGGTTACCCAGTCAAAGAAATCTATGAAATTAGTTTGACAGGACCTTCCTTTTTGTAAACCCATGCTGTCTTGGATCCTGTGCTCCTATGGATTCCAGGTCTTGCACTATCCTTTCCTTAAGGAGTGGCTCGATAATCTTGCCCTCTACTGAGGTAAGACTGACTGGTCTGTAGTTTTCTGCCTCCTCCCTGCTGCCACTGTTGTGGAGAGGGATCACATGAACCTTTCTCCAGTCTTCTGGGACCTCTTCTGTGCTCAAAGACTCATGAAACAGTTTTGATAATGGTTCTGCTAGTTTCACCCTTAGCTCCTTTAGTACCCTGGGAAATATGCCATCAGGTCCCATTGCCTGGTCCACCCTGAGCTTATTGAGCTCTTGAAGGACCCTTTCTTTTGTGAAGGGACTAGTGCACACCTCCCCTCCCCCTGTCCATGGTGCTGAGATTTGGGCCCTGCCCTAACTTCTCTTCAGTAAATACTGAGCAGAAGTAGCTATTTAGGATAGATGCTTTTACATGGTCCTCTCCTCACATGCCCCCTTATCCCCTTTGATCTTAGCAATACCCCCTCTGGACTTTCTCCTTTCATTAAGGTATCTATAGAAAGTCTTGTCACCTTATTTTACTGTTTGTGCTAGTGTTTCCTTGGTTTGGGCCTTTGCCTGCCTTACTGCCTTCCCTGCTTCCCTTAGGGCAATTTGGTATGCCTCCCTATCTTCATCCTGCTGCATTCCTTAAATTTTCTGAAGGCCAGCCTTATGGCTCTGACCTTTTTTGCTACTGTTTTTGAGAACCAAAGTGGTTTCCTTCTTCTTTTGCACTTCCATTTCTCTCTAACACAATGGATGTTGCTTCAAGTATTGCATCTTTAATGCTTGCCCACTTTGCCTGTACCCTCTCACCTATATTCTTTTGCCAGGGCTCGCTTAACTCTGTTGGCCATCTTATCAAAGTTAGCTCCTCTGAAGTCCCTTATTTTTGCCTTGGAATGTGATGATTTAGTTCTAGTGGCCAAACTGAACCATACCATGTGATGGTCACTGGCCCCCAGGTGACCTTCTACCTGAAGATCTGTGATCCTTTTCCTGTTAGTCAATACTAGATCCAGGATAGCCCTGTCTCTTGTGGGTTGTTGTACCAGTTGTTTTAGTCCCACCCGCTGCAGGAAATCCACCATGTGTTTAGTTCTAGCAGATATTCCTGCTGTTATTGACCAATCTGTATCCGGCATGTTGAAGTCTCCCATTATCAGAACCTCTCCTTTAGCTGTCATGTTTTGTATATCTTCTAACAGTAATGTGTCTATGTCCTCCCCCTGGTCTGGGGGCCTGTACACAACCCCAGTTTATATGGCTGTCCCATTTCCTGTTTCCAGGGTGACCCACAGTTCTTCTGGCTTCTTATTTGTTTTCTGAATTTCTGTAGCTTTGATATTTTCATTGACATAAAGGGCCACTTCACCCCACCCTTTTGCATCTCGGTCTCTTCTGAACAGTACATAGCCAGGTACTGAAGTCCCCCAAGTGTTGTTACTGGTAAACCATGTCTTGCTAATGACTACTATGTTCAGTTTAGCCTCTGACATCATTGCCTGCAGGTCTAGGATGTTGTTTCCCAGGCTGCGAGCATTTGTGTACATGATTTTCCACTGGCCAGATTTCGGTGTGTTAGTCGATGGGTGAGGTCTGGCATTTCCCCTGTGTGTCGTATGATGAGCCGGACCTTTTTCCTTACCTGGTGATGCAAATGAACTACAAATATGCTGAACTCCTGTTTGACCACTAGCTGAGAGGGGAAGGGTGTTCATCCCTTTCGACATATGGGGTGCTGCACCCCCTGCCCATTTGCTAGTTTAAATATTCTGCAAAGACATCAAACTTCTGCCCCAAAGCACTGACTCCCTCCTTAGTCAGATGCAGGCCATAGAATTTAAAGAACTTTCGCTCCCAGAACTGTTGCCAGTTCCCTACAAATCTGTGTCCTTTTTCCTGGCACCAGCCCTTGAGCCATATGTTTAGCTCCCCTAGCTCCCCTTCTCTGACCTTCCATCCATATGCCCTCCTCTCCCAGACTGGCAGGATCTCAGAGAAGGAGATGCCAGATGAAATGGATGATAGTTTGTCACCCAGCCTGGTCAGGTGTTCCTTGGTCTCCACAACTGACTGGCTGGCAAGATCATTAGTCCCTATGTGTACCAGGACATCAATGTTTTCTCCTGCTTTCTGATCAATTTTAGCAATGCAGTCAGTGTCTCTCCACACTGATGTACCTGGGAGACATCTGACCATTACCCCTGGCTGGAGATAGGTATCAACTCCCCGAATCATGGAATCTCCTATGATCAGAAGATTTTTGGATTTCATTTTTGCTGTTTTTATTTTGGTTCCTGTTCTGAGTAAGTTTTGTTGTGCTAGCTCCTGTGCTGCTGTGTCCTGCTCTGCAGTGTCCTCTGCCCCTTTGTTTGATTTCGGAGATAGAGGCAGATACCTGTTTGTAGTGTTTATATGGTTTGTGGAGGTGATATGTTGGAGAGCACTGAGTGATGTGGCACCTGATTTGCCCCTCCTAACCACCTGCCAACCTCCCAGACCAACTACCCTCTACGGTCGAGGTGCTTCTGTTGGATGTTGGGGAAATGGCAGGCAGTTCTTATAATATTTTTCCTCTTGAATATGCAATTTGAGGTGTGCAATCTCTGCTCATGCTGCCTGGAGCTGAGCCCTTAGATCTCCAATGTCCCAGCATGTAGGACAGTGTCTTAAATCCTGTAAAACTTCCCTTCTGAAAAGTGTTCCTCAGTACTTGCAGTTAATGATATCCATTCCAGATAAGTTGCTGGGTTTGTAACCTGGTCAGAGTAATTAAAAAGAAGAAAATGAAAGTAAAAGTTTGATTTTGTGTTTTGTTTGTTTGTTTTTGTATAACTTGTTATAACAGGTTAAATTACTAGTGCCCCTGTAAATGAAGTCATTGTGTGCAAACCCCTCCGATCTGCCCCTTCCTGCTTTGCTACAGGAAATGTCATGACTGTGCTACCCTATAAAAGGAGTGAAGTGTGGGGTGGTTGGGGATGGGGTGGGTGGCTGGGGCTTTCCCCTGCTGAAAAAGAAGACCCACAGATGAAAGAAACAGGAGGCAAGAGCAGAAACAATGAGCCAGCAGCAAATGCAGTAACCCTGAAAGCCTATCCTAATGACAGATAAAACTGTAAAACCTGTACAGCACCACCGGTAATAATTTCACAGAAGATATACCCTCCCTCATTGGATCCATCACCTTCTGATTTAGGAATGCATCCAGAAAGCCATCCAGCAGTTTCTGCTCCCTAGTCACAGTGGACGTCATATTATCCTAATCAGTGGCCGGTATATTGAGGTCCCCCATCAACACCACCCCTTCCTGCCCCTGCTGATTCTTAATGTTAGCCAGCAGACAATCCTACAGATCCTCAGACAGTCCTGGTGGCCTATATACACCACCCCAATTCTGATCTTCCTCCCCTTGGGGGGTTTGCAAGGTGACCCATAAGGCTTCCACTTTGCCCTCTGCCTCCTCTACTCTAATAATTCCAGTGTTATCCCTGATAAACAATGCTACCCTTCCCCACTGCCTAACATTCTATCCTTCCTAAGCACAGTGTACCCACTCAGATTAAGATCCCAGTCGAGGCCAGGGGTAGCCCAAGTTTCAGTGACAGCTCATAGAGTTTATTTGATAATCTCCCAGCAGTTTTCACTTGATTTGTTATAAAGTATTATGTTGCAATCAATGTTTGATATGTCTGTATTCATTTTGTGTTTGTCTGCTTTTGTATATAAATATATTTTTGTACATGCTTTATTAATGCTAGTGGTACATCTTGTTGTAAAATGCATGCATGAATGGTCACTGTTTCCTGAAGGGGGTGCAATTTTACAATCCATTATGTTAATATGCTCTGTTGAGAATATTAAGTCTAGAATGTTATGTTCTCTTGTGACAGTTCTGACATGCTGTACAAGATTATGTTCTGGGGGAAGTACAATAAATTGCTGTTATGATTGTTATTCACCTCATTTAAATTCCAGTCAATGTTATTGCAATTGAAATCTGCTGTCCATGTAATCTCACCTAACTCCATGGCATTGGAAGCTTCATTTAATAATGCATTCAGTGTTTCTTCATTTGCACTGGGGGGTCTATAGCACAGTCCTACAATTATATGATATAACTTGTTTTGGTTTAACTGAAACCATAAGGTTTCTGTAGGGTTGGAGTGTGTCTTTATTTTAGTTGTTATGTCTATTATGTTTACTTTTGTTGTGGTATGTACCACTACTCAGCTTCCTGTTTTGTTTGTTCTGTCTAATCATAGTAGATTGTACCCAGGTATAGTTTTTGCCCAAGTGTCATCCTCTTTCCACCAAGTTTCAATAATTAGAACTATATCTATATGCTCGTTTGTTGCCAGTAGTGCCTGCAGCTCACTATGTTTATTACTTAAGCTTCTTGCATGGCATAATATAAAGTTGAGATTGGCTATATGCTCAGCCAAACAGTGTTTATTACTACTGTTCTGGGCAATGTATCTCTGCTTAAGGGAGCTGTCAGATGGATTACCTACTATTGTATGTTAGGTTTCCCTTTTATCGTTGTGTCTTGAACAGGTTTATTCCAAATGCTCTTTTGTTTTCAATGGCTTTTGGATGGTTTATTTGTCCATGTCATGAGATTTACTAGCCTAGTTCGTGTACTGTTTGGATGACTCCCTCCCTCAGCCCCCCTAGTTTAAACTCGCTTCCCCCATGCTGGTTTTGATCAACCTTGCAAGTATAACAGCATCATCTTTATTTAGGTGTAACCCATCTCTACTTTATAAATGACTTATTATATAAATGTGCCCACTGAGGCCATTGTTAAGATTGGGATGAACACCCACTGGCAAGGGCAACACAAGCTTAGGGAGTAAGGATATTTTTGGCCCTGTAGGCTAGACACAGTTTGCAGTTAATTTACTTACTGAAACAGTTAGTAGAGGCTAACTAAGACACAATACAGATAGTAATATATGAAATAGAATACAAGTTTAAATCTACAGCTATATGTAGTAATACAGCATTAGCACATGTTACCAGATATGAAATACAGAGCATTAGGGGGAATTCATGTGTTATTAACACGGATCTGTTTTTTCAGCTGTCCATATTATAATTTACAAATCATTTGTAAGTTATGAGTATGATAAGTAAACTTAATTTTACTATGTGGAATGTTAAACGTCAAGGGCCTCCCATAAAAATGAATAAAGTACTATCACATCTACTTAAAGTAAAGTCTGACATAGCACTAATTCAAGAAACCTGTATGTTACAATGGGCAACAGGTAAAGTATTCTATAATTCAGTAAGTAGTAAAAAGAAAGGATATTGATTCTAATCAAGAAAGAAATACATTTTCTCCTATGAACTCACAAAATAGACATCAGGGGTCATTGGCACATTCTAAAAGAATCACTGGATGAAATAGACATAGCCATGAGTAATTTACTGTATATGTAGCCAATGGAGAATCTAGGATTTTTTTCCTGGACATTTTTAAAGAATTAGTGAAAAGTAAAAATAAAAGATAATATTAGGAGAGGACTTCAATATGGCTCCAGACCACTTTTTTGACAGAAGTAACCCTTCCTTGAAGGACACTAACTCTACAGCTAGGAACATTTTAAAAGATAGAGTAATCGATCTAAGACAGAGAGACTCTTGACATCTAACCTATCTGAAAATAAAAGACTATACATTTTATTTGTCTCTCCATGATACTTGTAGTAGAAAGAATGCCCTACTAAAATCAAAAGAACTAGTGAATAACATCGTCGAATCAGAAATTGGAAGCTGTATTATTTCTAATCATGCCCCAGTAACACTATTACAATAAACCCTGGGCCAGAATGTCACAAGTTCCAGGTGCATCAAAGATATGGTGCACCAGCCTTTTGGCATTCTCCTGGCCAGCGATCAGGATGTCTATTCCATGCACCAATTACTACATCTTTTTGTGGTCTAGCTTGGGGCAATCTGGGGGGCACATTTTACAGAGCTTGCACCAGATATTTGGTGCAAGCTGCCGTAAATCATGGAAACTGTCACAACTGCACCCAACATTGTAAAATCATGCACAGTTGCAGCAAAGGGGTGCAGTGGCAGTGTTGGAATCTAAGTGTCGAGAGTGCAGGGCTTGGTGGAAAGTGTGTACCACACTTTGAAAATCTGGCCCCCTGAGTCTAAACATAAAAACAGATGGAAACTAAATTGTTCCCTGCTTAGAGATGAAGAATTTTGCAGATGGTTACAAAAAGAAAGAAAAGACTTCTCCAAACATAACTACAACGGCAAAACATCAGACTCTACCCTTTGAGTGGCATATAAGGCATTCATAAGGGAGGAATTATGAGCTTCTCATCCAAGAAGAAAAAAGAAAAAGGGAAACTCCTGTCTGAGAAAGAAAATAAAAGTATTAGAAGGAGCATATAAGATCAATACTTAGAAAAATCTAAATGTGCTTAAATGAATAATTCAGCTTAAATCTGAAATGAATGAAATGCACACAGACAAGGCCACATTTGCCTTATTCAAAACAAAACAAATATTATGGGGATCATGTTAGAAAGCAGGCATACTCTCATCATACAGACTTAAACAAATGCAAAAAAGAAATAATATAACTCATATAATAGACAAAAATAAGAAAGATATAGTCAAATCCCAGGAAATAAATGAAGTATTTCTGTCCTTTTATAAAGACAGTTGCAGACGTAAGTATAATTTTACACCTGAAGCAATAGATTCGATTCCTGGGGATCACCAAGCTACAGAAGATTACAGAAGCATATACAGTGCCTTCAGAAAGTATTCACCCCCCCCTTGGATTTTGTCACATTTTGTTGTTACTACCAGAATTTGTAATGCATTGAAATTATTTTTTTACCCCTTGATTCACACAGCATACTCAACAATTTAAAGGGGCAAAAATATTTTTATTGTGTAACAAACATTTATGAAACATTAAAAACTGAAATATCTTGTTTACTTAAGTATTCACCCCACTGAGTCAATACTTTGTAGAAGCGCCTTTGGCAGAAATTACAGCTTTGAGTCTTCTTGGGTATGTCTGTATCAGCTTTGCACATCTGGATATTGGGATTTTCACCCATTCTTCCTTGCAGATTTGCTCAAGCTCTGTCAAGTTGGATGGGGAGAGCGTCGGTGAACCACAATCTTTAAGTCTTTCCACAGATTCTCAATGGGATTCAAGTCTGGGCTTTGGCTGAGCCACTCAAGGACATTCACCCTTCTTGTTCTGAAGCCACTCCAGTGTTGTTTTGGCTGTATGCTTGGGGTCATTGTCCTTTTGGAACGTAAATCTTCGCCCCAGTCCAAGGTTTATTGCAGACTGATGCAGGTTCTCCTCAAGGATGTGCCTGTATTTGGCTTCCATTCATTGTTCCTCTATCCTGACAAGTGCCCCAGTCCCTGCCACTGAAAAGCATCCCCATAACATGAAGCTGCCACCACCATGCTTCATGGTAGGGATGGTGTTACACAGGGGATGAGCTGTGTTCAGTTTGTGCCAGGCATAGTGCTTTGCATTCAGGTGAAAGAGTTCAATTTTTGTTTCATCAGACCAGAGAATCTTTTGCCACATGGTCTCAGAGTCTGCCACGTGCCTTCATGCAAACTCCAGGCATGCTATTATGTGGCCTTTTCTCTGGAGTGGCTTCCGTCTAGCCACTCTCCCATAGAGGCTACATCTGTGAAGTGCTGCAGAGATTGTTGTCCTCTGGACAGGTTCTCCCATCTCAGCCATGGAACTCTGTAGTTCTGTCAGGGTGGTCATTGGGTTCTTGGTCACTTTCCTGACCAAGGTCCTTCTTGCCTGGTTGCTCAGTTCAGGAGGACGTCCTGCACTAGGAAGAGTCTGGGTGGTTCCATAATCTTTCCATTTCCTAATGATGGACTTGACTGTGCTCCTGGGAACTTTCAACACCCTAGGAATGTTTTTATACCCCTCCCCAGATCTATGCCTCCTCTCAATTCTATCACAGAGTTCTACGGACAGTTCATTGATCTTCATGGTAGAGTTTCTGCTCTGACATGCACTGTCAACAGTGGGACCTTATATAGACAGGTGTATTTCCTCTGAAATCATGTCAACCATTTGAACTGACCACAGGTGGACTCCATTCAAGTTTTAGAGTGATCTCACAAGGAAATTGGATGCACCTGAGCTCAGTTTGGAGTGTCATAGCAAAAGGGGTGAATACTTATCAGATCAAGACATTTCAGGTTTTTATTTTAAATTACATGTACAAAAAATTCCAGAAGTTTCATTCCACTTTGACATTATAGAGTAATTTGTGTAGATACGGGACAAAAAAAATCCCATATAAATGTATTTTAATTTGAGTTTGCAACATCACAAAATGTGACAAAATCCAAGGAGGGTGAATACTTTCTGAAGGCACTGTAAATGTAATCTTTACTCTGATGTAAAGTTAGAAGAGGTAAAGGGGGCCATAAATATTTTACCATCTGAAAAAAACCCTAGCATGGATGGTTTACCTGGTGTTTTCTACTTCTTCCTAGGAGATTAAATTAGTCGCTACCTTTTAAGAGCATACAAAGAAGCATATACCAAGTCAAATAGTCTCCCACAATGTCCAAAGCCATCATAACAGTCCTATATAAAAAAACATAATGACTCCTTTGACCCTGCCAACAACTATTTAATATCTCTCCTTAATGCTGGTTACAAAATTTTGGCAAACATTTTGTAAGATTACAGTCCACTCTAACTCAACTAATACATGGAGACCAGGTGAGTTTTATCAAAGGACGACATGGTTCTGAGAACATCAGAAGGCTATTGCTGTCCATCTGGTATGCTAATAGACAAAAAGATAGGTCCATGTTGCTACCATTAGTTGCACGTAAAGAAGTTGGCTCTAGGAAGCTTAGTACAGTGGTAGAGTTACAGGATGCCAAGCAGGAAGGGGTCTAGGTTCAGTTTCCCAGAGCAAAACATATTAATGTGGTCATGAGTGGAAACTAACAGGAGGGAGGATCATGAAGAATGTGAGGAAGTACTATTTTACAGAAACAGTGGTGGAGCCATGGAACAGCCTGCTAGTTGAGGTGGTGGGTGCAAAAAACAATAGTGGCTTTAATCATGGCTGTGACAGAATGAAGGGTACAGTGGCTGCTCGGGGCATCAGAATTGGGAAGGAGAATGAAGGGGGAGACTAGGACACTGAAGGAACAGTAGGTTCCAGGGAACTCAAGCAGACTGGATGAACCTTTGGTCTTTTTCTGCCTTCATTGTCTATGTTTCTCTGACTCAGTTGAATGGGGTTATCTAAAATTAATTCTTGAAACATTTAACTGAGATCATGTTTTTACAACATGGGTCTCAACCATATATTATAAACCTACTGCTAGAGTGTGTACAAACAGAAGCAAATCTGAGAATATTTACTTAAAAAGGGGGACAAGGCAGGGATACTGTCTATCGGCATTAGTCTTTGTTGCAGCCATTGAACCCCTACTATATAAGATAAGACAAACACCTAATATTACTGGCATAAAGATGAATGGCAGAGAAGATAAAATACTTACATATGCAAATGATCTGATGCTATTCCTTTCTAACCCAAGCCCCCTATAACTCATGTTATGAATACTCTAAATGCTTAAAACAATATCTGGGCTCACAATTAACTGGTCCAAATCCAAAGTACTGCCACTACTCAGAAAAGACAAGAATATTAAACAATTATGTATAAAAAAGGCCTTCAACATAAGTTGCTTACATATAAATGAGGAAAGTGACAGCAGAAGGGGACTGCAAGGTCCAGCTAGTCTGCCCAAGAACCTACCTTGTACTATTCCTTTCTGTATGCTACCTTTATGTCTACCTCATGCTTTCCTGAACTCACTTACCATTTTGGCCCCCACTGCCTCCTTGGGTAGGCTATTCCATGGGTCCACCATCCTCTCTGTAAAGAAGAACTTCCTTGTATTACTCCTGAACCTCCCTCCCTTCAGCCTCATTTCATACCCTCTTGTTCTCCCACTCTCATTCAATTGGAAAAGCTCCAGAACATTAACCTTATTTATACTCCTCTTATATTTAAAAGTCTCAATTATGTCACCCCAATCCCTCCTCTGTTCCAGTGAGTACATGTTGCATTCCCTCAGCCTGTCCTGGCATGCCATATGGTGCAGTCCCTGAATCATTTTCGTGGCCCTCCTTTGCACCCAAAAAACATCCCTAGGTGGGCTTGAACCACCAACCTTTTAAATTAACAGCCAAATACACTAACCAATTGTGCCACAGACACAACGCTACTTAGGAATAAAAAATCTCAAATGACTAATCTATGTAAATTGGCCAAAATTAATTTCAAACCCCCTGTGTTGGAATCCAAATAGACCTAAAACAGGAATAAATTTCTCTGGAGTAAGATCAATGCTTTTTAGATGTTAGAAGCTCCCAGAATCCTATATTTGTTGGTAAACCTTCCTATTAACATCAGTCAAATGTGGTTTAGGAAAATAAACCGAATGGTTACGATATTTCTCTTGGTGGGGAAGCTAGCTAGGCTAAGGATAGACAAACTAAGAGCAAAATAGGATAATGGTGGCTTGGAACTTCCCAACATAAAAGTGTATCATCAAACGTTCCTCCTCGGATAGGCCAGTTACTGGTTCCTACCTGAGTGCAAACAGTCTCTCTGGGTCAAATGTGAGGAATTTATCACTAAGCCCTTTTCTTTAATGCATGCAATCTTTGATGTCCTACCTAGACACATAGATCTACCCCATGGATCAGTGAACATGTAAGAGCTCTACAAAAAAATTACTATTCTTTTATAATTGTCAGATATATTAATACTGCAAGCACAGACCATCATGACTTTCAGTTTGTGGGAATTGAAAAGGTGATGTTGGGGCTGAGAGGGGGAAATTGGAAACAAAAGATTGGCCATAGGGAGAGCTTCTGGATATATGAGCTGGGAATTCAGGAGGGCAAATGACTGAATGATTCTATAGATCTAGCAGCATTTCTTTTAGGTGGAATGAGTGTCTGTACTATGGAATGGGGCAGAGGATTGTGTTGTCCAGCATTTAAATTATGCATCTAGCCCTGCTTGTGGGGTATGGTTACATTTAGATCTTGCATGTACTGATATTCTGTATGGGACATTGTGCATTATTTGTTTAGCCACTAGCCAATTTTCCTTTTTGGTTATTTATGTAGCGGAGTAAATTACATGGTCCATAGATTCTTAAAGATCTTGCTATTATGGTCAGAAAACAAGTTTTTGTTCCCTCTGACCTATCAAACAGCAAATAACGGGTCGTTTTTATTCTTTACCTGTGACACTGAACACCACTTTCTGGCTGCTGGATAAATATTTCACTGAGCAACAGTCACTTGGCATTTTTGAAGTTACAAATATTGTCACAGTTGTCCTCTCTTTCTTCACATATATTGCGGGCACATAACAAGAAAACCAAAAGTTTGCTCTATGAAGAACAACCTACCTATCAAAGGAAATGGTTGCATTGAAACTACTGAACTGGGAGAAGTCATATTCTTGATTGAACTCTGATGGAGGTATACCTTACTTTTACTCTGTTTGCTTTTTGAATCCAGAGGGGGGTGGCAATACTTTTTTATCTCTTGCTAGATCTGCAACTAGATCCTTGTGATCACCGATCCATTTTTCCTGTTCATCGAGACAGGTGGGATGTGCAGTTGAAGTTTCAGCAAGGTATGTCACTACGGTCTGCAGGTGGGTAATCTGAAATGTAATGTTAGTGAAACCTGCTCTTACTTCATTTTGTAAATATGTTATCATTGCAGGAAGCACTGTAAGTAGAATGTTGGTAGTAACCTTAGGAAAGCTCAGTTCATATGTTGCCGCCTGCGATCTTGTGTGGCTCTCCAGTTCCTCAGTCCCCATTCATTCCAGGGGTTCAAACGTTGTTGTCCGTAGCAGTCCGAATCAATGTTGCCACATAAAAGGGTTCAGTAAAATTTGTTTTTGCTGCTGTTCATATGGTGCCAGTGGCAGCCCAGCTAGTTAGTGTCTGCCATTGTTGGATGCCAGGCCACGCACCCTTATTGTCTTTATAAGTGACATTGCAGGTGAGCTCAATGGAAGGTCTTCCTCTCTGTGAATGACATCAACATATGCAATAGGGAGGACAGCCCATGGGGGTGTGTATGGAAAAAACATACAGAGACCTGTAAAAACATCAGGCGTGGTCAAGGTCATGGCAGCTTGGTTTCAATGCAAGAAAGTACAAAATCATGCACTTAGGGCACAGAAACCCAGGGGCAGAGTTCAAAACAGGAGAAGAGGTACTGATAGTAACCAAACAGGAAAGGGACCTGGAGTATTCATCTCTGAGGACCTAAAAGTGGCCAGGCAGTGTGACATAGTAGCAGGTAGGGCCAGGGGGTTGTTGGGGTAGAGAGGGGTATCACCAGCAGAATAAGGCAGGGGGTGCTGCTACTACATAGATCACTGGTGAGATCCCACAGGTAGTACTGTGTCCAGTTATGTAGACCCAAAGGACATAGAGTGGAGGCTGTCCAGAGGAAGGTAGCTAAAATGGTGCAGAGTTTACATCTGCAGCCCTATCAAGACAAAGTAAAGAACCTCAATATGTACACTCTCGATGAGAGGAGTGGGGATATGATAGAGGCATATAAATACCTCACAGAGTAAATAAAGTAAAGGACCTGAGTATTTTTCAGAAAAAAAAGATGTTTGAGAACAAGAGGACAATGAGGCTGCAGGGAAGTAAATTCAGGAGAGATGTGATGAAGTACTTCTTCATGGAAATAGTGGTGGATGCCTAGCAATCTCTTCCAGCAGAGGTGGTGGGGTTGAAAACAGAGGTAGGATTCAATAATACATGGGATAGGTATGAGGAATCATAGCAGAAAGCAAGTGTTGGAGAGAGATGGAGACCAAATAGGGTCTGCAGTGATACTGGAGGGGATGGGCAGACTGGGTGGGTCTGGTGTCCACATCTGCCAGCAGATTCTATGTTTCTATGTTTCTGTCTGGTGTTGCATGCAAGTTGTGACAGTGCTGGAGTATCCATGTCTTTAACAATTGTTCTCTGGCAGCTGACAGATGGCCTGACCATCATTCTGTGGGAATTCAAATATGAAACCCAGGTAGTGAGTGGGGTCACTGCCTGCATCAGACAGGCCATCCCATTTTTAGGGTTGCTGAGGCAGATGCTGTTGAATGCACAGCAGGTTCTGGAGGCAGGTGGTGATACTGGAAGCTGTGCCTTGATGGAACACATGCTCAGTGCCATGGACTGTCATACCCATATTTCCAGCATTCTGTTGTCTGCAGATCTGGGGAACTGCCACAGTTGTTGGCCCATGGTATAAACGTGACCTCTCATCAATAATTGAAGATAAGCATAATCAGGTCTACAATTTAACCAATCTCCTAATAAGACATGTACGTGGGGCACTGATGCTAAAGTCACTATTATCTAAGGCGCAACATGAAATTCAACAGAGACTGGGTGTTACGTCCACCTTGCATGGTGAACAAGCTGATAAAACATACACAGTACAGGATAAACTCCAACAAATTACTTTGGGATGTGTTGTACCTTGGGGTATTGAAGATGTTAAGGAAAAGATGGAGGATGAGACTGATGATGAGACAGCAGGATTGCTTACAACACAACTTATGGTGGATGCATATATGGAAGACATGAGACACTTTGCTGTCAGGGAAGAGCCCTTGCAGTACTGGGGGAGCAAGATTACTGATTGGCCCACACTGACCGCAGTAGCCATCAAACACCGGAGCTGTCTAACCTCGCGTGTTAGTGTGGAGTGTATACTCAGTGCTCCAGAGGCAATTGTATATCACACAGGCATACAAATCAGTGGTTCTATGATGCCAGTTTGACTAAACATTTGTTGACCGGCATCTCAGCGACTGGATTTATATTGACCACAAGTTGCGGTAGACATAAATCCCATATGTCTCCCAGTACTGTTTTTCTATCAGGGGGGCTTTGCTCCCAAACACCCCATTTGGGGGTCTCTGCTTCCCAACCCCCTGTGCTTTGGATTATCAACTCCAGTCAGAGTTGATTTGGGTAGGGGATGAAGGACCAGGAGACAGCGTGTCCCTGTCTCGGGTGCACCAACACAGCAACCTGTCAGCAAATAATTGATTTTACTGACAGCGTGGTATGTCGCTGTGTTGGTGTCACCATCAGGTAGGCATACCCAAATCAGTCACCTAGAAATGTTGGCATGCTGAAATTTATTAAGATAAATGTGGGGCGCATTCCATGCAACACAATCATGTCTGCGTTCCTGCCGCACAAAGGTGACAGTGCTGTTGAGGATGAACAAAAAAATCAATTTGCCTACAGCTGAGGCCAGTGAAGCACATATAGAGAAAAAATTCCCATGTGGGGACAACTCCGGTCTGGAAGATTGAAGATTGTGAGGACTGCTTCTTTGATGAGGAACGATTGAAGTATAAAAAATGTGTTTTGTCCATCACTTCCTCCTCATTAGTTGAATCCTTTTTGTAATATTTCAATTTCAGTTTCCTTCATTTTATTTTTCCTCAAGTTGTGACACTAGTGCTGACATGCATCCTGTTACACACTGCTACTCTGCTATGAGATGGCCACAAACAAAATAGAAAATAAGTGGACACATCATTAAATGCAAGATTTGTCAACAATAACATTGGCCACCACCACCACCCCAGTTGCGTTCATCCAGACTGAAAAACCCAGACTCTTAAGCAAACAAAGCCAGATGTGAAGAACATGCATCCTCAACCACTCTCCTCCCCCTGTTGCCTCCACTGCATGCTTCCAGACTGAGAAACCAGTACAGCTAACTTCTAGCCAGCATAAATCTTGTTGTAAGGCAAGCATCCAATCAGCCAGCAATGCTTGAATCTAAGCCCCATGTCAACCAATACAGACACTTCCATCGAATTACCCCTAAGCAGGGTTTCCCCTCTGTAATTAGACCATATTTCACTTATTGCCCTACACTGTTTACAGCCATGCAAGTATTAGTAAACAAATGTAAACACCTGGATAAACTGTTGTCTAGACCATGACCTGACTCTTTTCATAATTGTACCACTCAGGAAAAGCCAGCATTAAGAAGCTGCTCAGTGGATACCATGATTACAATAAAGCAAGCTGGAAATGTAGGTGCAGTCATCGTTATGGATACCTCAAAATACATCTCAGAAGCAAAGAAACAATTTTCTGACCGTGAATTTTGCCAGAAACTGATGAGTAACTGTAGAACTACACTCAAAAGTAATATTGGTTGTGTATTGAGAGATGGTTTTCTTAGGGGGTTACAATAGTGAAGCAGAGTACAACATAGAAACATAGAAATTGTCAGCAGATAGAGGCCTTCAGCCCACCCAGTCTGCCCTATTACAACTAACAGTTGTGCTCTGTCATGCATTACTGGCATTAGGTTGTACTCCCCCCATGGCTACCAGCAATCCTCTGTGACCATCCCAAACATGTTTAAAACCTGAAATCTTGAGATCACATAATGCCGGTGTTGAGCAAGCTGCTTGAACTCAGAGCTCTGTTCAGTTCGATTAACAATATAACTTTTACCTCATTAAAATCGACAAGGAGGTGTTTCGTTATTTATTAGTGGGTACTGATGGTATTGGAGATTGTTTTGGATGAGGCTAAAATGGAAATAGGCATCTCTGAGCAGCAGAACCTCTCAGAGTTTTCAGACGAAGATGAGCAGGCACTTACCCTGGAGGCCAAGCATCCCCACTGAAGTGTTTCTCCGACTCCATCGGAACACTCCATCCTGGAAGATTTGTCACCATTTCAAATTTATATGGGCTTGGCTGCAATAAAGAAAGATGTTTTCTCCTTGGTGTACGAAATGAAGGAAATCAAGCCCACTCTAAAGAAATTATCTGTTTGGGTCTGCAATGCTGAAGCTAGAATATCCTCTCTGGAGGATCACCATAGTAAAATTGATCCTGAAGTGGTTCAAATCAAGTGCCCAATTTCCACCCTAGAAAATAAGGTAGATGATTTAGAAGGTAGGAAGAGGAGAAACAACTTGGTGTTAATAGGTCTGCCTGAGGGTGAAGAGGGGTCAAACGTTCTGGACTTTGTGCAACAATTCTGTTAAAAAGTGATGGGCCCTTCTCCAAATGGTCCCAGTTATGTTATTGAAAGAGCCCACTGAACCTTGAGGTCTAAACAACCTCCCAGGCCCCACCCCCAGGACCACTTATTTTTCAAATTGCTCAACTTCCTATACCAGAAACATATTTTGAAAATGGCAAGGGGCCTGGAGACAATTCAATCGGCCAGCCAAAGGATTTGTATTGTACCAGACTTGATGCTGCAGGTCCAGCAGTCCAGAGCAGCATATCGCCCATTGTTAAATAAATTATGGGCAGCGCACATTAAACATTGGCTGCTCCACCCGGCCCATCTGGAGGTAACTACAGATGCTGGTTGTCATCGCTATGAATTGGCACAGCAAGCCAGTAAAGAACTTTCTAAGCTTTTCGCAGACCTTTTTCGGAATACTGCTGGATGAGCGGGACTTCCTTAATATGTAAGTGCCCTCTGTAGATGTGCATCTTTACTGCTGAAAAGGTTCTTTAACACAGAACCAACCCGGCTGCCTGTGTATAATAATAGATTGGATTGTGTACCCATTCAGTTTACAAATTGTGGATTTCATGTGAGCTAAGACTTTTGGTTATACTCGTTTGTCTAATTATATTGTATTAGGGGACTTTTTTTGCTATCAGTCTCAAAGGACTCTGCATTGTTCTAGTTTAATGGTTTTCCTTGGCCCACTAGTGGGACCTTGAGTCATATCAAGCTGTGGCATTTTCTGTACTTACACAACTTCATTACCTTCAGTGGCTAGACTCCTCTGAGCTTCGTTCCCCTGACTGGCTTCTTTTAAGCTCTTTCATTACCAGTAAGCTGACGATCTGACGTTTGCAAAGCTCCCTGTACTGTACCTGCTGAGCTCGGCCTCATGATGTGGATATTTTCTAAAGGTATCAAGCAGTTTTCTTTTAGACCAATGTGGCACGTATAGGATCTACCTGGAGTTATCATAAGGTGAAGATTTGTTCTGCAAGACAAGAGCTACATTTTGTTCTTCATGGACTGCTTGCATCCGTTTGAATATAAATTAGTTTGAGGGATATGAATTCTAAAAGAAAGTTTTACAATGGCATTGCTTCTCTTTTGTATACTTTCCAGCTATTTTAGTTCATAGTAAGCTTCCAGTTGAGATGCAGAGCTGGATGATCTGCTAATTGACTGCGGCATAATGTTTTTTAAGTTTTATTTATTCACTTGGTAATTCAGATACAGCCTTTGAGTATTCACTCTCTTACAAAGGTTCCACGTCAGGATGTAAAACAGCAGAGCCATGACATAAAAACTTGACAGTCAACACAAAACATAAGACTGCTATGTAATACAGAAAATAGATAAATAATACATTTGAGTAATCTAGACAACTGAAATTAAACCGCTGGAGGAGATTCCCAATTAGCAACGCATGGCATAGCTGTCCCGGGGGGCCTGTCAAGGTAGAGTATCGTAAAGGGTAGGAGAAAGAAAGGGGGGGAGTGCAGATGATGGGTAGATTAGAGAGAAAGAGAGGAGGAGAGAGAGAGAGAGGGGAGAAAGAGAGAGAGAGAAACAAAGGGATTAGAGAAGGAGAATATTTAGGGGGGAGAGAGTGGGTGGAAAGGGGAGGTGTTTGGGGGAGTATGAAGGGGAGGGAGCTGGAGGGGTGGCAAGGGATGGCAGGTGGGGGTCCAGGGTAGGTAAAACAAGAGGAAAGCTCAGACTGACGAGGAAGTATCCGGGTTGAGGATATGGACTCAGGTAAGGGAGTCAGAGGTGTTTAACTCATTGCCTCCACTGGAACTCTCTGAAGTTGCAGCACTTGTCTCCTGCATACTGTTATCAGTGAATCCTGGGACTTTATAAGCAAAATCAAACCTTAATCGGCATGCCACAAACAAATGCTAATAGCACAAAACCCGTAAGTGCTAGACACAAAGTATGAGTGGCAAACTTGTTCAACATAAAATTACCTTTGCAACGGTGGTATGCAAGTAATAAGAGGTAATTTATTTTTTTTTCTATGCTGGTTAAAACAACAAACAAAAATATTTTTTCCACTAAAAAATGCACCACAAGCCTTTTTTTATTGGGAAATATGTAACATATCAACAACAAATTAAGCATTCAGACATTAGATGTAGGTTTAATAATTTGTTTGTAAAAAACAACTATTTCTGTAGTATTAAGCATCATTTTTCCCATTTTATTCAAGGTGCGTTGGAGAGGTTTGAGGGACGAATCTGAACCATACACACCATACCATAAACAAAGGGATCCATATGATCTCCTGACTCCAACTGCCCACATCTATCATATGCCCGCTGTCTGTCTTACTGAATGACAATTTCCCGACTAGACAACTACTCACTGCAGACAGTACATGATTCATGCTGCAGTTTAAACTACAAATCACAGAAGAACTTAACAGGAACTTAAACTAAACAGCACAACACCTGTTTACAATTTCAGAGCTGACGCTTGCTTTCAACTACTCACTGCAGGCTGCAGTTTCAGACGCTGGGTTTAAACTTTAAGCTCGTGCAGACTTGCTCTCTTGCAACAGTCTCCATGGAAACGCTCAGTTTCAAAGCAGCAGTGCAGTTTTTAGTCGATCAGACATAGGCAGAAGACTTACCATTCTTGAAGTCGATCAGAAGATATTAGCTAGCCCTGTCTTATGCTTCTACATTAAAGCTGTGTTTCAAACACTGACAGCTGCAACACAGAAGCATATTTTGGACTGCTAGGTACTGTGTCACACTGTGTTAAAAAACAACTTTATTGATTCCTTATAAAACCATGTTGTGGGCAATGCCACAGATAAAGTCCTTGGATGAATGATTATCTTTGTCATGTATGATGTTTCCAATTTTCTCTTCACACACACAGCATATTTTTTCTTAAGAGGGGACCGAGGGGAGATCGCATGCTATTTTCTTGGTTGTGCATTCAGTGTTCTGTTGTTCATGTCTCAGCTCCTGCACAAATCTTCCAATGCCAACATGGGATGCTCAAATCAATGTTGCCAGCCATCTGTGCCAGGCCTCCACATTATTTTGTGTTCTTGGCAATCCAAAAGCAGTTTGGTCGTGAACAGACCACAGTTCAAGGGGCAACAGAGAAGGGCTACGGATGGTTGTGTCATTCCACATCCTCCTCTTCACATGGCCAAGAACATAATTTTCTTCAGACTATTCCATTATTTGGGAACAGCATTCAGGCAAATCATTTTTGAATTCAGCAAATGTTGCTGAAATATCAGTCGGTGGCAGGAAAGCAAGTGCTTGCAATTGGCACAGGAGCAGGCTGAAATCTGGCTCCAAACCATATTTTGTAGATGGTCCCATGCTCTGTATTTTTCTCAAAATTATCTGTCCGAAGTGAAATAGACACCCCTCGTTGATCGCATTGGGAACTCTATCTTGGAAGCATTTATTGTAGCTTGCTCGAAGTCAGTTAAGATAAAGCGTGGCTCCAGGGTAACTTCATGTTCATCAGCAATTTCCTAGAGGTCCTGAAACAGACATGTATAGCATTCCTGAGATTTTGAGGTCATTAATGCATACACCAGAGGAACAACTCAGCTGGTGTCTGAACCCTAACTGGTGCATGAATGGAATACAGTTGCCTGAAAAGGGAGGGTACAGTTCGAAATGTCCCATCCATTAGCCACAGTTGTGCTGCAGAAAGCTTAAGCATGTTTACTTTGGTAGTAAAAGTAAGATTCTATCTTCACCACAGACAGAGTCTTTAACTAAAAATAGCTCACCATTTAAATATTTCATCGAGTCAGGCACAACAAGATCATCCAGAGATCATGGCTCTGGGGACATATTTTCTCTCCTGGCTCTCTTGATTACCTGCTGTAGGGTGTGGTGGGATGGCATATTGTGCCGTACCTCGCTGGTGACATTGGCACATTCAGTTTGAATTATTTGAGCAGGGCAATCGTTTGTTGTCACTGCACACTGTTTTACTGCAGCAACTGCCTCTGCAACTGGCCCATCATTAGCGTCTGGCGAATGTGTAGGTTCGTTCTCGCTTCACAGCTGATGTCCTCCCCCAATCTTGACTGTGCTTACCCTGCCACAGCATCCAGATTTTTGTTTCTGGCAGCACCAGTAATAAAGATCCCCCCGGTTCCTCTTTTTCACATAGATGTATCCCTTAATGCATAGCATGTCATGGCCCCTTTGTGAGGGAACAGTTTTGCAGGACTGCACCATAGAAGCTGCCATTACAGACCATAGTGGTGTTTTCAGAGGCTAACAGCTGACACATCTTATAAATAATTGGATGTGCACTGACAGTTGCCCTGTAAAAACGGCATCATCAGCGGCTGCGCCGAACATTTCCATGGTGACAGGGGTGATTTCCATGTTCCTTCAGCTGGAGGTTAGTGACTAGTGACTGTGACTGTGACAGATAAGACAGAGAACCAGGGAACAGCAGGACACGGTTTGCCGTTTAATGATTCACATGACAGAGAGAGAGAGAGAATCAAAAGTGGTGTTTATTCATTTTGTTGTGTGCCAGGTTTTCAGCACAAAGCAAAGCACAGCAAAGCACAGAACTTAAACTAAACAGCAGAACACCTGTTTACAGTTACCGTTTCAGAGCTGACACTTGCTTTCAACTTGTTCATTTGGTTGTTTGGTCAGGAAAATGAATCAGTGGTTAAAAACTACGTCGGGAGACAGTACTAGTCGGGAACGTAATTGCAGGCTACTGACTGTTGGTAAATAGAAAGTCAGGAGATCATACCAGACCCTAAACAAATGCATATAACTCCTAAAGTATACATGATACACACAACATATCAGTGGCAAAGTTGTTCCATACAAAATTGTCTTTCCAATGGTGCTATGCAACAAAAAAAACTGTGCTCAATTTGGTTTTTGTTTTATACTGGCTGAGATACCCAGAATGTGCATTTTCGTCAAAGTGCTTAGTTGGTTCATGATGGACAAAATGTCTGTCATACACACCATGTCATAAACAAATGCAAATAACTCCTAAAGTGAACATGATACTCACAAAGTGTCAGTGGCAAAGTTGTTAAGCACAACATTGCCTTCCTAATGGTGCTATGCAGTCAGTCCTAATCAATTCTGGCTGGCAAGTAACATTAAAACATGAGTGATGTCTCCAGATGTTACTAGGGCACACAGGAAGTCTGTAGGTGAATTCTGTAGTCATTCTGGGACACACTGCAGTACATTTGCTGCCACCTACAGGCATATGTTAAGAGGGGTATCCAGGTTGAAGATATGGATTCAGGTAAGGCAGTTGCAGGCGTTTGAGTTCAGCAGGTATTGATTTGGTTCTCTTTCAAAGGACCGAACATTTGTTATATTAAGAGCTGCAGCAGGGATCTCATTTAGCCATAGTGGAGCTCGATACATGAAGGATCTTTGTCTTAGGGAAGTTCTACGAAATGGGACATCAAGATGTGTTGTCACCGTTCTTCATGTGTTGTATTTGGAGCTTGCTTCCTTTAGCAGGTTTGCAATGCAGGTAGGGGTTATGGAGAGCATGGCCTTTCTCCCTAGCAGGCAAGTTTGGTATCTGATTCTGGATTGAAGCGGTAGTATGTGGGCCAGACCATACAGGGTACAAGTGTGCGTGAAGCGGTCAACATTTAGCAATAGTCTGCAAGCCTTGTTAAGGGCAGTGGCAACCCTTTTGAGGGCTGTATCAGTAGCATCGCCATAAACCACCAGCCGGTAGTCAACCAGGGAGAAGACAGAGCTGGAGACTGACAGCAGGATGGCTTCAGCTGTTAGGCTTTTCTTGTGCCTAAACAAGATCCTTAATTTAGTGTTCACAGCATTCTCCACCATGTCATGTGCTGAACACACAAGAGGGTATCATCCACAATGACACCCAGGTACTTGAAGGAGTGAACCTGTTCCAGTGGGGCAGTCAGGTGATTTGTGATTGTTAGTTCTGGGCATCTCCTTTTTAGCTGGGAGCTAGAGAGGAGCATTGTCTCATTTTTTTTGTAGTTTAGTAGCAACCTTTGGGAGTAGAACCTGGTCTCCAGTTGCTGGAAGAACGATTGTAGCTCGGCCTGTAGGTGCTCTATGCAAGAGTGATAGCTAAATAGGATAGCATCATAGAAACATAGAAGTTGATGGCAGATAAGGACCGTAAGGCCCATCCAGTCTGCCCATTTCTTTTTCTAGCTTATAAATGTGCCATCGGCCTTTGCTTTGTCAATGGTCTATCTATTCATATGCATCTGTATAGCTCCCTTATGCCTATCCCATGCCTGTTTGAAGCCCTGCACTGTATTCATAGCCACCACTTCCTGAGGTAGGCTGTTCCATGCATCCACTGCCCTTTCTGTGAAAAAGAACTTCCTCATATTACCCCTTAATTTGCCTCCCTCTAATCTCATGCTGTGTCCTCTTGTCCTGCTATTTTTCTTATATTGAAACATGTTAGACTCTTTCACCTTATTAATGCCCTTAAGGTGTTTGAATGTTTTGATCATATCACCTCTCTCCCTCCTTTGCTCTAGGGTATACATATTGAGCTCCGTTAATCTGTCCTCATATGTCTTCTGATGCAGTCCCTGCACCATTTTGGTTGCCCTTCTCTGGACTGCCCTCAATTTGGTAAATGTCCTTGTGAAGGTGTGGTCTCCAGTACTGCATGCAGTACTCCAGATGGGGCCTAACCAGTGTCTTGTAAAGAGAGATTATTACCTCCCTCTTATGACTTGTGATACCCCTCCTAATACATCTTAACATCCCCCTAGCATTACCTACTGCTTTAGAGGTCTGCTTGGATGATTTCAGGTCATCAGTGATGATGATACCCAAGTCTCTTTCTTCCTTTGTGACTGCCAGCAACTCCCTTCCCAGCCTATAGGTGGCTTCAGGGCTTCTCTTCCCTATGTGCATGATCTTGCACTTCTTTGCATTAAATCCCAGTTGCCAATCTTCTGACCATTTTGCTAGTTTATCCAGATCTCTTCTCATTCTGCCAACCCCATCTGGATCGACTACTCTGCTGTAGATCTCGGTGTCATCTGCAAACAGACAAGTCTTACCCTCCAGTCTATCTGCAATGTCACTAATGAAGATATTGAAGAGGACTGGCCCCAGGACTGATCCCTGAGATACCCCACTTGTGACTTGCATCTCTTCTGACTGTATACCATTTACCACCACTCTCTGTTTTCTGCCCGTCAACCAGTTTGCCACTCAGTTGACCAACTTCTGACCCACCCTGAGCCTACCCAGCTTATTTATCAGTCTTCTATGTGGAACAGTGTTGAAAGCTTTGCTGAAGTCAAGGTACGTTACATCAATTGCTCCCCCCCGGTCCACCACTCTAGTTACCCAGTCAAAGAAATCTATGAGATTAGTTTGACAGGACCTTCCTTTTGTAAACCCATGCTGTCCTGAATCCTGTGCCCCTATGGATTATAGGTGTTGCACTGTCCTTTCTTTAAGGAGGGCCTCCATAATCTTGCCCACTACTGAGGTAAGACTGACTGGTCTGTAGTTTCCTGCCTCCTCCCTGCTGCCAGTGCTGTGGAGCGGGATCACATGAGCCTTTCTCCAGTCTTCTGGAACCTCTCCTGTGCTCAGAGACTCACTAAACAGTTCTACTAATGGCTCTGCTAATTCCACCCTTAGCTCCTTAAGTACCCTGGGATGTATGCCATCAGGTCCCATTGCCTTGTCCACCCTGAGCTTAGTGAGCTCTTGTAGGACCCTTTCTTTTGTGAACGGAGTAGTGCTCACCTCCCTCCACCTGTGTCCATGGTGCTGAGCTGTGGGCCCTGCTGTACCTTCTCTTCAGTAAATACTGAGCAAAAGTATCTATTTAGAATAGATGCTTTTACAGGGTCCTCCTCCTCCTCATACGCCCCCTTTTCTCCTTTGAGCTTAGCAATACCCCCTCTGGACTTTCTCCTTTCACTAATATATCTATAGAAAGTCTTGTCACCTTCTTTTACTGTTCTTGCTGGTGTTTCCTCAGTTTGAAACTTTGCCTGCCTTGCTTCCTTCCCTGCTTCCCTTAGGGCAGTTTAGTATGCCTCCCTATCTTCATCCCGCTGTGTTCTCTTATATTTCCTGAAGGCCAGCCTTTTGGCTCTGACCTTTTCTGCAACTGTATTTGAGAACCAAAGTGGTTTCCTTCTTCTTTTGCACTTCTTTTTCTGTCTAACACAATGGGATGTTGCTTCAAGTATTGCATCCTTAATGCTTGCTGACTTTGCCTGTACCCCCTCACCTGTGTTTCTTTTTGCCAGGGCTAGCTTAACTCTGTTGGCCATCTTCTCAAAGTCAGCTCCTCTGACGTCCCACATTTGTGCCTTGGAATGGGATGATTTAGTTGTAGTGGCCAAATTGAATCATGCCATGTGATGGTCACTGGCCTCGAGATGACCTTCTACCTGGAGATCTGTGATCCCTTCTCTGTTAGTTAGTACTAGATCTAGGATAGCCCTGTCTCTTGTGGGTTGTTATACCAGTTGTTTGAGGCCCTCCCCCTGCAGGGAATCCACCATGTGTCTAGTTCTGGCAGATGTTCCTGCTGGTATTTACCAATCTGTATCCGGCATGTTGAAGTCTCCCATTATCAGAACCTCCCCTATAGCTGTCATGTTTTGTATATCTTCTAAGAGTAATGTGTCTATGTCCTCTCCTGGTCTGGGGCCTGTGAGACAACCCCAGTTCTTATAGCTGTCCCATTTCCTGTTTCCAGGGTGACCCCAGTTCTTCTGGCTCCTTATTTGTATTCTGAATTTCTGTAGCTTTGATATTTTCATTGACATACAAGGCCACTCCACCCCCCCTTTTTGCACCTCGGTCTCTTCTGAACAGTACATAGCCAGGTACTGAAGTCTCCCAAGTGTGGTTACTGGTAAACCATGTCTCAGTAATTGCTACTATGTCCAGTTTAGCCTCTGACATTATTTCCTGCAGGTCTGGCATCTTATTTCCCAGGCTGTGAGCATTTGTGTACATGATTTTCCATTAGACAGATTTCGGTGTGTTAGTTGGTGGGTGAGGTCTGGTATTTCCCTTGTGTGTCGTATGGGGAGACGGACCTTTTTCCTTACCTGGTGATGCAAATGAACTGCAAACATGCTGAATCCCTGTTTGACCAGTAGGTGAGGGGGGAGGGGTGTTCTTCCCATTTGACATATTGGGTGCAGCACCCCTCTCCCCATTTGCTAGTTTAAATATTCTGCAAAGATGTCAAACTTCTGCCCCAATGCACTGACTTCCTCCTTAGTCAGATGCAGGCCATCAAATTTAAAAAAACTTTTTCTCCCAGAACTGTTGCCAGTTCCCTACAAATCTGTGTCCTTTTTCCTGGCACCAGCCCTTGAGCCACATGTTTAGCTCCCCTATCTCCCCTTCTCTGACCTTCTGTCCATCTGCCCCCCTCTTCCAGACTGGCAGGATCTCAGAGAAGGAGATGCCAGACCAAATAGCTGATAGTTTGTCACCCAGTCTGGTCAGGTGTTCCTTGGTCTCCACAACTGACTGGCTGGCAAAATCATTAGTCCCTATGTGTACCAGGACATCAATGCTTTCTCCTGCTTCCTGAACAATTTTAGCAATGTGGTCAGTGTCTCTCCATGCTGATGTACCTGGGAGACATCTGACCATTTCCCCTGGCTGGAGATAAGTTTCAACTCCCCGAATCATGGAATCTCCTATGATCAGACATTTTTTGGATTTCCTTTTTGCTGTTTTTGTTTTGGTTCCTGATTTGGGTGAGTTTTGTTGTGCTAGCTCCTGTGCTGCAGTATCCTGCTCTGCAGTGTCCTCTGCCCCTTTGTTTGATTTCAGAGCTAGAAGCAGATACCTGTTTGAAGTGTTTATATGGTTTTTGAAGATGATATGTTGGAGAGCACCGAGTGATGGGGCACCCGATCTGCCCCTCCTAACCGCCTGCTAACCTCCCAGACCAACTACCCTTTGCAGTCAAAGTTCTTCTGTTGGATGTTGGGGAAATGGCAGGCAGTTCTTATAATGTGTTTCCTCTTGAATATGAAATTTGAGGTGCGCAATCTGTGCCCATGCAGCCCAGAGCTGAGCCCTAAGATCTCCAATGGCCCAGCATGTAGGACAGTGTCCTAAATCCTTTAAGACTGTCCTTCTGAAAAGTGTTCTGCAGTACCTGCAGTTAATGATATCCATTCCAGATAAGTTGCTGGGTTTATAACCTGGTCAGAGTAGTTAGAAGGAAGAAAATGCAGGTAATGGTTTGATTTTGTGTTTTCTTTTGTATAACTTGTTATAACAAGTTAAATAACTAGTGCCACTGTAAATTATCTCACCTTGTGGATGCCCCACTCATCCGCCTCTTCCTGCTTTGCCACTGGAAATATCACAACTGTGGTACCCTATAAAATGAGTGTAGTGTGGGGTGGTTGGGGATGGGGGTGGATGGCTGGGCCCTTCCCCTGCTGAAAAAGAAGAACCATGGATAAAAGAACAAGGAGGTAAGAGCAGAAACAATCAGTCAACAACAAATGCAGCAACCCTGAAAGCTTATCCTAATGTTAGATATAGTATAGAATGACTTTGCTAGTGCAGGCATCAGGTAGGTCACTCAGGAACGTGCTGAAAAGCAGTGGACCCAGGATGGACCCTTTGAGGCACCCCTAGCGAGACTTCCTTGGACGCAGATATGGAGTGACCTGTCTTGACCCTTTGAGACTGGGAGGTTAGGTAGTCCTGGAACCATACAGCGGTATTTGGGCAAACACCAAGAGCATGCAGTTGAGACAAGAGGAGTGGGTGGCAGACTGTTGAATGCCTTTGTTAGGTCAATGAAGATGGACCCAACCAGTTTTCCCTCATCCAATGCCTTATGGACATACTCAGTGAAATCCACCAGTGCAGTGTCCTTGCTGTGGAGTTTCCTAAAGCAGTGCTGCTGGAGATATTGCAGCTGGTATTTGTGAATAAACTGGTCTGCCACAATCCTTTCCAGTGCTTTAGAGAGGGGGGAGAGGAGAGAGATGGGCCTGTAGTCTGCGGTCAATGACCTATCACCTCCCTTATGCACCAGGGTCACAAGCGTTTGTTTCCAAGAAGGGAATTTGGGGAGCTGGAGGGATTTATTAAAAAATCATAGTGATGGGAGTGATGACTTCGTTGATTGCCAGTACTAGCAGTTTCAATGTTGTCAGACCCCATTCTGGTTTTCCCAAGGACCTTTTTTAACATAACCCAGTGCTTCTTTGACAATGACTCTGTTGAAGTAAAAAATTGAGGATATGAGCAGATGTCCAGTGGGCGTCTGTTATCAGCTTTGATAGGATTGAGGTATTCAGCTGGTAGAACAGAGCTAAGCTCCATGAAGGTGGAGTTGAACTCTTCGACAATGATGTGGGAGCACATGGTATTTGTGCCATTAATGTTTAGCAGTGATGGCTGTGTGTTGTCATCCTTCTCTCTGGGTGTCTTTATATTGTCCCAAAACTGCCTCCCATCACCCTAGGTTCTTTCCAATTGATACTTGCAGAAATTAGACTTAGCATTCCTGATGAGATCTGTACATTTGCTTCTGGCTGCCCTGTATCTTTGAAGGTCACTGGGCTTACCATGAGGCCTGGCTTGATACCAAAGGTTGCCCCTGGTCCTCATGTGATCTAGAAGGTCACTAGTAATCCACCCATTGTTATGGCCATGTGTTTTTCTTCTTTTTTTGAACAGATCAGATCTGTCACAAGTGCTATTAAAGTTATCAATAAAGTACTGGAGTGTTAGGTGGTCAAGGTCATGCAATACCTTTAGAGGAGACCAATCAATCTGAGAAAAGCTCCTCCTTGAAGCTGAGAGCTGCCCTTTCCTGAGAATTCTGCTGTTCACAAAGACAGGTGGTGCTTTTCTGAATTTATTGGACCACAGACAGGTGATAGGGGAGTGGTCGCTTAGCGAACCCGGTAGTACCAAGACATTGGTAATCCTGTCAGGTGAGCTTGCAAGGAGCCTGTCCAGAAGCATGCACTTACTGGTCTTATGGTTCATTCTAGTGGTCTTACAGGCTACATTTTCCAGTTTCATTTGTTATGGTTGAGAGACATATTTAGTAAACATTATTTTAAAGCTACAGCTGTCCCTTTACTCGAGCAATCTGGTTGACATACTTCTCCAGGCTCACTCCTGTTTTATTCTTTAGGTATCAAGTTACTTTTTAACAACATTCCTTTTATTATATACCATTGTTACTACAGTTCTAGTCTTGATGTTGTTATTAAGCTATGTTTGGAGATGCCAGGTAAAGCTGTTGACATCTGAGTAATCTTATTTTCTCATTATTAAATTGGGGTGATAAGAGAGTATTTTTCTTATTACAGTAATCAACCTGGGCAGGAGCTCACTCGACCCTGCTCATGGTCTTTATTCTTTTTGGAGCAGGCTAAAGGCCTGGTAATATTGAAAAGGAAGTTGTAAGTAGTTATAATCATAAATTTAGTTATTAACTATGTTTGCTTTTCTTTGTTTTTTCCTTTTTGTTGTCTGCTAGGTGTGGGGTGGGAGGGGAGTCAGGTTGTGAGCACCACCTCTGAAAATGTTGTTTTTTCTCCATCTTTCAATTCAATAATATATTATGGCCAAACCTGTGAATTTTGTAGCATGGAACATAAAGGGGGAGGGATGATAGAAACAAATATGCAATTTGATGTCGCTTACATAAATTCCAACACCATGTGTATTTTCTTTAGGAGACACCCTGCAGGAAAGTTAAATGAATCACCTTCTAAAATCCTGGGTTGGTCAAGCATTTGGGGTGGGCAATAGTTCTCCTCAAAGAGGTGTTGCAATCATATTTTCTAAAACAAGCCCCTTTACTTTACAGGATGAAACCAAAGACCCAGAGGAATGTTTTTTGTTAGTCCATGGTACAGCAGGAAACTGGGAGATTTTGCTAGGCTCAGTTTATGAACCAAATCATGACACTTCTAGCTTTTTACCATCCTTAGCTATAGCCCTGGCTCTATTTTGTCACTTGCCAATAATATTGGGAGGTGACAGGAATTTAGTTCAGGTAAATGATATGGGCCAGACATACTGAATAAAAATGGGGTTATCTCCAGCCCAGAAGGCTCTACTGGAATTCCTTGACCAGTTGGGTCTTATGGACCCTTGGAGGATGCTTCACCCCACTGTTCGGGATTTTACATTTTACTGTGCTGCTCACTCAAAATCTCAGGAATGCTATACATGTCTGTTTCAGGACCACTAGGACATTGCTGATGAACATGAAGTTACCCTGGAGCCACGCTTTATCTCAACCGACTTCGAGCAAGCTGCAATAAATGCTTCCAAGATAGAGTTCCCAATGCGATCAACAAGGGGTGTCTATTTCACTTCAGACAGATAATTTTGAGAAAAATACAGAGCATGGGACTGTCTACAAAATATGGTTTGGAGCCTGATTTCAGCCTGCTCCTGTGCCAATTGCAAGCACTTGCTTTCCTGTATTGCTAACCAAATCTGGATTAACACCAGGGGTTTGACAAGATTTGGCTGTTCTCTTGAATACATAAATACAAGGCTTGTGAACAAACATAGTTCGCCAGTTGTAAACCAGCCTTTTCAACTATGTATCTTTGGGATGAAGGCCTCGCCTAGAGAGACTATGGGAAAATTGAAGGCCACATTGAAAAATCTTTTTACTTATGCACTGAGGATTCCAGTTAGTGATTTTGGTACCATGAAAATCTACAGATGGAAAAATGATACAAATTCAGGATGTGTTAATACGAACATACGAAATTTGTCAGCAGATAAAGGCCTAGAGGTCTATCAAGTCTGCTTGAATGTGCAGCTAGCACCCCTTATTCTGCAGCTGCCCCTCCCTTCCACCCTTCCCCTTCATTAACCTCCCCCTTGTCCTGTCCCATCCTTGTTTGAAGCAGTCCACTGTTCTACTGCATACCACTTCAGCAGGTAACGATTCCACCCAGCCACCACCCTCCTGTAAAAGTGCTCTCATCTCCTCCTGAACCTTCCTTGCTCCAGTCTCATATCATGGCCCCTGGTGGCCCTCCCCTCCTTATTTTAAACAGCCCTCTGTACCCATCTTGTTTATTCCTTTCATGTATTTAAAGGTTTCAGCCATGTCACCCTGTCTCTCCTCTCCTCCAGTGAGTACATGTTCAACTCCTTCAACCTCCTCTCATATGATAAGTCCCCCAGCCCCTTGATCATCTTTGTTGCCCTGCGCTGCACCCCCTCCAGTAACTTAATGTCCTTCCTCAGATACGGATGCCAGTACTGCATGCAGTACTCCAGGTGTGGTCTAACTAATGACCTATACAGTGGCAAAATCACCTCCTCCCTCCTCGAGGATATACCCCTTGTAATACAACCCAGCATTTTGTTGGCCTTTGCAGCTACCTTCCTACATTGTGCTGAGTTGTTCATTGACCCTGTAATGAGCACACTCAGATCCTTCTCCTCCTCTGCCTGGGCTAGCTGCACTCCCCCTAGCTGGTAACTCCTCCTTGGGTTCTTCATCCCAAAATGCAGCACCTTGCACTTTTTGGCATTAAAGCCCAGTTGCCAGGTGTCTGACCAGGTTTCAAGCTTTGCCAGATCATCCTGCAACCCCTACCATCCGCCTAGGTCATCCACCACTGTGCCTACCTTGGTATCATCAGCAAACAGACTGATCTTGCTCTTGATGTCCCATGATATGTCTGCAATGAATATCCCAAATAACACTGGTCCTGACACTGAGCCCTGTGGAACACTGCTCATCATTGCCCTTGGGTGTGAGAGCTCCTCACCCACCACCACCCTCTGTTGCCTTCCCTGCAGCCAGTTTCCTACCCATCTCACCAGCTTTGCACCTGCCCCTGTGCCTACTAACTTCCTTCCCAGCCTTCCATGTGGCACTGAGTCAGATGCCTTACTGAAGTCCAGACAGGACATCCACTGCATGGCCCTGTCCAGTTGCCTAGTTACCCAGCTGCAGAACTCGACCAGTTGGTTTGGCAGGATCTGCCACGTGATGAAGCCATGCTGTCTGCTGTCCTGTAGTCCTTTGGCCTCTAGGAGGGACATCAGCCTCTCCTTCAGGATAGTCTCCATTTGCTTACCCACGATGGATGTGGGGCTCACTGGTTTGTAGTTTCCTGGTTTCATCCTTGGGGCCCTCTTTGTGGAGGGGCACCACATGAGCAATCTCAGTCCTGAGTACACACCCTGAGTGTAGTAGAGCATTAAATAGTCTGCCAAAGTCCTGCAAGGACCTCTGCCAGCTCCTTCAGTACCCTGAGGTGGATGCCATCTGGGCCTGGCGCTTTGTCACCCTCAGTGCCTTCAAACCCTCTTGAACTCCCGCTCTCCATGATTTCCCATCTGTCACCACTTCCCCTGCTTCTGCCATTTCTCCACATGCGTGTGTCACCCTCTTCTCTTTAGTAATACTGAGCAGAAGTACTCATTTAGTACTTCTGCCTTATTGCACCCTACTTCCACCCAACCCCCCTCCTTCCTAATCCTTACTATGTGGTCCTTAGCTCCTTTTCTCCCTGATGTACTTAAAGAAGTCCTTCTCCCGCTTCTTAATGCCTTGTGCCAGCCTGAGTTCCGTAGATGCTTTGGCTCCCCTTACTGCCCTTGTCACCTCCTTCGATTCTGTCAAGTACTCCTCCCTGTCCTCCCCTTCCCTGTTTTCTTGTACTTCCTAAAGGCAGCTCTTTTCCTCCTTACCTTTTCCATGACCTCCTTGCTCAACCAGATTGGTTTCCTAGCCCTAGCCTTCTTGCTCTGGACTTTGCAGCAGGTTTTGGTTGCCTCCACTATCCCCAGTTTTATGAGCTCCCACCTCTGGTTAATGTCCATACTTGATTGAATTCTGGATAGGTACCCTTTTACCACTTCCCACATCCTCCCAAAGTTGACCCTCCTGAAGTCCAGCACTACTGTGCCAGATTCCACTCCTTCTTTGCCCATATCCAATGTGAGCCATACTGAGCGGTGGTCATTCCCTGACAGTGGTTCCTCCACTGTAAGTTCTCTCACAAAGTCCCCATTTGCCAGCACAAGGTCAAGGGTATTTCCTAACGTGGTTGGTTCACTGACCATTTGCAGCAGGAAGCTGCCCTGGAAGGCATCCAGCAGTACCTGCTCCCTTCTGTTCCTGGTTGTTGGGGTGCTCCAGTCCACTCCTGGCATGTTGAAGTCCCCCACAATCACCACACTACACTTCTCGCAGTTCCTCCTGATCTGTCCTGCTAGTTCCCTGTCTAACTCCTCCATCTGAGATGGTGGCCTGTACACCACTCCCATTCTAAGAATCCTATTCTTGGAATCCTGGATTTGCATCCAAAGTGACTCCGTACTACCCTCCTCCCCTTTCTCCCTTACACACTTCAGTCCTTCCTTCACATATAGTGCCACCCCCTTCCTTTCCCAATCACTCTGTCACTATGAAATAATCTGTACCCTGGTACAGACAGGTCCCAGTCATTGTATTGGGTGGCCCATGTTTCCGTGATGACTGCAATGTTCACCTCTCCTTCTGCCATGAGAACCTGTAACTCTGCAGTTTTCCTCCCAAGGCTCCTAGCATTAAGGGTAACCACCTTCCACCCTTCCCCCCCTCCCATCCTGCCCTGCTTTCCTAGCATCATCAACAGTACTTGCCATTTGTCCTTTGTCACTGTTATGGGGGGTAAGCTCATATGGTTTCCCAACCTGTGGTCTCCGCATATCTCTTCCCCCAACTGCCACCCCCCACTCCTAGTTTAAATTCCTAACTTCCTCTATGTACTCCTCCATCCTCTGTTTCAACACTTTCTTTCCCTCCTCACTCAAGTGTAGTCTGTCCTTGGCATAGAGACTACTGTCCTCCCAGGTCCCTCCCCACTTCCCCAACAGCCCATACCCTTTAGCACAACACCAGTTTCTTAGCCATCCATTAAATTCCTCTATTCTCAGCTTTCTTGTTGTGCTTGCCTTTGCTTTAGAAGTATCTCTGAAAAAGTTACTGATCTTCCTGCCCCCTCACATAATTGTGCTACTTCCTCAAACCTCCTCTGGACTGTATCTACTGTCTTGTCAGCCAGGTCATTTGTCCCAAGATGTATAATTAAATGATGCTTGTCCCTACTCCTTCTAGCATATTTCAGAACAGACTGTCAACCCTTTCTGCTGTCATTCCTGGCATGGCCTCCACCCAAATACGACTATGCCTCTCCCCCTTGCTACCCCACCTAACTCCTCTTAGTATTTAGTCCCCCAGCACTAAGATTCAATCCCTCTTACTCCCTGCTTGCTACCATTCATCTCCCTCACTCATTTCCAGCTCCTCTTCTTCCTCCTGCACATTATTCCCCCTTTTACCCCTGTTGCAATTCTCCCAGCAGAACTCCCCCCCCCGCTCCAGTTTGGTCCAGACATTTATCAATTACTCCTCTAATTTCATCATTTCCCTCCTCCACCTTCTTCCTCTCTAGCAGTGCACAACTATTTTCTGAAGGCCCTTCTCAAATGCCCACTCCCTCTCTCTTCATAGTAGCCTGTTCTCTCCTTTCCACTCCATGACTTTTGCCACTTCTTCACCTCCCCTCACAAGTCCCTATCTCCTCCTTCCATTTGTCTTTTGTCTCCTGACCTGGTTTCCCTAGCAATTGTTCTTCCTGGCCTGGGCCCCTTTGTCTCTGCTTCCCTTCTTCTGACCCTCTCCTCATCACTGTTGGCTTAAATCACTCTCCCTCATCTCCCCTTTTTCCTCCCTCCAGTATTGGGCTAAACCCACCCCCAATCTGCCTTGCCTGTCTTAGTTCCTCCTGCAGACCCTCAGTCTCCTTTCTAAGTTTTTCTATGTGGTTGCACACTAAACATCCTCCCACACTCCAGGAAATTTTTAGAAAGATTGGAGCACTGCAGTTGTTGCAGCCTACCACCCTACCCATTGCTGTCGTTGCCCACCAGTGACCCCCCACCCTTCCAGATGCAGGATACCAAACACTCCCCCAAGTCTCCCCCTCCCTCCTCTATCAGTGCAAAACATTTTCTTTATTTCCCTTACCTCCTTTGTTGCACACATTTAGATATATTGAGCAACTGCTTTTTATATTACTATCCTTCCTATCCACACTCAAAAATAGACTTTAAGTAGCCATTGCACAACCTTCTTCATACTCCTACTCCTACTTTCCCCAATGCAATATCAATGTGAAGAAGTAATAATGAAAGCTCCTAGATTTGCATTTACTTCCCTTCCACTGAGAGAGCAGTCACCTCTTCACTTGCTGCTGTTTCTTTCCTGGATGTCTGCTTTTGCTATGACAGGTGCATATCCTTTGTCTGTTTGAGGAAGTGATGTCAGAACCCCTGGTATAAAGGAAATAATGGACCAAGGGTGGGACCAGCCCAAGTCTTCCAGAAACAATCAGGTAGCTGAGGCCTCTGGTCAGACCATTAGCACCCTTCCCCCACTCTGCACTCAAACTTTGCAGCTAGTGAAGCCAGCAACAATGAATCACAATTCTACTCAAAGCCCCCAAAATAAGTTTGCTACCAAAAGAAACAGGACTCCAATTCAAACAGCTTCACCAACAACACATCAAAATAGGCTTGGAATTAGAAGATATATGTCTCCAATTCAAAGAAACAGACCCAGTTAAATCACACCAATTATTTTTAAAACAGAAGAAATAGGTCTCTACAAATGCAGCCTGCCACACAGTGAATCAAACAAATGAGCCCACTTATAGCTACCAAAACAGGTTTCAAAATTCCAACAGCCCCAAACAATACCCTGCTAGCCCCTTAGTAGTAAGAAAGAAAAGAAATAACCTTCTACCAAGTAGAATCCACAAGAAACAATGTAAAACAACAAGAAGCTACTGTACTGTAGATCTGATCTTGTCCCCCTTCTAGTTCCTTCTGAGAAGCCAAAGCACTGAGTTCCAAACTCTGTGATTTCCCTTGTGCTGCTTTCAAAATCAGACAGTTCCAAACTCTGTGACTTCCCTTGTGCTGCTTTCAAAATCAAACAGTTCCAAACTCTGTGACTTCCCGTGTGCTGCTTTCAAAATCAAACAGTTCCAAACTCTGTGACTTCCCATGTGCTGCTTTCAAAATCAGACAGTTCCAAACTCTGTGACTTCCCGTGTGCTGCTTTCAAAATCAAACAGTTCCAAACTCTGTGATTTCCCTTGTGCTGCTTTCAGAATCAGACAGTTCCAAACTCTGTGGTTTCCCTTGTGCTGCTTTCAGAATCAAACAGTTCCAAACTCTGCTAATGTTTTAATTCAGAATCAGAAAGTAGCAGAAAGTATACTGAGCAAGGCTACACTTTTGGAGGGTATATATAATGTAGGAGTGACAAATAAAGTGGACCCTGAAATGATTAATTTGTTATTGGACTTAGAGGATTCCACTGTGGATACTGATAATGTCACAATGGATATAGCAGAATGGGAGACAGAATGTGACATTTTAGCTTTGGAAAGTTTATTAACATCAGCAGTGAGTCATGAGGCTGATGAAATAGAAGGAGAGAACAATGATTATGTGAACATAGAAAGGAAGAATTGTTTCAGGGTACCCTCCTAGTTTTTCCCTTACAGTAACAATGTTGTAACTAAAAATTGTGAGTCGGTGGTATTAAGGGAGGATGATTCAGTTTTGAAAACATTCAAAAAAGAGAAAATTTGACAATGTCTGAAAGAAAAGCCCTAAAAGAATGATCTGAATATCCAGTTGTCATAAAACAAGCAGATAAAGGGAGAAACATTGTAGTAATGGACAATACTGATTATGAAATGAATGTTATGAACATAATGAATAATGCTACAGTGTATAAGAAATTGTCCAAAGATCCCACTGACTCATATAACAAAGACCTTATAAGACTCTTAGAATGGGGTAAACAATCTGGTCAAATAAATGAAGATGAGATAAAATGTATTTTCAATGAATCACCCACTTTGTCTACACTCTATACCCTTCCAAAGATTCATAAAGATCCACAAAACCCATTAGGACATCTTATTGTCTCAGGGATTGGATCTTTAACAGACAATTTAAATCAATTTATTGATTTATTTTCTTACAAAATGTCTTAATGACATTATATCATATCTCAGGGACACTATGGACGTCCTAGACAAAATGCAAATCTTGAATGGGAACCAGAAAATGACTGGTTATGCACTGATGTGGAATCATTGTATACTAGTATAAGGCATGAAGATGGTATACAAGCCGGTTAATATTTGTTGAAGAACAATCCTAAACATCAGGATGTCCCCACTGAATTCATATTAACAGCACTTGATTTTGTTTTGACACATAATTATTTTGAATTTAGTGGTGAATGTTACTTACAGTTAGAAGGTACTGCAATGGGGGCAGCAATGGCCCCCAGTTACGCAAATCTTTTTCTGGGCTTCTGGGAGCAAACCTCTGTCTTTAAAGAATCTATAAATCCAATCCTAAAGAATACCAAGAGATGGGATCACTTTATCGATGATATACTTTGTGCATGGCTGGGCCCAGAAGAAGAAACTGGATTATTCATGAATTGGTTGAATGAGAAAAATAACAAAAATCTGAAGTTCACCTTTAGCTACAGCAGGAAAGAAATTAACTTCCTTGATGTAACTTTGTTCAATGATGGTAATAATAAAATCCAAACCAAAACATTCAGGAAGGGAAACAGCAACTAATAGTTTGCTTAGAGCTGACAGTTCCCATCCAAGGTCACTAGTAAACTCCATTCCGTATGGCCAGTTTTTAAGGCTTAGGAGAAACTGCTTGAGAAATGAAGACTGAAATACAAACAGATGAAATGATGAAAAGATTTGAGGCTAGAGGCTACAAAAAAGAGATTTTGTTGGGTGCAAAAGAAAAAGCTAAATTACAGTTAAGGAGAATTTGCCCAAACCAAAAAATAAAAAGACGATGGAGAAAGGGGCAAATGTTCCAGTTATATTTGTGACCCAATACAGCAATCAAGCGGGTGAAATTGGGGCAATTGTGAGAACATTTTGGCCCATGCTCCTTAATGATCCCACCTTATCTCAGAAATTAGGTGGAAGTCCAAGAATTACTTTTTCCAAAGCAAAGAGTTTAAAAGACAAACCACTTTCTTTATTTTTTATGTTGGTGAGCTTGTGCAGCCAACATCATGGGACAGTGAAGCTTTGGAGGCGGGGTCGCTGTTGGGCAAATGCAGGGCATGCACCATTAGGTGCGTCCTGCATTCTCCAATCAGCCTGCATGCTGGCACCACACCATGCATACATAATGTGGTGAGCACATCTAAGAAAAAGTCCACTGCAATCCAAGCAAAGCTCGTCATATGCAGCAGTCCTTTTCTGCTGTGCTCGCCACCATCATGGCATGGTTGCGAGCGGCAGCCGCCCACCAGATTGCCAACTTTGGGGGTGCCTAACTTCGTCGGTTAACCCCACCCACTTTCTTTGTGTGCTGACGGGAAGCCCACTCCCCATCGGCATAAACCCCCAATTGTTGAATGATGAGGTGGTGCCCAATCCCCTCGGCTCGTGCCCCCTTTCTTTGTGTGCTGATGGGGTGCCCAATCCCTGTCGGCATTACTTCCTCCTCCCCCAATGTTGTGTGCCGATGAGGATGCCCAATCCCCCGTTGGCTACAGACACCCCCCAAACAGTTAGTTGGCATGGTGGGAGCCCACCCCAGTGTGCCAAATCCCCTGCAAAAAAAAATAAAGTTCCCCCGATGTGTTTTTTTCATTTTTTTCTCTGTAAAATGAAAACGGTCCTTCGTAGTCTTGATGACCCCCTCTCCCCACCTGCACCCACTCACTGTGCACCCTGCCTCCTCTCACCCCCCACTCCATACTTACCTGCGGAGTCTGGAGCAACAGTCTTCTGTGGACCGGGAACACGTCTGCACTCTTCAAAGCCGACCACGAATTGAAAAAATGCTGGTAAGCTGTATAATGGAATGAATAGGATTTTTCAACTTTAAGGCATATCTCGGGCATTTTTGTGAATTTTGGCCCCAAATTTTCAACATGGGGTTTTTGGGACCCCTTCTCATGAATTATTGCATCGTCATTGCGTTATTCAGTCCTGAAAGGTGATTTTTCAGTCACTGCACGAAATCACCTTTCGGGACTGAGTAACAAAATGACAGTGCCACTGTTCATGAGAGTGGATCTCAAAAAGTCTATGTTGCAAGTTTGCTGTGAAAAATCCAAAAAATTACTCTTTTATGAGCGTGCGTAGCAACTGCGCAACATACTCTCGTAAGTTACCGTATTTGCAATATTTTCATGCCACATTCTCAGCATTGGAATTTTACCACACCTTTTTATGAACCGTATAGCTGCCATTTTTCACATTCTGCCCGAAATGTGTTTTCACAGTTCCGGCACAGAACAGCATGGTTGCTGTGTGAAATCACTGTTCAGGACATATTATGAAAATGATAGTGACACAGTTCATGAGCAGAGGTCCTAAAATGCCTGTGTTGAAAATTTGGTGACAATACTCCATAAAATGACTGTGTTATGAGCGTACGTTGCGCAGTTTGCACGCATGCTCGTGAGTTCGCAAACTTATATTTTCACTCCACATTTTCAACAGTGCCATTGTTCTACACCTCCTAATGAACAGTACAGCTGTCATTTTTCACATCCTGACCAAAATCTCTTATCACAGTTCCGGCACACAATAGCACGGTCGCTGTGGAAAGCTTGTGTCCAAGACACATTATGAAAATGGCAGTGACACTGTTCATTAGTGTAACCCCCTTATAAATGGGGGTTCCTAATGTGCCTTATGCTGGTTGGTAATCGGCATAAAGCCGCCGAAAGGAGAGTCCGTGGAGTGCTTTTTAAGGCCTCCGTATACTGTCCCTTTAAGAGCTGCCTTTTGCAGTCGGAATGGGTAAAAAGGGAAGGGGTTGAGTGTTGGCATGCTTGACTCCCGCCCGGGCTGTTGAGTAGCTCTCCTTTCTGTCATCGCTAATAGTGCAGGGGGAGCCCTAATAAAAGATGTAGGCGGTTGTTTAAAATAAGCTGTAAAGGTAATGATAATGTAGTTATTCTAACCTGCTTGCGTTGCAGCACAGAGAGTTTGATTGTCTCCTCCATTTTGGTCCCGAACTGTGAAATTGGACCAATCAGTACTTTGGAATCCCACAGAGTTGACTGACCAATACAGGAGCTGTTTGGCAGGAACAAGGCATTATGGACTATGGCGCTCGTTCTGCACTAATGGGAGCCGTGAAAAGTGACTGGCAGGTTCGGCCAGCCAATGACAACGGGTCATGCCTGAACTAAGAGGAGTGCTTGGGTGCTGCCAGGGCCAGATTCATAGTGGCCAGTGAAGAGAGAGGAGCTGTGTGCTTCTGGGCTGGGAGTGTTCTTGCGGGAAGCACGTGAAGGCCTTAATTGACCGTTGTCCCTGCAGGAGGTCATTTTGAAATCCATCGGTGGGCGGTCAGAGGAGGCTGTGCTCTGTACAGCTACCCACCAGGCTCGGCCTGTAACAGGACTGGAGAAAATTGCTGAATTGCGCTCAGTCCGTGGGAGGAGTAAAAAGCTGCCATTGCAGAGCTGGAGGACTGTGAAAAGCTGAAGAGCCTGGGAGCAGCTGCCTGGTGTGGTACCCCTCTGTTATTATTATTAACCATATAAATGTGCTATGAGACTTGTGAGTCCAAGTTAATCCTGTTGCCAAAGAGGGATTCTGCCTCAATTGAGATAACCATATAAATGTACTATGAGACTTGCGAATTCAAGTTAATCCTGTTGCCAGAGAGGGATTCTGCCTCAATTGAGATATAACCATATAAATGTGCTATGAGACTTGTGAGTCCAAGTTAATCCTGTTGCCAGAGAGGGATTCTGCCTCGATTGAGATAACCATATAAATGTACTATGAGACTTGCAAATTCAAGTTAATCCTGTTGCAAGAGAGGGATTCTGCCTCGATTGAGATAACCATATAAATGTACTATGAGACTTGCGAATTCAAGTTAATCCGGTTGCCAGAGAGAGGTTCTGCCTGGATTGAGATAACCATATAAATGTGTAAGGAGACTTGTGAAGTTCAGGTTCAGCCTTGCTAGTGTTGGAGGGATCCGAATTTGCTGGAGGTTGTGAGTACTGAATCAGGGTAGTTCCCTGTTAGGTGTGCAAACAGTGGTTTTCAATTGTACTGCTATACTTCTGACTGCTTAATCAAACTTTCCTTCCATGCTGACTTGCTCAGGATTGCAGTGCTTATTTGTGCTAAGGGCTCCAACCAGCTGCCACGTTTGGACTAGCCATTAGGGCTTGGGTACCCCGGGACTACAAGTAGTAAGGTTAGGCCTGTGCACAGAGCCCTAGGTAGATACATATAGTGATAAGCTAATCAACTTGATTTCCCCCTGTCCTTGTTACGCCCCCCCTGAATAAATCAGATTGTTTTTGCACAGCTACATCTGGGCTATTGTGTACTTAATAGTGAACTGCTGTTGGTGATTGCAACCATAATTGTGCCTTACTTTACAGGGGGGTTCCCGAAGGGAGCTGGATTGTATTTTCCGTGGGGTAAGTGTACTGGTGAACAGAATTGCTGCCAACCAGTGTGAGTCATTAGTGGGATGAAGGGGGGTTGCAGTAACCCAGAGGGCTGTGACCGAGGTAATCTCGACAGTATTAACCCCGACCTCTGGGTGGAGGCACCCATCCACGGATCTGGGCCCCTTACCCTGCCTCAGAGAGGGCAGACAGGGGTAGTAGCCCTAAGGGTAGCACCCCCTAGGGGTTACAAATTGGAGGCACCGCTGGGATCAGCGTCCCCTAGTGGCTCATTGAGGAGATACCCCAAAGATGGAAAAAATGGAAGGGGGATATGTTGGAAAAAATTAAGCTGGGACCCATTAAAACCATGGTACACAAACTAATGGGTTGGGGTGAAGCAGAAGAGCTAGATTCCCAAAAGATTGTATTATTGTTAGATGTGCCCTTGGGCACCTCGGCTGCTGTAATTGTCTCTGTTGCAGAATGCGTAAAGTGTTTGGGTAAGGTTGAAGTGAAAGGGCGTATGGCTGATTTGCTTGACCAGACATTGCAGGTGCTACTCCTATGCAGTGTGGCCATTGACCCTGAGAAGGTACCTCCTGTACTTTACCCAGAGGGTGCGTCCCGGGGTGGAGGATAATCCATATCTGAAGTGGGTCAGTCACTCCTGGGGGGGTCTCCTCAAATGTATAGCTTTAAAGATAAACTGCTTAAATTGTTAGCTGTGGAAGGAAGGACTACCCAGGAGTTGCTACAAGCCTTGGATCTGTCCAGTGATACTACCCCTCGGGATTCTCCGGGTGCCTCCCCTGGCCCGCCCAAAAGCTCCATGCTGGCTTATTTGCCCTTGGCAGTCCCATCCATACAACTTGATTCCTACCGTAAGTTAAAGCTTTTCTCTGGCATGGTACCAGTGCCTCCCGGGGAGGATGACCTGGAGGCATGGATGGACTATGCCACCCCTTTAGTCCAGGAGTGGCAATGCTCCGAGGGGGAGAAAAGGAAGAGGCTGATGGAGAGTTTGCGGGGTCCTGCCTTAGAAGCCATTAGATTCTTCCGGGCCACTCATCCGGAAGCCACTGCTGCAGAGTATCTCTCTGCTTTAGAAGGGGTTTTTGGGAGTATGGAGACTGGTGAAGATTTATTATGGAAATTCAGGTCTGCTAAGCAGTGGAAAAATGAAAAACTGTCCACTTTTGTTATTAGAGTGGAGCAGGCATTACAGAAGGCTTGTAGAAAAGGGTGAATCACTGCTGCAGCCCTGAATCAGGTTCGGCTAGAACATATTTTAAAGTCTGCCAGATTCTCTAGTGTAACTCTATTGAAACTTAAGTTGCATGATCGATGAACCACCCCGCCTGAATATTTTCAATTGAGGGAAATTTGAGAAGTGGAGACTGATGAAGAGGGGTGGGAACCCTGTGTGGGGGCAGTGAACCCTAGTGGGACCCCTGAGCCTAATACCCCTGAGGAGATTGGCTCACCTGGAGGGTCCGAGGGTTCCCCAGATTTCCCAGGTACTGTGGGGATGCGGATTGTTTCCTCTGACCCCTACATGGACGGTGAGTTGAGGGCTGAGATCAGGAATTTACAGGAACTGGTGCAGGATTTAAAGCAATCTACTGTGTACCCTACCCAGCCCGGGGCCCCTGAGTCATGTGGAGCCCTGAAACCTAGCCCCAGAGAGCCTCCTCCCTCCCCTCAGGGCCCCCCTCAGAATAGTGACTTCCGGGACCATAGGTTTTGTTATCACTGTGGGGAAGATGGGCATTTCCAGCCTGACTGCCAGAGGCCGGAGAATTTAAGGAAAGTTAACAGTAGACTGATCGCGCGACACCGCCAGACCCAGTCTCGGGCCCCCAAGAAAAGTTGTGTGACTCAGGCCAATGCCCGCTGGGCTAACAATGTTTCTACCCCCAACTGGTCTGTTGTGGTCAGGCTGTCTATGGAGACCCGGGTGCAGGTGAACAGAATTCCCACTAGAGCTGTATTGGACAGTGGCTCCCAGGTGACCATCATGTTTCAGGACTGGTACCAAGCCCACTTATCTGAAGTGCCGCTGCAGCCCCTAACTGGTCTACATGTATGGGGGTTGAGCGACAAGGCTTATCCGTATTTGGGGTACATCCATGTCTGGTTATCGTTTCCTGCAACTGTAAACGGAATAGATGAGCAAGTGGAAACCTTAATGTTAGTTTGCCCGCCCACTGGACTATACGATGGGGTGCCCCTGTTGATTGGAACAAATGCCCAGATGTTTGGATGATTGGCCCAGTTGTGCTCAGAGAAGCAAGCATTTCAAACTAGGCGAGCTTTGGGGGTACCGGCTGTAATTCAAGAGGTCAGGGCCGCTCAGAAGAAGGGTAGGCCAGAGGAACCTGAAGGCCCTGTGGGAGTGGTATGGAAGAAGGATCCAGCCCCTGTAGTGCTTGCCCCAAATACACAATGTGTTCTGCATGGAGAGGTACGAATGAAGACAGATGTCAAGAATAAGTTGTTGATGTTGGATGCGCCTATGGAGGGAGAATTGCCCGAGGGGTTGTTGCTTAAACCCAGCATTTTGCTGGCCAGGGCCCATGCCTATGTTAAAAGGGTGATGGTTCAAGTGCACAATGTGTCTGACAAAGAGATCCGAATAAAAAGAGGGTGTACCCTGGCTAGCGTCCATTGTGCCAACACTGCTGTGCTACCAAATAGAAAGGGTTCCTGGACCGGTGATAGAGTTGCTCCTGACCTGTTTGACTTTGGTGACTCCCCGCTGCCGACGGAATGGAAGCAAAGGGTCAGTGAGAGGCTTGCCAAGAGGAACCAGGTTTTTTCCCTGAAGGAGTGGGATGTAGGATGTGTACAAGGGGCTGAGCATCACATTCGATTACACAACGAAAGACCTTTCCGAGAGAGATCCCGACGCCTGGCTCCCGCTGACATAGATGATGTACGGCGGCATCTGCAATAAATGTTGGCTGCTGGTGTAATTCAAGAGTCTAGGAGTCCCTATGCATCCCCCATTGTAGTAGTAAGGAAAAAGAATGGGGCAGTTCAAATGTGTGTGGACTATCGCACTTTGAATAGGCGGACTATTCCGGATCAACACACCATGCCCCACATACAAGACGCTTTGGATTGTTTGAATGGTAGTAAGTGGTTCTCTGTGTTGGATCTTCGGAGCGGTTACTACCAAATCCCGATGGCCCCAGATGACCGGGAAAATACTGCTTTCATCTGTCCTTTGGGTTTCTATGAGTTTGTCCAGATGTCTCAAGGAATTTCGGGTGCCCCCGCCACTTTTCAGCACTTGATGGAATGAGCTGTGGGGGACATGAACCTACTCGAGTGCTTGGTCTATTTAGATGATGTTATAGTGTTTGGCAGATCATTGGAAGAACATGAGCAACGATTATTTAAAGTCCTGGATCGATTGGAGGATTTCGGCCTTAAGTTGTCTATTGACAAGTGTCAATTCTTCCAGACTTCTGTGAAATATGTGGGCCACATAGTGTCCACTGAAGGCATAGAGACTGACCCTAGCAAGGTGGAAGCGTTGACCACTTGGCCTCAACCTAGGAATTTAAAAGAGCTGCAACAATTCCTGGGGTTTTGTGGTTACTATAGGCGGTTTGTCAGAGACTATTCACGAGTGATTCGCCCCCTCCTTAATCTCACCCAGGGGTATCCGCCTACTCACAAAAAGTATAAGAAGTGTGTGCACACTGATATAGAAAAGAAGTATTTTCGGCCAAACGATATGTTCGGGGATCGATGGACTGCTGAGTGTGAGGAAGCTTTCCGTGACATCATATATCAACTCACCCATGCACCCATGTTGGCCTATGCTGACCCAGTCAAGCCTTACACTCTTCATACTGATGCCAGTCTACAAGGATTGGGGGCTGTATTGTACCAGGAGCACGTGAATGGGCTGAGACCTGTAGCGTTTGCCAGTAGAAGTCTGACGCCGTCAGAGAAGAATTACCCCGTGCACAAATTAGAGTTTTTGGCTTTGAAGTGGGCCATTGTTGATCAGTTCCATGGCTATTTGTATGGTGCCAAGATATTAGTAAAGACTGATAACAATCCTCTGACCTATGTACAAACCTCAGCCAAGTTGGATGCTACTGGACATAGGTGGCTCTCTGCCTTGGCCACCTACGACTATGCTGTAGAATACAGGGTGGGCTTAAACCATATAGATGTGGATGCTCTCTCTCGGAGGCCCGTGTCCAAGACTGAATGGGTCCGGCTGTCTGAGCCTGACATAAGAGCCCTGTGCCAGAAATTTGATAAGGAAGAGCAGGTGTCTCCTGACATGGTGGACTGCATGGTAGATTGTTTGGGGCCACCAGAGAACTGTATACCTGCCGCCTACTGTCATTTCTCTACCTTGGACACCAGCTCTCTGCCGCAACTCAACAATGATGATCTCCAACAGGCTCAGTCCTGTGACCCTATGATAAGAACGGCCTTAGAGGTTTTGCGGGCTGGAAAGGATGTGTCCAAACTGCGTTCCACTGACTCGCGGACTTCCTTGTTGTACAAAGAAGGACCAAAATTAAAACTGATCAATCAACTCCTATATAGAGAGACTGTGAATAAGGAGGGCCGGATGCAACGACAACAAATGGTGCTGCCCTCAGCTTTCAGAGAATTAGTTCTAAGGTCATTGCATAATCAGATGGGGCACCTGGGCATAGATCGAACACTTGACTTGGTACAGGCTCGATTCTATTGGCCAAAGATGAGTGCAGACATGGAACAGTATGTCAAAACCTGTGGTCGTTGTTTGCAAAGAAAGGCATTACCCCAGTGAGCTGCTCCACTGGTCAACATTACTACTAGTGCTCCTATGGAACTGGTCTGTATTGATTTCCTGAGTCTAGAGCCTGATCTGAAAAGTGTTAGCAACATATTGGTGGTCACTGATCATTTTACCCGGTACGCCCAGGCCTTCCCGACCAAGGATCAGAAAGCAACTACAGTGGCTAAGATACTTGTTGAGAATTTTTTCATCCACTATGGGGCTCCACAGCGGATTCATTCCGATCAGGGAAGGGACTTTGAAAGTCGCTTGATTAAAGAGATGCTATCTTTGTGGGGGGTACGCAAATCACGAACCACCCCCTACCACCCTCAGGGAGATCCTCAGCCTGAAAGGTTCAATCGTACATTGCTTGACATGCTGGGCACCTTACAATGCAATGATAAATTGAGGTGGAGCCAACAGATTAGTACTCTAGTTCACGCCTACAATTGTACGAAAAGTGATGCCACAGGGTTCTCCCCCTATCGACTGATGTTTGGAAGAGAGGCTAGATTGCCAGTGGATGTGTGTTTTGGGGTTTCCCCTGATGGGGTGTGAGCCGAAAATCATCTACAGTACATACAGAAATTAAAGGTCCAATCAAGTCATGCCTACCAACTGGCTCAGACCATGGCTGCTAAACGAAATCTGGCTAACAAGGAGAGATATGACAAAAAAGTGAAAACAATAGAGTTGAGAGAAGGGGACAGAGTGTTTCTGAGAAATCTGGGACTGCATGGCAAACATAAAATTGCTGACAGATGGCATCACCTCCCTCATATTGTTGTGGGACAGCTGGGGGACCTACCTGTGCATAAAGTGCGGCCTGAAAACAATTCTAAAGATGTGTAAACCATCCACAGAAATCATCTGCTGCCAATTGGGCAGATCTTGATTGAAGCTGAACCTTCCTCTATCGCTCCTTCCAGGCCCGTGACCAGATCTGTTGCTAAGAGAAGAACCAAGCCCGTGGAGCCTTCAACAAGTCCACCGAGGGAGCCCTGTCCAACCCCTCCACAGAAGGAGATGGTCAACACTCAGTGTCAGAAGACAGCGAAGATGATGTTGAATACTATCCCTCTTATGAACTAAGTCAATTGTTTTGGGGCAATCCCCTTATTAGCTCAGGAACTGAAGCTGGCCCATCTGTGGTGGCTGAGCCCTCTACTTTGTCCCCGGGGGAAATGCCTCCAGAAGATGAACGGGGTAGCAGACAAACTCAAGGGGCTGAGTCCTTAGGCTTGCTTGAACTGTCTGGCCTGGCCAAGTTATCTGACTTTTCAGAGGAAGAGAGTGAGGTGGGGGAACAAGCCAGTGACAGGCCAGAACTGGAAGAATATTTTGAATGCCCTGATGGTTCCCCTTTAGTAACCAGAGAACCCCTAGATGGGTCCAGTGGGGTGGGGTCGGGGATAGAAGGTCAAGCCCCTGATGGTGTTATGAGTACAGAGCCTGATCCCCTTGAAGGGATTCCCGTTGCTAATGTCCCTGACATAGAAGTGGAGTCAGGGCCTGGTTCAGAATCCCCTGAGACCCCTAGGCAATCCAGCCGACAGATACAGCCAGTAATCAAGTTGAGCTATGAATCCCTGGGTCTGCCAGTGGACCTGCCTTTAAATGTGGTTCACAAGGGGGTATATGTGTCCCCAAGATCTTTGCCTAAGTTGGCCTTGGGGGATAACTCCAGATTATTAGTAAAGCCTTTTGAGTGTGGTGCCCCTGTCACGGGTAGGACCCTATGACCTGTGTTAGACAAGTGCAAGATTCTATATGTGTGATGTGTATATACTATAGTGCATTGTATATCTAATGGTTATGTATGTAAGATAAAATGTAATATGATGTTGCTTGGAATGTTTACCTACTTTGCCTTAAGGGTGATTACTTGGCGTGGATGCCAAGCTTTTCCAGGCCCGGAAGGGTGTAACACCCTTATAAATGGGGGTTCCTAATGTGCCTTATGCCTGGTTGGTAATCGGCATAAAGCCGCCGAAAGGAGAGTCCATGGAGTGCTTTTTAAGACCTCCGTATACTGTCCCTTTAAGAGCTGCCTTTTGCAGTCGGAATGGGTAAAAAGGGAAGGGGTTGAGTGTTGGCATGCTTGACTCCCGCCCGGGCTGTTGAGTAGCTCTCCTTTCTGTCATCGCTAATAGTGCAGGGGGAGCCCTAATAAAAGATGTAGGTGGTTGTTTAAAATAAGCTGTAAAGGTAATGATAATGTAGTTGTTCTAACCTGCTTGCGTTGCAGCACAGAGAGTTTGATTGTCTCCTCCATTTTGGTCCCGAACTGTGAAATTGGACCAATCAGTACTTTGGAATCCCACAGAGTTGACTGACCAATACAGGAGCTGTTTGGCAGGAACAAGGCATTATGGACTATGGCGCTCGTTCTGCACTAATGGGAGCCGTGAAAAGTGACTGGCAGGTTCGGCCAGCCAATGACAACGGGTCACGCCCGAACTAAGAGGAGTGCTTGGGTGCTGCCAGGGCCAGATTCATAGTGGCCAGCGAAGAGAGAGAGGAGCTGTGTGCTTCTGGGCTGGGAGTGTTTGCTTGGGAAGCGCGTGAAGGCCTAATTCAACCGTTGTCCCTGCAGGAGGTCGTTTTGAAATCAGTTGGTGGGCGGTCAGATGAGGCTGTGCTCTGTACAGCTACCCACCAGACTCGGCCTGTAATAGGACTGGAGAAAATTGCTGAATTGCGCTCGGTCTGCAGGAGGAGTAAAAAGCTGCCATTGCAGAGCTGGAGGACTGCAAAAAGCTGAAGAGCCTGGGAGCAGCTGCCTGGTGTGGTACCCCTCTGTTATTATTATTAACCATATAAATGTGCTATGAGACTTGTGAGTCCAAGTTAATCCTGTTGCTAGAGAGGGATTCTGCCTCGATTGAGATAACCATATAAATGTACTATGAGACTTGCGAATTCAAGTTAATCCAGTTGCCAGAGAGGGGTTCTGCCTGGATTGAGATAACCATATAAATGTGTAAGGAGACTTGTGAAGTTCAGGTTCAGCCTTGCTAGTGTTGGAGGGATCCGGATTTGCTGGAGGTTGTGAGTACTGAATCAGGGTAGTTCCCTGTTAGGTGTGCAAACAGTGATTTTCAATTGTACTGCTATACTTCTGACTGCTTAATCAAACTTTCCTTCCATGCTGACTTGCTCAGGATTGCAGCGCTTATTTGTGCTAAGGGCCCCAACCAGCAGCCACGTTTGGACTAGCCATTAGGGCTTGGGTACCCCGGGACTACAAGTGGTAGAGTTAGGCCTGTGCACAGAGCCCTAGGTAGATACATATAGTGATAAGCTAATCAACTTGATTTCCCCCTGTCCTTGTTACGACCCCCCGAATAAATCAGATTGTTTTTGCACAGCTACATCTGGGCTATTGTGTACTTAATAGTGAACTGCTGTTGGTGATTGCAACCATAATTGTGCCTTACTTTACAGGGGGGTTCCTGAAGGGAGCTGGATTGTATTTTCCGTGGGGTAAGTGTACTGGTGAACAGAATTGCTGCCAACCAGTGTGAGTCATTAGTGGGATGAAGGGGGGGTTGCAGTAACCCAGAGGGCTGTGACTGAGGTAATCTCGACAGTATTAACCCCGACCTCTGGGTGGAGGCACCCGTCCACGGATCTAGGTCCCTTACCCTGCCTCAGAGAGGGCAGACAGGGGTAGTAGCCCTAAGGGTAGCGCCCCCTAGGGGTTACATTAGCAGATGTCCTAAAATGCCTATGTTGAAAATTTAGGGGTGAAAGTCAATAAAATTAGTGTTTTACTAGTGCATGTTGCGCAGTTTGCATGCACGCTTGTGACTTTGTGAATTTGTAATACTTTCACTCCAGCTGTTCATCATTGCCATTTTTCCATACCTCCTTATGAACAGTACAGCTGGCTAAAATGTGTTTTCGCACATCCGGTGCAGAATTGCAAGGTCACTGTGTGAAATCACTTTTTGGGACACTTTTCGGAAATGATGGTAACACTATTCATTAGCAGAGGTCCTAAAATGCCTATGTTGAAAATTTGGTGGCGAAAGTCCAGACAATGACTGTGTTGCAAGCGTGCATTGTGCAGTTTCCATGCACCCTTGTAACCTTGTCAATCTGCAATATTTCCATGCCACATTTTCACCACTGGCCTTTGTGCACACCTCATTAGCAACAGTCCAGCTGCCATTTTCCACAGCCTGCCCAAAATGCATTTCAGCAGCTCTGCCACACAGTGGCGTACTCACTGTGCAAAATCATTTTTTGGAACACATTAACAAACTCACAGCACTATGCCTCTCCACCTCCACCACTGCCATTGCCAGTGCGACAACATTCAGCATTGATTTTATTTTTTTATTTATTTATCAAGTCTAGTATTACAAATACCTTTGAGCCTTGGCTCTTTTACAAAGGTTCCATGTCAGAGAAATACAAATTACGGGGAACATCAAGAAAGACATTACAACAATGTGGACATTGCAAACAGAGTACAGATTAATACAATTCAAGAGTAGCATTGTAGCAAGGCAGCCAGTGGCATTTGTCAGAGAAAATAGACAACAGATAAGAAGTGCCAGAGTCATAGGGAGAGGGAAGATGGGAGGGAAGGGGAGGAGAAGGAATGTAGGAAGGGTGGGGAGAGGGTGAAAAGTGCAGCATTGGGTATACCAAGATGTGAGGGTAGAATCCAGTGAGGAGGGGAGGGGGGGTTTGACAATCATTGACAAATGCTTTGTTATATAACAAAATCATGTAGGCCTGAAGCCAGTCCCTGGACATACAGTTAGTAGTCAAGATCCATTAAACAATTCAGTAAGGAACCTGGACAGTAAGGGCTGAAATGTTTTATAAAATTCAGAACTGAGTCCATCAGGACCAGGAACTTTATTCAGCGGAAGGAACTGGAAGGGGACAGGATCAGTTGTGTTCCAGGACAGTAGCTGCTTCTTGTTGTTTTCACAGGGTTCTTGTGGATTTTACTTGGTAGAAGGTTATTTCTTTTTTTCTTTTCTTTCTTACTTCTAAGGGGCTAGCAGGGTATTGTTTTGGGGGATGTTGGAAGTTTGAAAACTGGTTTGGTGGCTGTAAGTGGGCTCATTTGTTGGATGTTTCACTGTGTAACAGGTTGCGCTGGTGGAGGCCTATTTCTTCTGATTTAAAACCTATTTGGTGGGATTTGCTTGGGCTGGTTCTTTGGCTGCTGGACTTAGAGGGGAGACACAGGGCTGATACACTCTCTCTCGAGTCGGGTGTCTGCCCAAGACCCACTCTCCCCACCCCTCCCTCCCAGAGTTCTGCTAATTTATAGGGGAACACCTGCTCTGCAATTGGAGGAAAAGGCTGCAGGTGCAGCTCATGTAGTTCTAGCCACTGGGGGTTGGATTTAAAGGCTGGGAGAGAGGAGCTTAGGGAGTTGTTCATTTCCCTTATAAGTTTACTGTGTTGTACTGCACCTAGTAACAGGGTTACTGGTGTACTGTAGGACTGTATCTAAGATTAGTGGGTGACCTGATTAGGCAGTACGGGTGTATCTTGGACTGGGGGGAACCTGGTGGCTCACACAAGGAAACCTACTTGGAAGGGGATGGAACCACACGGCATTAGGGCTGGCATCTTTGGGAGGGTGGTGGGGTGCACAGGGTGTGGAGCAGCCATAATACTGGACTGGGCTTGGAAGTTTGGTGGTTGCCCTGTGTGCTACCAGCTGGCACAGCTTAGGGAGGAGGTTGTGGGGATTAGGAGACAGCTGGGGGAAGGGGGGAGGTATGGTTGGGAAAGGATCAGGAGATCTCCCACAGGGTTACACCAAGCACTGGGGGCAGCGGCATAGGGAAATGAGTGCAGGAGAATACTCAGGGGTCACATAGGGACCCTGGCAGAGGGGGTCCAAAAGGACACTACCAAGGAAGCAGGCAGGTAACTGGGGACCCTCACAAAGGAGGGACAGAGGGACAACATTCTCAGGAAATTAGGCAGATGGCCAGAGCTGGACAGAAGGAAGCAAGGCGGGGAGGTGGATCAGACCTTACACTCAGTAACCGCTTCAATTCTCTTCTTCTGCTCAAGGATGAGGGGGGTGATGTAGCCATGCAGGGGTGGTTAGAGATAGAAAGGGAGTGGGGGGAAGGAGGCAGGGGCCAGATAGCAGGAAGAACAGAGGGAACCTGGAATGCAGGAAAATGGGGGAAGCAGTGAATCAGAGCAGGAGGGGCAGGGGAAGAGGGAGGAAAGTGCAAGGAGAAGGACCAGTTGGGAGGAAAGGTAAAGGAGAAGGACCAGCAGTACAAGGAGGATTCAGTAAAGGGAGCTGAGGGTTTAGGCCAGGAGCACAACAAGCAAGGAGGGACTAAATGGAGACAGGAAGGAAGGGAGGACAGGCCAGGCTAGTTTAGCAGATGGGGAGAAGGACCAGCTACGGAGCAGTGAGGGTGTAGCAAGGTACAGAAGGATACTCAGGAGGAGAAGAGGCATAAGATTGGAGGAGGGATGGCCAGGGTAAATAAGGAGGGGGGGATGTGGCACCCAGATAGGGAGGAACAAGGAGCCGGCTGGGTGGAGGGCCAGTAGAAAGGATGAGGACATAGAGGGGAAATGGAGGAAAGGTGGTCAGAGTGCTCCTGTTGGGGGATTCTATGATCAGGGGTATCAAATGGGATAGTGAGGGAGAAGCCTGGCCAGTTAGAACAAAATGCTTCCCTGAACTAACGGTGCACGGGGCCAAGCATGAGGTATATCAGCTGGCAAAGGATTGTAGGGGTTCCCCGGACATACTGGTCCACCTGGGTACAAATGACATTGAGGGAAATAGCGAGCTAGAGATACGGGCAAGATTCAGGGAGCTTGCCAGGGTCTGTCATGACATAGGATGCACAGTTTCCTTCTCAGAAATCCTGCCAGTGCCAAGGGCTGGTGGGGGCACAAAGGAAGATTAGGAGATAAACCAGTGGCTCAGGGGAGTGATGTGAGGCCAGAGGGTATGGGTTGATGGGGATTGGGGGAGACCTGGGAGGATAAGGAGCTGTATGCTAGAGATAGACTCCATCTCAATTTGAGAGGAGGAAATCATTAAATTGAAATGGAGGGTTCATTGGTGAAAAGTGGGGTTTAAACTTGTGAAGGGAGGGATGGGAGAAAAGGCTGTCAAGGGGTCCCGATAAGGAGGGACTCTTTCTCCACCCCTGGGAAGCTGGAGGATTGTGGGAAAAGGCTGACTGGTAAAGTGCAGACCAGGGGAAAACAGAATCCCCATGGGAACATGAGCAGGGGAAATGGAACTATAGGGAAAGGGTGGAAGGTAGTCCTGCTAAATGCCAGGAGCTTGGGAAATAAAATGCCTGAGCTCCAGGCGATGCTAACTGAAGGAGCAGTGGATGTGGCAGCGGTCACTGAGACCTGGGCCACTGCAGGACATGACTGGGACCTGAACCTGGAGGGTTACACTATGTTCAGGAAGAACAGGGGAGGAGGGGAGGAGGGTAGCAATGATAGTCAAAACTGCATTGGCATAGGGGAGTAGAGGCAGAGGGACACCGTGGAAGTGATTTGGGTCACCTTGATAACAAGGGGGGGGCAAGAGAGTAAAAATAGGAGTGGTGTATAGACCCCCTGCCCTGGCGGAGGAGCTGGAGGAGAGTCTGGTGGCAGATGATGAGAGACACTGCAGACTGGGCAGAGGAACGGTGGTGGTGGTGGTGGTGGGGGACTTAAACATGCCAGGAACAGACTGGGAGACTATGACATCTTCTGTGACCAGGGAACAGAGGTTGTTGGATGTCTTTCAAGATGCGTTCCTAACTCAGCAGGTGGGGGAACAACCAGGGAGGCGTGGGTAGTGGATGTGGTCCTGGCAGACAGTGACCAGATTAGGGGCCTGGAGGTAAGGGACCCATTGGTGGGGAGTGACCATGCCATGGTCTGGTTCTGCCTGGACCTAGGAGGGCTAGAAGGCTGCACAAAGACGGAGGTAACTGACTTCAGGGGAATGCATTTTAAGGAAATGGGAAGGATCCTTAAGGAGCATTTGGATGTGATTGGGTCAGACATGGATGCTGATAGTAGGTGGGAAATCATCAGGAGAGGGGTGCAAGATGCTACCAGCACCTGTGCAAGAATAAGACGAAAATGCGGTAGGACCCGAAAACCCTGCTGGTGGACCAGGGAGGTCCAGGAGGTGGTGCGGGGAAAGAAGGCAGCCTATAGGCAATTCAAGTGCTCAAGGGTGAAAGGGATCGAGGGAGTATGAGCTGATGGCTAGAAGGGCCACTAGAGTGGTGAGGTGGCTAAGGCAAGGAAGGAGCAGAACCTGGCCAGGGAAAGTGGAGAGAGAACAAGGGTTCTTTAGATACATTGGGGAAAAATGAAGGGTGAAGGGGCAGATTAGCAGGATTAAATCAGGGGAAAGATGGACACAAGACCCGGGGAGCAGGCTGAGGTACTAAATGAGTACTTCACCTCAGTTTTCACCAAGAAAAATGGGGGTGCTGCATCATACATGGGAGGAGACAGAGATACTGAGGAGAGGGACCCTTACCGGTCGGCAGGTCTGGGGAGAGGGGGAGGCATCACTGGCAGGAGGGAGGGCTAAGCAGTGAGAAGAGGTACGGAAGTGTAAATCACAGCAGAGAGTGAGGGAAGCCCTCAGCTCCCTTAAGATGGAGAAAGCACCGGGGCCGGATAAATTACATCCCAGAGTGCTGAAGGAACTTGCGGATGTCCTGGCAAAACCCCTGGTGGAGCTTTTCACCATCTTTCTGAGGACAGGGTGGGTGCCCCAGGACTGGAAGGTGGCACATATAATGCCTACCACAAGGGGGATCAAGGGAGGTGGCAGGGAACTACAGATCTGTCAGCCTGACATCGGTGGTGGGCAAGGTGATGGAGGGCATTGTCAAGAAGAGGCTGGGGGGACCTGGATAAGTCAGGGTGCCTGGATGATAGACAGCATGGATTTGTCCAGGGGAAATCATGTGAGACAAACCTTGTGGAGTTCTATGACTGGGTGATGAGTGCCTTGGACCTGGGTAGACCAGTGGACGTCCTCTTTCTAGACTTCAGCAAGGCATTTGACTCTATTCCTCACATGGACCTGTTGGATAAGCAGGGAGAAATGGGGTTGGGGAACCAGATGATCAGATGGATAGGCAATTGGCTCCAGGACCGGACCCAGAGGGTCGTAGTTGGTGGGATAGTCTCATCCCCAAAGACGGTCATTAGTGGGGTCCCACAGGATCAGTCCTTGGGCCCCTCCTGTTCAACGCCTATGTCTCTGACACAAGGACAGAATCAGAGAATGAGATGAGTCTCTTCGGATGACTCAAAACTGGGGCGGTGGTGGATGGAGGAGGGAGGGTGGCCCTACAGGGGGACCTGAAGACTCTGGAAAGATGGTCTAGAAAGTGGAAGCTGAGGTTAAATGCAGGGAAATGCAAGGTACTCCACCTAGGGGCCAGAAACCAGGGCCAAGTGTACACCCTGGGGGAGGAAATGCTACAAGTCTCGATGGCTGAGAGGGACCTGAGGGTGGTGGTGGATGTCAAGATGAACAACTAGGAGATTTGTAGGAGGGCAGCAGCCAAGGCCAACAGGATGCTGGGATGCATCGCTAGGGGGATCACCTCCAGAAGGAAGGAAGTGATACTCCCTCTGTATAACTGCCTGGTGAGGCCACACCTTGAGTACTGCATGCAGTTTTGGAGGCCACACTTAAAGAGGGACATTAAACTCCTGAAGAGGGTCCAGAGGAGGGAAACCAAAATGATTTGGGGCTTGGGGGTCAGGACCTATGAGGAGAGGCTCGAAGAGCTAAATATGTACACATTGGAAGAGAGAAGGGACCAGGGGGACATGATAGAGGTCTTCAAGTACATGAAGAGGGTAAATAGGGAGGAACAGTCAGGGTGCTTTGAAGGAAGGAGGAGGGGCCACTAGAGGCATGGGTGGATGCTGGAGGGGAAGATTCAGGGAGAAAGGAGGAGGTGCTACTTCACTGAGAGAGTGGTGGAGCCATGGAATGCACTGCCTAGGGGGCTGGTGGAGGCAGAGATGGTAGAGGGGTTCAAGAGGGGCTGGGACAGGTACAGGGAAAGGGTTCTGGAAGCAAAATCCAATGCAGCAAGAATATACAGAACTGGGAAGGGAGAAGCCAGAGAAGGTGAGGGGGCAGCAAGGTCAGCACCCAGGGTGGGGGCTGACCAATCGAGCAGACTTGAAAGACCATTAGGCCTATTCTGCTGGCATTTTAGTATGTTAGTATGACTTGAATGGCAGATTCAACCTTGGGTATCAAAATAGGTTTAGTTAATAAAACCACATCTGCATCAGATAAAACTTTAGGAGGTAAATCAGAAAAAAGACCTTCGAAGGAAGCATGAGGGGCTGCTGTAAAAAAGGATTCAAAACGAGATTCAACAAATCGTAAAATATGTGGACTCTGATCCAACAAGACCCCATCAGCATTACGTAAACTGTCAATGATTTTAGTATTAGTAAACTCCTGATTATATTTAAAACATCCACAGAACCTTTCTGTAACAGTGCCCCAAAATATTGTTCAGTGATCAAAGGCTTAGCCCTGTCATACAAAAATGCTTTCATTTGGTTTTAAGACAGTGGATTTGTGGGAGAAAGGATGTTTTCAAAGTAGATTGCAAAGAAAGAAATTTATAAAGTTGTGTCCTAAGAGTTAAGTAATGCAAATAAGTGTCTGTTGCCTTGTGTTTACCATGATATCTAAAAAAAAAGAGCACAAGTCCAGTTTGGTGATGGACCACCAATCCAAAATAGTATCATAAAAAATGGCTGTAGAGAGCCTAGCATGCAGGAGAGTGGAGCAATCTGGGGAAATTCTGGGATGAGTAAGGAGAGAAAGTGTTCAATTTCCAGTACTCTCTGCCAAGGTGTTTAGTAAGGCCAAGATTCAAAATTACATGCAATTCACTATGATCAGACAAGGCGTTAACCTGCGTCCAGGCATCCTGAATCTGCCCTCTACTAGAGGAAAAAATACAATCAATAAGAGTTGAAAGTGTACTTCTAAAATAGGTGTGTCCACCAGAAGAATGGACCTGTCGATAGGAATCCTGTAAATTGGCCGTCTGAAGAATAAGGTGAAGAGCAGTTTTATCACAACATAATTTGTGCGTGGCCCCAGTTTTATCCTGTAAATCAAATGGACAATTAAAATCTCCACCCAAGAGTACAAACCTCCCCATGTGTAAATAAGGTTGCAACAGTTTATAAAAAGAGACCCTATCACTGTTAGTCTGAGGTTCATACAAAGAACCTAGTCTCATAGCAATATTATCATAGAAAACATCTAACAAAAACTGTCTACCAGGAACAACATCCATAATTCTAGTAACAGTAATAGCTGAGGTCTTAAATAAAATGCCCACACCAGAACAAGTCTCTTCCCCCAGGGACTAAAAAGAGGTCCCCCCCAAGGCCAAGCCTTTTTTGTATATAATATATCCTGGACAGATCTGAGTCTGGTATCCTGTAAAAAAAGAAAATGAGTAGTAAGTAGCTGGAGGAAAGAAAAAAAAGAGTATGTTGTCTCCGAAGATTACTAAGACTGTTAACATTTAAAGACACAACATGAAGCTGGAAAGAAGACAGAACCAAAGGTTAAATCAAGACTGTTTCTTTCTAGTCCTTTTGTAAGTCTTCTGTGGTTCTGTCTGATGAGGTGCACCTTCACCCTCCGAATTATCCTTCACTGAAGATGCTCTAGAGGATAACTCCGATTTATCCCCATCATCCTCAATACTAGTTTGCAGGGCAGCAGAACTAGTTCTAGTCATGATAGAATCACGGGGAGAAATCCTAGACTTAGGCTGGTGTTTGTCCTGGTTCCTCTTCCCACCCACCATGACAAAGTCATCCTGTGGGAGAGGTGGAGGAGGCATTTCAGGTGGAGAGATAGAGGAGGAGTGTCCCTCGGACAGCGTGGTGGAAAGAGCAGCAGGAAAAGTAGGCATCGGAGCCGGACGGTGGGCCTCAGTGGGAGCGGCTTGGTCGCCAGTGATCTCAGAGGTGTGCAGTGTAGTAGAAAGCAAGGACTGAGCCTTTTCCTTCTGTTTTTGAGCCTCCAGGATCATATAATCCTGATCATAGAAAGACCCTTTAGTATGAGCAGCCCAGGGGCACATCCTATAAGAGTGTCCTTGCTCTTCACATCAGTAACAGCAAACCAGGTTCGGACAAAAATTATGAGAATGGCCCACTTCCAGACAAAAATCACAAACTTGAACATCACAGGCGTTACTCAAATGAGAAAGTGAACCACACTTGTGACAAGTTTTAGGCTGTCCAGGGTAAAAACCAAATCCCCTATCCCTGCCACTATAGAAGCTACTAGGAAGGTGTTGAACACCTGCATCTGAAGTTTTCAATTTTACTTTCATGCACCAACCACCTGTCTAAATGTTCTCTGAATCCATGATGAGCTGAGGATGATCAATAGCCTCCACACAGCATTTAATCCAATGCAAAATATCCGAAATATTAACTCCTTCATTCTTAAATAAGATGTTAATGGTTTTCCACATAGGCTTAGTTAAAGAGATAAAAATGAATGGGGTCCAGACAGGGGAATGTTTCACTGTGTGATACTTCAGCCAAAATCTGTCCAACAAAAAAGGAGAACAAAAGCTGAGATCAAATTGGGTATCTCCCAAGGTATGGATTAGAGCAAAAACCTTGGTGGCAGTAAATTGCATAGCTTCCTTTAGCAACCGCTGAGCCACATAAGCCCTATCAGGTGGGTCGTCCAAACCCCCACGATACTTTAAATGGACTGTGTTCTTTCGTTTGGCAGGTTCCCAAAATTATTAAAAAGATCTGACAATTTAAAGGTAGTAGGCTTGGACTTTGGGGGATTCAGATCCACAGCCTGCCATTGTGGGGGATCGAGACACACAAGTGAATCTATAATATCACCCCAGGAGGTGGAGGAAGTATCATGTAGAGGTGGCAATGCAATAGAAGAACCAGGTAAATCTAAAGAAACTTCGGGCCCTGAATGTACAGCAACAGAATTGGAATGAATAGAAGGAGCAGAGGTACTTACATGGACACTGTATTCAGCCTGGCAGGGAATGGCAGAAGCAACTGGAGGTATAGGGTGCTGCTCAGCATTGCGAGGAAGGTCCATAACATTAGGCGTGGTTGCCATCTGACAGTCGGAATGTGGAACCATGGCAACCAGGCCTTCAGACTGATGAGAAGAACAGGCAGCAGAACAAACTGGGTGAGCCAAAGGCAATGGAGCAGCGCCTAAGGTACCCGAAGTATGGATGTCTTTAGCAGTCGGGATGGCAGGAGAAATCCAGGCAGTATCATCAACATTACGGATCCAGCCAGCGTGTTGTAAGGCAGCCGCAGGAGACCAGGGCTGAGCTGTTAGCTGGGAATCTCTCGGAGGTCCTGGAGATGAGCACTGTTGTGAATGCTGTGGAAGGGCATCCAAAGAAACTGAAGGAACATCACCCATGGTGCTTTCCAGGTAAGAGAGAGCTTTTTCCTCAATGTCCGAAAGACATAAAAAGCTTGTCCCTACGAAGTTTAACTGTCAAGATTTGCTCTGCTAAATCTTGGGCTGCACAAGTAGAAGTAGGTCATAAAGGGTCAGGTACAACACTGCATGGAATCAAAGCCACAACTTCAGGGTCAGGTAAAGGCAGGTTCTCCAGCTTAGTAGAAGCAGGAGGCTCAAGACAGGATTGGAAAACCTCCAAGTCCATGTTTTCTTGCAGAATATCTTGAAACAACTGATTCCCCAGAAGGAATGAAGGAGTAGATTCCAAAGTAATAAGTCCAAGGTTGGAAACATCTGAAACTGCAGTGGCACCATCTGTGCACCCTGCTCCCTGGTCGGCCATCTTGCCAACCAGTAGTCGGACAAAAGCTCCCCAACTGCAAGAGTAGGGAATGTCCCGGTGCCCTGGCCAGATTTCCCCCCATACACTAAACCACCACCAACAGCTTAATCTGCTTCAAAGTTAGTTTACATTCATCTGTATCCCCTTCCCCCAGGTCATGCCTGAAAATAGGCAGAATTTGTCTAGTGCACAAAAAACAAACAAAAAATAAATAAAAGTATATGTGGGTTATGTGGTGACATGTACTATACAGTATATGTGTATATCTGGGTTATGTGTTTACATGTACTATACAGTGTAGATGTATTTCTGGGTTATGTGTTTACATGTACTCTATAGTATATGTGAATATCTAGGTTATATGTTTACATGTACTATACAGTATATGCGTATACCTGGGTTACGTGTTTATGTGTACTATACAATATATGTGTATAGCTGAGTTATGTAATTACATGGACTATACAGTATGTGTGTATATCTAGGTTATGTGTTTACATGTACTCTACAGTATATGTGTATAGCTGGGTTATATGTTTACATGTACTATACAGTATGTGTGTATATCTGGGTTATGTGGTTACATGTACTATGCAGTATATGTGTATATCTGGGTTATGTGGTTACATGTACTATACAGTATATGTGTATATCTGGATTATGTGGTTACATGTACTATGCAGTATATGTGTATATCTGGGTTATGTGGTTACATGTACTATACAGTATATGCGTATATCAGGGTTACGTGTTTACATGTACTATACAGTATATGTGTATATCTGGGTTATGTGTTTACATGTACTAGACAGTGTAGATGTATATCTGGGTTATGTGTTTACATGTACTCTACAGTATAAGTGAAAATCTGGGTTATATGTTTACATGTACTATACAATATATGTGTATATCTGGGTTATGAGTTTACATGTACTATACAGTGTATGTGTATATCTGGGTTATGTGTTTACATGTTCTATACAGTGCAGATGTATATCTGGGTTATGTGTTTATATGTACTCTACAATATATGTGAATATCTGGGTTATGTGTTTACATGTACTATACAGTATATGCATATATCAGGGTTATGTGTTTACATGTACTATACAGTATTTGTGTACATCTGGGTTATGTGTTCACATGTACTAGACAGTGTAGATGTATATCTGGGTTATGTGTTTACATGTACTCTACAGTGTATGGTATATCTGGGTTATGTGTTTACATGTACTATACAGTATATGGTATATCTGGGTTATGTGTTTACATGTACTATACAGTATATGTGAATATCTGGGTTATATGTTTACATGTACTATACAGCATATGGTATATCTGGGTTATGTGTTTACATGTACTATACAGTATATGGTATATCTGGGTTATGTGTTTACATGTACTATACAGTATATATGTGTATATCTAGGTTACGAGTTTACATGTACTATACAGTGCAGAGGTATATCTGGATTATATGTTTTCATGTCCGCAAAGCCCGATTACGGGAATAAGTTCAAACCCACCCCAAGTCAATATCCCTGCTGATCTAGTGCCCCCACCCCACCCACCCATGGAGCCCCACCACCCCACTCCCATTTACATTCATTCACATATCTGGACTGCCTTGTACGGTATGGGCTGCACGCCCATTGTCTCTTGCTCTGAACCAATAGGCGTGCAGTCCTACTGAGCTGTCAGGCAGGAGGCAGTGGGGTGGTAGGAGGGTGGGGTGCTGCAGCCCACCAGCTGACGGGGGAGCAGGGTGGTGGGGCTCTGTGGGTGGGTGAGGTGGAGGGCCACTAGATCACCAGGGATATTGGACTGGGGGAGTGGGTTTGAACTTATGCCCACAATCAGGCTTCGCGGTCCACTGGACCGCCAGGGATATTGGTCTTTGGGGGGGTTGCCGTTATGCCCACGATCGGGCTAGTGGGGAGGTTTAATATGTTATGCCCGATTGAGCTAGTGGAGGGTTTTAAGCTATGTTATGCCCCACGATCGGGCTAGTCGGGGGTTAAACTATGTTATGCCCACGATCGGTCTGGTCGGAGGTTAACACGATTATGCCATTGATCGGGCTAGTTGGGGGGGTTTAAACTACGTTATGCCCACGATCGGGCTAGTCGGGGGGGTTTAAACTACGTTATACCTGCGATCGGGCTGCAGGGGGCATTGGCCCCTGATGGCTGCTGCCTGGCAAGGTGCCAGGCACAAGTCGTCGAGGATCGGTGCACCTGCATGCTAATGGCATGCAAATGGGGTCGTAATTAGATGCAAATGGCCCCCCATGTGCCTTGCATAAATTATGGCCCCATTTGCATGTCACCTTTTGAATATCGCAGATTTGCACATGGCGCACTGGAACTTGCACCACCGCATCTGAATGCTCCACTCTGACCACTTGCGGTGGTGCAAGTTCCACTGCGCCATGCACAGTGGCTGTGGCCGGGGAGCGATATTCAAAGGAGTTGCTCAATAGCGCAACTCCATTGAATATCGCCCTGGCCACACCCCTGGAGCAACATTTTTTTGAGCAGCGCAAGGGCTTGCACCACAGAATGGCGCAATTTGAATATCTGGCCCTATATATGTATATCTGGGTTAAGTGTTTATGTGTACTGTACAGTATACGTGTATAGCTGGGTTATGTTTTTACGTGTACTATACAGTATGTGTGTATATCTAAGTTATGTGGTTACATGTACTATACAGTATATGTGTATATCTGGGTTATGTATTTACATGTACTATACAGTATATGTGCATATCTGGGGTTATGAATTTACATGTACTATACAGTATATGTGCATATCTGCGTTTTGTGTTTATGTGTACTATACAATATATGTGTATATCTGGGTAATGTGTTTACATGTACTACACAGTATATGTGCATATCTGGGTTATGTGTTTACGTGTGCGACACATTATATGTGTATATCTGGGGAATGCATTTACATGTACTATACAGTATATGTATTTATACAATGTATGTGTTCGAATAAATAGAAGTGTAAAACATGATATCTGAGCTAGGCAGTGAAGATAACATTGATAGCTCCATGTTCCTATACGTCATGGAGATATCTTCACACTCCTATACGTCATTCTGAAAGTGAAATCGTTTCACTTTCAATCTTCACTACACCTACAAACAACAAGCTGCTGTGCTGCTGTGCCTATACGACCTGCACCCCCCACCACCACCACATACCTCACTCATATCTTTATTCCTACCATACTTTTAAAAGAATTAAGTAAAAATATTTAAATAACTTATCTGGTTGATCCTGCCACTCTGAGCACTTTCACTTTACCTGCAATTGTAGCATGGCCGAGCGCTATGCACACTGACGACTGGCACATTGCCAAATATTTTCTACGAGGAGCCCCGGGTTCAGTAACTGAGAAACCCTCTTCTTTATGCTTATTTGTAAGTATTTTGTTTGAAAAAAAGCTTCCGACTGCACAGAGTGCAGCAGCGACAGAGCCGGCGCCTTTTCAACAGTAAAAGGAAGCACGAGCGTCTGTTGCCTGGCAATGTGCCAGTCATCAGTGTGCATAGCGCCCGGCCACGCTACAATTGCAGGTAAAGTGAAAGTGCTCAGAGTGGCAGGATCAACCAGATAAGAATTAAAAAAAAATCACTTTTCACCACAATAATAGCAGGATCAACCAGATATTTTGGTAATTTAAATTGACAGGATCAACCAAATATAAAAAACCCTATGTAATCTGTTATGCTGGGGGGGAGGGCATGTGGAGCTCTGTTGGGGGCATGGCAGGATAAACCAGATAAGACTTTTTAAAACTAACCATAAATAACAGGATCCACCAGATATTTTTTAAACAATAAATGACATCTGCTGTTTTGACAGCTTTTCTGTAAGTGGGGTTGTATTGCTAGGGCCATCACCTTTATATCACCCATTCATTGAGAGGGGCATGTGGTGAGTTGTATTGGGGGGTGGGGGCAAAGCATACATTGTATAAACAGAATATGACATGGCCTGACTGAAGATATCATATTTATCTTCACTCAAGGCCAGTGATATCATGATATCACTCTCGTGGCTTCGCCACTCGTGAGATATCATGATATGACTGGCCTCTCGTGAAGATAAATATGATATCATCAGTCAGGCCATGCCATATCCCCTATATATATGGGTTATGTGTTTATGTGTACTATACAGCATATGTGTATATCTGGGTTATGTGTTTACATGTACTATACAGTATATGTGGTTATCTGGGTTATGTGTTTATGTGTACTGTACAGTATATGTGTATATCTGGGTTCTGTGTTTATGTGAACTGTACAGAATATGTGTATATCTGTGTTATGTGTTTCCATGTACTATACAGTATATGTGTTTACCCGGGTTCTGTGTTTATGTGTACTATACAGTATATGTGTATATCTGGGTTATATGTTGACGTGTACTATACGGTATATGTGTATATCTGGGTTATGTGTTTACATGTACTATACAGTATACATGTATATCTGGGTTATGCAGTTACATGCACTGTACAGTATATGTGTATATCTGGGTTATGTGTTTACATGTACTATACAGTATACATGTATATCTGGGTTATGTGGTTACATGTACTATACAGTATTAGTGTAGATATGGGTTATGTGTTTATGTGCAGTATACAATATATTTGTATATCTGGGTTATGTGGTTACATGTACTATACAGTATATGTGTATATCTGGGTTATGTGGTTACATGTACTATACAGTATATGTGTATATCTGGGTTATGTGGTTACATGTACTATACAGTATATGTGTATATGTGTATATCTGGATTATGTGGTTACATGTACTATGCAGTATATGTGTATATCTGGGTTATGTGGTTACATGTACTATGCAGTATATGTGTATATCTGGATTATGTGGTTACATGTACTATACAGTATATGTGTATATCTGGGTTATGTGGTTACATGTACTATACAGTATATATGTATATCTGGTTATGTGGTTACATGTACTATACAGTATATGTGTATATCTGGATTATGTGGTTACATGTACTATACAGTATATGTGTATATCTGGGTTATGTGTTTATATGTACTATGCAGTATATGTGTATATCTGGATTATGTGGTTACATGTACTATACAGTATATGTGTATATCTGGATTATGTAGTTACATGTACTATACAGTATGTGTGTATATCTGGGTTATGTGGTTACATGTACTATGCAGTATATGTGTATATCTGGGTTATGTGGTTACATGTACTATACAGTATATGTGTATATCTGGATTATGTGGTTACATGTACTATACAGTATGTGTGTATATCTGGGTTATGTGTTTACAGGTACTATGCAGTATATGTGTATATCTGGGTTATGTGGTTACATGTATTATATAGTATATGTGTATATCTGGATTATGTGGTTACATGTACTGTACAGTATATGTGTATATCTGAATTTACTTGCACATGTTGACTTGTAGTATGAGTGGTTACATAGTCACTTTACATTTTTCATGGGTGTCAATATTCTCATTTCCCTCATCTTGATTTTTCCTGAATCCCCCATCTCCCCACACTTGTCACTTTTCTGACTCTTCTTACCTCGCTTACCAGTCCCTTCTTTATTATTCATCTACTTGTTCACTCCTAACTTTTTCTTATAAGTCTTCCTCACCTTATTCCACATCTCTGTGTTTCCTAACTTCTATACTTAACTTGCCTAGTACCACCTTTTCTCCAGGTCCAGCCACCTTTTTCATTCTCTCCATAAACCTGTGCTTTCTTCTAGACTCTTTACTAACTTTTATTATTTTTTCCTTTATAGATATTTCTAAAGTCCAATGGTTGAAACATTAATTCTGAGTGATTTTACATTATCTAACCCTTTTGTTTTATTACATATATAGATGTATGAAGACAGAGAGCAGCACTTCAAAACATTAATGAAGACATTATTCAGGTCGTGCTTGAAAATAGGCAGGGTTTTTGCATAACGCACCGACCCGATCAACAAAAGCTAAATAAATAAATAAATAATTCTCAGTCTGGATCACAAGTCTGTGGAGGAATATTGCAGTACAGTGCCTAAATAAGTTGGAAGTTCTCAAGTCTCAATGCATCTGCCAGAAAAACAAGTTCAGACTTAGGAATGTTGCAGGGCAATGTTTTTGATTCTCAGTAACTAAATATCAAAGTAGTGCAATACATTCCAGCTCCCACCGAATCTGTCAGAGACAAGGAGTTATTGTTTCTGGGCCACTGCAGGACCATGCTGGTTATTTCTGGTAATTGAACGAGGAAATTATCCAACACCTGTGGCATCCTCTGTCACAAACATGAATCTCAGTAATGCAGCAGCAAATCATCTGTGATTCAAAGAGAATCACTGAATACCAAAAGATTATGGTCTTCAAACTGTTTAGAGGCTTCCTCCTGAATAAACAATGGGCTGGATTTTCAAAACGTAGTGCAGAGCTAGGGTACTGCACTGCGCCATGGGACTTAGGTTCTGCCGGTGCACCGAACCACACTGCCATAACTACGCCAGATTTTCCATTCCCAGGCACAGTTGCAACACTTTTCATGATTTACTGCAGCTTGTGCCAAATATGTGGTGCAAGTTCCATCTCCGAGGTCCCAGGGAGTGGTGGAGACATGATCACAGGAATGTGGTCTAAGGACCTGTGCTCGGTGCAAAGGGTAGCAAATCCAGAATACTGACAGAAGAATGCTGCCAGCTCTGTGCATCATATACAAACAAGGAGGAGAAAGAATAAGTGCCTCCGCTGGGACTTGGCAGTTATGTGTTCCATAAAATATGCACACCACCCTCTGATGTGATTGTTAGAAGTAAATATTTGTGTTGCCATTGGGTTGTGCATTTGAGAAAGAGTAATGTGCCCAGGGACATCCTAGGTTCCAGCAGTGATTGTTGTAAGTTTGCTGTATGTGTACATCTGAGTTATGTGTTTATTTGTACTACACAGTATAAGTGTATATCAGGGATATGTGTTTGAATGTAGTGTACAGGACAGCTGTGTTTCTGTGGCTGTGCAGAGTGAGGCATCAGGGGACATGACCATATCAGTGGCCATACCAGGAAGCAGAAGGGGATTTTGTCCGTGTTGCTGGCAGAGAAGGACTGCAGGGGAAGGAGGAGGTTCCCTTGCTGAGGAGTCAATTGGTGCCAAGGGTGCAAGTCTTTGGACTGCAGTGACTAAGCCTAAAAGCAGGGTGCCCAGCTGCGTACTGTCATCTAAGGAGGGCTGTGTTGCTGTGGCTGTACGGAGCAAGGCATGGGATGACGTGACCACATCAGTGGCCATACCGGGAGGCAGAAGGGATTTTGGATGCATCAATAGCAGAGAAGAACTGCAGGGGAAGGAGGATGCTCCCTAGCTGTGGAGCCAATCGGCACCAATGGCACAACATTTTGGACTGCAATGGCTGGACTTAAAAGCAGGGTGCCCAGCCACGTACAGTTGTCTAGGGAGAGCTATGTTGCTGTGCCAATATTTTCTCTCACCCACCCAGCCAGCACCACTTCCATTTTAAATAGGCTAGATGAGATGCCGAAGGATGGGGCTACCATGGATCAGCATTCTTAAGGGGAGTGGTTGCTGGACTATAAGCCAAAGATACTAGCAAAGGGAGATGGGACATTGGCTGCTGTTTTCAAAATGAGTGGATATTGAACTGCCAATGGTGAGGGACTCTGTGGAGGTGTCTTACTGTACTACCAATTTGGTAGGATGTGTTTTAAAGCTACCAAGTGGTAGATTTGCTATATTTTAAGTTGTGTGTTGAGTTTATGCTTCAAAGCGTATCTGTTAAGTGCATGCAAAATGTATGCTTTGCTGAGTATGGGCTATGACTCAGAGCAGGGATTTGAGAGTTTGGGTGGGTGGGAGAGTGCTACGCCTGAATCTAAAGCTGCTGTGGGGCCTTTACAGGATGGGGGCAAGGGTGAGGCAGAACTGCAAGCCACTTGGGCTGGCATTTTTGGTAGGGTGGTGGGGTGTACAGGGTGTGGGTCAACCATGATACTGGCCTGGGCTTGGAGAATGGGGGGTGTACAGTCTGCTGCCAGTTTGCTAAACTTTGGGGGGAGTTATCATGGCTAAGGTGGTACTTAGGCGGGAAGGAAGGGGATGACAGAGACAGTCCTGAAGGGGGTAGGAGACAGGGGCTGGGGGGAGTGGAGGGGCTGATCCATTGGGTCCTGCAGTTGCAGCCTGGTTCATGAACAAGAAGGGGGCAGGGGACACCAGGGCCATAAAGGCAGGGGAGATGGGGATGGGGCCAGCAAGCCATTTGGGGCCAGTGGCCACCCCCAGGTTCAGAGTCTCATGCAGCATTGATGGGGGATGGAATGAAAGGAGTGAAGGAGGGCCCTGGTAGGGGTGGAGTGATGGAGGGGCCTGGTACGGGGTGGTGTCAAATGCATGAAGAGAAATAGCTGCTGACAGATGGTTGGGGCAAAGGAACTGGGGGTGGGGTCAGGAGCTAGCATGGGTGTACCTTCAGGGGATAGTAAGTAATTAGGCATAGAGCTTAAAAACAAATTCTCACCACTACTTCTAGGGAAGGATAAGGAGGAGGAAGTAGCTGGGTTGGTGAAGGAAAAGGTGAAGATGCATGGGCTGGTAACAGGGGATTGTCAGTTTAGCACAGATGGTAAGCGTGATGGGGCAGCGGGACATCTTCCATGAATGGGGGGAGTAGGAGAGTCAGCTAAGAAGGTTCAGAGGGCTGAGGGGTGGAAAGTGGGGAACACCTCAGATTGGATCTGACTTGAGGGGGACGTAGTGGGTCGGGGAGTGCAAGGGGTTGGAGGGTGCAAAGTGGGAGTCACCCCCAGGGGGCATCAGTATAGCCCCACAGCAGGGATTGGACTTTGCAATGAACATAGTACAGGTGGTGTCCCTGCAGGCCCAGGAGATGGTGCTCTGTGCTGACAGGGGGCACGGGGAGCTAGAGGCCAAGAGGTCCACTGGGGCCAATGGGTCTAATGCTTAGGGTCTGGGTGGCTGGCTGGGTACTACTGAGGAAACAAATTGGAGTGGGCCAGTGGTTACAAAGAAAGTTCTGGTGACTGAGAAAGCATGTCACAGGAAGGGAGAGGATGCAGAGGACCAGGCAAGGAATGGTGCCAATGTAGGCAAGGTTGAGGATAAGGTCAAGATTGTTGGGGAAGCAGGGTACAGGCAGGAAGTAGTTATGGGCTAAGCAAGGTTGAGGATAAAGTCGTGATTGTAGGGGACTCCATGGTTAGGGTCATCAGCCGAACAGAAAGGGTGGTAGGAGTAGCAAAGTGTGGGTCAGTTGCTAGCCAGGAATGACAGCTGTGGAGGTCATTCACTACATCCCATCATGGGGGAAGCATCAGGATATGAGAACCTACCTGGTGTTTCACTTAGGAATGAACGACCTAGCTGGGCACAGCCTAATGGAAGTTCAAGTGAGGTTTGAAGTCCTATTGTGGTTCTGTAACAACCTGTGCTTTCATTCAGTGGCATTCTCAGAGGTGTTTCCCATCCCTAGAACTAGCACGGATAGGCAGAAGAGGATAGCGGAGTTCAACAGCTGGCTGTCTAAATGGTGTGTCCAGAAGGCCTATGGGGTGGTGGGCCAGTGGGGGTCTCTCTGGCAGGATGACAGCCTCTTTGCCCCAGATAGGCTGCATCTAAATAGACAGGGCAAGGAGGTACTTAAGTGGAAACCAGAAGAGTTCTTTGGTAAACACTGCAACTTAAACTGAACCAGGGGAAGGAGATGCAAGCGTCACCTAACAGTGCACTCAGCAAGGGGTACAGCTGTTCCCCCCACAGAGGACATGCCAACTGCTTAGAGCTGGATTTGTTTTCACTCACAAGGTAAAGCCCATCGAGACAGGGGTGGTGGGGGCTAGGAAAACCACTTACTGGAGGGCCATGTGCACAAACACCAGAAGTCTGGGCAATAAGGTTCCAGACCTGGCAGTGATCATGGCAGAGGAAGAGTTGGACTTAGTGGGAATTATGGACACTTGGTTTCATGACAGACAGGAATGGGACATGAACATCCCAGGTTATACGCTGTTCAGGAAGGACAGGGTTGACAGTAGAGGTGTGGCACAGCACTGGATGTGAGGGAGGGGATCCAGGCATTGGAAACACAGGGCAGGCATGGGGGACACAGAGGCTCTATGGGTCTCACTGGCCACAGAGAAGGGTGAGTTAGTATGCACAGGAATTGTTTACAGGCCACCAGGGTAAACAGTAGAGGTGGATAACCTAATGGTCGAGGAGATACTTAGGATGGTGGTCAAGGGGGAGGTGCTGCTGATGGGAGATCTTAACCTGCCAGATGTGGAATGTGAATCAATGTATGCATCCTTATCCAGAAGCAGAGCAATTATGGACTCTCTACAGATAGCCCACCTCAGGCAGCTGGTCAAGGAGCCAACCAGGGATGGAATGGTGCAGGATCTGGTGCTTGCAAATGGTGACTGGGTGGGTGAGGTAGCGGTAAGGGATAATCTAGGTAGTAGTGATCACGACATGGTGTGGTTCACAGTACACACATTGACCTCATGCCACTGGACCAAAGTGAAGGTGCTGGATTTTGGAAGGGCTGATTCTGGTAAGATGAGGGAGTGTACTCGCCAGGCATTAAGGGGGATGGGGAACTTAGGGGTCTGGAAAATATTTGGGCCATGATTAAGGGGGCAATCTTGGGGGCCACAGAACACTATTCAAAGAGGGTGAGCAAGAACAGGAGGAAAAGCAGGCCACTGTGGTTTGGTAGGGAAGTGGGGGCCAGAATCAAAGCTAAGAGGTGAGCCTTCAGGCAGTACAAAACTACAGTGTGAGCTAGACCATGTGGTATAGCAGGACCCTACCTAATGACTGATGTCTCTGGCCATACAACAGTATTTTCTCACCTCTATATAACCCTCTTACTGCCTCAGCCTGTCCCAGCTCCCTTTCCCTGCCCATATACAATCTTGCACTGCAGGCATCTCCCTTACACTTACATACGCTCATATAATCTAATTTCATGGCTTGCTCCCCTCTTCCTCACTTACTGACCTTTTCCTTAATGACACCCCCTGCTCTCAATGGTTATCTCTTCCTTTTGTATTACCTCTTTTTGTTTTTGTGTACCTTGTTTCTGTTCATACGATGTGCCACCTGAAAATTTATTGTCCAAGGTCCTCTCTAGTCATTGCATAGATAGGTACCTATGAACTTATGAATGGTCTACTCTGTATGTCTCTGATATATTGTATCCACTTTAACTCATTGTATGTAAAGCGCTTTACTTTGTATGTTCTGATATATTGTATCTTCTCTAACTCATTGTATGTAAAGCACTTATAATTTGTTATCCTGTTAAGTTTCTGCATGTCTGTACTCTCTCTGGTCATGCCTGAAAATAGTCATTTTATGGCTAGTTCACTTACCCGGTTAACAAAAGCTAAATAAATAAATAAATAAGCAAAGGGAAGCTGGGAGAGTGGTCATATGGGCTAAAGCAAGGATGGAAGAGAATATAGCCAAGGGGGTCAAGAAGGGGGACAAGACCTTTTTTAGGTATATAAGTGAGCGGAGGAAAGGTGGGACTGGGATACCTGGCCTCCTAGCTGAGACAGGGGAAAGGTAGAGGGATACCAGGAGAAGGCTAAATTACTGAACAGTTACTTCAGTGCAGTATTCACGAGGAGAGGTGACATTAGACTAACAGAAATGGAGGGGGTAGGGGTGGATGTGGGTCCATTCCATGAAGAGGAGATTTTGGATAAGCTTAAGGGCCTGAGGGCAGACAAGGCCATGGGTACAGATGGGATTGCTAAAATTGTTCACAAAGCAGGAGAAAACATTGATGTCCTAGTACACATAGGGACTAATGATCTCGCCAGCCGGTCAGTTGTGGAGACCAAGGAACACCTGACTAGGCTGGGTGACAAACTATCATCTATTTCGTCCGGCATCTCCTTCTCTGAGATCCTGCCAGTCTGGGAGAAGAGAGCAGATGGACAGAAGGTCAGAGAAGGGGAGATAGGGGAGCTAAACACGTGGCTCAAGGACTGGTGCCAGGAAAAAGGACACAGATTTGTAGGGAACTGGCAACAGTTCTGGGAGCGAAAGTTCTTTAAATTTGATGGATTGCATCTGACTAAAGAGGGAGTCAGTGCATTGGGGCAGAAGTTTGACGTCTTTGCAGAATATTTAAACTAGCAAATGGGGAGAGGGGTGCAGTACCCCATACGTCGAATGGGAAGAACACCCCTCCCCCCTCAGCTAGTGGTCAAACAGGAATTCAGCGTGTTTGCCGTTCATTTGCATCACCAGGTAAGAAAAAAGGTTTGTCTCCCCATACGATGCACAGGGGTAATGCCAAACTTCACCCAACAACTAACACACCAAAATCTGGCCAATGGAAAATCATGTACACAAATGCTCACAGCCTGGGAAATAAGATCCCAGACCTGCAGGCAATAATGTCAGAGGCTAAACTGGACATAGTAGCAATTAGTGAGATGTGGTTTACCAGTAACCACACTTGGGAGACTTCAGTACCTGGCTATGTATCGTTCAGAAGAGACCGAGGTGCAAAAGGGGAGGAGTGGCCGTATGTTAATGAAAATATCAAAGCTACAGAATTCAGAATACACATAAGGAGCCAGAAGAACTGTGGGTCACCCTGAAACAGGAAATGGGACAGCCATAAGAACTGGGGTTGTCTACAGGCCCCAGACCAGAGGGAGGACATAGACACATTACTGTTAGAAGATATACAAAACATGACAGCTAAAGGGAGGTTCTGATAATGGGAGACTTCAACATGCCAGATACAGATTGGTCAATACCAGCAGGAACATCTGCCAGAACTAGACTCATAGTGGATTCCCTGCAGGGGAGGGCCTCAAACAACTGGTACAGCAACCCACAAGAGACAGGGCTATCCTAGATCTAGTACTGACTAACAAAGAGGGATCACAGATCTCCAGGTAGAAGGTCACCTGGGGCCAGTGACCATCACATGGTATGGTTCAATTTGGCTACTACATCTAAATCATCCCATTCCAAGGCAAAATATGGGACTTCAGAGGAGCTGACTTTGATAAGATGGCCAACAGAGTTAAGCTAGCCCTGGCAAAAGAAACACAGGTGAGGGGTACAGGCAGAGTGGGCAAGCATTAGGATGCAATACTTGAAGCAACATCCCATTGTGTTAGACAGAAAAGGAAGTGCAAAAGAAGAAGGAAACCACTTTGGTTCTCAAATACAGTAGCAGAAAAGGTCAGAGCCAAAAGGCTCTTCAGGAAATATAAGGGAACACAGCGGGATGAAGATAGGGAGGCATACCAAACTGCCCTAAGGGAAGCAGGTAAGGCAGTAAGGCAGGCAAAGTCCCAAACTGAGGAAACACTAGCACGAACAGTAAAAGAAGGTGACAAGACTTTCTATAGATACATTAGTGAAAGGAGAAAGTCCAGAGGGGGTGTTGCTAAGCTTAATGGAGAAAAGGGAGCATGTGAGGAGGAGGACCCTGTAAAGGCATCTATCCTAAATAGATACTTTTGCTCAGTATTTACTGAAGAGAAGGTAGGGCAGGGCCCACAGCTCAGCATCATGGACACAGGGGAGGAGGTGGGCACTACTCCCTTCACAAAGAAGGGTCCTACAAGAGCTTGCTAAGCTCAGGGTGGATAAGGCAATGGGACCTGATGGCATACATCCCAGGGTACTTAAGGAGCTAAAGGAGGAACTAGCAGAGCCATTAGCAGAATTGTTTAGTGAGTCTCTGATCACAGAAGAGGTCCCAGAAGACTGGAGAAGGGCTCATGTGATCCCGCTCCACAAGAGTGGTAGCAGGGAGGAGGCGGGGAACTACAGACCAGTCAGTCTTACCTCAGTAGTGGGCAAGATTTAGAGGCTCTCCTTAAGGAAAGGATAGTGCAACACCTGGAATCCATAGGGGCACAGGATCCAGACAGCATGGGTTTACAAAAGGAAGGTCCTGTCAAACTAATCTCATAGATTTGTTGACTGGGTAACCAGAGTGGTGGACCAAGGGGAGCAGTTGATGTCGCCTACCTTGACTTCAGCAAAGCTTTTGACACTGTTCCACATAGAAGATTGATAAATAAGCTAGGTAGGCTCGGGTGGTCAGAAGTTGGTCAACTGGGTGGCAAACTGGTTGACTGGCAGAAAACAGAGAGTGGTGGTAAATGGTATACAGTCAGAAGAGATGCAAGTCACAAGTGGGGTACCTCAGGGATCGATCCTAGGGGCCAGTCCTATTAACATCTTCATTAGTGACACTTGCAGATGGACTAGAGGGTGAGCTTGTCTGTTTGCAGATGACACCAAGATCTGCAACAGAGTAGATGATCCAGATGGGGTGGGCAGAATGAGAAGAGATCTGGATAAACTAGCAGAATGGTCAGAAGAGTGGCAACTGGGATTTAATGCAAGAAGTGCAAAATCATGCACATAGGGAAGAAAACCCTGAAGCCACTTATAGGCTGGGAGGAGTTGCTAGCAGTCACAAAGGAAGAAAGAGACTTGGGCATCATCACTGATGACCTAAAATCATCAAAGCAGACCTCTAAAGCAGTAGGTAAGGCTAGGGGGTGTTAGGGTGTATTAGTAGAGGTATACAAGTCGTAGAGGAGGCAATAATCCTCTGTGCAAGACATTAGTTAGGCCCCATCTGGAGTACTACGTGCAGTATTGGAGGCCACACCTTCACAGGACATTAACCAAATTGAGGCAGTCAGAGAAGGGCAACCAAAATGGTGCAGGGACTGCATCAGAAGACATATGAGGACAGATTAACGGAGCTCAATATGTATACCCTTGAGCAAAGGAGGGAGAGAGGTGATATGATCGAGGCATTCAAACACCTTAAGGGCATAAACAAGGTGAAAGAGTCTAACATGTTTAAATATAAGAAAAATAGCAGGACAAGAGGACACAGCATGAGATTGAGTGGGCGGCCGATTAAGGGGAATGTGGGAAATTCTTTTCACAGAAAGGGTGATAGATGCATGGAATGGCTTACCACAAGAAGTGGTGGCTATGAATACAGTGCAGGGCTTCAAACAGGCATGGGATAGGCATAAGGGAGCAATACAAATGACTATGAATAGATAGGTCACTGACAGAGCAAAGGCCAATGGCACATTTATAAGGTAGAAAAAGAAATGGGCAGACTGGATGGGCCTTGCGGTCCTTATCTGCTGTCAACTTCTATGTTTCTATGTTTCTATGTGGATTCACCCTAGGGTATTGAGCAAGCTGGGTGAAGTGCAATAATGTGGACATACGGGATGGAGCTGGGAAGTAGCAGAGGGATATAGGGATTTTGGAGGAGTGGGCCAGGAAGTGGAAATTATCACTCAACATGGTGAAATGCAGAGTCATGCACCTAGGCAGAAGAAATGGGAGGACAGAATACAGACTGTGGAAAATCTGCTAGCGGTTACCATGGAGGAGAGTGACCTGTGCGTTATCATCTCTCATGACTTGAAGGTGGCTGGGCAGTGCGGCAGAGCAGTGGCAAAAGCCAGCAGAGTGTTGGGTTGTATTGGGAGGGGGATAACCAGCAGGAAGAAAGAGGTTCTGATTCCCCTTTACACTCAGTTGATCAGCCCTCATCTAAAATATGGGGTCCTGTTTTGGAGGCCTTATCAAAAAAAGATGTGGAGAGGGTGGAGTGGGTGCAAAGGAGGCGACCAAGATAGAGAAGGGACTTAGTCACCTGCCATATGAGGAGAGGCTGGAAGCCCTTGACATGTACCTCTGGAGCTGAGCAGGGAGAGAGGGACATGATAAAGACCTTCAGTGCCTAAAAGGTATCAACAAAGTGCCTACTGAGAACCCATTCAATTTGAAGGAGTGTCCCAGAAAAAGGGGTCATAATCTCCAACTCAAGGAAGGCAGGTTTAAGGGCAACATCAGAAAGAACTTCTTTACTGACAGGGTGGTGGACACCTGGAATGGGCTGTCTATGGTGGGCAAGAATTCAGTAGGGGGTTCAAGAGGGCATGGGACAGACACAGAGGGTTGTTGAAAGGAGGGGGAAATCTAAGGCAGATCTAGGGGATGCTAGGCAAATGGGCAGACTAGGTGGGCCAGGAGGTCCTTTTCAGCCATCACTTTATATGCTCCTATGTGTTTATATGTACTATACAGTATATGTGTATTTCATTTTTTTCATTTGTATTTGTTAACCAAGTTAAGGCAACTGGGCCAATGCCGAAGTATATGTGTTTATCTGGCTTATGTGTTTATGTGTACTATACAGTAAACATGCATATCTGGGTTATGTGGTTACATGTACTATACAGTATATGTGTATATCTGGGTTATATATTTGCATGTACTATACAGTATATGTGTTTATCTGGGTTATGTGTTTATGTGTACTGTACAGTAAACATGTATATCTGGGTTATGTGGTTACATGTACTATACAGTATAAGTGCATATCCGGGTTAAGTGTTTATGTGCACTATACAGTATATGTGTATATCTGGGTTATGTGGTTATGCATACTATACATTATATGTGTATATCTGGGTTATGTGTTTATGTGTATTATATAGTATGTGCATACCTGGGTTATGTGTTTATGTGTACTGTACAGAATATGTGTATATCTGGGTTATGTGTTTATGTAAACTATACAGTATATGTGTATATCTGGGTTATGTGATTATGTGTACTTTAGAGTACATGTTTATATCTGGGTTATGCGTTTTTGTAAACTATACAGTATATGTGTATATATGGGTTATGTGTTTACATGTAAACACGGCAACATGGGTTTGTGCCAGGTAGATCATGTCAAACCAATCTTGTGGAGTTCTATGAATGGGTAACATCAGAACTGGACAGGGGAAAGCCTGTGGATGTATTATTCTTGGACTTCAGCAAGGCATTTGACTCTGTCCCCCACAATGGTCTGGTGGAGAAACTGATGGGGTTAGGAGTAGGCCCTTTGATGGTCAGATGGATTGAAAACTGGCTAGCTGGATGCACCCAGAGAGTAGTGGTCTGTGGGGAGCTCTCGAACCCTAGAGAGGTTGGTAGTGGGGTACTGCAGGGCTCGGTCCTGGGTCTGATCCTATTTAATGCATACATATCGGACATCAGGGAGGGTATAGGGTGTGAAATGAGTCTCTTCGCTGATGACTCCAAGATGGGAGCAGTAGTTGAGGAGAAGAGGGAGGTTGGCCTGCAGAGGACCTGGACACCCCTGGAAGCTGGGCTCACACATGGAAATTAAATTTCAATATCACCAAGTGCAAGTGTTTCATCTTGGCGGGAAACCCTAAACACAGGTACACCCTGGGAGGGGCGCTGGAGGCCTCAATAGGGAAAAAGGCCTAGGGGTCATGGTGGATGCATGTATGAATAACTCTGAGCAGTGCAGGAGGCAGCTAGCAAGGCAAACAGGATGTTGGGATGCATCGTAAGGGGGATCACCTCTAGGAGCAAGGAAGTGATTCTGCCACTGTACAATGGACTGGTTAGACCACACCTTGAGTACTGTGTACAGTACTGGAGACCACACTTGAAGAGGGACATACAGCTCCTGGAGAGGGTACAGAGGAGGGCAACTAAGATGATACGAGGGCTAGGGGATTGACGTATGAGGACAGACTTGAGGAGCTCTGCCTGTTTTCATTGGAGGAGAGGAGAGAGGGGGACATGATTGAGGTCTTCAAGTACCTCAAGGGAATAAATAGGAGTAAACATGGAGGGATCTTTAGACTAGAGCAGGAGGTGTCACCAGAGGCATGGTTTGAAGTTGGAAGGTGGAAGAGTGGGGGAAAGAGGAGGAGGTTTTTCACTGAGAGGGTGGTGGACCCTTGGAATGCACTGCCTTGCAAGCTGGTTCAGAGATCCACAGTGGAGGGCTTCAAGAGAGGGTGGGACAGACACAGAAAGTGGATGTATCAGATGATGGCCTGTCCCAGGGGGTTGGGGATGGATAATAGGGGTTTCTGGAACACAAGGAAGGGAAGGGCCTCGGCACCCAACTAGCGATCTAAGGTTGGAGCAGACTCGATAGACCATAAGGCCTAATCTGCTGGCAAACAGTATGTTAGTATGTACCATACAGTATATATGTTTATCTGGGTTATGTGTTTATGTGTACTATACAGTATATGTGTATATCTGGGTCATGTGTTTATGTGTACTTTACAGAACATGTGTATATCTGGGTTATGTGTTTACATGTACTATACAGTATATGTGTTTATCTGGGTTCTGTGTTTATGTGTACTATACAGTATATGTGTATATCTAGATTATATGTTTACATGTACTATACAGTATATGTGTATATCTGGGTTATGTGTTTACATGTACTATACAATATACATGTATATCTGGGTTATGTGTTTACATGTACTATACAGTATATGTGTATATCTGGATTATGTGTTTATGTGTATTATACAGTATGTGCATATCTGGGTTATGCTTTTATGTGTACTGTACAGAATATGTGTATATCTGGGTTACGTGTTTATGTAAACTATACGGTATATGTGTGTATCTGGGTTATGTGTTTATGTGTACTAAACAGTATATGTGTATATCTGGGTTATGTGTTTATGTGTACTGTACTGTATATGTGTATATCTGAGTTACGTGTTTATGTGTACTGTACAGAATATGTCTATATCTGGGTTATGTGTTTACATGTATTATACAGTATATGTGTATATCTGGATTATGAGTTTATGTGTACTGTACAGTATTTGGGTATATCTGGGTTATGTGTTTATGTGTACTATACAACATATAGTAATTTCTGGGTTATGTGGTTGCATGTACCATACAGTATATGTGTATATCTGGGTTATGCATTTATGTATACTATACAGTATATGTGTATGTCTGTGTTATGTGTTTTCATGTACTATACAGTATATGCGTATAACTGGGTTATGTGTTAACATGTACTATACAGTATATGTGTTTATGTGGGTTATGTGTTTATGTGCACTGTACAGTATATGTGTATATCTGAGTTATGTGTTTATGTGTACTATGCAGTATGTGTATATCTAGGTTATGTGTTTGTGTGTACTAAACAGTATATGTGTACATCTGGGTTATGTGTTTATGTGTACTATACAGAATATGTGTATATCTGTGTTATGTGTTTTTATGTACTATGCAGTGTATGTGTATATCTGGGTTATGTGTTTATGTGTACTATACAGTACATGTTTATATCTGTGTTGTGTTTACATGTACTATACAGTATATGTGTATATCTGGGTTATGTGTTTACATGTACTATACAGTATATGTGTTTATCTGGGTTATGTGTTTATGTGTACTATACAGTATATGTGTATATCTGGGTTATGTGTTTATGTGTACTGTATGGTTTATGTGTATATCTTTTAGCCTGGTGCCCCCTAGGGTCTCTCCCTGGGGCCTGCTGGAAAGTGAGTCAGGGTGGGGGAGTGATAGCAGCATCCGTAGACCTGCAGTTTGGCTGCCCAGCAGGATTTGTTGGAGCTTTCTCCAGCTCCAGAGCAGTCGATCACCGAAGCAGACCATCCTGGACTTCTTCCTCCTCAATTACGGTCAGACTCATATTTATTACTCATATATAAGTCTGTTTAAGGCAGTGAGAGTGTATTTCCTTCTTCTGACCCCTGTTACAGTAACAGTGTGCCTTGATACTAAAATGTTTGGACATATCCTCACCCCCCCCTTTGTAGTGAGCGTATTCAGGGGGTTGGGGTGAGTTTTGAGACATTTTCATTAACTGGTCCCCTCTGGTGGTGTGATGACCATTGGGGGCTGGAATTTCCAAATCCTCCAGCCATCAATTATGGTTTTAAAGTTCTCTGGCTATTTATGCTCAGACTCTGATTATCCTAAAACTGCAGGCCTGGACTGAATGATTGGGACATTTTCTGTTTACTTTATTGATTTTATTTATATTTTTTTGGTTGAGTGTAAGTTTGCACTGTTATTAGGATAATTCTGTTCTGAGTTGATGGTTATTTATTTGGCTATAAATTTTATGTAATTCCCTTCCCTCCTTGAAGTGAGAGCTGAGGGATTTATTGCTTTGTTTGTAAAGTGATTTTTGTTTTGTGTTTTTGTCATATAATTTTATTTAGTAGATTGTGTAGACTTATTTGGATTATCGAAATGTGTTGGAGGCCTGCCCCCATGGTGTAAGGTACTGCTGTATAGGAACTGCTGTGTTATGCACTACGTTTCAATGCTTGATGGCCAAAGTGAAGTGTATGAAACGTTCATGGAAGGTTCAGAGTAAGGTTCATATGAAGTACAAGCCTTGTGGTCAGGAGCTAGTTGAAACTGACATCATTCTGAATTGACATTATTTTGACCTGACATTATTCTGACCTATTCTCACCTGATGTTGAGTACGTGATGGAAATAACTTACTAAACCTGCAAGTACCTGACATCATGCTCACCTGATGTTGAGTACGTGATGGAAAGAATGTACTAAATGTGCAAGTTTTCAATAAGCTATTCAGTAGCTATGTGTCTGTTCAACAGGCTATTCATTAGCCCTATTCATTAGTTATCTGTACACCTTCCAATGGGCATTCATTAGCTCTTTGCTCTATTCATTCATTCTTTCTTATTTGAATATTTGCATACCTTCTCTGGAAGCAGCTATCAGGCAGAGTGTAAAGTGTATATAAACTGGCTGAATTAGCCAGAGTTAAGCAGAAAATCATGACATCTTAAGAACCTGCCGTCAGCTTCCAAGAGAAACGGGTAGTACCTATGCTCTATTATCATGTAAACTTTTGCCAGCTATATTTTTATTATAGTACCTGTAATGCTAATGCCTATATGCTGAAATAAAACCTCCTCCAGGTGAGAAAACAAGAACTCACTGGGTTGAGTGGCATTTATACTTCTCTCAGTACTGGAATCCCTGGGTCAGAAGTCTAAATCCTGCAAGAATCTTACAGTGGCAACCGTGGCAGGACTTCTGGCTAATCCTGAAGGCTGAGAGTAAGTTTGGCAAGTGTTACAGGCTGTGTCCTTGATAAGGGTTGCAACCTAACAAGGCACAGGGGAGAAGGTCTGGAAACTGTCTGAGTGTTTGTGAAGTTCACAAACTAATTGTAAAAATGGCAATGAAAGACATTCTTAGTTTAGAACATCTTATTGAACAAAAAGTTAATAAAGTTAACCCATACTCTTCCCTACAAGATGATCTCCAGCAGATGCACCATGGAGGGCAGTGCTGATATCTGTATTTAGGGAGTGTACTGATATAATTACAGATCTCAGTGAGAGATTACAACAGTGCAACTTAATAGCGCAGGACAAGATAATGAAGCAACTGAATGTTGTTAACGTAAGAGAAGAAAATTACATTTTAAAGAAACAAGTTGACAAACTCAGTCACTCTTTAGAAGATGCCCAAACCACCATCTATTACCATCTGGACTCTATAGGGGAAGATAGAGACCCATATGGAATGAAGCATCATAGATGTAAACAGAAAACTAAACAGTTAGAAAGTGAAGTACAACACTTGGCATCAGTCATAATGGCCAAACAATCAGAGATTTTGGAATGGAAAACTGTCCCATTCGATCTTGGAGGGCAAGCAGCTGTTTCTTCTCAAACTGATACCTGGTAAGTGTTCTTACAGTTCAATCCCTATTTTTGTCTCAGACCTTTTTTTTTATGGTTCAAGAACCACTGCTTACCTTGGGTAAAAGTTTAAAGCTGTTCTAATGTCATCTGCAACAGTTTGGGTGTGATATATATGTGTTTATTCAATTGTTATTGCTATTCACTTTAGGATACATTCAGACTCAGTGGTATACATCATGGTTGTCATGTGCTCCGTGCTTAATTATTGGTGAGGTTATCCATGTTTCAGGGTCACTGTTAGCTGTTGTTCTGGCTATCTGTGATATTGGGGGTTGTTGTACAAGATCTTTGTTATGATTAGAATCCTGTTGTTGCTGTTGATTTCTTAGGCAGAAGTTGTTCAAGATGGTAACGCAAGTGTTGATTGTGTAGATAAAGATGGATGGTGTTTGAGAAAGGTATGTACAGTACCTTAGTGCAGCTCAGTTCTTGACTGCACTACTGTTTCAAACCTAAATGGCTGCGTTTCATCCCCAACAGCCATCATTTTCATACTATGTCACCTTAAGCTAGTAACTTGACCTTCTTGTGTTTCAACATTCTCTGTCACTACCAGTTCAAACTTAATGTGTGAACCTATCTAAAGCACCCATTTCCACACAAATGTATGTTTTCATGGACACACACCAAGGATGAACCCTACAATTTTACCTTTTTTTTTTTAATATAGCGCTTGCAGTCTGTCCGAGTGAAAAGGACAGACATTTTTTTTTCTGGGCTTGCAGCCAACACAGCCAATGCCCAAGGCGTTCCTCCACAAAGGTTGGTTGTAGCACTACTCCTTTGTTCCTCAACAAAATCACGTGATTCCCACACTACACAAGGCGCTTAAGGTGGGGGGGGTTTACTGACCACCCCCGATATTTTATATATATATATGCAGTATACTGTTAAAAAAAAAGAAATATTACAGCAATTTGTTGAAAGAGTTTACCATCTACAGTTAAAAACAACTTTTGTTTTTATGTGTGACCATGGCGTGATCATTTTTTTCTTTTAAAAATGTATTCTAAGATATACGTACGTACAGTATTACCATCAATCCGGATCTTTTAGAAACTCAGCTGACATTTTCTAATGCTTAGGATAAGGGAACCCAGGGACGATTGGCTTCTTTTATCCTATAAATATAATCTTGTTTTATTTTCAGGATTGTGTATGTATTTCCACATATTCTTATCTTTTGATTGACTTTTCAGCTTTTATCCTGTCAAACAGATACAAACCAACTTTCCATATCCTTACTGTGGTGGATGCAATCATTTGCCTTCTATAAGCACAAGTTAACAAAAAACAGAGTGGTGGTTTCCTCAAATATTTCTTTCAACCAAAACTAAATCATTTTTACCAAGGACTGCAACTTACAAACTTAAACTTTGTCCCGCTCTCTGCAACTTATTCTATGGTCATGGTCAACACAAATGAAATCACAATGCTCTAAGATTTCTGGACTCTAAACTAAACATAGAAACATAGAATCATAGACTTTGATGGCAGATAAGGACCACTTGGTCAACCCAGTCTGCCCATTTCCCTACCTACCTACTGGATAAGCTGCAGATTCTAGTTAACCAACAGCCTACTTCCTGCTACCTCCCACTACAATTGCCTTATGTCTGTCCCATGCATGTATGAATTCCCCCACTGTTTTAAACCCTACAGCCTTCCCAGGAAGGCTGTTCCATGCATCCACCACTCTCTCTGTGAAAACAAATTTCCTCTCATTACCCCTGAACTGTCCCCCCTCTATCTTTAAATTCTGCCCCCTTGTTCTTACACATCTCTTTTTCTGAAAGATGCTACCCTCCTGGACTTTGTTGATTCCCTTGAGGTACTTGAACATTTCTATGTGCCCCCCCGTCCCTCCTTTCATCAAGGGTATACCTATTAAGCTCTCTCAGTCTCTCTCTTCATATGGTTTCTGATGCAGACTCTGCACCATTTTATTGCCCTCCTCTGGACTGCTTCCATCCTGTCTATGTCCTTGCGTAGATGTGGTCTCCAAAACTGCACACAGTACTCCAGATGGGGTCTCACCAACTGTCTGTACAGAGGGATAACTGCTTCCCTTTTTATGCTGATTGCGCGCATGCGCAAGAAACATGTTGCGGCAGGTTTCTGCAGAAGCAGGTTGTGGAGGCATGGCACTGTTGTGCCCAATGCCTCCACAGCCTGCAAAGGCTTGTCCCTGTCCCCCAATGCCGTGGCACGCTGCTGCTGACACTAGTTCAGCCAGCATGCCTCAACTTTCAAACAAATTAGCCGCTGTAATCGGGGCCCCTTCGTCATTGCAGTGTCAGCCATCCGCTGCAATGAGGGAGTGACCCGTCATTGCAGGGTGGGATGTAGCATCTGTGGTATTGTTTATGAACATGACGGCGGCTTGCTGCTGTATTCACAAACAATATGTACCTCAATGTTTATTTGCCGATGGGGAGGCCCACTCCCCATCGGCAGACAGAATCCCCTTTTTGTTGTTTGCCGACAGAGGTGCCCAGTCCCCACGTCCGGTAGGAAATAATCCCCCTTTTTGTTGTTTGCCGGCCAGAATTGCCCAATCCGTTGGCAGAAGGTCCCAGTTTTGTTGTTTTGCCGGATGGGGTGCCAAATCCCCGTCAGAAATAAACTTCCCTTTTTTTGTTTGCCGATGGGGTACCCAATCTCCGTCGGCTGGCAGCTGTCCCCAGACTCTGGTGGCACACTGGCAGCCCACCTCCATGTCTTCATGCCCCAAAATGTGGAAAAGCGTCCAGTGACATTTTCTTGCCACCTGAAAAAAGGAAACAGTCCCTCGTAGTCTCCCGCACCCCCACAACCCGCACCCACCCACTGCGCGACCAGCCTCCCCACACCCCCCTCACCCCATACTTACCTCCGGAGCATGGCTCGACGATCTTCGCTGGACTGGGAACAGGCCTGCACTCTTCAAAGCCAACCACGAACTGAGGAAATGCTGGTAAGCTGTATAATGTAATGAATAGGGTTTTTTCAACTTTAGTGCATATCTCAGGCATTTTTGGGAATTTTTTCACCAAATTTTCAACATGGGGTTTTTGGGACCCCTCTTCATGAATTTTTGAACTGTCGAGGTGTTAATCAGCCCTGAAAGGTGGTTTTGTGGTCACTGTGCGGAATCACCCTTCGGGACCGATTAATGAAACAACAGTGCCAGTGTTCATGAGGTGGGCTCTCAAAAAGCCTATGTTGCAAATTTGGTGGAAAAAATCCAAAAAATTACTTTTACGCGCATGCGTTGTGCATTAGCTACCTACGCTTGTAACTTGGCAAATGTACAATATTTTTATGCCAGATTTTCAACATTGGCATTTTGTCACACCTCCTTATGAGCAGTACAGCTGTCATTTTTCACATCCTGACTGAAATGTTTTTTTACAGTTCCGATGCAGAATAACATGGTTGCTGTGGGAAATCAGTGTTCGGGACAGATTAAGAAAATGACAGTGGCACTGTTCATGAGCAGAGGTCCAAAAATCCCTATGTTGAAAATTTGGTGACGAAACTCCATAACATGACTGTGTTACAAGCATGCGTTGAACTGTTTCTACGCACACTTGTAACTTCGCAAATTTGTAATACTGTCATGCCACATTTTCAACAGTGGCATTTTTTCAACTCCTTATAAACACTGCAGCTGTCATTTTTCACATCCTGGCTACAATATGTTTTTATACTCCTGAGGACAATAGCACGGTCACTGTGGGAAATCAGTGTTTGGGACAGATTAAGATCGACTGAGTGAGAGGGGGAGTGACTGAGCTCAACTGAGCTGTGTCAGGACTGCTGCAGATTTGTTTGTGGCAGACAAAGGCCCCAACACAAGAGCCCAGAACAAAAGGGCAGCCTGCAGCACTGGGAGAAACAGAATGAGAGAGAGAACGAGTGAGGGAGGGGGAGTGAGCGAACTCACCGAAGCGCTGTCAGGGCTGCTGCAGATTTCTTTGTGGGCAGAAAAAGGCATTGATACAGGCATAGGGGGCCCAGTACAAAAAGCCAGCCTGCAGCAGTGGGAGAAACAGTACGAGCGAGTGAGACAAAAGGACTTAGTGAGCTCAACGGAGGTCTGTCAGAGCTGCTGGGATTTCTTTGTGGGCAGAGAAAGGAGCCAATGCAGGCAGGAGCCCCATATAAAAGGGCGGCTTGTAGCACCAGGACAAACAGAATGAGCGATGAGAGCTCTGTCAGAACAGCTGTGGATTTCTTTATGGACAGACAAAGTTGCCAACACAGCCAGGAACTCCATGCAAAAGCACAGTCTGCAGCGCCAAGAGAAACAGAACGAGTGAGTGACAGAGCTGTAGTGAGTGAGCTCAATGGGGCTGTAGTGTGACTGCTGCAGATTTCTTTGTCGGCAGAAAATGCAGCAACGCAGGCAGAAGCCCAGTACAAATGGCCAACTTGCAGTGCCAGCAGAAATGGAATACGAGAGTGACAGAGGGGGAGTGAGCGAGCTCAGTGGAGCTGTGTCGGGACTGCTTCAGATTTCCTTCTGGCCAGAAAAAGCCACCATTGCAGGCAGGAGCCCAGTACAAAAGGGTAGCCTGCAGTGCCAGGAGATACAGAACAACCATGTGAGGGAGGGGGAGTCGGTGAGCTCAACGGGGCTTTGTTGGGACTGCTGCAGATTCGTTTGTGGGCAGGAAAAGGCAGCAATGCATGCAGGGGCCCAGTACAGAAGGGCAGCCTACAGTGGCAGGAAAACCAGAATGAGCGAGTGAGTGAGCTCAACTGGGCTGTATTGTAACTACTGCAAAGTTCTTTGTGGGCATAAGAAGGCAGCAACACAGGCAGGAGCCCAGTAGAAAAGGGCAGCTGCAGTGCCGGCACAACAGAATGAGCGAGTGAGAGAATTGGATTGAGCGAGCTCAACGGAGCTCTCTAGGGACTGCCATAACATGACTGTGTTACAAGCGTGCATTGAACTGTTTCCACGCACCCTTCTAATTTCGCAAGTTTGTAATACTGTCACGCCACATTTTCAACAGTGCCATTTTTTCACAACTCCTTATGAACACTACAGCTGTCATTTTGCACATCCTGGCTAAAATATGTTTCTGCACTCCTGCCACACAATAGCACGGTCACTCTGGGAAATCAGTGTTTGGGACAGATTAAGATCGACCGAGTGAGAGGGGAGGGTCGAGCTCAACTGAGCTCTGTTGGGACTGCTGTGGATTTGTTTGTGGGCAGACAAAGGCCCCAACACAAGAGCCCAGTACAAAAGGGCAGCCTGCAGCACTGGAAGAAACAGAACAAGAGAGTGAGTGAGGATGGGGGAGTGAGCGAACTCACCAAAGCGCTGTCAGGACTGCTGCAGATTTCTTTGTGGGCAGAAAAAGGTGTCAATACAGGCAGGGGCCCAGTACAAAAGGACAGCCTGCAGTGGTGGGACAAACAGTGAGAGAGAGTGAGAAGAGGGGACTTAGTGAGCTCAACGGAACCCTGTCAAGACTTCTGGGATTGCTTTGTGGGCAGAAAAAGCGGCCAATGCAGGCAGGAACCCCATACAAAAGGGCAGCTTGCAGCGCCAGGACAAACAGAATGAGTGATGAGAGAGGGAGACTGAGTGACCTCAATGCAGCTCTGTCAGGACAGCTGCGGATTTCTTTGTGGACAGACAAAGATGCCAATGCAGCCAGGAGCCCCATACAAAAGTGCAGTCTGCGGCGCCAAGACAAACAGAACGAGTGAGTAACAGAGCGGTACTGAGCGAGCTCAACGGAGCTGTAGTGTGACCGCTGCAGATTTCTTTGTGGGCAGAAAATGCGGCAACACAGACAGGAGCCCAGTACAAAAGGCCGGCCAGCTTGCAGCACCGGCAGAAACGGAATGCAAGAGTGACAGACGGGCAGTGAGCAAGCTCAGTGGAGCTGTATCAGGACTGCTTCAGATTTCTTTCTGGCCAGAAATAGCCGCCACTGCAGTCAGGAGCCCAGTACAAAAGGGCAGCCTGCAGCGCCATGAGACACAGAATGAGCAAGTGAGGGAGGAGTCAGTGAGCTCAACGGGGCTTTGTTGGGACTGCTGCAGATTTGTTTGTGGGCAGAAAAAGGCAGCAATGCATGCAGGGGCCCAGTACAAAAGGGCAGCCTGCAGTGGCACAAAAACCAGAATGAGTGAGTGAGTGAGTGAGTGAGCTCAACAGAGCTGTATTGTAACTGCTACAAATTTCTTTATGGGCGTAAGAAGGCAGCAACGCAGGCAGGAGCCCAATAGAAAGGGGCAGCCTGCAGCGCCGCCTGAACAGAATGAGCGGAGTGAGAGAAGGGGAGGAGCGAGCTCAACGGAGCTTTGTCAGGACTGGGTGCAGATTTCTTTTGAGCAGAAAAAGGCCAACAGAGACAGGAGCCCAGTACAAAAGGGCAGCCTGCAGCGCCAGGAGAACCAGAATGAGTGAGTGAGACAGGCGGTCTGAGCGACCTCAACAAATTTCTGCCGGGACAGCTGTGGATTTCTTCATGGGTAGAAAAAGCCACCAACACAGGCAGGAGCCCAGTACAAAAAGGCAGCCTGCAGTGCCAGGAGGCACAGAATGAGTGAGTGACACAGGGGGAGTGAGCCACCTCAATGGAGCTCTCTCGGGACAGCTGCGTATTCCTTCCTCGGCAGAACAAGGTGCCAATGCATGCACCAGCCCAGTACAAAAGAGCAGCCTGCAGCACTGGGACTAACAGACTGAGCCACTGACAGAGGCCCACTGCGTGAGCTCAACAGACCAATGCAATCAACAGTCAGCATTGAAAAATGCTTGTTCTACTTGTGATGCCCCTTCCTATGCATCCCACTATCCCCCTGGCTCTCCTTACTGACTTCTTACATTGCTTGCCAACTTTTAGATCATCTGATATGACTACCCCCAGGTCCCTTTCCATTTTTGTTGTTGTTAGTCCCTCCCCTGCTATTGTGTATTGCAGTGTACATGTGTTCTGTTGTTTCACATGTAGTTTATGCATTGTGCTCAATACTAATATTGTTCTATTGCAAAACATGTTTATGTTTTATGCTTATGCCATTATGATATGATATACATCTTGCTACACTTTATCAAGTGTGTATTCAGCAAACTGCTCCACATTTATCAATGTTTTAATGCCCATAACCAAACCTAGATACTGGGGCCAGCATTTCTGACCCACCCCTACAATATGTTCCAAGCAAAACCCCAGACAAATTAATGCTCTATTTGTCTTATCGCTCCCAGGTACCCCAGGAAAATAAAGTGCACTCTATGCACATTTTGTAATTTTAAAGATTAACAATTGTAATATGGCAGAATTTAGATTCTGCTCCAGAACCTATGTTTCAAGGTTCCATAGTAGGCCTTACCTCACTCAATACTTTGGAGTATTTCACTATGCATTGTAAAGAAGGTAGACCCTTTCACTTATCACAGGTGAAATAGGCACTATTATTAGTTGGCACAGGCCAACAGTACATATATTTGTCCCACTATTGCTTAGTGTAATGGTCATATTGCCAAAACTATATGTTTTGAGTGTGTTAGTATAACATTACAAGATTTTACAACACAGGCCTCAGTTAGCCCTGCCAGCAACACACAGACAGGGAAATCACGTTCCTCACTGTCATAGCCTTTTCTGCGATTTGAAGGCAAGGTGTAACCTTGACATTGTCATGGATTCACAAATGGTCAAATGGTATTATTGGATCTCGGCCTGCACCCCAGGTGTGTGGTCGACACCCAATTTTTATTTTTCTCTTTCCACAATTGTCAGAAATTTAGGCTCTGTCACACCATTTTTTTACAAAACAAAAAGGTTATTGATTTAACAGATTGTTATATATGTGTTCTTAACTCAGTTTCTAACACACTTTACAAGTTTGCAGGTTTCCTCGGTGTGGCACACATAACATCTCCATGTACAACAGCAGTAACACTTTCATCTAAACTGCCAAAACATTCATCTTTTTCCTAAGAAGAAAACAGCTGCCACAGCTTCAATGTCATTCCATATAAGGACTACTACATCAAACAAAATATTATTACCTCTACAAGTGTAATGTTTTCAAAAAAATTACATCTGTTTATAAACCTTTAAATCAGCTAAACAAGGTCCAACCCATTCAGACTCTACAATCAAGCTTATTGGGTCTGCCTACTATTAAGCTAAGCCTGGGGTGGGGGTAATCCCCTAACTTCTGCAACTAGATTCTTCTTCAGTTGATCTTCAAGCAAGACATCCATTTTCTCCATTGCTGCTCTTTCTAAGCCTGGATGGCACCTTATACAGACTAATTATTACTTATAAACTGATAATCTTTGTGTCAGGGTGTCATCAACTACCACAACACAAACGCTATGCCTGTGTGTGTGGATATTTCCTTAAAAGACTCAGTGCACAATCTAATGCACCCCTTACCAAGGTGTCTGCCAATCTAGCCATCCAGCAGCCAGCAATATCAACACTGACTTTCTTACTATGATGGTGTTTCATCATTTAAGTTACCATCTGCATAGCCCCATGTGCCTTGTGGGGTGACCATCTTTCTGCAAACAATAAACTTTATGTACTGTTATTCGTATAAACTTTCTAAACTGGTCATATATGTTTTATAAGGATCTATCTGTCAAGAGACATTATCAACAAATTCTTCAATCAAGCTCCAAGGGTGTGCCACACCTCAACACCAGGCAGCATCTACCTTATCCACTCTCAAAGTGGATTCCATGAACTCTTCTTCATCAACAAATATTGTTATGTCATATTGTGTTCTATGTGGGATCACACGTTAACATCTTTTTACACATTTCAGTTGTGGTGTTGACATCCCTGAGTTCTGCAGTATGTTTTACAAACACACCCTTTGTGCTTCATCTGTGACCACCCCTGTACTAACTCCGAAACAGGCCCATTTTTGACAGTAATCCTGACTAGCTGTCTGCTTTTTACAAACTACATACATTTTTGTCTCCATTTAGGTTTCAATCTGTGATTATCCTTCACACATGTAACCCTGTTTTATTTTTTTTATCATATATTATTAATACCAATGCTCTACTGTCTGTGACATACTATCATACAATATTATCATTAACACTCCTTTACAAGGCTCATGCTTTGGGCTTGTAAATGATTCCAACCACTTCCCTATGGTTGTGTTGCCCCTTTTGAGGCAACAAGGTGGGGAATGTTTCCCGTGGGTCTCACAGCCCTTGCACCCTCAGCACACGCCAATGACAGATGTTTTATTACTATTGTAATATTGCTGTATTGCACTAATATGTAATAATGGGTATCCACTGTACAGGTGTGGGTACTAGGGATCATGCTTGCTAAGTGTATACACTGTACAGTATACACTTATTTTACAGCATTATTTCTTTGATTTATGTTAGATGTAATGTTCATTTGCTTATATGAGGCATATGTGCTTTGGGCCTAACCATTTCTTTTTACCAAAGTATTTTGTACACATGTATTTCTGCTGACTCTGCTTTGCCCCATAATGACTTTGCACCTGCTACAACTTCTGTGCCATCTTTGTTCTAACTAATGTTACATTTTTTGTATAATGTAATGCTTTTAACTCAGTGTTTTAATTAGTACTAGTGTTTTTCCTCTTGTTAAGTGTTTGTTATCGCCACTGTTTAATAAGAAATGTCAGAAATGAAATGCTTATGATCAGAGCTGCAAGTATCACTCGCAATATGCTGTAGCTTACAGCATGTGAAGGATTGAGTTCTCTCTCTCCTTCAAGTGGGGGACTGTAAGGTACAGCTGTATAGGTACTGCTGTGTTATGCACAATGTTTCAATGCCTGATGGCCAAAGTGAAGTGTATGAAAGGTTCATGGAAGGTTCAGAGTAAGGTTCATATAAAGTATAAGCCTTGTGGTCAGGAGCTAGTTGAAACTGACATCATTCTGAATTGACATTATTTTGACCTGACATTATTCTGACCTATTCTCACCTGATGTTGAGTACGTGATGGAAATAAAGTACTAATCCTGCAAGTGCCTGACATCATTCTCACCTGATGTTGAGTACGTGATGGAAACAATGTACTAAATTTGCAAGTTTTCAATAAGCTATTCAGTAGCTATGTGTATGTTCAACAGGCTATTCATTAGCCCTATTCATTAGTTATCTGTACACCTTCCAATGGGCATTAATTAGCTCTTCGCTCTATTCATTCCTTCTCATTTGAATATTTGCATATCTTCTCTGGAAGCAGCTATCAGGCAGAGTGTAAAGTGTATATAAACTGGCTAAATTAGCCAGAGCTGAGCTGAAAATCCTGACATCTTAAGAACCTGCCATCAGCTTCCAAGAGAAACAGGTAATACCTTTGCTCTATTATCTTGTAAACTATTGCCAGCTATATTTTTATTATAGAACCTGTAATGCTAATGCCTATATGCTGAAATAAAACTTCCTCCAGTTAAGGAAACAAGAACTCACTGTGTTGAGTGGCATTTATACTTCTCTCAGTACTGGGATTCCAGGGTCATAAGTCCAAATCCTGCAAGAATCTTACAGTGGTGACCATGGCAGGACTTCTGGCTAATCCTGAAGGCTGAGAGTAAGTTTGTCAAGTGTTACAGGATGTGTCCTTGATAAGGGTTGCAACCTAACAAGGCACAGGGGAGAAGGACTGGAAACAGTCCGAGTGTTTGTGAATTTCACAAACCAATAGTAAAAATGGCAATGAAAGACATTCTTAGTTTAGAACATCTTATTGAACTAAAAGTTACTAAAGTTAAACCATACTCTTCTGTACAAGATGATCTCCAGGCAGATGTGCCATGGAGGGCAGTGCTGATGTCTGTATTTAGGGAGTGTACTGATATAATTACAGATCTCAGTGAGAGATTACAACAGTGCAACTTAATAGCGCAGGGCAAGGTAATGAAGCAACAGTATGTTGCTAACTTAAGAGAAGAAAATTACATTTTAAAGAAACAAGTTGACAAACTCAGTCACTCTTTAGAAGATGCCCAAGCCACCATCCATTACCATCTGGACTCTATAGGGGAAGATAGAGACCCATATGGCATGGAGTATCGTAGATGTAAACAGAAAACTAAACAGTTAGAAAGTGAAGTACAACACTTGGCATCAGTCATAATGGCCAAACAATCAGAGATTTTGGAATGGAAAACTAATCATGGAGGGCAAGCAGTTGTTTCTTCTCAAATTGATATCTGGTAAGTGTTCTTACAGTTCACTCCCTATTTTTGTCTCCGACCTTTTTTTTTATTGTTCAAGAACCACTGCTTACCTTGGGTAAACGTTTAAAGCTGTTCTAATGTCATCTATAACAGTTTGGGTGTGATATATATGTGTTCATTCAATTGTTATTGCTAATCACTTTAGGATACATTCAGACTCAATGGTTTATACTATGGCTGTTATGTGCTCCGTGCCTAATTATTGGTGTGGTTATCCATGTTTCAGGGTCATTGTTAGCTGTTGTTCTGGCTATCTGTGATATTGGGGGTTGTTGTACAAGATTTTTGTTATGATTAGAATCCTGTTGTTACTGTTTATTTCTTAGGCAAAAGTTGTTCAAGATGGTAACGCAAGTGTTGATTGTGTAGATTAAGATGGATGGTGTTTGAGAAAGGTATGTACTGTACCTTAGTGCAGCTCAGTACTTGACTGCACTACTGTTTCAAACCTAAATGGCTGCGTTTCATCCCCAATAGCCATCATTTTCATACTATGTCACCTTAAGCTAGTAACTTGACCTTCTTGTGTTTCAACATTCTCTGTCACTACCAGTTCAAACTTCATGTGTGAACCTATCTAAACCACCCATTTCCACACAAATGTATGTTTTCATGGAAACACACCAAGGATGAACCCTACAGTTTTACCTTTTTTTAATATAGTGCTTGCAGTCTGTCCAACCAAAAAGGACAGACATTTTTTGCAGACAACACAGAAAACGTCCAAAGCGTTCCTCCACGAAGGTTTGGTTATAGCACTGCTCCTTTGTTCCTCAGTGATATCACATGATTCCCATACTATACAAGGCACTTAAGGTAGGGGGTTACGGACCAACCTGTATTTTTACATATATATATATATATATATATATATATATATATATATATATATATATATATATATATATATACACAGTATACTGTTAAAAAAAAAGGAACATTACAGCTGTTTGTTAAAAGAGTTTACCATCAACAGTAAAAAACAACTTTTGTTTTTAAGTGTGACCATGGTGTGATCATTTTTTTCATTTAAAAATGTGTTCTAAGATATACGTACGTACGGTATTACCATCAATTCGTATCTTTTATAAACTCAGCTGACATTTTCTAATGCTTAGGATAAGGGAAGCCAGGGACGCTTGGCTTCTTTTATCCTATCAAAGTAATCTTGTTTTATTTTCAGGATTGTGTATGTATTTCCACATATTCATATCTTTTGATTGTCTTTTCAGCTCTTTTATCCTGTCAAACAAACACAAACCAACTTTCCATATCCTTACTGCAATGGATACGATCATCTGCCTTCTATAAGCACAAGTTAACAAAAAACAGAGTGGTGGTTTGCTCAAATAATTCTTTCAACCAAAACTAAATAATTTTTACCAAGGACTGCAACTTACAAACTTAAACTTTGTCCCACTCTCTGCAACTTATACTATGGTCGTGGTCACACAAATGATTTCACAATGCTCTAAGATTCCTGGACTCTAAACTAAACATAGAAACATAGACTTTGACAGCTGATAAGGACCACTTGTCCCACCGAGTCTGCCCATTTCCCTACCTACTGGATAACCTGCAGGTTCTAGTTAACCAACAGCCTACTTCATGCCACCCCCACTACAATTGCCTTATGTCTGTCCCATGCATGTATGAATTCCCCACTGTTTTAGACCTAACAACCTCCCCAGGAAGGCAGTTCCATGCATCCACCACTCTCTCCATGAAAACAAATTTCCTCACATTACCCCTGAGCCACCCCCCTCTATCTTCAAATTGTGCCCCCTTGTTCTTACACATCTCTTTTTCTGAAAGATGCTACCCTCCTGGACTTTGTTGATTCCCTTGAAGCACTTGAATGTTTCTATTATGACCCTCCTGTCCCTCCTTTCATCAACAGTATACATATTAAGCTCTTTCAGTCTCTCTTCATATGGTTTCTGATGCAGACCCTGCACCATTTTAGTTGCCCTCCTCTGGACTGCTTCCATCCTGTCTATGTCCTTGCATAGATGAGGTCTCCAAAACTGAACACAGTACTCCAGATGGGGTCTCACCAACTGTCTGTACAGAGTCTGTCGCAACCACTTTCCTTTTTCTACTTGTGATGCCCCTTCCTATGCATCCCAGTATCCCCCCTGGCTCTCCTTACTGACTTCTTACATTGCTTACCAACCTTTAGATCATCTGATATTACTACCCCCAGGTTCCTTTCCATTTTTGTTGTTGTTAGTACCTATCCTGCTATTGTGTATTACAGTGTACATGTGTTGTGTTGTTTCAAATGTATTTTTTGCATTATGCTCAATACTAATATTGTTCTATTGCAAAACATGTTTATGTGTTATGCTTATGCTATTATGATGTGGTATACATCTTGCTACACTTTATCAAGTGTGTATTCAGCAAACTGCTCCGCATTTATCAATGTTTTTAATGCCCATAACCAAACCTAGATACTGGGGCCAGCATTGCTGACTCACCCCTACAATATGTTCCAAGCAAAACCCCAGACAAATTAATGCTCTATTTGTCTTATCGCTTCCAGGTACCGCAGGAAAATAAAGTGCACTCTATGCACGTTTTGTAATTTTAAAGCTTAACAATTGTAATATGGCAGAATTTAGTTTATGCTCCAGAACCTATGCTTCAAGGTTTCATAGCAGACCTTATGTCACTCAATACTTTGGAGTATTTCACTATACAATGTAAAGAAGGTAGATCCTTTCACTTGTCACAGGTGCAATAGACACTATTATTAGTTGGCACAGGCCAACAATATATATATTTGTCCCACTATTGCATAGTGTAATGGGCATATTGCCAAAACTATATGTTTTGAGTCTGTTAGTATAACATTACAAGATTTTACAACTCAGGCCTCAGTTAGACCTGCCAGCAACACATAGACGGGAAATCATGTTCCTCACTGTCATAGCCTCTTCTGCGATTTGAAAGCAGGGTGTAACCATGACAATGTCTTGGATTCACAAATGGTCAAATGGTATTATTGGAATTTTGCCTGCATCCCCAGGTGTGTGGTTGACACCCCATTTTTATTTTTCTCTTTTCACAATTGTCAGAAATTTAGGCTCTGTCACACCACTTTTTACAAAACAAAAAGGTAATTGTTTTAACAGATTGTTATATATGTGTTCTTAACTCAGTTTCTAACATGCTTTACAAGTTTGCAGGTTTTCTCGGTGTGGCACACATAACATCTCCATGTACAACAGCAGTAACACTTTCATCTAAGCTGCCAAAACATTAATCTCTTTCCTAAAAACAAAACAGCTGCCACAGCTTCAATGTCATTCCAGATAAGGACTACTACATCAAAAAAGGTATTATTAAATGTACAAGTGTAATGTTTTCAACAAAATGACACCTGTTTACAAACCTTTAAATCAGCTAAACAAGGCCCAACCCATTCAGACTCTACAATCAAGCCTATTGTGTCTGCCTACTATTAAGCTAAGCCTGGGGTAGGGACAATCCCCTAACTTCAGCAAGTAGATTCTCCTTCAGTTGATCTTCAAGCAAGACATCCATTTTCTCCATTGCTGCTCTTTCCAAGCCTGGCTGGCACCTTATACAGACTAATTATTACTTATAAACAGTTAATCTTTGTGCCAGGGTGTCATCAACTACCACAACACAAATGCTATGCCAGTGTGTGTGGATATTTCCTTAAAGTACTCAGTGCACAATCTAATGCACCCCTTGCCAAGGCGTCTGCCAATCTAGCCATCCAGCAGCCAGCAATATCAACATTGACATTCTTACTAGGATGGTGTTTCATCTTTTGGTTACCATCTGCATAGCACCATGTGCCTTGTGGGGTGACCATCTTTCTGCAAACAATAAACTTTATGTACTGTTATTCATATAAACTTTCTAAACTGGTCATATATGTTTTATAAGAACCTATCTGTCAAGAGACATTATCAACAAATTCTTCAATCAAGCTCCAAGGGTGTGCCACACCTCAACACCAGGCAGCATCTACCTTATCCACTCTCAAAGTGGATTCCAAGAACTCTTCTTCATCAACAAATATTGTTATGTCATATTGTGTTCTATGTGGGATCACATGTTAACATCTTCATACAAATTTAAATTGTGGTGTTGACATCCCTGAGTTCTGCACTATGTTTTACAAACACACCCTTTGTGCTCCATCTGTAACCACCCCTGTACCAACTCCTAAACAGGCCCATTTTTGACAGTAACCCTGACTAGCTGTCTGCTTTTTACAAACTACATACATTTTTGTCTCCATATAGATTTCAATCTATTATTATCCATCACACATGTAATCCTGTTTTATTTTTTTATCATATATTATTAATACTAACGCTTTACTGTCTGTGGTGTACTATCACACAACATTATCATTAACACTCCTCTACAAGGCTCATGCTTCAGGCTTGTAAATGATTCCAACCACTTCCCTATGGTTGTGTTGCCCCTTTTGAGGCAACAAGATGGGGAATGTTTCCCGTGGGTCTTACAGCCCTTGCACCCTCAGCACGCACCAATGACAGATGTTTTATTATTACTGTAATATTGCTGTATTGCACTAATATGTAATAATGGGTATCCACTGTGCAGGTGTGGGTACTAGGGATCATGCTTGCTAAGTGTATACACTATACAGTATACATTTATTTTACAGCATTATTTCTTAGATTTGTGTTAGATGTAATGTTCATTTGCTTATATGAGGCATATGTGCTTTGGGCCTAACCATATCTTTTTACCAAAGTATTCTTGTACACATGTATTTCTGATGACACTGCTTTGCACCATAATGACTTTGCACCTGCTATAACTTCTGTGCCATCTTTGTTCTAACTAATGTTATGTTTTTTGTATAACGTAATGCTTTTAAGTCTGTGTTTTAATTGGTACTAGTGTTTTCCTCTTGTTAAGTATTTGTTATCTCTGCTGTTTAATAAGAAATGTCAGAAATGAAATGCTTATGATCAGAGCTGCAGGTATCACTCGCACTATGCTGTAGCTTACACCATGTGAAGGATTGAGTTCTCTCTCTCCTTCAAGTGGGGGACTGTAAGGTACAGCTGTATAGGTATTACTGTGTTATGCATTATGTTTCAATGCTTAATGGCCAAAGTGAAGTGTATGAAAGGTTCATGGAAGGTTCAGAGTAAGGTTCATATAAAGTATAAGCCTTGTGGTCAGGAGCTAGTTGAAACTGACATCATTCTGAATTGACATTATTTTGACCTGACATTATTCTGACCTATTTTCACCTGATGTTGAGTATGTGATGGAAATAACGTACTAATCCTGCAAGTACCTGACATCATTCTCACCTGATATTGAGTACGTGATGGAAAGAATGTACTAAATTTGCAAGTTTTCAATAAGCTATTCAGTAGCTATGTGTATGTTCAACAGGCTATTCATTAGAACTATTCATTAGTTATCTGTACACCTTCCAATGGGCCATTCATTAGCTCTTAGCTGTATTCAATCATTTTCATTTGAATATTTGCATACCTTCTCTGGAAGCAGCTATCAGGCAGAGTGTAAAGTGTATATAATCTGGCTGAATTAGCCAGAGTTCAGCTGAAAATCCTGCCATCTTAAGAACCTGCCGTCAGCTTCCAAGAGAAATGAGTAATACCTATGCTCTATTATCTTGTAAACTATTGCCAGCTGTATTTTTATTGTAGTACCTGTAATGCTAATGCCAATATGCTGAAATAAAACCTCCTCCAGGTGAGGAAACAAGAACTCACTGTGTTGAGTGGCATTTATACTTCTCTCAGTACTGGGATCCCAGGGTCATAAGTCCAAATCCTGCAAGAATGTTACAATGGTTGTGTGCTATTCATCCTCTGCCCTTCGTGCCCTCCACCACTTTATCTCCCCCATTGCAGTTTCCAACTTACCAGCGCTGTAGAGCACTGGGCATTGCTCGCCAGGTCAGTGGACAGGAGTCGGGGGTGCGAACAGTGGATGGTGAATGAATGGGGACACTGCATCAGGGTCATGAATCATGAGAGTCAGGAGATGCCCTGGGGAAAAATGGAAGCCAGACCATTGTGCTCCATGTCTGGTCTCCATACCCAAGGGCACCACCAATTTTGGTGGGCAGGTGGCTCGGATGGCCCTGGAAGTTCATCCAACTCATGCAGTGTTATGTAATGTCAGGTCCATCAAAAACAAGATTGCAATTATTGCAGATCTTGTGAGAACAGTGGACCTGGCTTGCATCACTGAGACCTGATTGGATGAGAACTCTGGCCCCATATTGTAGGCTACAACTCCGGCCAGGTACTCTGTGATTCACCACCTGAGATTTAATTGGGGGGTGTTTGCGGTCTGTTTTAAGACCGAAATGGACCTCGTGAATGTACCATTTGAGGAGACCCAGTCATTTGAATGTACTGTGGTAGCAGGTGTAGGTTGTAGGATCGCCCTCATCTACCATCCACTTGGGGATGGGAAGCGGTTCCTTCTGGAAGTAGCAGACTTCCTGATCAACATGATGTTTAAGTCACCCAGGCTGATGGTCCTGGGTAATTTTAACACCTGGGTCAATGATGGACTCTCGCAATTTGGTCAGCACTTCCTCCAGTTGATGACATCTCTGGGCCTTATGCAGATTGTTTCTACTGCTACCCACAAACACAGTCATTCTCTTGACTTACTTTTTCTCCTTGGGATCAAAGCCTCAGATTTGAGGGTGGAACCAGCTGGATGGTCTGATCACTACACCGTGCAGTTCAGTTTTTGCATAGACACACCTTTGTAGGCCTACCCCTGTGGAGATGGTCAGGCATCACCCTTTACGAGATGTAAGCTCTGAAGGCCTGGAGGTGGTGCTTGACCTATTGGTCCTTCCATTGGCAAACAATGACCCAGAAGCCCTAGTGATGCCCTATAATAAGGTCATTTCTATGGCCCTGGATGTCGTTGCTCCTGTCCAAGTTAGTCCTCTCTTCCTTCACCCTCAGTCCCCTTGGTTTGATGGGTCCTTGAGGGAGATGCAGTGACTAGGACAAAGGTTAGAGCATTGCTGGCGGAGATCCACCTTTGATGCCAATCACCTTAGATTGATGGATCATTATCAAGCCTGTCAATCTGCAATCACCTGTAAGAAGGCAGAGCTCCTGTCTGGGGAGATTGCAGTTGCTCAGAACCGAGCAGCTCAGCTTTTTTGAACCTTGGACAAACTGTGCAACCCAGCCTGTCTACAGGTCCAAAAAGCATTTTTGCAAGTTGAGTATGATGAGCTTGTTCGATTCTTTGCGGCTAAGGTGGTCAACATCAGGGTGTAACTCCAACTGGTACACTCTATGGACATTGCTTTGAACTGGTGTTTGGTCACTGCCCCTCAGTTTTCCTGGAGTACCTTCAACCAGCTGGTGTTTGTGGACATCATGCGGATTGTCCAGGGTATGCCCTCTACTTGCTGTAGTTTGGACCCAGGACCATCCACCATGATTTTGGGTTGTAGTGACATCTTTGGTCTGGTCCTAGCACAGATAGTCTGGTGCTCATTGGAAACAGGTGAGTTTCCTAGCTCTCTGAATGAGGCGGTGGTGACACCCCTCCTGAAAAAAGCTTCTTTGGACCCAGACTGCCATGCAAACTATGGACCATTCTCAAAGGCCCCCTTTATGGGGAAGGTGACAGAGAAAGTAGTAGCCATACAACTGGAGGACCACTTGGCCATACATAATATCTATGAACCTCTCCAGTCCAGTTTTTGAAAGAGGCACAGTACTGAGACTGCACTGGTTTGGGTGCTCAATGATCTTCCTGATGGCAAGAGATTGGAAGAACTGCTCCATCGTGGTTCTTCTAGATTTCGCTTCAGCTTTTTCCACTGTGGACCATGGGGTTCTGCTTGTCCACTTGAAGTTCATCTGTGGCCTGTCAGGTATGGTCCTCAGGTGGTTTTCATCTGTCCTCACTGGAAGAACTCAGAGGATGGTGTCTGGGATTTATTCCTCTGACCCAGTTCCGTTATCATGTGGGGTTCCTCAGGGATCGGTGTTGTCCCCCATGTTGTTCACAGTGTACATGCTACCCCTTGGAGACATTGTAAGAAGGTATGGGCTGAGGTTTCACTGCTATGCTGATGATACTCAGCTCTACCTTTCTTTTGTGCCTGACCAGGATAGAGCTCTTTCAGTATTTAATAACTGCCTCAGAGGACTCAGGTCACCAGATAGGGGGGTTGGGGGTAGGTTCACTCTCAGGACTTGTTCTTGGGGGTTTACCACTCCAGACCTTTGAACAGGTGCGGAACCTGGGGGTCATTTTTGATGAGGGATTGACACTGTGTTCCCAGGTGTCGACTGTCATTAAATCCTCTTTTTACCATCTGAGGAATATCTCCAGAGTTAAGCATCTTGCTCCCTCCAGTGATCTTCCTATATTGGTCCATGCCTTTGTGTCCTCACACCTGGATTACTGAAATGCCCTTTACCTAGGGCTACTGGGGGTGGATAGTCACTGCTTGAAGCTGGTGCAGAATGCTGCGGCCCGGTTATTCACTGGAACCTCTCAGTCCTGTCATATTTCTCTGGTGCTGTACAAACTGCACTGGCTGCCAGTACAGTGGTGAATCACCTTCAAAGTCAGACTTCTGACTTATAAAGCCCTACATGGCCAGGGTCCAGACTACCTGAAAGAGCTTCTGGTCCCTTACTGCCCTGTGCAATCACTCCACTCGACTGATGAGGGGTTGCTAGAGATTCTAAGGGTTTCTTTAAAATCTTCTGAGGCCCAGGCATGTATGCTCATGGCCCTTACCCTTTGGAAATCTCTACCCCATCAGTTACGTAAGTGCACGACCATGGAGGGATTTAAACAGGCTCTTAAAACCTTCTTATGGACTCAAGTATTTGGGGAATAATTTGTATACTGTTTGCTGATTTTATCTGTATTTTATAATATTTATAATATGTGTGATTCTGTGCTGTAGCTGTTTTAACTGTTTTGTGAAGCACCTTGGTAATTGAAAGGTGCCACATAAATGAAATGTATTGATTGATACAGGTACTATATAGTATGGGCTGGATATTCAAACTGCACCCAAAATGTGTGCAATAGCAGGAGCAAGCACAAGTCCATTGTGCAGATGTGCAATAGACGCGATATTCAAAAATGGAGCAAGGCAAATTGTGCAACCAGCCAACGTCTGAATATTGTACAACCTGTGCCATAGTACAACCAGGAAGGGAAAGCCGAGCAGATACGATGCGCTATAGCGCAACAAGGGCAGCCCATCTGAGCAGCCCAGAGGCACCATAGCCAAGCAGGGAGCTCCCCCAGCAGCAGAGCAATGGAACTGCACAACCAGGGAGGTAGGCAGGGGACCACCACCCATGCCACAGATGGGCACAGCAACACACTGCAGAACTGACAATGCACCCCCACACCCCAAGCACAGCACAACTGGGGGAGGGACAGAATATCCACCAGCCCATGGGGACAAGCAAACAAAGCACAGCTGGGCCATGTTGCCCCAGCACATCCACTGGCAAGCTGAGACTGCCACACAAGGGGGGCAGACCACCCCAGTGTACAGCAGCCCCTCTGTGCACAGCACACCCTGCACTGTAACCCCAAGACACCCCCCATGAGCAGTGATCATCACTGCAGGAATCCCCATGCATACCCCCCGTCATACTGCAACCTCGTGTACCACAGAACCATACAAGCCAGACCCGCCATGAGCACCCAGCAGTGGGTGGCAGCACACGGCAATGCAACAATGGCAGACATAGTGCCAACACGCACAACCCCCCTGAGGCACAGCTGAGAGACCGAACATGTGTCACCACAAGTGGTACCCCACACGGGAAAGGGCGTGCCCCTGACACCACTGCCATTGATACAACACCCTGCACAGTAGACAGGTGTCACAGCGCAACCCACCACAAGCCACAGCAGCCAGCAGACACCCACAGTGGTGCGTGGAAGCATGCAGCACACCAGATGCAACACAGTGCAGGGGCAAACACACCCATACCCTTGGGGACACCAACACAGGGATGCAGTAGTGTGGCAACCCAGTCCCCAGTGTGGGCACATGTAAACTGTGCACACACAGCCTGCAGTCCACCATGGCACAGGGGTGACAACCACCCTGTGCATGAACTGTGGCCCTGTACACCACCAGCATATGCCTGGATCACGTCACAGACAGTGGTGCACAGCCCCTGCAACACACACAAGACACAGCATGGAGGTGGGACAGCAACTGTGGAGGCCACAGTGTCACCCAAGGCAAACATGCACCCCACTGGTAACAGGTGGTAACCCAGCATCGTGACAGTCACAGTGGATGACCTGCAGGGACAGCACCCACTGACAAAGCAGCAGACCTGACAGGCCACAGACATGCAAGGGTGTCAGCTGCACAGGCCAAGGACAGCTTGACAGGGGCATAATGGACACAGAGCAGGACCATGGAACACTGCACACAGCAATGCACTGCACAGAGAACAACACACACCACAGATACTGACTGAAAGCCACTCCCACACCAGAGAATCCTCCCCACGCACACACACACATACCCATGACTATACCACCCCAGATGCCATGCACACCATTGCAACTGAGCACCTAAAGCCAGCTGCAAATTAGAGACCACCACAGTATTCATATCAAAATAATTGTATTATAAAAACAACAACAAGAACAACAACAACATCAACAACTATATACATATGTACAAAACAGGGGTGGAGGTACGGGTACAAGGTAGAGGTGGGTAAGGGGCAGGGGTGAACAACTGGGAGAGGGAAGGTGGGGTGTGAGGGCTAGTTGAAGGGGGGAGGTGATGGCCAGCTACTGTCCTGCAGCCTGTTCCTCTGCTGCCTGGTGCTGGTCCCGGGGCCTCCGTCTCCTCCACACCCCATGCTGCTGGAGGTCCTGCAGGATCTCAAGGGAGTCCATGGCCACCCGCAACAGCTGCTGCATGGATCTCTCAATCTGTAGTAGTATCTGGACACCTAGGAAAAGGGATCAGAGTCAATGGGTGTGACTGTCCATCTCCCTGAAGCCCACCCATCATGTATGGCATACTGCCAAGTGCCCCGCTTCTGTGATGGACTGCACCCACCCACAGTGACTGTGTGCACAAGACATGCCCAACCAGGCAGCAACAGCCATGTGTACCACTGCACACACACACACACACACACACACACACACACACACCTCGCCCATGTCCAGCACAGCACAACCAACCAACATTAATGTGGCACACGGTGGGCAGGCAGTGCCACAGCCATGTGCCCAGTGCATGCATGGACCACCATTGACGCACTCCCAGACATGCAGTGCCACTGGACAGTGCTGACTGTCACATGTCGCGTGCATGGCAGTGGTGTCCATGGATGGTGGCCATGCCCTGCTTCCCACCCTGTCACACAGCATGCAGTAGCAATCATGTTGTCATGGCACTCACCCTCATCGGGCTGTTGCTGGTGTTGTGGTTCTCCACCACCATGCTTGGGCACTGCTGCCACCACCCTCTGCTGCTCAGCCATGGCCCTCCTCCGCTCTGCCATGCCTGTGGGAAACAAAAGGTGAGAAACACATCAGTTCAATCTCAAAGCATATTCCCCCTGCCCAATGAGTGTGCCCGCCCACCCAGCCAGACCCATACATCACATACCCTGTAAACACCGCCACAGCCAACCCTAGACCAACCCTCCCCCATGTGCTGGACACAATAGACAGTGTTACCCATATGGATCATACAGGTGCATAGATGGATCACCCACCTGGACAAGGCACCACGCCCCTCCTGGCACGCAACCGCAGACATGCCAGTAGTGCCAGCTCCCTCCTCCTCAGGTCCCCATAGCAGTGCCTGCACTGTTCCAAGGTCCTCCATTGGCCAGTGGACGCCTCCAGGTCAGTGGCCACCTGTTGCCACACCTGGGTCCTGGCCCTGTCCAGGGGAGCCTCCCCATACAGTGGGCCATAGTGAGGCTCCACAATGGCCAGCAGGTTTGCCAGCTCGAGGGCACTCCACTGGGGGGCTCTTCTGCGTGCCATCTCTAGATCTATAGTAGGCAATATGGTGCTCTGCAGCTCAGCAACCCCACATGGAATTGCTGCGCAATACAACGCCGCTATTCTCTATTGCGCTGTCACTGAACAACACGATAGAGCTGCAGACATGCCATACATACAGTGCCAAGGGGCAAAGGTCAGGCACAAGGTCAATGGTCTCTGGCACATGGCCACGCACAGCACCATCAGACGTCTATGCATCCAGCGTGATTGGTCGCCTGTGTGCCATTGCCATAGCAAACTATTGCACAGTTGTGCCACAGCACCATGTAGTGACCATCGCCGTAGTGCCACTGGCACAATGGTGGCCATGCCCTGAATTGCCTACTGCACACAGCACATCATCAGTGCAGCAGATGCCTGTGTAAGCTACCTGGGCATGTGCAGTGTGGTGTACTACGCAGTCACAGAACTGCGCCATTGGCTCAGTTTGTTCAACCATATTGCGCAAAGCGCAACAGAGCGATATTCAGCCGTCATATGCAAATCATCCGATCAGCCATTCAATGTGCAGCAGCGTGATTTGCATCTCATTAAAGTTGCTCCACACCTAATTTGCATGGATTGTGCGATAAAAATGCGACACTGTTCTGCAGTGGCCATATTCGGTACTGCAGTTGATAGGTGAGTTGCATGCTGTGTGATGTTCTGGACTATGGTCTCAGGGAATTGCTGTGTACTGCACAGTCACAGGTGACCACTCTCACCCATACAGGCTATGAAATGACCGAGCGTGGACTGGGTGAGGAGGATGATGGTGGGTGGAAGAGGAGGCCTAACTTTACGAAGGCTGAGACGGAGGCACTCTTCAAGGCCTACCTGGATGAAAAGCCACTTCTCAGTGGACGGCGGGGGAACCCCTCAAGCCCATGCTGCTGCATGGGAGGGGGTGGCACGTGCAGTCAACCTGCATGGCAGCCACCAGTGCTCTGTGCAGGAGTGTAAAAAGAAGATAGGAACCGACAGGAGGAGGGTGAAGGAGAAGGTGGCAGCCATCAGGGTGGCACGTGCTGCAACAGATGGGGGCCAGCCATAGGTGGTGCAGCTGACTCCAGCAGAGGACAGGCTCACTGCAAGCATGCAGCGCAGTGCCATTGAGGGCGTTCCTGGAGGTGGCTTTCAGACAGGTGGTAGCCCATCACTGCATGGTATGTCATGGTATGTCATGGTCGGGGGAAAGGAAGATCACATGCACTAATGTGTCCTTCCTTTCTGTTACAGATCCTGTGCATCTGCAGGGGCCAGCGGTGGGGGGCCTGTCCACTGTGGACAGCCATCCGGAGTTGGAGGAGGGACCATTCACCTCTGCAGGTAGCCAGCGTGCATTGCACCAGTGTGCACGCCTGGCTGCCATCACTGATGTCATTGAGACATGTGTGGGGGGTGCCCTTCCTGTGTCTCAGTAAGATGTGGCTGTGGCTGTGGCACAGACCTGCACCATTGATGATGCAATGACCACTATGGGCATTGACATGTGTGTGTCACAGAATGGACACACAGCAGGACAGCTCACGCCCATGGACCTAGCTGGTTCCGACGTGTGTGTAAGGACGTCAGCACAGTCCCAGGATGTGCCTGTCAGCACCGGTGGGGCAGCACTTGTGCCTGTGCAGGTCACTGGCACTGTTGTGGCCACAGCAGCAGAAAAACTGATCCCTTGGGCACAGCAGGTGGAGGGGCAGCAGCAGCAGTCACCCACCAGGACTGGGGGTACATGGTTCAGCGGTGGCATATGTGCAACTCCTGTGGACTTGCCCATACCTGGTCCTGGTGAGCAGCGCCCACCCTCAAGGGGTGCTGATCATCAGGCCCTTCCAAACCCTGAGGGACAGGTTGCTGATGTGGCAGATGACCTCTTTGACGAGCACACCCCCCTGCTGCAGGCATCAGTACAGCAGCAGATGCGGGTTGCAACATCCATGGAGGCACTGTGTGTGGCTCTGGAGAGGCACAGCAGGGACAATGAGAGGATCCTGTCATGGACTGACCATTTGTGGATGGATATGACCGCCGCCATTGACAGGCAGACACAGGCATTGGTCGCTGTCGTGGCCACATTGGGCACACAGTCAGGTGCCCCTGTGCCGCTCACACCACGCAGTATGCTATCCACTCCCCATTCCCGGTGTCATGCGACACCCACCCTGTCGATGCCAGGTTCAGATGTGGGCATCCCGAGCACTCCTGGCGCAGGTATGTTCGGTGTGCTGCAGACCCCTGTGCAGGCAAGGTCGCGTTCGCGCAATGGAACCCATGGTGGTCCATCGGTGCCACCCCATGAGACCCGTGCTCAGCCTGCCAGTGCTGCTGGGTCACAGCGGGGCCACCCATGCATCCGAGGTGGCCATGGCACTGTGCCACAAGACTGAGCTGTCTCCCAGTGCGGGCCCTGTCTGGTGCTGCCCTGTGTGCAATGTGTGTTTCGGTGGGCAGTGCACCAGTGGGTGCCCAGCCCTACATGCAGAAACACGGACCACCTGCACACCCTCCCAACTGCTGTCCACAGGTGTGTGTGCATGATGATGCCTGCATTGCACTGTACACCACAGTGCGAAGGTGCCTAGCATCTGACACACGTACATGGACAGTCAGTGGATGTGGTGGCCTGTGGACAGGTGTGTATTTAGTGTCTGTGTTCCGGCTCTGTTGTGCATCTGACCCCTGTGCACTTTGTGCCTATTGTGTGTGTGTCCGTCCATGTGGCTTGTTACTGTTCACCCCTCCCTGGTTGTATGTGTGTGCTTCTATGCCCTGTCACTTCCCTTGTCATCATGCACCCCTGGTGTGTTTCCCTGTGTGTATGTGGGTTGTGCCCTAGCCACTGTTGGTTGCACATGGCCCCATGACTTACCTGTGTTGGGTGAAGTGCTCCTCTGTGATGGTGTCCCAGTGCAGCTGGGCCAGCTGGATCAGTCAGTGGGTCCCATCATCCAAGGGGGGGCTGCCCATCCCCATCATCACCGGCGTCACCATCATTCCCATCGCTGTCCCCCTCTTCGACCTGTATGGCTATCCCACAGTCTTTGGCCATGTTGTACAGGATACAACAGGCCAGGAATATCCCACTGGCCTTTGAGGGGCTATACTGTAGAGCACCGCTGGAGGTGTCTAGGCAACGGAAGCATGCCTTCAGCATCCCAAACACCCGCTCAATGATGTTGCATGTGGCAGCATGTGCCTCATTGAAGCATTGCTGCAATGGGGTCATGGGCCGCCGGTAGGGTGTGAGCAGCCAGGGATGGAGTGGGTATCCACTGTCACCTGTGTGGAGATTGTGGAGTTTAGTGTCTTGTTCAGGCTCAAATTGCCCCTAACCCTGTGTGCCACACCCATGGCACCTGTGGCTTACCCACCCTTGCCCCTGATTTGTCAGTTCTACATGCATACTCACCCACTAGATGTCCTGTGGAGATGTCCCCACTCTCAAATCGATGGCACAGTGCTGACTGGTACCATATGAATGAATCGTGTGCTCCCCCAGGGTGCGTGGCACAGACATTGATGATGCGCCCACTGGCATCACACACCACCTGGCAGTTGACACTGGGATAACCCTTCTGACTCCTATAGGTGGCCCCATCAGGGCCAGGTGGTGTGCAAATGGCCACATGGGTGCAGTCTATCACCCCTAGCATGCCAGCCATATGTGCTACCCTGTGGAACTCCTGTATGTTTGCTGTGTGCTCCGCCGCGGTGCTGTGGAAATGGATGTACTCTGCAGCATGTGACAGCAGTGTGCTGAGGAATTGGGTGAGGATGTGTGATGTGGCCGACTGTGTTATGCCTGTGGTGTCCCCTGTTGGTCTCTGGAAGGTACCCGTGGTGAGCAAGCACATGCAGGTTGTTACCTTTGTCTCCACTGACAGAGCGTGACTCCATTGTGAGGGTGCCTGCATCACATCACTGCACAGCTCACAGAGCTGCCTCAGTATTTCCCTGTTCAGGCAGTACCAGCCCACAATCTCAACATCTGAGTAAAGCTCAAAGCTGGTGCGGGCTCGGTACTGCCTGTTGGGGACGTACCACCAATGGGCCCTTCTACAGCCATGTCTCCCTGCAGCATGCCTTCTCAACCCCCTCATTACGGCTTCCATCTGGAAGATGGCACTGTCCATGTCCCTGGCTTGTGTTCCCCCCAGCTGCTGTTGCTCTGTTCCCCCTGCTGTCCTGACTGCTACCTCCACTGCACTGGGTACACCTACTGGCCTCTGCACTCTGTGGCCCCACACACCTTCCCTTGCCCCTATTTTGTCCTCTGCTCTCCCTGGCCTGCCCTCTTTATCCCTCTGGCCTTGTCTGTCTCCCTGCCTCATGTGGCTTCCCTGTAGCGTTCTTGCACCTCTTCCTTGCTCCCTTTTATTTTGGCTCATTTCCGCTATGGCGCAACTTCTACCTGATCCACAGTTGCTCATTGCGCAAGTCTTTGAATATCGCACTACGCACTTTATGCATGGTTCCACCCCCTTTGGTTTCGCATGCCTTCATTAACATTGCGCTGTTGCTCAGCATGTTTTCAGTAGTGCAACTGCCTCCTGCTGAATATTGCAGAATGGCACATTTTCTGACTTGCACAGGCGCAACCCTATTGCACATTGCACAACCCTTTTGAATATCCCACCCTTTATGTGTATATTTATGTTATGTGGTTACATGTACTATACAGTATATGTGTATATCTGGGTTATGTGTTTACATGTACTATACAGTATATGTGTATATCTGGGTTATGTGTTTACATGTACTATACAGTATATGTGTATATCTGGGTTATGTGTTTACGTGTACTATAGAGTATATGTGTATATCTGGGTTATGTGTTTCATAAGTTTCATAGGTTCATAGGTTTTTTCAAGCTTGAGAACAATAGTCCATAATGCTTGCCTATTAATTTGGCTATAATTACATATATTTATCTTTATCTGTCATCACCAGATCCAAGTTTTTTTGACTGTATCCATATTTGCACTTTCTACTACAACAGTAGGAAGATTATTCCGTATTGGGATTGATCTTATACTGAACCAGTTTTTCCTCCTTAATGAATTCCATTTTCCAGTCAGTAACTGTTTATGTCAACGACTATTAAGTTTGAATTTGGATTTGAATAAACCTATTCCCTCCATAAGTGTAGAATCTTGTAGTAGGCGGTAAATGAGGCACAGATCTCCCCTAAGCCTTCTGTATTTTAAAGTATACAATTTCAAATCCTTCAGCCTGTTTTTGTAGTTTTTCCCTTTCATTCCTATTATTGCCCTACTGAATCATCTCTGTACTCTTTCAATTTTGTTAATGTCATCCTTTATGTATGGAGACCACACTTGCACACAGTACTCAAGATGAGGTCTCACCAGAGCATTATACAATGGCAACATAACTTCTTCTGTCCTGCTTGCCACATGTCTAAATACACAGTTTAGATTCTGGTTTGCCTTTTTAACTTGTTTGGTACAATGCAATGTGTTTACATGTACTCAAGGCCCCTGGAATTCTGCGGTTCTGAGGTTGTGGAATTTGCTGCAGAATTTGCACCATGCCACAGAATATATATAGTGCCGTAGAATTCATTGTTTTTGGTGAATTTTCATATAAATATACTGTTTTTCTATAGTGTCAGGCTTTCTTTCCCACCTCATTTATCCTGAAGCCCCTCTTCTATGCTCAGCACATGATGTTTTCGATGACATCACATCACATTTAGCCAATGACAGGACTGCATTCTGCCAGAGAAATGAATAAATCATGCCTCAGAAATCAGAAAATGCTGCCACAGAACACCAGGGGCACTGCGTGTACTATACAGTATATGTGTATATCTGTGTTATGTGTTTACATGTACTATACAGTATATGTGTATATCTGTGTTATGTGTTTACGTGTACTGTACAGTATATGTGTATATCTGAGTTATGTGTTTACGTGTACTGTACAGTATATGTGTATATCTGGGTTATGTCTTTACATGTACTATACAGTATATGTGTATATCTGGGTTATGTGATTACATGTACTATACAGTATATGTGCATATCTGGGTTATGTGTTTACATGTACTGTACAGTATATGTGCATATCTGGGTTATGTGTTTACATGTACTATACAGTATATGTGCATATCTGGGTTATGTGTTTACATGTACTATACAGTATATGTGTATATCTGGGTTATGTGTTTACATGTACTATGCAGTATATGTGTATATCTGGGTTATGTGTTTACATGTACAATACAGTATATGTGCATATCTGGGTTATGTGTTTACATGTACTATACATGTATATCTGGGTTATGTGTTTACATGTACTATGCAGTATATGTGTATATCTGGGTTATGTGTTTACATGTACTATACAGTATTTGTATATATCTGTGTTATGTGTTTTCACGCACTATACAGTATACGTGTATATCTGGGTTATGTGTTTACATGTACTATACAGTATATGTGTATATCTGGGTTATGTGTTTACATGTTCTATATACTATATGTGTATATCTGGGTTATGTGGTTACATGTACTATGCAGTATGTGTGTATATCTGGGTTATGTGTTTACATGTACTATATCAGAATATGTGTATATCTGGGTTATGTGTTTACATGTACTATACAGTATATGTGTAAGTCTGGGTTATGTGGTTACATGTACTATGCAGTATATGTGTATATCTGGGTTATGTGTTTACATGTACTATGCAGTATATGTGTATATCTGGGTTATGTGTTTACATGTACTATACAGTATATGTGTATATCTGGGTTATGTGTGTACATGTACTATACAGTATATGTGTATATCTGGGTTATGTGGTTACATGTGCTATGCAGTATATGTGTGTATCTGGGTTATGTGTTTTTATGTACTATACAGTGTATGTGTATATCTGGGTTATGTGTTTATGTGTACTATACAGTATATGTGTATATATGTGTTATGTGTTTTCATGTACCATACAATATATGTGTATATCTGGGTTATGTGTTTCATAAGTTTCATAGGTTCATAGGTTTTTTCAAGCTAGAGAACAATAGTCCATAATGCTTGCCTATTAATTTGGCTATAATTACATATATTTATCTTTATCTGTCATCACCAGATCCAAGTTTTTTTGACTGTATCAATATCTGCACTTTCTACTACAACAGTAGGAAGATTATTCCATATTGGAATTGATCTTATACTGAACCAGTTTTTCCTCCTTAATGAATTCCATTTTCCAGTCAGTAACTGTTTATGTCAACGACTATTAAGTTTGAATTTGGATTTGAATAAACCTATTCCCTCCATAAGTGTAGAATCTTGTAGTAGGCGGTAAATGAGGCACAGATCTCCCCTAAGCCTTCTGTATTTTAAAGTATACAATTTCAAATCCTTCAGCCTGTTTTTGTAGTTTTTCCCTTTCATTCCTATTATTGCCCTACTGAATCATCTCTGTACTCTTTCAATTTTGTTAATGTCATCCTTTATGTATGGAGACCACACTTGCACACAGTACTCAAGATGAGGTCTCACCAGAGCATTATACAATGGCAACATAACTTCTTCTGTCCTGCTTGCCACATGTCTAAATACACAGTTTAGATTCTGGTTTGCCTTTTTAACTTGTCTGGTACAATGCAATGTGTTTACATGTACTCAAGGCCCCTGGAATTCTGCGGTTCTGAGGTTGTGAAATTTGCCGCAGAATTTGCACCATGCAGCAGAATATATATAGTGCCGCAGAATTCATTGTTTTTGGTGAATTTTCATATAAATATACTGTTTTTCTATAGTGTCAGGCTTTCTTTCCTACCTCATTTATCCTGAAGCCCCTCTTCTATGCTCAGCACATGATGTCTTCAATGACATCACATCACATTTAGCCAATGACAGGACTGCATTCTGCCAGAGAAATGAATAAATCATGCCTCAGAAATCAGAAAATGCTGCCACAGAACACCAGGGGCCCTGCGTGTACTATACAGTATATGTGTATATCTGTGTTATGTGTTTACATGTACTATACAGTATATGTGTATATCTGTGTTATGTGTTTACATGTACTGTACAGTATATGTGTATATCTGAGTTATGTGTTTACGTGTACTGTATGGTATATGTGTATATCTGGGTTATGTGTTTACATGTACTATACAGTATATGTGTATATCTGGGTTATGTGATTACATGTACTATACAGTATATGTGCATATCTGGGTTATGTGTTTACATGTACTGTACAGTATATGTGCATATCTGGGTTATGTGTTTACATGTACTATACAGTATATGTGCATATCTGGGTTATGTGTTTACATGTACTATACAGTATATGTGCATATCTGGGTTATGTTTAATGTACTATACAGTATCGTGTATATCTGGGTTATGTGTTTACATGTACAATACAGTATATGTGCATATCTGGGTTATGTGTTTACATGTACTATACAGTATATGTCATATCTAGGTTATGTGTTTACATGTACTATACATAGTGTATATCTGGGTTATGTGTTTACATGTACTATGCAGTATATGTGTATATCTGGGTTATGTGTTTACATGTACTATACAGTATATGTATATATCTGTGTTATGTGTTTTCACGCGCTATACAGTATACATGTATATCTGGGTTATGTGTTTACATGTACTATACAGTATATGTGTATATCTGGGTTATGTGTTTACGTGTACTATATAGTATATGTTTATATCTGGGTTATGTGGTTACATGTACTATGCAGTATCTGTGTATATCTGGGTTATGTGTTTACATGTACTATATCAGAATATGTGTATATCTGGGTTATGTGGTTACATGTACTATGCAGTATATGTGTATATCTGTGTTATGTGTTTACATGTACTATGCAGTATATGTGTATATCTGGGTTATGTGTTTACATGTACTATATAGTATATGTGTATATCTGGGTTATGTGTGTACATGTACTATACAGTATATGTGTATATCTGGGCTATGTGGTTACATGTGCTATGCAGTATATGTGTATATCTGGGTTATGTGTTTTAGTGTACTATACAGTGTATGTATATATCTGGGTTATGTGTTTATGTGTACTATACAGTATATGTGTATATCTGTGTTATGTGTTTTCATGTACCATACAATATATGTGTATATCTGGGTTATGTGTTTACATGTACTATACAGTATATGTGTATATCTGGGTTATGTGTTTGCATGTACTATACAGTATATGTGTATATCCGGGTTATGTGTGTAGATGTACTATACAGTACATGTGTATATCTGAGTTATGTGTGTACATGTACTATACAGTATATGTGTATATCTGGGTTATGTGTTTACAAGTACTTAAGCAATAATGCCTGACAGGGTGTGTCTCGTGCTGGGATAACGTCATGCCTCAGGTGGCTGGGCATGAGGCCGCAGGCTGAGTGCATATAACAACTGAGGCGTGATGTCATCCCAAACGACACACACCCAGGAGGGCATTATTGCTATTATACATTGGCACTTTGTCACTTTGTTTTATATATATATATATATATGATAATAAAAATAATTTTAAAGAATGTTGAAAAATATTTTTGTTTCTTAAGAGGACATGCAAAAAAGAGGTCATCTAGCTCATCATCCAAACAATCATCTACAGGTTCACAGTGAGTCTGAGACTAGACCCATGATGTGCTGGGATAACGTCACGGGTCCAGCCCAAGACTGACCAATCGGAGTCCAGGATTTTTTCTTGCCATTGTATAATGTACAGTATGTGCATATATCTGGGTTATGTGTTTATGTGTACTATACAGTATGTGTGTGTATATATATCTGGTTATGTGTTTACATGTACTATACAGTAAATGTGTATATCTGGGTTATGTGTTTATGTGTACTATACAGTGTATGTGTATATCTGTGTTATGTGTGTACATGTATTATACAGTATATGTGTATATATGGGTTATGTGTTTATGTGTACTATACAGTATGTGTGTGTATACATATATATATATATATATATATATATATATATATATATTATAGTGTTTACATGTACTCTACAGTATATGTGCATATCTGGGTCATGTGTTTACATGTAGTATTCAGAATATGTGTGTATATCTGGGTTATGTGGTCACATGTACTATACAGTATATGTTTATATCTGGGTTATGTGTGTAAATGCACTATATAGTATAAGTGTATATCTATGTTATGTGGTTACATGTACTATACAGTATATGGGTATATCTGGGTTATGTGTTTATGTGTACTATACAGTATATTTATATATCTGGGTTATGTGTGTGTGTACTGTACAGTGTATGTGTATATCTGTGTTATGTGTGTACATGCACTATACAGTATATATGTACATATGGGTTATGTGTTTATGTCTACTATACAGTATGTGTGTGTATATATATCTGGTTATGTGTTTACATGTACTATACAGTATATGTGCATATATGGGTTATGTGGTTACATGTAGTTGTCCCCCCTTCCCTCCTCACTGGATTCTACCCTCACATCTTGGTATACCCAATGCTGCACTTTTCACCCTCTTGCCACCCTTCCTACATTCCTTCTCCCACCTACCATCTTCCCTCTCCCTATGACTCTGGCACTTCTTATCTCTTGTCTATTTTTTCTGACAATTGCCGCTGGCTGCCTTGTTACAATGCTACCCTTGAACTGTATTAATCTGTACTCTGTTTGCAATGTCCACATTGTTGTAATGCCTGTCTTGATGTTCCCCATAATTTGTATTTCTCTGACGTGGAACCTTTGTAAAAGAGCCATGGCTCAAAGGTATTTGTAATCCTAGACTTGATAAATAAATAAATAAATTGATAAATAAATGTACTATACAGTATATGTGTATATCTGTGTTATGTGTGTACATGTACTATACAGTATATGTGTATATATAGGTTATGTGTGTACATGTACTATACTGTAAATGTGTATACCTGGGTTATGTGTTTACATGTACTATACAGTATATGTGTACATATGGGTCATGTGTGTACATGTACTATACAGTATATGTGTATACCTGGGTTATGTGTGCACATGTACTATACAGTATATGTGTATATATGGGTTATGTGTGTACATGTACTATACAGTATATGTGTATATCTGGGTTATGTGTGTAAATGTACTATACGGTATATGTGTATATATGGGTTATGTGTGTACATGTACTATACAGTATGTGTATATATGATTTATGTGGTTACATGTACTATACAGTTTATTTGTAAATCTGGGTTATGTGTGTACATGTACTATACAGTGTATGTGTATGTCTGGGTTATGTGTGTACAGGTACTATACAGTATATGTGTATATCTGGGTTATGTGTGTACATGTACTATACAGTATATGTGTATATCTGGGTTATGTGGTTACATGTACAATACAGTTTATTTGTATATCTGGGTTATGTGTGTACATGTACTATACAGTATATGTGTATATATGGGTTATGTGTTTATGTGTATTATACAGTATATGTGCATATCTGGGTTATGTGGTTAAATGTACTATACAGTATATGTGTATATCTGTGTTATGTGTGTACATGTACTATACAGTATATGTGTATATCTGGGGTAATGTGTTTACATGTACTATAAAGTGTATGTGTATATCTGGGTTATGGGGTTACATGTACTATACAGTATATGTGTAAGTCTGGATTCTGTGTTTACATGTACTGTACAGTATATGTGTATACTGAGTTATGTGTTTACTTGTACTATACAGTATTCATGTATATCTGGGTTATGTGTTTACATGTACTATACAGTATATGTGTGTATCGGGGTTATGTGGTTACATGTGCTATACAGTATATGTGTATATATGGGTTATGTGTTTACATATACTATACAGTATATGTGTATATCAGGGTTATGTGTTTATGTGTTCTATACAGTATATGTGTCTATATGGGTTATGTGTTTATGTGTACTATACAGTATATGTGTATATCTGGGTTATTTGTTTACATGTACTATACAGTATATGTGTTATGTGGGTTATATGTTTATGTGTACTATACAGTATATGTGTATATCTGGGTTATGTGTTTACGTGTACTATACAGTATATGTGTATATCTGGGTTATGTGTTTATGTGTACTATACAGTGTATGTGTATATCTGTGCTATGTGTTTACATGTACTATACAGTTTATGTGTAAATATGGGTTATGTGTTTATGTGTACTATACAGTATGTGTCTGTGTATATATATATATATATATATATATATATATATATATAGATATAGTTATGTGTTTACATGTACTATATACAGTATATGTGCATATCTGTGTTATGTGGTTACATGTACTATACAGTATATGTGTTATCTGGGTTATGTGTTTATGTGTACTATACAGTATATGTGCATATATGGGTTATGTGTGTACATGTACTATACAGTATGTGCGTATATCTGGGTTATGTGTTTACATATACTATACATTATATGTGTATATCGGGGTTATGTGTTTATATGTACTATTCAGTATATGTGTATATATGGGTCAGGGCCAGATTAAGGCAAAGACAACATAGGCACTAGCATTGGCCCCCCATCTGCCAGTAGGCCCCCTAACAATCCACCAACTATATTTATTACATACCCATTTCTTTGTGCTGAATTTTCTTGTTATGGACTTGACTGCTGAATAAGATGAACAAGGCAGAAGCTGAACTGTGATGGAAATCTCACCTCCCTGAGTAGGTGTTAAGTACAGCTGATGACTTCAGGGGGCTGGAACCAGATTAACCTTTAAAGTGTAAAGATGCCCTATTCCTTTGCTTTGCCTGCTTGACTGGGAAGCTCACCTCCCTTATTAGGTGTTAAGTACAGGTGCTAACTATGTGGTGCACCAGCCAGACTAAATTTTTATGGGAAAATAGGACAATTTCCTTTGCTGTGTCTCCCACTCCCCTGGTATCCCAACTGGGAAGAAGTAGCTAGACAGATCCCTGCCCCCCAAATTTGGTGTTCCTGACAGAAAGAGAATGACTGGTGGAGCAAATCTTAAATGGGGGCCCCCTGCAGTAGTTTGTCCACTACTCGTCTCATCTGTTGTGCATTTGAGGGGAGGGGCTATCATTCATACTGGAAGGATCAGACAGCCAGTAGAGCCAGCTTATTGGAGAGCCTGTTCCAAGCTCCAGCTGTCTCTCATTAGCACGTGGATGTTCTGTGACATTCCATGGCCCTGGATCATGTACTATGCAGACAGTGGTTGTGGTTCACAAATCCAAGTGTTCTGAGTCTACATGTTTTCCAGGTTCTTTGCTTGAAGCTGTAACTACTATGCTGTACAATACTGCCTAATGCTTTAATTAATTTTTAAACTCCTTGACTGGAATTGGATTATCAAATGACATTGCAGAGGGACTGGAAGGAAAGGCATGCCTTTTTGCAGATGACACAAATCTCTGCAACAGGGTTGATACACAAGGAGAGTGAAAAGGATGAGAAGGGACTTGGCAAGGTTGGAGGAATGGTCAGAAGTATGGCAGCTTGGATTCAATGCAAAGAAGTGCAAAATAATACACCTGGAAAAAAAAACCCAGGGAAGATTACACAATGGAGGGGGGAGTAGTAACAACAACAACAAGCATTTGTCAATACCGAACGTTCACTTGCAGGTATTTGCAGTGGTGTTTGGCATGTATGGTGCTTTACCCTAATGCCCTGTGTGATTGCTGGTATTTGCACAATAAATTGTCAGCATGATCTTTTTGTTACCCCCATTGTGCGCTACATAGGCGGAAACACGTTTTGGGCAGGATGTGAAAAATGACAGCTGTACTGCTTATAAGGAAGTGTGGTAAAATGGCAATGTTGAAAATCTGGAGTGGAAATATTGAAAATTTGCAAACCTACGAGCGTGCGTGGGAACTGTGCAACGCACGCTCATAAAACAGTCATTTTCAGGAATTTTTCACCAAATTTTCAACATTGCCATTTTAACACCTCTGCTAATGAACTGTGTCACTGTGATTTTCTTACTGGAGTCCCATACATTGATTTGTACACCGACTAAGCCATTGTACTACATGGGGAAACGATGTTTTGGGCAAGATGTGAAAAATGACAGCTGTACTGCTCATAAGGAGGTGTGGTAAAATGGCAATGTTGAAAATCTGGAGTGAAAATATTGAAATCGCAAACTTATGGCGTGCATAGGAACTGCATAACGCTCATAAAACAGTTATTTGTAGGACTTTTTCACCAAATTTTCAACAAGCCATTTCAAGATCTCTTGCTCATGAACAGTGACACGGTGATTTTAATGTGTCCCACACTGAGTTCGCATTGAATCGACTGTGCCATTGTGTGCCATACGGGCGAAACATGTTTTGGGCAAGATGTGAAAAATGACAGCTGCAGTGCTCATAAGGAGGTGTGGTAAAATGGCAATGTTGAAATCTGGAGTGAAAATATTGGAAATTCGCAAACTTATGAGCGTGCATAGGAACTGCACAACGCACGCTCATAAAACAGTTATTTGTAGGACTTTTTCACCAAATTTTCAACATAGCCATTTTAAGATCTCTGCTCATGAACAGTGACACTGTGATTTTCTTAATGTGTCCCATACACTGAGTTCGCACACCGACTGTGCCATTGTGTGCTACATGGGCGGAAACATGTTTTGGGCAAGATGTGAAAAATGACAGCTGCAGTGCTCATAAGGAGGTGTGGTAAAATGGCAATGTTGAAAATCTGGAGTGAAAATATTGAAAATTCACAAACTTATGAGCGTGCATAGGAACTGTGCAACGCAGACTCATAAAACAGTCATTTATAGGAATTTTTTCACCAAATTTTCAGCACAGCCATTTTAAGACCTCTGCTCATGATCAGTGTCACTGTGATTTTCTTAATGTGTCCCATACATTGAGTTCACACACACCGACTGCGCCATTGTGCACTACATGGGTGGAAACACATTTTGGGTGAGATGTGAAAATGACAGCTGTACAACTCATAAGAAGGTGTGATAAAATGGCAATGTTGAGAAATCTAGGTGAAAATATTGAAAATTCGCGAACTTACGAGCCTGCATAGGAACTGCATAGCGCACCATAAAACATATCATTTTTGGAATTTTTGCCAAATTTTTCAACATGGGGTTTGGGACCCCTTCTCATGAATATGTCACTGTCATGGCATTATTCGAGGCCAAGGGTGATTTCATGCAGTGACTGTGCAGTGCCTGCGAAATCACCCTTTAGGCCTGAATAACGCCATGGCAGTGACATTATTTCATAAGAAAGGGGTCCCAAAACTCTATGTTGAAAATTTGGTGCAAAAATTCCAAAAAATGACTGAGATATGCAATAAAGTTGAAACCCCCTATGTAGCCCATTATACAGCTTACCGGCATTTCCTCAGTTCACGGTCGGCTTTGAAGACTGCAGACATGTTCTTGGTCCACTGAAGATCATCGTGCCAAGATCCAGAGGTAAGTATGGGGAGGCTGGGTGTGCAGTGGGTGGGTGCGGGTTGTGGGAGGGTTGGGAGACATGCACCGCAGGACCGTTTAGTTTACAGGAAAAAAAAAGATGGCGTGGGATGTTTGCCATGCTGGGTGGGCTCCAGCATGGCAGAAAGATGATGGGGGGCCAAGGAGCTGGCCAGGGATTGGGCACCCCATGGGCAAAACAAACCAGCAGTTTGCTGCACGCTGGAGGTGGGCTCCCAGCGTGGCAGCAGATAACGGGGGGCGTGGAGCCGATGGGGATTGGGCACCCTCGTCAGCAAAACAAACAACGTTTGCCATGCTGGGGTGGGCTCCCAGTGTGGCAGGAAAGCTTTGGGGCGGCGCTGACGCGCGGGGGAGCACGTGACGGAGGGGACGGCGGCGGCGCTCAGTATGGCAGTGGTGTTCCTTTGAAGCAAAGGAACACCGCTGTCATACTGAGCTCCTGCACCCATTGGTGCAGGACCACCATGCCTGCTCAAGGGAGCAGTGCATTGGATGGGAGAGGCACACCTCCAAGTGTGCTACTCTCCCAAAACGTTCCTTGCGCATGCTCGCAAGCGAGCATAAAAATGGAAGTGGACCTGGGAGTAATCATATCAGATGACCTTAAGGTTAGCAAGCAATGTGAGAAGGCAGTAGGGAGGGCTGGGGGGATACTGTATATGGAGAGGCACCACCAGTAGAAAACAGGAAGTTGTTATCCCTCTGTACAGTTAGTTGATGAGACCGCATCTGAAGTACTGTGTCCAGTTCTGGAGACCCCATCTCTGCAATGATATAGACAGGATGGAGGCAGTCCAGAGGAGGTCAACTAAAATGGTGCAGGCCTGGGGAAAAAAATAAAGATTGATTGTGGGGGGACTTCTCTCATTCATAGAGGTGGTGAGGGGTATTGGCACCGTCTCCCAGGGCAACCCACTCATTACATCTCAATGCCAGCAATGTTCTGCCCAGCTTGGAGCTTATCATGTGGAGTAGGAATAGGTGTAGAAAGGCAGCCACTTGACTGACATCTTTGTCTCTGGCTATTGAGACTGCTCCATATGCAGAGATGGCATGGGGTTAGTAGTACTCTATATATGCAGAGGTGGGATGGGGTTAGTAGTACTCTCTATATATGCAGAGGTGGAATTGGGTTAGTAGTACTCTCTAAATATGCAGAGGTGGGATGTGGTTAGTAGTACTCTCTATATATGCAGAGGTGGGATGGGGTTAGTAGTACTCTCTATATATGCAGAGGTGGAATTGGGTTAGTAGTACTCTATATATGCAGAGGTGGAATGGGTTAGTAGTACTCTCTATATATGCAGAGGTGGGATGGGTTAATAGTACTCTCCATATGCAGAGGTGGGATGGGGTTAGTAGTACTCTCTATATGCAGAGGTGGGATGGGGTTAGTAGTAATCTCTATATATGCAGAGGTGGGATGGGGTTAGTAGTACTCTCTATATATGCAGAGGTGGGATGGGGTTAGTAGTGCTCTCATATATGCAGAGGTGGGATGGGGTTAGTAGTACTCTCTATATATGCAGCGGTGGGATGGGGTTAGTAGTACTCTCTATATGCAGAGGTGGGATGGGGTTAGTAGTTCTCTCATATATGCAAAGGTGGGATGGGGTTAGATGTACTCTCTATACATGCAGAGGTGGGATGCAGTTAGTAGTACTCTATATGCAGAGGTGGGATGGGGTTAGTAGTACTCTCTATATACAGAGGTGGGATGGGGTTAGTAATACTCTATATGCAAAGGTGGGATGGGGTTAGTAGTACTCTCTATATATGCAGAGGTGGGATGGGGTTAGTAGTACTCTCTATATGCAGAGGTGGGATGGGGTTAGTAGTACTCTCTATATGCAGAGGTGGGATGGGATTAGTAGTACTCTCTATATGCAGAGGTGGGATGGGATTAGTAGTACTCTCTATATATGCAGAGGTGGGATGGGTTAGTAGTTCTCTCTATATATGCAGAGGTGGGATGGGGTTAGTAGTACTCTCTATATGCAGAGGTGGGATGGGGTTAGTAGTACTCTCTATATATGCAGAGGTGGGATGGGGTTAGTAGTACTCTCTATATATGCAGAGATGGGATGGGGTTAGTAGTACTCTCTATATGCAAAGGTGGGATGGGGTTAGTAGTACTCTCTATATGCAGAGGTGGGATGGTGGTAGTGGAGAAATAATGCAAATGTGTGGAGGTGTCATCATGTGTAGGAGTGGGATAGATGGGGAGCAATACTCCCCATACAGGGGCAGTAGGATGAAGGGATGGCGTGTTCCCCATGTACAGAGCTGATATGCAGTGGGAGGAAAGCTCCCCATGTGTGGAGGTTGAATGAAGGGGGAGGAGTGCTCCCTATATGCAAGAGGTGGGATGCAGTGGGAGAAGTGTTCTCCATGTGGGGCAGGAAAAATGTAGTGGGAGAAGCACTAGACGGGTCAGGTGATGAGTGCTCACAATGTATGGAGGTTGGATGAAGGTGGAACAATGATACCTATGTGTGGAGATGGAATGAAGGGAATAGTACTTTCCATGTTCAAGTTCAAGTTTATTGTGAAGGGATAAACTCCATTGAGCAAGCTCATTTGTAAGGAGATCCCTTGTACAAGCAATGATAAAGACAATACATGGTGTGAGATACAAAAAGTAAGGACACATAATAGAAATTAATATAAAGCAATTTTCTTTGCATTAGTATATACAATATGTACAATGTTGCATTCAACAAGGATTGAGACCAAATATGATTGCATAAGACACTATGAGAATAGAGGAATTTAATGGATGGCTAAGAACCTGGTGTTGTGCTAAAGGGTATGGGCTGTTGGGGGTTGGGGAGGGACCTGGGAGGACAGTAGTCTCTATGCCAAGGACAGACTACACTTGAGTGAGGAGGGAAAGAAAGTGTTGAAACAGAGGACGGAGGAGTACATAGAGGAAGTTGGGAATTTAAACTAGGAGTGGGGGGTGGCAGTTGGGGAAGAGATATGCAGAGACCACAGGTTGGGAAATCATATGAGCTTATCCCCCATAACAGTGACAAAGGACAAATGGCAAGTACTGTTGGTGATGCTAGGAAAGGAGGGCAGGATGGGAGGGGGGAAAAGGGTGGAAGGTGGTTACCCTTAATGCTAGGAGCCATGGGAGGAAAACTGCAGTTACAGGTTCTCATGGCAGAGGGAGAGGTGGACATTGCAGTCATCATGGAAACATGGGCCACCCAATACAATGACTGGGACCTGTCTGTACCAGGGTACAGATTATTTCGTAGGGACAGAGTGATTGGGAAGGGGGTGGCACTATATGTGAAGGAAGGACTGAAGTGTGTAAGGGAGGAAGGGGAGGAGGGTAGTACAGAGTCACTTTGGATGCAAATCCAGGATTCCAAGAATAGGATTCTTAGAATGGGAGTGGTGTACAGGCCACCATCTCAGATGGAGGAGTTAGACAGGGAACTAGCGGGACAGATCAGGAGGACCTGCGAGAAGGGTAGTGTGGTGATTGTGGGGGACTTCAACATGCCAGGAGTGGACTGGTGCACCCCAACAACCAGGAACAGAAGGGAGCAGGTACTGCTGGATGCCTTCCAGGACAGCTTCCTGCTGCAAATGGTCAGTGAACCAACCAGGTTAGAAATACCCTTGACCTTGTGCTGGCAAATGGAAACTTTGTGAGAGAACTTACAGTGGAGGAACCGCTGTCAGGGAGTGACCACCGCTCAGTATGGCTCACATTGGACATGGGCAAGGAAGGAGTGGAATCTGGCACAATAGTGCTGGACTTCAGGAGGGCTGACTTTGGGAGGATGGGGGAAGTTGTAAAAGGGTACCTGGCCAGAATTCAATCTAGTATGGACACTAACCACAGGTGGGAGCTCATAAAGCTGGGGATAGTGGAGGCAACCAAAACCTGCTGCAAAGCCCAGAGCAAGAAGGCTAGGGCTAAGAAACTGATCTGGTTGAGCAAGGAGGTCATGGAAAAGGTAAGGAGGAAAAGAGCTGCTTTTAGGAAGTACAAGAAAACAAGGAGGGGGGAGGACAGGGAGGAGTACTTGACAGAATCGAAGGAGGTGACAAGGGCAGTAAGGGAGCCAAAGTATCTCTGGAACTCAAGCTGGCACAAGGCATTAAGAAGGGGAGAAGGACTTCTTTAAGTACATCAGGAGAAAAGGAGCTATGAGGACCACATAGTAAGGATTAGGAAGGAGGGTTGGGTGGAAGCACTCGTATAAGCGAAGCACTAAATGAGTACTTCTGCTCAGTATTTACTAAAGAGAAGAGGGGGTGACACCCAGGTGGGAGAAATGGTAGAAGCAGGGGGGGAAGTGGTGACAGATGGGGAAATCACGGAGAGCAGAGTTCAAGAGGGTTTGAAGGCACTGAGGGTGGACAAGGCGCCAGGCCCAGATGGCATCCACCCCAGGGTACTGAAGGAGCTGGCAGAGGTCCTTGCAGGACTTTTGGCAGACCTATTTAATGTCTCACTACATTCGGGGTGTGTACCTCAGGACTGGAGGATGGCTTATGTGGTGCCCCTCCACAAGAGTGGCCCCAAGGATGAACCAGGAAACTACAGACCAGTGAGCCTCACATCCATCGTGGATAAGCTAATGGAGACTATCCTGAAGGAGAGGTGGCAGCCCTCCTAGAGGCCAAAGGACTACAGGACAGCAGACAGCATGGCTTCATCGTGGCAGATCCTGCCAAACCAACCTGGTCGAGTTCTATGACTGGGTAATTAGGGCAACTGGACAGGGCTATGCAGTGGATGTCCTGTATCTGGACTTCAGTAAGGCATTCGACCCAGTGCCACATGGAAGGCTGGGAAGGAAGTTAGTAGGCACAGGGCGGGTGCAAAGCTGGTGAGATGGGTAGGAAACTGGCTGCAGGAAGGCAACAGAGGGTGGTGGTGGGTGGGGAGCTCTCACACCCAAGGGTAGTGATGAGCGGTGTTCCACAAGGCTCAGTGTTGGGACCAGTGTTGTTTGGGATATTCATTGCAGACATATCATGGGACATCAAGAGCAAAGATCAGTCTGTTTGCTGATGATACCAAGGTAGGCGCGGTGGTGGATGACCTAGGGGATGGCAGGGTTGCAGGATGATCTGGAAAAGCTTGAAACCTGGTCAGACACCTGGCAACTGGGCTTTAATGCCAAAAAGTGCAGGTGCTGCATTTTGGGATGAAGAACCCAAGGAGGAGTTACCAGCTAGGGGAGTGCAGCTAGCCCAGACAGAGGAGAGAAGGATCTGGGGTGCTCATTACAGGGTCAATGAACAACTCAGCACAATGTAGGAAGACAGCTGCAAAGGCCAACAAAATGCTGGGTTGTATTGCAAGGGCATTTCCTCGAGGAGGAGGAGGTGATTCTGCCACTGTATAGGTCATTAGCTAGACCACACCTGGAGTACTGCATGCAGTACTGGCATCCATATCTGAAGAGGGACATTAAGTTACTGGAGGGGGTGCAGTGCAGGGTGACAAAGATGATCAAGGGGCTGGGGGACTTATCATGCGAGAGGAGGTTGAAGGAGTTGAACATGTACTCACTGGAGGAGAGGAGAGACAGGGGTGACATGATTGAAACCTTTAAATACATGAAAGGAATAAACAAAATGGGTACAGAGGGGCCGTTCAAAGTAAGGGAGGGGAGGGCCACCAGGGGTCATGATATGAGACTGGAGTGAGGAAGGTTCAGGAGGGAGATGAGGAGACACTTTTTTACAGAGAGGGTGGTGGCTGGGTGGAATGCGTTACCTGCTGAAGTGGTATGCAGTAGAACAGTGGACTGCTTCAAATGAGGATGGGATGGGACAGGACAAGGGGGAGGGTTAATGAAGGGGATGGGTGGAAGGGAGGGGCAGCTGCAGAATAAGGGGTGCTAGCTGCACATTCGAGCAGACTTGATAGACCTCTAGGCCTTTATCTGCTGGCAAATTTCGTATGTTCATACTATGTCCACCATGTGGAAGAGGGCTGGAGAAGGAGAATAGCTCCCCATATGCAAGGGAGGTATGGGGGGAGTGCTTCCCATGTGTGGAGGTGGGATGTATGGGGGAACAGTCAGTTAATGGCCACTATCCTTGATTTATAGGAGGCAGTATAGCACAGTGGTTAAAGGCTCTGAGCTGCAAACCTAGAGACCTGAGTTTGAATCCCACAGCCCCCACTTGCATGCTGTGTGACCCTGAGTAAGTCACTTAACTTTCTTGTGCTTCCAGGTCGCACCTGTAAACAAGCTTCTGCTTAGTGTCTCTCTCCTGGTTAAATAAATAAAAAGATCCTAGACCCCACTCCACGCTGTGTGTGAAACTTTTTGGAATGGGCACAGTTTGTGACGGGGAAGATGTGCAGTCCACATCACTTCTCTGGCTGCTGTAATCTATTGGGTGATAGATTGGGGTGAAGCACCCACTGTATCCTACCCCCCACCCAGTAAAGTGGCAATAGTTGTAGAGGGGCAGATACAAGATCCAAATTTTTATATCTCAGTACCTCAGGGTGCTCTCCATGGGCAGAGCACATTAAGTTGGAGAGCATTTGGCTGAAGCAGAGTGTTCTGCAAGTGTAGAGCTGTGGCATATGGTGTGGAAGTGCCAGTCACTTAAAGCCCACTCCAACCTTCATGCTAGCTCTGGTGGAGCAGAGATGGATATGAAGGGACTGATTTCCAACTTGCATCTCTATCCCTGGCTGCTGCAGGGTGCTACCCTTGAGTGGAGTTGGGATGGGGGATGGGGCATCATTCTCCTAGAGCCATCTACCTAGAGCCCATCCCTGGCTCTCTCTGGGTGCTCCTTTTGTGAAGTGGTGGAATAGATGCACTAGGTTTTACATTGTGTCTCTCCTGGTCTCTCTCTCTCTCTGTCTCTCACTCTCTCTGACCTCCACTCCCCCAAGGTGAAAGAAAAACTCTGCAGCACTGCTTTCTGTCCCGATCACGTCACTCTTGCTGCCACTTTCTCTGCCTCTCTGTATGTGCTGTCTGCTTCTACTGAACTTCAGAAAGACAAATAGAGAGCCAGACCAACAGCAAGATGCCAGAAGTGTAAGCAGCAATAAAATGGTTGGCAACTGAACTCGGGCACATACACTGTACTCCACTTTTCTGTCTGGTGGTGGGGGGGGTTGACACTGTCTCTGACTGGAACAGATTGGACCTGCACATATATGCCACACTGGAAGTGGCTATTGCTTTTGCTCTGTCTCTCTCAGGGGTGGAGTGAGGGAATAGACACTGCTAGGGGACAAACCACCCATTTAAATGAATGTTCAGGTGCAGGTCTGGGAGCCAAAGGTCATAGGGTTAAGGTCATTACATTGCACTGCCCCCCATTTTACAAAGTCAAGGAGGCACTGCAACAGTGACAGCCTGTGACCTGGCGATCACTCTCATTCTGCTTACTCACCACATTTCAGCATGTTGGTGTCACTGTTTGGGGGCTCTCTCTCTCTCTCTGCTCTGTCCCTGACACTGGTGCCACTCACCACCTCTTTTGATCCTGCACTCTCTTTCTGGGGGGGGAAGCACTGTTGCCTCTCCTTCTTGGTGTCTGTCCCTGCAGCCTGTGTGTCTCTCTCCCTGCCATCCAGGGATAGGCTACAGCTCTGCAGGCAATGCTGCCTCACTTCTCAACACTCTTGTTCCTTGTATTGTGCGATGGGGTGGGGGGCACACTAAGTTAGCATGGACACTAGGAGATCCATGGATGGTCAGTGGGAACCATCACAGAGAGCAATGTTCAGACTGGGCATTGTGGCACACAAGAAGCACTGGAGAGAGGACCTCAGGGACAAGAACATGCACTGTCATTCACAGAGAGACACAAACAAGTTCAACGCAGACATCTGTCTGGGGAAGGATAAATGATATTTACTTGTTCTTTACTGCTAGGACCATTTACTGCTTATGGCACAGAGAGTGGGGGATTCAGTGTATAGCTGGGTACCCGGACATCTGAAGGATTGGTGGGGAGACAAGCAATAAGATCAGTAAGGGTAAAAATGAAAGAAATGAAGCGCTCTCATTCGAGCACTTTATTTCTTTTAACTGGGGAACGGATTCCAGCTGTGAAACTGTGACCAGTGTCACAGTCTGGTTGCATGCTCATTACTCTGTCAGAGATGAGCCCACAGTAGATTGCTGTGCATTGGACTCATCCCTGACACACCTGTGAAATGTCATTCTACCACAGGATGCTTCTTGCACACATGCAAGGAAACAAAACAAGCATTTGTCAATGCCGAATGTTGTCTTTGCTGGCACTGGCATTGGCATTGTTAGTGCAGGAGTTAGAGATGCATAATAGGAATAGCAGTGAAGTATTGAACTGACGTCAACCTCACCCCCACCCTGCAGAGACTGACAGGTGTTGGGGTGAGCCTTTGGGTCGTCAGCTATAGCGCTTATGCCATTTTACCTCACCCTACCCTGTAGACACTGACAAGTGTTGTGGTGTGCTTTGGGATCTTTGGGCATTATACTTACCCCATTCCATAAGGAAATACACTGAGATGGGTGCAGTATAGGAGACTGGGGTGAACTTTGGGCTGAGCACTCCAAGGCACACCTCAATGCCTGTCACTGGCTGCAGGGTGTGGGGTGGAATGGCATGAGAATTACAGCCAATGATCCTGAGTCACACCCCTGACGCCTGTCAGTCTCTACAGGGTGGGGTGTTACAGTTGGAAACCCTAACGCCATAGGCATTTGTTGGTATTTTTACTCCAAATTTTCAACATGGGCTTTTTGTGACCCCACCTCATGAAAAGCAGCACTATCAGTTTGTTAGCGGAAAGGTGATTTCGCACACTGAATGTGCCATTTGTGACATTGTAAATTTGGAGTGAAAATATGAAAAATTGAAGTCATGAGCATGCATAGAAACTGCGCAACGCACGCCCATAACCCAATTATTTTGGGGGTTTTAAACCACATTTTCAACATAGGCATTTTGAGACCTCTCCTCATGAATAGTGGCACTGTGATTTTGTTAATCTGTCCCAAAAGTTGATTTCCCACAGTGACCATGTCATTGTGTGCCACAGGAGCAGAAACACATTTTGTGCAGGATGTGAAAAGTGACAGCTGCACAGTTCATAAGAAGGTGGGGGAAAATGCCAGTGTTGAAAATCTGGCATGAAAATATTGCAAATTTACGAAGTTACAAGGGTGCATGGGAACTGTGCAATGCATGTTTGTAACACAGTAATTTTATGGACTTTCATCACCAAATTTAAAACATAGGCATTTTAAGACCTCTGCTCATGAACAGTGTCACTGTCATTTTCTTAATCTGTCCCTAAAACTGATTCCCCGGAGCGACCGTGCTATTCTGTGCCGGAAGTGTGAAAACACATTCCAACCAGGATATGTAAAATGACAGCTGTACTGTTCATAAGGAGATGTGGGAAAATGCCAATGTTGAAAATCTGGAGTGAAAATATTACAAATTCATGAAGTTACGAGAGTGCATAGAAACTGCGCAACGCATGCCCAGAAAACAGTCATATTTTGGATTTTTTTTCACCAAATTTGCAACATAGGATTTTTGAGAGCCCACCTCATAAATGGTCGGCTTTGAAGAGTGCAGACGTGTTCCCTGTCCACTGAAGATCATTGCCCCATGCTCTGAAGGTGTGGATGGGGGGGGGAGGCAGGGTGCCTAGAGGGTTGGCACGGGTTGAGGGAGGAGCCACTGGACTCATTGAGGGACCGTGTTCTACTTTACAGGGTAAAAAAAAAGAAAACATTGTGGGACTTTTTTTATTACAGGGGCATTTGGCATGCTGGGGTGGGCTCCCAGCATACCACCTAACTGTTTGGGGGGGCTGTAGCTGACAGGGGATTGGGCAACTCCATCGGCACATATGAGGGGGCAGGAGCAGAGGGAGATAGGGCACCCCCCTCGGCACACAACAAATGGGGAGGGGCATTATGCTGATGGGGAGTGGGCTCCCCCATTGGCTAGGAAAGACTGTGTGGGGGCGCATGATGCCGAGGGATGGGGCACCCCCCTAGGCACAGAACTGAAATGGGAGGGGGCATTATGCCGATGGGGAGTGGGCTCCCCCATTGCCACAGAAAGACTGTGTGGGGGTGCATGATGGCAAGGGGGATTAGGCACCCCCTCGGCACAGAACTGAAATGGGAGGGGGGCCATTATGCCAACGGGGAGTGGGTTCCCCTGTCAGCACATGAACTGGGTTGGGGCATGCCGACAGGGGGATTGGGCACCCCTGAAGTCAGAATTGTGGCAGGTGGTGGTGGTGACAGTCACTGCTGCCATGTTTATTGGACTGCTTCACCAGGAAGAGCACGTCAGGAGGCATGTTCTGGCGCTGCTGCATGAGGAGCTTGACTCTCATTGCAGTGGACCTTTTCTTAGATGTGGTGGCCACGTTACGTATTGCTGGTGTGCTGCCTGCATGCTGGCTTATTGGGAAATGAGGGACACACCTACTGATGTATGCCCTGCATTCACCCACAGTGACCGCACCTCCAAACTGCAATATGCTGGCTGGCACGCATGCGCGATCCAACATAAAAACTATAAAGAATTTAGGTTAGTGACTACCATAATTTGAAAGGTAGTTTTGTCCTGAATACAAAAATGTGAAATAATGCACTTGGGGTACAGAAATCCAGGGGCAGAGTTCATGTGGGTAGAGTGGTATTGACAGCATTAAGAAAGCACACATAAAAAAAAAAGTTTTTACATACAGTTGATTACTGTTTAACAATATTTTGCATCTATGGCTGCCATGGTACATCTGATGCAAACCCTTAAAGACATTCCTCACTTGAAGCGAAAAGTGTTGTGGGGGAGGCCATAACTGACTCCTTGTTTTTGTGTTAAAGAGGTCAGTTTCTTTACAGCAAAACAAGGAAAGGCATAATTTCCAAAATGTGCAGATGAACATGGGGACCACTTTTGTCCAGAGCATGCCACAACTGGCAGCAACCAGTTCAAGACTGCTACTACGCTGCCTAATACAATCAGGGGAAAACCAGAAGTAGTCTGCCAGCACCGAGATCAATATGGTTAAGGCACATTTACCAGAACTTACTGTTTAGAAAAGAATGAGAAAGTGACTGTGACAACGAACAAGTCTCAGACCAGATCTCTAGTTTGTTAATAGACTCCTCCTGAGTCTGATTGGTACGACTGCATGGGCCAAGCTCCATGGATGTTATGCCGTCATTAGATTTGTATAACTTCACTGTGAAAGCATGTAACTGGACTGCTGCCTGATGCGCTGCCACAATGCTCTGACCTAGTTTCCAGTGATTTTGTTTATTATTACTTACAGCTGATTGTGGTACAGTGAAAACACTGCATATTCTTTTCCACACTCATGCCACTCCTAACAGCTCTCCACAGCCATATCAACTCTGGCAAGAGTTTGTTCTGAAATGCAGTACAAGTGAACATTCCACAGATAATAAGAATAATGATAGCAGTGGTAGCAGCAGTTCTGTTGTCTGTACAAACATTCCCAGCGAAACAACTACTGTTGTTAGCACAATTGCTGTGAGTGCTAAAGTAATAGAGACAAACAATGACGTGATTGTTACTACTGATGCTGCTTCTATGGATACTGCCACTGCCCCATCATCTTAGAAACTGGTGACCTGCCATGTACTTCTAGAAAACTGTATGCCAAACCCAGTGTCACCACCACTCCAGCAGTATCGGCTAATTCCCATTGTAGTTCATCTACCTTACTTTACACTTGCAGTTCAAATTACATCACTGGAAATGAATCAAATGAAACAGAGTTTTTAGACCTCTCTTCCTTCTGTAGATGAGAGAAATGAGTGACACTGACACTAGCGTGAGTATTCCACCAGGAGCACTGTCTTATTCTGCTTTATTCCTGTCTAATTTGGTCAAATAATCTACAGCAAAAAAAGATTCTTTTTCACAAAAATCAAATTGTTCCAGGGTCACATCCACCGTATGGCAGTATTTTACTTTGCAGCTGGATGATGTCACAACAGTTATCTGTGTACACTGTAAAGCTTGAATTAGTCAAGGTATGCAAACAAGCCATCTAGCCACCACTGGTTTGTGAAATCATATAACACAAGCATTTGTCAATGTCAAATGTTGCTTACTTATATGTGCTGTTTAGGTATTTGGAAGTGATAGTACCATGCCTAGGAACTGTCATGTGCCCCTCCCCAGATATCCACTATCTCTTTCTGTTCAGTATTCACAGAAGAGGGGGAGGGGGCAAGGGCCACAGTAGTACAGCAGTTGCCAAGGGGGTGAAGAGGTGAACAATAGTCCATTCACAGGCAAAAGAGTCCTGCAGGAGCTGACTAAATTAAAGGTGGACAAAGCGATGGGTTCAGATGACATACACCCAAGGATATTAAGAGAACTGTGAAGAGAGATAGCAGTACCTCTGGCAGCCAGGTTCACTGAGTCATTCAACACAGGGGTGGTACCAGAGAATAGGAGGAGGGAACATGTGGTCCCTCTACACAAATACAGCAGCAGGGAGGAGATGGGGAACTATAGGCTGGTCAGTCTCACCTCAATAGCGTGGAAGATCATGGGGATATTGCTTAAAAAAGGATAATGGGGCATCTAGAAGCCATCAGAGCCCAGGACCATAGGCAACATGGATTCACAGTGGGGAGGTCATGTCAAACAAATCTGGTTGATTTCTTTGACTGGGTGACACAGGAAGCAAATCAGGATGGGGCAGTGGACAACGCTTACCTTGATTTCAGCAGAGCTTTTGACACCGTCCCACATAAGAGGCTGATAAACTAGCTGGGTAGGCTGGGCATGGGGGACAGGGTGGTAAACTGGGTTAAAAACTGGCTAACAGACAGGAGGCAGAGAGTGGTGGTAAATGGGGTATAGTCTGGGGAGAGGGGGTGACCAGTGGGGTGCTTCAGGGATTGGTCCTGGGGACAGTCCTGTTCAATTACTTCATTAGTGACATTGTAGAAGGGCAGAAGAGAATGGTCTGCCTGTTTGCAGATGACACCAAGATGTGTAACACAGTGGATACACTAGAGGGGTTGGAGAAAATGAGGAGGAACTTCGGGGAAGCTTGATAAATGGTCTGAGGACTGGCAACTGAAGTTTAATTCAAAAAAGTGCAAAATTATGCACCCGGGACACAGAAACCCTGGGGAAAGCTACAGGATGGGGGGAGGGGAGTTATTCACAGTCACAAAGAAGGAAAGGGACCTGGGGGAACTTATTTCAGATGATCTGAAAATGTCAAAGTTCTAAGGCAGCTGGGAAGGCCAGTGACATGCTGGGGTGCATAGGCAGGGGTATCACCAGCATAAGGAGGGAGATAGTGATGAAATTACATAAAACCATGGTCAGGCCTTACATGGAGTATTGTGCTCAGTTCTGGAGGTTGCACCTTCATAAGGATATTAACAGGCTGGAGATGGTCCAGAGAAGGGTGAATAAGATGGTACAGAGCTTGCAACACAAGACTTACGAGGAGAAATTAAGGGACCTCAATATGTACTCACTGGAAGAGAGGAGGGAAAGAGGGGATATGATAGAAACATTCAAGTACCTCAAGGGTATAAACAAGGTGCAGGGGGACATTTCATAATAGACGAGGGGCACAAGAATGAGGGGGCATGACATGAAATTGGAAGGTGGGAGGTTAAGAAGGAATGTGAGGAAGTTCTTCACAGAGAGGGTGGTGGACTTGTGGAATGGTCTGCCTCAGGAGGTGGTGGGAGCAAGCACTGTGAATGGATTCAAGCATGCTTGGGACAGGCATAGGGGAACCATAGAGGTACAACAGCGAGTGGGTCAGAAGCAGTAATCCAGTACAAGGGCTTATGGGCAGACTAGATGGGCCAGGCAGTTTGTATCTGCTGACAATTTCTATGTTTCTATGTCTGTGTCTCTTTATCCTAGGAATTACAGACAGAGAGACACACAAACATATGCCGCTTGCATGTTCTTCTCCCCACCATGTCCTCCCTAACACACTGCTATCTATAGACACAGAGAGAGAGGACACAGCACACATTGTCTCTTCAGTGCTGCTCCCCCAGTGTCTCTGTCTCTCTCCCTCTCTAGCTGTTACTCCCCTGTCTTGCTCTCTCTATGTCACTCTCTCTCTCTCTAAGCACCGAGCTCCGTCCTTGAATGTCAAGGAAAAAACTCAGTTGCCCTCTCTCACTGGGATGGGGGGGTTGGCAGAATGGGACACAGAGAACTTGTATGGGAGGTGGGAAAGCAGCACAGAGGTTCCCAAAGAAAAAGACACTAAGAGAGACAGAGGGGCCGGGAGAGAGAGAGAGACACACACACACCAAATGCACAGGTGTTGCAATAAGGACAGGGATGGGGCAAAAAGGGGTAAGGCCATCAAAAAATGGAGGGTAATGAGTATCAATGCCCATAGTCTGGGCAACAAGCTCCCTGAACTGGTGGCCTTGATGGAAGAGGGATGCCTGTATATTGTAGCAGTCACAGAAACATGGTACACAGAGAACCATGACTGGGATGTTAACATACCAGGGTACACAACCTACAGGAGAGACAGGGAGGGAAGAAGGGGGAGGAGTAGCTCTCTATGTAAGGGAAGGGATAAAAGCAACTGAACAAAAGAGTAAACAGGGAGGAGAGAAGGCACTGTGGGTCACCTTAGAGACTGGAAGTGGCACCACAATCCACACAGGGGTTGTATACAGACCCCTATGTCAGGGGGAGGGAATGGACAAGGATATGATAGAAGGCATACTTAGGATGGCAGAGGAAGGAAGATACTGTTGATGGGAGACCTTAATATGCCAGATGTTAACTGGAGCACCTTTGCTGCAGCCACATCCAAAAACAGGGCCATTCTCGATGCCCTTCAGGTGGCATGCCTCAGACAGCTAGTTTTGGAACCCACTCATGAGGGAGCAATCTTAGACCTCGTACTCTCAAATGGGGACAGTGAGAGGATCTCAGATCTAGAAGTGGGTAGCCATCTGGGAACAAGTGACCACCAAACAGTGTGGTTCATGATAAACTCAGCTACAGAGTCAAGCCATACAAAAGTGAGGGTTCTGGACTTCAGGAGGGCTGACTTTGGCAAGATGGGAGAGTGCCTTAGAAAAGCACTAGCAAACAGGCTAGAAGGAGGGGTGAAGCAACAATGGAGAAACATCAAAACAGCCATCACAGAGGCAACAAGCCTTTGTGTGAAGCAAATAAACAAATCAAAATGAAAGAAAAAGCCACTATGGTTCTCAAAAGAGGTGGCGGAGAAGGTTAGGGAGAAAAAGATAGCATTTAGGAAGTATAAGGAAACACAGAAGGAACAGGACAGAGAACTGTACCAGTTAAGGCAGAAGGAAGCAGGGAGGGTAGTCAGAATAGCAAAGGCCCAAACTGAGGAAAAGATAGCCAACTTGGTTAAGAAGGGAGATAAAACCTTTTATAGGTATATCAGAGAGCGTAGAAAGACAAAGGGAGGGATAGTGAGGCTGAATAGAATGGATGGTGGGTTGACAGAGAGGGACAGTGAAAAAGCAGGGATACTGAACAGATACTTCTGCTCAGTATTCACAAAAGAGGAGGAGGGGGAGGTTCTTAATCCAATTAACAGAAGCACTCTGGATAGGGGGGTCGATCCCAGTCCTTTCACAGAAGAAAGGGTTCTGAAAGAACTCCTAAAACTGAAGGTGGACAAAGCAATGGGGCTTGATGGAATTCACTCCAGAATTCTAAAAGAATTAAGGAGAGCACTAGTGACACCATTGACTACCCTTTTTAACAAATCATGGGAGGATGGTGTGGTACCTGAGGACTGGAGGAAGGTGGATGTGATTCCCTTTCACAAAAGTGGGAGCAAGACAGAGGCAGGAAACTATAGACCTATCAGTTTGACCTCTGTGGTAGGAAAAGTGCTTCTGAAGGAAAGAATGGTTGAGCACCTAGAGGCCAGTGGGGCACAGGACTGAAGGCAGCATGGATTCACAGTGGTAAGGTCATGTCAGATGAATATAATTGATTTCTTTGACTGGGTGACCAAAGTTATAGACCAGGGAGATGCTGTGGACATGGCCTACCTAGACTTTAGCAAGGCATTTGACACAGTCCCACACAAAAGATTAATAGTCAAATTAACCAGCCTGGGAGTGGGTCCCAGGGTGGTAGCCTGGGTAAAACATTGGCTGGACAACAGGACACAGAAGGTAATTGTAAATGGAGTCCACAGTGAAGAAGGAGGGGTTACTTGTGGGGTACCGCAGGGTTCAGTACTGGGTCCAGTCCTTTTTAATGTCTTTATAAGTGACATTGCAGAGGGACTGGAAGGAAAAGTATGCCTCTTTGCAGATGACACAAAGATCTGCAATCAGGGTTGATACACAAGGAGGTGTGGAAAGGATGAGAAAGGACTTGGCAAGGTTGGAGGAATTGTCAGAAGTATGGCAGCTTAGATTTAATGCAAAGAAATGCAAAATGATGCACCTGGGAAAACAAAAACCCAGGGGAAGATTACACAATGGGAAGGAGGTAGTAACACAACAAAAATGGAAAGGGACCGGAGGTAATCATATCAGATGACCTTAAGGTTGGCAAGCAATTTGAGAAGGCAGTAGGGAGGGCTGGGGGGATACTGGTATGTGTAGGGAGAGGCATCACCAGCAGAAAGCATGAAGTTGTTATCCCCTGTACAGACAATGGTGAGACCTCATCTGGAGTACTGCATCCAGTTCTGGAGACCCCATCTCTGCAAGGACATAGGCAGGATGGAGGCAGTTCAGAAGAGGGCAACTAAAATGGTGCAGGGTCTGCAAGAGAAGCCATATGAGGAGAGACTAAAGGAGCTTAATATGTATACCCTTGAGGAAAGGAGAGAGGTGGACATGATAGAAACTTTTAAGTACCTCTGTGGAATCAACAAAATCCAAGAGGGTAGCATCTTTCAGAAAAATAGATGTGCAAGAACAAGGGACACAATTTGAAGATAATGAGGGGGACAGCTCAGGGGCAATGTGAGGAAGTATTTTTCACAGAGATGGTGGTGGACATGGAACAGCCTTTCTGAGGAGGTTGTGGGGTCTAAAACTGTGGGAGAATTCAAGAATGCATGGGACAGACATAAGGCAATTTTGTGGGGGGTAGGAAGAAATAGGCTGTTGGTTAAATAGGATCTGCAACTTATCCTGTAGGTAGGGAAATGGGCAGACTAGGTGGGCCAAGCGGTCCTTATCTGCCATCAAAGTCTATGTTTCTATGTTTTTATGTCTCTCCTGCACACAAACTGTAACACTGTTCTGCATCAGGGAGCAAGGAGAGGCCACAAACAACAACATCTCAATGTTTCCTCTCTTGCTGTGTTACAGGACATTTCAGCCATGGTGCAGGTGTGGAAGAGTGATGATGCTGTTGTCTCTCATGATCTCTCTTTCATCTGTGCACTGAGGGTGGGGAGCGGGCAATGGGGCAGCCACAGTTGGCGGGGGTGGCAGAAAAGGAAACTTTGGGTGGCCACTGTCAAACTCGCTCTCTCCTCTGCTCTCCTGTATTACAGTCTGTCAGAGGGCTCTATACTGCTGAGCATTGCTTCCAGAGACAGAGACATAGACAGACAGACAAAGAGAGACGCAGTACATTGCCGCAACTTTGGTACCTACTATCTGCCATTGTCTGTGTGTGTCTCTCTCTCTGTTACACACCAAACCACATAGCCACTGTCGATCTCAACTACCTCCTTGCCCACTCAGACTGATGATTATCTGCAAACTGGACAGGGTAGTGGCAGGCGGAACACACACAGACGCTCTGTCTCCGAGCTCACAGGCTACATAGCTGCCATGCACGTCTCGCTGTCTTGCACTGTGTTATGTTTCTATGTGCCCTAGCCACAACTTGTCACATAGACATGAGATTGCTTTACCATTGCCTGACATTGTCTTTGTCCCGGTCGCTTTCTCTCTCTGCATCAGACTGCACAGTGGGATCACTTCATCTGGCTTGTCCCATTGCACTTCACCAACTTGAGAACATAATCTGTCTGTGCCGCTGGACTGCAGTCTGAAAATGCAATCTGACTGTACATAGCATGGACTGGGGCCTCAGAAGCTACAAATTGTGCAGGGCAGTACTGATTTCACCATGGGCTCGATGCCCTGTGTTCTGCGGGGTGGCTGAGTGTGTACACAGAAGTTGTTAACTGTTCTCTGGTTGCTCAAAGGTCTGCATTATCACACTGTCAGGTGCTGTGACACAGTCAATCAAATCCATTCAAAAGAAGAATTGTAGGGATTCGCTTTAAGAAAAAAGTGTGTTCTTAGAGCCATGGGAATTTATGGAGCACTACTGGAGTATTCTGCTATTCACAACATGCATCCACTGTCTGAGTTAGCCATCCACTCTGGCTCTTGGAGCATATCAGGTTTCAGCTCTTACAGCAATGCTTGTCCCACTGAGCACTAGGCAGCTTTGTGGTGCATTGTTTAAGCTAAAACTTCTCTGGTTCCTCCTGCAATTTGTGAGGCTGATAGCAGCACAGCTTAGCCAGTCACTTGAACACGGTCACTGGAGCCTGGCTTGAAGAAATGCAAAACATGAGGAGACAGGAGAGTCAGAGGGACAAAAAGGGAGAAATGAGGTATGGGGAACACATAAGACAAAAGGTGTGTGCAGGGAAGGAGGGAGAGACAGCAAGGAAAATGGAGAGTGGAGGGGAGGAGGGACAGCTTTATGTATATGAAACAGAAGTGTTCTCGTATTGGCGTGCTTCATTTGTTTCAAGTACACAAAGTTTCTGCCCATAAACTGTAAACCATTGTTTTACTTAGCTTGCATGATAATTGTTCTGTCAAGGATGAGCCTAATGCAGCTTGACCTGCATTGGGCTAGTCAGTGACTCACCCCTGCAGTGCCGTTCTCTGTAGCAAAACATTTCTTGTGCAAGTGCAAGCAACGTAAAAAGGAAGAGAAAGACAGACAGTGGATGTAATTAGGGAGTAGATTCAGTATTGTGAAGCTTTGATAGGTGGAGGAGGGGAAGGTCCCCCACCCCCGAAGTCGCCTCACAGTTCAGACTTATATCAGTATGTTTGCTTGCCTTGCAAATGAACACAAACATTTGCCAATGCTGAATGGTTGCTTGCTGGGATTAGCAGTGGAAGTGCAGGAGTTAGACAGATGCAGTATAGAAATGGCAGTGAAGTATTGAAATGATGCCAATTCCACCCCCACCCAACAGAGATGGACAGGCATTGGGGTGTGCCTTTGGGTCATCGCCCATAACAGTCACAACATTTCACCTCACTCTACCCTGCAGACACTCACAAGTGTTGAGGTGTTCCTTGGGGTCTTCAGGCTTTACACTCAAGTTGGAGGTAGTTGAAAAACACCTTTATTGAGCAGGGACAGTCTTCCAGAGAAATTGACAGGACAGCAGAATGTGCAACGCCAAGTATCAAGACAACAACTACTTCAGTATAAAGAAAAGACAGATACAGACAGAATACTCTTAGTATTCAGTTATCATCCAGACCTTGAACTTCTGCATAATATTATTAAAGACCTCCACCCAATATTTTTTTTTTTAGTTGTTTAACCAGGTATAGTACACTAAGCTGGAAGCTTTTTTACAGGAGCGACCTGGGAGCACAAGGAGGTTAAATGACTTACTCAGGGTCACACAGTATGCAAGTGGAAGCTGTGGGATTCAAACCCAGGTCTGGTCTGCTGGATGTCACCAGATTTGCAGCTCAGAGCCTTAGACCACTGCACTATACTGCCTCCTATTTAGTGAGGATGAGACCCTTAATTGTATTTTTAAGGAACTACCACTACTATCTTTTAAACAACCACCAAATTTAGCCAGCCTGATTATTAGGAGCAAGCTTTCGCCAGAACAGAATACCATGTCACACAATGGCACACAACCCTGCAATCAATGCACCTGTAGGACCTGTGAGCTCATTTCCACCTTGGACTGTGTGGTTACTTCACAAAACAGATGATTCAAGGTAAAAGGGAGTTATACATGTACGTCACAACATGTTTCTATTTCATTCAGTGCAAGAGATGTCCACAAACAGATTATGTTGGAGAAAGAAGCCAACAGCTCCGCACTAGGATGAACTCGCACAGACATACTATTAAGACAAAGAAGACTGAAAAACCAGTTGGGGTAACACTTCTCCCAGCCTGACCACTCAATTTTGGATATGTCAGTAATGATCATAAAAGAAATCTCAAAACACACAAAAGAGGCAAGTTTTGAAATTAAATGTATTTATATCTCAATATGGTAGAAGATGGGATGAACACATATCTGGTTTCATGGGACATTACAAAATTTAACATCCACAAACCTTTTCTTCTTCAGACTGGCATATTACAGGACTTCAGCATGTATTGGGTGTGTGTGTGTGTGTGTGTGTGTGATGTGTGTGTGTGGGTGTGTGTATGTGCGTGTGTGTGTGGTGTGGTTGTGTGTGTGTGTGTGTGTGTAGTGTGTGAGTGTGTGTGTCATGTGGGTGTGTATGTGTGGTGTGTGTGTGTGCGTGTGTGTGTGTGGTGTGTGTGTGTGTGTGTGTGTGTGTGTGTGTGTGTGGGTGTGTGTGTGTGTGGTATGTGTGTATGGGTGTGTGTATGGTGTGGGTGTGTGTATGTGTGTGGGTGTGTGTGTGCGTGTTGTGTGTGCGTGTGTGATGTGTGTGTGTGTGGTGTGGGTGTGTGTGTGTGGGTGTGTGTGTGTGTGTGTGTGTGTGTGTGTTGGTGTGTGTGTGTGTGTGTGTGTGTGTGGTGTGTGTGTGTGTTGTGTGTGTGTGTGTTGGGAGAATACGTGAATATAGCGGGTGTGGGGCTTACTGTCACATTGAGGAAGGCTTCTGTTTAGATACATGGAGTTGCAGTAGACACTTTTACACACAGGTTTCTGTAACGGAATAACTGTTACGGAAACAGTATTCCATTACATCCCTTGTGTGTAAAGTGCATCTGTTCCGTTCCCTTCGTGAACGTTCGTGCAAACCGCAATCTCTAATTTTTGCGGTTTGCACCGATGTGTTCCGTTTCGACTGGCTGTGTAAAACAGCCATTCCGGTAGCACTGTAAAAACAGCCTATAGAGAGGCAAACTCTGTGGGGGAGCTGAAACAAATGGAGGCAGGGGTTGCTGGAATACTCGCGAAGTGCAAAGGGAACACTGAACGCAACAGAGTACAACTGCACTACACAGGTAACGCTCGCTCCGTTTCTAAACCCTGTGTATAAAAGTGCCTAGTGTGTTATTACTCTTACTTCAGACACATAATAAATATTAATTCCTCCTTACTATTTACCTTCACCCAGGAGTGGGGTTGATCCCATTGAGCCATTTTCAGATTCCCTAGCCTGTTACTGTACACACAGCAGGTTTATTATAGACTGTCACATTTTTTTTTAACTCCGAACATATTAGGGTGTGAGATCTCATTTGCATGGGGGTCCTTGACAGATCTATTTACATTAGGCTAATATTGCAGTGATTTGTGGAAATGTAGGTATGTTAGGACTCCTGTCTTACACATACTTTATATTTACTTCTAGTTACCTTACCCTGGGGAGGTGGCAGTTTTATTTTGTTGTGGTTCTATCAGAATCCTTGAAGATGTTACTATCAGATAGGAATAAGGTTAAATAGTGTCACATTTTACTCTATAGATATTAGGATACATGATCCCTTTTACTTGGGATTTCATGACAAGTGAATTCCTTTGGGAACAATTGCAGTGATTGATGTGAATGAAGGTGCATTAGGAGTGTGTGTGTGTGTGTCTCCTTAAAACTAGTTATCCCCCCCCGCATTATGGGGATGTGGGGTGGAGTAGGGTGGGTTGTGTGTATGGAAAGGAGTAGATAATTTAATTTTTATCACTTATTCAGATTCCTTAGACACTTTTGATACATCAAGTTGTTATACATTGAGAATTTATTGACATCAGTACATATCAGGCTGCATGGTCTTACTTCCTTGGTGGTCCTTGACAAGAGTTTTTAGTTTGACACTAATACTGTCAATTTATAGTTATCATTTATAAAGTCCTGTTACTACACTAGAGGCTTTTGAAGTTTAAGGGGCATAATATCTAGTTGGAGAATATAACTGGGTAATGGGTCGAGCTAAGTTTTACATATCATACAGTGTGTACTAATCTTTTTAAGATAGTTTTACTGGTAGTTTCTTGTCTGTAATACATATATTGAAACTTCTTGGAGTCCTAAGACAATCTTAGTATGTCTTTAATCCTGGTGGGGGTTGTTTTTCAGTAACTGCATCCTTATATACATTGTGACGCTCATAGCTTGATTTAAGAGCCATCTGCTCAAGTAGTGTTATCTCATGTCAATTGAATGTATAAGCAGTAGAATTCTTTGTATGTGTTTTGCACCAATCACCTTTGACCCTGGGACTCTCCCAGCTTAAGGTAACATGGTACTATTAAGCTACTCTGACATCATCTTCTGTTTTTTTTTTTAATGAGTATTTTAAACCAATGGGGATTGTTTCTGTTTTTTCTGCATGATCTAGTTGTTAAAAGTATTGTTTTTTTTCTATATATCTGTCATTATGCTTCTGATGAAGGACTTGTTGGTCCAAAAGCTAGAGCACTCTGTTTTTCTTGTTACATCTATGTTGGGCCATTAAAAGGTATCAAATCATTTGTTTCTGGATCTCATTCCATAAGGAAATATGCTGAAATGGGTGCAGTATAGGAGAATGGGGTGAACTCTGGGGCCAAAGGGTCCAAGGCACACTTCAATGCCTGTCACTGGTTGCAGGGTGGGGGGGGTTGGAATGGCATGAGGACTACTGTCGACAATCCTAAGTCACTCCCCTGATGCCTGTCAGTCCCTACAGTGTGGCATTATGGTCAGAAATCCTAACACCCTGGGCGTTTCCTGGTATTTTTACTCCAAGTTTTCAACATGGGCTTTTTGTGACCCAACCGCATGAACAGTGACACTATCAGTTCATTAGCCATAAGGTGATTTTGCACAGTGACTGCACCATTTGGCGCCACAGGTGTGAAAACACATTTTCGAACAGGATGTGAAAAATGACAACTGTACTATTCATTAGGAGGTGTAAAAAATGGTAATGTTGAAAATCTGGAGTAAAAATATAAAAAAACTGGTGAAGTCATAAGTGCGCTTAGAAACTGCACAATGCACACCTGTAATTAGTTTGGGGATTTTTTACACCAGATTTTCAACATAGGCATTTTGGGACCTCTACTCATGAACAGTGTCACTGTAATTTTCTTAATCTGTCCCACACACTGATTTCCCACAGCGACAAGCTATTCTGCGTCAGAAGTGTGAAAACACATTTCAGCCAGCATGTGAAAAATGACAGCTGTACTGTTCATAAGGAGGTGAGAAAAAAATGCCAATGTTGAAAATCTGGAGTGAAAATATTACAAATTCATGAAGTTACGAGGGTGAGTGGAAAATGCTCAATGCAACTCATAACACAGTCATTTTACGGACTTTTGTCACCAAGGTTTCAACATAGCCATTTTAAGACCTCTGCTCCTGAACAGTGTCACTGTGATTTTCTTAATCTGTCCCAAACATTTATTTCACACACCGACCATGCCACTGTGTGCTACATGTGCGAAAACACATTTTGGGCAAGATGTGAAAAATGACAGCTTTACTGTTCATAAGAAGGTGTGGTAAAATGGTAATATTGAAAATCTGGGAGTGAAAATATTAAAAATTCTCAAAGTTATGAGCATGTGTAGGAACTGCACAATGCACGCTCGAAAAACAGTCATTTTTGGGAATATTTTCACCAAATTTTCAATATAGGGTTTTTGGAGGCCTGTCTCATGAACTGTAACACTGTTGTTTCATTAATTGGTCCTGAAACATGATTCCCTGCAGTGACCATGAAATCACCTTTGAGGGCCGAATAACAAAATGACAGTGACTGAGTTCATGAGGTGGGGTCCCAAGAACCCCATGTTGAAAATTTAGTGAAAAAATTCCCCAAAATGGCCAAGATATCCACCTAAATTGAAAAAACCCTATTTATGCCATTATACAGCTTACCAGCATTTCTTCAGTTCACGGTCGGCTTTGAAGAGTGCAGATGTGTTCCCAGTCCACCGAAGATTGTCACGTGGGGCTCCAGAGGTAAGTATGGGGTGAGGGGATGTGGGAGGTGAGGTGCACAGAGTGGAGCACGAGCTTGGCAGAGTGGTCACAGACAGTGCAGGACCATTTTCTTTATTTGTACAGGTAAAAAACACCTTGTGACTATTGGCATGCTGGGGATGGGCTCCCAGCATGCTACCTGGATGTTTGGTGGGAAGTGGGGTGGAGCCAATGGGGATTGGGCACCCCATTGGCCATACAGTGTGCTTGGGGATGCATGAGCCAAGGGATTGGGCACCCCTCATCGCCCACAACAAATGAGGGTACATCATGCCGATGAGGTTGGGCTACCCCATTGTAAATGTGGATGGAGGATCATGCGACAGGGTGATTGGGCACCCCGTTGGCATTTATTTTATTTATTTATTGAAATGTTTCACCAGAAAGGCACACTGAACAGCAGGCGTCGGCTTTGTGGGGACTGTGAGACACCAACGGAGAAGCTGTTGGCATGGGGACACCACACAATGCAGCTTGTAATTGGCTCCTGCAATCAGGTATGCCCCACAGCAAAAACATCTGATTGCATAGTGACAGAGCACTCCCTGATTGCAGCAGCTCAGTTTCTTTGATCACAGTGACATGCTCATTAACTGCCATTATTGACAGCATGCCCCTCTGTTCACCACAGCAGAGACCAGCCCAGATCGGACTGCTGCCATTTGGCACAACACTGCCACACCTTCACAACCCACTTGAGAAGGAAGGTGATGCAATGTGTTTCTTGCACATACATGCAAGCAACACAAAAATGTCACCATGAATTATGTAGCGATAGTTCTTCAGACAGCCAAGGGAGCAAGCAAAAGCAAACCACTATAACACAAGCCTTTGAATCAAGGCAGGTTTGTTTCTTCTAATCACTCTCTCTCATGCAAACTCACAACACGCATAAGTGAGATGATAGCTCTTGACCTTCCAGCCATTCTCTCTTGGTAAAGGCACTGGTTTCAAAGGCTTGTGAAGTTACTGGAACCCCAGTACACTCTCCATCTCATACAACATTTAGCCATACTATTTGTCCATATATACCACAGTGAAAAACAAAATTTGGGAAAGAAATAACGTGCTGAAAGTGGAATTATTCACTTCACTTCTGACATCTGGACAAGCACTAGAGCCTGTAATGCATACCTGTCTTCAACAGCTCACAGGGGCAGTTTGCTGGAAATGAAACTGAAGTGAAGAATGCGGCAGGATCAGATCAGAATACAGATCGTGCTAGTGCATTGCGAAAAATGGTTGTTTTGCATGTTGCAGTTTTTGAGGGAGAACACACTGTTGCCAATATCTTGTTCAGTATAAATGTTATGATGAATAACTGGATCTGTGCAAGTAAATTAAATCCTGGCATGTTTGTTACTCATAATGCTAGAAACACCTTGAAAGCAATCAGTGATGGGGGTTATGAACATGTTCCCTGTTTTGCACACATAAAAAAGCTTGTTGTGAGTAACACTGTTAGTGATAATAAAGTGACATGTAATTTACTCAGCGTTGCATGATAATCTGTGGTTGTTTTCATCATTCAGTAAAATCAAATGGGTACTGGAGCAACTTCCAAAAGGAAACTGATAGTCCACAGCACCGCTTGATCCAAGATGTCGAGACCAGGTGAAATTCAACTTTTTATATGCTGGAACGGCTGCTAGAGCAAAAACTGGCACTGCATGCAAAGGGGATTGAGCATTATACTGGTGGCAGCATAACATGAATGCAGTGGGGTGCAACAGAAGCCCTTGTTGATGTGCTAAGACCATTTGAACGATCATCATAGGATCTGAGTGCTGAATTGTCTTCCCTAAGTCAGGTCATACCCCTGATTCACATCTTGTTGTGCAAGATGGAAGCATTCCCAACAAAAACAATAAGATGTTCCTTAAGAGGTTGCTTCTCTTGCAAATGTTTTCATTGAACAACTTCACAGGCATTTTGACAGAGTTTTTGAAGACAAAAAGTATGTTCTTGCAACAATTATTGACCCTTGTTTGAAAGCATCTGTTTTATGAAAGGAGGTTGTAGAAGCTTTAAAAAATGACTTAGTAAGGGAGGTTCCGTATGTTAAAGACACTGCTATGCCTGCTTTCGGTGACATGGGAGGTCAGGTTGCTCATGGTACCAGTAATGACGAGCATCACTCTCAGGAAAATGAAAGAGATGGCACTGGATTTGGTGATGCACGGATAGGAGGTGAATCCACCACAGTTTCAACACTACACTCTGGGTGTGATATGTGGGCTCACAGCAGTCTTTTAGAAGACTCAAACAGAGATGCCATCTTTAGGAATACTATTAGTGCAGGAATTTGGTGGTCAGTTACTTGGGGGGAAAAAGCAACACTTCAAAACAGATCCCTTAAAATACTGGATGTCAAAAAGGTATGGCCTGCACTCACTCAAGTAGCTGTAAAGTATTGAGGCTGCCCTCCTACGAGTGTGCCTTCTGAAACAATATTTAGTACTGTAGATGATGTAGTTCCACACAGGTCCAGTCTCCAGCCAGAGCAGATAGAAGAGCTTCTTTCCTGAAAGTAAATCCCCCATTGCTGGATTATGACTGTCAGTGATATACATGTATTGTGTTGGACTTAATCCAACATGCTCATGTGATTTTATTTTTTACTGTTCACCTGCCATTTAACTGTATTTCTTCACCACTATTGTTTCCTAGGCTAGTGGTACCATAAGTGTTACAGGTGCATCTTGTCTAATCCAGCTGATATGGGTAGGTTAGAATGGCCCGAGTTTCATACTTTGTGGTTTCACAAAGAAACAATGTGTATGTTCAGTTTTCAATCTGGTTCTGCAGTCGCCAACCTGTTTTAAAATTGTTTTCTCAGAAAATAGCAGAGAGATGTGGGCTGCAGCACATAGTATCTCCATGTTATGAATCATTTATAACTGCCCTCAGTAGCTGCAGTATAGTCCCTGAAAGATGAACTGGAACCAAAAGGTAACCCATGAAAAGGGCAAAGAGAGAACGGCGACTGCTAAAATGGTGATGGCATTTCGGCTACTGTTAAAATGGCAACGGTATATTATGGCTACTGCACTAATGGTGTTAATGGACCTTCCCCTCTCCCTGAGGTGTTATGACCTTGGAGTTGATTATAACTAGTAAGGGGTGTGTGGGGGCGAACCCCTCACAATGAGGAGTGCTGGAGGCGAAGTCCCCAGCATAAAAACAAATGTTGCCATTAGTGCAGTAGCTGTACTATACCATTGCTATTTTAACAGTAGCCAAAATGCTGTCACTGTTGTAGCAGTCGCCATTCTCTCCTCAATCTTTTCACATAGAACCATGAAAAAGCAATGCATTGCTTAGCTACTCTGCATGACAGGGCCGTGGGCTCATTCAGCATCATTTGTCATCTCAGATGCTGAATACATCAGTCGACCAGCCTGACACGTTAGTCATGTTACACCTTGGCTGAAAGTGACGTGACTCAAAATGCAGTGCATGGTCCTTAGTAACTTTAGGTTAGGCAACTAACTTTGAGCAAAGTTACCATGACCCATGCTTTGATCTTACATTTCCAAAACTGTGCCAGTTATAACATCTGCAATGATATGGGTGGGAGGGCCCTGTCATTCAAGTCAGTCTTTTCATTCAGTGTGTCTCAAATCTGTTTTTCAACAATGACAAAATTAAACAGTACAATGTGCGATGCTGGGCAAGAGCGTGAGGCCGTTGTAATTTGACACGATCTGCCGTCACCAACAGGTTTTTTTTATTTATTGTCTCAGAAAGTAGCAGAGAAATCTGGGTGGGGACCAAAGTGCAAGGGAACTAACATAGAAACATAGACTTTGATGACAGATAAGGACCGCTTGGCCCACCTAGTCTGCTCATTTTCCTACCTAATGGATAAGCTGCAGATCCTAGTTAACCAACAGCCTACTTCCTCCTACCCCCCCACTAGAATTGTCTTATGTCTGTCCCATGCATTCTTGAATTCCTCCACTGTTTTTGACTCTATGACCTTCTCAGGAAGGCTGTTCCATGCATCTACAACCATCTCTGTGAAGAAATCAATCAATCAAAATCTTTATTTATCCAGGCGAACACCATTGAGCATTGCTCATTTACAAGATGGACCTGGTCAGCACAGAACAAAGGACATACAATTTATTAAAGGTTACAACACAACATCCAATTAATACTATAAAAAATAACAGTGGCACAATAGTTAATGGTAACACAAATGGAGAACCGATGGAGAACAGTGATTCGATACCTTCATAATAAGAAATGTGTCTACAACCATAGCTAGGTGAACTATGCATAGACAGCAGGTAATGGTATACTGAATGCATTGCCCTGTGGGACAAGACATTCAGGGTTCCCAATAAGTGAAACAGAGTGGGGGGTGGCAGGCAGGGGAAGGGAATATAGGCTGAGTGGTTGCCGGTACTAAGGGAGAGATAAGAGCCACAAGGGACACAGGATAGGGGACAGAGACCACAAAGAAGATGACAGAGTGGTAAAATACAAGTGTGAATACAAGTAGAGTGTGGAGGAGAAGCCACTAGACTAGGCATAGCAAAGAGACAGATGCCAACAAGATGAGCCACAGATGCAGGGAAGTCTAGGATCGATGGAAACAGTCACAATATTCCTTGACCGAATGGGCATATAGTGTCTTGAAGGAGGATAGACTGACTGAAGTACTCAGCTTTAGTGTTTTTGTATTTTATTCCATAGAGATGGCAGTGCATAGCTTACAGCCGTTCTTCGAGTGTGTTTTAAGCTTAGGCACCTTTAAGGAAATAAATGAGTAGCTTCTCGAGGCATAATTTCCTAACTCACAAAGCGGAAGACAATCAGAGATGTATCAAGGAAGTTTTTGATAATAGCTCTGTACATCAAAGTGCAGCATTTCTGTTTCCCTATACTGAAGGAGGGCCACCCCACAGCAGTGTAAAGGGCACAATGGTGAGTAGAAAGGAGACTGGTAATGAATCTCAGGGCCCTGTGATACAACGTATCCAATTTAGCAAGATAAGAGGCAGGGCAGTGACTATAAAGGAAGTCAGCATAGTCAACCAAGGAAAGAAATGTTGTTTGTACCAGCAGCAGTTTGGCATCTCCAGTAAGGAAGTTAGTTAATCCTGAAAAAAGTCCAAGCCTCTGCCTCAGTTTTTTAGCAGATCCTCGATATGGTCTGTATAGGAGAGTCTGTGGTCAAGCCACACTCCCAAATACTTGAATTTATTGACAAATTCTAGATTTTCCCTCACATTACCTCTGAGCCATCCCCTCTATCTTCAAATTTGCCCCTTGTTCTTGACATCTCTTTCTGAAAAATGCAACCCTCTTGGAACTTTGTTGATTTCCTTGAGAGTATTTGAGAGTCTCTATCATGTTTCCCCCTCCCTCCTTTCCTCAAGGCTATACATATTAAGCTCCTTTAGTCTTTCTTCATATGCCTTCTGGTGCAGACCCTGCACCATTTGGTCACCCTCCTCTGGACCTCCACCCTGTCTATGTCTTTGGGGAGATGGGGTCTCCAGAACTGTACACAGTACTCCAAATGCGGTCTTACCTGTCTGTACCAGGGACCAACAATTCCTGTTTTCTACTGATGATGCCTCTCTCTATGCATCCCAGTATTCCCCCAACCCTCCTTACTACCTTCTCACATTGCTGGCCCATCCTTTAGGTCATCTGATATAACTACCCTAGGTCACTTTCCATTTTGTTGTTGTTAGTATCTCACCCCAATTGTGCCACTCTTCCCTGGGTTTTCGTCCTAGGTACGATTACTTTGCACTTCTTTGTGTTCGAATTTAGCTACCATACATTTGACCAATTCCTCAACCTTGCAAGTCCCTTTCATCCTTTCCACCCCACCTTGCATGTAACCCTGTTGCAGATCTTTGTGTCATCTACAAAGGACATACTATTCCTTCCAGTCCCTCACAATGTCACTTACAAAGACATTAAAAGGACTGGCTCAATACTGAACCCTCACGGTGACCCACTATTAACCCCACTTTCTTTACTGTGGACTCCATTTACTACTACCTCCCTGTGTCCTGTGGTCCAGCCAGTGTTGTACCCAGGCTACCACCCGGGACCCATTCCCAGGCTGGCCTAACTGGTTATTAAAATCTTTTTGTAGGACTGTGTCAAATGCCTGCTAAAGTCTAGATAGATCATGTCCATAGCCTCCCTGGTCTACTACTTTGATCGCCCAGTCAAAGAAATCTATTAAATTCATCTGACATGACTTTCACACTGTGAATTCATGATGCCTTGGGTCCTGTGCCCAACTGGCTAACCTCTAAGTACTCAACAATTCTTTCTTTCAAGTGATTACATCATTTTCCCTACTGCGAGGTCAAACTAACAGGTCTGTAGTTTATTATATTACGAATGGAGACTTTATTTCTAGTAACAACTCAAATACCCTTGACACTGTGCTGTTGCTGACAATACAGAGGTCTAGAAATGGCAGAAACATTTTTTTATTAATATGCAAGAACTTGACAGATAGGAGTATCAGAACTTGGACTTACACAACCCCCAGAAATTAGCAATGGTATTGCTGCCTGCTTGCCAGTGGTGGTGGAGGTGCTGCAGCATTGGGTCAGTTGCCCAACTCCCACTCTCCAACCCCAGCTCCTCCAGGTTTTGTGACTTGGCTCCTGTGTGGGGCCGGGTCAAACACCTGCTAAAATCACAATACAGTGTATCAACTTCCTTTCTTTTATCAGCCATCTACAGGCTTTCTCACAACTACTGCAGGACAGTGCTATTCGCTGCCTGTCAGCCAGTTCACCTGGAGTAATTAAAACACAAGTTTGCCTGCAAATGATGTGAACTTGCTGCATGAAATTCACAAAGTAGTCTTCGCATTTGGTGGATCATCAAGCTAAATTTGAAGATTCTTCATGCATTTCAGTGGTGCCTCCAGCTGAAACTTTGCAGGTGAATTGGCACCCACACTAAATGATGTCTGGAAAATAACTGTCGAACGTGAACAATAACAATCCATTTAAGCTTCTCAGAAAACTACCTGGTAAATCCCCATTGGATTCGACTGTCAGTGATATGATATTGATGCTGCCCTCTGAGTCTGCAGCCGACAATATTTAGTAAGAAGATGATGTTGTTCCACACAGCTCAGTCTCAGCCAGGAGGTGAAGGCTTCTTTACTGAAAGTAAATCCCCTTTCAGGATTATGACCTCAGTGATATACATGCATTGAGGCTGCCTAATCACGGTGCCTTCTGAAACAACATTGAGTACTGCAGTGATGTAGTTCACAGGTCCAGCTCAACTGGAGCTGGCAGAAAACTTCTATACCTAGTATATCCCCATTGCTGGATTACGGTGAGCCTGCCCTAGTAACCGTGGCTTCTGAAACAACATTAATACTACAGATGATAAAGTTCAAGCTCCAGTTTCAGCGGAGCAGGTAGAAGAGCTTCTTTTACTGGATGTAAATCCCCTTTTTCAGGATTATGACAGTCAGTGATATACATGTATTGAGGTTGCCCAACTACGAGTGTGCCTTCTGAAACAATATTTAGTACTGCAGAAGTTGTAGTTCCTCACAGGTCCTGTCTCCAGATGGAGCAAATAGAAGAGCTTCTTCTCCTAAAAGTAAATCCCCCGTTGCTGGATTATGACTGCCAGTGATATACATGCATTGAGGCTGCCCTCGTGCGAGTGTGCCTTCTGAAACAACATTTACTGCAGATGGTTCCAGGTCAGGCTCAACTGGAGCTGGTAGAAACTTCTATATCTGATATATCCACATTAGATACGATTGACCTGCCCTCGTGTGAGTGTGACTACAGAAACAATAGTTAGTACTGCAGATGATATGGTCCAAAAAACAGTCCAGCAGACGGTGAAAACTCTTTCGCCAAAATAAATCCCCATTGGATTCGACTGCAGTGATATACACAGAGGGCTGCCCTGTGCAGTGTGCTTCTGAAACAACATTTAGTACTGCAGATTATGTAGTTCCACATGTCCTGTATCCAGCGAAGCAGATGAAGAGCTTCAAATACCCTTTGCTGGATTACAACTTTTACAGTATACATATATTTGAGCTGCCCTAATGCAGTGTGCCTTCTGAAACAATATTTAGTACGCAATGATATAGTTCCCAGGTCCTGTCTCAGCCGGGCAGATAGAAAACTTCAAATCCCCCATTGTTGGTTTCGACTGTCAGTGACATATACGTAATGAGGCTACCCTCCAGGAGTGTACCTTCTGAAACAATATTTAATACTGCAGATCCACTAGTTCCCACACAGGTCGAGTCCCAGTTTGAGCAGGTAGAAGGCTTCTTTCCTGAAAATCCCCATTGCTGGATTGACTCTCAGTAATATACATATGAGGCTGCAATGCTATGAGTGCGCCTTGTAACAATATTTGTTACAGATGATGTAGTTACAGGTCAGTCTCAGTCGAGCAATGGGCTTCTTTTCTGAAGTAAATCCCCCATTGGATTACGACTGTCAATGATATATATGTATTGAGGCTGCCCTTACAAGTACCTTCTGAAACAATATAGTACTACAGATGATGTAGTTCCACACACAGGTCAGTCTCCATCTGGGCAGATAGAAAACTTCTTTTCCAGTAAATCCCTTTCAGTTAAACTGTCAGTATATTGTTTCAGGCTGCCCTCCCTACGAGGTGTGGTTCGAAACAATATTTTGTACTACAGATATGTAGTTCTCACAGGTCACTCAGTTGGAACAGGTAAGTGGTTCTTTTCCTGAAAAAAACCCCATTGCTGGATTACAACTGTCAGTGACATGTGAGGTTGTCCTCAACAGTGCCTTCTGAAACAATATATAGTACTACGGATGTTGTGAACACAGGTCCTGTCTCCTGCTGGAGCAGATGAAACTTCTTTTCTGATAAATCATTACTGGATTGCCTGTCAGTGATAGACATGACTGAGGCTACACTCTACGAGTGTGCCTTCTGAAACAATATAGTACTGCTGATGATGTAGTTCCACATCTCAGTCCTGGCAGACAGTCAAAGAGCTTCTTTCCTAGTAAATCCTCCATTGTTGGAATTACTACTGTCGGTAAATATACATGTATTGAGCTGCACTCAGGTCTGCCTTCTGAAACAATATTAGTGCTGCAGCTGATGTAGTTCTCACAGGTCCAGTCTCCAGACAGAGCAGATAGAAAGTTCTTTCCACAAACTAAATCACCATTACTTGATTACTACTGTCAGTGATATACATTGAGGCTGCCCTCCCATGTGTGGCTAGGCAATATTTAGTACCGGATGTTGTAGTTCAAACGGGTCAGTCTCCAGCCAGAGCAGATGAAGCTTCTTTTCTGAAAGTAAATCACTTGCGGATTAAAACTGTCAATGATATGCAAATAATGATGCTGCCCTCACAGTCTGCATTCGAAACAATATTTAGTACGAAGATGATGTTGTTCACAGCTCAGTCTCCAGCCAGAGGTAGAAGGCTTCTTTTACTGATAAATCCCCTTTCAGGATTATGACACTCAGTGATATACACCGTGGCTGCCTCGTGCGAGTGTGAAACAACATTGATACTGCAGATGATGGTTCCACAGGTCCAGCTCCAACTGGAGCTGGCGAAAAACTTCTGCACAAGTATATCCCCGCGGATTCCGATTGAGCTGCCCTCGTATGAGTGTGGCTTCTGAAACAATAGTTGGTACTGCGGATAGAGTTCAAAGCTCCAGTTTCAGCGAAGGGTGAAAGTTTCTTTCCTGGTAAATCCTCCATTGTGATTAGAGCTGGCAAGTGTACACATATTGAAACACTTTCTGAGGTGTGCCTTCTGAAACAACATTTAGTACAGATTATGTAGTTCCATGTCCTGTCTCCAAGAGCAGATAAGAGCTTCAAATACCCATTGCTGGATTACGACTTTAGTGACAGACATGTAGCTAGAGAGCACAAATCCGGTATGCCTTCTGAAACAATATTTAGTACTGCAGATGTATTTCCACACAGGTCCTGTCTCCAACAGACGATGAAACCGTCATTGTTCTATTCGACTGTCGATGTATAAGTAATGAGGCTGCCCTCATTATGAGTGCCTTCTGAAACAACATTTAGTACTGCAAATGATGTAGTTCCAAACAGGTCCAGGCTCCAACTGGAGCTGGTAGAAGCGCTTCTATACCTGAAAGTGTATCCCCTATTGCTGGATTACGATTGAGCCTGCCCTCGTATGAGTGCGGCTTCTGAAACAATAGTTAGTATTGCAGATGATATAGTTCCAAAAGCTCCAGTCTCCAGCGGGCAGGTGAAACTTCTTTTCAAAGAAATCCCCATTGCTGGATACTAACTGATATATACACATAATGAGGCTGCCCGCAAAGCAGTGTGCCTTCTGAAACAACATTTAGTACTGCAGATTATGTAGTTCCATGTCTGTCTCAGGCAGACAATGAAAACTTCAAATACCCCATTACTGATTCATTTTAGTGATATACATGTTAGGCTGCCCTCTTCAAGTGTGCTTCTGAAACAATATTTAGTACTGCAGATGTGTAGTTCCACAGGTCCTGTCTCAGCGAACAGATGAAACTTCAAATCATTGTTGGATTCGACTGTCAGTGATATATACGTAATGAGAGCTACCCTCCAACGGAAGTGTGCCTTCTGAAACAATGTTGCTTTTGCAGATGCCAACAGTTCCCACACACAGAGTCGAATCCAACAGGCAGGTGAAAACTTCTTTTCCTAGTAAATCCCGCATTGCTGCCTCGACTATCAGTATGCGTATTGAGCTGCAGTACGGCGATCGCCTTCTGTAACTAATGTTGGTACTGCAGATGATGTGGTTCCACACAGGTCAGTCTCCAGTGGAAACAGATGGAAGAGCTTCTTTCCTGAAAAATCCCCATTGCTGGATTCGACTGTGAAGATATATGTATTAAAACGCCCATCGAGTAGCCTTCTGAAACAATATATAGTACTACAAGATGTAGTTTCCACACAAGGTCGGTCTCCATCTGGAGCAGATAGAAACTGCTACAAAAATAAACCCCCTTTTCAGGATTATGACTGTCAGAGATATACACATTATTCAGCTGCCTCCCGAGTGTGCGTTCTGAAACAATATTTTATACTGCAGATGATATAATCCTCACATGTCCACTCTCCAGTTGAACAGGTAAGTGGTTCTTTTCCCAAAAGTAACCCCATTGCTGGATACGACTGTCAGTGATAGACATGTATTGAGTTGACCTCTGAGTGCTTTCAAACAATATTTAGTACCCAGATGTGTAGTTCACAGGTCCTGTCTCCTGCTGGAGCAGATAGAAACTTCTTTTGAAATAAATCCCCATTGTTGGATTACTACTGTCAGTGAACATGTATTGAGGCGCCCTCTTACGGTGTGCGCTGAAACAATACTTAGTACTAGATGTGTAGTTCACATCTCAGTCACCAACCAGAGCAGATGAAGAGCTTCTTTTCCTGAAAAGTAAATCCTCCATTGCTGAATTACTATATAGTATACATGTATTGAGGCTGCTTTCAAATGCAGTGTGCCTTCTGAGCAGTGTTTAGTGCTGCAGCTGATGTGATTCCTCACAGGTCAGTTCTCCAGACAGAGCAGATAGAAAGTTTCTTTTCTGAAACTAAATCCTCATTGCTGGTTAAACTGTCAGTGATATATATTGAGGAAACCTATCCCCATGTACCTTCTGAAACAATATTTAGTGCAGATGATGATTCCACAGGTCCAGTCTCCAACCAGGCAGGTAGAAGAGCTTCTTTTCTTGATAAATCCCCCATTGCTGGTTCACTCAGTGATATACTCGTGATATCCTCCTACATGGTATACCAAACAATATTTGGTACTGCAGATGTTGTAGTTCCACACAGAAGGTCCAATCTCGGCGAACAGATGAAAGGCTTCTTTTCTGAAGAAATCCCCCATTAACAGTTACGACTGTCAGTGATATACAAGTATGATGCTGCCCTCACAGTCTGCCTTCCGAAACAATATTTAGTACTGAAGATGATGGTTCCACACCTCCAGTCCAGCCGTTGCAGGTGAAACTTCTTTTGAAAGTAAATCCCCTTTTCTGGAATATGACAGTCGGTGATATACACTGATGAGGTTGCCTCCTAAGATGTGCCTTCAAACAATATTTAGTACTACAGATGTAGTTCCACACAGGTCTATCTCCAGCTGGAGCAAATGAAAACTTCTTTTCAAAGTAGATCCCGTTGCTGGATTATGACTGTCAGTGATAACATGCATTGAAGCTGCCCTCGTCTTGATGCCTTCTGAAACAACACCCAGTACTGCTGATGATGTAGTTCACACAGGTCAGTCACAACGAGCTGGTGAAACTTCTTTCCTGAATGTAATCAGCCATTGCTGGATTCGACAGTCAGTGATATACATGTATTGATGCTGCCCTCGTAGGTGTGCCTTCAGAAACAATATTTAGTTCTGCAGATGATATGATTCACACACGTCAGTCTCCAGCGAACAGATGAAACTTCTTTCCTGGTAAATCCTCATTGTAAATTACGACTCTCAGTGATTTACATGTATTGGATACCTACACACAGTGTGCCTTCTAAAACAATATTTAGTACTGCAGATGATGTAGTTCACAAGTCCAGTCTCCAGCTGGAGCAGATAGAAGAGCTTCTTTCCTGAAATTAATCCCCATTAGGATTCAACGATCAGTGATATACATGTATTGAGGCTGCCCTCATACAGTGTGCCTTCTGAAACAATATTGGTACTGCAGGTGATGTGGTTCACACAGGTCGAACTCCAGCTGGAGCAGATAGAAAAGCTTCTTTTCATGAAAGTAAATCCACCATTGCTGGATTACGACTGTCAGTGATATACATGTATTCAGGCTGCCCTCCTACTAGTGTGCGTTCTGAAACAATATTTTGTACTGCAGATGATGTAGTTCCTCACAGGTCCACTCTCCAGTTGGAACAGGTAGAAGTGGTTCTTTTCCTGAAAGTAAATCCCCCATTGCTGGATTACGACTGTCAGTGATATACATGTATTGAGGTTGTCCTCCTACGAGAGTGCTTTCTGAAACAATATTTAGTACTGCAGATGTTGTAGTTCCACACATCTCCAGTCTCCAGCCTGAGCAGATAGAAGGCTTCTTTTTCTAGTAAATCCTCATTGCTGAATTACCTCTCAGTGATAGCCACATGTATTGAGTACACTCGTACAGTGTGCCTTCTGCAAGCAGTATTTAGTGCTGCAGCTGATGTAGTTCCTCACAGGTCCGTTCTCCAGACAGAGCAGATAGAAGAGTTTCTTTTCCTGAAACTAAATCCCTCATTGCTGGATTACGACTGTCAGTGATATATATGTATTGAGGCTGCCCTCGTACGAGTGTACCTTCTGAAACAATATTTAGTACTGCAAATGATGTAGTTCCACACAGGTCCAGTCTCCAGCCAGAGCAGGTAGAAGAGCTTCTTTTCCTGAAAGTAAATCCCCATTGCTGGATTACGACTGTCAGTGATAAACATGTATTGAGGCTGCCCTCATACGAGTGTACCTTCTGAAACAATATTTAGTACTACAGATGATGTAGTTCCAAACAGGTCCTGTCTCCAGCCAGAGCAGATAGACGAGACTTCTTTCCTGAAAGTAATTCCCCCATTGCTGGATTACTGCCAGTCGAGTGATATACACGTATTGAGGCTGCACTCCTTTGAGCGTGCCTTCTGAAACAATATTTAGTACTGCAGATGTTGTAGTTCCAGAAAGGTCCAGTTTCCAGCTGGAGCAGGAAGAAGAGCTTCTTTTCCTGAAACTAACTCCCCCATTGCTGGATTACGACTGTCAGTGATATACATGTATTGAGGCTGCCCTCTTACGAGTGTGCCTTCTGAAACAATATTTAGTACTGCCGATGATGTGGTACCACACAGATCCAGTCTCCAGCGAGCAGATAGAAGAGCTTCTTTTCCTGAAAGTAAATCCTCCATTGCTGAATTACGACTGTCAGTGACATACATGTATTGAGGCTGCCCTCGTACGAGTGTGCCTTCTGAAACAGTATTTAGTGCTGCAGCTGATGTAGTTCCTCACAGGTCCAGTCTCCAGACAGAGCAGAAAGAAGAGTTTCTTTTCCTGAAACTAAATCTCCCATTTCTGGATTACGACTGTCAGTGATATATATGTATTGAGGCTGCCCTCGTACGAGTGTACCTTCTGAAACAATGTTTAGTACTGCAGATGATGTAGTTCCACACAGGTCCAGTCTCCAGCTGGAGCAGGTGGAAGAGCTTCTTTTCCTGAAAGTAATTCCCCCATTGCTGGATTACGACTGTCAGTGATATACATGTATTGAGGCTGCCCTCATGCGAGTGTGCCTTCTGAAACAATATTTAGTACTGCAGATGATGTAGTTCCTCACAGGTCCAGTCTCCAGCCAGAGCAGGTAGAAGAGCTTCTTTTCCTGAAAGTAAATCAGCCATTGCTGGATTACTACTGTCAGTGATATACATGTATTGAGGCTGCCCTCGTATGAGTGTGCCTTCTGAAACAATATTTAGTACTGCAGATGATGTAGTTCCAAACAGGTCCTGTCTCCAGCCAGAGCAGATAGAAGAGATTCTTTTCCTGAAAGTAATTCCCCCATAGCTGGATTACTGCTGTCGGTGATATACACGTAATGAGGCTGCCCTCCTATGAGAGTGCCTTCCGAAACAATATTTAGTACTGCAGATGTTGTAGTTCCACAAAGGTGCACTCTCCAGCTGGAGCAGGAAGAAAAGCTTCTTTTCCTGAAATTAAATCCCCCATTGCTGGAGTACTACTGTCAGTGATATACATGTATTGAGGCTGCCCTCGTACGAGTGTGCCTTCTGAAATAATATTTAGTACTGCAGATTATGTAGTTCCTCACAGGTCCAGTCTCCAGCCACAGCAGATAGAAGAGTTTCTTTTCCTGAAAGTAAATCCTCCATTGCAGGATTACGACTGTCAGTGATTTACACGTATTGAGGCTGCCCTCCTACATGTGTGGCTTCTGAAACAATATTTAGTACTGCAGATGTTGAAGTTCCTCCTGGGTCCAGTCTCAACCGGAGCAGAAGAAACAGCTTCTCACTGAAAGTAAATCCCCCATTGCTGGATTACGACTGTCAGTGATACAAGTATTGATGCACCCTCTCCTAACGAGTCTGCCTTCGAAACAATATTTAGTACTGAAGATGATGTAGTTTCAACAGCTCCAGTCTCAACCCGGAGGTAGAGAAGACTTCTTTTACTGAAAGTAAATCCCCTTTTCAGGATTATGACAGTCAGTGATATACATGTATTGAGGTTGCCCTCCTACGAGTGTGCCTTCTGAAACAATATTTAGTACTGCAGATGTTGTAGTTCCACACAGGTCCTGTCTCCAGCTGGAGCAAATAGAAGAGCTTCTTTTCCTAAAAGTAAATCCCCGGCGGCTGGATTACGACTGTCAGTGATATACATGCATTGAGTCTGCCCTCTTGAGTGTGCCTTCTGAAACAATATTTAGTACTGCAGATCATGTAGTTCCACACAGGTCCAGTCTCCAGCCAGAGCAGATAGACGAGCTTCTTTTCCTGAAAGTAATTCCCCCATTGCTGGATTACTGCTGTCGGTGATATACACGTATTGAGGCTGCACTCCTTTGAGCGTGCCTTCTGAAACAATATTTAGTACTGCAGAAGTTGTAGTTCCACAAAGGTCCACTCTCCAGCTGGAGCAAGAAGAAGACCTTCTTTTCCTGAAACTAAATCCCCCATTGCTGGATTACGACTGTCAGTGATATACATGTATTGAGGCTGCGCTCTTCTGAGTGTGCAGCTGAAACAATATTTAGTACCTGCCGATGATGTGGTACCACAGATTGATCTCGGCGAACAGATAGAAGAGCTTCTTTTCCTGAAAGTAAATCCTCCATTGCTGAATTACGACTGTCAGTGATATACATGTATTGAGGCTGCCCTCGTACGAGTGTGCCTTCTGAAACAGTATTTAGTGCTGCAGCTGATGTAGTTCCTCACAGGTCCAGTCTCCAGACAGAGCAGATAGAAGAGTTTCTTTTCCTGAAACTAAATCCCCCATTGCTGGATTACGACTGTCAGTGATATATATGTATTGAGGCTGCCCTCGTACGAGTGTACCTTCTGAAACAATATTTAGTACTGCAGATGATGTAGTTCCACACAGCTCCAGTCTCCAGCCGGAGCAGGTAGAAGAGCTTCTTTTCCTGAAAGTAAATCCCCCATTGCTGGATTACGACTGTCAGTGATATACATCTATTGAGGCTGCCCTCGTACGAGTGTGCCTTCTGAAACAATATTTAGTACTGCAGATGATGTAGTTCCTCACAGGTCCAGTCTCCAGCCAGAGCAGGTAGAAGAGCTTCTTTTCCTGAAAGTAAATCCCCATTGCTGGATTACGACTGTCAGTGATATACATGTATTGAGGCTGCCCTCGATGGCAATGAGACTTCTGAAACAATAAAACAGTACTGCAGATGATGTAGTTCTCACGAGTCTAGTCTGCAGCGGAGCAGATAGAAGAGTTTCTTTTCCTGAAAGTAAATCCTCCATTGCAGGATTACGACTGTCAGTGTCAGTGATATACACGTATTGAGGCTGCCCTCCTACATGTGTGGCTTCTGAAACAATATTTAGTACTGCAGATGTTGTAGTTCCATCACAGGTCCAGTCTCAAGCCGGAGCAGATAGAAGAGCTTCTTTTCCTGAAAGTAAATCCCCCATTGCTGGATTACGACAGTCAGTGATATACAAGTATTGATGCTGCCCTCCTACGAGTCTGCCTTCCGAAACAATATTTAGTACTGAAGATGATGTAGTTCCACACAGCTCCAGTCTCCAGCCGGAGGAGGTAGAAGAGCTTCTTTTACTGAAAGTAAATCCCCTTTTTCAGGATTATGACAGTCAGTGATATACATGTATTGAGGTTGCCCTCCTACAGGTTTGCCTTACTGAAACAATGATTAGTACTTCCAGATGTTGTAGTTCACACAGGTCCTGTCTCAGCTGGGCAAATAGAAGAAACTTCTTTTCCTAAAATAAATCCCTGTTGTACTGATACGACTGTCAGTGATATACATGCATTGACTGCCCTCATGAAGTGTGCCTTCTGAATCAATATTTAGTACTGCAGATCATGTAGTTCCACACAAGGGTCAGTCTCCAGCCAGAGCTGGTGAAAACTTCTTTTTCTGAATGTAAATCAGCCATTGCTATGGATTCGACTGTCAGTGATATACATGTATTGGTGCTGCCCTCGTATGGTGTACTGAAACAATATTTAGTTCTGCAGATGATGTAGTTCCACACACAGGTCCAGTCTCAGCGAACAGATGAAGAGCTACTTTTCACAATCGTCCCCCATTGCTGGATTACGACTGTCAGTGATATGCATGTATTTAGGCTGTCCTCATACAAGTGTGCCTTCTGAAACAATATTTAGTACTGCAGATGATGTAGTTCCACACAGGTCCAGTCTCCAACCGGAGCAGATAGAAGAGCTTCTTTTCCTCAAACTAAATCCCCCGTTGCAGGATTACGACTGTCAGTGATTTACATGTATTGAGGCTGCCCTCATATGAGTGTGCCTTCTGAAACAATATTTAGTACTGCAGATGATGTAGTTCCACACAGGTCCAGTTTCCAGCCAGAGCAGGTAGAAGAGCTTCTTTTCCTGATAGTAAATCCTCCATTGTTGAATTACGGCTCTCAGTGATTTACATGTATTGAGGATGCCCATCGCGCAGTGTGCCTTCTGAAACAATATTTAGTACTGCAGATGATGTAGTTCCTGATCAGTCTCCAGATGAAGAGCTTCAAATCCCCCATTGCTGGATCACGATTGTCAGTGATATACACGTAATGAGGCTGCCTCCTACGAGAGTGCCTTCTGAAACAATATTTAGTACTGCAGATGTTGTAGTTCCACACAGGTCCAGTATCCAGCTGGAGCAGGTAGAAGAGCTTCTTTCCTGAAAGTAAATGAACCATTGCTGGATTACGACTTTCAGTGATATTCACGTATTGAGGCTGCCCTCCTACGAGTGTGCCTTCTGAAACAATATTTAGTACTGCAGATGTTGTAGTTCCACACAGTTCCAGTCTCCAGCTGGAGCTGGTAGAAGAGCTTCTTTTCCTGAAAGTAAATCCCCCATTTCTGGATTACGACTGTCACTAATATACATGTATTGAGGCTGCCCTCGTACAAGTGTGACTTCTGAAACAATATTTAGTACTGCAGATGATGTAGTTCCACACAGGTCCAGTCTCTAGCTGGAGCAGATAGAAGAGCTTCTATTCCTTAAAGTAAATCCTCCATTGTTGGATTACGACTGTCAGTGATATACATGTATTGAGGCTGCCCTCATACGAGTGTACCTTCTGAAACAATATTTAGTACTACAGATGATGTAGTTCCAAACAGGTCCTGTCTCCAGCCAGAGCAGATAGACAGAGCTTCTTTTCCTGAAAGTAATTCCCCCATTGCTGGATTACTGCTGTCGGTGATATACACGTATTGAGGCTGCACTCCTATGAGAGTGCCTTCTGAAACAATATTTAGTACTGCAGATATTGTAGTTCCACAAAGGTCCAGTCTCCAGCTGGAGCAGGTAGAAGAGCTTCTTTTCCTGAAACTAAATCCCCCATTGCTGGATTACGACTCTCAGTGATATACATGTATTAGAGGCTGCCTCTTAAGGTGTGCCTTCTGAAACAATATTTAGTACTGCCGATGATGTGATACCACAGGTCAGTCTCCAGCAGAACAGATAGAAAACTTCTTTTCCTGAAAGTAAATCCTCCATTGCTGGATTACGACAGTCAGTGATATACATGTATTGAGGCTGCCCTCGTATGTTTGTGCCTTCTTAAACAATAGCTAGTGCAACAGCTGATGTAGTTCCTCACAGGTCCAGCCTCCAGCCAGAGCAGATAGAAGAGCTTCTTTTCCTGAAAGTAAATCCCCCATTGCTGGATTACAACTGTCAGTGATATACATGTATTGAGGCTGCCCTCGTACGAGTGTACCTTCTGAAACAATATTTATTACTGCAGATGATGTAGTTCCACACAGGTCCAGTCTCCAGCCGGAGCAGGTAAAAGAGCTTCTTGTCCTGAAAGTAAATCCCCCGTTGCTGGATTATGACTGTCAGTGATATACATGTATTGAGGCTGCCCTGCTTCCAGTGTGCCTTCTGAAACAATATTTAGTACTGCAGATGTTGTAGTTCCACACAGGTCTAGTCTCCAGCCAGAGCAGATAGAGGAGTTTCTTTTCCTGAAGGTAAATCCTCCAATGCTGGATTACGACTGTCAGTGATATACATGTATTGAGGCTGCCCTTGAGAGTGTGCCTTCTGAAACAATATTTAGTTCTGTAGATGATGTAGTTCTACACAGGTCCAGTCTCCAGCCATAGCTGATAGAAGAGCTTCTTTTCCTGAAAGTAAATCCTCCAATGCTGGATTACGACTGTCAGTAATATATACATATTGAGGCTGCCCTCGTACGAGTGTGCCTTCTGAAACAATATTTAGTACAGCAGATGATGTAGTTCCACACAGCTCCAGTCTCCAGCTGGAGCAGATAAACAACTTCTATTCCTCAAAGTAAAGCCCCATTGCTTTGGCCAACTGCCAGTGATACCATGTATTGTTGCCCTCGTATGAGTGTGACTACCTAAACAATAGTTAGTACCCGAAGATGGTGTAGTTCACATGTCATGTCTCCAGCCGGAGCTGATAGAAGAGCTTCTTTTCCGAAAGTAAATCCCCCATTGCTGGATTACGACTGTAAGTGATATACACATATTGAGGCTGCCCTCGTACGAGTGTGCCTTCTGAAACAATATTTAGTAGTGCAGATGATGTAGTTCCACAAAGCTCCAGTCTCCAGCCGGAGCAGGTAGAAGAGCTTCTATCCCTGAAAGTAAATCCCCCATTGCTGGATTACGACTTTCAGTGATATACACGTATTTAGGCTGCCCTTCTACGAGTGTGCCTTCTGAAACAACATTTAGTACTGCAGATTATGTAGTTCCACACATGTCCTGTCTCCAGCCGGAGCAGATAGAAGAGCTTCAAATCCCCCATTGCTGGATTACGACTGTCAGTGATATACATGTAATGAGGCTGCCCTCCAACGAGTGTGCCTTCTGAAACAATATTTAGTACTGCAGATGCTGTAGTTCCACACAGGTCGAGTCTCCAGTTTGAGCAGGTAGAAGAATCCTTTTCTGAAAGTAAATCCTCCATTGCTGGATTACGACTGTCAGTGATATACACGTATTGAGTCTGCCCTGCTACGAGTTTTCCTTCTGAAACAATATTTAGTACTGCAGTTGATGTAGTTCCACACAGGTCCAGTCTCCAGCCAGAGCAGATAGAAGAGCTTCTTTTCCTGAAAGTAAATCCCCGATTGCTGGATTACGACTGTCAGTGATATACATGTATTGAGGCTGCCCTCATACGAGTGCACCTTCTGAAACAATATATAGTACTACAGATGATGTAGTTCCACACAGTTCCGGTCTCCATCTGGAGCAGATAGAAGAGCTTCTTTTCCTGAAAGTAAATCCCCTTTGCTGGATTACGACATCCCTAGTGATATACTGCGTGTGAGGGCTGCCCTCCTATGAGTGTGCCTTCTGAAACAATATTTAGTACTGCAGATGTTCTAGTTCCACACAGGTCCAGTCTCCTGCTGGAGCAGGTAGAAGAGCTTCTTTTCCTGAAAATAAATCCCCCATTGCTGGATTGCTACTGTCAGTGATAGACATGTATTGAGGCTGCCCTCTTACGAGTGTGCCTTCTGAAACAATATTTAGTACTGCAGATGATGTAGTTCCACACAGGTCAGGTCTCCAGCTGGAGCAGATAGAAGAGCTTCTTTTCCTGAAAGTAAATCCTCCATTGCTGAATTACAACTGTCAGTGATATACATGTATTGAGGCTGCCCTCGTACGAGTGTGCCTTCTGAAACAGTATTTAGTGCTGCAGCTGATGTAGTTCCTAACCGGTCCAGTCTCCAGGCAGAGCAGATAGAATGTTTCTTTTCCTGAAAGTAAATCCCCCATTGCTGGATTACGACTGTCAGTGATATACATTTATTGAGGCTGCCCTCATACGAGCGTACCTTCTAAAACAATATTTAGTACTGCAGATGATGTAGTTCCACACAGGTCCAGTCTCCAGCTGGAGCAGGTAGAAGAGCTTCTTTTCCTGAAAGTAAATCCCCATTGCTGGATTACGACTGTCAGTGATATACATGTATTGAGGCTGCCCTCGTACGAGTGTGCCTTCTGAAACAATATTTAGTACTGCAGATGATGTAGTTCCTCACAGGTCCAGTCTCCAGCGGGCGCAGATAGAAGAGTTTCTTTTCCTGAAAATAAATCCTCCATTGCAGGATTACGACTGTCAATGATATACACGTATTGAGGCTGCCCTCCTACATGTGTGTCTTCTGAAACAATATTTAGTACTGCAGATGTTGTGGTTCCACACAGGTCCAGTCTCCAGCCGGAGGAGTTAGAAGAGCTTCTTTTCCTGAAAGTAAATCCCCCATTGCTGGATTACGACTGTCAGTGATATACAAGTATTGCTGCTGCCCTCCTACGAGTGTGCCTTCGAAACAATATTTAGTACTGCAGATGATGTAGTTCCACACTGCTCCAGTCTCCAGCCGGAGCAGGTAGAAGACCTTCTTTTACTGAAAGTAAATCCCCTTTTGCAGGATTATGACTGTCAGTGATATACATGTATTCAGGCTGCCCTCCTACGAGTGTGCGTTCTGAAACAATATTTAGTACTGCAGATGATGTAGTTCCTCACAGGTCCAGTCTCCAGTCGGAGCAGGTAGAAGAGCTTCTTTTCCTGAAAGTAAATCCCCCATTGCTGGATTACGACTGTCAGTGATATACATGTATTGAGGTTGCCCTCGTACGAGTGTGCCTTCTGAAACAATATTTAGTACTGCAGATGATGTAGTTCCACACAGGTCCAGTTTCCAGCCAGAGCAGGTAGAAGAGCTTCTTTTCCTGATAGTAAATCCTCCATTGTTGAATTACGGCTGTCAGTGATTTACATGTATTGAGGATGCCCTCGCACGAGTGTGCCTTCTAAAACAATATTTAGTACTGCAGATGATGTAGTTCCACACAAGTCCAGTCTCCAGCTGGAGCAGATAGAAGAGCTTCTTTTCCTGAAAGTAAATCCCCCATTGCTGGATTATGACTGTCAGTGATATACATGTATTTAGGCTGCCCTAGTACGAGTGTGCCTTCTGAAATAATATTTAGTACTGCAGATGATGTAGTTCCACACAGGTCCAGTCTCCAGTTGGAGCAGGTAGAAGAGCTTCTTTTACTGAATGTAAATCCACCATTGCTGGATTACAACAGTCAGTGATATACATGTATTCTGTTGGACTTAATCCAACATGCTCATGTGATTTTTTTGTTAGTGTTCACCTGCCATTTACCTGTGTTTCTTCACCACTATTGTTTCCTGGGCTAGCGGTACCATAAGTGTTACTGGTTCATCTTGTCTAATCCAGCTGATATGGGCAGGTTAGAATGGCCGGAATTTCATACTTTGTGGTTTCACAAAGAAACAATGTGTATGTTCAATTTTCAATCTGGTTCTGCAGTCACCAACCTGTTTTAAAATGTTTTTCTCAGAAAATAGCATAGAAGTGTGGGCGTGCAACCATAGTATCTCCCATGTTATGAATCATTTATAACTGCCCTCACTAGCTGCACTATAGTCCCTGAAAGATGAACTGGAACCAAAAAGGTAACCCATGAAAAGGGCAAGGAGAGAACAGCGACTGCTAAAATGGTGATGACATCTGGCGCTGTTAAAAGCGTCAGCGGTATATTATGGCTACTGCACTATTGATGATGTGGACCTTCCCTCTCCTGAGGTGCTACGACCCCGGAGTTGATTTTAACTAGTAAGGGGGTGTGGGGGCAAACCCTCACTTATAAGGAGTGCCCAGGGGCAGTCCCCAGCAAAACTAAATAGCCTTGCCATTGGTGCAGTAGCTGTGCTATACCATTGCCATTTAACAGTAGCCAAAATGCTGTCACTGTTGTAGCAGTCACCATTCTCTCCTCAATCTTTTCACATAGAACCATAAAGAACTAATGCATTGCTTAGTTACTCTGCGACAGGGCCATGGGCTACATTCAGCATCATTTGTCATCTCAGATGTTGAATACATCAGTCCACCTCCTGACACGTTAGCCATGTTACACCTTGGCTGAGGTGAATGTGACTCAAAATGGCAGTTCCTGGTCCTTAGTAACTTTAGGTTAGGCAACTAACTTTGGAGCCAAAGTTACCATGGCCCATGCTTAGATCTTACATTCCCAAAACTGTGCCAGTTATAACATCTGCAGTGATATAGGGGTGGGAGAGCCCTGTCATTCAGAGTCAGTCTTTTCATTCAGTGTGTCTCAAATCTGTTTTTCAATGACAACAAAATTAAACAGTACAATGTGCGATGCTGGGCAAGAGGCATGAGGCCATTGTAATTTGACACGATCTGCCGTCACAACATTTTTTTTTATTTATTGTCTCAGAAAGTAGCAGAGAAATCTGTGATGGGACCAGAGTACAAGGGAACTAACATACAAACATAGACTTTGATGGCAGATAAGGACTGCTTGGCCCACCTAGTCTGCTCATTTTCCTATCTAATGGATAAGCTGCAGATCCTAGTTAACCAACAGCCTACTTCCTCCTACCCCCCCACTAGAATTGTCTTATGTCTGTCCCATGCATTCTTGAATTCCTCCACTGTTTTTGACTCTACGACCTTCTCAGGAAGGCTGTTCCATGCATCTACAACCATCTCTGTAAAGAAATCAATCAATCAAAATCTTTATTTATCCAGGCGAACACCATTGAGCATTGCTCATTTACAGGATGGACCTTGTTAGTACAGGAACAAAGGACATACAATTTATAATAAAGTTACAACACAACATCCATATAATACTATAAAAAAATAACAGTGGCACAATAGTTATTGGTAACACAAATGGAGAACCAATGGAGAACAGTGATTCGATACCTTCGTAATGTAGAAATGTGTCTACAACCATAGCTAGGTGAACTATGCATAGACAGCAAGTAATGGTATACTGAATGCATTGCCCTGTGGGACAAGACATTCAGGGTTCCCAGTAAGTGAAACAGAGTAGGGGGGGGTGGCAGGCAGGAAGGGAATATAGGCTAGGAGGTTGACGGTACAAGGGAGAGATAAGAGACACCAAGGGGACACAGGATAGAGGACGGAGAGCACAAGAAGATGACAGAGTGGTAAAATACAAGTAGAAGTGTGGAGGAAGAGCCACTAGACTAGGCATAGCAAAGAAGACAGATGCCAACAAGATGAGCCGCAGATGCAGGGGAAGTCTAGGATCGATGGAAACAGTCACAATATTCCTTGACCGAATGGGCATATAGTGTCTTGAAGGAGGATAGACTGACTGAAGTACTCAGCTTTAGTGTTTTTTGTATTTTATTCCATAGAGATGGCAGCACATAGCTTACAGCCATTCTTCCGAGGCATGTTTTAAGCTTAGGCACCTTTAAGGAAATAAATGAGTAGCTTCTTGGAGCATAATTTCCTAACTCACAAAGCGGAAGACAATCAGAGATGTATCAGGGAAGTTTTTTGATAATAGCTCTGTACATCCAAAGTGCAGCATTTCTGTTTCTCCTATACTGAAGGGAGGGCCACCCCACAGCAGTGTAAGGGGCACAATGGTGAGTAGAGAAAGGGAGACCGGTAATGAATCGTATGGCCCTGTGATACAACGTATCCAATTTAGCAACATAAGAGGCAGGGCAGTGACAATGAAGGAAGTCAGCATAGTCAACCAAGGAGAGAAACGTTGTTTGTACCAGCTGCAGTTTGGCATCTCCAGTAAGGAAGTTATTAATCCTTAAAAAGTCCAAGCCTCTGCCTCAGTTTTTTAGCAGATCCTCGATATGGTCTGTATAGGAGAGTCTGTGGTCAAGCCACACTCCTAAATAGTTGGTTAATTGACAAAATTCTGATTTTCCTCACACCTTCTGAGCCATCCCCATCAATCTTCAAATTGTGCCCCCTTGTTCTTGCACACCTCTTTTTCTGAAAAATGCAACCCTCTTGAACTTTGTTGATTCCCTTGAGGTACTTTAAAGTCTCTATCATGTCCCCCCTCTCCCTCCTTTCCTCGAGGCTATACATCTTAAGCTCCTTTAGTCTTTCTTTATATGTCTTCTGGTGCAGATCCTGCACCATTTTGGTTACCCTCCTCTGGACAGCCTCCACCCTGTCTATATCTTTGGGTAGATGGCATCTCCAGAACTGTACACAGTACTCCAAATATGGTCTTACCAACTGTCTCTACAGAGTGCCAGCAATTTCCTGTTTTCTACTGGTGATGCCTCTCCCTGTGCATCCCAGTATCCCCCCAGCCAACCTTACTGCCTTCTCACATTGCTGGCCCACCTTTAGATCATCTGATATGACTACCCCCAGGTCCCTTTCCATTTTTGTTGTTGTCAGTATCTCACCCCCCCTCCACTGTGTACTCTTCCCCTGGGTTTTTCTTTCCCAGGTGCATTACTTTGCACTTCTTTGTGTTGAATTTAAGCTGCCATACATTTGACCATTCCTCCAACCTTGTCAAGTCCCTTTTCATCCTTTCCACCCCACCTTGCATATCAGCCCTGTTGCAGATCTTTGTGTCATCTACAAAGAGACATACTTTTCCTTCCAGCCCCTCTACAATGTCTTTTTTCAGAGTAACTGCATGCTGCTGAACAACTATGTAGAACGCTGTTGCACTTCGCTTTAAAGCCAAACTGTTGTGTTTGTCTGATGGGCACATGATGGCAGTCCAACAAAGCTCCTGGAGGTCATGAGGGCTGGAGGAACTGCTGCCCGCCCTCCTCACAGAGACCAAAGCATCAAGACCGCCCCCCCGGACAACTGAGCCAAGCTCCTGGAGGTCGCGAGGGCTGGAGGAACCACTGCCTGCCCTCCCCACAGAGACCAAAGCATCAAGACCGCCCCCCCAGACAACCGAGCCAAGCTCCTGGAGGTTGCGAGGGCTGGAGGAACCACTGCCCGCCCTCCCCACAGAGACCAAAGCATCGAGACCGCCCCCCTGGACAACCGAGCCAAGCTCCTGGAGGTCGTGAGGGCTGGAGGAACCGCTGCCCGCCCTCCCCACAGAGACCAAAGCATCGAGACCGCCCCCCCCGGACAACCGAGCCAAGGTACGAACGAACTTGCGGCTGCAGGTGCAGCTCAAACCAGCATCAATACTAGGCGCATTGTTTGATTTGGCGCCAAAACATTTTTGAACTTGGACTAACTGCCTCCAAAAAAGGAAAAGCTGCCTTGAATCCTAAAGTCGGCGCAGCACTACAGACTGTGTTATTTTCTCTGTTTTGATGCCTAGAGCTAATTCTGATGCTGCAGTAGAAAAGTAGCCTTAGAAAGTTTACCATCACATTATAGCCTATTTAAAGTGTATCGCTAGTGATTCACTCCAGAGTTAAGCTGTTTTTTCTTTTCTCTCTTACCTGCCACACCTTGCACTGCTCTGCTATATAATCCCCTCTCTCTTCCTTAATCCATTAGCTCCTGGAGGTCCGCGAGGGCTGGAGGAACTGCTGCCCGCCCTCCCTAGAGACAAAGCATCAGACCGCCCCGGACAACCGAGGCAAGGTACGAGCAGACTTTGCGGCTGCAGAAGCAGCTCAAACCAGCAGCAATACTAGACGCATTGTTTGTCCGCCCGCTTGACTGCGTAACCGGCTCCCACAACCCCCACCACTACCCTTGAGTCGGCTCTGTATTATATAGGTGGTGTGTCACGAGGCTGCAGAACTAATCAGCCCTTTTCCACCTGCAGGTTATACCCGCTGAACACTAGGGATCTTGCCTTCTAACACCTATTCCCTACATTTTACATCTTAAAGCAATATATATCTCAAGGTCTCTGTATACTCCATTACCCCACTCTCCTATCTCCCCCAGCACCCTTACCAAACCTCACTGTCACTCCTGCTTACACCACATCTGCTAGCTCCACAGCCATCTTATATCATTCCCCACTGCTCCTACCATCCCATCTCCTTCGCACCACCACTAGTTCACCTCACACATTGGACCACCCTATCCCCCCACCCACCCTCCACCAGTGCCCACCCCCAGTACACAACTGTCGGTGGTCTCCTCTGTCCCTAGCCCTACCTCCTTAACTCACTACCCATCCCCCACTGCCCCCAGATTCTCACACCAGCCCAGGTACCCCTACCACTACTGCACGTAGTCCTTTCCTCCGACTCGTCATCCTACTTCTCCTGCTCTCTGGAAATGTCCACCCCAGCCCGGACCAGGACCATCCAGCATCGCCCCTGCAGGTCATGGAATCACATAGCCTCCATGAATATCCATAGTCTCCCAAAGACCGCTGCACTCCAGTGTTGGATCTCTCAACACAAGCCCGACATTCTTGCATTAGTGGAGACCTAGCTCTCTCAATCTACCCAGACTCTGCTGTCTCCCTCCTGGCTTCACCCTCTTCAGAGAAGATCGGGTGGGTAAGCGTGGTGGCGGCTCACGCAGTCTACCTAAAGTAACTCCCTCCTTGGTCATGCACTTCTGACCCCCAAGCTCAGCCACGGGGCATAAGCCATCACATTAAAATCACCCCTGGCCAGGCAGTAGCCTCTGTACCTCACAACCGCCTATAACCCTTGCGGTACAAAATCTAGCGGTCCGCTCCCTCACCGATCTCACCCCTGCACACAAGGCAGTCAGCTTGTCGCCAGGAGACCTCAACATCAATTGGCTGGCTCCACCTCAGCGAAAATTAAGGACAATTTCTCTGCCTTGACTATCCCAATTAGTGAATCGGCCACTAGATTTAACCAATCAAGTGGAACCAGCTCCCTACTAGACATTGTGCTCTCAAACCGCCCGCATAAAGTAAAGGCAGTTAGCGTCCTAGCGGACGCCCTTAGTGATCACTCACCTATTGTCTGCCTCTGGTCCTCCCCCACATGTACTCCTGCAAACAAAGCAACCCCCCGTCGATGCTTCCGCCCCGGGGGCCTTAACAAGCTAAAGCAGTACCTTGCCCTGGTCGACTGGTCCCCAATCTCCCTGGCAACAGACATGGATACTGCCCTAGCCTTCCTCACTAATACCTTCTGTAAGGCCTGTGACATCTTTGCCGCTGTCACCAACACACACCCCAAGAGACACACCACTGCCTGGATTTCCCCCTTCCTGATCCAACAACTAAAGCAGCGTGATAACCTATGGCACATTGCTGGCGAGACCGGCAGGTCAGCAGACAGAGCAAGCCTACAATGCAACTCGCCAACCAGTGCACCCTGGGCCGCCTAAGACAAGCCAAAGCCAACTATTATCAAACGCCTTAACCTCCTCCTGGGGCTCTGCCCGACCTTCTGGGACAACATTAAGGAGTTAGCGGAAAACCGCCTCCCTCCTCCTCTCAGTTGGTTATTATGGCACAATTAATACTGACCTATCTTGTGTTGCTGACTGCCTCAACACAACTTTCTCAGACCTTAGTGCAGTCCTTCCTACTACCTTCTTTGACCCCGTCCCTATAACCAACCTCCAGCTGCCTCCGCCCCTTTTCTCTTCAAGGCTATCTCCCCCAAGATGCTAAACCCTCCTCCTAAAAACCCTCACCTCCCACAACCAGTGGTGAGCCCTTGACTCCAGGATACTCCACCTGACACTAGATGTCATGCAAGCCCCCCTCACTGACCTAATTAATCGCTCTCTGTGCCTCGGCCAGTTCCCAAGTGCATGGAAACAGGCCAAAATCACCCCTATCCATAAAAATGGAACGCGTCAATACCCAACAACTGTAGACCTATCTCCATCCTCCCCTAAAACTCTTGAGAAAATAGTGTCCACTCAAGCGTGGATTACCCTATCCAACTACAACATACTTTGACCCAGAACAGCACGCTTCCGCTCCAGTCACAGCACCACCACAGCCCTACTGGAATTTTCCCACAAATACACTCTACACTAGATACAGGGAGATTGCTGGGGCAGTGTTCATAGACCTATCTAAGGCCTTGACACTGTGAGTCACCAATTAGTGATGGCGCCCTCCGTCAGGTTGGGTCTCTCATCAGCCCTCTGGCACTGGTTCTCCAGTTACCTCCGAAAGATCCCAACAGGTTAAATTAAATGAACCCTATCTACTGCACACCAATCGCTCCGGGGTCCCCAAGGCTCTATCCTGGGCCCCACATTATTCAGTCTCTTTTTAAACACCCTTCCCAGCTCCTGTACAGGCCAAAATGGCTTTTATGCTGTGATGCAGTCCTAGTTGCCTCGCGCTCCAACCCACTCACCTTCCAGAGCTCCCTGCAACTCACTTTCAACCAAGCTGAAAAATGGTTCCTCGACCATCACCTGGTTCTGAATCTCAAAAGACAAAATCAATGATCTTTGCACACAGACAGAGTAGCTCAAAAATGCTCCTTTGCATCATTCCCAGCACCCTTCCCCCTCGAGAGGTATCAGACACACAAATACCTGGGCATCACCTTTATTCGCTCTCTCCTATCATGCCAATGTCAGTGCGTTGTCCTCTGCCATGAATGCCGGATTGGACTCCTATACCGTCACAAGACTGCCTTCCTGAGGTCGCCTTATAGCTGGCTTTCTCTTCCTCCATCCTGTCTCTGGTTGACTCACGGACTCCCCATCTCACGCACCGCGTCGAGCCTACTGCCCTCACTAAAATACAGACCTCCATCAACAAAGCCTGCAGGCTCCTAACCAGTGCCCCAGCAGAACTCACACATGCCAGCTCTACTCCACTTCAAACATACTCAACTTTGAAGAATGCCTGCAATACCACACCTGTATACTGGCAAAAAGCTCTACTTGGGTTTGCCCCACAGAATCGCTACACACGCTTCTCGGGCCTCCCACTGGTCACCACCAGTAATACCAACAAAGCCACCTTCCAGGTGCCCAGACCAGGACCTCACTTGCACAAGGTCCTTCCACCACAGAGCACCATCCTGTTACAATTCCCTCCCCATGCATCAAACATCCCCAAATTGGCCCCTTCAAAACCGCCCTAGGCAAACACCTCACAGTACTCGTGGCACAAGTTGCCTGTCCTAGGAGCTACCAGTGCCCTCAAATCCAACTTGTCCCTGTTTAATCTAATCCTTCTCATGAGCTCTTCTACAACTTGGCTATATTCACTTACTCTTGAAATGCCTGTTATTTAAATATGCCATCTGTGTTTCACCTGTGCTGTTCCCATTGTCTTGCTTCACAATTATGTTGTCTCCCCTCCCTTGCAACGAGGTGCCTTTGTAAATGAGTCTCTGACTCAAAGGTTTGTAAATCCGATATATGAATAAATAAATAAATAAATAAATAAATGTCACTTACAAAGACATTAAAAAGGACTGGCTCCAGTACTGAACCCTGCAGTACCCCACTAGTAACCCCCCTTTCTTCACTGTGGACTCCATTTACTATTACCCTCTGTGTCCTGTTGTTCAGCCAGTGTTGTTCCCAGGCTACCACCCTGTGACCCACTCCCAGGCTGGCTAACTGCTTTTTTAATCTTTTGTGTGGGACTGTGTCAAATGCCTTGCTAAAGTCTAGATAGATCATGTCCATAGCCCCTCCCTGGTCTACTACTTTGGTCACCCAGTCAAAGAAATCTATTAAATTCATCTGACATGACCTTCACACTGTGAATTCATGATGTCTTGGGTCCTGTGCCCCACTGGCCTCTAGGTGCTCAACAATTCTTTCTTTCAGAAGTGATTACATCATTTTCCCTACTGCCGAGGTCAAACTAACAGGTCTGTAGTTTATTATATTACGAATGGAGACTTTATTTCTGGTAACAACTCAAATACCCTTGACACTGTGCTGTTGCTGACAAATACAGGAGTCTGAAATGGCCAAAACATTTTTTTTTATTAATATGCAAGAACTTGACAGATAGAAGTATGAGAACTCGTTCTCTTGCACAATCCTAAAATTATCAGCGGTATTGCTGCCTGCTTGCCAGTGGTGGTGGTGGTGCTGCAGCATTGGGTCAGTTGGCCCCAATTTCCCATTCCCCAACCCCAGCTCCTCCAGGTTTTTGTGACTTGGCTCCTGTGTGGGAACGGGTCAAACACCTTGCTAAAATCACAATACAGTGTATCAACTTCCTTTCCTTTATCAGCCATCTACGGCTTTTCTTGCAACTGCTGCAGGCAGTACTATTGCTGCCTGTCAGCCAGTTCACCTTGGGTGAATTAAAACACAAGTTTGCCTGCAAAATGTGTGAATTTGCTTCATAGAAATTCACAAAGCAGGCTTTGCATTTGGTGGACCATCAAGCTGAATTTGAAGATTCTTCATGCATTTCTTAGTTGGTGCCTTCGCTGAAACTTTGCAGGTGAATTGGCACCACACTAGAATGATGTCTGAAAACTAGCTGTCAGGCCGTGAACAAATAAGCCATTTAAGCTTCTCAGAAAAGTTGGCCCATGGTGCAGAGGCTGAAGTACTTAAGGGAACAGTCAGCAAGAAGAACCTCATACCCAAGTGTGAGGCTGATCCCAATTTGCACTTGTGTACAAAACATCTTTTTTTTTGCTAGGTCTTACAAACAGCTATCAGGCCATACAAACTGATGTGGGGTGGCAGGAAAAAGCAATCATCCTGAACAAATACTTTTGTTCCATGCTCACAGGAGGAAAAAGAAAGGGAGAGGTGACAAAAAATTTGCATTAGCACTTGATGGAGAGAGGTGGACACTAGTCTGCTTTAAGAGGAGAGTGTTTGACAGTGGACAAAGTAATGGGACCAGACAGGGTATATCGTAGGGTACTGAGGGAGCTCAGAAAAGTTCTGATTGCACTTCTGGCAATTCTTTTGAACAGCTCACTGGAGACGGGAGTGCTTCCAGAGGACTGGAGGAGGGCAGATGTAGTCCCTCTACACAAAAGTGGTAGGAGGGAGGAGGCTGGGAATTATATTCCAGTCAGCCTGATATTGACAGTAGGAATGATAATGGAATCACTGCTGAAGGAAAGGTAGAGTATCTCAAATCCAGTGGGTTATAAGACCCAAAGCAGAGTGGTTTCACAGGGGGAATGTCATGTCAAATGAATCTAATAGATTTCTTTATCTGGGTAACCAAGGAAGTAAAGCAGGGTAGAGCAGTGGACGTGGTCTACCTAGAGTTCTGTAAAGTTTTGACTCTGTTCCACATAGGAGACAATTTAAGTGGTGTGCACTGAGAGGGTACTAAGGTGTTAACTGGGTAAGAATTTGGTTAGGTGACAGGAGACAGAGGATGGTAGTAAACGTAATTCACTCAGGAGGGGTAGGTGACCAGTGGGGTGCCTCCAGGATCAGTGCTGGTACCAATCCTATTTAATGTCTTTATAAGTGACATTGAGGAAGAGCTGGAGGGGAAGGTCTGCAACTTTGCAAATGACACAAAATTCTGCAACAGGGTAAACACTCCAGGAAACATAGAAACATAGAATTTTACGGCAGATAAGGACCGCTTGACCCCCCTAGTCTGCCCATTTTCCTACCTAACAGATAAGCTGCAGATCCTAGTTAACCAACAGCTTACTTCCTCCTACCTCCCACTAGGACTGCCTTAATAGAAACATAGAAGGGAGGGGTGGAAAGTATGAGCCGGGACTTGAGAAATCTCAAGGAGTGGTCAAACATATTGCAGCTGGATTTCATGCGAAAAAGTACAAAATAATGCACTGGAATCTAATGGTGGAGTACAAAATGAGTGGAGTGTTACTGACAACCACCATGTAGGAGAGAGACCTGGGGATAATCATATCTAATAACCAAAGGTGGCCAGACAGTGCAACAAGGGTGTTCCATGTGATGATAGTGATCGAAAAACAGTGATAGCTATCATCATGAATGTATATCGCTGAAAAGCATTTTGGCGATATACAACTATGATTGACCCCACTTCCGGAAAAAAGACAAGTGTTCATGTGGGTGGGCTGTACCCCCCCCACCCCACTCACCTCTGAATAAAGATTGTCAACTCGGAGGTGCATGTCAGGAGGGCAAAAATAGGAATAAAAAAAACAGCTGCAAGCAGGGGCAAACAACAGCCCCTAGCAGGTCCCCAACCCAGTTCCTGCTGCAGCATAGCCAATCACCCTCACCACCATACCACAGGGCTGGCTCAGTTGCAGCAGGATCCCACCACCCATAAAACCCCTCCCTCCTATCCCTCCCCTCCACCTCCCTATCCCTCTGTTTCTGGTCGCTCTCCTGGCTATTGGGTTGCTACCCTAGCAGAGTAGCTCTTCATGACTGTTTCTACAGTTGTTCGTTTATTATCGCTATCATCACTGGCTACCCAGTAAGGGAGCTGGGAGGTCTAGTGGGATGCTGGGGTGCATAGGGAAGGGTATCACCAGCAGAAGGAGGGAGATGGTGTTGCCTCGATATAGATCGATAGTAAGACCCCACTTAGAATACTGGACCGAGTCCGGAGACCACATCTATAGGAGTGGAGGCGGTCGAGAGGAAGGCAGCTAAAATGGTGCAGTGCCTGCATAAAAAGTATATGAGGAGAAACTAGAAGAACTCAACATGTACACCTGGGAACACGGGAGGGAGAAAGGGATATTACAGAGACTTTTAAATACCTTTCAGGGGTAAATAAGGTACAGGAGGAAAATATTTTCCAGAGAGAAATGTGCTCAACAACAAGGTGACATGCCATAAGGCTGAGGGAGGGTAGATTCAGGAGAGATGTGAAGAAGTACTTATTCACAGAAAGAGTGGTGGATTCCTGGAACAGCCATCTAGCAGAGAGGGTGGGAGTGAAAACAGTGCTGAGGGTTCAAGAATACATGGGATAAGCACAAGCAAATCACAGTTAAAATGAAAGGGGGGGATAGAACTGTGGATTAGGCATGGTCTGCAGTAATAGTGTACTGTAGGTCCTAGGGAGAAATAGTCAGATTGGATGGTCTAAGTAGTCCATACCTGCTGTTAAATTCTATGTTTCTATGTTTCTTTTTGTATTATGCTTTCTTCATCTTCTTTACATCTTCTTTCATCTCTCCCAGTTCTTTTTCCCCCTTGGCATGTCCCCCATCCACCAAGATGGGGCTCCTTTCAGGTCCAGTTCAGCACTCCACACCATCCAGTCAGTCACTGCAGTGGAGGTGAAGACTGGGAGAGCCAGGACCAGGCAGATAGAGCCTTGCTTTGGACATGGTGGGTCATGATAACAGAAACATAGAATTTGATGGCAGATAAGGACTGCTTGGTCCATCTAGTCTGCCAGTTTCCCTACCTAATGGCTAAGCTGCAGATCCTAGTTAACCAACAGCCTACTTTCTCCTACCCCCCACTAGAATCACCTTATGTCTGTCCCATGTATTCTTGATTTCTCCCACTGTTTTTTGACTCCATGACCTCCTCAGGAAGGCTGTTCCATACATCCACAACCCTCTCCTAGTAAAAATACTTCCTCACATTACTTCTGAGAAGTCCTCCCTGCTACCTTCAAATTGTGTCCCCTTGTTCTTGCACATCTCTTTTTCTGAAAGATGCTACCCTCTTGGACTTTGTGGATTCCCATGAGATACTCGAAATCTTCTATCATGTTCCCCCTCACTCCTTTTCTCAAGGCTATATATATTACGCTCCTTTTATTTCACTTCGTATGTCTTCTGGTGCAGACCCTGCACCATTTTAGTTGCCCTCCTCTGGCAGCCTCCACCTTGCCTATGTCTTTGTGGATATGGGGTCACCAGAACTGCAAGCAGTACTCCAGAAGGGATCTCACCAACTGTCAGTACAGAGGGATAACAACTTCTTGTCTTCTGCTGGTGATGCCTCTCCCTCTGCATCCCAGTATCCCCCCAGCTCTCCTTACTGCCTTCTCACATTGCTTGTCCACCTTCAGGTCATCTGATTTAACTACCCCAGGTCCCTCTCCATTTTTATTGTTGTCAGTATCTCCCCCCCCCTTGTGTACTCTTCCCGTGGGGTTTTGTTTCCCAGGTGCATTACTTTGCACTTCTTTGCACTGAATCTGAGCTGCAGTACATTTGACCATTCCTCCAATGTTGCCAAGTCCCTTCTCATCCTTTCCACCCCACCTTGTATATCAACTCTGTTGCAGATGTTTGTGTTGTCTGCAAAGATACATGCTTTTCCTTCCAGTCCCTCTGCAATGTCACTTATAAAGACATTAAAAAGGACCGGACCCAGCACTGAACCCTGTGGCACCCCACTAGTAACCCCCCTTTATTCACTGTGGATTCCGTTTACTATTACCTCTGCATCCTGTTGTCCAACCAATGTTTTACAGGCTACCACCCTGGGACCCACTTCAAGGCTGGTTAATTTGTATATTAATCTTTGTGTGGAACTGTGTCAAATGCCTTGCTAAAATCTAGGTAGGCCATGTCCACAGCCCTCCCTGTCTACTACTTTGGTCACCCAGTCAAAGAAATCAATTAGATTCATCTGACATGACCTTCCTGCTGTGAATCCATGCTACATTCGGTCCTGTGCCCCACTGGCTTCTATTTACTGAACAATTCTTTCTTTCAGAAGTGATTCCATTATTTTCCCTTCCACTGAGCTGAAACTGGCAGGTTTATAGTTTCCTGTTTCTGTCTTGTTCCCACTTTTGTGAAGTGGAATCACCTTTGCCCTTCTCCAGTCCTCAGTTACCACACCATCCTCCTATGATTTGATAAAAAGGGTAGTCAGTGGTGTTACTAGTTCTGTCCTTAGTTCTTTTAGAATCCTGGGGTGATTCCTATTAGGCCCCATTACTTTGTTCACCTTCAGTTTTAGGAGCTCTTTCACAACCCTTTCTTCTGTGGAAGGACTGATATCAAACCCCCATCCAGAGTGCGTCTATTGACTAGATTAGGTACCTCCTCCTGCTCTTCTTTTGTGAATACGGAGCAGAAGTAGTCATTAAGTAGCCCTGCTTTTTCACTGTCCCTCTCTGCCAACCCATCCTCTTCTTTATTAGCCTCAGTATCCCTCCCTTTGTCTTTCTTCACTCCGTAATGTACCTATAAATGGTTTTATCCCCCTTCTTAACCAAGTTGGCTATTTTTTCCTCAGTTTGGGCCTTTGGTATTCTGACTGCCTTTCCCATTTCCTTCTGCTTTAACTGGTGCAATTCTCTGTCCTGCTCCTTCTGTGTTTCCTTATACTTCCTGAATGCTATTTTTTTCTCCCTAACCTTCCCTGCCACTTCTTTTGAGAGCCATAGTGTTTTTTTTCTTTTGTTTTGATTTATTTGCTTCCCACAAGGGCTTTTTGCTTCTGTGATGGCAGTTTTGATGTTTCCCCACTGTTGCTCCACCCCTCCTCCTTGCCTGTTTGCTAGTGCTTTTCTGAGGCACTCTCCTTTTTGACAAAATCAGCCCTCCTGAAGTCCAGTACCTTCACTTTTGTATGGCTTGACTCTGCAGCTGAGTTTATCATGAACCACTCTGTTTGGTGGTCACTTGGTTCCAGATGGCTACCACTTCTAGATCTGAAATCCTCTCTCCGTCCCCATTTGAGAGTACCAGGTCTAAGATTGCTCCCTTCCAGGTGGGTTCCAGCACTAGCTGTCTGAGGCATGCCCCCTATAGGGCATCGAGAATGACCCTGCTCTTGGATGTGGCTGGAGCAAAGGTGCTCCAGTTAACATCTGGCATATTCAGGTCCCCATCAGCAATATTTCCCCTTTCATTGCCATTCTAAGGATGCCTTCTATCATTTTCTTGTCCATTTCCTCCCCCTGAGAGGGGGGTCTGTATACAACCCCTGTGCTGATTGTGGTGCCATTTCAAGACTCCAGGGTGACCCACAGTGCCTCCTCTCCTCCCTGTTTACCCTTTAGTTCCATTGCTATGATCCCTTCCTTACATTGAGAACTACTCCTTTCCTCTTCTACCCTCCCTGTCCCTCCTGTAGATGTGTACCTTGGTATGTTGACATCTCAGTCATGGTTCTCTGTGTATCATGTCTCTGTACTGCCACAATATCCAGGCATCCCTCTTCCATCAAGGCCACCAGTTCAGAGAGCTTGTTACCTAGACTATGGGCATTGGTAATTATTACCCTCCATTTTTTGATGGCCTTACCCCTTTTTGCCCCATCCTTGTCCTTACTGCCTTCATCTTTTTCTCCACTTACCCCTGCCCTTCTCCTTATCAACTTCTCTGTCTTGGTGTTTACCTCACTAACTACCCAGAGTTTTTGTGGGATGCAAGGATTTCCCTTCTCCTTTTCAGTGTCTCCCCCTTGGCTAGTTTAAATGCTTGCCAATGAAGCATTTAAACCTATCACCTAGGATCCTGTTTCCCATCCTAGACAGATGCAGCCCATCATGCCAGTATAGGCCTGCATCCCTCCAGATGGATCCCCAGTCCCCAGTGAAGCCAAAACCCTGAGCTCTGCACCAATTTTTCAACCACTAATTAAATCCCATGATGTGGAGCACCCTAGCCTCACTCATGCCATAGACAGGCAGCACCTCCGAGAAGGTTACCATGCATGCTACTTGTCTAAGGCCCCTTCCCAACTCCAAAAACTCCTCCTGCACTGCTCTGAACCCTTTCTCAGCCAGGTCATTTGTCCCTAGGTGGACAATGACATCCAGCTCCCTCTATCCCCCGTGCAGCTGCTCCTGCGATCCTGAGGATTTGCTCCCTGTCCCTCCAAGCCATGGTGCCTGGCAGGCACCTTTCCTCCATCTCCCCTGCATTCCCCATTTCTACCCTCCTAACAATGGAATCCCCACCAGGAGTTGTTTCTTTCCCCTGTGGAGTCCCATGCCACACTCCTGTGAGTCTCCTTTGAGGAGGTTCCCAGCACCCTCCTTGGTCTCCACTGCAGGTGCCTCCATAGAGGAGTCACAATGTGCCAGAACGGCATATGAATTGTGCAGAGGTACAGCTGGAGGGATGCACCTCTGTTCCACCACTCTCACCCTCCCTGAGCCCACTGTTGTCCAACCACTCCTCTTTCTTGGAAACTTCTGAGGCAGTGGTGGTGGCCCTGCTGGTCACTGGGTGGCAAAGTAGGTCCCCCAATCCTGTCTAGAGATGAGCAACCTCCTCCCTCAGCCCAGAGAGGTGCCTGCAGATAGGACAACACTGCATCCTCCAGAATGTCTCCCAAAAGACTGCTGCTCCACCGCCACTGCACTGCACCACTGCCATCATGTCTTATTTGTGGTCCCTTTACTTTTGTTTTGTATACTTACTCTTTCTTGTCTCTGTTTATTTTTTATATATTTTTCTCTCCCTTCTTTCCTACTTGCCTCCATGTCCATTAAGCTCCTGATCTTCCTATTCTGGGACAAAAAGTTCCTATATTCCTCAGTAGCCTCCTTACGTGCTCAGTCAGACTTCCAGCAGCAGGGGGTGGGTGGGAATGGAGAGATGCTCTTTTTCTTCTAGGATGGTGAATCTTTTGTGCCTCTGTGATCACTTCCTTCCTGCTCCCAAATAGGAAGTTCCTGTTGTCAGTCAAATCCTCAGCATATAAAAGAAGAACCGGCTAAGGGTGGGGGTGGAGGGCAATGTAGTCCAGTAAAGTTCTAACAGCAGCTCCTTCCCTTGCCTTTCTCTGCCAAGAGCTATCTAAACCAGTTTTATCTATTTACTAATTAAGTCTGTTGTAACCCCTAGGTGGCACTATCCCAAGGGCTACTACCCCTTCCTGTGTGACCAGGTGCAGGTTAAGTGGCCTGGGAACTGAAAATAGGTGCCTCCACCCAGAGGAAAGGTTTAGTGGTAGCATAGCTGACCTGGGTACAGCCCTCTGGGACACTGTGACTCCCCCTCTTTCCCCTCTAGTGGCCTAGACAATGTACAGAGCACACAGATACAATAACCTCTAAAAAGCAGATATATCCCCACACTGATTGCGCTTACCACCAGGGCAGATTCCAAACAGTTCAGCCTTGAAGACCTCCTGTAGAGTAAGGATAGTCATACAGAAGTGCACCACAGGCAGGTTATGTGCAAAAAAGATTGAGATCTGATTTATTTAAGGGGGTTGAACAAGGGAGGGGTGTAATCTGGCTTATTGGTCTAGCAACTGATTTAATCAGGCTATAGCTCATGCACTTCAGAGTCCCACAACACAGTTACACACTCTGTGTACCCAGTTGTTGAGGTAGGCTAGCCTGACACATTGGCCAGGGTAGGCCAGTGTTGCAGCTGGTCGGGGCCCTATGTTGGAAAGAAAAGTCGTACACAATAACCTGCAATTTGTAATCCAGAGCCATGAGGCTCAGTTTGTGATAAGCAAACAAACAATTAAATCAGATGACACACTTTGATTCAGCTACTGTTGCAGGGAGCTACCCTGGGGTTAACTCACGCTACCCAGTAAAGGGCACAGGATTGATGAAATGGAGCAATTCAGGATGACTTGCTGGTTTGCCAGGAGAAGCAGGGCCCACACAAATCACCAAGGTGTCGTTCATGTTCAGGATGTAGAGCAGGGGGCTGATCCCCAGGTGGGTCTCTTGTCGATGGCTTTCTCTGTGGCACGAGTAGCTGGCTGGGCCAGGTTGGCAGGTCCTAGGCCAGGTAAACAATTTGGATAGCAGTCTGGTAGTGCTGGATACAGCTTCCAGCAAGTGTGACACAATCAAGCAGTGGGGAACCAAATCGCGACCCACTAACACATTCAGCACACTTATAGTAAAAGAAAAGCAGTGCCACAGTTTGGATGGCAGTCTGGTAGTGGTTACAGTGTCTCTGTGCAAAGCCATATGCTCTGCGGGTATTTCAGACATCCTGACAGGCCGATCATGGGAGCAAATCTTCGGTCCTCTTCAGGCAAATAAGCAGTCACAATTCAGTAGATCTGGACATAAACTTATTCAGATATAGTTCAAGATGTTTTAATTTAAGATTCCCCTCATGAGGGAAGATGAGGCAAGTAGGCCAAGACACAGCCTTCCCACCAGTTTCCTACGCTACTAAGCAGGAGCAACTGCTCGAATATCTCGAGCTGATCCCTCTCTCAACTCCAGTCTCAGACTGACCCTCTGCTGCAGGTAGCTCAGGACTTTCCCTCTCAATCAAAAGGTTCGATTTGCTGATTTGTCTGCCTGCCAACAGCAAGGGCTCCCCCTCCAGGTCCATTTAGACACCAAAGTGCAAGAACTACAGTTCCTACAAAAATTCACTCCCAGAAGACCCCTGCAGACAGGCTCCATTTTAGAGTCCCCAGAGGTACTGATTGGTCCACAATGGCAGTCCAGAACCAAGATGGTGGTGATTCAGAGAAATGTCCATGCTGCAAAGAAGGCAGGTTAGACAAACTACAATATTATTATGATTATGGTAGATAATCAGCAAACGAGTACAGTTTCCAGCAGAGCTTCCTCTGAGCAATTAGCGATGGCAGAATGGAGCAATTATCTGGCGGTCCAGGTGGAACTCGAGCATAGAAACACTCAGCCCCCACCCAGATTAAATGTACACTTCATTATAGGTAGACTCTTAAAGTGACAGGCACGGAGGCTATTAGGGCACTGTCATGCAAATGCTAAGACACAGGACACCAGCCTGGCAGTGGTCATTTAGACACACCCAAGGAAGATCTTTGGAACCCCATCTATAGGGGATTGTATTTGGACTGCAATACCCTTGAGCAATACAACTCATTTACAAAGGTTCCAACGTCAGTAGTACAAATACAAAACAAGGTAAACAATAGATAAGTAAATAGTGGACATCAAGAATATACTTTAAAAATGAATACATGAAAGCAATCAAAATAGCAGTGACTGTTACTCAATATACAGTGGGTGTGCTAGAAGAGAGGGCAGCCTGGGAGTCCTTGTGAAAATCTAGAGAGAAAGTAATGGGGATGTAAGTGGGGATGGGAGAAACGAGGGAGAAGGAGATGAGTTGCACGGAGGCGGAGGCGAGTTGCAAAGGAGGTAATGGGGATAGAGAGATGAGTGGAGGAAGTGGATGGAGAAATGGGTGATTGCAGAGAGGGGGAATGCTGGTAGGAAGTGAGGGGAGGAAGACAAATAGAGTGAGAAGAGGTGGTATTTAGCCAGGAGAGGGGCAGCCTAGCAGGCCTTGATGAAAACCCAAGAGAGAGAGAGAGAGAGTAATGTGGGTAGGAGAGAGGTAGGAGTGAGAAATGTAAGGGGAACAAGTGGAAGAAGTTGCAAAAGAGGTGGCATGAGATAAGAGAATGGGTGGGGTGTGGAAGAGGGAAGGTGAGGAGAAGCAGGGGAATAGCTTAAAAATGCATGAGCAGGGAAGAAGCAGGGGTGAGGGGTGGAGGGGAAATGGCTTGAGGGTAGGATTGAAATGAAGTACCAAGTGGTAAGAGTGCCAAAATGTATAAGTACAATGATAACGTAAGGAGAAGGCTGCTATGGGTGACAATCACATATACTGTTTGCTAATAGATGCTGCCGGAGTTCGTGTTTGAAAGGGATGAGATTTGACTCAGTAGAGATGTCCCTACCCAGGGAGCTGAGCCAGAGGGGGGCAGGTGTTTGCATTTCTAAATGCCAACACTTGACTTCCTTTTTGCCTAAGCCGCTCCCCCTAATTCAGTTTCTTTCTTCACCTAGCTAACTGCACAGATAACAATTCCTTCAACTCAGACAAACACACTTTTTTTGTTTTGTTTTTACCCTAAATTGAAGTTCCCAGTAGTAGAGTTCTAGTTCAGAGTTCTAGTTCTTTAGTCCCTTAGAGTAGTACAGTTCTAACAGCAGCTCCTTCCTCCTGCTGTTCTCTTGATGGTACAGCATCACCCTACAAGTTGGTGCCTCTGTTTCCTTATTTCTGGTTTCCCATCACAGTTACTGTGCACGTTTCTGCACACAGCATGTCAATGGCTGCCGCAAACCCTCCTTACAAAAATCTGTTTTCCAGACATTTCTCACCCCTAGCTAGTGCTACAGGCCAGGGTAGAGGAAGGCATTCCAACCCTCCATCCATGCAGGATGAGAACTGTCCAATGGATGCTCAGTCCTGCTACACTGGGTCAACTTTCCAATGCTCTGAGCTCATTTCCAGACTTAGATCATCATCTCTGCAAGCAGTAGTGCTAACGTTACACAGTGGGAAGATATTTACACACTTCTAATTTGAAACTTTGGTGTGACCTGTGAGGTTCAGGAAAGGTCACATGATCAATCAGAGAAAATGGTTTCTCATAATCATTTTATAATTAAGCATCAAGGATTAAAGTAAAGAAGATAATTAACCCCAGTTGTAAATTTATTTTTCCTAGGAATCCATTGTATAATCACAATAAAGCCCACCAAAGATGTGTACTTGGTGGAGGGGGGATTACAAACTCCTTGTATGGTTATGTCAGCCTATTGCATATCTTGACATATCACACATGGCATATGTAAATCACTCACTAACATGCACCCATAGTAAATGACAGCAGAAAATGACCCATAGACCATCCAGTCTGCCCAAGTTCCCTATTTAGCCCTAGAAACTATTGCTACTACAGGGTCCAGCCATCCCCACTGGCACCCCATTTCCTCCCAGTTTTCATGCTCAAGCAAACACTATACCTTTCATTCTGTCTGAACTGTGCCTGAAAACAGTTTTTGCACTTACCATTTCAGCTGATAGACTGTTCCATGATTCCACCACCCTTTTTGTAAATAATACTTCCTCATGCCCCTCCCTCCCTCCTATTAGTTTCCACTCATATCCATGTGCATGCGTGCAAATATTCATGATAAATAGTTCCCTGCAGTTCATTTTGTTAATTCCTTCTACTTGTCCAGTGAGTACATGTTCACTGCTTTGAGATGCTCCTCATAGAACCTGCCCTGTTGGCCCATAATCATTTTGGTCACCCTGCACTGCACCATCTCCAGCCTGTCCCTGCCCTTCCTGAGGTGAGGACTCCAGAACTAAGTACAGAATGCTAGGTGTGGCCTCACTAAGGATCTGTATAGGGGAAGCATTACCACTTCTCTTCTGCAATCAGTACCCCTCTCGATACAACCCAGCATTCTGCTTGCTTTGCTATATGCCCTGTTCCACTGACTTTATTGTTTTAGGGAGTTGCTGATGATAATTCCAAGGTCCTGTTCCTCAGCTGTAGTGCTAAGTCTCACCCCACCCATTCAGTACTCTGTTTTAGGATTCTCGTTCCTTCTGCACATCTTGACTTTGAATTCCAGTTACCAAACCCTTGACCACCCCTCTAGTTTTTATAAGTCTCTGAGCATTTCCCCAATTCACTCATTGTTATCCACCCTCCCACAGCTTAGTATCATCTGAAAAGAAACACAGCCTATCCAGGATTTCTTCACCAGTCTTGCTGAGGAACATATTTAAGAGGACTGGACCCGGGGCAGATCCCTGCAATACCCCGCTGAAGACCTCCCTCTCTTCTAATTTGACCCTGTTGACTACAAGCCCCTGCTGTGTCCCCTTTATCCAGTTACCTACCCAGTGTACGACGACTGTGGCTGCACCCACAGCTTCCATCTTCAACAAGCATCTGTGACACAGCAAGTTGAAAGCCTTGCTGAAGTCAAAGTAGGGCAAATCCACAGGATGGCCCCTATCCAATTCTCTCATTACCCAGTCAAACAAAATTATCAGGTTAGTCTGGCTTGACCTCCCTGCCATGAATCTATGCGCATTACTGTCTTGGAGCTCACTGCTCTCCAAGTAGTCCTAGAGTTCCTCTTTGACTAGTGACTCCATTAGCTTCCCTACAATAGGTGTAAGACTGGCAGGTCTGCAGTTCTCTGCTTGTTTTTCCCCCAATGGAGCAGAACCAGGTCCACTACTCTCCTGTCCTTTGGAACCACCTCCCATCCTCAGTGAGCAGTTGAATAGATCTACCAAGGGTTTTACCATTTCCACTGCCAGTTCTCCAAGTAAGCTCGGATGCAACCCATCTGGCCCTGGGGTCTTATCTATCTTTAAGGCTGCCACCTCTTTCTGGACCTTTTTACTAGTAAATGTTGGAAGCCTCATCACCTGGTCTGCCTTGGTGGCTGCCTTGATGACACTCTCTGGCAAGACCCACCATCCTCCCTAGTGAAAAGAGAGCAAAAGTGATCACTGAGGACAGCGACCCTCTGCCCCTCCTCCTCTATTACCCAACCCCTGTCTGCTAGACTTACTATTTCCCCTCCTTGCTTCCCTTTCTTCCTAATATATCAGAAGTACAGTTTTTATCTGCTCTTGATCCCCTCTAAAATATACAACTCTGTGTCGGATTTTGTTTCACTAACCATCTTCTTTGCATCCCTAAATATTCTCACTATTCTTCCTCCCCCTTCCTTTCTTTGTACTTGCAGAAGGCCTTTACCTTGGCTCTCACCTCTTCCCTGACCCCTACAGAGTATCAACTCTAGAACCTGTTCTTTTTGGTTACCATCCTCATGCATAAGTTAGATGCATAGAGAATGACCCATTAATTGCTCCATCTTTCTCTTCTTCCCCTCTTATTTTGTCCTCCCTGACTAACCTTTCCCTGACCAGCTCTCTCAGCCTAAATATTTTTTCACTTGTAAAATAAAGGACTTCAGCTCTCAATTTTGGATTTTCCAGACCCAATGGCCAGCTTAAACTGATGGGTTTCTTAATTAGCTGTACCAGTACAGTTCTGGAAGGCATCCAGCAAGACCTGACATCTGGTGCTACTGCCCACTGGAACATCCCAGTTGAAGTCTGGTAGGGTCAAATCACCCACCACCACTAATTCCCCCTTTGCCACTGCTTTTTCAGGTTCTTCCCTGAGCTCTCTCTCTATCTTGCCCTGAAATTCTATATATCACCCTCAAGCACAGTGTTTTGCCTGACTCTGATTAGTTACACTCACAGTGACTCTGTCTCCCCCTTACTATCCCAGATGCACCCATCTTCTGCCACCTCAATGCCATCCTTGACATAAATGGCTGCTCTTCCCCTCTACCTGTTCCTGTATCCCTCCTGAACAATGAGTACTCAGGAACCATTATTTCCTGGCAATTAGTTTACAATGCCTATGGTTCTGTGATGGACAGAAGGTTCATCTCAGTGTCTGCCATCAGCTCTTGGAGCTTGCTGCTTTTGTTACCTAAGCTGGCATCAAGGCGTGTCCCCTTCCATCAGAGCCAAACCCTACTTTACTACTATCTTTGTGCTTTCCTTGCCCTTTCTTCTTCATGTTTTCCATGGTGATTGCCCTCACTGATTCCCCTTTTCTAGTGCCCCCTCACCAAGTTAAGTCAGGGCCACAGCTCTTCTTGAACCCACTGTGCTGCTACAAGCTCTCAGATGTGGGATGTACTAGCTAGGATTCCCTTTGTTTTACCAGCCATCACGGTTCTCCTCAACTCACTCTCCCCCACAGCCAATTATATTATGTCAAACTTCTACCCCGTGCACAGGCCCTCTCTCTTGTCAGGTGAAATCCATCACCCTTGATGAATCTCCTGTACAAGAAGTCCCCCCAATACCCCACAAAGTGATACCCTTTCTACTGACATCATCCATTAGCCCCCCATTAAGTTCTTCAGTTACCTCACTCCTTATCCTATCCTGTTTCACTCCTGCCCCACACAGGGAGGACTTTAAAAAGCCCAGGGAGGCTGAGTGTGCCGCCTGTCTGTTCCCCAGTTTATGGAAGTTCCACTTCACTATCTCCACCAACTGCTTCACCAGATCGTTGTTATCCAGCTCATGTCTTAATGCTCATAATAAAATTGAAATAAGAAAAAAAATGCAAACTAATTGTTCAGCGAAGGTCTTAACTGATTATACCTTGGGCAGCCATTTTGTGTTAGGTAAACAATGGATAGTTCAGACTTGTTAAGAAGCTATTGGAGGTAATGAGTTAATCAGTGTTTAAATCCTGCAATAACCCACAGATGAGTAAGGATATTTATAAAAACATAATTAAACATTTTTTGCATTTATTTTTCACATGTTTCTTTTGTATAATCACAATAAGGCTACCCAGGACATGGGCAACTAAAATGGTGCAGGGTCTGCACCGGAAGACATATGAAGAGAGACTTAAGGAGCTTAATATGTATAGCCTCGAGGAAAGGAGGGAGAGGGGGGACATGATAGAAACGTTCAAGTACCGCAAGGGAATCAACAAAGTCCAAGAGGTAAGCATCCTTCAAAAAAAAGAGGTGTGCAAGAACAAGGGGGCACAATTTAAAGATGGGGGGTGGCTGAGAGGTAATGTGAGGAAGTATTTTTTCACAGAGAGGGTTGTGGATGCATGGAACGGCCTTCCAGAGGAGGTTGTGGAGTCAAAAACAGTGGTGGAATTCAAGCATGCATGGGACAGTCATAAGGCAATTCTAGGGGTTGGGGGTAGGAAGATGTTGGCTGCTGGTAAACTAGGATCTGCAGCTTATCCATTAGGTAGGGAAATGGGCAGACTGGGTGGGCCAAGCAGTCCTTATCTGCTGTCAAATTCTATGTTTCTATGAGTAATTTAGGGCTTACCCACTTCTCAAGTATTTAGGTCACTTGGCTGCACCTCAGGACACACCACACGAGGCATGGGTAAATCCCCAATAACCCACACCCTGTCATGCATTATTGCTTAGATTTAAATACGGTAAACTATTGTTTCCTTTTTTAATTAATTCCTTTCCTCAGCCATGGGTTATTACATGACTTACCCATAGGTAAAGACCTTTGCTGTCCAATCAGTTTACAGTAGTTTATGTCCATTGAGGACATGTATAACCACACTGTCATCTCAGAGGATAGAAGAATCTGTTCAGACAATCACTTTTCATTACCCCAGAAAGCCCACTAATGACACAGTTCTGCACACCTGACATGCTGTCAAGGGAGTCACACATTTGCTGGGGAACAATATGAGCAATGACTATTTAAAGCTACATTTAGTAGTGTGAGAACACATGACAGGATGTAACCGATACACATAAGTTATGCAATTCTTAGGTGCTGCTCCATCACTTGTTTAGTGGTACAGACCCATTCCATTTTCTACTCTGTAGGCCCCATGAGTCCTATCGCAAATGAGGCATGACACATGGATTGCCCCTGTTTTAAGTGGAACAGAGGGGAGGAACATCTACCTTACATACTGAGGGCAGGTACAAAATGTACAACACGAGCGGGTGTCGATGGCAGTAAGTGGAACAGAGGGGAGGAACATCTACCTTACTTACTGAGAGCAGGCACAAAATGTACAACATGAGTGGGTGTTGATGGCAGTAAGTGGAACTCAGGGGAGGAACATCTACCTTACATACTGAGGGCAGGTACAAAATGTACCACATGAGCAGGTGTCAATGGCAGTAAGTGGAACAGAGGGGAGGAACATCTACCTTACATACTGAGGGCAGGTACAAAATGTACCACATGAGCAGGTGTCGATGGCAGTAAGTGGAACTGAGGAGAGGAACATCTACCTTACATACTGAGGGCAGGTACAAAATGTACCACATGAGCAGGTGTCGATGGCAGTAAGTGGAACAGAGGGGAGGAACATCTACCTTACATACTGAGGGCAGGTACAAAATGTACCACATGAGCAGGTGTTGATGGCAGTAAGTGGAACAGAGGGGAGGCCCATCTACCTTACATACTGAGGGCAGGTACAAAATGTACAACATGAGCAGGTGTCGATGGCAGTAAGTGGAACAGAGGGGAGGCCCATCTACCTTACATACTGAGGGCAGGTACAAAACGTACAACATGAGCGGGTGTCGATGGCAGTAAGTGGAACAGAGGGGAGGAACATCTCCCTTACATACTGAGGGCAGGTACAAAACATACAACATGAGCGGGTGTCGATGGCAGTAAGTGGAACAGAGGGGAGGAACATCTCCCTTACATACTGAGGGCAGGTACAAAACGTACAACATGAGTGGGTGTCGATGGCAGTAAGTGGAACAGAGGGGAGGAACATCTCCCTTACATACTGAGGGCAGGTACAAAATGTACAACATGAGCGGGTGTCAATGGCAGTAAGTGGAACAGAGGGGAGGAACATCTACCTCACATACTGAGGGCAGGTACAAAATGTACAACATGAGCGGGTGTCGATGGCAGCAAGTGGAACAGAGGGGAGGAACATCTACCTTACATACTGAGGGCAGGTACAAAATGTACAACATGAGCGGGTGTCGATGGCAGTAAGTGGAACAGAGGGGAGGAACATCTACCTCACATACTGAGGGCAGGTACAAAATGTACAACATGAGCGGGTGTCGATGGCAGTAAGTGGAACTGAGGGGAGGAACATCTACCTTACATACTGAGGGCAGGTACAAAATGTACATCGTGAGCGGGTGTTGATGGCAGTAAGTGGAACAGAGGGGAGGAACATGTACCTTACATACTGAGGGCAGGTACAAAATGTACATCGTGAGCGGGTGTTGATGGCAGTAAGTGGAACAGAGGGGGGGCCCATCTACCTCACATACTGAGGGCAGGTACAAAATGTACTACATGAGCAGGTGTCGATGGCAGTAAGTGGAACAGAGGGGAGGAACATCTACCTTACATACTGAGGGCAGGTACAAAATGTACCACATGAGCAGGTGTTGATGGCAGTAAGTGGAAACCACAGGAATGCATATGAAAAGGCTGGCAATTACTGTAGATGGGATATATGTTATGGGACATGTTTGTTTTCTATCTGGATTTTCTAACACTCATCCCTCCTGCCATTGCTGTACACACAGCTATGGCATGTTGTCCCTCTGCTACATGGACAGAGGTGATACACTGGACTCCACAAGCAGGACAGGACAATTAACTACCTGGTCATGAAAGTGGATGATTTAAAGAACAGAACAAGGCAAACATAACATGCATTCCATGGCATGCCCAAGGTAGCTGAAGAGAATGATCTTATTCAGCCCCTACAAGAACTGATCCCAAACATTCTCAGTGCCCCTAATGGCCCCCTCTATAGATTGAGAGGGTGCATTGTTCTCTTGCCCCACGACCTAAACCTTGAGACCACTCATGACCAATCCTGCTAAAGCTGTTCTGATACCCTGTCAAAGAAAGTATCCTATGGCTGGCAAGGGAACATGGCACAATCTGCTGGAAAAGGCACAAGCTGTCATTCTACCAAGACATTTCCACTGAACTGTCCCACTGGCACAGAGCATGTGCCCCTGTCAAAATGGAAATCCCACCTTGGTGCTACATCTGCCTTCTGCTACCCAGCACAGTTACTATAAGAGAACATGTAAAGGGGGCTATCAGTTTCATACTCCAGTTACAGCTGAAGAATTCATTACAAGGGAGTGGCAGGGCTTCACATTTCCTGCATCTCCATATAATATGCTCACCCAAAGGCAGCTAAGTACAGACAAGGACTCATCAGCTCTGGGTTGAAGGAGTAAGTTACAGCAACACCCAAATTCAAAATGATGACTTGCAGTGGATCTAGCTGTGTAGGGGCCAGAGCTGCACGAGATATAAAGCAGAGGTACATTTGGACACTGCAAGGTATGACAACTGATCTAGAAGCTGCTAACATGAATCCTCCTCTTCAGGCTCCTCTAGTAGCCTTACAGTACATACTTCTTTGTCTATGCAGAATAGACTTGACCCTCTTTGGTAGGCGATGGGGCCTGAACCTGCTGCTGAGACTGACTCATCCCTGCCATCTCCTATAGCTGCTCCAACTACTCAGCCTCTTCCTGCAGCAGCACTAGAGACCAAGTCATTGGCTGAATGAGCCTTTGCCCTGCCTGCACCTTCTCCAGCATACCCACTGCAAGCATTTGTACCCACTATCCCTAAACCCCAGTGCTCCCATAGAAGCACCCTGAGTGAATCCAATGTAAGTACTGACCTAATTTGTACCTGTTCTCTTGCCTCTGAAGCACACTGGAGCTTGTATCTATAAAGTGGATTCTCTTTTGTTTGTCATAGGACTTGGTGAATTCTGTTGAATTTTCTTTTTAAGGAACATTATTTGGAATATATAAGTGGGATCTTGAGAAGAATCATTTATTGTCTGTCAAGAATTTGTACTGATAGCATCTTTAAGATTGTAATCCTGATTATTAGCTGGTACCAATTGATAATAATCACTGTATGAGGAATACTAGACATGGTAAAGTGGTTTTCCCTAAGTGAAAACAGAGAAATGGGAGTATTTTCAATGAACAACTTCAAATAACCACATGAACTCCAGCTGAAACAAAACAAAAACAAGCATTTGTCAATGCCGAATGTTCGCTTGCTGGTATTTGCATTGGTGTCTGGCATTTATGCAGGCCATCCCCCCCTAGTTGTAGCCATGTCCGTTCAGCATCCATATCCCAACAGAGTACATCTCTGCAACTCCTCTTGCATCTGATAAATATTCTACCCTCATACCTCTTAAGTGTCTGTGTTAGGAACCCTAACACCCTGCTTGTGCTCAAGAGAATGAGCCTGTGTGGAAAGTGCGGAACAGACACTTGTAACACAGTCATTCAGAGGAATTATTTCACCACATTTGCAGCACAGGCATTTTGTCACCTCTGGTCATGAAAACTGTCACTATGATTTTCGTACTGTGTACCAAACATTGATTTCCCACAGGGACCATGCTATTCTGCGCCGGAAGTGTGGAAACACATTTTAGCCAGGATGTGGAAAATGACAGCTGAAGTGTTCACAAGGAGGTGTGGAAAAATGCAAATGTTGAATATGTGGAGTGAAAATATTACAGATTTGCGAGGTTACAAGTGTGTGTGGGAACTGCGCAATGCACGCTCGTAAAACAGGCATTGTATAGAATTTTTTATCTGAATTTTTAACTTAGACATTTTAGGACATCTGCTCATGAACAGTGTCACTGTGATTTTGTTACTTTGTACCAAACAGTGATTTCCCACAGCAACCATGCTATTGTACACTAGAAGTGTGAAAACACATTTCAGCCAGGATGTGAAAAATGACAAAGCCAGACCATCTTCTTATCATCCTTCACAAGCAAGCAACTCTTAAGTAATAAGCTGCACTCCCGAAAGAGAACTAAGTACATTTAGCTAAGCATACATTATTCAATATTTTTTTCTTTAGGTAAAGGAACTCATGCATGGGAGGCAGGTCAGAGTAATGGAGCAGAAAACCAACTTCTGTAACTCTACAGTAGTCCAAAATGTATCGAACAGTTTACTATATCAATGTTTTAGCATTATGTATTACTGTGTATGTAGGTGTTAGTACAACAGAGAACAGCAGCCTCACCTTGCGCAGCTTTGTTTTGTTTTTCTTATCAGCTGCCATTTTGAAAGATCAAGGTGGCCTCGGAAAATAGGCATTTGATTGACTGTCGAGTGCACTTACTTGGTTAATAAATACAAATTAAATAATAAAGACCAAGTAGTGATGTTTAAATGTGAAACTGATCATTCAAGTAACAGCACCCAGGTGCCTGCATGTGTCAAATATCTGTGACGGGCTGCAAGCTAGGGTGTGTGTGTAAGAATGGATATATTACATGCGTACACACGCATTTGTATATCAAATTTTACCAGGAAAGACATTCTGAGCAAAAAAGCTGTTTTCAGATTGGGGGTGGGGGGTGGGGGTGCTGAGGAGTGCAGAAATAAGTTACAATTAGGTTACAGAAATAAACAAGCATTTGTCAATGCTGAATGTTTGGTTGCTGGTATTGACATTGGTAGTGCAGGAGTGACAGATGCATAATAGGAATGGTAGTGAGGTATTGTAGTAATGCCAACTGCCACCCCCACCTTGCAGAGAGTGAGAGGTGTTGGGGTGTGTGCCTTTGTGTCATGGGCTGTAACAGTCATGGCAGAGAGTTTCAGGTGTTCATAGGTGCTGGGAGATAGTAACAACTGAGGGGGCGGGTGGTGGGAAGGGTAGTTATCAGGGGGAAAAGGGAAGGGTGTGTATAGTAGGGCTTGCCATAGAAAGCATAAGGATGGAGAGGAATGACAAAGATAGTATTATTAAGAATGTAGTTATACCATATAGACATATTTATTGCAGTATATGGTGAACATAGAAACCTATGAAAGTGTCAGCAGAAACAGATCACCTGGCCTATGTAAGTCTGCTTCAGTGTGCAGGTATAGTAAGAGATCAGCTATTGACCAATTCCCTCCAATACCTGCATGTGAAGCGTGAATAACAGAGTCAGACTGCAGTCATTATTGATGGTATTTACTTGGTACAACCACGTTAAACATTTATATTGTAAATGAAGTTAAACATTGCTCCAAGTTCTAAAAGAATAGACTATTTACGTTAAATGTTTTCACAGCATATGCAGTTCAAGAACCTATGCCATGGTAATTGTATGATTACATTGTTATACACTTTAGGTTCACAATGTGTATATAAAATATATATCTGTTACAAGACGTCCCATGTAATATAGCAGTCTTAGCAGAAATGCAGTATCATGCCATATCAATTGATTTAAATAAGCTGTTATGTTAATTGTATTGTCTGTATTTCTAAAAGAAATACTAAACTCCAAGTGCAAAGTGTAGTAGTATAAGTGCCACTCAATTCAGTTCACTAAAGTGCGTCAGTGAATGGGCTTGCCCATGACACAGTCAGACTGCACTCATTATTGACAGTATTTACTCACTGAAATGAATCACATGCAAATTGTATCCAAGTAATTTTCAGACCATAATTAAAGGTTCAGATTTATATTTATCGATCTGTCATCAAAGTGCAAAGTTGCTAGGGTGTAGTGTGGCTCTATTACTATTCAATGCATAGTGTTTGATTATGCTTAAATTGCTGGGCAATTAACTAAATTGCCAAATATACAAATACATAGTTTACATTGGAGGCAGTATAGCACAGTGGCTTAAGGCTCTGAGCTGCAAATCTGGAGACTTGGGTTTGAATCCCACAGCCCCCACTTGCATACTGTGTGACCCTAAGCAATTCACTGAACTTCCCTGTGCTGGCAGATTGCATCTGTAAACAAGCTTTCAGCTTACTGTGTCTCTCCTGGTTAAACAATTGGGGAAGAAAATCATTTTTGTTTTTTATTTTCAATAAATCACATACAATTTAATGTAGAACTGAAGCATAACATTTAAAATGCAAGACATACTGAACATTGGATCAAATCACTTTATTCTCATCCTGTATTACTTCTGGCCATCCTTGTTCTGAGTTTTTTTTTCTTTTGCTGTCAAGATCGATAAATGTTAATTTGAAGCCTTAATTACAGGCTGCAAATGAATTGGATAAGATTTGCATGTGACTTGTTTCAGTGAGTAAATAGCATGAATAATGAGCGCAGTCTGACTCTGTTATGGGCAAACCCATTCAGTGGTGAACATCTGTAAATTGAACTGAGTGGCAGTTATACTATGATACTGTGAATTTGGAGCTTAGTATTTGTTTTAGAATTAGGAACAATAGAATTAACATAGCTGCCTATTTAAATGGATTGATATGGCATGGCACTGCATTTTGTAAGAGCTATATTGAATGGTACGTCATGTCACACATATATATTTTTATATACACATTGCGAACCTAAAGTGTATAACAATGCAGTCATATATATATAGCAGAGCATATGTTCTTGAATTGCATATGCTGTGAATACATTTAATGCAAACAGTCCATTATTGTAGAACTTCGAGCAATGTTTAAATTTATTTGCAATAGAAATGTTTTACATATTAATGGAACATAAGCTTTAATGGCCACTTTGTTGATAAATTTAGTTGCATTTAAGTGGTTAAGGTAGTTATTAAATTTTAGGATTTTCTCATTATGTTGCACATGCCCTTTGAGTATTGAAGAATGAAGGGGATATGGAATCGCAGCCGCTCAGGAAGCTGCAGTGGCGAAGCACAGGGGTGAGTAGTGTGGCTAGGGCCTAGATGCCCTGTACTCAGGTGGGGCATATGTATTTTAGGAGATTGCACTTTTGTAATACATTGAATTGGTGTCAGCACTTTATTGCAATTTGTAGTTAAGTTATGGGAAATAAATCATTTTTGCATTATTTAAAGTGCTATGGAAAGTTTTTTTCTGGCTCCCCTCCCTCCACCACCATTTGACCACCCATGAATTTGCTCACCATTAACACAGTTGGCAGTAGTATTTATTAATAAAAAACACTGAAGCTGAAGCTCTTTTTGTGGCTGAGCAGCCCTGTGATTTAGGGTAGCGGATTTCCTTTTCTCTTTTTGGATTTCTAAGTTTGTAAACATGGTTTGAGACCAGTGGTGTACTTTGATGTGTCTTATCTGTAGACTTGTTATTGCTATAGAGCACTTTGTAGCATTGAAAAGCAGCAGAGAGTGATACTTTGTATGTTTTATGACATGCTATCATACTGGCAGTCTATGGCCACAGTGTTTCTATCTCCTGTTGGATCTCTTGAGGTCTGCATTTGACACACAGCAGGGGGTCTCTCTGTGTTAGCCTAGTCCAAAACATGAATAGCATTAGTAAGTCAGGAAGACATAACATTGACAGAAGAGCTGCCATTTACTGTCATGGTTTTGATGTATTTTATATCTATTGAACAATGTATTGAAGGAGGTGTACAACGACAGTGTGGAGTGGTGCAACGTTAGTATGACAGACATGTCTTCGCACAGGACATAGTGACAGTAGAGGTAAGTAAGACAATTAGCAACATGTCATATTATCAGCCTATATTGTGGCTTATATGTTTCTCAGACTCATTACTGTGATTATACAATGTATGTAGGCCTGAACGTAGAAAGAGTTGCTAAAGCTAACAAGCTGTTTCTGCCACTGGTAAACTGCAGGTATCCTACTGCATTTTACAGTAATGCAAAAAATGACATCATTGGTGTTTTCATGTCTTGACTCTTTTTTGTGTACTAAAATTAGACAAGTCAATCTGTTCCCTCTGGCATGTTCATACAGGTTACACTGTTTTAGAAGTGGTTACCTGTTGGCTGTTACCTTTAAAAGCCCTCCTGAATACATGTTAAAAATGCCTAAATGAAATGGAGGCTGCAGGTTCTTTGCAGAGTATTAATGTAATCTCCCACCTCACGAGTCTTCGTTTTGTTTGCTATTACTTCTGGTAGCAGCAGCAATGTAGCAGTATATTAATAACTTATCCTCCTAAATGTTGATATCCTACTTCCCTCAATACAATAATATCAGCTACTAAATAAAGCCCTGAGCTGTAACAGGCAACACCAAATGTTTTACTGCATATACTTATTTAGTTTTCTGGAACAGAAAAAGTGTACAGTATTGCAAGCTCTACTATGTTTTCTCTGCAGTGTGTACTTAAACAGACTCCTCTGTTCTAAATCTCCCGGGTCCCATGTTCCAATCACTGATCTTCTCTTAGCATGGTACACACTCCTAAAGGGAGTCAGAGGCACCTTGATCACGATATGTATGCAAAAAGCAGTTGACACTCAAGCACTAGGAGGGCGGGGCTTCCCTGTAATTCCACCTTCTTTGTAATACAATCAAATCTGTGTTAACAAAGTGGTATGCAATTAAACTGATGGACTTTTTTTTGTTATTCTGCCATACTGAGCTGAGCTAGGTACTATAGAGTCATTATAAATATGGAAAGATATATTTTGGTGGGAAATAAAGATATAAAGGGATGGAGTTACATTTAGAGGGCAGGCTATTCTAGCTATAACAAGGACTCGAACGTTGATGTATATGGGACAAGTGTTTACTATTGACTGCCTTCTTAAAAGAGACCGTAAAGAGTTGTGCAATATTGGGGGGGGGGTCAGGGTCTCTTAGACAGCCAGCAAAGCAGCAATGTGGAGTGCCATTGAATAACAGGATGGGGGTCTTTTTTAAACTTTATACAGTACCTCATTTACTGCCGCTACTGACTTTTGGCTTCAAACTCTGCGCATCCGTGCCCTTCTCAGTTCTTAATTTTAAATTTTAAAACAGAACCATCATTCATGTCATAACGTACACATGTTTATAAATAGTTGTGTGCTGAAAAGGTTATGATGAGGGAGCACTTTTTGCCTTCTTTTTTTAATTAGCTGGGCAGCTTAGTAATAATTAAATAAACAGCTTGGGACATATGCACTGAGAGTATGAAAAGGTAGGTTTAAAACATTTGCTGTTAAAACGACATTAACAAAGCAGTAGTCACAAGCGGGAAAGTCCCTATCAGTCAGTTTTCAATTCAAGGCTGTATACAATAAGACGTAAATATGCTAAATGCATACACATTGCCACCGCTGATTGCAGCTGGCACTTTCTTTGAACTGAAGACCAGGGCAGCTGAACTGCTGTCATAGACAGCTTGCACATCCATTGGCGGGGTAGGATCATGCCTGCTGCGCTGAGCACTGGATTGCACAGGAGGGTCACACACCTCCAAAAAGTCGTACTGTGACAAAACTTTCCTTGCGCATGCGCGCAAGTGAACGTAAAAAGAAGGAAGTGAAAGCAAGGCACTGGTCTCACTCTGACAAATCATGGTGTTGGTTGGCTGATCTGGTCTCATCTCTGGGTACTGACTGTCTGCACAGCACTGCTCTTGTCCACTGAATAGCTACTGCTGCTTAGATCTGCTTTAAAAAAGTAAATTACAGCTGTAGGCAGCTGGCAGCAGATAACTGTGGCAGCCTTCGGTCATCTATCAGTGGCAGCTTGTGATGGTGAGGTCAGAACTGAAAGGTCTGCTGGCTGGCTCCCGTGTCTCTCTCTCTCCTTAGCTTGTCTGTCTTCAGCAGTGGCGACTGTACTTGCAAATTCTCTCCGGCTCTCTGAACTCATCATTGGCTATGTATTGTAAGAGAGTCAGGAGGACCAGTTTATTCACATGGCATGGACTTGAGGCTGAAGGGGGACTGAAACATCAGGGCTGTGTGGGTGGAGGTGCAAAAAATGAACGGACAAAGTACAGCCCCTGCCATTGGTTTCCCAACCAGCTAGTGCACCTATGATCTTTCCTTTGTGTAACACACTAGAGGAACGTGGGGAGGCAGAGACCAGAAGTAAAGGAGATGGTGTCATGCCACTGGCATGGACCACGTGGTTTGGCAAGGAAATCAAATCGAGATTTGAGGGCACCCAGGCAGCCGCCCTCAAATGGAAGCACTTCAGGACAGTGGACTAGAGAAAAAAAATAATAGAAAATCATTCAGAACATCAGGCAGGCTGACAGAAAATCTGGGGAGAATTGTAAGGTATGTTACTGTGGTGAGGGGGCCGCCCGCTGGTCCCGCAATATGATGGGCCCCCCCACGGCCGCAGGTCTCGCGGGTGCGGAACGTCGGCCCTGCAGTTGGGCTGCAGTGGTCTTCAGTTCAAAGAAATCCACTGCTGCAATCAACAGTGGTAACGGAGCAGTGGGAGTTAGCAGGAGGGCTCGTGATGTCAATATGCTACTTACACATATGTTACCACCGCTGACTGCAGCGGTGGTTTTCTTTGAACTGAAGACCACTACAGCCCAACTCCTGTCATAGACAGCTCGTCCATCCATTGGTGGGGTATGGTCGTGCCTGCTACATGGAGCAGTGCATTGGACAGGAGGGTAACACACCTCCAGAATGTTGTACTGTCCCAAAACGTTCCTTGCACATGCGTGCAAGCGAACGTAATAAAAACTGTGTTCACAGCAGTTTGGTGCCATTTATTACTGTTGTTAGGGAGACTGCTTGTAAAATGAAGCAGAAGATAAATAACAAGTAGTAAAACTTTAACAAAATAGGAAACATAGGCAGATAAGCACTTTTGCATAGAGTAAGGTGACAATTACTTCTGTTGCTATGGAGATCCTGTTTCAAGCAAAGGGAGAAAGAGACTGAAAAAACAAATGATAAAACACTTTTAATGCACATCTGCAACTGTTTGGTGTAATTTTTCTGTTGTCGTCGAGACCATATTCCTTTATGTGGGGAGGGATCATGACCACCTGCACTCACAAACAATCAGAAAAGTAACACACTGTACTGCATATAACATAAGGGGCTAACATTTACAATCCTGTACAGTGGAAAAAAATCTGCTGTGTGATCTGCAATAAAAAGTATAGAAGGGAACTTTTTTTAACAGATAAAAGAAGGTATGAACTGGGGGTTGGGGGCTTTGGGGGAGGGAGAGGGTGAGAGCATTAAGCAGAGCCTGTGGAAGGCAGGGGTGTTTCATTCATGGTTTAGGGGTGTTAGGGGATATAACAGTTATTGCTGAGGTTGAACTGATTCATGTTCAGGAAGATTTTGAAGAATGAGCAGTGATCCCAGGTACTGGTTCCTTTATGTGCAAAATGTTTTCAATTTATTTTGATTTCAAATGTATACACTAATGATAAACTGCATAACTAAAGTGCAAAGTGCTATGCGATTCAGTGTGACTGACCCTTCAGCGTCTGAGATACAACAACCCTAAGAAAAAATGGCATAAATTGTCAAATGCAGCATGACAGATATGTCATGTACAGATATATGCATCTGAAGTTGGTCACAAATATAATACAACAAATCCCAGTGTAGCAGGTGTGTAAGTGACAGTATAGTGCAGCCGTAGAAATTCAAACAGAGGCTGGACTTAAAGGGTTACCTGTGAACACACACCTAAATAACAAGACACTTTGCAATCTAGCAGATACAGCTAGCTATATGGAAGGGGATGGGTCTCTACTATCCCGACACCACAACCACAACACAGGCTGGCATTGGCTGGGGTAGTCTAACCCCTAGTTATTTATCAGTGTTGAAATACCTGGGGAAGGAGTTAAATTACATCTTGGGACCCTAATACAACCTCCGACATGGGGAACATTCTTTTCTTGGGTCTCAACTACAGTATTTTGATTTTCATGCTTAATATGAGCTCAGCTAACTAGCTAGTGAGTATTTTCGATATAAAATTATTTCCACATCTGCAGAACACATTCTAGGTGGCCTGAACAGACCAAGTGGGAGTGTGAAGGGCAGATCATATTCTAGGTGGCCTGAACAGACCGAGTGGAGAGTGTGAAGGGCAGATCACATTCTAGGTGGCCTGAACAGACCGAGTGAGAGTGTGAAGGGCAGATCACATTCTAGGTGGCCTGAACAGACCGAGTGAGAGTCTGAAGGGCAGATCACATTCTAGGTGGCCTGAACAGACCGAGTGAGAGTGTGAAGGGCAGATCACATTCTAGGTGGCCTGAACAGACCGAGTGAGAGTGTGAAGGGCAGATCACCTTTGAGCTTCTCATCCAAGTGACAAGGGACTGGAGGACAGCTTGAGGGGAAGGGGAGAATTTGATAACCAGCCTCTCAGGAAGTGCTAGGTAAACATTCAGTTAATAGAAAGAGTTGTGGCAGTCATTCAGTCTTTTAACACTACGGTGTAAAATGATGCAAAGTCTGCATTGTGCCTATGATTCCTTCACATACAACCTTTTTGGACTGCAGGGCTTCTCCCACGCAGCCCTAAAAAGAAGCTAGGGTCATATTCAGGAGGAGATAGTGTAGTGACTTGTGGTGCTGAGGAGCAGACCCGGTGGGAAATATGTCACATGTAAACAAAACCTAAATTAACCCAGAGTGTTCCGGCAAGTTCTTCTACAGTACAACTGTCAGCATTCAAGAAGAAGACTTTATCTGATACAACCTCCGACATGGGGAATAGTTAAATACTTGATTAATATCTGAGCACAATGGTAATATAACTAAAAAAAAACTCCGGTTGCCATTTCCTTTGAGGAAACCAGCAACAAACATTACATTTGGAAGGGCTGACAAACTTTAGCATTTACTGGGTACTAAAGTAGAGAGTAGCTCTACCCAAGGAAAAGCTTTCAGGGAGAAACAGCAAGCCCAACAGAAATTATTGCTGAATAGAAGGGCACTACCATAATAAAAATAAAAACTAATTCAGTTTCCATTGTATGTGGGGAAAAACATGACATTCAGGCTGCCAGACTTAAAACATTAAGAGGTAGGAGAGAACAGCCTGCAAAGGTCGCACATAGTTGTCGAGTGCGTTAACATCAGGCTCCTTTAAGAATAAACAGAAAGCAAACAAAACAGAAAACACATTACAAACTATGTAGTCATTAATTCATTCATTCATGGGTTCATCTAGCACAGGCCACAGTAAATGCATCATGTTTTGTTACCCTTTTAATTATCCAACTTCAACTGCCACAAAAAATACATGCGTGAGCAGGCTGCTGCATTTTCATTTAAATCAACTGATTTTTTTTTAGTGTGTTCCTGGCTGATCACTCCTCTTTTGCCCCAAACTAAGCTGCCCGCTAATCAGAAACGTTTCTACTTGCAGAATGAGAAGTGCTGTAAGGAAAGAGAGAGAGAGAGAGGGAGGGAGGGGGAGAGAGAGAGAAAGAGATAGAGAATCTTGCAATGGGAAGGTCACAATGGGTCACTGGCAACAGGACTGGGCAGCATGGAGGTCAGGGTCATAGGCAACACTTAAATAAATGTACGTTACATTTTTAACAGCTTCATTACTTTCGGTCACTATTACAGCTAGAAATTCAGGAATTACGGTTACATTCCAAAAATAATGAAAAATTGTTCTAGTCACCCTAATTCGCTATCCTGTTATAACTACACATAACTTGTACATCACCCTATTTGCTAACCAAATTGTTCTTGTATACTATCTTCCTATGTTTGTACCCACATGAAAATGTAATATTAAAACAGTATATATTGCACAGTAACTATGTGAGAGTTTACACTGTTGTTTAGCGGCGGTAGCAAAGTCTGTACCAGCATCTGGATGTCAGAGGTTGTGTTGCAGCAGTGTAAATGAGTTTTTATCTGGCATTTAAAACCACAAAAATATAAAAAGGTAAAATCATGGAATAAAAGTAAAGGAGAAGCTGAGTGTCTCACATTACCTTATCTTCCAAATAATTACATCAGGTCAGGGTCCTCGCTACTTAATGTGGATAGCATAATCTAGCTATGTATGTTTTTGCCATACATGGTAATAAAAATAACATCTTCACTCAGGCTAATAGTAGTAATTCAGGTTCTGTATCTTCTGTTCAGTTTGCACCACAGTGTTTCTTATGACAAGTTACACTCAATACCGCATTTCACCCCAAGATGACCACTGCAGCAGTAATTCTTGTATGCACTCCTCATTTCAAACTTTGTGATTACTTTCTTGTACCTGTAAATTACTATAGACTTGACACAACTACAATAAATAAATCCATCATCATTAAATAAAAAAGATATTTTAAATAACAGTCAAAGATAGGATTTGTACATATTTAATATATGTTAGGGACATTAGGGCAGAAATAAACACACATAGACATTGATAAACATTGAAATGCTTTATTGCAGCAAGAAACATGATGGAATTTAATCCTATCTCCCTCGGTAGAGAAATGGACAGGTTATCCCACAACTCAGGGACAATGGTCCCAGTAGGACAAATAGTCTATGAATAGCACTCCGACAGTCACAGAGAGACATACATTAAGTCCTGCAGCCAACATAGGGACACAGCGACCAAATACAGGAATGCTGTTGGCACTGGGGTGACCTGTTTGTTGGACTTCTGTCACTACATTTCTGCTTGCAGTGAATCTGGACAGTGAGGATGCAGACCTATACACACGGAAAAAAAAAAACCAACACAATAAACCCACAGCTGTCACCCTCGCTGTGAGCAGTGGTAGGCAGGAGAGAATGTGACAGGTTCCCTGCTCTGTCGCTGTTTGCATGGAAGTTGTGGGGGGGGATCACTCTCTCTCTTATTAACTCACTCAGTTTCAAGCACAATAGTGTATCTGTCTATCCTCTTGACTCAGTCTACCATGATACACCACAGTGAACATGTCTGCACTTTAGTATACTAGTGGGGTATATATTATTTACTTCTCAGCAGCAGCTGCCGGGCAGGTCAGCAGTGCAACTGAACCCTCCCATCTCAGCAACTTTTCAATAAAGCAACCATTGCTTTGTGCTCCGTTTAGTAATGTGTGTGTGTGTGTGTGTGTGTGTGTGTGTGTGTGTGTGTGTGTGAGTAACAGTGTAAAATGATGCAAAGTCTGCATGGTGCCTATCGCTGCTTCACATACAAACTCTTTGGACATTATAGCTCTATTTTTATTAATTTGTTACTCAATGAGCTTGGTTATGCCTCTCGATGCTGTACCATAACAACTTGTAATCTTCATCCTTCTTAATGTTAAAATGATTTTACAATGTCTGATGTACTTGTTCAGCTCTGATGTGATTTATGCATAAGTATGAAATGCTATAAATAGAAAGTTTAACAAAAATAATGTCAGGGCCTATGAAATATAAATAAAATCAGTAATCAGAATATTTTAAAAAATAAGAATATATAAACACATTTCTCCAGAGTCAAATGGGAGTCACCCAACCAGCAACACATACAGATCTGAGGATCTGTCTAGTTTACTGTTATTGTCAGCTGTTTGTTGAGGTGTCTGCTTCCTGCTTGCTAAAGGGTCAGAGTGTGTGTGTGGGAAGGGGAAGGGGGGTACTTCCCCACAGTCAAATGGGATATTCACCCAAAGCAGTAGCACATATAAAATCTGACAGTCTGAATAACTTACTATTCTAGTTAGCTGTTCATTCAAGCATCTGTTTCCCCATTTGTTAAAGGGAGAGTGCTGGAGTAGAGACATGGAACAGCTAATGTGAGGTATGAAGGAATAATTATGGGCACAAAATGAATGTTTTCATTTTGACCAGCCATTTTTAATGACAGTTGGTCTTGTAATTGTTGCCAAATATTGAATTCCTAATGTTTTTTTATCACATAGTGAGTGGTAATGAAAACTGTGAGCATATCAGCCACTGTGACCTTGGTGACCTCCCATGATTTTTCAATACTTCATTTAATTCTGCTGCACTGACCCACAATATGTATGCATTGCATGGATATCCATCGATTCTGGACATATTTGAAAGCGCTCATCAGTGAGAAATAATTGTTTCATGTTTATTGTGATCTCCACGTTATTCAGGCTATCAAACACTTATTTTTCAGTCATGATCCAGTTTCAAATATATCCAGAACAATGGATAGCCATACTATACATAAATATCTCGGGTCAGGAGATCAAATGGAATAAAGAAAAGGAGCAATCATGTATGTCACCAAGGCCAGTATCTGAACTGCACACAGTTTTCATTACCACACAATATGTGATCAAACGCATTTGGCATTCTGTCCTGGACAAACGTCACAAGACCAACTGTCCTTTAAAACTGGCTGGCCGAGACTGAAATGTTTTATATAAGGGCAACAACCAACTTTGGTTTGAGCTGGCCCACTACCCCGTACAGAACTTCCTGTAGACACAGAAGCACTTATTCACCTCCCCACCTGACTCACTGCTGTATTCCACACTACAATGTATTTGTTGCCCGCGTCCACAGAAACTGTACGGTGTATTCATAACCCCTATAATATGCCCTCAGAAACTATATGGTGTATTCATAACCCTGTATTATTTGTACTACTATCTGTGCATCAGCTGATCGTTCATGTACTGCCCTGAATTGCTATATCTTGTAACAATTACACTACAATGTATTACGACTGTACCAACTAACACAATGTACCTCATTGCCCTCTTGCAAATCTGGGATATTGTATACTGTCTTACCAACTCTGTATGATCCGTATGACTCTGTGATACCTGTCTGTATGTTCAACCCTTATGTACCAATTCCCCGGGTCACCCCTGAAAAAGGGATCTTCGGAGCCCAGCGGGCTTACCCGGTTAACAAAATTTAATAAATAATAAATAAATAAAATAAATCAACATGCTGTAACCAAAATGTATTGTGTAACCCCCTTGCAAAATGGGGGTTTCTAATGTGCATTATGCCTGGTTGGTGGTCGGCATGAAGCCGCTTGAATGGGGATCCGTTGAGTGCCTTTAAGGCCTCTGTATACTGTTTCTATAAGAACTGCCTGGTTGCAGTTATAATTGAACTGAAAAGGGGGGCTGAGTGTTTTTATGCTCGAGTCCCTCCTGGGCTGCCCGATAATCGCTCCGTTTCTGCCATCGCTAATTGCGCAGAGGGAGCTTTGTTAGAAGATGTGCTTGTTTACTGATTATCCATTAAAGTAATAATGATAATGCAGTGGTTCTAACCTGCCTTGTTTAGCAGCACAAGAAGTTTCAATCGCCTCCTCCATTTTGGTCCCGAACCCTTGAATTGGACCAATTAGTACCTTGGGACCTCACAGAGTTGACTGACCAATGGAGGAGCTGTTTGTTTTGAGCAAGGTATTATGGGCTATGGTGCTTTTTCTGCACCACTGAGAGCTGGAGAAAGTGACTGGCAGGTTCAACCAGCCAATTGGATCGGGTCACACCTGAATTTGGAGGAGTGCCCCAAGCTGTAGAGGTCAGAGTTAAAAGTGGCTGAGGAAGAGAGAGGAGCGGTGTGCTTCTGCACTGGATAGTGTTCGCACGGGAGGTGCATGAAGGCCTGAAGCGGCCATTGTGTTTGCTCTTGGTTCCCAGCAGTCTAAATCCATCGGAGGGTGGTCAGAGGAGGCTGTGTCCTGTACAGCTACCCACCAGGCTCGACCTGTATGGAGGACTGGAGAATCTGCTAAATCGTGCTCGGTCCAGAGGAGGAGTGAAAGCTGCTGTTGCAGTGCTCTAGTGGCTGTGGAATCAGGAGATCCTAGAAGCTGCTGCCTGGTGTGGTACCCCTATGCCATTGCTGTTGCCATATAAATGTGTGAGGAGATCTGAGGAGTTCAGGTTCAGCCCTGTTGGCGTTGGAGGACTCTGCTCATTGGGAGGTTGTGAGTACTGAATCAGGGTAGCTCCCTGCTGAATGTGAAGACAGTGATTTTAAATGGTATTGCTATATTGCTGACTGCTTAATTAAATTTTCTTTCTTCTCTGTGTTAAAGGGCCCCTACCAGCTGCCACGTTTTGGACTAGCCAGTAGGGTTTGGGTACCCAGGGACAGTAACTGGTAGGGTTAGGCCTGTGCACAGAGCCCTAGGTACATAGCCATAGTGTAAGCCAATTAACCTGATTTTTCCCCCTTCCCCTTCCCCTTGTTACCTACCCTTTTAATAAATCAGATTGCTGTGTTATAACTACACCCTGGCTGGTTTGTACACTTCGGATGAGCTGCTGCATGGTGATTGTGATATAACTGTATCTTACTTTACAGGGGGTCTCTGGAGTGAGCTGAAATATATCATCTGTGGGGTAAGTGTATGGGTGAAAACAAATTGTTGGCATGCAGTGTGAGTCACTAGTGGGACAAAAGGGGGGTTGCAGTAGCCCAGAGGGCTGTAATCGAGGTAGTCTTACTTGTACTAACCCCGACCTCTGAGTGGAGGCACCCGTCCACGGATTTGGGCCCCTCATCCTGCCTCAGTGGGGGCAGACAGGGGTAGTAGCCCTAAGTGTAGCGCCCCAGAGGGGTTACAATTGTACAATTTAGCGATTTTTAAGAACCAGACGATCTATGGGACATATCTTTTCACTTTTGCAATAACACACCAGGTCTAAAAGAAGGGGAGACTGTTATGAGTAAAACTGATATTATTTTTTTTTACTTTTGCAACTAAACCTCAGGAAAAATAAGGATGAGAGTGTGACAGGAAAAAGTTTCAAAAGACTGTTTTCAAAAAAAGTCAATACATTTATACATGTGAGCCACCAGTAATGTTTACTTTAAACAAGTCGCACCATTCTCTTTAGGCCGTTTCTTATTTCAGGTCATTATACTCGATCTTAAACAATAGAAGGGTGATAACGTTAATGCTGCAGCATCAGCTAAACTCACTAAACTCTATCAGGTTGTAAACCAGTTGCCTGAATCTACCTGAGGGAGATGTGCCTAGCGCTGTCCTACTCTTCAGTAACAGTTCAAATGCTCATCTTAAAATATAAAATATACTGTGGTACAATGTTGTAATATACTGTTATTGATCTCAACATAAAACCAGCAGTGCACTAAGTGCACTGGTGCTGCCACCATGTGGTATACACATACACGCAGATTTATACATGTACGTACCTCTCAACCTTTTGTAACTGAAATGAAGGACATGGACATTTTGTACATTCAAAATGAGGGACACAGACCCTCAGAACGAGGGACACATCCTCAAACATGGAGATATGTGCTCAGAACACTGTGAAAACCATAGTGTTTACTTGGACAAAGTTTATTTTGAATTTGGTATTTTAGAATATTAAGGGTTTCTGATTTAAAATTAGAATTTACAGCACATTCTCTGTATGGACAAGACCTTTTCCATGAGGGACAGAGCAATTTTATGGGGCAAAATGAGGGATGTCCCTCGTAATGAGGGACACTTGAGAGGTATGTACATATACATTTACACACACGGGTGAGCGCGCCTACCTGTTTGTGTTGCTGGTAGTGTGTGTGTGTGTGTGTCTGCAGGGGAGGGAGGGGTAGTGGAGGTGTGGGAAGCCATACATTCTGAGTAAGGACACACTGGAGGCATCATTGCACATACCATACTGTTGCCGTTCTCCATTAGCAAAACACAAGGCATTTTCAAGTTTTCAGTCTCTTAGATTCATTTTGCAAATTGGCTGAGAGAGGCAGAGCAGGCAAGCCAGGGCTCCTTGAGCTCCGATAACAATTATACTTAGTGAGAGAAGTCCCTTTTGTTGCCGCAATAATTCACAGAAAATATGAAAGTCAAGTCGCGTAGAGTCTGACAGAAGTAAGTAACAAAAGGTGCGAGAGGCAGACAATGTGAGGGGCTTGTAAAGAGAATGTAATTATGCAAATGAAGGCGGGAGGGGGAGGATGAGCCTGCTGCATCTGTACATAAATATACACCATGCTGGAAATTCCGTGCCAGCCTTAGATTTCAAGGGGGAAAATACATAGCGAAATTGCTGCCAGTTTTATATAGACTGTCCTGGCAACCCCTCTGCTTGTCTGTCTATGTATTCGGTAACACAGTCACTGCGCTTTAAACATTGTGAAAAAAGCAACAGAAGTGTGGGAATCCTATTAATAAATACAGGTGCTGTGCTGTTGCTAAAGGTCTGGAAATAATGATGGGGAGGGGGCATCTGTACAAAAGGTAAGGGCATCAAGCAAAGTCCCTTTGCTATCATGGAGAGAGCTGTTTATATGGCATTACAGTATAAATGAAATGGGCTATTGTTCAACAACTCAGGAACTTGATGCTGTTGAAGTGTCAGTAGGGACATATTAGAGAATGATTTGATGTGTGTAAGAAAAAATGTCCCTAGCTGAAAGAGACAGTGTGTGTGTGTGTGTGTGTGTGTGTGTGTGTGTGTGTGTGTGTGTTGTGGAGGGGGGGCACCATGAATGGATGAGATGTGCACCCCAGACTCTGCTTGTTTGTCCATGGTGGCTTTTATTTGTTTAATACAGCACTGTGTAACAGGTAACATATGTGATAAAAAAAGCGAGAGAAAGAAAATCACCCTGACTCTTAAAGCAAAAGGCCTGCATTTTTGGTGCATTTTAAATATATTATTTATATATTATACCTTGCATGTTGTTTCAATAATATTAGTAATATTTTAAATGCCTGCTACAAGACATGTCTAGTGAATTGCCGTGTGTTCTGATTCGCTAGAGATTGTAGGCCATTCGTTTCAAAATGGTTTCCACAAGAAAGACACATACAGAGTGTTCTAAATTATTGTAAGCAATCTAACTGGTCAGGAACACAGTGAAAATAAGCAGGGAGCAGATGTTAGTATACAAATATACACTGTCAGCTATTTAGTATGTAGGACTCACGTTAATACACGTATTGCAGATGTTGACTTTGATCCTGGGGCACAATGTCCACAGATTTCTTCATGGTATCTAACTATATGACAAATAAAATAAAAAAAATAACTCAATAGTAATTGATGGAACTAACATTTCAAACAAGTTGCAAATAAGGCATCCCGGATGATTTTGGAGCTAAAACCTTATATATTTTATTTTCTTAACTTGCGTCCCCAGGTTTGCTGTATTTTATACTCTTAAATCTTTCACCATACAATTTTCAAGTGCTAACGGGTGTGAGATAAAATACAACACAATATTCCACAAACAGTCTTTGTCATGTGAATAGTGTACCAGCCTGTCATAAAATGCAAAGCTGTGGCACATTAGCATTCTATTAATTTGTATTACATTGGGCGTATACAAACCAGAGTTTATTGTTACAATCTGACACATGTGTTTAAAAATATAAACAATCACTGGAGCGTATTGTAGTTGTTTATCAGTTGGTAACTCAATGTGCAAAGGGTTGCAATGTATTAACAAAAGTCTGCATGTGCTATTTTCTGGCCTTTTTCCACACCTGCTTGAATAGGAGAGACTTGCGGCCTCTGCAGTCCCGTGCCTAAGATTTAGCCGGCTTTGCATCTCAAATTGTCCCTTTCTTTTACTAGTCTAAGAGGCACAGGCACTCGCAGGCTGTTTTATATCACAAATGCACAAATATGTATGTGTGTGTGTGTGTGTGTGTGTGTGGGAAGGGGGGCTGGAATAGACCTAGTATGAAAAACAGAAAGCTGTGCCCAGTTAAGAAATGGAAGAAAAAGACTTTAGAAATCTTTGGAAAGACTAAGCAAAGTGATGTCTTCATTCTCCATAATTTCTCTACCTTGTCTCCACTCCTCTGTGAAGATTTGTCAGCTCAGTTTCCCGAGGATGATGTGCACACATATAACAGTTTACAGGAGGCAGAAGTGAAATGACTTATTTGTAAATAAACCTAAATGCCTTAGAACCCCACATTGTTGCTTGTGTCACTGCAGCAGGTTAGTTAATTGTCTCACACATCATTATTCATTACTCCAAACTTAGTGTCTGAATCGACCAAATGTTGTATACCTGTGGATAGATAGACAGACAGATATAACATCATGATTTTATAAGCTGAAATGGGAGTGTTGCAGAGATGCCTAGAATTTATGTATCGATTTTGGCTACAAGTGCCCTGTTATAGCTGCCCACTTGCAAAACTGGAAATTAACTGTAACAAGTCGCCCCATTCTCTTTAGGCTGTTTCTTATTTCAGGTCATTATACTCGATCTTAAACAATAGAAGGGTGATAACGTTAATGCCACAGCGTCAGCTAAACTCACTAAACTCTATCAGGTTGTAAACCAGTTGCCTGAATCTACCTGAGGGAGACGTGCCTGGCACTGTCCTCCTCTTCTGTAACAGTTCAAATGCTCATCTTAAAATATAAAATATACTGTAGTATAATGTTGTAATATACTGTTATTGATCTCAACATAAAACCAGCGGTGCACTAAGTGCACTGGTGCTACCACCATGTGGTATACACATACACGCAGATTTATACATGTACGTACCTCTCAACCTTTTGTAACTGAAATGAAGGACATGGACATTTTGTACATTCAAAATGAGGGACACAGACCCTCAGAACGAGGGACACATCCTCGAACATGGAGATATGTGCTCAGAACACTGTGAAAACCATAGTGTTTACTTGGACAAAGTTTATTTTGAATTTAGTATTTTAGAATATTAAGGGTTTCTGATTTAAAATTAGAATTTACAGCACATTCTCTGTATGGACAAGACCTTTTCCATGAGGGACAGAGCAATTTTTGGGGGCAAAATGAGGGATGTCCCTCGTAATGAGGGACACTTGAGAGGTATGTACATATACATTTACACACACGGGCGCGCCCGCCTACCTGTTTGTGTTGCTTGTAGTGTGTGTGTCTGTGTCTGTGTCATTGCTGGGGAGAGGTAGTGGAGGTGTGGGAAGCTATACATTCTGAGTAGGGACACACTGGAGGCATCATTGTACATACCATACTGTTGCCGTTCTCCATTAGCAAAACACAAGGCATTTTCAAGTTTTCAGTCTCTTAGATTCATTATGCAAATCTTGCCGGGATGAAAGAAGAACAGATGGAAAGAGACATTCGCAGATTAATGGAGCCATTTGCCTTTTAAGAACCCAAATTGATTCCAACAGTTTCAGCAACTTTTGAGATCCTATCCAATACAGCAAGGACACCTTCTACTGGATAAAGAGGCTGAATGTGCTATGCTCACTTCACATACATGCTTAAAAAAATAAGTTGCCAGACCTGTTTTACATTTTATTTAATTGATCTTTTCTTTAGTGTCTCTACATAGCGGGGCAAAAGTCTGTTTGGTGTGATTGCAAGCTGGGAGGGATTTCAAGCAGAGGGAAAGGGTGACTTAAATATGCTAAATGCATACACGTTGCCACCGCTGATTGCAGCGGGTGTTTTCTTAGAACTGAAGACCAGGCAGCTGAACTGCTGTCATAGACAGCTTGTACATCCATTGGTGGAGTAGGATCATGCCTGCTACAGGGAGCATTGGATTGCACAGGAGGGTCACACACCTCCAAAAAGTCGTACTGTGACAAAATGTTCCTTGCGCATGCGCGCAAGTGAACGTAATGAAAATCTTATGCTGAAGTGGTTAAACAGACTGCAAAAGATTCTGTTACTGGACTAAATTTAAATGAGAGTTGTCATGTACAGAAATGTAAACTGAAGGATAACCAAGAAGGTAAAGGGTTGTGGATCTTGGAAATAACACCCCCTTTAATAGGAAAAGAAGAAAAAGGAAAAAAGGTGATAACAATATAGATCACTCCCTCCCCAAAAAGACATCATGACCTCTTTTCCCATTAAGACTTCCAACAAGATAGAACTAAAGGTGCCTAAGCACGGCCCTAGGACAGTGCAGGAAGGTTTGTCCTGCTGAGAAAGATAAAAGTAATTTACATTTGTTACACAGAACTCAGGAAACTAAACTGGAGCTCTTTAATTTGCTTGAATTATCTAATAACCTGATTTTCTTCCCTTTTTACGTTCGCTTGCGAACATGCGCAAGGAACGTTTTGGGAGAGTAGCACACTTGGAGGTGTGCCTCTCCCACCCAATGCACTGCTCCTTTGAGCAGGTGTGGCAGTCCTACACCAATGGGTGCAGGAGCTCAGTATGACAGCAGTGTTCCTCTGCTTCAAAGGAAAACACCGCTGCCATACTGAGCACCGCCGCTGTCCCCTCCGTCACGAGCTCCCCCCCATGCGCATCACACTGGCCCCCCAAAGCTTTCCTGCCATGCTGGGAGCCCACCCCAGTGTGGCAAATGTTGTTTGTTTTGCCAACGGGGTGCCCAATCCTCGTCGGCCCTCGCCCCACCACTTCTTCTGCCATGCTGGGAGCCCACCCCAGCATGGCAAACATCCTCATCCTCTTGTTTTTTTTCCTGTAAACAAAACGTCCCGCAGCTGCCTCCCAACCCTCCCACAACCTCACTCCACCTACCGCGCACTCCAGCCTCCCACACCCCTCACCCCATACTTACCTCCGACTCTGCAGCGATGATTCGTGGACCGGGAACACGTCTGCACTCTTCAAAGCCGACCGCGAACTGAGAAATGCTGGTAAGCTGTATAATGGGCTACATAGGGGTGTTTCAGCTTTATTGCATATCTCAGTCATTTTGGGAATTTTGCACCAGATTTTCAACATGGGGTTTTGGGACCTCTGCAGAACGATGTCATCTGTCATGGCGTTATTCGCTTCGCGAGGGTGATTTCGCAGGCACCGCGCAGTCACCGCGCGAAATCACCCACGGCCTCGACAACACCATGACAGTGACATCATTCATGAGAAGGGTCCCAAAACCCATGTTGAGAATTTGGTGCAAAAATTCCAAAAAATGACTGTTTTACGAGCGTGCATTGCGCAGTTCCTATGCAGGCTCGTAAGTTCACGAATTTTCAATATTTTCACTCCAGATTTTCAACATTGCCATTTTATCACACCTTCTTATGAGTTGTGCAGCTGTCATTTTTCACATCTCACCTAAAATGTATTTCCGCCCATGTAGCGCACAATGGCGCAGTCGGTGTGTGAACTCAATGTATGGGACACATTAAGAAAATCACAGTGACACTGATCATGAGCAGAGGTCTTAAAATGGCTATGTTGAAAATTTGGCAAAAAAATTCCTACAAATAACTGTTTTACGAGCTTGTGTTGCACAGTTCCCACTCACGCTCATAGGTTTGCGAATTTTCAATATTTCCACTCCAGATTTTTAATCCTGGCATTTTACCACACTTCCTTATGAGCAGTACAGCTGTCATTTTTCACATCCTGCCCAAAATGTGTTTCCACCTATGTAGCGCACAATGGGGGTAACAAAAAGATTATGCTGACAATTTATTGTGCAAAATACCAGCAATTGCACAGGACATTAGGGTAAAGCACCATACATGCCAAACACCACTGCAAATACCTGCAAGCGAACGTTCGGCATTGGCAAATGCTTGTTTAATTTATTGTTTAAATTTTATTGAAATTTATATTAATGATATCAATCGCTTAAACATCCTTAAGAAGTTGATCCAACATTTATAGTAATGAAAAACACACATCCAATGAACAACTAGCAAGGGTTTGAACCAGAAATTAAGGTGTAAAGTGCTAGTAAAGATATGAAATTGCAATAGTAAAAACATTTTGCTATAAATTGAATTCTAGGTACCATTAAGATATCAGAACAATAAACTGCACTATAGAAATTACATGTTAGAAGCTCTATGTTAATATTCTTCCTCATCATATGAACAAAAGGCTAAAAACGATCCCCATACCTTTTCAGACATATCCATTTTGTTAAGTAATGAATAACTAACTTCTTAGTTGTTAACGTAGAAACATGGAAACATAGAATTTTACAGCAGCTAAGGACCACTTGGCCCACCTAGTCTTCCCATTTTCCTACCTAACAGATAAGCTGCAGATCCTAGTTAACCACTCCAAGGCTGGCTAACTTGTGTATTAATCTTTTGTGTGGGACTGTATCAAATGCCTTGCTAAAATCTAGGTAAGCCATGTCCACATCCCCTCCCTGGTCTACTACTTTGGTCACCCAATCAAAGAAATCTATTAGATTCGTCTGACACAACCTTCCCATCGTGAATACATGCTGCCTTGGGTCCTGTGCCCCACTGGCCTCTAGGTACTCAATAATTATTTCCTTCAGAAGTGATTCCATCATTTTCCCTGCCACTGAGGTCAAACTAACTGTTCTGTAGTTTTCTGCCTCTGTCCTGCTCCCACTTTTGTGAAGAGATCCCATCCACCACCTCCAGTCCTCAGGTACCACCCATCCTCCCATGATTTGTTAAAAAGAGTAGTTAACGGTGTCATTAGTTCTACCCATTAGTTCTTGGAAATTCTTGGGTGAATCCCATCAGAGCCCACTGCTTTGTCTACCTTCAATTTTGTAGATTCTTTCAGAACCCTTTCTTCTGTAAATGGACTGGTGTCGACCCGTCTTCAGAGTGTTTCTCGTTTTGGTTTAGATACCTACCCTCCTCTTCCTTTGTGAATACAAAGGCAAAATATTCATTCAGTATCCCTGCTTTTCACTGTCACCTCTACCACATTCCCTCCCTTTATTAAGCCTCAGTATCCCAACTTTGATCTTTCTTTGCTCCCTAAGGTACCTATAAAAGGTTTTATCCCACTTCTTAACAGAGTTGGCTGTCCTTTCTTCGGTTTGGGCCTTTGCTATTCTGACTGCCTTCCCAGCCTCTTTCTTCTTTAATTGATAAAGTTCTCTGTCCTGCTCCTTCTGTGTTCCTTATGTTTCCTAAATACTATCCTAGTCTCCTTAACCTTCCCTGCCACCTCTTTTGAGAATCATAGTGTTTTTTTCCTTCGTTGTGTTTTGTTGATTTGCTTTACACAAGGCTTGATGCCTCTGTGATGGCTGTTTAATTACTCCCATTGTTCCTCCATCCCTCCTTCTGGCCTGTTTGCTACTGCTTTACTGAGGCACTCTCTCATTTTCCCAAAGTCAGCCCTCCTAAAGTCCAATACTCTTGCTTTTGTATGGCTTGATTGTATGGCTGTTTATGGTGAACCACACTGTTTGGTGGTCGCTTGTTCCCAGATGGCTACCCACTTCTAAATCTGAGATTCTTTCTCCATCCCCATTTGAGAGTACCAGGTCTGATTGCTCCCTCCTGAATGGGTTCCAATACTAGTTGACTAAGGCATGCCCCCTGTAGGGCATCAAAAATGACCCTGCTCTTGTATATGCCTGCAGCAAAGGTGCTCCAGTTAACATCTGGCATATTCAGGTCCCCCATCAACAATATCTTCCCTTTTTCTGCCATTCTAAGGAAGCCTTCTATCATTTCCTTGTCCATTCCCTCCCCTGAGATGGGGGTCTGTATACAACCCCCATGCAGATTGTGGTGCCATTTCCTCTCTTCAGGGTGACCCAGAGTGTTTCATCTGCTCTATTGCTCTTAGTTCTATTGTGCTGATCCCTTCCTTTACATAGAGCTCCTCCTCTTCCTTTTACCTCCCTGTCCCTCCTTAGATGTGTATCCTGGTATGTTGACATCCCAGTCATGGTTCTCTGTGTACCATGTTCTGTGACTACTACAATATCCAGGCAACCCTCTTCCAGCAAGGCCACTAGTTCAGGGCTTGTTACACAGATTATGGTGGTACTCATCACCCTCCACTTTTTGATGGCGCACCTTTTAGCCCCATTCCTGTCCTTACTGCACTTGCCTTTTTTAACATTTCACCTCTGTCCTGCTCCTATTGACTTCTTTACCTTGGTGTTTACCTCACTAATTACCCGTGTTTGTGGGGAAATGGGATTTCCTGCCCCTTTCAGTGCCTCCCCTTAGCTAGCTTAAATGCTTGCCAGTAAACATTAAATCTCTCACTGGCTCTGCCCCAATTTCTATAAAGATTTAACTATTGATGAGGTAGAAGCAATTTTGGTTTCTTTCAGTTCTGCAGAAGAAGCATTTAGGCCAGAGCAGCAAGCTAAAATCCATAATTCTCCTGACTGGTCATACCAGGAAAAGTGGCACAGTTCAGGACAAATGCCTAGGTGAAAAGAGGTGAGGGTGAGCCTACAGTGGTTTGACAAATAGTGTGATTTTTGCCTTCCAACAAGTTAGGACTTGTTTGCAGCTCCAACATAAATATTCTGAGGTGCATCAAGCTTCCCCACATCTCCAGCAGTTGTCATTAGGTAACAGACTTAAACTAAATAACTGTCACGGAGAGTAATAAAAGTAGTGAAGAACTGTAAACTGTATCAGTCTTCCCTCTATGTCCCTGCATGCTTTAGAAGCATTTTCCCAAGTTTTCTCCCATAGTTCTTCAGGAATTGTTAAACCCGAATCTGACTGCCATTTAGTTCTGCCGTGGGCAGTAATACAATAGTTCACCCTATTTGGAAATGTATACATTAGACTGAAACCTTTTTGGAAGTGGATAATTTTAAAAAAGGAATCCAAAGCTACTGAGATATGAACTATATAATTTGCATCCAAAAATCTGCAGGAAAGAAAGGTTCCTATTTGCAAATAAAGGAAAAAGTCAAATCTACTTAGAGAAATCTTAACTTGGAGCTCCTCAAAAAACAGTAATCTATTGTGCTTATCTAGTAAATCACCAATAACTTTAATACCCTTGTTCCTTCACCCTGTATCCTTGAGGTATTTGTTATCTTGTGTGTAACCCCGTTGTTATCCGGGGTTACTGAAATCCCAGTAAGACCTAGTGGTAGGCAGGGAAGGCAGCTTGTGAAATTCCAGTTAAATGGGTTTCACACTGTCTCACTCTGTTCTCAGTCTCAGCTGAGACTGAGGGATGACATAACCAATAGAACTTTCACAGCTGCATAAGCCACATTGGAATCTGCAGCAGAAGGAGTTAGATAGAACGTTGGGAGTTTTCAAAGGTTAGTAGTGAGAGTCCAGTTTGTCTTGAGTAAGTGAAGGAGTGCTCAAGTGGTGGAGACCGCTGTTCAGGTCTCAGTGCGCCTCCCTCGGGGGGGGATGTAAAGATCCCTAGTAGAGTCCTGGGGCAATCCCCTTAATTCTGCCATGTGGAAGAAAACTGCCTGTTCAGTTCAGCATTTGTTTTGAAAGTTGGAAGATCTGTGATTCACCTTTGGGGCACCTGTAACTAAAAGGTGAGTGTCTGCTCTGACATGAGAGGGCAAAATGTTTTCTTCACCCTGGGACATGTGTGGAAAACTAGGGATTGAGCTACATTTTGGGAAGCCTATAGGACTAGGCCAAACAAGTAAAGTAGTGTCAAATGCTAGAGTGCTGTGTGATTCAAGTAATATGTAGAGGAGATGCACCCAGATCATCTACCCTTTAATCTACATTTAGAAGCTCAGAAAAGAAATGGTTCAGTTTCCCAGGGAAATGGCCAGGTATGGGCTGTGGGAGCTGGAGGTGTGCAAACCCCCAATCTTTAGTAACCAGGTCCACCTCTATGGATTTCTGCTGTGATTGCTACTTTGCCTCATGCACTTGGCCAGTGATGGGGGAAGTACCCAGACATGGGGTTGCAAAAGGGAAAATCTTTCTAGGAGTCATGGACTCTAAGTGGTGTGGGGAGCCACAACAAGTAGGAAAAATTCTCTTTGTGAGATGGGAAGTCATAACAAGCAAGGAAGAATTCTCTCTAGGAGTTGCAGACTCTAAAGTGTTGTGGGGAGCCACAGCAAGCAAGGAAAAGAAATTCTCTCTAGGAGTCGCAGACTCTAAAGTGGTGTGGGGAGCCACGACAGGATAATTGGTTCATTCTTCCAATGGACCCGTGGGGAGAACGCAAGTGTGTACAAGTCGGGCTGTGTACCCAAACCACGTGCAAGTCCGGGCTGTGTGCCTGCTGGGTCCAGAGCCTGAAGGCTGAAAATGGTGATAAAGTGTTCTGTAGTCTCTAATCTGCATTACCAGGAAATGTAGCCCCATGGGGTCCGTCTATGCTTTGTTTTGTTCAGCTAGTATGTGAATAAAAGCCACACTGAAGAATCCCAGTCCTGGTTCTGGACATTACAGTTGTTCCTTCCTGTGTTCAGATTTACTTGGGTGCCCCTGTGCAGAGTAGCCAAACCTAGGTCCCCCTGTGCCGAGTAACCTCATCCTCCCTGAACCTAGGTCGCCACCAGGTACTGATGTCAGCTTCAACAGCATGCCACCTGTCATTTGGTAAAAAGGCAGGGGTGAGGGGTTACAAAAATGGAGGCACTGCTTTGGATTTTGTTCTGGGAGGAAGGTGCTTAGGCAAGGGGGCTAGCGTTTTGGCTATCTGGCAGTGGGTAGCCCAAAAAGCTGAAGCAATTTCCCTAGTGTGTGTTGCTGTGTGCTGTGGATCTTATGTTGCTGTTTAAAATTGCTAACTGTTTACCAAGGAGCGGTAAAGCCAAAGAGTGTGCCCTTATCCTACATCAAAATAGTTTACAGCATTTTGCCTGCTTTAAAATGAACTGTTGTGAAAAAAAAGCGTGGACGACTAGGGGTATAGACATAGAAATATAGAAGTTGACGGCAGATAAGGACCGCAAGGCCCATCCAGTCTGCCCATTTCTTTTTCTACCTTATAAATGTGCCATCGGCCTTTGCTCTGTCAGTGACCTATCTATTCATAGTCATTTGTATTGCTCCCTTATGCCTATCCCATGCCTGTTTGAAGCCCTGCACTGTATTCATAGCCTCCACTTCTTGTGGTAAGCCATTCCATGCATCTACCACCCTTTCTGTGAAAAAGAATTTCCTCACATTCCCCTTAATCGGCCTCCCTCTAATCTCATGCTGTGTCCTCTTGTCCTGCTATTTTTCTTATATTTAAACATGTTGGACTCTTTCACCTTGTTTATGCCCTTAAGGTGTTTAAATGTCTCGATCATCACCTCTCTCCCTCCTTTGCTCAAGGGTATACATATTGAGCTCCGTTAATCTGTCTCTATATGTCTTCTGATGCAGTCCCTGCACCATTTTGGTTGCCCTTCTCTGGACTGCCTCAATTTGGTTAATGTCCTTGTGAAGGTGTGGCCTCCAATACTGCACAGTACTCCAGATGGGGCCTAACCAATGTCTTGTACAGAGGGTATTATACCTCCCTCTTACGACTTGTGATACCCTACTACACACCCTAACACCCCCTAGCCTTACCTACTGCTTTAGAGGTCTGCTTGGATGATTTTAGGTCATCAGTGCTGATGATGCCAAGTCTCTTTCTTCCTTTGTGACTGCTAGCAACTCCTCCCAGCCTATAAGTGGCTTCAGGGTTTCTCTTCCCTATGTGCATGATTTTGCACTTCTTTGCATTAAATCCCAGTTGCACTCTTCTGACCATTCTGCTAGTTTATCCAGATCTCTTCTCATTCTGCCCACCCCATCTGGATCATCTACTCTGTTGCGAATCTTGGTGTCATCTGCAAACAGACAAGCCTTACCCTCTAGTCCATCTGCGAGGTCACTAATGAAGATGTTGAATAGGACTGGCCCCAGGACTGATCCCTGAGGTACCCACTTGTGACTTGCATCTCTTCTGACTGTATACCATTTACCACCACTCTCTGTTTTCTGCCAGTCAACCAGTTTGCCACCCAGTTGACCAACTTCTGACCCACCCCGAGCCTACCTAGCTTATTTATCAATCTTCTATGTGGAACAGTGTCAAAAGCTTTGCTGAAGTCAGGTAGGCGACATCAACTGCTCCCCTTGGTCCACCACTCTGGTTACCCAGTCAAAGAAATCTATGAGATTAGTTTGACAGGACCTTCCTTTGTAAACCCATGCTGTCTTGGATCCTGTGCCCCTATGGATTCCAGGTGTTGCACTATCCTTTCCTTAAGGAGTGCCTCCATAATCTTGCCCACTACTGAGGTAAGACTGACCGGTCTGTAGTTCGCCGCCTCCTCCCTGCTACCACTCTTGTGGAGTGGGATCACATGAGCCCTTCTCCAGTCTTCTGGGACCTCTCCTGTGCTCAGAGACTCACTAAACAATTCTGCTAATGGCTCTGCTAGTTCCTCCTTTAGCTCCTTAAGTACCCTGGGATGTATGCCATCAGGTCCCATTGCCTTATCCACCCTGAGCTTATCAAGCTCTTGTAGGACCCTTTCTTTTGTGAAGGGAGTAGTGCTCACCTCCCTCCCCCCTGTGTCCATGATGCTGAGCTGTGGGCCCTGCCCTACCTTCTCTTCAGTAAATACTGAGCAAAAGTATCTATTTAGGATAGATGCCTTTACAGGGTCCTCCTCCTCACATGCTCCCTTTTCTCCATTAAGCTTAGCAATACCCCTCTGGACTTTCTCCTTTCACTAATGTATCTATAGAAAGTCTTGTCACCTTCTTTACTGTTCGTGCTAGTGTTTCCTCAGTTTGGGACTTTGCCTGCTTACTGCCTTACCTGCTTCCCTTAGGGCAGTTTGGTATGCCTCCCTATCTTCATCCGCTGTGTTCCCTTATATTTTCTGAAGGCCAGCCTTTGGCTCTGACCTTTTCTGCTACTGTATTTGAGAACAAAGTGGTTTCCTTCTTCTTTTACTTCCTTTTCTGTCTAACACAATGGGATGTTGCTTCAAGTATTGTATCCTTAATGCTTGCCCACTTTGCCTGTACCTCCTCACCTGTGTTTCTTTTTGCCAGGGCTAGCTTAACTCTGTTGGCCATCTTATCAAAGTCAGCTCCTCTGAAGTCCCATATTTTTGCTTTGGAATGGGATGATTTAGATGTAGTAGTCAAATTGAACCATACCATGTGATGGTCACTGGCCCCAGGTGACCTTCTACCTGGAGATCTGTGATCCCTTCTTTGTTAGTCAGTACTAGATCTAGGATAGCCCTGTCTCTTGTGGGTTGCTGTACCAGTTGTTTGAGGCCCTCCCCCTGCAGGGAATCCACTATGAGTCTAGTTCTGGCAGATGTTCCTGCTGGTATTGACCAATCTGTATCTGGCATGTTGAAGTCTCCCATTATCAGAACCTCCCCTTTAGCTGTCATGTTTTGTATATCTTCTAACAGTAATGTGTCTATGTCCTCCCTCTGGTCTGGGGGCCTGTAGACAACCCCAGTTCTTATGGCTGTCCCATTTCCTGTTTCCAGGGTGACCCACAGTTCTTCTGGCTCCTTATGTGTATCAACAGGAAAATTGTGCCCTGGACATTTGAAATGCTTTTAAAATGAATTGTTGTGAAGGAAAGTGTGGAAGACTAGGGGTAGCAAAAGGAAAATGATGCCCTGGACTTTGGAAATGCTTTCTGAGTGAATTGAGAGACTGCAGAGTAAATGGCTATGTTATATGGCTGAAATGGGCTCCCGCCGTGGAGTCAGTTGTGAAAAAAAAAAGTTGCATTCTGCAGTTTAAAGTTGCCTCCTCGACGATCGCTGTGAGGAGAAGAGCCCTCACAAAGAAGAAGAGGCACATTTGCATGGCGTTGTGTGGTTGGTCAGGCTGCAATCAGTCCCGCCCCTCAGCCAGCTCTACAGAGACTGCCCCAGCATTCGAGAAGGAGTGAGAGTGGAGTGTGTGTACTGGCAGTGGAGGAGCATCGCGGAGTGTTCAAAGCATTGTAAACAGTTTAAAAATAGACTATTTAGTTTAAAATCGGGCTCAACCCGCTAATCAATCGTCCGAATTGCAAGTTTGGTGTTTAAAATGACGATCGCTAGCACTGCTCGCCCGTTTGTGTACCAAGGCCTTCAAGAACTGGCTGCAGGCTGTTTTTCCCCATCGCAGCAAGCTGCTACTGATAACAGTAAGTAAACAACCAAGAAACTGCTCAAACAGTGATTTTCAGCCTATGCCATATAAAATGTGTGTGTAGCAGTGTAGTCGCTTTGCAAGTAACGACTGTGTTAAGTCCTGCCAGCAAGTGCAAGCCTGTTAAGCCATTGACTGTGTGCATAGTAATGGATTTGGCCTCAATTTAAAGTTTGCAGCCAGAGAGAGACTGTGGGTTGTAGCAAAGTACAGCACTAGAAATACAGGCAATCCTGTGCTAACAACCTGAAGCTTTAAGGGACTGTGAATAAAATGAATGTTACCAGCATGTAAAAAGTCCAAGGAAAATCCTGCAAATGTGTTTGGAACCAGATCAGAGCAAGTTGTGCATTTTGAGCAAAAGTTGTCAGTAGCTTATGTAAATCGGGTGCGCAGTGGCTTGACCCAGATTCTAAATGTTGATGCACAGGAGTGCTGCCGCTGCCATTTCAGGGTGGGGTAGAAAGTAAACACAGCAGCAGAGGAGCCATTTTACAGCTAAAGAGAGTGTTTAATAAAGTGGGACTTTCAGTTACAGTGAACTTTTGTTTATTTTTCTGCAGTTATGGCCTCAGGATCAGCTCGTTAGCAGGATCATGCCTGGGTTGCAGTAACAGCTGCAGTAAATAGACTGAGAGATATTGAAAAGTGATGCTATGGAGGGCAACTGCCTCCTCAGGTGGCGATTCCTAATTATCCAGTGCGTGTATGTCAAATATGCTTGGGAGCTGGAAGGGACGTCTTCATGATTCCTCACTGTGCTGGATGTCTACAAAAATATGGCTTGTATAAAGCACCCCCAATTCATTTGGCCCCCACATGGACAAAAATTCAGGAATCTGCAGTTGGCAGCACACAGCACCAGGCGGAGCCTGTGGAGGAAGGTCCCTCGGGGGAGTGTGGCACAAAGCTAGAGGGTGCAGAGTTAAAGACAGAACCAGAAGTTGAAGTTTCGGATGCTGGATCCCAGAAAGAAAGTTCAGATAAAGCATCAACAGACCCCTGGAGGGGGGCCTAGCCCGAGTCTCTTAGGTGAAGATGAGATGCGGGAGGCCTTTGAATGGGAGGTGTCGACCTCCACTCCTAGGGATGAGTGGATAGTCTCGGGGTGAGAATGACTGCTCACTCCTGGGCTCAGATCCTCAGTGAAGAGGAAGATGAGGGGGAACCTATGTGGCCTTGTGAAAAAGGAACGGGTACACAGCCTCAAGATTTTGCCTCGGAGGAATGTATGGAAGAAAGTGGTGATGCCACTGCCCTGGCTTTACAGGAGAAAGAAGTCAGGGATCTGTTTCTAGTTTCCTTAAGGATGCATAGCTGGCAGAACCAGGACTGGCCACCCCCAAGCTAGGCCAGCGGTCTCAGATTGACCAAAGCAAGTAAAGAGGAGAGTCTGGTTTGTAGAAAGGCAAATGAGATCTATGGTATGACCTTTCCTACCTTTCCTCGGAAAGTCTGGGAGGAGATTGAGAACTGCAGGAAATCCTGGATCTGGGATGAAGCAATGAAAAGTGTGCATCCTGGGGCCAACAAGCATGTAAAGAATAGACTGCTCCAAGAAAAGTATACCCAGTGGAAGAAAGGCAGGACACTGTTTATGGACAGAGTGAGAGTGGTGGATGGAGAGGGACGTGAAATCTCCCACTGTGAGAATTATGTGTGCCCAGATGGGGTGATAATTCAAGCCCCTGACCCCCGGTACTATTGGCCTCAGTGCAAGGACCTCTCAGCAAATGTGCCCATGCCTACAAAATGGAGAGCCGAGCAGTGGTAGTCAATACTGCCACACCAGACTGTGAAGTGCCTTATTGATCCACCAATATGAATATCCAGGACTCAGGTGCCCCACATTCATTAGTCTACAGTGTATTGTCCTGTCCAGCAACCAGCAACTGGCCCACCAGATGTCTTCAGATCTAGAGAGGACAACAACCCAGCTGATCCTGTTCATCGCCTGGTAATCGGATGACATCGGACCAGCTGTTTTCTTTTTGTTCCTGTTCTAAGGTTCCATCTCCAGAGATGACATCAACCCAGCTGTTCCCGGATGCCCTCCTGTGGTTCCGGAAGATGTTCACCAGCTGTATCAGAAGAAATGCTGCCAGGGAGAGTCTTCAGCAGAGGTGCAGGTTGGTGCCAACTCTTGTACTACAAGTGGCTGGTAAGTCCGAACTTTTCTATCTTTATGACATTGCAGTACACACCCTACACTAACAGACTTCAAAATGTGTGAACTGTCCACAAAGACTCTCCCCTTCGGGACTTTGGCCTGTTAGAACTGTGCTTCACGGGGCTCTGGCCCAGGAGAGACTCTTTATTGAACTAGCCTTCGGGCCTTGTGGTCATTAGTTGGGACTTTTTGGGCACTCCATCCCCCCAAATGTGTATTGTAAATAATGTCATTGTTTTCTAATGTAAATACTGTTTTTCTACCTTTTGTCTAAAAAAAAAAATCTTTTTGGGATTCTGCAGTGTTTTGATGGTAGGGGTTTAGGTAGACTGTGTTGCAGATTAGGAGCATGTGTTTTGTCTTTCTTTTTCTTACAGGTGTTCCTGGGAAGACAGAAGAAGACAAGAAGAGGAGGAGGGCTGTCGGAGTTCCTCGTCAGTGCTGTTTTGTGAAATTTAAAGTACTGTGGTGTTATTGTTATAGTTATTGCTGTATTAACCCTTTCCTTCCACAGGTGTGGTTGTGGGGGTTGGGAGGAGGCAGTAATGTGGTAATTTAATGGTGTGTGGTTGCAGATTGCCCAAGGTCGGGGAGGTCCCCAGGTTGTTTTTTGTTTTTGGAATATTATGTTAGAGGCAGATAGGTTTCCCCTAGAAGGTTAGGGGGGATAGACAGGCTGTGGTCCTGAACAGCCATAGGGACTACAGTGCTGATCTATCAGCGCTATGCTCTGAATGGTTCTACCAGAGCCACTAGGTGTCCATAGTAAGTGGATAGTGTAGAGGCTGATATGTCAGCTACAGGCCTCTAGGCCCTTAGTGTTGCCTGCCTATGCTTGCACATGGTAGGAGGGGCCTGATCACCCCCCTCCACAGGTAGCACATAGGGTGGGATGGCCTAAGGCCGGGTAAATAATGACTGCGGACAGTCATTTTCCTGGTCAAGGGTGAGTGTAACCCCCTTGTTATCCGGGGTTACTAGAATCCCAGTAAGACCTAGTGGTAGGCAGGGAAGGCAGCTTGTGAAACTCCAGTTAAATGGGTTTCACACTGTCTCCCTCTGTTCTCAGTCTCAGCTGAGACTGAGGGATGACATCACCAATAGGACTTTCACAGCTGCATAAGCCACATTGGAATCTGCAGCAGAGGGAGCTAGATAGAACATTGGGAGTTTTCAAAGGTTAGTAGTGAGTGTCCAGTTTGTCTTGAGTAAGTGAAGGTGTGCTCAAGTGGCGGAGACCGCTGTTCGGGTCTCATTGCCCCTCCCTCCGGGGGGAATGTAAAGATCCTTAACAGATTACTGGGGCAATCCCCTTAATTCTGCCAAGTGGAAGAAAAGCTGCCTGTTCAGTTCAGCATTTGTTTTGAAAGTTGGAAGATCTGTGATTCACCTGTGGGGCACCTGCAACTAAAGGATGAGTGTCTGCTCTGACATGAGAGGGCAAAATGTTTTCTTCACCCTGGGACATGTGTGGAAATCTAGGGATTGAGCTACATTTTGGGAAGCCTATAGGACTAGGCCAAACAAGTAAAGTAGTGTCAAATGCTAGAGTGCTGTGTGATTCAAGTAATATGTAGAGGAGATGCACCCAGATCATCTACCCTTTAATCTACATTTAGAAGCTCAGAAAAGAAATGGTTCAGTTTCCCAGGGAAATGGCCAGGTATGGGCTGTGGGAGCTGGAGGTGGCAAATCCCCCATCTTTAGTAACCAGGTCCACCTCTACGGATTTCTGCTGTAGTTGCTACTTTGCCTCATGCACTTGGCCAGTGATGGGGGAAGTACCCAGATGTGGGGTTGCAAAAGGGAAAATCTCTCTAGGAGTCATGGACTTTAAGTGGTGTGGGGAGCCACAACAAGTAGGAAAAATTATCTTTGTGAGATGGGGAGTCATAACAAGTAAGGAAGAATTCTCTATAGGAGTCACAGACTCTAAAGTGGTGTGGGGAGCCACGACAGGATAATTGGTTCATTCTTCCAATGGACCCGTGGGGAGAACCCAAGTGTGTATAAGTCAGGCTGTGTACCCAAAGCGCATGCAAGTCTGGGCTGTGCGCCTGCTGGGTCCAGAGCCTGAAGGCTGAAAATGGTGATAAAGTGTTCTGTAGTCTCTAATCTGCATTACCAGGAAATGTAGCCCCATGGAGTCCATCTATGCTTTGTTTTGTTCAGCTAGTATGTGAATAAAAGCCACACTGAAGAATCCCAGTCCTGGTTCTGGACATTACAGTTATTGCTTCTTGTGTTCGGATTTACTTGGGTGCCCCTGTGCAGAGTAGCCAAACCTAGGTCCCCCTGTGCTGTGTATCCTCATCCTCCCTGAACCCAGGTCCCCACCAGGTACTGCTGTCAGCTTCAACAGCATGCCACCTGTCGTTTGGTAAAAAGGCAGGGGTGAGGGTTACATGTGTTATTTAGTGTATTGCCCGATAAAGGCTTAAACTTCACGGGTACAGATTCAGCCTTTTTGAGATGACCGAATTTTTTGCAGACATGGTTTACATACCTTTCTGAAATCTGGAGTGTTGGATGACTTGTTAAATGTGTGGGAGTATGAACAAAAAATAGGTCAGGTAAATTTAAGGGGCAACAAGTTCTTTTTCCAAATCAACCCATAGAGGTGTGAAAAAAGTGTCTTTTTTTAAAAACCAGTTAGCAATTTGTTTAAGTTCGTATGCCCAGAAATAACCTTGGCACAGTGGAAGAGCAAAACCACCCTTTTTTGTCAGTACTCTAAGTTTGAGCTTAAATAATCTCTTGGGTTTCCCTTCCAACAAGAAAGAGGACATAATATTCTCAATTTTATTAAACCATACAGTATGTATACAAGCAGTGATATTATTCGTAAAGTAAAACAATTAAGGTGCAACAATCATTTTTATTGAGTTTATTTTCCCCCAGAGAAAGAGGAATAATTTAGCCCATTTATCTAAGTCTAATTTTAAATCATTTAAGATCCATGACATGCTATGGTTAAGTATTTTGCCTACAGAGTTAAAAATATTGATCCTCAAGTAAGTTAGCCCATCAGAAGGCCAAGTGATGTCTGGCATTTCTTTTAATCTGATGCTCTCGGAAGTAGAAGGGGACAGCATTACACCTTTTGTTCTGGACCAGTGTACAAAGAGGCCCAGGATTTCACCAAAGTCTTGCAATACAGGCTTGACATTTTGTAATGAAAATACAGATTGTGATAACATCAGGAGATTGACATCTGCAAAAGCTGACTTTGTTAGTGTAATTACCCATTTGTACTCCATTAATTCTATTGGATCGCATGATTCCCCTAATTAGGGGTTCTATGGCAAGGACAAAAAGGAAAGGAAAGAGGGGGCAACCTTGTCTGGATTCTCTGTAAAGCAGGCAGGGAATGGATCATAGTCCATTTGTAATTACACAAGCTTTGAGGTAAGCACAGAGAGTTTGAATCCACTTTATAATACCAGGGCCAAATCTGTTGTCTTCCAAAACACTGTACAAGTAATTCCATTCCAGTGAGTCAAACACTTTGCTTATATCTATGGAAATAGCCAATAAGGAGGAAGTTTTCGTCTTATAAAGTAGCTACTAGACAGCCAGTCCATATTAGCGGGCTCCCCTAACTTAGTATTCCAGAAATTGGATGCCGAAGTGGAACAGATTGAACTAGATGCTGATTTTCTGGCTCAGTGCCCAAATATACAATAAAAGCCCTAGTCCACCCAGTAACAGATGATATTGTATTGGTAGAGGCCTTCAATGATCTAAGGAATAAATTGGATGGATTTATTAATCTGATCTTTAACTGGATAAATGATTTAGAAACTAAAATTGTAAACATTGAACAATAAATGATTCCACAAAAATGGACATTTTCTACAATACATATCCCTAAAACTCCTAGGGGAAAGGACAACACAAAACAGAAGTTGCTGAAACAGACTAAGGGAAAAGAAAGAACACTAAAAATAAGAAAAAAGGAAAAAACTTGGTTTCAGGAAATGCACCAAAGAAACAATCGATGACAAGTAATGAAATTGGAGAAGTCCCAATACCAATAGAACCCACGATGGTAATAAAATAAAAAAAAAAATTAAAAATGGCAAAAAAAATGTACACCTGGGAAAACTTATTTATTTATTTGTTAACAAGATTTACCAGATAAGCATACTGAGTGGACAACCACTCGTTTCCAGATGTGACCTGGGGTTACAAAGCATAAAGTGCTAGCAATACATTAGGTACATTAGGCAATGTTGGCGAGAAACAGATGCATAGTAGTACATACATCAGGTACAGCAGTCACATAAAGGGTGAGAGAACAGGTCCAGAGATGTTACAGGCAGGACTTATGCATACATATTATTTACAAGTTTAACGCCGAGTGCGTAATAACAATGGGGTCTGTGACCATAGTCATGTCTTGCAGAGACCATGGAGAAAGAGGATAAAAGAGGCAGGGGCATTAAGAGTAATGCAGTTGTTTGCCTAGGACCCCTGTTAAGTCACATTTAGGTGCTTCAGTTTAGTAGGTCTGTCCTGCAGGTTACAGTTACAAGTGTCTGAGAAGTGGGCATGAAGAAGAGTGGTCAAGGACCTAGGGGTGGTGGTGGACTGCCTGATTACTGCTGGGAGGTTATTCCAGAGTGTGGGCAGCCTGTATTTGAAGGCCGATTGGCCCTTAATGGTGCGCATGAAAGGGATTTGTAATAGTTTCGAGTCAGAACCCGGCAAAGAGTAGGTCAGGGAGGGTTGGGTTGATAGAGCAGAACTGAGATAGGAGGGGAGGGAGTTGGACCAATGCTTAGCTATGAAATTAGTGCCATGGAACTGTCACCTGGAGTGCAGTGAGGGGAGACCTAGGGCAGCATATAGGTGACAGTGGTGGGGGGGCATTCTAGGATAAAGCGACAGAAGGAGTGGAAAAGGGGGTCCAGGCTGGCTAGAGTTGATGGGGAGGCTGCGCCGTAGACAACGTCGCCATAGTCGAAGATTGGGAGTATCATTTTGTAAACTAGCTCTCTCTTGACTGGGGTGGTTAGACATCCTTTGTTGCGGTAAAGGGCTCCAAGTTTTGGGTGCAGTTTTTTCTGGATGAAGCCTATGTGGACAGAGAAGTCCAAGTGATGATCCAGCCTTCCCCCAAGGTACCTAAAGGAGGTGCAGGATTCCAGGGTGGTTCCGTCAAGCATTTGAAAGGTGGGTAGAGCCGCTAGCCTGAAGATTCTGGGCTGTGTGCCGAACGTTATGGATACAGTTTTCTTTGCATTGAGGACAAGTTGGTTGGAACTAAGCCAGGTTTGGACAGCATTAAAATCCTGTTGAAGGGTAGAGTTTAGAGACTCTTTTGAGGGTCGGAGGCATACAGGACGGTGTCGTCCATGTACATTTGAATTGCAGAGTTCTGGCAGGATAGTGGGAGGTCATTTAGGAATATAGAAAAGAGCAGAGGACCCTGGATGGAGCCCTGGGGGACCCCCACGGTGACTGGGAGTGAGGGGGATATTTGGGTGGCAATTTTGACTGCTTGATTCCTCCCAGAGAGGTAGTTTTGGAACCATCCAGAGGCTAGATCTGATAGGCCAGCATCTTGCAGTTTTGCTATGAGCTTAGTGTGGGGAAACGGTATCGAAAGCTTTGGCCAGGTCAATGAATATGGCCGATGTGATGTGCCCTTTATCCATACCTGAGGCGATATCGTTAGTAAGTCTGAGGAGCGCAGTTATGGTGGAGTGTGATTTCCAAAAGCCAGACTGAAAGGGGGTGAAAAAGGAAGAGGTGTCAAGGAATAGTGTGAGTTGTGCAAGGGCAATTTTTTCCTGCAGCTTGGCCAGGGTGGGGAGGAGTGAGATAGGGCAGTAGTTCCCTGGCTCGGATGGGTTGCCCCCCTTTGGCAATGGTATAACTATAGCCTCCTTCCAGGATGTAGGAATTTGTGCCGAGGAAAAGGAGCGGTTAAGGGGATCAGCAAGGGGAGCTGCAATGGCGGGGGCAGATAGATATCGGAGTTTAGCGTCCAGGCTGAGTGGGCATTTACCCTTATTGGGGTCTAGGGAATTTAGGGCGACTAGCACTTCAGACGGGGAGACTGGTTTGAAGGAGAAATAGTTGGATGGGGGAATGCAGGCGATGTGTGTGGGGTACTGGCTCTGGTGAGAGGCTTACTGTATTTGGCAGTAGCGATTTTGCGCAGTTGGTAAAAAAGTGATTAAAAGATGAGGCAACTGCACTTGGTTCGGATACGCTTCTACCCTGGATGGTAAGGGTAGGGGTAGGTGGCTGTATGGGGGGGTGAGCAGGGTTTTTATTAACTTCCAGAAGTTGGAAGGGTGGTTGAGATTGGATGAGAGGGCCGCGCCGAAGAAATTATTTTTAGCCTGTCTTATGGCATTGGTGCAATTGTTGCGGAGGGTGCGGTATTGTTGCCAGAAAACCAAGGAGCCTGTTTTCCTATGTATTTTCCATGCCTTGTCCGTGGCACGGCATCTGGAGATAATGTCTGCTGAGACCCAGGGGAGATGGGTTTCCCTTACTCTTTTGTTTCTCAAAGGGGCGTGACAGTCCCACACCACGAGGAATTGCTGTCTGAGCATATCAAAAGCTTGATCTATGGTGGGTGCCAGCTTGATGAATGACCAGTCAGCAGAGGCGAGATCATTTAGCAGGGTGGGGAGGCAGAGGGACTTGTACGACCGCAAGCTGATTCATCTGGGTGGGAGGCTATTACTGGGTCTGTGCACCTTTCGGATTACATAGATTGACTTATAGATAGACTTATAAGAAGGAACCACTGAAAGAATTAGTTGAAGATTTAAACCTAAGTAAGTCAGAAATAACAATCTCTCCACCTTTGGCAACAAATGTTGAAACTCTAAGAATAAAGGGAAATGAGGTTGCCTGAGAATTGAGGGCCTGTTCTTGCACCTAAATGAAGCCTCAGAATCCTTGAAGGAGCTTATAGTGCATTTATTTAATGCAGAATTAACTAGTTCTCAAACAAAAAACAAAGTACTGATGGTATTTAGGGACACTGAAGATTCATCCTCACCAGTCTAAGTGCTGGTACCTGAAATGTGAACTGCTAAGGGAATTTGGGCTAAACACCGTAGACTGAAATATCTAGGCCTTAACATTTTATCTCCTGTAACTTGGCGAACTATTGCTAGCTATGTCCCTCCTAAGATATATACAGGAGAAGGGCTGGACTAAATGAATTTTTCCCTTATTCTCATCATGTTAAAATGGCAGTTTGGCCAGCTCCCTGACGCTGAGCAAAAGGGTTTGCTTGGCATGCTGGCAACCCGGGTTCACACCCCAAGCCCAGGTACCAGGAGCAGAGACTGGCAGGGAGAGATTTCACAAGCATCCATTGGATGCTTACCTCCCAGGGTGTGGTCAGGGCCTTGGCGCCTGCAGGCAGACTGGAGATGGGCTGGGGGTGTGTGCAGCATTGACATGCTCCCCACACCTCTCTGCTGCAGGTCGCTGCTCCCACAGGCCCAATCAGGGTTGAGTGGGCAGGCCAAAAAAAGTGATAATGCCCCCTAGATGACCAGATGATGGCCATTGGTTCCCAGCACACCACAAAACCTGGAATAGCCCCGTGCTGACCACCCCACTGCTGATCCCATGGCTAAGTAGTTGTGCCTCTGGGCACTTCTCTCCCAGAGGAAGGGGGCCCATCTGATAAAGGGTTATGTTTTGTTATTCAGGGAGCAGTAGGTGGTTGTGGGGGCAGCAGGATGGCTGTGGGGGCACTGGTAGTCCAAAGGAGTGGCCAGCCAGGGGCACCATGGGAGAAGCAAAAAAAAATGGCAGTTTGAGATAGACGAACTGGGACCTCAGGTGAATGAATGAAAGAGAGACTTAACATTATCAGTTTTGGAGATTAATCACTTTCAGGATGAAAATGAGGCTATTTTTAACAACATGTGTATTAGCATTTCTTACAACATGCCTGAAATTGGATTGTAACAAGCAACATATAGGCAAAATAGAATGAGTATTTTCTCTTGACAATGAAACTCTGATTAATTTGAATTGTATATTGGTGGAAATTTATGAACAGTTAAAAATGAGTGCATGTAAATTAGACCAGGCAGGCATACTTCTGGATGACATGAATGATCTAATGGATATTAGGGAAGGCCAAAACCAGCATGTTAATCAGGACTGACTGTATATCGAAGGTTGTGGAGACTGCTGTGAATAACACAAAGACTGAAGTACTGTCAAATGTTAATTTCCTTTCATGGAATGCAGCAGGTCTAGCTAGAAAGATGAATGATTCTGAATGGCGTACATTTATTTTTATGTCTGACTTACTCTTATTTTAAGAAACACGGGCTCTTGAACCTATTGATATAAAAGGTTTCCATTTAATCTGCTCCCTGGCAGTTAAAAATAAGAAATCTGGGAGTTCAACAGTGGGATTGGCTATTTATGTAAAAATCAAAACAGAAATTATAATTTTGGATACAATTAAAATAACTGCAGATTATATTATGCTGAGTATATTGTGGAAGGTCTGTCAGCTGCACATCAACACCACCACAGTGATGGCCCTGACAGCAACAGATTATATTATGCTGAGTATATTGTGGAAGGTATGTCAGCTGCACATCAACACCACCACAGTGATGACCATCACAGCAACAGATTCCGAAGAAAAACGCCGGGTCACTGTGATGGTCCCCATAGACACTGGCAGTGCATCTCCTGGTGTTTTGCCCCCTCCCTGAGAAAACTCTCACTAAGAGTTGTATACTTAGAGACAGGGGTGTGTGGGGGCACAGCCCCCCACAAGGGGGGTCAGGGACACAGCCCCCCCAAAGAAAATACACAAGCAACCCCGACAGTACAATGCCTACACTCGGCATTGTGCCTTTCCTGCCAGGATTGCTGGGCAGTTGGATGTCACAGCGTGGTAGGTAAACCATTATAACATAATCTCCCATTCATTATCATCAATGTCTGTATACCCCAAAAAAACAAAAACTAAGGTTCATGCTAAGGTGGAGAAGAAGCTAAAGAGCTATGAGGCCCATAGAGGCTTCCTTGTATTTAATAATAACAAAGGTTAAAATCTGATAGCATCAACTTGTCCAGGTGAGATTTAAACATATGCTTAGAATTACTGGAAATAAGTTCCACAGGTAGACTATTCCAAGGTTTTACAATATGTAAAGTGAAAAAGAATTTTCTAGGCATTAGGTTATATTTCCTAAGTTTTAATTGAAGTGGGTGACCTCTAAGATTAAAGGTGTCCTCTTTAAATGTAAAACCATGATTAGTTAATAAATATTGGGCCTGCATAATGTCATACATAAGAAGATCCCCTCTTAACCTTCTTGTTGTAGGAAGCATTACATTTAATATAATTAATCTAAAGTCATATGATACATGTTGTAACCCTTTAACATATTTAGTGAAACATCTTTGAACATTCTCAAGACATAAAATGTCATGCTTCCTGAAAGGGCACCATAATGGGGAGGAAAAGTCCAAATGCGGACGATCATAGGCTCTGTATAGTGGCAGTAATACAGTTTTGTCCCTTGATTTGATATTCCTTAAAAATGGACCAAATGACCCTATTTGCTTTCAGTATCACGGCATTGATCTGTGAGTCAGACCGAAAATCTTCTGTTACTAATACTCCCAGATCTTTCTGTTTATTAGTATTATTCATCACCTTCTTGTCCAGAATGTTTGGATGGAATATATTAGCAACTCCAAAATGCATAACCTTACATTTGTTATGATTAAGTTTCATTCCCCAATGATTAATCCATTTAGAGATGGTATTCAAGTCAGTTTGAATGGCTGCAATCTGCTCTGGTGTTGAACATAGCCCTCCAATTTTAATGTTGTCACCATATTTAATGGAATTAAGAAAACAACAAGCCGTGATATCAGATATAAACAATTGAAATAAGCTAGGGCCCAAAACTGAGCCCTGTGGTATACCGCTAGTAATGTAACCCATTTTAGACAATTGTTCATTAACCAGAACCTGAGTTCTGCCAATCAGTCAACTAGATATCGATCTGACAATAACTGGAGCCATATTTATGGAGGCTAGCTTTTGCAATAATGCCCAATGAGGAAGAAGGTTGATAGCTTTACTAAAGTAGATATATATTACATCATATGGTAATTTATTATCAAGCTGCAAACTGACATTCTCATAAAAACACAGTAAATTAGTTAAGCAACTGAGTCCTTTTTTTTTAAACTATGTTGTTCCTCATCAGGTATAACTAATGTAGAGGTAATAATATATTTGATTAGGCTTTCCAGAATTTTGCAAAGAGGATCAGTTAAACTGACAGGTCTATAGTTTTCCCAGCTACTTTTAGGTCCCTGTTTATGAACTGGGATTACACATAAACATACCTCTCAAAGTTTATGGACACATTTAAATAATTTTTTACAGTTAATCTTTTTATTAGTTTTTTAAAACACATAATTATATAGATACAGTTGCACAGTTCAACATATGGATTGATACAACAATATTAAGAAACGAGACAGTACACAATTTGCATTAGTTAGTATTTACCAAAGGGAATCCTAGGAACTTTCAGTGCAAATCCAAAATGGAATAATAAATCTGAGGATAGAGGAGAAGGAAAAGGATGTAATCCTGCACTAACACAAAGTTTATATCCATATACATTGTTGTAAAGTATATGCATGCGTGTGTGAAGGAAAAAATAACTTAACAATATAACAATAATAATAAATATAACAAACAATTAATTGAAGAGAGACATCATCCTTACGAGGCAGTACAAAATGTATGTACTGAATAGGATATACTGTATCTAGGTAAGTAAACAACACATATATTATGAGGTTATTCTAACTGTAAGTAGTTAAAAAGTCCTGCCAGCACAAATTGTATTCATGCATTCGGTCGCTAACAGAGTAGGAAAGATGCTCTAAAGATGCTTGTTGGGTTAAACTTGTAAAGATGTCACTTATATTAGGAATAGTTGGGCATTTCCAATGCATTAGAATAAGTTGTTTGACTTGTTAGAAAAATATATTTAACCATCTGTGTTACAATTTTGACAATATTTGACTGGTGGGGTTAACAACACCAAGCAATAAATATTTAGGATCAAAGGTGAATTTGTAGCCTACTATGTTAGATGCAGTTTGATAAACTGATTGCCATAATTTGTAAATAGGTTTACATTGCCATAGGACATGGAGTAAGTCACCTCCCGAAGAGTTGCAATGCCAGCAGCAATCGTTATTTATTAGGCCAAAACAATATAATACTGATGGTCTTCTATACCAGAGATGGAGAATTTTGAGTTGGATAAGCAAACTGTGAGCATCCTTAAAAATGTTATGGCAAAAAGTCCAGCAATTGTTCCATTGAGAATCAGTTATATTGCATGCCAGAGCTGTACTCCACTTAGATTGGGCTGCACAGAATTGGTTGGGTAGAATGTCTCTAATGTCTTTATAAATTCTACTAGTTAAGCCAGATAGATTGTTGGTCTATCAAGAGATATAGTAATCAGAAGACAAATTTAAATAATGATAGTAATTTTATTTCCAAGAAGCTCCCAAATAGCAGTCTTCTAATTGCTGATGATTTTAATGCAAGAACTGTTAATTACGATAATCTAGTGATTTTAGAAGATTTTAGATTTAGATAGAGTCAGGATAATGATAAATGGATGGATTTGCAGAGACTGATAGCGGAACATGCTTTATTGATACTAAATGGAAGGATTCCAGGTGATTTGGAAAGGAATACCACCTACTTCTCACAAAATGGACAGAGTCTAATTGATTTTATATTAAGTAACCCTGATATCTATGGGTTATTTACTAATTTGCATATTAAAATGAGACCTGAGAGTGATTGCGTCCCCCTATAGCTACAAGTAACATTTGGTAATGAAGGCTTTTCTAATGAAACAAATATTAGTCCATTAGCTATACTTTCCAGTACTGGAAAATGAAAGGTGAGATTAAATTATTGGGGTTACTAATTGTAATTCAGAATTGGCCAACAAAGTTTAATCACTTGAATAACTCTCATTTACAATCTCCATATATGATTGAACAGAAAGTGAAACAATTAAATGAAAAAAATTAAAGATATTTATGATATCTTACAAACAAATCATCAGTATATTGTCAATTGGTTTGACGATGACTATAAAAAGGCAAAGATTAAATTAAACAAATGAATTAAATGGACCAAAAAACATCCCTCAAGAGAAAACTTTACAAACTTAAATAAATATAGAAAACAATACAATTAATGGCTTAAAACTAAAACAAACAGAGTTTCAATGTAATCAATGGGCAGAAATGTATCAGGTTATCCTGGAAAGTTGGTAGTTAAGAGTGTCAAAGAATATCATCCCTTATTAGCAGTATACATCCCTAAAGAAACGTGGATTGAACATTTCAAAGCAATTTTTACTAAAATAGAATTAGAAAATGTAGATTCAAACTTAATACAAACTTTGCAATGTACTATTCAAACAGATCTTAAATTTATGGAACTTGGGGTAAGTTATTCAAAACTTAGCCCCGGGGCAAAATTAGCACTGCATGGTGTGCTAAATTATCCCAGATCCATTAGCATGCTATGTTCAAGAGAATGGCCCCAGGACTAAACCTGCTAAATATAGCATGCAAAGCAAGCCCTGCAAACAGGGCTGTGAGTGCAGTGCAAAACAGCCCAGTAAAGGAGACAGCACTGAATAAGGCAACAAAGACAACTCTGAATATAGCAGGCAGGCACTTCAAGCAGCAACAGCAGCACAGTGCAGAGGGGAACCAAATGGCCACTGCGTGTGTATGCAAAGATGTGCAGCCCCGAAAGTGTACACAAGTGTATACAGCACTGGAGGATACAAAACAGTGGCAAACCGGCACCCAAAGGCAATGGCATGAAACCACACATGTGCCAAGAGCCAGAACCAAAGGCAATAGCATGAAACCACACATGTGCCAAGAGCCAGAACCAAAGGTAATGGCATGAAGCCACACATGTGCTAAGAACCAGAACCAAAGGCAATGGCATGAAACCACACATGTGCCAAGAGCCAGAACCAAAGGCAATGGCATGAAACCACACATGTGCCAAGAGCCAGAACCAAAGGCAATGGCATGAAACCACACATGTGCTAAGAACCAGAACCAAAGGCAATGGCATGAAACCACACATGTGCCAAGAGCCAGAACCAAAGGCAATGGCATGAAACCACACACACTAAGAACCAGAACCAAAGACAAGAACGACAGCCTGAATGTTATAGCAGGCAGCCAATAAAGACACAGAACAGAGATACACAAAAGCAGAAATAAGTATATTTAGCATGCAACAATGCCAGCAACAGCAACAAGTTACACAATGTACATAAAACTAAACTGGGAAGGGGAAATAGCAAAGAGAGAAACCAATATGTACATAAAAATAAGTGGAATTCCACACAAGCAAAACACCAAACTGTAAAGCACAACTGCATATCAGCTACAAAGTTGAGGGGGGGGTAGGGAAGGGTGAAAAAAACAAGGAAAGTGGCATTAAGGGTCTGATGGCTGGAGCTGTGCAGGTGCAGGGAGATGCTCCTCCAAGATCCTAGCCACCCTCCTTGCCTCAGCAAGGATGACAGCCTACTGTTCTATCAATGTTTGCTGCTGCTGCACAATTTTTCTCAGGAGCCCCTTGCCTTCTTCAAGCCTGGTGTCTCAGAATGAGTGCTTCCGTGGACCTATGGGCTGAAAGAGAACCATGTAAGGCTGGTGCACTGACAATGTGGAGCACAGCAACCCCTCATGATGATGCCCCAGGGTGGATAGCATGTTCCAACAACCATGGCCATGTACCCAAGGGGAACCAACGCATGTGCCACAAGCAATTTTATTTTTCTGACGCTCGATCCCGGAGGCTCCGGGCAGGGCCGCAGTAATGGAGGGGGAGTGGGGAAGTTGTCCGGGGCCCTGAGCTCAGGAGGGGCCCACCCGAGGAGCTGGCATTACCCTTGGCATTAGCTGGTTTGGGAAACAGGGGCCCATATGATTGAGTTGTCCTGGGCCCCAAAATTCATAGCTGCAGCCCTGGCTCCGGGTGCCATACAATCACATGCAAACAATTAAGACATCATAAAATAACATTCAATAAATACTTAAAAACATAATAAAATGAGGGTTCAATATCAGCATTTAAACAGAAGACCCCTAATAAATCTAAAATGGCTACTTCCAGACTACCATACTGTGTCTAGGAACGCCCGGCTAAATAGACAGGTTTTAAGGCAGGCTTTAAATGCCTGAACTGAGGGAGGCCTCCCTTACTGATAGAAGAAGCAAATTCCACAGGATGGGGCTGGCAACACTAGAAGCTCTGTCACAAGCAGTTTCCATGTAGGGCCATAAAGAGCAATCCCACCTTGAAGAGCACCCTCTATTGAACAGACAGCCAGTGCAGTTCACACAGTACCGGGGTGACATGACAGTATTTAGACTGTCCCATCAACAGCCTGCCAGCTGCATTCTGCACCAGCTGCAGTCGACAGAGAGTACCTTCAGAGACCCCAAGGTAGAGCACATCACAGTAGTCAAGCCTAGATGTCATGAAAGCATGTACCAAGGTAGTGAGGTCCAGGGGTGGAACCAGGTGTTTGATCCTAGCAATGTTCCTAAGATGAAAGAAACTAGCCCTGACAACAGACAACACCTGATATTCAAGTGTCAATCTGCTGTCCAGAACAATGCCAAGATTGTGCACACTGGAGGAGGTGTTCAATGGGTCAGACAACAGAACAAATCCAATATCTTCCCCAGAGGCTGTCCTATCACTCATCCTGTTTGACTCTACTACTGGCACCTCTGTCTTATTGGGGTTCAGTCGCAACCAGCTAGAGGCCATCCAGTCATTAATCTCAGCCAGGCAGTTGTTCAGTACTTCCGCTGCATTGGATGTCCCAGGGGCAAAGGATAAGTACAGCTGAGTATCATCGGATAAAAACAGTCACTGCTGAATTGTGTCAAATGTGTTGTGCAAAGAGAGACTGTAATCCTGTACCTGATTCTACACTATATTACTTGTATGTACTCAATACGGCTAGTGCCCTACATCTATCTGACGGAGACTGTAACCCTGTATCTGATTCTACACTGTATTACTTGTATGTACTCAATACGGCTAGTGCCCTACATCTATCTGCTGCAACCATTTTTTTTGTAAATATGATGTACTCAACTGCTCTCCTCTATGAAAACTGTATACTGTCATTGTAATCCTGTATGATATGTCCTTTATTGTATTACCTGCCTGTATGTGCACACTACATGTAATTAACTTTGGGTTGTCCCAGAAAAAGGGACCCTCGGGGCCCAGTGGGCCTACTCTGTTAACAAAATGTAATAAATAAATAAACAATGAAACTCCAAGCTGCACTTCCTATTGATCCCACCCAGAGGTAGCATGTACATGGCAAACAGCACTGGTGACAAGACCAAACCCTTAGGGACTCTACAAGACAGAAGGTACGGGGAGGAGGAGGAACTCCCCATCACCACCCTTTGCCTCCTGTTTGTCAGACAGGACTAGAACCAGCAGATGACAGTGCTGGTGAGTCCACAAAATTCCCTCAGGCAGTCAAGCAGCACACAGTGGTCCACCATGTCAAAAGATGAGGAAAGATCAAGGAGAACCAGTAGAAAACAAGAAGTTGTTGGCCCTCTGTACAGACAGTTGGTAAGACCACATCTGGAGTACTGTGTACAGTTCTGGAGATCCCATCTCCGCAAAGACATAGACAGGGTGGAGGCTGTCCAGAGGAGGGCAACCAAAATGGTGCAGGGTCTACACCAGAAGACATATGAAGAAAGTATAAAGGAGCTTAAGATGTATAGCCTCGAGGAAAGGAGGGAGAGGAGGGACATGATAGAAACTTTCAAATACCTCAAGGGAATCAACAAAGTCCAAGAGGGTAGCACCTTTCAAAAAGAGATGTGCAAGAACAAGGGGCACAATTTGAAGATAGAAGGGGGACGGCTCAGAGGTAATGTGAGGAAGTTTTTCTTCACAGAGAGGGTTGTAGATGCATGGAACAGCCTCCCTGAAGAGGTCATAGAGTCAAAAACAGTGAGGGAATTTAAGAATGCATTGGACAGACATAAGGCAATTCTAGTGGGGGTAGGAGGAAATAGGCTCCTGGTTAACTAGGATCTGCAGCTTATCAGTTAGGTAGGAAAATGGGCAGACTAGGTGGGCCAAGCAGTCCTTATCTGCCATCAAATTCTATGTTTCTATGTTGTCTCCTTTTCTCAGTCTCTCGCCCTGAGGAGATCATTATGCACCTGAACTAATGCGGTTTCTGTACAGTGTCCGGCACAAAATCCAGACTGGAGCGGCTCATAGATATGAGATGCCACGAAGTGTTCTCCCAGCTGCTGCACCACAATCTTCTCAACAACCTTTCCCAGAAATGGCAGGTTGGAGACAGGTCGGTAATCCACCTTGATGTCAGGATCCAGTGATGATTTCTCCAGAAGAGGTCTCATCAGTGCCTCCTTCATGGCGTCTGGGAAGACCCCCCCAGACAAGGAGCACCGGACAATCAAGGTGAACACAGGGCCAACAGTGTCAACTCATTCCATTAAGAAATGAGTCAGCACTGGGTCCAGTTCACAATATGTGTGCTTCAGCCTCAGGGCCACCTCAATGACATCGGCCACCTCCACTGGTTTAAACTCCTCCCAACCAGACGGAGTGCCACATTGACAATCCAGGTGACCACTGTTAGCCATACTATGGCTCACTGGTGGAATTTTCTACCTGAGAAAAACAGAGCAAACTTATTGCACAAAGCCTCAGAAAATGCTTTTTTCAGCTGTAGACAAGCTGGGTGTAACAGCCTGTTCACAGCCTGGAAAAAGCAGAGCTAGTTGGTTTTTCCCCGCAGCACTCTCCCTGGACAGGAACACTGCCTTCTTACAGTTGCTTGCCCCCGGTACACACCATAATGTGTACACAGGGACAGTCTGTCCACCTCCAGCCCAGTCCTCCACCTGCAGCGCTCCAACTTCCAACCCTTGATCTTCAATGCCTTGAGCTCCCCATCAAACCACGTAGACCTCAAGTGAGAGGATATGGGTCATACACGGACCAGTGCAAGGGAGTCGAGTGCCCCTGCCATCGACCTATTAAAGACAGTGACTGCTTCAGTCACACCTCCACATGCACTGCCCACACTAGCTAGGTCCACAACCTTCAGAAAACCCTCCAGGGTCAAACCCTTCAAAGGGCGGTAGCTTACCATCTCTGCAGGGGGAGGGATTTCTGGAGGGCCCTGAGCAAGAACTCCACCAAGCATTGATCGGACCAAATGACCTGATCAGTCTTGAGGTTATCAATATCAAGCCACAACTGGAATACCAAGTCCAACACGTAACCACCCTGGTGAATCATGGTAGTAACCACTTGTTACAGGCCCAGAGATGTCATCGTCTGGAGAAAGTGGTAACCCAACCTAGATGACTCGTCATCAGCCCAAACACTGAAGTCCCCAGGACCAAACACCTGGGGGCCTCCAATGTTTCACTGACAATGAAATCAGTTACTTCCTGCAGGAACTCTCCTGCTGTCCCAGGTGGGCAGTAAATCAGGAGAATCCTGTAACCTGTGCCCAGACCACCACGGATGGTCACACATTCAAAATAACTTGATGTTCTCATTGGGTACATGGTCAAGCATAGCTCAGCTCTAAAACAGATAGCCAGACCCGCACCCCTGTGTTTCACTCTAGGGCAGTGCACAACAGAGTACCCAGAGGGGGACAGCAGCATCTAAGACCAGACCAGCATCGTCCCCCAACCAGGTCTCCATAATGCATGCCAGAGAAACCCAAGAAACCAGATTCACAATAATTGCAGTCTTATTTCTGACAGACCTGGCATTGCAAAGCACTGCCCTCAGAGGACTGGTGGTCAGTGCAGCCCTTTTGGCTGCCTACCCACTCGGTCTCATGGAAACCCTGGGAACAGGAACAAAACATGTCTGGCATCTCTCTAGGACCCGTCCAATCCCATGAAGCCTTCTACACCGACCACCTCTATATTGCCCACCTCACAGGTGCATGAGGTACCCTGTCAGCTCCGACCCATATGACACCTCCCAATCCTAAGTGCATGCCCCACGAATCAGGACCTCCTTGTGAATGAACTTGCTCAATGGAGTTTTCCTGTAATAAACTTGAACTTGAACTTGAACTTGAATCCTGTGCATGTAAGCAACAACAGAATACAACATGGCCACATGGCCACCCCAAGCACACAAGAAGGGCTGGAAGGGCCCTGCCAACACCCACATGTCCAAGAACATGCACCATGGCTGAGCAAGGTGGAGGCTGCCAAACAGCAGAACAAGCCCCCCCACTGGCCTACAGGACAAACAGCACAGGAATGCAATGCAATGGTTGGGATGTGTTGCCCACTGTCATGCAGGCACAGACACGGACAGTTTATTTTATTCTGGTGGCCACTCTCCTTGCTAAGTCTACAGCTTGTCAGCTACCAGTCGAGGTCTTGATGGTGCTGTAAGCTGGCTGAAGTCATACTGGTACCCCTTGAGCTGAAATAATTTATGGCTGCAGCTATTCAGGTCCCCTCACTTCTGGGAAGCGGAGGTCTCCGCTCAGACCTCTGCCATCAAGCTTAGCTCATATTAACAACTTGTAAATTGAGAATGTTTTACTTCAAGATTGTAATCCCTTGGTGAGCCTATTTATTTCTGTTTTTTGGGTAACAAAAGGCAAGCTTGTCTGCCCCTGTCTGCCCCTGACGTTTTCTTTTCTTCCCTTTGTTGTTCAAACCAAAGCTCTTAGGCTTAGCCGACGCCTTGATTTCAGCCTGAACACACCCCCAATTTAGAAACACAATTACGTGCTCAGCTCTTTTGTGTCTTTTTTTTCCATCCGAACCCTCGCTTTTCTCCTGGGCTTTTTTAACTTGTGTTTGTCCTGCTACCTTCAGGTCTCCCATAGCTCCCTCAGGCTGTGATCCCAGCTGCAGTTAAGGACCAAGCAGCAAGTGCCCCACGGCGCTCAGAATCCCAGTCACCCAGCATCAGGTACGGAGAACAGCGCTCCAGCCCCAGTTCCTCAGGGGAGCTTCTGGACTGATTCTTTGACTTCAATTTTTTGACCCACCCCCCCAGGCCACCTTAAATGCCCCTTGCTCCCCACCCACTTTGCTAAGCCTCTCCTCATTGGCTCTCTACCCAGTCCACATTGGCTCATTATCCAGTCCACATTTATGAACCCCTCCTTGCATATTGCTCTCCTACTCATATTGTAACATCTGACCTGATTTAGCCTTCATCAATCCGTCTTCTACAAAACCTCTTGACATTAACTTCATATACAGTTAGATTTTTGGTGGATCCCTATATCCTTGCCCTTAATAGGTATCTAAGTCTTATTCGCTCCATTTGTCAACTGACCAACACATCTGTGATCATGGACACAGGCCCATTACTGTGAAGAGTGTGGGTGTTCTTTTGTTTGTATCTGCTGCACTTTAATTCCTCTTATCCAAACTCCTCACTGTGCATGTTGTCAGCCGTCGGTTTCATCCATATGCCTGATCATGATATATCGAAGCTACTTGATTACCTCATATGTGCCCTCAACCCCCCCATGTGTTATTGGATTCCTACTCACCATGACAGACTGGTCTTTTAGACTTGCCCACCCTAATGGATCTTAGCGTATCTCCTTACATTGCTCACCTCACCCTGTCCTTTGCCGGTAATGTCTTGCTATATGCAACATTCAAGCAGCTTGGTTTCAACCGTAGGGATCCTCCCCGCCATAGCCACAGTCCCTGCAAGCAAGCACGGACTAAGCTTTCAAAGTTGCTTCTTGAAATACTCAAGAAAATCCTGCTCCTCTAACTGTTGTGCTCTGGAAACATTGAACTCAACCCCAGTCCTCCAGCACCAATTGGATCTCTTGCAGACCTACCTAGCCTTAAAGGGTTAAGCTTCATGCACGTTAATGCATGTAGTCTGCTGAAAAAAACACTTCTATTCAGGCCTGAATATGTCACACTGCCCCTGATGTCTTGGTTGTCACTAAGACTTGGCTTTGCCCAGCAACAAGCAACAATGAATTTAACCTCCCTTCTTACTCTTTGTTCCGAACAGACAGACGGTCCAGAGGTGGTGGGGTGGCTATTTATATTAAGGACAAATTCTCGGTCTCTGTCATTGACTCAACCTCTGTCCAGAGCGAATTTGAATGTCTCTCCCTACAGGTAGAGATTGCACCTGGTGCATCGCTCTGTGTGACAGGTTGCTATAGGCCCCCATCTGCTGGGTTGCAGCTGTTGAGCCATTTAACCCTTATCCTAGGTCAAACGTCTATCGAGACCATATTATTTGGTGATCTCAACTTAGACTGGCTATCCAGTGCATCTTCACCACTAAAATCCTTCTGTGACTCACTCGAGCTGACTCAACTCATCAGTGAAATTACATGACCAAATTAAACCAACCCTGCCAATAGCACCCTGCTAGACATTATCCTCGTTAGCAAACCTCATTTATTCACCCACGCTGGTGTCTTCTTCTCAGACATTAGTGAACATTGCTTCATTGCCTGTGTAGGTCCAATGCACCTCTCCTTCGGGATCCAAATTCTCCACTACAAGGTGTCTACGCAATTTTGACCCCAGTGCATTCATCTCAGAGCTAAATCACTCTGTGTACTGGACAGACTTTTACCTAGCAAAATCTGTGGCTTCTGCCTATGATATTTTCCAAGCCATTATTCTAGCCGCTCTCAATAATCACGCACGATTAGTGAAAACTTGGGTCAGGAAAAAAACCTGCCAGTGGTTTTCCTGCGAGCTGAAAGATGCCTTGCACAATGGAGATCTACTGTGAAAAAAGACATACAAGATTAAACTTGGGAATGATTGGAATCTGTTCAGGAGGGCGAGGAATCTGTGTACCAAAATGGTTAGAGATGCAAAGGCTAACTTCCACTACTATTAACTTGATCATTTATCCAATTGCTTCTCATAATTCTGGAAACTAATCAAGGATATCGAAGGCCATTCCCCCGGTGCCTGTGAACAAAAATATCGATAGGTACTACCACTTTCACCAACAAGCAATCAATCTTAGACTCCTTCAACAATCACTTTGCCACTGCAGGGTTAGCCTTCGATACCTCGCCAGCTAGTACACTTCACATGCAGTTTGGAATCAATGATCAAGGAAGCTCCTCTCCAAACCCGTCCTTCTCCCTTCAACCTACAACCCTGAAGGAAGTTGAAGATCTCTTTATCCAGCTGGATGTTAGGAAAAGTGCTAGTGCAGATCTTATTGGGTCATATTTCCTAAAGTTAGGCTACCGCATACTGGCAGTGCCCATTACACATTTGTTTAACCTTTCCCTCCATCAGGGTGACCTTCCTGCTATCTGGAAGACAGACCATGGTATCCCTTTGTTCAAATCTGGTGATCCCAGTGACTTGAACAATTACAGGCCAATCTCCCTTCTACCAATACTGTCTAAGATGCTGAAAAAATTGTGAACACCCAGCTTAGGAAATTCCTGGAATTGATGAACTTGCTCAACCCCTTACAGTCAGGATTCAGAGCACTGAACAGCATGATATCGGCCTTAGCCAAAGTAACTAATGACTGACAGTGTGAGTTGGACAATAAGAACTTTGTTGGTGTGGTATTCTAGGACCTAAGCAAGGCCTTTGATACAGACGATCACTGCCTGCTCCTCACGTCCCTCCGATATATCGGCCTAGATGCTCTATCCATCAGATGGTTTGAAAATTACCTCACAGGGCACTCACAGCAGGTAAAAGCAGAAGGTGAAGTCTCTCCCAAAAAAAACCCTTCTGAGAGGAGTTCCTCAAGGTTCCATCTTGGGACCCCTGCTATTTGCAATTTTTATTAATAGGATAGACGATACCATCAGTAAGGCTCAAATACACCTTTTTGCGGATGACACTGTGCTTTATGTCAGTGAACCCGCTCCCGATACTACATTGTCAGTCCTCCAGGAAGAATTCAATCTACTGCAGCATCAGCTCATAAATCAGAAGTTGCTTTTGAATGCCAAGAAAACAAAAGCTATGTTCCTCTCGCATTTTCCCAACCTACCAAACCCTGCCTCAACTGGGACCCTTCCACTGGTAACTACCCTACTTGGTGAGTAACTTTAGTACGTGACCAATTTCAAATATTTTGGGGTATGGTTCGATAATAGACTCTCTTTCCTGGTGCATATTGAACTAACAAAGAAACGTCATCAGAGGCTTGGACTCTTCTTCAGGATAAAAGATCTTCTCCCAAGGGAAGCCAAGAAGAGGCTAGTCCAAACCACCTTTCTTTCCCTCCTTGATTATGCTAACTTCCCGTACAACCAAGGGCATGCTGGAGTTTCATCAAAACTTGATATGCTTTATCACAGAGCCCTAAGGTTTATAATGGACCTCCCTTACTCCACCCATCACTGTTTGTTGTACATGGTGGTAGGGTGGTCCTCTCTTAGCTTCAGATGCCAAAGAAACACTGCCTTCTGGACATACAAAGTCTTCATAAATAAACTGCTTAACTATATCTCTGACTGCCTACCATCTTGTACTTCTAGTAGGTATGCCCTGAGAAGCACCTCCTACCTCCTCTTGAAGATTTATAAGGCCAGATCTCACTTTGGCTGTGCAGCTATTAGTCATGTGCTGCATTTATTGTGGAATAAACTGCAAAAAACTCTAAAACTAAAGCTCGCCGTCAGCCTGACATCCTTCAAAACACTATACTCTCATTATTTTACAGAACCCTGCACTTGCTATTCCTGATCACAGTTTCCCTTAACCACCTGGAGTCCACTATTTACCTTGCCGTGGCCCCATTTAGTCACTGATCCAGCTCATTCTGGCCCTCTCTCTCTCTCTCTCTCTCTCTCTCACCTCCTTTCCCTATTCTTTGCCTTTGTCCTCCTTTTTTCCCTTCCCCCAACCAGCTCCAGTATTGTGTTCGCTTCTACCATGCCCTGTCCTTCGGTTACTCTTCTTTATAGAAGGCTCAGATCATGTATTACGCACCCCACATCATAACCTGTACTGCTCACCTCTTTCATTACCTGCTGTCCTTCCTCCTCTTCCCATCCCCCTTCCTGTCCCCCCATCCCTCCTGAGCCCCTTAGCGTATTCTCGGAGATGTCCTTGTAGAACCTGATGGCTCACCCCAGTCTCATGACCCTGACCTATGGATTATATCTGTGGATCTCATCTGCAACACTACTTGATTGTGCACCTTGCTTGACTGAACATTATTGTTGTTATCTGAATATGTACTACCTAGCCCTACTATTGCTCATGCCTTGACTGCACATGCTGTGCACTGACATTGTGTGTATTATATTTATTGAAATTGCGTGCATTATATATATTGTTGTACTTTTTCCTCCCAGGTCCACCTCGCTAATGAGCTTCTCTCAATGGTGTCTGCCTAGTTAAATAAAGATTTTGATTGATTGATTGATTGACTGACTATGCTACACAACAATACCAACACAAGGCACATGGGCCAGGGACAAGCCAAAAGAAACCAGGAATAATGTCACCAACAAACTGTGCAACCAAGGCACTGCCCAACCCCCACACACCATGACCGAGACTGCAGTGTGGCAACATGTCCACGTGCATGCATGGCAGCAGATAGTGGCCCTTAGATATCCCCCACAATACCCATGACCCACCACGCTGCAGCAACAATGCATGTAAATGGCATGTGGGTGTACTCACGTGTGGTATCCTGCTGCCCGTCACTGGTGTCTGTACCTCTACAGCCACTGTCCTGGCCCCTCCTGGCGGGCTGGCTGGGTCTGTGCTGCACTCTGCAGAGGAAAGGGAGAACACAGTACTATCTACAGCATGGATGGTACCACCCCACAGAAAACCACATGACAAAGACAGCTATTAATGCCACACTGCCTCCAACCTCTGGTGCATGAGATTCCTGAATGCACCATGTGCATTAGTGACATATGCACCAATGATGGGCCATGCAGTATGGTGTATGCACACAGCACAGACCATGATGGCAACCCCTTCCAAACATGGACAACATGTAACCACAGAGTCACGGCACCAGTCATACTGTACAACACACAGAGGCCTGGCCTGAGTGCGTGCCCCCCGAGAGTGTGTAGCAGTATAACACAAATGTACCAACATACCACTGATGCAGCAGCGTGCCATGTGAACAGCAGTGCAGTGACAGTGTCAGACACTTACCTGGTGCAGGCACGGCCTCTCCAGGTGCTGCAGGTCTATGTACCTATGCCTGCACTGCTCCCTATTCCTCCGTATACCTGTCCTCTGGGACAGGTGGTGGGCAATGGAGACCCAGACCTGTCACCTAGGACCGTCTCCATCCCTGACCACCCCAAACAGCTGGTGGTCCCTCTGCACCACCAGCTGCACGAAGTTGGTCAGTTCAGCCTCACCCCATCTGTGGTCTCTCAGCACCACAGCCCTTTTTCTCCTAGCCTCCAGCATCATTGGTGTTTCTGGTAGCATTGCCAGCACCCTCACACACTGTCAGCACACACAGTGGCACAGAAGATGGGGGACTCAAGTGACTGCGCAGCACTACATGACGGTGAGTGGCACTAAAATGGTTTAGCACTGCGCAAGCCCAAGTGTGCACCACTGAGCATGTGTAACCCCTGCATGACCCCATCTGTCAGCATGTCATCGCACATGCTCAGATGAGGTGGTGCAAAGTGCACTTGCACGGCACTGACTATGTAGCATGGTGCTATGGTTTGCATGGGGCTAATGCATTAGCCCAGGGCAAAAATTTGCTATATTCAAAGGCTGTATGCAAATGACCCTGATTAGCTATTCATGTTGCAAACCTTCAATGGAACACCTCATTATAGCCTCATCTGCATGCATTAGCATGTGGATTGCCCAGCCAGGCAATTTAAGGCATAGCAGGTGTACGGAGGAAGACTATCGAGGAAAACAACTCCCAACAGCAAGTCACAGCAGAATGAGCAGGCAGATCCAGGTATGCAATTTGTATTATTATTATTTTCTTGTGTGTTGCATCCCATGTATATTGTCCCTTGTTCCTTATTAACAAACCCAGGCCCACCTCGAAAATGAGCTTGCTCAACAGTGATCGGCTGGTTAAATAAAGACTTTGATTGACTGATTGATTGATTGATTTACTGATTGATTGATGCAGGACACTGTAACCACATTCCTGTACTGTATGGTGATGGCGTGGTTATATAAAGACTTTGATTGATTGATTGATTGATTGATGCAGGACACTGTAACCACATTCCTGTACTGTATGGTGATTGCCTGGTTAAATAAAGACTTTGATTGATTGATTGATTGATTGATGGATACAGGACACTGTAACCACATTCCTGTACTGTATGGCAAGACCGTGTACATGCAGATGCATGTCAGTGTACTGGGAATGGGTGGTGGAGGCAGGCTGTGCTGTAACTGATGCAAAACACCCCTGTAACACCGCAGGCCTGAGTGCTGCAGGACCTGCATACAGGCACATGCATCCCCAGCGGAGCATGGGAAACAGGCCCATGTCAGTTGGCCTGTCTGCGTGCATCACAGGTACACCATTTGTGTGTCTCTGGCTACACACACATGCCAGGACACATGCCAGTCCAATGCACAGGTATCACTGTGCACTGTGTGATGGCTGTCATGCTTGGGGACTGTGTGTTACCCTTCGGGCCCATGGCAACAGGCCCTGCCTGTGCGCTGTGACTGTCAGCAAGTTGTTGGCCCAGGGACTGCACACAGTGGTGACTTCAGAGGCATGCATAGACATGTCACAGGTGCAAAGTGCTGTGCTGGGATGCACATGTAACCCCTAGGTGGCACTACCCCAAGGACTACTACCCCACCTGTTTGGCTAGTTGCAGGTTAAGAGGCCTGGGTACTGAAATTGGTGCCTCCACCCAGAGTACAGGGTTGTTAGTATCAAAGCTAAACTTGGTACAGCCCCCCGGAACACTGTAACCCCCTCGTCTCCCTTCTAGTGGCCTAGACAATATGCAACAAACACTTTCACAGTAGCCCCTATTCAGCATGCAATTCCCCACACTGTTTCCACACCAGGGATGGTTCCACTGGCTCAACCCTTGAGACCCCCTGTAAAACAAGTTTAGGCACAGCAAGTAACAGTGCAGTGCTTTTGGTACAAACTGGAACCATAGTCAGATTAAATGCAAAAAAAGTCAGATCTGATTTATTTAGGGGACTTGACCTAGGAAGGGGCGTAATCGGGTTGACTGGCTTAATAGATAGATTAATCAACCAGTCATGCATGCATTTCAGAGCCCCTACACAGTCACATACTGTGGGTACCCAGGTAGGGAAGAGGTTGGCTAGCCAGGAACATTGCCGGGGTAGGCCAGTGTCTCAGCTGGTTGTGGTCCTGTGATGGAAGAAAGCGACAGGCACAACACACACTATTTGTAATCCAGAGCCAGAGGGCTGAGTGCGTGAAAGAGAAAATAACAATGCAATCAGATGACAACACTTGAGATTTAGCTGTTGTTACAGGGAGTTACCCTGGTGTTTACTCATGATATGCAATACAGGACACAGGCAGGACGCAATCGATACTGTAGGTTGTTGAGCTGGAGTGCCAGAAGAAGCAGGGCCCACACGAATCACTGAGGCATCATTTCTGTTCAAGGCACTGAGCAGGGGGCTGATCCCCAGGCAGGTCTCCCATCGATGGCTTTCTCTGTGGCGTGAGTAATCTGGCTGGGCCAGTATGGCAAGGCCCAGGCCAAATGGCGATGTATGATTCAGTCTGGTGAGGCTGGATGCCGCCTCCATCAAGCAAAACACAGTTCGGCACACAGTGGGGAACCAAATTGTGACCCACTAGGAGCACCCAGCACATTTATAGTAAATAAATCACCACTGTACCAGGTGGATGGCAGTCCGGTCACAATTACAGAGTCTCTGCGCAACACCGGGAGTTCAGAGGTAACTGGAGGCCCTGACAGGCCGATCACGTTCAGCAGATCTTTAGTCTTCTTCAGGTTTCAAACCTGGTCACAGTTCAGTGGCTTTAAACTCTCTCTCTCTCTCTCTCTCTCTCTCTAAATTCAGATTCAGTCCAAAATATTCACAAGTTTCCTCTCAGGGACAGCAAGCAGACAGGGCAAGACTCAGCCCTTTCACCAATTTCCCACACAAACTACGCAGGAGCTGCTGCTTGACTATTTCAAGCTGTTCTCTCTTTCTGTTCCCATGTCAGACTGACTTCTGCTGCAAACAATCTGGGACTTTCCTCAGGATCCAAAAGGTTTGGTTGGCTGATCTGTCTGTCAGTCAGTTCAAGGGCTCCCTCTCCAGGTGCATTTAGGTGCCAAAATGTGAAAACTACATTTCCTACAGAATTTTACTCCCACAAGACCCCTGGGAACAGACACCAGTTTAGGGCCCTCAAAGGTACTGGTTGGTCCAAACTTTCAGTCCAGGACCAAGATGGTGGTGCCATACTGAAATGTCCATGCTGCAAAGAAGGCAGGTTAGACACACTTCAATAAAATCACTGTTACAGTACATACTCCGCAAATAAGTACAGCTTCTAACAGAGCTCCCTCTGCGCAAATAGCAATTGCAGAACAGAGTGATTATCTGGCAACCTGGGTGGGACTCGATCATAGAAACACTCAGCCCCCTCCCAGATTAATTATAAACTGTAAACTAGGCAGCTCTTAAAGAGACAGTACAGAGAGACTATAAAGGCTCTCTCTGGCAATAACGTTTAAACTACTAGAACACAGGGCACCAGCCTGGCAGTGGGCATTTAGGCAAGCCCAAGGAAGACTTTTCAGGAACCCCCATTTGTAGGGGGGTTACACCCAGCACATAGCAGCCCATGCCTGAGTCACCCAACAGCACCTGAATGTCTGTATCATGCCACCCACACAGTCTGACAGCGTTGACTAGGCATGGCAAGGCCATGCCCCCTGTGGTCCACAGCCATGCTTGGATCCAGCAGCTGCTGTCTATGTACGGACATGTGTGCAGCATCTTCAGGACAATGACACAGTCCTGTCATCCTGTGGTACTGAATGTTAGTTGTGAGTAATGACCATTCCTGGTGCAATGGTGTACCACTGGCCCCTGACATGTCTGTGTCATGGTACCACAGGGAGGGCCGTGTAACCTTACAACTGTGCATTACCATGGCTGGCAGTCTCACACACATTGTGGGACACACGCATGAGAGGGCCACACACAGGCTGAGATAGACATACACAGACGCATACACACACACACACACACATTGTGGGACACACGCATGAGAGGGCCACATACAGGCTGAGACAGACATACACAGAGACACACATACACACACACACTGTGGGACACATGCATGAGAGGGCCACACACAGGCTGAGACAGACATACACAGAGAACACACACACACACACACACGCATTCCATAGTACTACCGGACATCCACAACAGTTCCCCTCCTCCCCACAGAGATACTAATGAGGGATACATGTGCCTACAGGTGTACAAATTTTTTGATTAAGAACATAAGGCCCTGGTGACTGTGTACAAGGACAGGCTGGCTCAGATGTGGCAATACAAGCCCACTGACACCACTGCCTGCCTAATGTGGGCAGAGATCGCTGCAGAGGTCAGTGTGGAACTTGGATGTGGACAGAGTGTGGATGCCTGCAGGAAGCAGTGGCATGATCTGCAGAGGCATGCAAGGGAGGAAAAGGCATGGTGGCTGAGGTCATTGACGGGGACAGGAGGTGGTCCTATGCAGACTGAGTACAGGAGGGTGGACCCAATAATGGATGTCGTAGCCACTCTCAGACCGGTGACCCAGGTGGGTGTGGAGGGTGGGGGATATGAGACACTGCTGGAGTTGCACAGAGCATGTGAGTATCAGGTCATGCAGCTAGAGTTGCGCATGGTGACAACTGGGTGTCCTGTGGGACCCAAAACTGTGGTGGGACATGGCTGGTGCTTACTGTGCACAGCCATGGGCATGTGCCTGTCCCGGTGGTGCCATGAATTCTGTAGCCCATTTTTGCAGTGTGTGGGCATGTGTGCAACATGTATTCATTGTTGCAGGCCATGATGTCCGAACAAGCGGGCTATGACACTTGGCATTCATGCATCATGTGGTTTGCGCCTATGCACCATTCTGTGCCACGTTACGCCACATAGGACACTGTCTGGGGTACAAGTCCCACAGAAATAGTGTGGCAGTCAACACATGTGCATGTTGGTGTGTGTACCACACAGTGGGAACAGGGGTTCACATGCACCCTGGGCTGCATGGTATGGGTGTGGTTTCATACTCGGATTCAAACTAGGAACATGGTCTATGAAAAGGAGGATGATGTTGAAGATGATGAGACCTATGTACATAGAAACACAGAAACGTAGAATTTGATGGCAGATAAGGACCGCTTGGCCCACATAGTCTGCCCATTTCCCTACCTAATGGATAAGCTGCAGATCCTAGTTAACCAACAGCCTACTTCCTCCTATCCCACCTAGAATTGCCTTATGTCTGTACCATGCATTCTTGAATTCCCCCACTATTTTTGGCTCTATAACCTTCTCAGGAAGGCTGTTCCATGTATCCACAACCCTCTCTGTGAAGAAATACTTCCTCACATTACCTCTGAGCTGTCCCCCTCTATCTTAAAATTGTGCCCCCTTTTTCTTGCACATCTCTTTATCTGAAAAATGCTACCCTCTTGGACTTTGTTGATTCCCTTGAGGTATTTGAAAGTTTCTATCATGTCTCCCCTCTCCCTCCTTTCCTTGAGGCTATACATCTTTAGTTCCTTTAGTCTTTCTTCATATGTCTTCTGATGCAGAGCCTGCATCATTTTGGTTGCCCTCCTTTGGACAGCCTCCACCCTGTCTATGTCTTTGTGGAGATGGGGTCTCCAGAACTGTACACAGTATTCCAGATGTGGTCTCACCAACTGTCTGTACAGAGGGCCAACAACTTCCTGTTTTCTACTGGTGATGCCACTCCCTATGCATCCCAGTATCCCCTCAGCCCTCCTTACTACCTTCTCACATTGCTGGCTCACCTTTAGGTTGTCTAATATGACTACCCCCAGGTCCCTTTCCATTTTTGTTGTTGTCAGTATCTCACCCCTCCATTGTGTACTCTTCACCTGGGTTTTGGTTTTTCAGTTGCAGTACTTTGCACTTCCTTGCATCGAATCTAAGCTGCCATACATTTGACCATTTCTCCAACTTTGCCAAGTCCCTTCTCATCTTTTCCACCCCACCTTGTGTATCAACCGTGTTGCAGATCTTTGTGTCATCTGCAAAGAGACATACTTTCCCTTCCAGTCCCTCTGCAATGTCACTTATAAAGACATTAAAAAGGACCGGTCCCAGTACTGAACCCTGCGGTACCCCACTAGTAACCCTCCTTTCTTCACTGTGGACTCCATTTACTATTACCCGCTGTGTCCTGTTGTCTAACCAGTGTTTTATCAGGGCTGGATTGCCTTGTGGACATTGAATTTGGGGTTGGGGGCTCGCCATTGGGATTCTTCACTGGACCTGATGACCTCTCCATGGTTGCTAGCAGTGGCCAAGGTCCTGCCACACACACATCACTTGCTAGGCAGCCCGTGCCCTTGATCCTGCTAGGGTCACTGCTATTACTTGTGACTGGTGCAGCTGCAGAGGCATTGGCTAGCAGCAATACAGCAAGTGCCACCATCAACATCACTGCGTATGCCACCAGGATGGTCAGCAGAGAGCCAGCAGTCGGACAGTACCCTTGACAAAACAGCAACACATGGTCAGCAGGCAGCCAGCAGTCGAACAGTACCCCTGACACAACAGCAACACGTGGTCAGCAGGCAGCCAGCAGTCAAACAGTACCCCTGACACAACAGCAACACGTGGTCAGCAGGCAGCCAGCAGTTGAACAGTACCCCTGAAACAACAGCAACACATGATCAGCAGGCAGCCAGCAGTCAAACAGTACCCCTGACACAACAGCAACACGTGGTCAGCAGGCAGCCAGCAGTCGAACAGTACCCCTGATACAACAGCAACACATGGTCAGCAGGCAGCCAGCAGTCGAACAGTACCCCTGACACAACAACAACACATGGTCAGCAGGCAGCCAGCAGTCGAACAGTACCCCTGACACAACAGCAACATGTGGTCAGCAGGCAGCTAGCAGTCGAACAGTACCCCTGACACAACAGCAACATGTGGTCAGCAGCCAGCCAGCAGTCGAACAGTACCCATGACGAAACAGCAACACATGGTCAGCAGGCAGCCAGCAGTCGAACAGTACCCCTGACACAACAGCAACACGTGGTCTGCAGGCAGCCAGCAGTCGAACAGTTCCCCAGGCACAACAACAACTTGTGGTCAGCAGGCAGTCAGCAGTCGAACAGTACCCCTGACACAACAGCAACATGTGGTCAGCAGGCAGTCAGCAGTCGAACAGTACCCCTGACACAACAGCAACATGTGGTCAGCAGCCAGCAGTCGTACAGTACCCCTGACACAACAGCAACATGTGGTCAGCAGGCAGCCAGCAGTCGAACAGTACCCGTGACACAACAGCAACACGTGGTCAGCAGGCAGCCAGCAGTCGAACAGTACCCCTGGCAAAACAGCAACATGTGGTCAGCAGGCAGCCAGCAGTCGAACAGTACCCCTTACACAACAGCAACATGTGGTCAGCAGGCAGCCAGCAGTCAAACAGTACCCCTGACACAACAGCAACATGTGGTCAGCAGGCAGCCAGCAGTCGAACAGTACCCCTGGCACAACAGCAACATGTGGTCAGCAGGCAGCCAGCAGTCGAACAGTACCCCTGGCACAACAGCAACATGTGGTCAGCAGGCAGCCAGCAGTCGAACAGTTCCCCTGACACAACAGCAACATGTGGTCAGCAGGCAGCCAGCAGTCGAACAGTACCCCTGACACAACAGCAACACGTGGCGAGCCTAGCTGCTATGCCCTTGCCTCCACAGGGTTGTCGTGGAAGACTGGAGGCCACTGTGGACCAGCAGGCAGCTGACCCTGTTGCACGCCAAACTGAGCTGATGCACATACCTCAGCCCCAACCCCCCACCCTGTCCAGGGTGTTCAGCCACAGGAACCGCAAGACAACATGGGTACCCGAGTGCTGCTCTGCAGTGGTGTGGACTCACAGTCAGCTGCCCAGCAGGAGGTACATGCATTCTGGAGGGAGGTGCAGCAAGAACTATCCCTGTGATGTGAGGCCATTGCTACTGCCCTCCTGCGGGCTGAGCAGTGGGCAGAGGACCACGTTGAATGGAACCTCATTGCCCTTGACCATGGTTTAAGTGTACTCACTGAGGCTGTGAGAGACGTCACCACCACAGCTAGGGAGGCAGCACTGGTCATGCAGCTGCACACAGGTAGTGCAGGCCTGCACCACACCAGTGCAGGCCTGCAGCATGCCGCACATGGTAGGTGGCTGGGGTCATCCAGCACTGCCTCCACTGTGGCACGTGCATGTCAGACTGGACACAGTGGGTCACTGGCATCAGCAAGCCCATGCTGTGTATGCATCCGCAATAGAGCCAGATCCACTCCAGTGTCATCACCTGCCACATCGTCTATCCACAGTACATCACCCCACAGTGTTCACCGTGGTGACTCTGTCAGGACCTGTGGTGGGAGACAGCAATGCTGGCATGTCTTCATCACTTATAGACACACCCGTCATAGTCACACACCACCCACATACACCTCTGCTACACTGCACACATACCAGCCCCATCGTCATTGCACTTATGTTTGCATTTGTACACTGTTAGTCACCAAGAGCCCAGTCCTGTGTGTTGCACATGTCTCCATCACTTACAGACACACATGTCACAGTCACACACCACCCACATACATCTCTGCTATACTGCACACATACCAGCCCCATCGTCATTGCACTTATGTTTGCATTTGTACACTGTTAGCCACCAAGAGCCCAGTCCTGTGTGTTGCACATGTCGACACATTTTGATTAAAGGTCACTGCTTGCATGTTTGTTGTCTTATTTGTCATCACTCACCTGACCAGCCATGCTGGTGTCTAGATGACGTGTGTTCTGTGCTCCAGTGCCCTTCTGGCCATGCAAGGGTCCTGCCTCTCAAGTTGCTCTACCATCCCCTGGACCTCTGGCTCTGTAGCACTGTCTGGATGTTCCTCGGGTTCAAGCACACATATTCTATGGTTAAGAATCATGTTTTGCAGCATGCAACATGCAAGGAATATGCAACAGACCTTCTGAGGGTGATATTGTAAGGCACCGCTGGACTGGTCCAGGCAGCGGAAACACAACTTGAGCATGCCAAAGATCCTCTTGATGACATTCCTTGTGGCAGCATGTGCCTCAATGTACCACTCCTCGGCCACTGTTGTGGGCCATAGAAATGGTGTTAGGAGCCAGGGTCTCAAGGGATAGGCACTGTCCCCTGTGAACACATTACATTATGTTAGCAACATCCCATTGGTACTCACACACCATGACTGTCTGCTGCACCACTGCGCAGGCTGCCTATCACACTCCCCACGATCCATGTATGCATTCTCATAGCACTGTCTCCTGTGAACACATTACATTATGTTAGCAACATCCCATTGGTACTCACACACCATGACTGTCTGCTGCACTACTGCACAGGCTGCCTATCACACTCCCCATCCCCCTCCCCATGATCTAAGTATGCATTCTCATAGCACTGTCCCACCATTAGCATGAGCTGTGTCATGCCTGATGGTTGTACTCACCGGCAAGGTGCCCACTGGGTATGTGGCCATCCTCAAATACCTGGCACAGCCTGGACTGGCACCAGATAAATGCATTGTGGGCACTGCTAGGGTACTGTGCAAAGGCATTCATGATGCACTCTGTTGCACTACACACCACCTGGCAATTGCTGGAATGGTAGCTCTTCCTCTTCAGGTACACATCTCCACCATCACCAGGCGGTGCGATGATTGCAACATGGGTGCAGTCAGTGGTTCCAAGTACAGCTGGTAGGTGCGCTATCTGATAGCATTGCTGCATGGTTTCTCTGTACTCCTCCACCTTGCTGGGTAATATGATAAATTCACCAGCATGTGGCAGGAAAGCATCCTGGAACTGGGTCAGGAGGCACGATGTGGCCAACTGCAATACACCAATGGTATCACCCACTGGTGTCTGGAGAGATCCAATGGAGAGGAAACACATCACAGCTGTCACTTTTTCCTCCACGGTCACTGCATGGCTGTGTCTGGTGTTACTCTGCAGCTGATCAGTGAGGAGCTCACAGAGCTGCCTCAACAGGACCCAGTCCATCCTGTACCGGCCCACAAGGAGGTAATCTGTGAGTGTCTCAAAAGGCACTCTGGGCCACTACAGCTTGTGTGCAGCATAGCCCCTCCTTTTACTGAGATGTTTGCCAAGGTGGGCCTGCTCCCTGTCTTACTCCTCCAGCACTTCAGCCATCAGTGTGGTCAGCACAGCATTGTTTGCTACAGCCATCTTCTTCCTGGTGTGTATCCATGCCCCTCTGTGATTTTTCCCTGAGTTAAAACCTGCCTTTTGTAGGTGGTAACATGTGCCGCGCTATGGGTGGTGTTACGTGGCCTTGCACTGTGCTATTCCTTTGAATATAGCATAGCCCTTGTATGCATGTCCCTGCCCCTTGCCTTGCACCTTGCATGCATTATCATTCAGCGCTGGAGCTATGGCCCTGCACCAGTGCTATTTCACCCTTTGAATATTGTGACATGGCACAAATGCGCTGCGGGCATGGCATAAATGTTTTGCACCAGGCGCACAGTTCTGAATATCTAGCCAATGAGATGGAGGAGGCTATTTCTAAGTTAAAAAAAACAATAAGGCCCCTGGATCGGATTATATTCCTTACGAAGTATATAAAGAACACTGACTTTTGGATCCTAATGTTAACCTTTTTTTATCCTTTTTTCTACTGATAAATATGTTCCCATTCATGGACAAAAAATGTTAGAGTTCCCCTTTATAAGAAGGGTCAGTTTATTACCCCTGTAATTTCAGGTCTATAAGCATTCTAAACATCAGTTCTAAGATTTTTTCCAGATTATTATTAAACAGTTTACCTAGATGGACAGATGAAAACTTAATGTTATCTCCCTGGCAGATGGGGTTTAGACAGTGCTTCTCAACTGTTGATAATATTTTTGTTCCCATACACTTAATAGAAAAATATATGCACTTGAGGAAGATGAAACTATGTGCCCTTTTTGACATCTTCTCATTGGCATTTGATTCTATAAGTAGGCAAAACCCCTGAAGAATCATGTTAGCTTTGGGTATTGACCATTCATTACTTGTCCTGATTTGTTTACTATACTCAGAAATCTCAGCTTCAATAAGATATGACAATACCGGTAATTTAACGAAGTATTTTCAACACACAGAGGGGTTAAACAAGGATCCTGATTGGTTCCTCTATTATTTAACATTTATGTAAGTGATTTGTTGGAATATGAAGAAACACTTAATTTAGACTCCACTAAAATTAATGGGAATTATCTTCACACAGTGGCTTATGCTGATGACATAGTATTTTTTTCTTTAACAGAATCTGGTTTACAAAAGAAGATTGAAATATTACAAAAGAAATGTACACAACTTGAACTAAAAATAAACTTAAAAATGGAAGGTAACAGTATATGGAAAAATAAAGCAAAACTCAAAACAATCCAAATTGTATCAAGGGGATGAAAAAAATAGGAATAGTTAAAGAATACCACTATTTCGGAATTAAGTTTGTGACCTCTGCTAATTGGACACAATATACTGTATACATGGCCAGAATATGAAGGCCAAATTGGCAGCTATAACTTACTAAAGGTTAACCACAGATACAGAGGAAACACTATTATTCCAGCTCTCAAGGCTCGGGAGGCCAAAATAAACCCCAAACTCACATATGGTGCTGAGTTCTGGGGATCTTACAAATCAGATAATTCAGAGAGAGCTTTATCTTGTTATTATAAAGTCTTATTGGAAGTTTCAAATTCCACCACGAATGCAATGATAGGAGCTGAATTAGGCAGACTTTCAATAAATGCAGTTAAGGACCTATTTTTAGTAACATACTCATTACAAATAATAATGTAAACAATGATTTGCCTAATCAGTTCCTGAAAGAAAAATGTAAGCAGTCACAAGAGGCCAAAAATCCAATTGGCTATCTGCTTTAAAAAAACATTCTGTCACTAATAACAAGTTCTGCTCAGAGTCGATAGGGCTGTGATGAGCTGCCAAGTGAGCAAAGTTACACATGTGCATAGAGATTACTGAACGCCCGGTTGTAACTTTGCCACCTTTTTGAGTTATTGCACCAAATTTTCAACATGGCCTTTTTGGGACCCCTACTCATGAAGAATGCCAGTGTCATTTTTATTACGTGTCCTGAAAGTTGATTTTGCAGAGCAACCATGCCATTCTGTGCCACAGGTACAAAACCACATTTCAGGCAGGATGTGATAAATGACATCTGTACTGTTAAAAAGAAGCTGTGCAAAAATGGCAATGTAGAAAATGTGGAGTGAATATAATAAAAATTTGCAAAGTTAGGTGCGTGCATAGAAACTACATGACCCATGCTCATAACAGTCATTTTCTGGAATGTTTTCACCAAATTTGCAACATGTGGTTTTTGGGACCCCACCTCATCAACAGTGCCACTGTCATTTCATGAATCGGTCCCGAATGGTGATTACATGCAGCAACTTCAAATTTACCTTTCAGGACCAAGTACTGAAATGACAGTGAAAGTTTTCATGAGGTGGAGTTCCAAGAACCCCATGTTGAAAATTTGGGGCCAAAATTCCAAAAAATACTGGTTGATTTATCAACATAAGTTGAAAACCCCATTGAATGGCATTATAGCATGCTCACCTTTGATTCTTCAGTTTGCAGTTCAGCTTTGAAAAGTACAGACGTGTCCCAGCCCAGAGACGATGACAGTGCCAACCTCCAGAGGTATGTATGGGGTAAGGAGGGTGTGGGGAGGTGTGTGCTCAGTGGGAGGGTGGGAATGGGGGAGGGGGATTGGGACAATAACAAGGTACCATTTTCTTTTTGCAGATAAAAAACATGTTGATGGACTGTTTTCTTTATTTACAGAAAAAAAAGACATTTGGGCACACCAGGGTGGGCTCCCAGTGTGCCACACAGGTGTGTGGGGCTGCATAATGCCAACATGGAGATTGGGGACCCGAGTTGGCAGGGGATAAAAATACATTTGGACACACTGGGTGGGCTCCCAGTGTGGCCCATGAGTGGGGGGTATAATGCCAAACAGGGATTCAGGACCTGATGCCGCCATGGAGATGGGAATGAAAGGAGCAGGGAGGACAGCAGCAGTGGATGGGTGAGTGGGAGATGGTTTTCTTTGTTGCCAGTGCTGGTGGTGGCAACACAACTGCACATACAAGGCACTCGCACATGTGCAGTTGCAGTGAATGGCATTTTGCCATTCAACAACATGACGACACCAGCAGAACTGTGCCTGTGCATGACTCACGCATGCACAGTTCATGCCCGGAATGCATATGTAACAGCCTTAATAGTGCGGCTGTTATTCCATAGCAGCCAATCAAGGGTTTTAAACTCCACTGGGCTTTCAGAAGGATACTTCCAAAAGTCCAGTGGAGGGTTACACCATCGACTATTTTTAGAGCTACTGAATGATCCCAAAATGGCTGTAGGCTTCTCTCACAGCCCTAAAAAATATGCATTTATGGAAAGACTACAACAAGAAAATCAATATATCAGTACAATAAAGAGCCATTATTTAAAAAAAAAAAACTATTTGAAAAAGCTAAAAATATGGTCCTGGAAACTGCAAAAAACAGAAATGCTTCAGATGGCTTAGAGAGAATAAAATAGATCAGTCACTTGAAGAATACTTGCCCCTTCATATACCACTAAAGGACAGAAAATGAATAACCTGAACAAGGTTCAAAATTACCTCACACTATACATATTATAATAAACCTGACATAATTGATACAAATAAAACAAACAAGTTTTGCAGATATAATAAAGGACATTTGGAAACACTGTCCCATTTAGTTACTGACTGTCCATTATACATAAAAGCAAGAGATAGGACTCTTAAGTTTCTGACAATTTATGCAAATACCAACTGTGGTCCAGTTTTCATATGGTTGCATCCAAGATTTCCAGAACATGCAACAATGATTTCACAATTCATTGCTGCAGTGATTAAATAGAAAAAGCACTTTAGTATTAAAAATAATATATGTTAAAGCTGGCCCATAGGATGATAATTCCTTCTTTCAGTATCTACTAGCTTTCTCTGTTTATTTAAATAATTGTAGTAAAGATATTGGACTATTGAGATCATAAAAATAGTAATATATACCCATTGCTTGTGAATGTTGAATTTTGTAAATGAAATGAAACCATTATGATTTTTAAAATGGTATGTTAATGTCTGTCTTTTTAATTAATCATAAGAACCTTGGTGTTTGCTCCACCCTGGCTGATCAATAAACTCAAACTTGAACTTGAACTCTAAATCCACCCTCTGGGAGGCCCTCAAAGCCTCTTGAGAGCCTGGATACTGGGCTACACTGCAGCCTGTCAGTGCAAGGAGGAGCAGGAATAGATAGTGCTTGAATCCCAGCTTACCGCAAAGGCGAAAGGACTTAAGGAGTGTCCCCTTCATGTCTACAGCCGCCTCTGTTGAGAGAAGTACAATCCATATGTATGTATGTGGATATGAGATGAACTGAGAACAATTTCTACTGATATTCTGAAATTGCATTGTCACCTCGATCCCTAAGACTTTCCGATTTTTACTGGTCTCTGGCCCTGTATGTTTGGCTAGCCCCAACACTTGGCCAACTCCTTTCCTCATGCTACATAGAAACATAGACTTTGATGGCAGATAAGGACTGCTTGGTCTACCTAGTCTGCCCATTTCCCTACCTACTGGATAAGCTGCAGATCCTAGTTAACCAATAGCCTATCTCTTCCTACCTCCCCCCACAAGAATTGCCTTATGTCTGTGGCATTGCATTCTTGCATTCTCCCACAGGTTTAGACCCCACAGCCTCCTCAGGAAGGTGGTTCCATGCATCCACCACCCCCCTATGAAAAAATATTTCTTCACATTACCCCGAGCTGTCCCCCCTCTAATTATTTGTAGCCCCAGCACCTGTGTTGCCTAGCAACAGACATCTGCTTTGTTGCATGGAGCCACACACCCCTCCCTCCCTCCCTCCAACTGGTGGTGGCAGCCCAATTTGTCGGGTAACAGGACTTTAAATCCAGCATTCTCAAGATGTGGCGGCACCTTGAGTGGCAGCCTCCTGTGGCTAGTTGTGGCCATGTGTGGAGTCAGAGGGAGTCTATGGGAACTTGGGCACAATTGTATAATTGTTAACAGGTTAAAGTGTGTGTTGCCCTTGAAAATGTTGGACGGTTTGTTAACTAGCTGGAACTATGCAATATTTGTTTAGTGTTACTGAACAATATTGCAGTGGGTTGTCTGACATTGAGGAAGGTTGGGTAAATAGTGAATTGGATTATAGTATGTCCAATATATTAGTGCAGAAATATTGAGTTACTCATACCAATGGGTTGTTATTACAATTTGATATTGGGTTATGGGATTGCAGTCGTTAGTTTTAATTTTCTGCATCTCATTATTTTCAAAGGAGTTTGCATATCATTCACAGTAGTTTTAAAGTTTTAAGGGCTTGGTATTGCTCCATCTAATGTTGATATTATCTGAGGACATTTAATTAAATCCTGGCTCCTTCACAAATTGTGTTTCTGATGTCTGTGGGACAAAGTGGTGAATGAAACATGGGTTGAAGATAATGCATTTAAATGTAAGAAGAAGTTACCTCTCCAAAAAAACAGAGGTAGAGGTTATTATTTTGAATAACAAACCTGATGTTTTGGTTCTGTCAGAATCTTAGTTGAAGCTATCTATACCTGGTAACACCTGTCTTATTTCTGGGTGTGAGGTTATTCGGGCTGATAGGAAAGGATGTAAGAAAGGAGGTGGGGTTATAGTATTGTTACAGGAAAATTTACAAGTATCCGTATTGCATAGTAGTAATCATTCTGATTCCCAGAATGACTGACTATTGTTAAGTCTTATTCTGGGAGGTAAGAAGTATGTTACCTTGGGTTGCATTTATAACCCCCCTGCTTGTGGGTTGTCTGGCTTGAGGGGAATTTTTGGATAAAGCTTCTGGTTATTTTGACTCCTCAGATTTTCTTCTGGTGGGTGACATAAATATGAATTGGTTACATTTGCTTGACATGGGGTTGAACACATTTGTGCATTCTTATAATTTGTCTCAGTAGATCTCAGAACCCAATAGACTCAGTCATCTTACTGGAAACCATTCTATTCTTAAGTGGATTGTTATTAAAAGAATTGATATTATTTCTTCTTCTGGGGTACTTGCCAAATATACCAGTGACCATCGGGCCACTTACTGTATTCTGAATTTTAAGACGGAAAAGATACCCCCCTAGGATTATCCAGCCACATAATTTCAAGAACTGTGATCCTTGGAATGTGGCACACAGTCTTTCCTTAATGGACGGGTCTGCTTTAGACCTACATCCTGATCCAGGCTGTGCAGTAGATTATTTCTGTAAGCAACTTTTACCAGTTCAGGAATTTTATTTCCCCTACTTAAATTAAGAGTAAAGGGTTCAGTGATGAGGTGGTTTAATGGAGAAATTAAGGCGCGGATTAAGGCAAGAAATTTTGCTTGGCAAAATTACAAGATGGTACCATTGGGTTACTTTTAGATCAATATCATTACTTAAGGAAAAAGGTTAGAAATCTAGTGAACAGTGCTAAGAAACCTTTTTATAAAAAATAAAAAAAGTGAAAATTGGATGGTTCCAAAAAGATTTTGGCATTCTGTGAAAAATCTGATTGCCCCTTCTGTATTGTCAACTATGAAGAGCTCATCCCCAGATGGCATTCTTACTGACCCTTTGGTTTTAGCCGAGGAGTTTAATAGTAAATAATCAGATTTTTCTGGTTATAGTTGTCATTTTTAACATTTTTCATTAAACCCAAGTATATGTGTGGTTTGAAGTGACAGACCCACATTTTATTTTAAAAGGATCACAAGGTCAGCTGTGGTAAAATTAATTGCTAGCTTGCCTAACAAATTTGCTGATTGTGGCAAAGGATTACACAGCCACTTTCTTAAGTTAATAACACCTCAAATTGCCTTCCCTCTTTGTACCATTTTCAACTTATGTCCTATTTCTGGTCAATTTCCTTTAATTTGGAAACAACAAATGTGGTCCAAATTCCTAAAAAACCTGGTGCTGATTCTTTTGGAGATTTTAGGCCTATATCAGTTCTCAATCCATTAAGTAAATTGCTTGAGAAAGTTGTGGAAAATCAAATTACTGAATATCTGGAAAAATATCATGTTCTTTGCCCAGAGCAACATGGCTTTCAGTGAAACCATGGAATGGCAACTGCCTTGGTTGGTTTCACAAACACCATCCTCCACAGCTTTGATAATGGCCTCCTTATGGGGGCAGTGTTCGTGGACCTGGCAAGGCATTTGACCTTATTAATCATTATGTCAATCAAATGTTAATCAAAATGTCCCCTCCTCCCCTCTTAGCGCTCCTCACGGGAATACTTTGCCTTCCTATCTTCTTTGAGCTTTACTGCTTGAACACATCAACAGCTTCTGCCAATACTTATACTCAGTTTGACTTCTACTACTCTAACATGCTTGCTACTGCCACTCCACTACCTCTACCCCCCTCTGCTCTCATCAGCAAGCGTATTAGCCCAATAGTCAGATACCTTCACCTTCATCTGAAGCCGCACACCCTGCATGTCTATCAGGCGTACCTCATCACCCGCTATGGTTACTTTCCTATCTCTTATACTATCCGGCGACATTGAGATCAACCCTGGTCCATCTCTGCGTCCTGTCATAACCTTGCCCCCCCCCGGCCACCACTCTCCCTAAAACCGATGGACTAACTTTCGCCCACCTGAATGCTAGGAGCCTTATGGCCAACCTCCCTGACCTCCAGGCTTGGATCTATACTAACATCCCGGATGTCCTCACCATCACAGAAACCTGGCTTAAGCCCACAGTGCCTGACTCTCAGTGCCACTTTCCTGGATACAACATGCTTCGTATTGACCGTCCTGGCACTAAAAGGGGAGGTGGCCTTGTCCTCTACTTCAAAACTCACCTAAACATTACCCTTCTACAGGACCCCCTCCTATCAAACTGTGAAATCCTACACTCCCTACTGCTTCTTGGGGGTGTAAAGAAACTCCATATTTTTTGGACTTATATCCCCCCAAAAAATGCTACACAAGGCATCACTGAACTCCTAGGGTTTCTGCCTACAGTTTCAGGCAAGAATGACATTATCTGCCTTGGTGATTTTAACCTTGACTGGTCCGAGAAAAACTCAGCTAACCTATCCTCCTTAGCTAGCAAGGCAAATCTATCCCAGCTCATACATGAACCCACAAGGGTCTCACGTGGGGGCAACTGCCAACTTCTGGCAAAGTGTGGTTCCTCTATGGAGGCACCCACAGTGGAGACCAAGGAGGATGCTGGGAACCTCCACAAAGGAGACCCACAGGAGGGTGGCAGGGGACCCTGCAGGGGAAGGAAACAACTCCTGGTGGGGGACTCCATTGTGAGGAAGGTAGAACTGGGGAAGGAAGGGGAGAGGGAGGTAAGGTGCCTGCCTGGTGCCATGGCTTGGAGGGACAGGGAGCGAATCCTCAGGATTGCCGGAGCAGCTGCACAGGGGAGGGAGCTGGATGTCATTGTCCACCTAGGGACAAATGACCTGGCTAAGAAAGGGATTAGAGAAGTGCAGGAAGAGTTTGTGGAATTGGGAAGGGGCCTTAGTCAAGTAGCACACATGGCAACCTTCTCGGAGGTGCTACCCCTCTATGGCATAGGAGAGGCTAGGGTGTTCCGTACCATGGGATTCAATCAGTGGTTGAAAAACTGGTGTGGAGCTCAGGGATTTGGCTTCATTGGGGACTGGGGTCCACCTGGGGTGATGCAAGCCTATACTGGCATGATGGGCTGCATCTGTCCAGGAGGGGAACCAGGATCCTAGGTGATAGGTTTAAATGCTTCATTGGCAAGCTTTTAAACTAGCCAAGGGGGGAGGCACTGGAAAGGAGCAGGAAAATCCTAGCCCCCCCAAACAATCACGGTAGTAAGTGCGGCAAACACCAACATAGAGGTGTCGATAGGGAGAAGGGCAGGGGTAAATGGAGAAAGTGACAAAGGCAAGAAGGACAGGGATGGGGCAAAAGGGGTAAGGCCATCAGGAAATGGAGGGTAATGAGTACCAATGCCGTAGTCTGGGCAACAAGCTCCCTGAGCTGGTGGCCTTAATGGAAGAGGGATGCCTGGATATCGTAGCAGTCACAGAAACATGGTACACAGAGAACCATGACTGGGATGTTAACAACCAGGGTACATAACCTACAGGAGAGACAGGCAGGGGAGAAGAGGGGAGGAGTAGCTCTCTATGTAAAGGAAGGGATAAAAGCAACTGAACAAAAGAGTAAACAGGGAGGAGAGGAGGCACTGTGGGTCACCTTGGAGACTGGAAAGGGCACCACAATCTGCACAGGAGTTGTGTACAGGCCCCCATGTCAGGAGGAAGGAATGGACAAGGGTATGATGGAAGGCATTCTTAGAATGGCAGAGAAAGGGGAGATACTGTTGATGGGAGACCTGAATATGCCAGATGTTAACTGGAGCACATTTGCTGCAGCCACATCCAAGAGCAGGGCCATTCTTGATGCCCTACAGGTGGCAGGCATTAGACAGCTAGTTTCGGAACCCACTCATGAGGGAGCAATCTTAGACCTCATACTCTCAAATGGGGGCAGTGAGAGGATCTCAGATCTAGAAGTGGGTTGCCATCTGGGGACAAGTGACCATCAAACAGTGTGGTTCACGTTAAACTCAGCTACAGAGTCAAGCCATACAAAAGTGAGGGTACTGGACTTTAGGAGGGCTGACTTTGGCAAGATGGGAGAGTGCCTCAGAAAAGCACTAGCAAACAGGCTAGAAGGAGGTGTGGAGCAACAATGGGGAATTATCAAAACTGCCATCACAGAGGCAACAAGCCTTTGTGTGAAGCAAATAAACAAATCAAAACAAAAGAAAAAGCCACTATGGTTCTCAAAAGAGGTGGCTGTGAAAGTCAGGAAGAAAAAGATAGCATTCCGGAAGTATAAGGAAACAGAAGGAGCAGGACAGAGAGCTGTACCAGTTAAGGCAGAAAGAAGCAGGAGGAAGTCAGAATAGCAAAGGCCCAAACTGAGGAAAAGATAGCCAACTCAGTTAAGAAGGGGGATAAAACCTTTTATAGGTACATCAGCGAGCATAGAAAGACAAAAGGAGGGATAGTGAGGCTGAATAGAATGAATGGTGGGTGGGCAGAGGGGGACAGTGAAAAAGCAGGAATACTGAATGAATATTTCTGCTCAGTATTCACAAAAGAGGAGGGGGAAGTGCCTAATCCAATTAACAGAAGAACTCTTGATAGGGGGGTCAATCCCAGTCCTTTCACAGAAGAAAGGGTTCTGTAAGAACTCCTAAAACTGAAGGTGGACAAAGCAATGGGTCCTGATGGAATTCACCCCAGAATTCTAAAAGAATTAAGAAAGGAACTAGTGAAACCACTGGCTACTCTTTTAATAAATCTTGGGAGGATGGTGTGGTACCGAGGACTGGAGGCGGATGTGATTCCCCTTCACAAAAGTGGGACCAAGACAGGGCAGGAAACTACAGACCTGTCAGTCTGACCTCTGTGGTAGGAAAAGTGATGGAGTCACTTCTGAAGGAAAGAATAGTTGAGTACCTAGAGGTCAGTGGAGCACAGGACCCAAGGCAGCATGGGTTCACAGCAGGAAGGTCATGTCAGACAAATCTAATAGATTTCTTTGACTGGGTGACCAAAGTAGTAGACCAGGGAGGGGCTGTGGACATGGCCTACCTAGACTTTAGCAAGGCATTTGACACAGTCCCACACAAAAGATTAATAGTCAAATTAACCAGCCTGGGAGTGGGTCCCAGGGTGGTAGCCTGGGTAAAACATTGGCTGGACAACAGGACACAGAAGGTAATTGTAAATGGAGTCCACTCTGAAGAAAGGGCAGTTACTAGTGGGGTACCACAGGGTTCAGTATTGGGTCCAGTCCTTTTTAATGTCTTCATCAGTGACATTGCAGAGGGACTGGAAGGAAAAGTATACCTTTTTGCAGATGACATAAAGATCTGCAACAGGGTTGATACACAAGGAGGCGTGGAAAGGATGAAAAGGGACTTGGCAAGGTTGGAGGAATGGTCAGAAGTATGGCAGCTAGGATTCAATGCAAAGAAGTGCAAAATAATGCACCTGGAAACAAGAACCCAGGGAAAGAATACACAATGGGTGGGAGGTAGTAACAACAACAAAACAGGAAAGGGACCTGGGGTAATCATATCAGATGACCTTAAGGTTAGCAAGCAATGTGAGAAGGCAGTAGGGAGGGCCGGGGGTATACTGGGATGTATAGGGAGAGGCATCAGCAGCAGAAAACAGGAAGTTGTTATCCCTCTGTATAGACAGTTGGTGAGACCCCATCTGGAATACTGTGTCCAGTTCTGGAGACCCCATCTCCACAAGAACATAGACAGGATAGAGGCAGTCCAGAGGAGGGCAACTAAAATGGTGCAGGGTTTGCAAGAGAAGCCGATGAGGAGAGACTAAAGGAGCTTAATATGTATACCCTTGAAGAAACAAGGGAGAGGGGGGACATGATAGAAACTTTCAAGTACCTCAAGGGAATCAACAAAGTCCAAGAGGGTAGCATCTTTCAGAAAAAGAGACTTGCAAGAACAAGGGGACACAATTTAAAGATAGAAGGAGGGTGGTTCAGGGGCAATGTGAGGAAGTATTATTTCACAGAGAGGGTAATGGATGCATGGAACAGCCTTCCTGAGGAAGTTGTAGGGTCTAAAACTGTGGGAGAATTCAAGAATGCATGGGACAGACATAAGGCAATTCTTGTGGGGGGCAGGAAGATATAGGCTGTTGGTTAACTAGGATCTGCGGCCTATCCTGTAGGTAGGGAAATGGGAAGACTAGATGGGCCTAGCGGTCCTTATCTGCCATTAAAGTCTATGTTTCTATGTTTCTATGTAACTGTGCCACTCTCCTTGACTGGATACTTACTAACAGGACGGAATATGTTGCCTCAGCCGGTGTGCTACCTGACACAATTAGTGACCACTATCCCATCTACTGTGTCTGGAACACTGTCATTCCTCCCCTCCCTGCTAAAACTGTAACCTTTCCTAATCTCTCCCACCTAAGTCATGAGGACTTCTTAACTGACCTTAACCAGATTGACTGGTCCCCTCTCTACCAAACAGAGGACATTAACATAGCCACAGAATATTTCAACTCCGTCCTCCTCTCTCTTCAAAACCTTCACATCCCGGTCACCACACGTAGGATGGCAGAGAAAGTAACCAAGTGGCTAACACGCCCCCTGCTTCAACTTCTCAAATCTAGGGACAAACTTTGGTCCAGGTGGAAGATCTTCCACCTCCGTGCAGACTTTGAAGACTATCGTGCATTACGTAACAACTGCAAAAGACAAATTCGTATTGCCAAAGGCACCTACTATAGGAACCTACTAATAACATCCTCTAGAAATCCGCGCAGGTACTGGTCCAAAATTAAGGACATTCTCGGCAATGACAAGCAACAGAATCCAGCTGACATGAACATTCAAGGTGTTCACTGCACCAACCATGACACCACTGCCAAAGCCTTCAATGCCCTTTTTTCTTCTCCACCAGTCGCTACTCTAACTAGCCCACAACCTGACTGTCCCGCTTCTCCTCCCTCGCCCTCCCACCCCTCCCTTTCATTCTGGCTCCAACCACATACCTTGAAGTTCGCAAGCTACTTAACTCCCTTCCGGCACGCGGGGGTCAAGGGCCTGAGGGCATCCATCCTTGCATACTTAAGCAGTATGCACCTTGGCTGACCAGACCTATCACCTGGCTTTTTACCCTCTCGATTCATATGTCTACTGTCCCATCCACCTGGAAAACTGCCAGAACCATCCCTATACACAAAAAGGGCGATGTCAAACTCATGTCCAACTACCGCCCTATATCTCTTCTGCCCACTCTCAGTAAGCTGCTTGAAAAAATGGTCCACCACCAGCTTGCTGCTCACCTTGACATGTTTAATCTTCAAACCCCATGCCAACATGGTTTCCGGCCCGTCACAGTACCATCTCTGCACTTACACAACTTACAAATGACATCAGAAATAATATGGACCATGGCCTGCTCACTGGGGCCGTCTTTGTCGACCTGTCCTAAAGCCTTGACATGGTACCATCCTCATGCCAAAAGCTCCAATCCATTGGAGCATCTGACCAAGCCCTCTTCTGGTTCCATAACTATCTTGACAATCGGACTCAGGCAGTAGCATTTCACAAGGCCCTTTCCTCCCCCCCCTAAACATCTCCCGTGGAGTTCCACAGGGATCCACTCTTGGACCTCTACTCTTCTCCCTCTTCCTAAATGATATTCCCACCATGTCCCGGCATAGCTGCACTCTTATGTATGCAGATGACCTTGTTCTCTACTCTGGGTCAAAATTGGTTGCTGCCATCAACTCCACTTTCACTAATGACTTCCAATTCCTGCAGACCTGGCTCTCTAGCAACCACCAAGTCCTGAACCTAGAAAAAAACCTGTGCTATGCTATTCGGATCCTCTAAGAAACTGTCTGCCCCTGCGAACAGGCTCCGGGTTCAATGCCTTGATGGCTCCCTCATCTCAAACACTGAGTCCTTCAAGTACCTTGGAGTCACTTTGGATCCCACACTTGACCTGTCTCAACATGTCAATATGGTGTGCCATGCTGTCAATGCTAAAATTGGTGGAGCTTATCGCGTGTGCCACTCCCTCACTCCTTCCGCTAGACTTTCTGTTGCGAGAGGTATTCTCTTACCCCAGCCCCAGCTCCAATATGCTCTGCCCCTCCTCTTTGCTGTAAACTCTGCTACACTCCACAAATGGGACACTGTCTGCAACAACATCTGTAGATTCGCCTTAACTGCCCCCACATCTTACCCATCATTGTCTCCTTTATGCTGGCTTAAATTGGCTGTCACCTAAGGATATTCGAGCCTACTCCCTGGGCTGCTTTATCGACTCCCTGTCTAGACCTCCCTGCCCTGTCTATCTTGCCAACCTCCTGACTCCTGCCTCACACACCTGTACCCTCAGGTCTTCCTCTGTCCCCATGCTCTCCACTAGACCTTGCATGACAAAAATGGGTGAACAGGCAGTTGCCCATTTTGCTCCCAAATTCTGGAACTCACTCCCCCTTATGGTGAAAACTTCAGCCTCCCATCGAGAATTCAAAAACTCGCTGTTCACCCACCTTCTAGCCTCTAGCCAATGCAAATGCTCTTAATTTGCTTTGTCCCACTGCAGGCTGTCGGGTCTGACCCTGAGTACTACACTAATGTTCTCCCATGCAATATGCTTGTCTAGGTGGCTATGAACCTTGATGTCTTTACTGTCCTCAGCTGTCTTATGGTTACCCTAATTGCTTTATTTACATCCTTATTATGATCAATGCCCAAAATGTACCCTTATGTAACTATTACTGTGCTACCCAATGTATATCTTGTTTTGCTCCTGTACACCTATATTATGTCTGTGCATTTCTGCATATTGTAACCAATGTCCTGTGCTCTCCCGGGTCGTGCCTGAAAATAGGCAGGTCTGTTGCCTAGCGCACTTACCCGGTTACCAAAAGCTAATAAATAAATAAATAAATAAAGTATTTGTTATGCTCAAAATAGAACTTTCTTGGTTTCTCTGAAGGTCTTGTACTCTTGTACAAAGATTACTTATCAAATAAGTCTCAGGTAATAGGTATATGCCCCACTACCTCTTCTATTAGCTCTATGAATTTAGGGGTTCCACATGGGTCCATTTTGGGCCACCTGTTATTTTCACTGTTGTTAGCTCTCTTTCTTCAATTCTTAAGGTGTGCAAGTGTCTGCTTTATACGGATGATCTGATAATTTTTTCCCATTCACATTCTAACTCCCAACTTGAATCCACATTGCAGTTCGATTTCAGTGATGTTTGTACTTGATTTGCCAACAATCACATAGTTCTTAACATTAGTAAGACAAAAGTAATGGTGTTTGTCACCCCCCACATGGTGAAGGAGGATTCTTCTTTGCTGATTTATAATACTGGGGGAATTGTTGTTGAATTTGTAAAATAGTTTAGATTTTTGGGAGGCCTTTTGGATCCAGGCTTAACTTTTTCTTTGCAGGTTAAAGTAATCTGTTGGCACCCTTTGCAAACTGTGTGAGAGGCCTTTCATCACCATGCATTTCTGCTTAAAGTTGAACCAGCATAATATTCTGTGGTGATTTGCATATGCAACCCATGATGCTTTGTGTTATGGGGGCATGTGTGATTTTATATTTCTTTGAAACTTGGCTTCCCGGCCAATGCCCTTTGGGTAACCATTGCCTTAGTGCTTGCGCACTGAGGTTCTTTGTCTTTTAATTTGTTTGTTTTAATTGGGTTCACCACAACATACCCCAGACAGACCATCGTAGGAGTCCTGGCAGGACGAAACACATGTTTGTGTCTTCTGTTGGCACCCTTTGCAAACTGTGTGAGAGGCCTTTCGGCACCATGCATCCCCTTTCCATCCTGACGCTCGCCATGTTTCTACCCCTGGCTCTCACTCTTTCCCTATTAACTCTTCCTGCTGCACCCACCCTTCCCTGTCTGCTCCAGCCTGGCTAAAGTCCCACCCCATCCATAGTAGTGTCCCAGTTATCTACCCTCCTCTGTCATTATCATAATAAACAAGTACATGACAGCCATCATCAATTTCTGTGGTTTTAGCCCAATTTTTTCCCCAGTTATCAGTAATATATCCCTCCTCTTCTTTACCTCTCTAACCTGCCACTCCATACATGGCCTCTTTCCCCTATATGTGTAGTTGCCGGCTGCCTCACTCAAAATATCTCTGCTTATAACCCCTGTATGCCTATGGTAGATTGTACATCTGCTGATTTCTTCAATTGTAAAATAATGCCTTTTTTTAAATTTATTTCAACCTTGTACTGTACTGTATACACTGTATATATTTTTTCTTCCTTGTATATTATTGCTTTTTATATATCTGCTTCTGTACTGTACTTTGATGTATTCATGACCAGGTCCACCTTGCAAATGAGCCTTGCTCAATGGTGCCCGCCTGGACAAATAAATATTTTGATTGATTGATTTCTACTTAAAGTTGAACCAGCATAATATTTTTTGGTGATTTGCATATGCAGCCCATGATGCTTTGTGTTATGGGGGCATGTGTGATTCTGCATTTCTTTGAAACTTGGCTTCCAGACCAATGCCCTTTGGGGTAACCATTGCCTTAGTGCTTGTACACTGAGGTTCTTTGTCTTTCAAAACTTGGGTATTTTATTCAGAATGAAGAAATATTATTCTGAAGATATTAGAAAGTCTAGTGCCATGGGAATCCTCTTGCCTCACTTTTATTACTTTGCCAGCCTTTTCTATAGGCTTTCAGAGGGAGAGCTCACAATGCTCACTGTGACCTATAATAATGTCTGACAGTTTGTTTTGGATTGCTGCTATCTATTTTATCACTGTTTAATGCACTCCAGACTTGGTTGGTTAATGTTAAATAACAAGATAACATTCTATTTTGGTTGTCAAGTTTTCAAATCTATTTTTTTAAACACTAAGGCCCAGATATTCAAACTGCGCTCAAAATGAGTGCAACAGCAGGAGCAAGCACAAACCAGTTATGCAAATGCACAACAGGTGCGATATTCAAACATGGAGCAGAACAAATTGCGCAAGCAACCAATGTCTGAATATCGCACATACTGCGCCATAGCGCAACCAGGAAGGAGAAGCTGAGCCGAAATGTTGCGCTATGGTGCAACCAGGGCAGCCCAGCTGAGCATTCCAGAGGTGCCATAGCGCAAGCAGAGCCCCACCCAGAGCAATGGAACTGCACATCCAGGGAGGCAGGCTGGGGCCCACCGCCAGCCATGCCACACATGGGCACAGGAACACACTGCAGAACCAACACCACACCTGCACACCCCAAGCACAGCATCACTGGGGGTGGGACGGATGAGCTACTTGCCCATGGGGACAAGCCAACAAGCATAGCAGAGCCATGACACCCCAGCACAACCACTGGCAGGCTGAGAGTGCCACACACAGGGGTTGACAACCACAATGCACATCAGCCCCTGTACGCACAGCACACCCTGCACTGTGACCCCAAGACACCACCTATGTGCAGTGACTGGCACTGCAGGAAACCATGCATCCCCAGCACACGTCAACCCCTGCAGCACAGAAGTCTACAAGCCAGACACACCCTGTACCCAGCAGTGGGTGGCAGCAGACGGCAAGACCAACGAAAGTCACTGCCATGCTGGAGATACCTCCCCATGCACACACCACACACACACACATGCAGGACCATACCACCCCAGATGGCATGTACACCCTGCAACTGAGCACCCATAGGCAGCTGCAAGTCAGAGACCAACACATTATTCATATAAAAATATAAATGTATATTAACACAACCAACATGAACAAGAACAATTACAACTATTTACAAGGGGGGACGGGTACAAGGTAGGGGTGGTCAAGGGGTAGGGATGACAAACTTGGAGAGGGAAGGCAGGGTGGTAGGGATGGGAGAAGTGGGAAGGGAAGATAGCTCATGGGCCAGCCGGCCGGCCGTCCTCTGGCTGATGTCTGCCAGTCCCCTGCCACCTCCTCCGCAGGCCATGGCAGTGTATCGACTGGAGGATAGTGTTGTTGTCGGCCACAAGCTGTCTGATGGCCCGGACATCCCTCGCCAGGCGATGGAGAACCTCAAGGCCTAGGAAAATGTGAACACAGTCAATGGCTGTGACTGACCACAGCCCTGAACACCACCCAACCTGCAAGCCATATAGCCCAATGTCCCACACCTGTGATGGCATGCACCCACCCACAGTGAACATGCACATGGCCATCACAAACAGGCGGCACCAGCTATAAAGCACCACTGCACACACACTGCCCATGTCCATCACAGCACAAACAAGGCTGGCAAGTGACGTGGCAACGTGGTGCGATGCCAGTTACACAGCTATGTGCCCAGTGCATGCATGGACCACCAGTGATGCATACACAGATGTGCTGTGAATCTGGACAGTGATGCATGTCACCTGTGTCGTGCCTACAGACATAGATACATAGCCAGTGTTGGTTGATAAGGGCCTATGGCCCACACAGTCTGTCCATTTCAGCCTGTAAGTTCACTTTGTTTACCTAGAAGTCTGTTGCCCCTTGCCCCTGACCTCAAGAATTCCGTTATGTCTATCCCGTGCAGTCTGAAATCCCGTGAGTGTGTCAGCCTCCACCACTCCCTCTGGCAGGGTGTTCCACTTGTACACCACCCATTCTGTGAAGAAAGTCTTGCTCATGTTTCCTCTGAATCGTCCTCCCTCCAACTGCATCCCATGCCCTGTAGTCCTGGAACATCTTTTGCACTTCAAAATAGTGTTTGCCTGCACCCTGTTCCACCCTGTAAGATACTTGTATGTCTCTATCATATCCCCTCTCTCCCTCCTCTCCTCCAGGGAGTACAGGTTCAGTTCCTTCAACCTGTCTCCATAGGGTTGTGATGCAAGCCATGCACCATCTTTGTTGCTCCTCTGAACCTTCTCTGCCCACTCTACGTCCTTACGTAGGTATGGTCTCCAGAAATGTACACTGTACTGCAGGTGGGGCCTCACTAGTGTCTTGTATAGTGGAATTATGACCTCCCCTTTCCTGCATGTTTGTATTGTGCAGGGCTACTGGCCCCCCCCAGCATGCAATAGCATCCATGAAGTCATGATACTCATGCTGCTCAAGCAGCTCTGACTGCCGCTGTTGCTGGCGCTGCTGCTGCTGGTGGGGTGCAACCCCTGCTGGCACCGGGTCCCTGGCATGGCCCTCAGCAATGTGGCCCCGCATCCTCACATCCCGGCCTGTGCAAGACATATGTTGAGACAAACATCAGTGTGACTCAAAAGCAGACTGCCCCCTGCCCCAGTGACATTGCCTGCCCACACAGCCATACCCATTCATCTCACAGCTGCACACACTGACACAGCCAACCGTGGCCGAGCCATCACCTGCAGCCACCAGAACACACACACACCCCTACAGATAATACAGGTGCATAGATGGCACACCCACCTGGCCTAGGCACCACGCCCCACCTGGCACGTGAACGCAGCTGTGTTAACAGCTCTGGCTCCCTCCGGTGGAGGTCACTATACCAGTGCCGGCACTGCTCAGCAGACCGGCACTGTCCAGTGACCTCCACCAGGTCAGTGGCCACTTGCTGCCACACCTCACTCCTTGCACTGGTGAGGGGCACCTCACCATAAAGGCCATCATAGTGTGGCTCAACTAGGGCCACCAGGTTGGCCACTTCAAGCTGGCTCCAGGACACGGCCCTCCTCCTAGCCATAGCACCAACTTTACAGCAGGCAATATGGTGCCCCGCTGCGTCGTAACCCCACGTGGAGATGTTGCGCAATAGACCACCTCAGGCTTCAATCACGCTGTTCGAACCGCGCCGTCACTTCACATAGCACTGTCACCAGACAGCGCAATAGGGACGTACACATGGCAGGCAAACAGTGCCAGGGGGCAAAGGTCATACACAAGGTCATGGGCAATGACGCAAGGCTACGCACAGTGCCATCTGATGTATAGGCATCCAGTGCTACCGACCAGCTGCGTACCAGTGCCACAGTGGAGTATTGCGCAGTAGTACCACAGGGCCATATAGTGCCCATTGCTGTAGCGCCACTGGCACAATGGTGGCCATGGCCTGAATTGCCGATTGCGCTCAGCACGTCAGCAGCACGACAGATGCCTGCGTAAGCTATCTGGGCATGCGCAATGCAGTGTACCACACAGGCACAGATCTGCGCCATTGGCTCAGCCGACTCTTCCGTATTGCGCAAAGCGCAGATTCGCGATATTCAGCCGACACATGCAGATCATCTGATCAGCCATTCAAGGGCGCAGTGGCATGATTTGCATGTCATTATAGTTGCTCCACTCCTAATTTGCATGTATTGCACTATAAATGTGCGACATTGGGCTGCGCTGGCCAGATTCGGTTACTGCAGGTGAGAGGTGAGTTGCATGCTGTGTGATGTTCAGGACAATGGTCATGGGAAAATGCTGTAGACTGCACAGTGACAGGTGTCCACTTCCCCCCATACAGATTGCCATGACCGAGCAGAGCCAAGGTGAGGGTGAGGACGGTGGGCATAGGAAGAGAGGCCCAACTTTACAGCAGCAGAGACGGAGGCCCTCTTCCAGGCCTACCTGGATGAGGAGCCAGTACTGAGTGGATGGAGGGGCACCCCTCAGTCCAGTGCGGCTGCATGGGAGGGGGTAGCTCGGGCCATTAACCTGCACGGAAGCCACCAGCGCTCCTTGCAGGAATGCAAGAAAAAGATGGGGACAGACTGCAGGAGGTTGAAGGAGAAGGTGGCAGCCTTCAGGGCGGCACGTGCTGGCACTGGCGGGGGCCCGCCAGTGGTGTTGGAGCTGACCCCGACTGAGGAGACACTGGTCGCAGCCATGCAGCCGAGCGCCATTGAGGGCGTACCAGGCGGTTGATTCCAGACAGGTGGAAGCCCATCACTGCACAGTATGACATGGTGGTGGTGTTTGGGGGGGCGGTTGTTCACATGCACTCACATGTACTCTCTTTCTGTTACAGATCCTGTTCATCTTCAGGAGATGGTGGTGGTGGGTCCAGACAGTGATGCTGACCTGCTGGACATGGAGGAGGGTCCATCCACCTCCACCACCAGCCAGCAGGCACTGCAGCAGCATGCACGCTGGGCCGCCAACTCTGGTGTCAGTGATATGGGTGCAGGGGGTGCACAGCCTGTGTCTCAGCAGTCTGGCATGCAAGCATACCAGCATGCTGTGACCATGGCTGTAGCACGTACCTGCACCATTGATGATAGAAGGCCTGCAATGGGCAGTGATGGTTGTGTGTCCCATGACGGACACACGGCAGGCCAGCACGTGCCCCTGGGCATTTCTGGTTCCAACTTGTGTACCAGCATGCTGGCACGGTCCCAGGCTGTGCCTGTCAGCACCGGTGGGGCAGCACCGGTGGCTGTGCAGGTGTCTGGCACTGTTGCCAGCACAGCGGTGGAATGAGTGGACCCGGGGGCACAGCGGTTGGAGGGGCAGCAGCAGCAGCAGTCGCCCACCAGGTCTGGGGGTACAGTGTCAAGCAGTGGCACATGTCCGCCGCCCTTTGATCCGCCCATTCCTGGTCCTGGTGAACAGTGCCCACCCTCAAGGGGTGTTGTGCATCAGGACTGTCCACATCCTGGGGGTCAGGATGCCGTTGGGGCACAGTACCCATTGGACGAGGACACCCACCTGCTGCAGGAATCAGTACAGCTGCAGAGGCAGGTTGCAAGGTCCATGGAGGCACTGTCTGTGTCCATGGAGCGGCACAGCAGGGAGTGTGCTTGGGACCGAGCCGAGCTGGTCCGTATGCAGACGGATGTGACCGCCACCATTGACAGGCTGACCCAGGCAGTGGTCTCTGTCGTGGATGCATTGGGCACACAGTCAGGTGCCCCTGTACCGCACACCCCACACAGTGCACTCTCCACTCCCCGTTCCCGGTGTCATGCGACACCAGGCCTGTCAATGCCAGGTTCTGCTGTGGACATCCCGAGCACCCCGGTGCAGGTTTGTTCGGCATGCTGCAGACCCCTGTGCGGACAAGGTCGCGTTCGTGCAGTGGGACCCCTGGTGGTGCAACAGTGCCACCCCATGTGGCCCCTGCTCAGCCTGCCCATGCTGTTGGGTCACGGTGGGGCCGCCCATGCATCCGTGGTGGCCGTGGGACAGTGCTACATGACTGAGCTGTCTCCCAGTCGCGGACCCTGTCTGGTGCTGCCATGTGTGCAATGTGTCATGGTGGGCAGTGCACTGCTGGGTGCTCTGCTCACCAGCGACTACGGACCACCTGCACCCTCCCAACTGCTGTCCACAGGTGCGTGTGCATGATGATGCCTGCATTGCACTGTACACCAAGGTGCAAGGGTGCCCAGCATCTGACACACGTACTTGGACAGTATAGGTGGTGGGGGTGGTCGGTGGTGCTGTGTGTTAGCAATGTCAGTTCTGCAGTGCTGTGCCCATGTACGCTCTGTGCCTGGTGTGTGTGTGTCTATATGAGTGCTCACCTCTCCCTGATGGTGTGTCTGTATGCCTGGACCGTTCCAATCCCCTGACCGTCATGCACCCCTGGTGTGTTCTCCTGTGTGCCTGTGGTTTGCGCATGGACAGTGTTGGTTGCACATGTCCCCTTGACTTACCTGTGTTGTGCATAGTGCTCCTCTGTGATGGTGGCCCAGTGCAGCTGGGCCTGCCGGATCAGTCGGGGGTCCCTCCGTCCTGGGGGGGCTGCTCATCACCATCAACACCGGCGCCACTGGTGTCCCCATCGCTGTCCCCCTGTTCGACCTGTACGGCTATCCCATGGTCTTTGGCCATGTTGTGCAGGATGCAACAGGCCAGGAATATCCACAGGCCTTTTGGGGGCTGTACTGTAGGGCACTGCCGGAGGTGTCTAGGCATCGGAAGCATGCCTTGAGCATCCCAAACACCCGCTCTATGATGTTGCATGTTGCGGCATGTGCCTCATTATAGCATAGCTGCGCTGGCTTCATGGGGCACCGGTACGGTGTGAGCAGCCAGGGACGGAGTCGGTATCTGCAGTCACCTGTGTGGAGATAGTGGAGATCAGTGTCATGTTCAGGTCCATATTGGCCATCTCCCTGTGTGCCACTACCATGGCACCTGTGGCATTCCCACCCTTGCCCCGAGTTTGCATTCCATACATGTGTACTCACCCACTAGATGTCCTGTGGGGATGTCCCCACTCTCGAATCGATGGCACAGTGCAGACTGATACCATATGTAGGCATCATATGCTCCACCAGGGTGTGTGGCACAGACATTGATTATGTGCCCAGTGGCATCACACACCACCTGGCAGTTGACACTAGGGAATTCCTTTCTGTTCCGATATGCATGGCTATCAGGGCCAGGTGGCATGCGGATGGCCACATGGGTGCAGTCTATGGCCCCTAGCACGCCAGGCATACGTGCTACCCTGTGGAACTCCTGCATGTTTGCTGTACGCTCTGCCGCAGTGCTGGGGAAATGGATGTACTCCGCAGCATGTGGCAGCAGTGCGCTGAGGAATTGGGTGAGGATGCGTGACGTGGCCGACTGTGTGATGCCTGTGGTGTCCCTTGTTGGCCTCTGGAAGGTGCCCGTGGCGAGCAGGCACATGCAGGCTGTCACCTTGGTCTCCACCGACAGAGCATGACTCCGTCGTGAGGGTGCCTGCATCACATCACTGCACAGCTCACAGAGCCGTCTCAGTATTGCCCTGTTCAGGCGGTACCGGCCCACGATCTCTACATCTGTGTACAGCTCAAAGCTGATGCGGGCACGGTACCGCCTGTCGGGCGACCACCGACGGGCCCTTCCACGCCACGCCCCCTGCAGCTTGCATTCTCACCCCTCATTACAGCTTCCATGTGGAAACTGGCACTGTCCATCTCCCTGGCTTGTGCCCCCGCTGGTGTTGCTGTGTTACCCCGCTGTCCTGACTGCTACCTCCACTGTCCATCTCCTGGCTTCTGCCCCGGCTGGTGTTGCTGTGTTACCCCCGCTGTCCTGACTGCTACCCCACTGTCCATCTCCCTGGCTTCTGCCCCTGGCTGGTGTTGCTGTGTTACCCCGCTGTCCTGACTGCTACCCCACTGTCCATCTCCCTGGCTTCTGCCCCGGCTGGTGTTGCTGTGTTACCCCACTGTCCTGACTGCTACCCCACTGTCCATCTCCCTGGCTTCTGCCCCCGGCTGGTGTTGCTGTGTTACCCCAGCTGGCCTGACTGCTACCCCCACTGTCCATCTCCTGGCTGCCCCCGGCTGGTGTTGCTGTGTTACCCCGCTGTCCTGACTGCTACCCCCACTGTCCATCTCCTGGCTTCTGCCCCCGCTGGTGTTGCTGTGTTACCCCCGCTGTCCTGACTGCTACTGCCACTGCACCGGGCACCCCCCGCTGTCCTGACTGCTACCTCCACTGCACCGGGCACCCCCCACTGGCCTCTACAGACTATGGCCCACACTTTCCTTGCCTGCCCTAGCCTGTCTGTTGTCTGTCTGTCTGTCTCTCTCTCTCTCTCTCTCCCCCACTTGGCAGTCTGGTAGCGTTCTGTAGCTTCCTTGAGACTTTTATTTTGGCTCATTTCTCGTGCACAATTTCCGGCTGTCCACCTCTTGCGTCAGCGCAGATCTTTGAATATCGATTAGCGTCTTTATGCATGGATCCACCCCTTGGTTGTGCATGCCTTCATTTTCATTGTACTGTTGCTCTGCATGTTTTCGGGGCGCAACTGCCTCCTTCTGAACATCGCTAACGATAGTTTTGGGACTTGCGTGAAGCAAGAACCCTGTTGCCATGGCGCAACCCTTTGAATATCTGGGCCTAAATGCCTGTTATTTGATTTGCAAAATTAAGGCCCCCATTTGTAACCTGCGTTCTTCTAGTGACATTATTTTAGCTAATTCCATCTCCCATACTGATGTGGGAGCAAGGTCTTTCTCTGTGGCAGCCTCCCAATTCTGAAATGCATTGCCCCTTGATGTTCACTCTGCCACCTCTTTGTTAAATTTTAAGCATATTTTAGGGTTTATTTGAATTCAACTGAGTCATGTATTTGTTTTGTTTAATTTGTTTGTGATTGTTTATTTTTCTTGTCTTGTCGGAACTGAAAAAGGGGTAAATCCCAGTATCCTTAACTGGTTAACAAATAGAAAATTAAATGAAAATGTAGCTTAACTCCCTGGCCAGCAGAAAAGTGGAGTCAACAGTACTGCACCTGAAGCACAGATACTAGGTTGGGGGAAAAGATGGGAAAACTGTTGTCTTATAGACTATGTGAACAACAATTGGAAAGATTAATTTAGGGGCTACAAGACTTGAACAGCTCCATGCAGACTCAGGTTGAGTAGATTAGCTTCATCATATGTGCCATTTATGAACAGCTGTACTCGCCCCAGGGCCCCCTGGCTCAGGAGAAACTAAATGAGTTCCTACCTGACCTTTCAATTCCCACACTGTCAGTTGCCCACTTAGAAGCCCTAGAAGCCCTTCTTATCACACAATAAATTCAGTCGGCTATTTTAGCCCTCTCTTCTCTCAAGGAACCAAGTGGGGAATGCAATTTGACTGACCTATACCAACTAATACCCACATGAGTCTTTCCTGTCCTACAATCTGCCCTCTAGGAATCCCACTTCATGCTCACCCTTCGACCTTCAATGTGAGAGGCAGTAATCATGGACCTACCTAAGGGGGGGGCAAATATCCTGCTGCCCTGGGCAGTTAGATGCCAATTTTGCTTATTAATGCGGACGCTAAAATTCTGGCCAAAGCATTAGCCTCCAGACTTGTGCTAATCCTTCACCATCTTGTTCCCCACCCAGGTGGGATTTGTCATGGGCTTCCTTTGTTCAGACCATCGCTACTTTACCTAGTGTTCTTGGCAGTTTCTGTCACCACTCCCATCACAGAAGTGGCTGTAGATTTTGTGAATGCCTTTGACTCAGTGGAGTGGGGGTATCTGCATGCCACCATGCCAGGATGGGCTTTAGCCTTCAGTTTGGCAGGTTGATCCAGGCACTGTATTCCCAACCCACAGCCTGAGTTCTCACTAACTATTGCTGTCCTCTCTGTTCTGCCTGCATAAGGGAACCTGTCAGGGGAGCTCTCTTTTGCCTACATTGTTTGTCCTGGCCATAGAGCCTTCGGCCATATCTCTCAGGTGTCACCTGAACGTGCGAGGCATACTAGCCAGCTCCACCAACTCCCAAATGCTGCTTTATGCAGATGACTGCCTTGTTTTCTTGTGAAACACCCCAGAGGTCACTCCCATTTTACTCGATACCCTATTATCCTTCCAGAATGTCTTGGTCCAATTCTAGTAAAACAGCAACTTTACCTTTAAATCCCCTCTGCATCTTGAATGTAGTGGCCCATTGGGGGCTGTAATGGTCACTTTGGGGTATTAAATATTCGGAAATCTAGATCTCCCCAGATCCATCAGGCATAGTATCACATAACCTCAACCACTGGCTCAACTTTTTCTAAAAGATTGGAAGAATCTTGAAACCCTCATCCCCCTACAAACATACGAACATATGCAATTTGCCAGCAGATAAAGGCCTAGAGGTCTTTCAAGTCTGCTTGAATGTGCAGCTAGCACCCCTTATTCTGCAGCTGCCCCTCCCTTCCACCCTTCCCCTTCATTAACCCTCCCCCTTGTCCTGTCCCATCCTCATTTGAAGCAGTCCACTGTTCTACTGCATACCACTTCAGCAGGTAACGTGTTCCACCCAGCCACCACCCTCTCTGTAAAAAAGTGTCTCCTCATCTCCCTCCTGAACCTTCCTCGCTCCAGTCTCATTTCATGACCCCTGGTGTCCCTCCCCTCCCTTACTTTGAACAGCCCCTCTGTACCTGTCTTGTTTATACTTTTCATGTATTTAAAGGTTTCAATCTTGTCACTCCTGTCTCTCCTCTCTTCCAGTGAGTACATGTTCAACTCCTTCAACCTCCTCTCGTATGATAAGTCCCCCAGCCCCTTGATCATCTTTGTCACTCTGCACTGCACCCCCTCAAGAACCTTAATGTCCCTCTTCAGATACGGACGCCAGTACTGCACACAGTACTCCAGGTGTGGTCTAACTAATGATCTATACAGTGGCAGAATCACCTCCTCCCTCCTCGAGGATATACCCCTTGCAATAAAACCCAGCATTTTGTTGACCTTTGCAGCTGCCTTCCTACATTGTGCCGAGTTGTTCATTGACCCTGTAATGAGCACACCCAGATCCTTCTCCTCCTCTGTCTGGGCTAGCTGCACTCCCCCTAGCTGGTAACTCCTCCTTGGGTTCTTCATCCCAAAATGCAGCACCTTGCACTTTTTGGCATTAAAGCCCAGTTGCCAGGTGTCTGACCAGGTTTCAAGCTTTGCCAGATCATCCTGCAACCCCTGCCATCCCCCTAGGTCATCCACCACTGTGCCTACCTTGGTATCATCAGCAAACAGACTGATCTTGCTCTTGATGTCTCATGATAAGTCTGGAATGAATATCCCAAACAACACTGGTCCCAACACCGAGCCCTGTGGAACACCGCTCATCATTGCCCTTGGGTGTGAGAGCTCCCCACCCACCACCACCCTCTGTTGCCTTCCCTGCAGCAGTTCCCTTCCCCCTCTGGCATCACAAGCCCAGATTCCATTGTAGGTTGAACCCAGTGCTTAAAATAGGTAGTAAGCTGGTGTTCTGGGACACAAGAGCAGTATGGAAACTAGTGCATGCCTTGGATCTGTGACGTCCACACACTGTATAGCTAGACATGTATGAGAAGCTTATGCAATGCTTTGCTTTTCTTCCAAAATGTGACTTATGGAAATATTTGAAAATTGGCAGTGCCATAACTGGTTACCTTAAAAAGCTCCCTACACACATTCCTAGTACCACCCATTGGTCCTGATGTCCTGGCTAAAGGCCTCAAGGGGCAGTGTGGGTCTGATCTATGACACTATTTTATAGAAAGCTGCCGACACCTCGTAGATGGCTACAGATAAATGGTCCCATGTCTTGGGAATGAAATGTCTGAGATTCATTGGTCACATCTCGGGTCCCTCTTTCATACAGCATGCCCAGACTCCTAAAGCCTACTAATTTAGAACAAGATCATGCATATGTGGCACCATACCCCTGTGAAGCTCAAATCCTGTGGGCTTCTGAGTCATGATCACTGCTAGTGCTGCCATACTCTGGGGGTAGAACTTCTACACATTCTCTAAAGCCCTAAGTTGAGTAATATCTGGACTCAGACCCATCAATGTTTTAGTGGCATATTGGAGGGATTTGCCTATTTACTTGGTGACATAACCTATGGCTAGCTTCTCTACCTCCAGTTACCTCTAGGCCACAACTACAACAGTTCCTGATGGTTAGCATAGTGGCCAAGAGATTGACTGTAAAATGCTGGAGGACTGCAGAGCTACCCACTCTCTCCCAATGGCCTGCCTCATTGAGGTCCATTGCCACCCTAGCTAAAATGTCCCATTTTACTAGGAAATCCATGCCTTCCTACCAGGTCCTTTAGGAGCCCTTCTTGTCCTCCAAGCATTTCCTACAAGTCCCCTACCCAACTCTCACCCAAGATACTTAGCTGGGGAAAATCCTGGTGAACTGTATTCAGATGTTCAGGGCATTTTAGCCTCCCTAGTGTATTTCTGAAAGTGTTATGTATGTTCCAGTACTAGCAAACATCCAGTGATATAAAAAGGCTCACAATGACTTTACAAAAGCAATTATACAGGCAGAGAGTACATTTTACAAAGAAGCCCTCACCGACTCATGGAACAGCAACAAGTCCTTCTGGACAAACCTACCAGATATTACAGGGAAAGATCAAAAAAACGCTCACTGTCGAGGGTGTCCTGACCTTAGACCCCCTTCTTATTGCCAACTCGTTGAATCAGGCATTTGCTGATCTCAGTAGTGTTCTCCCAGCAGACTTCTTCAGTGTCCTAAGCCAAGAAACACTGCAAGGGCATCTATATAACTTCCCCTCTGACCACCTTTCCACTTCAAGTATATCTAAGGCAGATGCAAGAAAATACATAGACGGTCGTAGGAAAGTCAAGGTATAGTGGGGACTCACTGGTCCTCAAATTTGTTCACCTGACACTAGATGAAATATTTGGATCACTAACAAAAATAATTGACCTCTCCCTCTGCCACTGTCAATTCCTTCAAAGATGGAAGTCTGCCACAGTAACTCCTGTACATAAAAGTGGGGACCAAACTTCACATAACAATTACAGACCAATCTCCATACTCCCACCAGGCACTGGAGCGGATTGTGGCTGACCAGATGGTGGACTATCTTAACCAACACAAGCTTCTCTGACCAGAGCAATATGGGTTCTGGGGTGGCCACAATACCATCACAGCCCTTCTAGAATTCACTAGGTTCATTAATAACACCTTGGACCAAGGCCACCTAGTAGGAGCATCCTTAATTGACCTATCAAAGGCTTATGATACAGTTCACCATGCCCTCCACCTCGAACAGCTTTCTGAAATTGGACTTGCAACAGAAACCATGGACTGATTTAGCAGGCACCTGAGCCTCCACTCTCAACAAGTTAGGATTGGGGATGTCCTATCTGATAGCTGACCTGTCAGATCCAGTGTGCCACAAGGGTCAGTACTGGGACCTCTGCTATTCAGTGTCTTCTTAAATAACCTACCGGACACTTGCCAGTGCCGCATGCTCTTATATGCTGATGACACAGTAATCTTTGCCAGCAACTCATGCCTGGAACCCCTCGAAACAGATCTCCAAAGTGGCTTCGCATGAAATGAAAAAATGGTTCACAGAACAAAACCTGGTCATGAATTACAAAAAGACCAAAACCATACTGTATGCAATAGCCCAAAACAAACTGAAAAACTACCCCTTGTCAATATGGAATGACAGTGGTAGCATCCTGGAACTCATTCCGCACTTCAGATATCTGGGGGTTATGACTGACTCCTTCATGTCCTTCATACAGCACATCAACAACGCTGCTAAAGCCATCAACACCAGAATCGGTATCCTCTACCGACACAGGCACTGTCTCACCCATGAAGCGCTGAATCTGGCAATTAACAGCTCGATTGTATCCCTTATAGATTATGGACTGGTAATATGTGGATCTGTGACCGACACAGACGCTGTGTCACCCATGAAGCGCTGAATCTGGCAATTAACAGCTCGATTGTATCCCTTATAGGTTATGGACTGGTAACATGTGGATCTGCGACCGACACAGACGCCGTGTCACCCATGAAGCGCTGAATCTGGCAATTAACAGCTCGATTGTATCCCTTATAGGTTATGGACTGGTAACATGTGGATCTGCGACCGACACAGGCGCCGTGTCACCCATGAAGCTCTGAATCTGATAATTAACAGCTCGATTGTATCCCTTATAGATTATGGACTGCTAATATGCGGATCTGCGACTGACACAGCACTCCAACACAATTGCTGCTGCCCTAAATAAAACCTGCTGCTTGCTTACAAATACACCAAAACTAACCCATACCTGCGAACTCTATACCTGTGCTGGTTGCTCCAACTTAACGACAGAATAAGATATCAAACCTGCCTTCTCACCAAAAAGGCTACGCTAAACCGTCTTGCTTTTGCAGTTCAGAACCTGCTGCACCTACCGCTAAACACCAGACCAGGAGCTCCTCCACACAAACCTTCTATGTTCCCAGATGCCACATATCCATGGCATAACATGCTTTCTCCTACTGGGCATCACTTTGGACAAACATGCTACAGCCTGATATCTCTGGCTCTACTACTCTTGGATCCTTCAAACTCAAACTTTGCCAACACCTTATTGACAGGAGTTCCTGTAAGTGACACTGCTGAGACACCCCATGCATTGACTGACTACCACTAGCACTTCCCAGTCCCTATCCCTTGGGATATGGAAACCCCAGCACTTAGCAATCCCCTCAACCTCTTGTACCCCTATCCTGTACCAGTCAAACCCCTGCCTCTTCCCACACTGCCTGGTTTACACTGCTTCTCTTTCCCCCTTCCATCTCCTGCTCCTCCTACTGATGCAGGCATACTTTGTACAATGCCGCAGCTTATCTGTTCCTGGCTAGATGTATGTACCTGTTATGTTTAATACTCTTATTACCTGTTTGCTGAACTCTCCTTGTATTATCTGTAAATTGTCCTCAGTTTTTTTTTTTGTTGGCTCATGCATGGACAGCCAACATATTGCAGTAATAGCAGATTTGGAGGCACAGTCACTGTTGTGCGAATGCAGGGCACGCATCAGTAGGTGCGTCCCTCATTCCCCAATAAGCCTGCATGCATACATACTGTGGCGAGCACATCTAAGGAAAGGTCTGCTGCAATGTGAGCAAAACTCGTCATATGCAGCGGACCTCCTGACATGCTTTCCCTAGTGAGAAAAAAAAATTAACATGGCGGCACACTGCCTGCCACAATGCCGACTTTGGGGGTGCCCAATCCCCCTGTCGGAATGTGTGTGCCAACAGGGAGCCCACTTCCCATCGGCACAATGCACCCCTCATTTGTTATGTGCCGAGAGGGGTGCCCAATCCCCCTCGGCTCTTGCCCCCCCTGCTTTCATCGTGTGCCGACTGGGGTGCTCAATTCCCTATTGGATACAGCATCCCCCCCAAAACACTTAGATGGCATGCTGGGAGCCCACCCCAGCATGCCAAATTCCCTGGAAAATAAAAACCGTCCTGCTATGTTTTTTTTTTCTTTTAACCCTGCGGAAAAAAAAATGGTCCTTTGCCATCTCCCTGTCCCCCTCCTACAACCTGCACCCACCCCCTGTGCACCCTGCCTTCCCACACCCCACCCAACACCTTACCTCCAGTGCAAGCGTGACGATCTTCAGTGGACCGGGAACACGTTTGCACTTTTCAAAGCCGACCGCAAACTGAAGAAATGCTGGTAAGCTGTATTGAACGGGGCTGCTTCAGCTCCCCCACGGTCGGCTGGCACCGAGACCAGAATGCCCACCTGCAGCTCCTTGGAAGGTACGGGACAGCGCAGCCAATTGGAACATGGGCATTCAAGCAAACACGCTCTGATTGGCCAGGACTTTTCCCTTGCTTCTGCCAACTGGCACTTTTTACAAATAGATATTAGATAGAACTAAGCACATTTCAAGTGTGTAATAGAAGTTTTCCATTAGCAGGTTATACAGACCTGCCACTAGAGGGAATCTAGGTCTTTCTACACAAATCACTGTACTCAAATCGTGGGCAATATGGCCTGCATCATCATTCCACTTCTAATCCTGGCAAAAAGTATGACTCATAAAGCACTGATCCATGCTAAGTCAGAAGTCATACCAGCCTGGGAACCCACAATTATAGTTCCTGCTGCATCTTCATATTGCTTCCCTACTCTTAATCTGTCAGGTTTTCATTTTAATTCTCATCCCTCTCCTCTGGCCCTCCTCCCTTCACCAATGTCTTTCTGTGCACTTCCCTTGCTAGCCTTGAACGGCCATGTCAGCATCTCCTATGCCCTGGCTAGACGTACCTCAATGACTGAACACCACACAAGAACTCATATGAAAAGAGCCCACTTCTACCTGATAAATGCCCTCAAGAAAAGTTTCTAATTCTCCTTTTCTGTTCAGGCAATGTCAAACTAAATCCTGGTCCCCCCAACTCAAATCACTTCTCCTTCAGAATTTGCAGCTGGTCCTGGGATGAAACTGATGGTCAATATTCTAAGCCTGCTCAAAAAACTTGATCATCTTCAAGTTTGGGCAGCCCACACTGACCCAGATCTGATTACAATTACTGAGTCATGGCTAAAAAAGACCAACACTGATCCGCAAATTATTATACTGGGCTACAAGTTCTTTAGGGCTGATAGGGATTCGGGGGGGGGGGTTGTATACGCCAAATCAAAATTTGATGTTAGCAGCATTTCCTGTAAAACTAAGCCCAAGGAATATGAGATTGTCTCACTTAAACTTCACCTTCCATCCTCAGAGTGCATCACAATCATTGATGGCTATAGACCCCCGTCAGAAGGCACAGAAATTCTTAACGTGTTGAAATCCATTACTTTGGCTGCTAACACAGAAACAATAATCTTAGGGGACTTCAATATGGATTGGCTCACTGCTAAATCCCACTCCCTAAAAGCCATCTGTGATGAGCTGGGTCTTACACAGATAGTAACTGAACCCACAAGAATCAATGCTTCTAACTCTGCCAGCAGCTCACTCTTAGATGTCACCTTAACTTCCCATCCCCATAAAATCTCACATTCTGCAGTTTTCCATAATGACATGAGCTACCACAGTATCGTTGTATGTACGAGATTCCAATCTAAAACCCAGCAGCACCCTAAATTCAGAATCAAATGCTCTTTCCGTAAATTCAACTCAGTAAACTGCCTAACAGACCTAGCTACGATCAGGTGGCAAGACCTATATCTTGCCAAAACTGCCGTCTCTGTCCTAAATGACAACCTCACCACCCTAATTAACAAGCATGTTCCTCTTATTAAAATGAGGGTGCAGAAAATCTCGCATCCATGGTTCACCCAAGAGCTCAAATCTGCACTTACCAATAGAGACAAGCTATGGGCTAGGGCCAGGCACACAAAGGACCCAGCAGACTGGCAGGCATTTAGAACTGCCAGAAATGCCTGTGTTAAAAGTGTACATGCTACTAAAGCAAACTTCTACATCTCCACTCTGGAGCAGACCAAAGGGAACTCCCAAAAAATCTGGAAGACACTGAATCCATTGAAGGCCATCCTGCTGCTTCCTCCCTTCCCACCAAGATTCTGGCCAAGGATGGGATGGTTGAAAATAAACTGTGAATCCTCGAAGAACTTAACCTTCACTTTGCCACTGCCTGGTTGGCATTCGACTCCTCCCCATACGCTAGCCGAGTGAATAACAACACTAGCCCAGATTCTACACATGCTACTCCACCTCATCCCTTCCAGTAGTACCTGTTTAGCTACAAAGAAGTCAAAGACATAATTCTTAGCCTTGACACCAAGAAAAGTGCAGGGGACGATGGCCTTGAATCATTTTTCTTGTGGTTAGGCTATGCCCAGCTCACAGCCCCAATCCTTCACATCTTCAACCTCTCTATTATCACAGCCACTGTTCCATCCTGCTGGAAATCTGCCCATGTTCTTCTTCTCTTCAAATCAGGAGATCCTTGTGACTTAAACAACTACTGTCCTATCTCTATCTTGCCTGTTCTCTCCAAAGTACTGGAAAAACTTATATACAACCAACTAAAAAATCACTTTGAAGCGCACTCACTCCTAAACCCGGCCCAATCTGGCTTCAGGTCGAAGCACAGTACCATCTCAGCCTTGGCTAAAGTCTCTAATGACTGGATCCATGCTATGGACACCAAGAAGATTACTGGTGCAGTTTTTCTAGACCTCAGTAAGGCCTTTGACACTGTAGACCATCACCTCCTAATTACCTGTCTTGCCTACATAGGTGCCACTCCACTTACCTTAGAGTGGTTTAACAGTTATCTCACGGGAAGGATACAAAAAGTCAAAGCTGATGGCCTTCTATCTGCCCCCCCTTCCAATTGCAAGAGGAGTCCTAGGACCAATCCTTTTTTCCCTGTACATCAACAACCTTGACTCCCACATAAAGAACTCTAGCATACATTTCTTTGCGGATGATATGGTTTTGTACGCATCAGGCTCGTCCTTAACTGAAGTCAGGAAAGCACTCCAAGCTGATTTTATTCAGTTAGAAAGCAACCTTATCAATGCCAAGCTTCTCTTAAATGCCTAAAAAAAACAAGACAATGATTTTCTTGAGAGTTGCCTTGTCTGGTGCCCTACCTACCCCACCTAAAAACTTCATAGTTACCTCCCTAGGTGAACCCTTGGAAGTCGTACCTAAATTTAAATATCTAGGTATGTGGATAGACAACAAGCGTTCCTTCAACGACCACATTGAGGATCTATCAAAGAGGCTTAAAGTAGGCTTGGGTGTCTTCTTTAGAAATAAGACACTCTTTTCTCTCATGACCCGTAAAAGACTTGTCCAAGCAACATTCCTTCCCTTGCTTGACTACGGAGACATTATCTTTATCTCCTCCCCAACCCTGAGCCTGTCTAAACTGGACGTACTCTATCACCGTGCTCTTCGCTTCATTACTAACTCGGCGTGCAGGACCCACCACTGTGATCTTTATGCAGCAGTTGGGTGGACCTCTCTTGCCACCAGATGCCTCCTGCATGCTGGCATTTGGACCCTCAAATTACTACTCCACAAACTGCCTGTCTATTTAACATCTCGCATAGCCCCTACTCCCTAAGGAAATCTGACCTTATCCTACTTGATGTATCCCAGGACACATGCCACAGCTGGCCAAAGAGCTGTCTCATATGCCTTCCGAAACATTCGGAACCAACTACAAGCCATGCTGAAGCTAACCAGCATTGTATCAATTAACTCATACAAAATACTAGCTATCTCTAAATTAAAAGACATATGTAGGTGCTACTAGGCCTCCAATGCCAAGTCAACTTCCTAGGTACCAACTGGCCCTCTACTTATTAAGCTGAAATGTGTTGCATAATTTAGGGCAAGGTTAAAGCTGGAATGTACTGCATATATAGTATAAGGACTTCTATTGTGTATACCTCTTGTATTATATATTGTATTATATATTTTTTCTTTGTTGTTCTACATTTTATATCTCCTGTCTATGTAATTGCGAACTGTATGTGTATGTGCATCAGGACCTCCTTGTGAATGAGCTTGCTCAACAGAGTCTTTCCTGCAATAAACTTGAACTTGATGGCATAAATAGGGTTTTTTCAACTTTGGTGCATATCTCTGGCATTTTTTGGAATTTTTGCACCAAATTTTCAACATGGGGTTCTTGGGACCCCTCCTCATGAATTCAGTCACTGTCATTGCATTTTTCAGTCCTGAAAGGTGATTTCACAGTCACTGCGTAGTATCACCTTTTGAGACGGAGTAATGAAACAGTACCACAGTTCATGGGGGGGGGCGGGGTCTCAAAAAGCCTATGTTGCAAATTTGGTGAAAAAAATCCCACAAATGGCTGTTTTATGAGTGTGCATTGTGCTGTTTCCACGCATGCTCATAACTCCATGAATCTGTAATATTTTCACCAAGATTTTCAAAATTACCATTTTCCACACCTCCTGATGAACAGTACAGCTGTCATTTTACATATCCTGGCCAAAATGTGTTTTCGCATGTCCAGCGCAGAATAGCATGGCCGCTGTGTGAAATCAGTTTTTGGGACAGTTTGAGGAAATAACGGTGACACTGTTCATGAGCAGAGGTCCTAAAATGCCTATGTTGAAAATTTGCTGCTGAAAGTCCATAAAATGACTGTGTTACAAGCGTGCATTGCACAGTTTCCACGCACCCTTGTAGCTTTGCAAATTTGCAATATTTCCATGCCAGATTTTCAACACTGGCATTTTTTCACATCTCCTTATGAACAGTACCAGCTGTCATTTTTCACATCCTGCCCAAAATGTGTTTCTGCACCTGTGGCACACAATGGCGTGGTCGCTGTGGGAAATCAACTTTTGGGACAGATTAACAAAATCACAGTGCCACTGTTCATGAGGGGAGGTCCCAAAATGGCAATGTTAAAAATGTGACTAAAACTCCCCAAAATAATTGGGTTATGGACGTGTGTTGCGCAGTTTCTATGCATGCTCATGACTTCACCAATTTTTCATATTTTCACTCCAGATTTTCAACATTGCCATTTTTTTACGCCTCCTCATGAACAATACAAGTTGTCATTTTCCACATCCTGCCCAAAATGTGTTTTAATCACTGTGTTACCAAATGGTATATCCACTGCACAAAACCACCTTTCAGCTAACAAACTGATTGTGCTGCTTTTCAGGAGGTGGGCTCACTAAAAGCTCATGTTCAAAATTTGGAGTGAAAATACCAACACATGCCTATGGTGTTAGGGTTTCCAACTGTAGCACCCCACCCTGTAGAGAATGACAGGCATCAGGGGTGTGAAATGGGATCATTGGCTGTAGTGCTCATGCCATTCCACCCCAACCCCCACCCTGCAGCCAGCGACAGGTATCGTGGTGTGCCTTGCACTGTTCGGCCACAAAGTTCACCCCATTCTCCTATACTGCACCCACCTCAGTGCATTTCCTTATGGAATGGGGTAAGTATAACACCCAAAGACCCCAAAGCACACCACAACACTTGTCAGTGTCTACAGGGTAAGGTGAGGTACAATGGCATGAGCATTATAGCTGATGACCCAAAGGCACACCCCAATGCCTGCCTGTCTGTCTTTACAGGGTGGGGGTGGGGTTGGCATCACTTCAGTACTTCACTACAATTCCTATTATGCATCTCTAAATTTAGCACTACCAATGCCAATGTCTGCGAGACAACATTCAGCATTGACAAATGCTTTTTTTTTTTGCCTTGTTGTATTGATGTATTTGACGTGGAACCTCTCAAAGAGCATCCACTCACAAGTGTAAGTAAGATTTCAATAAAAAAATAAAGATAAATAAAATAAAATGGTGACCCACTGCATGTTTAATCCAACATTTCTGTAAGCCTTCTCCATATTGTATCATTGTCCTCTACTGTTATTTGTGCCTGTATACTGTCCTGAAGAGCATACGTGCCTGTGTTCAGTTGCTGAAACTCTAAACAAAGAGAACTAACTGCAAGAAAAATGTAAAAGGTCCCTGTTCATGATGCATCCCTTGGCAACCAGGTTTATTCTATGGCACATAAAATGTGCTGTCATGAGATTTGTGGATGATTGAAGGGGATACATGGTTTCAAAGGAGGAACATAGCAACATTGTGTAATAAAATTACATTTATTGAACATGATTACTTTGTGAAACAAACTACTGATTGCTGATCTACTGGGCAACATGATGAAAACTGCAAATGAAGAAAACAAACACAGGTAGGAAGTACAGCAGCTTATGAAGGGAAAGCAGTAGGAGAATGTCAGACATACAGTATGTTATGTATCCAGTTTCATGTACCGTGCTCAAGTGAAACATGCATGTATAGTGTTACACCTTCAATCTTTTTCTAAACTTTTATATCATCCGTGTGCCTTTCCCCATTAAATGTTCTTTTGTATTGATATCGGGCCTCAGTAGAATAATGTAACACTTTGGAAAAAATATACAGGCAAGCAAACCAGCACTAGAAGAAATAATAGCAAATATCTCTACCGCTACCATATATTTGCCCTTAGTACTGAGGTATGCTGGGATGAAGGCCAACCAAACACTAACAAATACAACCATGCTGAAGGTGATAAACTTGGCCTCGTTAAAGCTATCAGGCAGGTTTCTAGACAGGAAAGCTACTATAAGGCAGATACCAGCCAGTAGGCCCATGAATCCCAACATGCACCAGAATGCAATGGCTGAACCTTCATTACATTCAATAATTATCAGCCCAGGTTGGGATTTAAAGTTCTGTTCTGGAAATGGAGATGAACGGATAATCCAAGTGACACAAACAATAACTTGAACAAGTGTACACAGTGATACTATAGTGTAAGAGAGCTGTGGTCCCACCCATCTTCTCAAGTGGCTGTTGGGTTTTGTAGCATTGAAGGCTACAACTACCATAATGGTCTTAGACAATACACAGGAGATAGAAAGAACAAAGGTTACACCAAACACAGCTTGGTGAAGTCGGCAGGTATCTGTGTTAGGGTATCCAATAAAAATCAAGGTGCACAGAAAGCAGAGCTGAAGGGCAACAAGGAGTAGATAACTGAGGTTTCGATTGTTGGCTTTGACAACAGGAGTGTCACTAAACTTAAGAAAGATAATAAGGATGGTAGCTGTCAGCAGTGAACTGATGATTGTGCTGGAGGTCAAAGCAGCACCCAGGGGGTCATCATAGGCTAGGAACTCAGTAGATCTTTGAACACACTTGTCCCTTCTTTCACTGGGCCACTCTTCAGATGGACAGGCCAGACAATCATTGGCATCTATAATAGAAAATAGATAAATAAATTAATTAAACAAATAAATGCCAAGGAATCTGCAGACAGAAAATCTAAGTAACCCCAAGAACTCCTGACTCCCTACCAGCCCCTCTGTCCTCTCCTATCTGCTGATGAGGGATTGCTGGAGGTTCCCAGGGTATGTCTGAAGACATCTGGTGCATGTGACTTTTTGATTGCGGCTCCTACCATGAGGAACTCTCTGCCTCATTGGTTGAGAGAATGCCTGACCATTGAGAGGTTTAAATTAGAGTTTAAAACTTATTTATTTTAAAAAGCATTTCCAAATGATATTAATTAATTTATAGTTTTATATTTGTATTTATTGATGTGTTTTATTATTGTGTGTGAAGCACCTTGGTTTAAGAAAGGTGCTATAAAAATAAAGATTACCTTACTGTACCTTATTTCTGGGCCCAAATTAACTATCTGTTAAAAGGGCATCAAACTGACACATGTCGGGAGCTCAGAATAAATGGCACTCTGATTGAGGATCATCAACTTATCACAGAACAAATACTTCACAAACTTGGACCGGTTTAAAGTCTCACAACCCAGACCCCCACTGTCCTCCCCTCCCTCCACCAACTATCCCTTATTCCATCTCAGTCTGGTAACCAGGAAAGATGTCCTAGCACACCTACTCAAAATTAAACCTGACAAGTTAGCAGGCAAGCCAGGCTTGAGCCCAGGTTCCTCCAGCTGGTTTCCTCTGTCCTTGCAACTCCCATGGCCAAACTGCACAACATGTCACTTCTCTGCAGTGAAGTCCCCCAATTATGGAAAACCACTCAAGTCATCCCACTTCACAAAGGATGTGCTAAGGACACCATATAAAACCGTAATCCAATCTTGATACTGAGTGCCCTGGCTAAAATACAAGAAAGATTTATCTACAATCAACTTACTGCTTACCTCAAAGCCAACAACCTAATGCCTTGTTCAGAGCTGATAGGCATGCCAGAGGAGGAGGGGTAGCTATCTACGTTAACGACAAATTTTCTGCCTCCTGCTTATCCTCGGCATCTGTCGCCAGCGAATTCGAATGCCTAATTCTCAAAGTGGAAATTACACAGACTACTGCACTCTGCGTAATAGGATGCTACAGACCACCATCTGCTGGCCTACAGCTTGTGTCATATCTAAGTGACAAGTTGGGACAGGGGCTGCCAGAAACTATTATTTTAGGAGACCTCAACTTTGACTGGCTCTCTAACACAGCTGCCCCCCTTGCATCCTTCTGTGATGAACATGGGCTGACGCAACTTATTACTGAACCAACACGCCCAAACGTGAAGAACCCCAGTAAAAGTACACTTTTGGATGTGCTAATGGTGAGCAAACCTCATCTCTTCTCCCACGCTGATGTCTTCTTCTCAGATGCCAGCGACCATTGTTTTATTGCGGGAGTAAGATCCACCAACAACCCAGCACCCATCAGCAAGTTCTCTATGAAGAGATCCAGGCGCAACTTCAATGAACATGCCTACCTAAATGAGCTAAGTACTCCCCTGAGTGGCAAGATTTCTACCTGGCCAAAATGATTACGTCAGCTTACAATATCTTCCACAACATTCTATCAAGGGCCCTTAATAAGTATGCTCCCCTGATTAAAGTTCGAACTAGGACCAAAACCTGTAAATGGTTCACCCCTCAGATCAAGTCCTTGCTTCTAGAAAGAGATAAGCTCTGGAAAAAAGCACGCAGACTGAACACTGCAGAGGATTGGAACCAGTTCAGGAGACTAAGAAATTTATGTACCAAAACAATCAGAGAATCGAAGGCCACCTTCTTCAAATCCGAACTCGACTCTGCCACAAAGAGCCCAATCAAGCTCTGGAACACAATCAATGATCTGCTAGGCCACTCCCCAGGAAATTCACTCCCGACCAAGATTACCTCTGGCAACTCGACTATAACCGAAAAGATGGATATACTTGACGCATTCAATAACCACTTTGCTACTGCAGGCATGGCATTTGATAACTCCCCTGCAAACATACTTCGCTCCCAGACTGCCAGCCAACTGCCTGAAACTCCGATAGCTTCGCCGCCTTTCTCACTTCAACCTGCCACACTGAAAGAGGTAGAGGACCTCTTGCTTCAGTTGGATACTAGAAAAAGTGCTGGGGCCGACACCCTTGACCCTTACTTCCTAAAAATTGCCTACCACGTACTAGCAATACCCGTCACCCACCTTTTTAACTTATCCCTGTCTCAGGGCACCTTACCACCTATATGGAAGACAGCACATGTCATACCACTGTTCAAATCAGGTGACCGTGGCGATCTCAATAACTACAGGCCAATTTCCCTCCTTCCGGTCCTGTCCAAGCTCCTAGAGAAAATTGTAAATGCACAGCTGAGGACTCACCTTGAGTCTAGGGAACTGCTAAATCCTATGCAGTCCGGATTCAGAGCTAAACATAGCACTATCTCAGCCCTTGCCAAAGTTACTAATGACTGGCAGCGTAATCTTGAGAGCAAAAACTTTATTTGTGCTGTTTTCCTTGATCTAAGCAAGGCTTTTGACACCGTCGACCATAGTCTGCTCCTCTCCTCCCTTCAAACCATAGGTGTGGACCCCTCCTCTCTGCGTTGGTTCACTGACTATCTTACAGGGCGCCTTCAACAAGTTAAAGCCGAAGGAGGCCTGTCCCCCTTAAAAACTCTGCAAAGAGGGTACCTCAAGGTTCTATATTAGGGCCCTTACTTTTTGCAATCTACATTAATAACATCGACTACTGTATAAAAGCCAACATCCATCTGTTTGCAGATGATACAGTTCTCTACTGAGTCACCCAACACCTGAAGCTGCCTGCAATGACCTACAGTCAGAATTCAACCTTTTGCAAAGCCAACTCCTCCAAAAAAAGCTACTCCTTAATGCCAAAAAAACTAAAGCGATGGTCCTCTCTCCTTTTATCATACAGCTAACCCTGTGTCCAGTGGGACAGTTCCCCAAATTACCACAGTTCTAGGTGAAAAACTAGAATTTGTTACAAAATTCAAGTATCTGGGAGTTTGGATAGACCAAAGACTCTCCTTCATTGAACATATCGAGGACTTGCTAAAACGACTTCGGCAAAGGCTTGGACTGTTTTTTAGAATCAGCCAATTTCTCACCAGAGATGCCAAGAAACAACTGGTCCAATCCATTTTCCTATCATTGGTTGATTACGCTGACTTCCTCTACAGCCAATGCCCCAACTCTTACATGGCTAAACTGGACACACTCTACCATCGAGCACTGAGGTTTATAATGGGACTCCCCTTCGACACACATCACTGCACCCTATATGCGGCAGTGGGATGGACATCACTAAAGTTCAGGCGCCACAGAAACAGCTCTCTGGACCTATAGAGCCATCTCTAATAAGCTGCCTTACTATATCTCCTGCTGTCTTCCCTGGTATAATTGGGAAATGGCGTTAAGAAGTTACTCAGCTATTACACTTAAAGTACCCAAAGCAAAATCCAGCTTCGGCAGGGCAGCCATAAGCTTCGTGCTACCTACCTTATGGAGCGATCTACAAAAAACCCTCAAATTAAGCACTCTAATCGGTATAAATGCTTTCAAGATGCTTTATTTCCATACAATCAGAGAAGTATGTAACTGCTTCACCCACTCAGACCCAGTACCGGTGTCTGCACTGGTATATAGCCACGCCTAGACCCAATTTTAAGTACTGACCCCCCCAGCTTGCTCCTCACCAGCCTAATTGTTCTCTCTCTTATCCCCCTGTCTTATCAACACTAGGCCCATCCATCCCCTTATTCTTCCTTTCCCAACCTCGGATAGGAGCTCACTACCCTGGTTGTGACATCCTACCATGCCCGTACTTTATAGCATTCAATCCGGGGCTCACACATACTCCTTTTCTCCATCCACCTTCTCTACATCCAGCTTTACCAACTCCTTTCTGTGCACCGTGCCCTCCTAGCCTTTCTCCCTACTTCCTCCCTCTCTTCCCTACCTTCACCTCTACCTGGTGTATATTTTTATTTTTATTTTTCTTCCGTTACTTCCTCCTGCAACCTTAGATAACCTGCTTTATCTTCCTATAGACACTTCTATGTATGTAAATACCATGTAATCTGTACAATATCTGTATAATTCTATGTACATATGAACTTCTTTTTCTTCCTCTCTGTAAAGAGTATTATCTGTATTGCCTTGTAAATACCTGTGTTGACCTGTATATACAATTGTTCATGCTCCACCCAGGTCCATCTTGCAAATGAGCTTCTGCTCAACGATGAACGCCTGGTTAAATAAAGACCTGATTGATTGATTGATTGATTGATTGAGACCCAATATGGATTCTGCACACACCACGGGACTTATGCACCTCATCTTAAACATATTCAATGCCTCTGATAAAGAAAAAACTGCAGGAGTCATCTTCATCCATCTCACCAAAACTTTTGATTTGGTGAATCATGAATTACTACTCTCACACCTTGGAAAGCTGGGACTAGATCAGCAGGCTACTACATGGTGCAGAAGCACACATTTTTTATTTTTTCTGTACAAAATTGAATGTTCTGTTATAATAGACTCTGTTAAACTAGATTATATTAAGTAAACATGAATCAGAGCACTATATAATGCATCTTTTTTTTTCTCTTTTGTATTTTAAATAATTAGGAGATATACATAGTTAGCAAATGCTAAATGAAATAAAAAAAAGTATTGGCATAACTATGTTAGAGTATGTAACTAGCACCATCTAGTGATAAATAAGGTAGATTAGGATTTGAATTTTTTTGTGACTTTAAGTATTTACTCTTTATGTGATGCACCTGTTTTCTGTAAATGTATATAATGGAAGCCTTTAGAGTCAGCTCCACCCCCTGAGGAAGACTCATCTTGAGTTGAAACACTGGGGAACTACGTACTGTGGACTGTTGGATCTTGTAAGCTTTAAATGAAAAAGCTTTAACCAGTGACCTTGGAATCTCTCTCTATTTATTTCATCAGTCCGAGTGCAATAACTGCTCCTGGTTCTGTTGGTTTGTCTGGGGCAGTCTGAACTGTGTGTTACTGCACCAGTCTAGTGGGGAAAGCAGATCACAGCACCACTTTGTGGATTTGCTTAATATTGAAGTTGTTTTAAGTGTTGCAGACGGCGGTTGCTAGACAGTACTATTTCCAAGTCTGGAACTCTCACACCTTGTGCGTTACCCAGGACTAGTAAACACAGTAAATATACAGTACTTGTACCTGTGGTTGGGAATTTTTCTATTCACCTCTGTGGCTTTAAAATTTGTGATTTGCTGTTGGAAGTATGCAGCAAATAGAAAGAGCTGTAACACCAGAGGATCCAGGTTATAACTGGGAGGACTTTGAGAACTCAAATTTACAGAGGAGAAAAGCAAGAGAACGTCTACAGGGAGGTGAAATGTCATCAGTAAGTGAACTAGAGGGTATTACTGCAGCGTTCTTTCATTTTGAAAAACTTCTCATTAAAGAGATAGATTTAACATACCTTGGCAGAGATATTCAAAGCGTAGCGCCTGGTGCAAATCCATAGCACTGGAATAGCACTGGAACAGTGCCAGGCTGCAATATTCAAACACCTGAATAGCAGCAGCACTGTGTGGTAGCGCTGATGCTAACAGCAGGAGCGGAGGATAAGGGAGTGACCAGGAATGCTGGTGCAGTCAGCATATTCAAATATACAGTGCCACGCAACAGGCAGTAGTGCAGGCTGTACCACGGCGCTAAACACCACGCTTGGCCAACATGATCCCCAACTCCCGTTCCTATGTACAGAAAGCATTTTCTCTGTCAAAATCTGAAGCGCTCCTCTTCAATTTCTGCACTACAAACTCCCTCCACTGTCTTCTTCCATTATAATGGAGATCCATGAAAATAAAATATTTGGGGATCCACATTCCACTGAAATTAGGGGTGATGGAAATGCTCAGCTATGAGCCACTTACCACCAGCCTTCAAACAGACCTAGAGAGGTGGGCATCTGTTCCTTTATCTGTGTTTCAATGAATAGAAACCATTCGTATGAATGTGCTAACTCGACTTTTATACCTTTCTCATAATATTCCCTATTTCCCTTCACCTTTTTGCTTTAAATCCTGGGACAAATTAATTTCCAAATTTATATAGAATTTACTTCGCCCTAGAGTTTGTCTTTCTATACTTAAGCTATCCACTGTGCAGGGTAGAGCAAACCTACCTAATCTCAAGCTTTATGCTCAGGCATCCTTTCTTTGTACCTTTATCCTATGGCTAATTGATAGTTACTCGGCCCCTTGGAAATCCCTGGCGTTCATTCTGAATGATAAGCATGACATTCCGGTACTTCCCCTTTCTTCTCTAAATAATACGCCCTCACTAAAGCATTTCACACACATAACATCTTCCACTCTCCACATTTGGTATAAATTGTGTAACAGGCCAGAGTTTCAATTAATATATGATTATTGTAAAACAATATCTAAAGGTGATCTTTTCCAGCCCTCCCATATGGATCTGGTTTTCTCTTTCTGGCACAAATTGGGTTTGGCTTATCTATACCAATTTATAGACAAGAAGGGGATGTTACCCTTTGACAAGCAATATGGAATTCGAAACAGACTTTCGGATATCTCCAGGTGAGGGATTACATACTCCGCCACTGGACTATTTCCATTAAATTTCCCACTCCAACCCCATCTTTATTAAAAATCTTTATTGATTCCCTTAAGGGAAACCAGGAAGCCCACTTCATAGAAAAGATATATAAGGCATTGAGAGATATAATGGGGGACTCAACACAATCTATATTAGACAAATGGAATGAGGACTTGACGACTTCCGGTGACGTCACCGACCGGGATGCAAGGATAAAACCTAGCTCTGCTGATCCCAGGCTTAAAACGGACTCTGCCACAAACAAAACACAAAAATAACTAAAAAAAGAATATCAGGGAGAGCCACAGCATTGAATGGGAGGCAAAAAATAGACGGCACATACCCCCAGAACTAAGGATTCGGTAGGATTCTCTCGCCCTTCATCAAGCCCTACAGTGATCCAACTAGACATGGCAGCTCCTCCTAATGGGGCCTCCCCTCAACAGCCCAGCAATGCTGCCATTCTAACAGAGTTGCAAGAGTTCAGGACTGGGTTTGTACATTCCGAACTGAACTAACTACTGAAATCAGTAAATTTCCAACCTGAGTTATGGAGGTTGAAGCACAACATACTGAATTAGATGATCAGACTGATAGGTTGGAGCATATGGTAGTGCATTTGCTAGATGAACAGCATGCTTTAAAAGAGAAATGTGAGGATCTGGAAAACAGATCATGGCAGAACAACCTGAGGATACATGGAGTTCCAGAGGATGAAGAAACAAGAGATATTTAAAAATTTGTGGAGGAGCTCCTTCACGACTCCCTACAGTTGGACCCAGCTTTTAAATTCAAAACAGAGTGATTACATCAGGCTCTTTCACTGAAACCAACTCAGTCAGACAGATGGCCTCACTCCATCATAATGAAGTTATTAAACTGTGCCACAAAACAAACTATCCTCACCAGAGCTTGGAGAATGCAGGACACTAAGTACAAAGAAAAACACATTTACTTTGACAATGATTGTTCCCCATCTGTTTCAGCTAGGCACAGGGCCTACATCCCAATACTTCATCTCTTAAAACAACAACAACTAAAATTTACCTCTCCATATCCTGCTTGATTGTTAATCATGTTTCCAGACGGTCCCCATACCTTCGAGTCTCCAGAAGAAGCAACAAAAGTACTCCAACTTAGGGGACTGGTTCAACCCAACCAGGAGGACTCCTCACTCAGGAAAATCAAGCAAGGCCTTCATGATGCTGTTTGGGACACTGCCAGAGATCCTGGTCCCAGAAAGAGACAGAGCCAAGCAACCTTAGAAGATTTGAAAAAGCTTTTACAAAGATTCCAATGACCAGCACCAGAATGAGTGGCAAGAGAGGTTCTGCAGAGACTTTGGAACTGGTATTTTGATGTGGAGGTGACTCTGCATACAGGGAGTGTGCAATGTTATTTGGGGATGCCTGTATGGGTTGGGGACATTGGGAAATAGAAACCCTTCTTATAGTCTCAAAGCCATAGAAGCGAAGAAGGTTTGAGACCCAGAGAGATATTCTTAAAATTTCCCTTGTGTCATTCCCCCCCCCGAAGCTTGTTGATAGCCCTCCCGTTGTTATTGTTTAAATAAATTATAGCCCAGGAAAGGCAGCATGACTTAATGCATTTTTTACAGTGTTACATGCCCACGTGACTATTGCTGGGTCAGAAATCCATCCCTAAACGGTCGGCATATCCATAAGGCCTTACTGGAGATGAGGTACATGGGGACCATTTCCTGGGGGTTTCTGTTCCTCATTTTTATTTTCTGTCTGGGCTACTGCACCACTAGGCTCCAGGGAAACAGTGGTGCTGGGGGCCCTTGGCGATGCCTTGACACTCCCCCTCAGGGCAAATACATCTGTCCCTCTAAAGGAGAAGTATATGCCCTCTCCCCACCTTGGGAGCTGTTAACATTTTTGCCAGGATTAGAGACATGTTATATCAGGTACATTTTGCTGGTACAAAAAAGTTGATGCTCTGTTGGCATCTGGTTCCTCTGACAGGCCTAAAAGTACTAGGAGTCATGCATAAAGTTAAATTGCAACAGGCCTGCTCATGGTTGGTTGTTTTAGACCTAGTGCCAAATCTATTAGATCCTTGTGTAGTTATAAACACTCAGATAGTTTTATGGTGTTTAAATAGCACAACAGGCAGCCACTATAACTTGTTTAAAATAGTGAATGTACACAAGGTCAGTTAATAATATAATAATATTGAACATAGGAGTGAAATGGCATGAGCACGGAGGGAAGGGGATATATTACACGATGTACAAGCAGGAAATATGTATACAAGGACTGATCGGTAGCAAATATGGCTAAGTCAACTTTGATTTTATCTTTAAATGAAAATGGGATTGGTAACTCGATAAAGCACTCTCACCTATTTAAATTACTCAGAAAAGAGAGACCAGGGATTGTTTACTACAGAAACCCACATGTCCTTGGATGAACATAAACAATTTCAGTGGTGTGGTATTCAGTGGTAACTGAATCATCTTATGGGTGGGAAAAGGAGAGGGTGATGATTTTACTTTCCCAGGGAGTGCCTTTTGAAAAACAAAGTGAGATCAGTGACCCGGAGGGACGCTATGCCATAGTGATGGGCAAGCTGTACTCAAGACCTGTTACCTTGGCATCTGTCTAGTTTTCACCCGGGTCAAGGAAGCCCTTAGCAGTAAAATTTTTTGTGGATTTATTATCTCTTATTGAGGGACAGCTGTTGCTGGTGGGAGACTTGAATATTACTTTAAATCCCTCTTTGGATGTTGCCACCCCTCTGACCCTTAGATCAAATGCTCTTCAAAAATTCACAAAACAAACCATCACTTCTCTGGGCTTGGTAGATACTTGGAGACATTTCTTTCCCAACACAAGAGAGTATACCCACTGGACCCAACATGTGGGAAGTGGGGCTCGACTGGACTACTTTATTACCACGGTTGAGCACTTAGACTCAGTTTATGATGTATGGCACGGGGCCACCCTCCTATCAGACCATGCTCCCTTATACCTTAGGGTGGATCTAGGGGCACAATATAAGCAAATAAATTGGCGCCTGAACCTAGCTCACTTCAGGGATCCAGAGTTTGTTGAACTGGTCCAGGATGCTGTACCTAGAATTAAGCAAGATAACACACAACACAAAGTTGCCCCCACAATTCTGTGGGATACTTTAAAAGTAGTATTAAGAGGGGAGATAATACGATTTTCTATCATAAAAAAATGGCAGAGGGAAAAAACATAAGGACCTGCAGGATGAACTATTACATTTGCAGCATTGGCCAGATCAGAATTATCCCACTATACGACAACGATTAAGAACTGTAAAACAAAAGTTACAAAAAATAGTAGACCAAGCCATCAAACAAAAACTATTTTCTCTAAAGTTAAGACATCATGAGGAAGGACCTAATGCTTCAAGAAATTTAGCAAGAAAATTGAGAGAACAGAGAACCAGAGTGAACATACCCAGCATGGTAGATCCTAAAACAGGGAGATTAGCAAAATGACCCCAGGAAATTAGACTTATTCTACAGTGGTTTTATCAGGTGTTGTACACTAAAGAGGAATCTCCCTTAGACACCATCAAATCATATTTGCAGTGTTTACCAATACCACATATCAGCCCACTACAGGCTAAAGCCCTGCTGGCACCAATTAAAAAGGGAGAATTACTACAAGTCTTAAAAAAAGCTCAGACCCTAAGGGCACTAGGCCCGGATGGGTATCCCTCTGAATTTTATAATAAATTCAAAAAGCTGCTACTGCCCATACTACTTCCGGCCTTATGTGCGGTCAAGGAGGGAGAATTCCCCCCACATGGCAATATGCCACCATATCAGCCATACCTAAACCCCATAAAGATGCTAAATACCCCTCCTCATTTCTCCCCATTTCAATGCTAAACTGTGATTACAAAATGTTCATGTTGGCTATGGCCTCTAGAATAGACCATTTATTCCCAGCTATTATTGGCCCAGATCAAGTGGGTTTTATTAAGGGCAGACAGGCCCATGATGCTATAAGGCGTGCACCTTTTTTAGTAGATTATGCCATAGAAAGACAAATCCCTTTGGTGCTGCTAGGATTAGATGCTGAAAAGGTGTTCAACTGGGTCAGCTGGTCATTTTTATGGCAGACCCTGAGACACTTCGGATTCCCAGAACAATTTATAAAACAATTACAAAATATTTACGCCTCCCCTAAAGCAAATGTTAAGGTGGATGGGGCACTTTCAGATACATTCCAACTTTCTAGGGGCACCCGCCAGAGATGTCCAATGTCTCCAATGCTGTTTGCTGTATATCTCGAACCCCTGCCATTGCCATCAGATCTTCTCGGGGAATAGAGGGCCTTCTATTGGGAGGTCTCCTGCAGAAGATATCACTCTTTGCAGATGACATTTTATTAGCTCTCACTGAACCTGAACAATCCATCCCAGAGGTTTGGAAACAGTTACAAACATTTGCTAAGCTAGCAGGGTATAAAATCAATAAATCTAAAACTGAGGTATTAACGTACAGTTACCTCCCTCCCTCCCTCCCTCCACTTCAAAAAAGACTTTCCCTTTAAGTGGCACAGACAAGAGATGAGATACTTGGGAATAAAGCTCACAAGAAACCCCATCCACGCAGAACTATTAAATATAGAACCCTTAACCCTAAAATTGATGGAAGATCTATCTCGTTGGTTATGTTTACCCTTAAGTTATTTGAGTAGGATAGATAGAATTAAGCAGAATGTGCTCCCCCACATACTGTTCTTTCTTCAGACACTGCCCTTTACTCCAGCCAAAACATATTTTCAGGCATGGGATAGAATGATATTCCACTTTATTTAGGGTGGAATGCATCCCAGAATTAGATATTCAGTTCTGCAGCTGGCCAGAGAGAGAGAGAGAGAGGGGGACTTAACCGCCCCGATCTCAGAAAGTATGCGATGGCGACACAGTTAAGGGTAGTCTTAAACTGGATAAACAAACAGTACGATGCTCACTGGAAACAATTAGAAGTAACATGGAGGCTTTATACAACACTCAGGAGCTCCTCTTTGGGACTCCCCCAAGTGTCAAGGGGTAATAAATGACCCGAAATGCACCAAGGAACCCTTAAAGATGTGGCTTAAAGTCAGCAATGAATACTTTACATTTCCTGAAAAAATGTTCTTGGGAACATTGAAGTATAATGCAGACTTGACAGCAGGTCTCTCAGGCCCCTATGTAGCTCAATGGAAGAGATATGGCATTTTCTTCATCTTCAATTTAGTGAGCAGGACAGGTCTTCTTCCCTTTGCTTCCCTTCAGAGGGAATATCACCTGCCTCATAAATATTTTATTTCTTATTTGCATCTTAAATCATGCCTTCAGCCATATGAATGGTCACTCATGGCTTTGGTTGAAAACCCCTCCCAAATAATACAACTCTTACAGGCTCATATCAGAGGAACAATTTCAGATCACCTGATTAGTAAAATATATAAGGCCTTAAATGAGACAGGGAAACTTGACTAATTAAATCAGGCTTACATGGGAACAGGAATTACAGGTACCAATCAGAAAACGGGCCTAGAATGGGTCTGCGCTGCCAATTGAAAAACATTTTTCTCACCTTACTGGCGGGAGTACATGTGGAAACTTGTCTCATTTCTTCCGTACTCCAGCCCTCTTGGCCAGTATGGGAGAATTTAGGGGAGGGACAGTATTGGAGAGAATGTGGGGATGATAGGGCAAATCAGAGCCATGTCCTTTGGTCATGTCCTAAGCTATCTGAGTTTTGGAAGGAGATCCTCGAGGAGCTGAGAGCAATTTATGATACCCCTGATTTATTCACTCCCACATTTATATTGACTGTTATTAACCAAGAAGGTCTGCGAATTGACAAACACTAAAACAAATTTTAAACTTTGTAATAGCAGCCCACAAAACTATCACTAGGTTGTGGTTTACTAATAAAATACCCACCAAAAAAACCTGGATTATTCTGTCCAGGGAGATCTATGCCCTTGAGTATCTCAGCCAAGATGATGTTAAATGGCAAAAATGGATATATCAGCTAGACCATTGTGCTGATTTTGTTCCTTAAGCTGTCTACTGAGCATGTAACCTTGTCTTCTTTTGCATTATAATGCTATTCGGATTGTGATGAGAGGTGTTCCTCGAACTTTAATCTGAATAGAATCTGGGAGGGAGATGACAGGACTCACCGTGCCATGCCAGTTTTGGTCTGAATGGACCACAAACTGAATTTAAACAGAGTAATAATGATTTCCTGGATATTGATGTAATAAGATGTTAATTTATTTTCCCCCACCATTTCTGCTAAAGCATTAATGTAATACAAGCAATACTGAGCAAGCCTTCAGGTGCCCTGTCATTCATATCAACCAACAACTGCAGCCTTCTTCCTAAAATGGATGCCCTACAGGCCTTCACCAGCCAGCACAGCCCTCACATCCTGTCAGTTGTTGAAACCTGGCTCATGTCATCAGTTCTGGCTACAACGTCTTTAGGCTGGATCGCCTCTCCAAAAGAGGTGGGGGCTGTGCTCTCTGCCTAAAAGACTCCATACAGGGGCACCACATCATTACCTCACTCCAACCCACAACTGCTCAGATACTGTCAGTGAGAATCCTCCTCAGAGCCCAAAACAAAACCTTCACTGTTGCCACCATCTATATCCCTCCCAAAGAACAGGGAACTGGTCAAACAGCTGTTCTTGACTTTGTAAAGTCATTCCCACTGGACACTGAATCCATCCTCCTAGGTGACTTCAACATCAACTGGCCTGCAGATGATGCTGGTGCACAAAGGATACCATTGCTGTGGCAAACCTCACACAAATGGTTGACTCACCAACCAGGAAAAATTACAGGACTGGCACCAGCACACTCTTGGACTGGATCCTTACCAGTCACCCATCGTGGATATCCAACACTAATGTTCTCCCTGACTTTCTCAGCGACCACTCCCCTGTTAGCTGCACCTGGTCAAATAAATTCAAACAACCACCAAATACTATCACCAGCAGGGTTCTACCCAGTGGTCACCTTCCTCAACTCAAATCCCACCTCCTCCATCAAGGTTGGTCCTCTATCTTCAATGCAACCAATGTAAACACTGCCCTTGACCACTTCATAAACATCTTCACTGTGACCTGTGACACGTATGCTCCTTTTAAGAAATGCAAAGTCAAATCACTCAGTAACCCTTAGCTCACAGGTGACCTCCTCAGGATGCTAAAAACAAGAGACCACCTATGGGAGCTGGCCAGAAATTCTGGAAAGCAAAATGACATCCAAAACTACAAAAGTGCCCGCAATGTCTGCACCAAAACCATCCAGCAAATGAAGTCCGCCTACTATAAGCATGCCCTCACAAACTCCTGGGGCAATGGTCAGGAATTCTGGAAGAACATAAAGGAACTCACCGGGAATCCACCCAAAACCCCATCAATACTCAGCATCAATGGAACCACAACCCTCAACCCAAAAACAATGGCGGATACCTTTAACAAAGCCTTTACCGACCTCAGCACTTTCCTACCCCAGGACTACTTCAAAGGTGGTGAAGCCTCTGTCCACAATGAACACTACTCCCACCAGCTCCCCCCGCTTCTACTTCAAATAAGTCAAAGCTCACCAAGTAAGCAAATATGTAACCAAACCCCTTGGTAAATCAAGATTCAGTAATGACTCCCTCGATCTCAAAATCCTGTCTCACACTTGATGAAGTGCTTAGTCCTCTGACCAGAATTTTCAACCTCTTCCTCAGCCTTAGTCAGTTCCTGGACAGATGGAAATCTGCCACTGTCACCCCAATCCATAAAAGTGGTGACAAAACTGCCCATGATAACTACAGACCTATCTCCCTACTACCCCCACTCTCCAAGGCACTGGAACGCATCCTCTCGGACCAGCTTACAGAATACCTGGATACGTACCACATCCTCTGCAAGCAACACGGGTTCCACAAAGGTCACAGTACCTCCACAGCCCTACTTGAATTCACCGGTGCAATTCACAATGCACTTGACTCTGGTGAACTACTAGGCTCAATCTACATTGACTTAACTAAAGCCTTTGACACAGTCAATCACCGCCTCCTGCTTGTCCATCTTCAGAACATTGGGCTGTCAACTGACTCCATTGGCTGTTTTAAGAACTACCTTGAAGAACGGTCCCAAACAGCAAGAATCATTAATACACTCTCAGACCCTAGACTGGTCCACTCAGGAGTCCCCCAGGGCTCCATTCTGGGACCCCTCCTCTTCAGCCTATTCTTAAACTCACTACCAGACAGCTGCCCAGAACAAATAATTATCTATGCTGACGATGCTGTGATCCTCACCTCGGATCCTGATCCAATCCAATTACAAAATAAACTTCAGCAGGCCTTCTCCATTGAATCCTGGTTTCTAAATCATAATCTGCTTCTCAATCAGAAAAAAACAAGTCTATGGTCTTCTGCAGCTCCCACAACAAAAACAAACAACTCCACCTCTCCATTGCAACCAAACAAGGAGTCATCCTACAGCAAACACAATTGTTCAAGTACCTCGGTATCACCCTTGATCCCCACCTCTCTTACACTGTCCATATGAGCAATGTTGCAAAGTCTGCCAATGCGAGATTAGGCATATTATTCTGGTACAGGAAACACCTAACCCCAGAAGCACTGGCAGTGGCCGTCCAAAGCTCCATCATCAGTATCATAGACTATGGTCTTATCATATATGGGTCTGCAACTACCTCTGCTCTCAAACGTATTGCAACCTCCCTGAATAAGGCCTGTCATCTCATCACTGGCTCACCATACTTACACTTGTGACCTTTATTCCCAATCTGGATGGCTTCAACTGGACAAACGCATAAAATACCAAACCTGCATCATGGCCAAGAAAATTATAATGGGCCTGGCTCCACCTGGTGTCTGTGCCCTCCTTAAGCCTAGACATAGGAATGTCACTACAAGGAGATCCAATTCCCATCTACCACATATCCCATGATGTTGCACAATCCAAGGACAAAAATCATTCACCGATCGGGCATCCAACTGGCTCAACTCTCTTGCCAGCGACATAGTGACTGCTCCAAGCTGTGCCTCTCACTGCTGGTATCCTGCCATTGCCCATCTTAACATTTCCGCCATTCCAGCTGCAAATGCCCCAGCACCCAGCACTTACAATCAGTCTTTGCACCCCTAGCACCTTACCTGTCATATTCCCTCGACAAGGCCCCCTGGCTGCACTGTCTCCCACCCTCGCCCACCTCCCCCCATCTCCACTTCTGCACCAGCCCCAACAATCTCCCATACTCCCCCTTACCCCCTGCACCACCTTCCCCCCGATCTCCTACCCTCACTTCCCCACCACCTACCCCCTTCCTTGTCTTGCTCATAGCTCAAGTTTTTGTACTGGTTATTACATGTCTGTAAGTCAGTGACTATATGTTTGTAACTAAAAATGATGACTGTTGCACATGCTGACATGGAACCTTTGTAAAAGAGCCTCGGCTCAAAGGTATTGTAATCCTAGATTGAAATAAATAAACACTGAGATGTAATCAACTGGTATTAATTTGTACTGTAATGCTGCCTGTGAAATTGCTGAACTTATAAATTAAATAAAAAGACTAAATTTTAAAAAGAATGAGGACTTGGCCTTGGGGATCCAGCTACCTGAATGGATGGCTACTGCTGAAACGGCATTTAGGGTAACCTTCTCCCCTTTTTGGTGGGAGTTTGCTTGGAAGGTTCGATCCAGGTATTTCCAAGCCCCTGCAGTTTTAACCAAATTCCTCCCGGCTGAATATGGCCATTGTTGGAGAAAGTGTGGTGCCATTTGGTGAAGCTGGGCCATAGCTGGCAATGCCCTCTTTTAATGCCCTTCTGGTGTAGCCTTCAACTGGAATTGTCCAATTGTTTGGGGGGAATTGGTGGAGTTAACTGGTTAAATTGTATTGCTATCAGTCTATCCAGACCATGTTCCACAATGGACCAAAACATTGTTCGCAATCTTTCTTTTAGCGGCCAAAAAAGCCATCACCAGAAAATGGATGTCCCAGCAGATTCCTACTACCCAGGACTGGAGAATTATTATGCAAGAAATCTACCACATGGAATGCCTAACAGCCACCGTACAAGAATGCATGCAGAAATTTAGACTTAAATCGCAGACTGGGTGGGCCAAGCAGTCCTTATTTGCCGTCCGATTTTATGTTTCTATATGTTTCTATGTATTATTCAGACATAGACCCAGACTTCATTCATTGAAAGCTTTAGAGGGCATTTTCTTTTGGTTTATCTACGTCATTTGATCTGGGTCATGCAGTATATACTACTGGGACCTCTGGCTGTCATAAAGTATTAATTTATGAGTTTTTTTCCAATTTTTTAACCAGGTGAGACACACTAAGCTGAAAGCTTGTTTACAGGTGCAACCTTGGAGCACAGGGAAATTAAGTGTCTTGCTCAGGGTCACACAGTATGCAAGTGGGGGCTGTGGGATTCAAACCCAGGTCTCCAGATTTGCAGCTCAGAGCCGTCAACCATTGCACTATACTGCCTATATTGACAACCTGTGACCACTATGATCATTTTACCTTGTATCAACAATACATATGTGTATGAAAATATACAATAAACATATATTATAAAAAAAAAGAAAGCAATTTCCCTGGTAGTCTAGTGGTCCCCCCACCCACCAGCATAAATCCCGACCCCTGTTCCTGTGTACAGAAAGCAATGTCCCTGGTAGTCTAGTGGTCCCCCCACCTGGCAGTGATGCCTCGGCCAAACCAATAACATCCCAGAACAGAGCTGGTGATTGGGTCAGCCCTCCTCTCACCACCATGGCCAGCCACTGACTGAGGTACAAGTGAGCGGTAGCATACTGAATGATCCCATTCATTACAGTACCGCACATTAGTATCTCGGTCGGCAGCCAGCTGTTGTGGTGACAGGAGGGCTGACCTGGTCACCGGCTCTGTTCTGGGATGTTATTATGATGAGGGCATCACTGCTGGTGTGGGGACCTAGATCCAGGGAACATTATAGTTTTACAGTGCAATGGGGTCAGAATTTGTGCTGGGGTGGGGGTACTAGAGTCACCAGGAAACATTATAGTTTTATAGTGCAATGGGATGTCATGATTTGTGCTGGGGTGGGGGACAACCTTACTACCAGGGTCACAGGTGTGTAACAGGCACACAGATGCACAGGTGTGTTGTCTGCAGCCATACCTATCGACTGTCCCTGATGTTGCCTCAAATTTGCCTCTGTCCTCATAATATTTGTGTTTGTGACAGAACAGTGGGGATTAAAATCATACAGTAATGTCACACATTAAAGTTAAAGATGTGTTCTTCTGAAAATGCATCACATCACATACCCCTTCTTCTATCAGCATTCTGGTGACTACTAACAGTATTTAAGATGTGCCTCTGATTTTGGGTCTTTGCCCCTATTTTTTAAGCCTTGTCCCTGATTCAGAAGGCAGGGGTTGAGAGGTATGTATGCACTGATGTGCCTGCCAGCACACAGTTCCTGCTGCTTCCAGCCTGAATGTCCATTTTGACCAACAGGGAATGCTGTGGGCATGCCTTGGACTGCAGCGTCCAGCCTGCACTTCCATTCCTACCAACAGGTGGAGCTGTGTGATCCACGCAGTAGCACTGGGCAAACTGCATTGTAATGTACACTAAGCAGCACATAATGAGATGCAAATGAGCCTGTGTGCCCACGGATTATCTAAGTAGGTTCATTTGAATGGGAGCTTTGAATATAGCTCACGTTTGCCCCAGGCTAACCAGTTTGCACTGGTGTATTGTGTTAGCACTGTGCAATCAGGAGAGTCCCGAGCAAACACCACTTCAGCATAGCACATTTCTGCTGTGTGTGGTTTGATTTGTTGTTAGCAGTAGTTGTGAGACTTCTCTGTTCAATACAGACATAGAAAGATAGAATGTGATGGCAGATAAGGACCGCTTGGCCCACCCAGTCTGCCCATTTCCCTGCCTAATGGATGAGCTGCAGATCCTAGTTAACCAACAGCCTACTTCCTCCTACCCCAACCCCCTAGAATTGCCTTATGACTATCACATGCATTCTTGAATTCCACCACTGTTTTTGACATCACCACCTCCTCAAGAAGGCTGTTCCATGCATCTACAACCCTCTCTCTGAAAAAATACTTCCTCACATTACCTCTGAGCTGTCCCCCCTCTATCTTCAAATTGTGCCCCCTTGTTCTTGCACACCTCTTTTTCTGAAAGATGCTACCCTCTTGGACTTTGTTGATTCCCTTGAGGTACTTGAAAGTTTCTATCATTTAATTTAGTTGTTTAACCAGGTATAGCACACTAAGCTGAAAGCTTTTTTACAGGAGCGACCTGGGAGCACAAGTGACTTGCTCAGGGTCACACAGTATGCAAGTGGAAGCTGTGGGATTCAAACCCAGGTCTGGTCTGCTGGATGTCACCAGATTTGCAGCTCAGAGCCTTAGACCACTGCGCTATTCTGCCTTGTCCTCTCCCTTCTTTTCTTCGAGGGTATACATATTAAACTCCTTAAGTCTCTTCATATGTCTTCTAGTGCAGACCCTGTACCATTTTAGTTGCCCTCCTCTGGACTGCCTCCATCCTGTCTATATCTTTGTGAAGATTGGGTCTCCAGAACTGCACACAGTACTCCAGATGGTGTCTCACCAGATGTCTGTACAGAGGGATAACAACTTCCTGTTTTCTACTGGTCATGCCTCATCCTATGCATCTCAGCATCCCCCAGCCCTCTTTATTGCCCTCTCACATTGCTTGCCCATCTTTAGGTCATCTGATATGACTACCCCAGGTCCCTTTCCATTTTTGTTCTTGTTAGTATCTCACCCCCCATTGTGTACTCTTCCCTTGGGTTTTTCTTTCCCAGGTGCATTACTTTGCACTTCTTAGCATTGAATCTATGCTGCCATACATTTGACCATTCCTCCAACCTTGCCAAATCCCTTCTCATCCTTTCCACCCCACCTTGTGTATCAACTTTGTTGCAAATCTTTGTGTCGTCTGCAAAGAGACATACACACAATGTTCTCCACCTGCAACACTGGCTTGCTCTAGGGTCTGAGAACAAACTATAACTCCATTTAGGAGCTGGAAACTTGGTAAGGCATAATATTGTAAAGCAGGGGAACTACGCTTTCTACAAAAAGTTTCATTTATTTTTTCCTTATTGGCATTAAGCAGAGAATTGCAGGATTCCATTAAAAGTGTAGTAATTTTATAACCAGAGGGAGTGAGATACAACTGAATTTGCTTGATTGTTGGGGTTGATACCGAGGATTTGGAAGGATATTTTTGCAACATTTTAAAAGTGTCCTGCAGGCTGAGAAGTTAAGTTTTTATCCCTGGTTTCACTGAGAGATTTTGTGTATTGGAATCAGACATAGCAGCCAGCCTACATTGAAAGGCCTGCTTACATCACAGGTGTCACTAGTCAATCAATTGGCTTAATTCTTAAGATTTTCAGTGCAGGAAGAGTGTAAAGCACAGCTGACTTATTTTGGGGCTGACTGCTTTCAGATCACAAACCACCAAGCTGTTTTGGGGCTGGGGAGGTTTACCTGTGTCTGACTTGGATGTCTGGATTTTTCTCTGTTTGTTTAGCAGGGTATTTTCTCTGTCAAATTGTTGTGTAGAGCATCTTGCTGACAGGAAGGCACTCATCACAGTGCTGGGTCAGAGCTTTTAGCTGATTGTTTTGTGAGGGTACAGTTTAGGCCTAACCCCTTCCGACCCACCCCTGGAAATAGTTCCTTTATACCTGGGGTTCTGACATCATTCCCTCAAGAGTGCAAGGTGCATATCACTGTCATATCCTCTCTAGCACACTGCACTGACAATATAAGCATACACATTGTATAATATATATATTTCTATATAACAAACCAATCACTCACACACACACACACACACACAAATAAAGTAGATAAACATGTGGGAAGTAGTACAATGTAATGGCTGTGGGGCAGCAGTCTTCCGGGAGTCATTCTGGAGGCTGAGATGCTGCCCTATTTGCAGACAACTCTATGCCCTGAGGGAGGAAGTTGCCCGTCTTCAGGCCATGCTGGACAGTAGTAAGGAAACCTTCCCCCAGGCCACACTGGACAGTAGGAAGGGAACCTCCCCCATCCAGGGAGCACCAGAGCCACCACCACTACCTCAGAGGTTGCAAAGAAAACACAGCAGTTGGACCACAGTGGGCTCAGGAAGGGTGAGGATGGTGGAAAAGAGGCACACCAAGTCAGTTGCTCCACTCCACAATTCATACACCATTCTGGGGGAGCATAGCTCCCCTATGGATGCACCCACAGAGGAGACTAAGGAGGCTGAGGACAGCTGTCACAAGGGAGATCCACAGGAAGGAGACAGAGGACATCACAAGGAAAGGAAGCAGCTCCTGGTGGTGGACTCGATTATTAGGGGGATAGAACTGGGGGAGCAGGGAAAACTGAAGTAAGGTGCCTGCCTGGTGCCATGGCTTGGAGGGACAGGAAGCGCCTCCTCAGGATCATGAGAACAGCTGCACGGGAGTCTGAGCTGGATGTCATTGTCCATCTAGGGACAAATGACTTGACTCATCATGAGATAAGAGTAGTGCAGAAGGACTTTGTAGAATTGGGGAGGGGCCTAAGACAAGTAGCACACACAGTATCCTTCTCAGAGGTGCTGCCTGTCAATGGCATGAGTGAGGCGAGGGTACTTTGCACCATGCAGTTTAATGAATCATTGAAAAAATGGTGTGGAGCACAAGGATTTGGCTTCATTGGAGACTGGAGTTCCACCTGGAGGGACACCAGCCTATACTGGCAGGATGGTTTGCATCTGTCCAGGAAGGGAACAAGTCTTTTGAGCAATCAGTTTAAATGCTTCATTGGCAAGCTTTTAAACTAGTCAAGGAGGCACTGATAAGCAGCAGGAAAATCCAGCCTCTCCTACAAAACAGGGTACTAAATGAGAAAAAGACCAAGGTAGAAAGGTCAGTGGGGGATGCTGCAACAGAAGGTAAAGCCATCAAAAAATGGAGAGCAATGAGTACCAATGCCTGTAGTCTGAGTAACAAGCTTCCTGAATTAGTGGTCTTGATGGAGGAGGAACATTTGGATATCGTGGCAGTCACAGAAACATGGTACACACAAAACCATGACTGGGATGTAAACATACCAGGAAACACTATCTACAGGAGACACAGGAGGGTAAAGAGGAGGAGGTAGCTCTTTACATAAGGGAAAGAATCAAGCAACAGAACAAAGGGTAAACAGGAGGAGAAGAAGCACTGTGGGTAAATTTGGAGACTGGCAATGGCACCACAATCCGCACAGGGGTTGTATACAGACCCCCTTCTCAGGGGGAGGAAATGGACAAGGAAATGATGGAAAGTATACTTAGAATGGCAGAAAAAGGGGAGATATTGCTGATGGGTGATCTGAATATGCCAGATGTTAACTGGAGTGCAGTTGCAGCAGCCACTTCTAAGAGTGGGGTTATTCTAGATGCCCTACAGGGGCATGCCTTAGACAACTAGTATTGGAGCCCACTCGAGAGGGAGCAATCTTAGACCTGGTTCTCTCAAATGGAGATGAAGAGAGGATCACAGATGTAGAAGTGGGTAGCCATCTGGGAACTAGCGACCATCGAACAGTATGGTTCACAATAAACACAGCAATAGAGTCAAGCCATACAAAGACTATGGTACTGGATTTTAGGAGGGCCGACTTTGTCAAAATGGGTGAGTGCCTAAGGAATGCACTAGAAAATGGGCAGGAAGGAGGGGTGGAAGAACAATGGGGAATAATAAAAACTGCCATCACAGAGGTAACAAGCCTTTGTGTAAAGTAAACAAAACAAAATGAGGTAAAAAACCACTATGGTTCTCAAAGGAAGTGGCAGTGAAGGTTCAAGAAAAAAAAAGCATTCAGGAAGTACAAGGAATCACAGAAGGAACAGGACAGAGAACTGTATCAGTTAAAGCAAAGGAAGCTGGGAAGGCAGTCAGAACAGAAAGGCCCAAACCAAGGAAAAGATAGCCAACTCAGTTAAGAAGGATAAAACCTTTTACAGGTACATCAGGGCGAAGGAAGACCAAGGGAGGATAGTGAGGCTTAATAAAGGGGAGGGAGGGTGGTCAGAGGGTGACTGTGAAAAGGCAGAGAAACTAAACAAATATTTTTGCTCAGTATTTACAAAGGAAGAGGGGGAGGTACCAAAAACAAACAGGAGAAACACTCTGGATACAGAAGTTGATACCAGCCCATTTACAGAAAAAAGGGTTCTGAAAGAACTATTAAAACTGAAGGTGGACAAAGCAATGGGGCCTGATGGGATTCATCCCAGAATTCTAAAAGAACTAAGGGTAGAACTAGTGGCACCACTAACTACCCTCTTTAACAAATCATGGGAGGATGGGGTGGTACCCTAGGACTGGAGGAGGGCAGATGTGATTCCCCTTCACAAAAGTGGGAGCAAGGCAGAAGCAGGAATCTACAGACCTGTTAGTTTAACCTCAGTGGTAGGGAAAATAATGAATCACTTCTGAAGGAAAGAATTGTTGAGTATCTAGAGGCCAGAGGGGCACAGGACCCAAGGCAGCATGGATTCACAGCGGGAAGGTCATGCCAGACAAATCTGATAGATTTCTTTGACTGGGTGACCAAAGTAGTTGATCAGGGAGGGGCTGTGGATATGGCCTACCTAGACTTTAGCTAGGCCTTTGACACAGTCCCACACAAAAGATTAATATACAAGTTAGCCAGCCTTGGAGTGGGTCCCAAGATGATAGCCTGGGTAAAGAATTGGCTGGAGAATAGGACACAGAGAGTAATAGTAAATGGAGTCCTCTCTGAAAAAAGGGGGTTTATTAGTGGGATACTGCAGGGTTCAGTATTAGGACCGGTCCTCTTCAATGTCTTTATAAGCGAAATTGCAGAGGGACTGGAAGGAAAAGTATGTCTCTTTGCAGATGACACAAAGATCTGCAACAGAGTTGATGCACAAGGTGGAGTGGAAAGGATGAGAAGGGACTTGGCAAGGTTAGAGGAATGGTCAAATGTATGGCAGCTTAGATTCAATGCTAAGAAGTGCAAGGTAATGCACCTGGGAAACAAAAACAGGGAAGAGTACACAATGGGGGTGAGATACTAACAACAACAAAATGGAAAGGGACCTGGGGTAGTCATATCAGATGACCTAAAGGTGGGCAAACAATGTGAGAGGGCAGCAAGGAGGGCTGGGGGATACTGGGATGTATAGGGAGGCATCACCAGTAGAAAACAGGAAGTTATTATCCTCTGTACAGACAGCTGGTGAGACCCCATCTGGAGTACTGCGTGCAGTTCTGGAGACCCAATCTCCATAAAGACATAGACAGGATGGAAGCTGTCCAGAGGAGGGCAACTAAAATGGTGCAGGTCTGCACCAGAAGACATATGAAGAGACTTAAGGAGCTTAATATGTATAGCCTCGAGGAAAGGAGGAGGAGGGGACATGATAGAAACTTTCAAGTACCTCAAAGGAATCAACAAAGTCCAAAGGGTAGCATCTTTCAAGAAAAGAGGTGTACAAGAACAAGGGGGTACAATTTGAAGATAGAAGAGGGGCAGCTCAGAGGTAATTTAAGGAAGTATTTTTTCACAGAGAGGGTTGTGGATGTATGGAATGGCCTTCCAGAGGAGGTCATGGAGTCAAAAACAGTGGTGGAATTCAAGCATGCATGGGACAGTCATAAGGCAATTCTAGGGAGTGGGGGTAGGAAGAAGTAGGCTGCTGGTTAACTAGGATCTGCAGCTTCTCCATCAGGTAGGGAAATGGGCAGACTGGGTGGGCCAAGCGGTCCTTATCTGCCGTCAAATTCTATTTTTCTATGCTTCTATGTTTACTGAGCTGCAGTTGCAGTGTGCACTTCCCGGTTGCTATACTCAGTGCTGTCTTTTTGTCCTGCACTCACAGCCCAGTTTGCCCGGCTTCCACAGTGTGCTATATTCAGCAGGATTAGCACCAGGCTATTCCTTTTCAATATGGCAGACTATTTGGTCCAGGCAATGTCTGCATGCCAGGCAGTGCTGATTTAACCCCATGGCAAAGCATTGAATATCTGGGCCAATGTGTCCACTCTAGAAGAATGCCTCGAGAGTGGCCTTGCAACAAGAGGTCTCAGGATCTCAATAGCTCCCTAGAGTGGAATTGATGAATTTAGAATTAAAGAAGATTGGATAATGGCTGCCTGTGAATGTGCCAAAACATTTATACAGCTGCTAATCAGAAACGACAGTCTGAAACTAGTAGATCTACTGAAGGAACTGAAAGAAGCAAAAACTAAGGTACTAAGCTTTAAAGGGCACTCACAGTTCTTGGAACTAGATTCTAAACTTAAAGCAAAATTAAACAAATTTGAAAATGAGATCATAGAGAGAAAACTAAAACACTTGTAGGAGACCAGAATGACTACGAGCGAGGAGACATTATTAAATGGGCAAAAGTTGCTCCACTAGTAGAGAAAGATCGAGGGTGTGTTTGAGCAGGCAGCAAAACCTGGGACAGCCAGGGCAATAAGAAAGGGGGCAGTGAATCCAAAAAGGGCTCTAAGCCTTTTTTAGACAAGGACCAGAGAACAGCGGCAAACTGAAACAAGCATTTGTCAATGCCGAATGTCGGTTGTTTTATGTGCTGTTTAGGTATTTAGAAGTGAAAGTACCATGCCTAAGAACTGTCATGTGCCCCCCCCCGAGACATCCACTGTGTCTTTCTGTTCAGTATTCACAGAAGAGGGGGAGGGAGAAGGGGCACAGCAGTACAGCAGTTGCGAAGGCATGAAGAGGTGGACATTAGTCCATTCACAGGCAGAAGAATCCTGCAGAAGGTGAGTAAATTGAAGGTGGACAAACTGATGGGACCAGATGGCATACACCCAAGGATATTAAAAGAACCGTGAAGGGAAATAGCAGTACCTCTGGCAGCCATGTTCACTGAGTCATTCAACACAGGGGTGATACCAGAGAATTGGAGGAGGGCACATGTGGTCCCTCTATGCAAATCCAGCAGTAGGGAGGTCGGGAACTATAGGCTGGTCAGCCTCACTTCAGTAGTGGGAACGATCGTGGAGACATTGGATAAAGAAAGGATAGTGGGGCATCTAGAAGCCATCGGAGCACAGGACCATAGACAACATGGATTCACAGTGGGGAGGTCATGTCAGACAAATCTGGTTGATCTCTTTGACTGGGTGACAAAGGAAGTAAATCAAGGTGGGCCAGTGGATGCCGCTTACCTTGATGTAAGCAAAGGCTTTGACACCGTCCCATGGGAGGCTGATAAAGTAGCTGAGCAGACTGGGCATGGGGAAAGGGTGGTAAACTGGGTTAAAACTGGGTAACAGACAGAGGCAGAGTGGTGGTAAATGGTGCGCAGTCTAGGGGAGAGGGGGTTTACATAAACAATCTCCCTCATTACATGAACTCTACTTATAGTAGGCTTTATGCAGATGATACTGCCTTGGTCTCTGATGGAGTAGATCTGAGAGAAGTGGAAGCAAGCCTGCAGACAGACTTTAATGTTCTGCAGGCTTGGTTCACCTCCTCGGGCATCGTTTTAAATATAAAGAAGACCCAAACAATGTTACTAGGCTCAAATACAACTAAAAATGGTCTACAAAATGATAAACTACACATAAAAACTGTAAATAGAAATTGTTTGACGCAGGTATGGGCCTACAAGTACCTAGGGGTGCTTATAGACCATAAATTATCTTTTGAACAACACCTAAATATGGTAAAAAAAAGTTCATTCTAAGATAGGTGCACTCAGAAGAATAGTAAACTGTCTGGGTATTAAAGACAGACAGGTTCTAGCAAACCAGTTAATCATTCCACTGATTGACTATGGAAGTCATGTATACTCAGGTGCTAATAAAACAATGTTACATTGCTGGCATCCGAGTGCAGTATTGGGGTGTGCTGTAGTGTTGGGGTGTGCCGTCCTTCGGATGAGACGTTAAAAACCGAGGTCCCTTCTACCCATCCTGGTGTTGTCCTGGTGGGTGTCCAGGTGGAAGTAAAAGAACCCAGGGCACTTTTTGCAAAGTGTAGGGAACATTCCCGGTGTCCTGGCCAACATTCCCCTTCCCATAAACTGGTTCATGCAATTATCCAGGCAGTGTGTGGGTGATGATGTGCGATATGGCCGCCACCACACATTCAGTCACTTCACTACCAGTTTAGCATTGCTTGTAAAGCGCTTTGGATGTATGAAAAGTGCTATATAAATACTGATTCTTCTTCTTCTTCTTCTTCTTCTTCTTACTTAAGCTCGACATATGTTACAATAGGTTAGCAAGGTTTGTATTAAGGTGTAAAATTGATACTCATCATTGTCATATGTATACCAAGCTAAATTGGGTCTCTTTAGAGATTAGGAGAAAACCAAATTTGGACAAACTTGGTCTATAAAATTTATAAGTCCAGTCATCCCACTGGCCTCATGGAAAGACTTATTAGTCCTACCCATCAGTTTAATTTACATAAAAAGTGGAGCCAGAGACTTGATAGTTCCCAAACATAACAAATTTGTGTCTGATATTCCAGGATAGAGCTGCTACTACTTGAAATGAACTTCCATTGCCGTCGAGAACTCAAGATTTGTCAACAGCTAAATTTAATTATGTTATGAAGCAAGAATTATGTTTTAGATGTGTATGTAATGGATGATCAGTATTGCCTGAAGTTATCTGAAGCGCTATGACACAAATCGTTGTTTTGTATTGTGTAATTTATTGTACTGTTTCATGTATAGCTTTTATTGCTTGTATATTTTTTATTGTAATTTTGTATTGACATCTAAACAGGTGCACCTTGTAAAGAGGGTTATTGTAACCCTAATGGTGTTTGAAGCTGTCTTCATATCCTGTATAAATAAAAATGTTACTACTACTAGGGATGACCAGTGGGGTGCAGCAGGGATTGGTCCTGGGGCCAGTCCAGTTCAATGTTTTCATTTGTGGCATTGCAGAAGGGCTGAAGGGAAAGGTCTGCCTGTTTGCAGATGACACCAAGATCTGTAACACAGTGGATACCTCAGAGGGGGGTGGAGAAAATTAGGAGGCACCTGGGGAAGCTTGAGAAATGGTCTGAGGATTGGCAACTGATGTATGATTCAAAAAAGTGCAAAATTATGCACCTGGGACACATAAACCCTAGGAAAAGGTACAGGATGGGGAGATGCTGACAGTCACAAAGAAGGAAAGGGACCTGGGGGTTCTTATTTCAGATGACCTGAAAATGTCAAACTGGTAAGGCAGCTGGGAGGGCCAGTGACATGCTGGGGTGCATAGGCAGGGGTATCACCAGCATAAGGAGGGAGGTAGTGATGCCATTATATAAAACCATGGTCAGGCTTCACATGGAGTACTGTGTGCAGATCTGGAGGTCACACTTTCATAAGGATATTAACAGGCTGGAAATGGTACACAGAAGGGTGAATGAGATGGTACAGAGCTTGCAACATGACTTATGAGGAGAAATTAAGGGACCTCAATATGTACTCACTGGAAGAGAGGAGGGAAAGAGGGGATATGAGAGAAACATTGAAGTACCTCAAGGGTACAAATATAACCACTGAGAAGCAGGAGACAGCTGCTATAGACATATGTGCCAGCTTCTGTGTGATATTCTTTTGTTCTTATAAGTCTGTAATCTCCAGTATTTTAGTAACCACAAGACCACACTGCCTTCTTTAGGCAATTTTATGCTGGTTGATGCCTGGTGTCAGATGGCAGACAGAGGGCTCACCAGATTGTGTTGCCATTTGAAAAACTTCATAGAGTGTTCTTGTACTAGTAAGCAATTTGGAAAGCTGGTGAAGATCTCAATTTTTATTATGATTTTATCTCATGTCTGTCCTCTTTGGTCCCCCCCGTTCCCACACCCCAACAGTCATCAGTGGCCACAGCTGCAGCCTTCTTCTTGTCAAGATGGTGGGTGAGAAACATAAAAACATAGAATTTGAGGGCAGATAAGGACCGCTTGGCTCACCTCATCCATTTACCTACCTGATGGATAAGGTGCAGATTCTAGTTAAACAGCTTATTTCCTCCTACCCCCCCAGTAGAATTGCATTATGTCTCTCTGTGAGCAGCCGCCATCACAGTCTGTAAAGTCTGATATCTTTCACTGCCACTTATTGGTCATCTTTCAACACAGGTGAGGTGCTGCCAACCCAAAACTAACTCAGGACAAGCAGGTTTCAAATTGGGGAAGAAATGGAGTAAGCAAGACTCAAGTACTCATTCAGATGTGGTGTCGATTTTAAGATCAGCAAACTGGTATGGACAGTACAAACAGAACCCCAGCTCTCTAAGCAGCCTTATGAAGAGTAAAGGCTTCTTGAAGCACTGGAGTTCAGTTTATTGTACTGTAAGTGGGCTGCAACTAATTTGGTAATTTACTGTACCTTGCATCTGGATGTATGGTAGGCCCAACTTTACACACTGCACCTGAATTAATACATGATGCCATGAAACATAGAACTTGTCAGCAGAAAAGGACCACTCAGCCCACCCAGTCTGCCCAAGTGTTCTGTACCTACTTGTGACTCCTGCCTGTAAAAGTTACTGCATGTCTTATTCTGCCTGTGTCCATCAGGACCTCCGTGTGAAAGAGCTTGCTTAGTGGATTTTTCCTGCAATGAACTTGAATCTACTCCACTTCCATAGCCCTACTGATCTCCATTGACCCCCTCCTTCCCCTTTTTCTAATATACCCCTATGTTTATCCCATGCATGCTTCATGCCCCCTACCATTTTAGCTTCCACCACTTCTCCTGGCAGTCTGTTCAAGGAGTCTATCATTCTTTCAGTAAAAAAATGGTTTGGGAGCTCATCATTTGAAGGAAGCTCCCCAACTGTACCCTCTTTACCCCTGTGAGGAAAATTTGTAGGTCTTAATCATGTCACCTCTCACCGGCCACTCTTCCAGAGTGTACATGTTGAGATTCTTCAGCGTTTCCTTGTAGGAATTCCTTTTAAAAATTCTGAACCATTTTAGTTAGACTCCTGTGGAAAACCTCCACCTTATGTCCTTTCTGAAGTGTGGACTGTAAAACTGGATACAGTACTCCAGCTGGGGGTATACCAGGGAGTGATACAATGGCAGTACAACATCCCTCCTCCTCCTACTGGAGATGTCACTCCTTATGCACCCCAGAATCCAATTTGCCCTGCCCATAGCCTTGTCACACTGTACTGCCATCTTGAGGTCCTCTGATATAATAACCTCAAGGACCCTTTCATGTCTAGTAAGTATCAATACCTCCCCTCATCCTATACCCAGCATTGGGGTTCTTATTTCCTAGGTACATGATTTTACAGTTGTTGGCATTGAACCCCAAATAAGTAAGAAAATGGAATTGATCTGAATGAATTGCAGGCTTTTAACCAACTTTTTTGGGGAGAGTGCATGTGTGTGTGTGTGTGTGTGTGTGTGTGTGTGTGAAATGTAGAAACATAGAAACATAGAATTTGATGGCAGATAAGGACCGCTTGGCCCACCCAGTCTGCCCATTTCCCTACCTACTGGAAAGCTGCAGATCCTAGTTATCCAGTAGCCTACTTCTTCCTACCCCCACCCCCCTAGAATTGCCTTATGACTGTCCCTTGCATGTTTGAATTCCACCACTGTTTTTGACTCCACAACCTCCTCTGGAAGGCTGTTCTATGCATCCACAGCCCTCTCTGTGAAAAAATACTTCCTTAAATTACCTCTGAGCTGCCCCCCTCTATCTTCAAATGTGCCCCCTTGTTCTTGCACACCTATTTTTTTGAAAGATGCTACTCTCTTGGACTTTGTTGATTCCCTTGAGGTACTTGAAAGTTTCTATCATGTCCCCCCTCTCCACCTTTCCTCGAGGCTATACATATTAAGCACCTTAAGTCTGTCTTCATATGTCTTCCGTTGCAGATCCTGCACCATTTTAGTTGCCCTCCTCTGGACAGCTTCCATCCTGTCTATGTCTTTGCAGAGATTGGGTCTCCAGAACTGCACGCAGTACTCCAGATGGGGTCTCACCAGCTGTCTGTACAGAGGGATAACAACTTCCTGTTTTCTACTGGTGATGCCTCTCCCTATGCATCCCAGTACCCCCCAGCCCTCCTTGCTGCCCTCTCACACTGTTTGCCCACCTTTAGGTAATCTGATATGACTACCCCCAGGTCCCTTTCCATTTTTGTTGTTGTTAGTATCTCACCCACCATTGTGTACTCTTCCCCTGGTTTTTGTTTCCCAGGTGCATTACCTTGCACTTCTTAGCACTGAATCTAAACTGCCATACATTTGACCATTCCTCAAATCTTGCCAAGTCCCTTCTCATCCATCCACCCTACTTTGTGCATCAACTCTGTTGCAGATCTTTGTGTCATCTGCAAAGAGACATACTTTTCCTTCCAGTCCCTCTGCAATGTCGCTTATAAAGACATTGAAGAGGACTAATCTAATACTGAACCCTGGTGCCCACTAGTAACCCCCTTTCTTCAAGTGGACTCCATTTACTATTACTCTCTATGTCCTATTCTCCAGCAAATTCTTTACCCAGGCTGTCATCTTGGGACCCACTCCCAGGCTGGCTAACTTGTGTATTAATCTTTTGTGTGGGACTGTGTCAAATGCCTTGCTAAAGTCTAGGTAGGCCATGTTCAGAGCCCCTCCCTGATTTACTACTTTGGTCACCCAGTCAAAGAAATCTATCAGATTCACCTGGCATGACCTCCCTGCTGTGAATCCATGCTGCCTTGGGTTCTGTTCCCCTCTGGCCTCTAGATACTTGACAATTCTTTACTTCACAAGTGATTCCATCATTTTCCCTATCACTGTGGTTAAACTAACAGGTCAGTAGTTTTCTGCTTCTGCCTTGCTGCCACTTTTGTGAAGGTGAATCACATCTGCCCTCCTCCAGTCCTCGGGTACCACCCCATCCTCTCATGATTTGTTAAAGAGGGTAGTCAGTGGTGTCTCTAGTTCTACCCTTAGTTCTTTTAGAATTCTGGGATGAATCCCATTAGGCCCCATTGCTTTGTCCACCTTCAGTTTTAAGAGTTCTTTCAAAACTCTTTCTTCTGTAAATGGGCTGGTATCAACTTCTGTATCCAGAGTGTGTCTACTGTTTGTTTTAGGTACCTCCACTCTTCATTTGTAAATACTGAGCAAAAATATTTGTTTTAGTATCTGTGCCTTTTCACAGTCACCTCTGCCCACCCTCCCTCCCTTTATTAAACCTCTACTATCCTCCTTGGTCTTCCTTCACTCCTGATGTACCTATAAAGGTTTATCCCCCTTCTTAACTGAGTTGGCTATCTTTTCCTCGGTTTGGGCCTTTGCTGTTCTGACTGCCTTCCCAGCTTCCTTTTGCTTTAACTGATACAGTTCTCTGTCCTGCTCCTTCTGTGATTCCTTGTACTTCCTGAATGCTTTCTTTTTCTCTTGAACCTTCACTGCCACTTCCTTTGAGAACCATAGTGGTTTCTTACATCATTTTGTTTTGTTTATTTGCTTCACACAAAGGCTTGTTACCTCTGTGATGCAGTTTTTATTATTCCCCATTGTTCTTGCACCCCTCCTTCTTTCCCATTTGCTAGTGCATTCCTAGGCACTCACCTATTTTAATAAAGTCAGCCTCCTAAAGTCCAGTACTTTTGCCTTTGTGTGGCTTGACTGAATTGCTGTGTTTATTGTGAACCATACTGTTCGATGGTCACTAGTTCCCAGATGGCTACCCACTTCTACATCTGTGATCCTCTCTCCATCTCCATTTGAAAGAACCAGGTCTAAGATTGCTCCCTCTCAAGTGGGCTCCAATTCTAGTTGTCTAAGGCATGCCCACTGTAGGGCATGTAGAATAACCCCACTCTTCGAAGTGGCAGCTGCAACTACACTCCAGTTAACATCTGGCATATTCAGATCACCCATCAGCAATATCTCCCTTTTCTGCCACTCTAGTATACTTTCTATCATTTCCTTGTCCATTTCCTCCCACTGAGATAGGGGTCTGTATACAACCCTGTGCGGATTGTGGTGCCATTGCAGTCCCAAATTTACCCACAGTGCTTCTTCTCCTCCCTGTTTACCCTTTTGTTCTGTTTCTTTGATTCCTTCCCTTATATAAAGAGCTACTCCTCCTCTTTTACCCTCCCTGTCCCTCCTGTAGATAGTGTATCCTGGTATGTTTACATCCCAGTCATGGTTTTGTATGTACCATGTTTCTGTGACTGTCATGATATGCAGATGTTCCTATTCCATCAAGGCCACTAATTCAGGAAGCTTGTTACCCAGACTATGGGCATTGGTACTCATTGCTCTCCATTTTTTGATGGCTTTACCTTCTGTTGCAGCATCCCCCACTGACCTTTCTACCTTGGTCTTTTTCTCATTCAGTACCCTGTTTTGTAGGGAGAGGCTGGGATTTTCCTGCTGCTTATCAGTGCCTCCCCCCTTGACTAGTTTAAAAGCTTGCCAATGAAGCATTTAAACTGATTGCTCAAAAGACTTGTTCCCTTCCTGGACAGATGCAGACCATCCTACAAGTATAGGCTGGTATCCCTCAAGGTGGAATCCCAGTCTCCAATGAAGCCAAACCCCTGTGCATCACACCATTTTTTTAACTATTCATTAAACTGCATGGTGCAAAGTACCCTCGCCTCACCCATGCCATTGACAGGCAGCACCTCTGAGAAGGATACTGTGTGTGCTACTTGTCTTAGGCCCCTCCCCAACTCTACAAAGTCCTCCTGCACTGCTCTAATATCATGATGAGCCAAGTCATTTGTCCCTAGGTGGACAATGATGTCCAGCTCAGACTCCTGGGCAGCTGTTCTTGTGATCCTGAGGATGGCGCTTCCTGTCCCTCCAAGCCATGGCACCAGGCAGGCACCTTACTTCAGTTTTCCATGCTCCCCCCAGTTCTATCCCCCTAATAATTGAGTCCCCCACCAGGAGCTGCTTCCTTTCCCTGTGGTGTCCTCTGCCTCCTTCCTGTGGGCCTCCCTTGTGACAGTTGTCCTCAGCCTCCTTAGTCTCCTTTGTGGGTGCATCCATAGGGGAGCTATGCTCCCCCAGAATGGTGTATGGATTGTGGAGTGGAACAACTGACTGGGTGTGCCTCTGTTCCACCATCCTCACCCTCCCTGAGCCCATTGTGGTCTAACTGCTGTGCTTTCTTTGCAACCTCTGAGGTAGTGGTGGTGGCTCTGGTGCTCCCTGGATGGGGGGAGGTTCTCTTCCTGCTGTCCAGTGTGGCCTGGGAGAAGGTTCCCTTACTACTGTCCAGTGTGGCCTGAAGATGAGCAACTTCCTCCCTCAGGGCAGAGAGTTGTCTGCAAATAGGGCAGCATCTCAGCCTCCAGAAAGACTCCCGGAAGACTGCTACCCCACAGCCATTACATTGCACTACTCCCCACATGTTTATCTACTTTTTGTGTGTGTGTGTGTGTGTGTGTGTAAGAGAGAGATTGGGTTGTTATATATATATATATATATATATATATATATATATATATAAATAAGTGTGTATGCTTATATTGTCAGTGCAGTGTGCTAGAGAGGATGACAGTGATATGCACCTTGCACTCTTGAGGAAATGATGTCAGAACCCCAGGTATAAAGGAACTATTTCCAGGGGTGGGTGGGGTGAGAGGTGGGTAGGGGTTGGGCCTAAACTGTGCCCTCATGAAACAATCAGCTAAAAGCTCTGACCCACCACTGCGATGAGTGCCTTCCTGTCAGCAAGATGCCCTACACAACAGTTTTCACAGAGAAAATACCCTGCTACTCAATCAGAGAAAAATTCAGACATCCAAATCAGACACAGGTAAACCTCCCCAGCCCCAAAACAGCCTGGTGGTTTGTGCTCTGAAAGCAGTCAGCCCCAAAATAAGTCAGCTGTGCTTTAAACTCTAGAAAACTTCCCTCAGATATAAGCAAGAGAGAGATTTGTTGCAGATATCTAGTCCAATATAGTATATCCCATGCAGCTTCTCAGTTGTTTCAAAGCACACCCTGTTACCCAACTTGGAAGAAGATGGACTTCTGTCTGAAACAGGTTCACACCAGTAGTTTACAGTAATTGATCAATGCTGGAATGTTCAAGCCAGAACAATTGGCTGTGATGCAGGTCTCCCTGAATTGTGAAGACAATTTCCCACACCTCAGGCTATGTCTGGCAAACAATTACAAACTGCAGCCTTTGCTATTTTAAAGTACACAGCCACCACCAGTAAATATTGCAAAATATATTGATACAGACTGTCACAGAATATTAGTAGACAGTCCAGTTAGCCACAAAGGAAAATCAAATATGCAGTTATTTCAACCCTTCTGAAGATGCTCACAAGATAAGCAGTTTTGAAAACCTCCTTTCTGAATTAAAAACTAAAATAATTAAACACAAAGCAATACCAATGTAAGACTGTAAAGTAAGGAAAACTTCCCTCAGATGTAAGCAAGAGATATTTGTTGCAGATATCTAGTCCAATATAATATATCCCATGCAGCTTCTCAGTTGTTTCAAAGCACACTCTGTTACCCAACTTGAAAGAAGATGGGCTGTGGGGGGGCTCTGCTACTATAGCTATTTGCTTTTGATTTGGAATAATGTGCAAACAGACTAACCCTGCTACCCACTCCATTTGCTATATCAGAGATAAAGAGCCCAAATAGCATTGGGCCAAGCATTGAACCCTGTGGCACCCCTCTTGTCACTGTTATGGGTGCAGAGAGCTACCCCACCATGACCACCCACTGCACACTCCCCTATAAGCAGTTCTCTATCCTATTAGTCAGACCACCTTCCACCCGTACCCCTCCTTCTCCTCACTCTTCTCCCCCTTAGCCTGTGTCCCTCCTCATGGTAATCCACACCCTTTCTCCTCCTTATTCTTACCGGGTGGTGGTGCCTTCTGTATTACACTCAGACCACTCTGTCTGCCCCCTTCCAGGGTTACTATGCCTCTGCCTTTACCTATATCTAAGGGGGTGAACGTATCAGGCTCCCCTGTCTGGACCTCTTTACCAACCTCAGTCTTTTGGCCCTCCATTTGTTTAAATCCACCTTAGTCTCTGTTCAATCTAAATGAAACATTCAGTGTATTTATTATATACCAGTGTGTACTTGATGTAATACTGCTTGTGTTGTTAGTTAAACATCTTCACATCTAAATTCTGGAGCCCTAGTCGACTCTGGTCTAGGAGGAGGAGCTGTAGTTCACCAGGCTACTTCCTGGACTACACCTCAGTGATTTATTTAATTTTATTTTAATCTGGGGGGAACTGAGCCTATTAAACATCTCTAGAAGGCACAGTAGTGGGTTTTTTAACCATTTACAAAGCTTTTGTAATAAAACATAATCGGAGGTGTAGCGCGACCTGAGATTACACTTCCGGGTCTCTTGGGGCTATTTTAAGCTGCCCTGCAGCGAGCGGGGCAAGCGCGTGGAGTCGTGCGCAGAGACACACACATCAGCGCATGTTGTGTGTTTGGAGTAAAATATTGTAAGGGCGTACTTACTTGTTTAAAGATCAAGTTTTTCTCTACTTAAACTTGGTAAGCAAGAATTTCAAAAGTTGTGATACATAAAAAAATGGCCAGTGTTATATTAGCTACAGATTGGAGAATAGGTACTATGTGCTTATTATGCAATATGTTTGACTTTGAATTAGAGAAACAAAACACTGAATCCTTTATTTGTAGTAAATGTATTAAGATTCAAGAACTTGAGGACAAAATAAAATTATTTGATGATAGATTAAGAATACTTGAATGTAGTCAAATGGAAACGGCTAAAAGGCTACAAATAACAGAAAATCAAAAGCCAATGGTAAAATCCAGTGATTGCCTAAAACTCACAACTATCCATTCTGATATTGTGACAAGAAATAGACCAAGAAAGGAAGGAAATGGATCTGATTCTGAAGATGATTGGTATACTGTTCAATATAAAAAAACATCTAAAAGAGGGAGAAACACTAACAATTTTCACATACCTATACAGAATAAATTTGATCCATTATTGACAAATAAGGATATAGAGGGGCTGGGGATGTGGAAACTGTAGTATCATTGTCAAACAATGATTTGGAAAATTTTGCAATACCAGTAAATAGTGACATTAGTCCTACACAAGCTAATCTTATTAATTTTATGGAGAATAACTCTAGAGAAGTAGAAAATACAGATATAGGGCCTTTGAGTCCTGATCATATAGCACAACCACAAATTTTTGTATGAGGGGATTCCTTGTTATCTAATCTAGATATAATAATATGTAACCCCAATAAAGCTAGTGGCACTTTATCTTGTTTTCAAGGTGCCCAGATTTATGACATAGGTAGAATGAGTAGACAGATTCTACGAAACTGTAGCGAAAAAGATCTTGTAATAATACATGTTGGGGTCAATAATATATGGCATTAGAGCATCCAACAGATTAAGGAAGCTTATGTTGGTATGTCAAATATTTTGACTGAAACAGGAATCCATGCAGTGTTTTCTAAGATTCTTCTGGTACCTAGTGCTGACCATTATATAACAAATAAAATAAAGAATATAAATTGTTGGCTCAGGGTGTGGTGTCTTAAACAAAATATTAAGTGCTTAACTCATTGGGAGCAGCTCCAGTCAAATGGTACTTATTATGCAAAGGATGGGTTACATTTAAGTAGAATGGGTAAAGAAGTTCTGGGACATGAGTTTAATTTAGCAATAGATGTTTTTTTATGCAATGTTCTGGGGTGGGACTAGATACTGATATAATTATGGATGAACAGAACTTAGCACTGAATTTTGTTAAATCTACACCTTGCATTTTTAATAACTATCAAACATCCAAATTAAATCTACTTCTACTAAATGCTAGGAGTCTGTGTAATAAAATTCATGAACTCCAAATTGTTTTACATAATGAAAATATTGATATTTGTGGTGTGACTGAAACCTGGTTTAATGAAGATCAATGGGGACAAAATATCTGTGTTTTTTAACTCTTTTTAAGAATAATTGTGTATATTCAAGGGGAGGAGGTGTTGCCTTTTATGTCAAATAAGATATTAAATCTACAGAAGTCATTATGAATAGTAATTCTCCACAAGGCTTTGAAATATTATGGATTAAACTTTATAACAAACCATGTCGAGTTACACTAGAGATATGTTATAGGCCACCATCTATGGATTCTGTTAATAATGAAAACTTTTGTAATTATTTGGAAAATGTCAGTATAAATGCTGATACTTTTTTGATGGGTGATTTCAACTATCCAGGCATAAATTGGTCAAATGGAATAGGTTCAAATAAACAGGAAAATAAATGTATCGGTACAATTGCCCATTTAGGTTTAGACCACATTGTTAACATTCCAACAAGAGATAATAATATTTTGGATTTAATATTTACTAATGTGAAAGAAGGCATTGACTCCCCAGGTACTATGGCTCCAATAGGTAATAGTGACCATTTAATGATTAAATGGTCAATTAAATTTTTATATTAATAAACCCAATGGTATAACCCAATTTAGAAATTTCAATAAGGCAAATTACATAGCAATTAAAGAATACTTATTGAGATAGAATTGGAAAAAATAATTAATTGGATTACCTGTGGAAGAGATATGGCATAGAATTAAAGATAAAATAGATTTTTGTATTTCAGAGTGGGTATCAATTAGAGTTAATATATTAGAAACAAAAAGGTTTCCACCTTGGTTTTCAAATAAAATAAAAAGGTTAGTATTAGCTAAAAAAAGGCTTTTAATAAATATAAGAACAATAAATCTGAATCTAGTTGGTCTAAATTTGTTCTTAAAGCAAACAAATCAAAATATGCAATTAAAAAAGCAAAAAGAGATTTGGAACTTAATCTAGTTAGTAATCAAGGAGATAAAAGGAAAAAAATTCAATTATATTGGTTCCTTAAAATCTTCACCCTAACTTAGTTTGACTCATAAAAATCAATGATGAGAGTATAAATAATGCATAAATAATGGCAAACAAATTTAATCAATATTTTGCTAGTATATTCAAAAGAAAATGATATTTTATTGGATGAGAGTCCTTCTGATTTGGATCCAATAGTTGAATTTACTGTTGCTGAAACTTATACTATTATTAATTCAGTTAAGTCTTCCACATCTGTTGGACCTGATAATATTCCCTCTATATTTTTAAAAAATGTTTCTTATGAGCTAGCAGGTGTGCAAACTTTTCTATTTAATGAATCATTAGCAAAGGGAATTGTTGTTAAGGAATGGAGAGATGCTTTAGTCATCCCTATTCATAAGAACAGTTCAAAGCAGGAGTTAAAAAACTATAAACCTATAAGCTTAACGTCTTCTGTATGTAAAATTATGGAAAAATTTATATTAAATAAAATTAATATACATATCATAGATAAAGGTCAAACTGATATATTACAACACGGTTTTCAACCTGGTAGATCATGTCATACTAACTTCACTTTTTTGAGCCTACGAGTAATGCATTGGACATTGGTCTTCCAGTGGATGTTATTTATTTAGATTTTGAAAAGGCCTTTGACTCTGTCTCATATAGTATATTATATGAATGTTTATTAGAAATAAGGCTTAATAAATTTATAACTGCATGGATTATACAATGGCTAACTGATAAAAGACAACGGGTATCACTAAGAGGTTATACTTTTATATGGACTGAAGTTACTAGTGGGGTGCCTCAGGGCTCTGTTTTGGGCCCTATATTGTTTAATATTCTTATAGCTAGTATGGACACTAAAAACGGTATATGGTTAACAAAATATGCTAACGATGCTAAATTAGGTGGGATTGTTAATCTAAAATCCATATCTAATTTACAGGATAACGAATTTAATTTCAGATTGGGTTATAATCATAAATATTTAATATTAAATGTAAGCAATGCACCTTATTAAATATAAGCTGATTATTATTAACAACATGTGTTAGTGTAATTACTTCAGAAAAAGATTTAGGTGTTATTATTACTAATAACTTAAAATTTACAGAATATTTGAATACTACGCTAAAAAATGTACTCAATTATCCAATTGTATATTCAAAAACATAAAAAGCAGAGAACCAGCCGTATTACTCCCATTATTTACTAGTATTATAAGATCCAATTTTGACTAATGCTCATCATTCAGTGCTCCAACATTAATAGGGGATAGATTATCTAGAAAGAAAATTCAAAGAAGATTTACCAAAAATATTACTGGCATGGGTCCTTTGACTTATGAAGAAAGATTAGAACAATTACAACTGTATAGTATGGAATATAGATCATTGCGAGGTGACCTTTGTTTGCTTTATAAGGCAACTAAGGATGAATATTTGTTCAATACATTACATTTGACTTGGAATCCAATATCTGTGCATACTCGAATACATAATTTGAAATTAACTGCAACTACAATCAAAACTACAAAGAGAAATAATATTTTTACTCAAAGAATAGTTCCGATATGGAACTCACTTCCAAATGAGGTAGTCCATTGTGATAATTTGGATCTATTTAAATTGAAACCTGATTCTTATATGAATGATCTAAAATATGTTATCCACCTGGTTTAGGTGGCGTGATCTATATGATCTTGTCCTTTGATCATGTATTTCACCTATGAACCTATTAGAGATATACCCCTCTTATCCTGCCTTTTTTTAACATATTTTCTTACTGGGCTATGGTTGGCTTGGTCATCCTGACCGACCTCCCCCCAGCCTTGCCCCCAACATCAGGCAGACCTGCTCACCTCCATGGATTACCCCCGTGGTAGGGTGGTGAGGAGCTTCCCAGGTTGAGCCATTGGAGCAGAATCCGGTTGAGGAGGCACCATTCAGGGTGGGCTGGGGGGTTGGAAGCTCATGCTACCTGACCGTAGCCCATTTTCCACTTTTCCCCTTTGCAGAGTGTGGGCATACAATGATGCTTAGGCACAGCATGTCAACATCCACCACACTCCGCCACCCTTTACTACACCACTGTAGTAGTGCCTGCGGTCATCACCAGGGGCCATTACAGAGCAGTGGGTCCTCAGATCCCGCCCCGGGATAGGAGAGCAGTCCTCTGGATGCTCAATCCTATCCCTCCCTTGCCAACCCCTGGTGACCCAGGCTTGCATCCGAACCCAGGTTGCCAGCATAGTGCAAGGTGTGGCGTCCAGTGCCTCAACCCTCAGCACCAGTGGCCTGGCAGCAATGCTGCCTTTAATACTCCCATCCCCTTCCTGCTCCAGTGTACCCAGTCCCTGCGTACAAGTCACTATTCCCCCCAGACCCAGACCCAGTTAGTCACTAACCCATAATGTTTTGTGTGGCACCAATCCCTCAGCCACTCGAACTCCTCAAGCCTACCCTTCCTCACCATGCTTGCACATGGTACCGGCAGTACCTCCAAGAATGCCACCAACTTCCCCACCCCCTCACACTGCCAGCCCAGGTACTCAAACCTCCCCATCACTACTTCCACAGTGTCCTCCAGCAAGTCATTTGTACCCACATGCAACAGTAAATGAGGTTTCTTCCTCCCCCTCACTGCATGCTTGAGCAGTGCCTGCCCTGCCCCATCCTGCAGTCAACCTGGGGACAGCTTCAACCCAAATATGGCTGTGCCTTTCCCCCTTTCTGTCCCATCTCACCCATTTCAGTATAGAATTCCCAGGATGAGAACCTCCTGCCCCTTACCCCCTTTCCCTTCTAATGTCCCTTCCACCACCCCAATATTTGTTCTTCCCTTTCCCTTACCCCTGCCAACTGCACCCTCTGTGACTTCTGTATCTGTATCCCCTACTTGCGCCTCACCCCTTTTCTCTGCCTTATTCCTCCCATCCATCTTGAACCTCAGCCTGACTACTTCCTACTGGGCTTCCCATGTCGACCTCCCCTCTTCCTCTGCTGATTTCCAACCCCTCTCATATCCCCGCTGTTGTCAGTTTAGAGCCCCCATTCCCTTCTACCCCGATAGTGATGCCCCTCCTATCCTTCCCCTTCCATAGTCTGCTGTCCTTCAGTCACCACCCCTCTTTCTTTACTAGCCCCTTCTACTCCTTTGTCCTTGCTATCTCTTCTCCTACCTGTTGCCATCCCTCTCATGACCTGTTTCCCTTCCCCCCTCAGTATGTTCCTCTGTCCCATAGCAGAGGTTCAAATCTATTTGTAGTCAATACCCATCCCACATCTCTTCCCCCTATCTGTTTCTCTCTCCTACTTGTTCCCGTCTGTGCCACCCCTGGTCCCTCCCTACTTGCAGCCATCTGCTCTCTCTCTTGTTACTCCTTGTGATCTTTTCCTCCCCCATCAGGAGGCCCCCTGCCCTTGCCTCAGGCACCCCTCCCTTCTCCTCTCTTTTCTGCTAGTGCCTCTGATACTGGGGTCGGTTTCAGTCCCTAGTTATTCTTCCTCCATCTCCCTTTGCCATCCCTATTCCACCCCTCAGGGTGCCTACCATACTCATCTGCCCTGCCAATTACACTCCTCTTTAGCCTCCACAGTTCCTCCCTCAAACTAACCACTCATCTACAGACCATACACCACCCCCATCCTCCAAGCCCAGTCTAGGATCATGGCTGAACCTCACCCTGTACACCCCACCACCCTTCCAAAGATGCCCGCCCTACTGACATGTGGCACCTGCCCCATGTTGGCCCTATCTTATGTTACAGGCTCTTACTCCCAGGTTATGTACCCTGCTACAACTGTTAAACCCCTATTTACTCAAATTCCCATCCCCCCAACACTAATCCCCCTACAACCTCTTGCCAACCAGGGTAATTCAGTCTCAAATCTCATCCATTAGATACTGTATTACTGTAGCAATCCTAAGGCCTCCTTGTCAGTTTTTCACCCTACAGCTACCATATTTTTTGTTCTTGCCTCTCATATAGTTTCACTTAGCCCAGTGAGAAATCCTATTGCACTCCAAGTATTACTCAGCTCAGTCAGATAAATAAACAGAACAAATAAATATGTATTACAGCAATCATAACAGAGCAGCTAAGTACTTAGCTCAGTTAGAGAAATAAACAGAACAACTTAATCTGTATTATTACAGCAATCCTGAAAATATCCAAGCATTGCTTTGTCTCCACTCCAGAGACCCTGCTGTAACATAGGACCACAGAGGACACTGGGTGGGAGGTGGGCAACTCTAAAGTCCCGGCAGAGCTTCACTGAGCTCACTCACTCCCCCCTCTCACTCACTCATTCTATTTCTCCCAATGCTGCAGGCTGTCCTTTTGTACTGGGCTCCTGCTTGCATTGGCGCCTTTATCTGCCACAAAGAAATGCACAACAGTCCTGACATAGCTCCGCTGAGTTTACTCACTCCCCCTCTCTCACTTGCTTGTTCTGTTTCTCTCGCCGCTGCATGCTGTGCTTTTGTACTGGGCTCCTGCCTGTGTTGGCACCTTTTCCTGCCCACAAAGAAGTTCACAACTGTCCCAACAGAGCTCCGTTGAGGTTGCTCACCCCCCCACTCGCTCATTCTGTTTCTCCTGGCACTGCAGGCTACCCTTTTATACTGGGCTCCTGCCTTCATTGGCGCCTTTTACTGCCCACAAAGAAATCCGCAGCAGTCCCAACAAAGCTCCATTGAGCTCCTCACTCCCCCTCTCTCACTCACTCATTCCGTTTCTCCTGCCGCTGCAGGTTGCCCATTTGTATTGGGCCCCTACTTGCATTGATGCCTTTTTCTGGCTACAAAGAAATCCACAGCAGTCCCGACAGAGCTCCACTGAGCTTGCTCACTCCCCCTTCCTCACTCGCTCTCTCATTATGTTTCTCCCGGCACTGAATGCTGCCCTTTTGTAGTGGGCTCCAGCCTGCATTGGGGCCTTTTTCTGCCCACAAAGAAATCTGCAGCTGTCCCGACAGAGCTCAGTTGAGCTCGGTCACACCCCCCTCTCACTCGCTCAATCTTAATCTGTCCCAAACACTGATTTCCCACAGCTACTGTGCTATTCTGTGCCAGAAGTGCAAAAACATATTTTGGCCAGGATGTGAAAAATGACAGTTGTACCATTCATAAGGAGGTGTTAAAAAATGCCAGTGTTGAAAATCTGGGGTGACAATATTACAAATCTGCGAAGCTACAAGGGTGCATGGAAACTGCACAACACACACTTGTAACAGTCCTTTGATGGACTATCATCACCAAATTTGCAACATAGGCTTTTTGAGAGCCCACCTCATGATCACTGGCACTGTCATTTCATTACTTGGTCCTGAAAGGTGATTCCACGCAGTAATCAAGAAATCACCTTTTGGGACTGAATAACACCATGACAGTGCTTGAATTCCTGAGGAGGGGTCCCAAAACTCCCATGTTGAAAATTTGGTGCCAAAATTCCAAACAATGCCTGAGATATGCATCAAAGTTGAAAAAACCCTATTTATGCCATTATTCAGCTTACCAGCATTTCTTCAGTTTGCGGTCAGCTTTGAAGAGTGCAGACATGTTCCTGGTCCACTGAAGATCATTGCGCAGGGCTCTGGAGGTAAGTATGGGGAGAGGGGAGGCAGGGTGCACAGATGGTGGGTGCGGGTTGTGGGAGGGGGCAGGGAGACCGTGAGGGACTGTTTTCTTTTTTTTTACAGGTTAACAAAAAAAAAATCCCAGCATGCCAACTGAGTGTTTTTTTTGGGGGGGCAGCTGTAGCTGATGGGGATTGGGAACCCCATCTGCAAAAAAGGGGGGGCAGAAGAGCTGAGTGGGATTGGGCACTCGCTCTGCACAAATCTACTGTTTTTTTGTGGGGAGGACAATATGCCAATGGGGAATGGGCTCCCCTGTCAGCAAATCAAACTGGGAGGGGGGACATAATGCCAATGGGGAGTGAACTCCCCATCTGAAACATGAACTAAGATGGGAAATGAAGCCTACGGGGAATGGGGCCACCGTCGGCAAACAAACACTGTTGTAAGGGGGCACATGCTGCCGATGCAGATTGGGCACCCCAGTCGGCAAAGAAACAGCGGGAGTGGACATGATGCCGAAGGGATTGGGCACCCACTCGGCAGACAACAGAAACCGATGAGGACTGGGTTTCCTGTCGGAAAGTGGGGTCGTGGGAATGCAAGGGACCGCCCTGCAATGACAGGTCACTCCCTCATTGCAGTGGAATGGCTGACCCTGCAATGATGAGGCAGCCCCTGATTGCAGCAGCTAAAACTTTTCAAGGTTGTGGCATGCTGGCTGAACTAGTGTCAGCAGCAGCATGCCACCCCATTGGAGAAAGCAGGCCAAGCCTCAAAAGGCAGTGAGGGCATTGGCCACAGTGCCATGCCTCCACAACCTACTTCTACAGCAAGCTGCTGCAACATGTTTCTTGCACATGAGCGCAATCAACATAAAAAAAGACGATGAAAGACAAGGTGCAGCAGAAGAGGCGGGAGAACAAATAGAGGTCGTGGAAAGAGCACGGAGGACAAAGAAGAGAGAAATGAACAACAAGTAATTCATTTATTGGATCACATCCTGCAGAGTGGGCTGAGTTTCATTCCAACACTGCTGGTAAATGACTCAAATATTTGTAGATCTGCACAAATTCTTTAGGGAAATAAAACTGAGGCTGTTTATTTCTAAGAGGGAAAATCAGGAAGCAAACATGGGTGGAAACACTAACACAGGAACTGTTGCACTGTGTGAAGATCTGGACCATCTGTTACATGCAGTTGACACCACAGATTCCACACCTGCAAATCAAGTGGCCATTTTACCTGATATATCTGAGGATATGTTTGTTGATTTTGACAATGATTGATTGAGTTTGGACGCATTGAACAGAAGTGGCCAACTGCAAGATTTTTCTCCCGTATATGGGGGCTGGGATGTGCAATGACGGCCAGGGTCCACCCCACCCATGACATGCTGGTATTGGTGCTGAGGTGCACCCGGCTTCCACCACATGTCCCTAGTGCACCAAACACATTCCCACCCTCCCCCAAAGAAGGAGAGCAGTCGTGGGATGTTCTATCCTTCTCCCCCAGCCAGCCCTTCCAGTGACCTGGGCCCATTCCCAAACTCGGGTTGCTGGCACCGCAGGTTGGCACCTTGCCCCTGCACCAGTGGGCTGGCCTTTTTGCCCATATGTAAACAACCCAGCTATCTTTCCTTTTGAGAAAACTGTTAGCAAATAAGTTAAAGGCATCTTGAACAGTCAAGCTGACCCCAGACACTACAATTTGAATAGCAAAGAAAGGAAAACTCTGGACTTATTATCAGCTAATGATTCTATAATAATTAGACCTGCTGATGTTGGGGGGTAATATTGTGATATTGAATACATGTGACTATGAAAAAATGGTACTAGAATTGTTAAACAGTGAATTTAACTATGCTAAATTGAGCTTTGATCCTACAATAGGTTTCAGAAAGGAGCTATTTAATACACTAAGGAAAGCTCTAGATAGGGGTGAGATCACAGAAAAAGAATGTGATTACTTATAACCTGATTGTCCTGTTGTACCAGATTTGTATGCTCTACCTAAAATTCACAAAATTGGAATAATCCACCAGGAAGACCAATAGTTTCAGGGTGCAATTCCCTGACTCAGAATCTGGGAATATTTGTGGATTTTTTTCTGCAGTTCTTTGTACATTATCTTACGTCTTGTATTAAAGACAGCTCTGGACTGTTAGATAGATTACAGGAACTTAAATGGGAAGAAAATTGCACACGGATAGGGATAGATGTTGAGGCCCTCTGTACATCCATAAAACACCAGCAAGGTATCTCATCGGTTAGATTTTGGCTTGAATCAGTAAGATGTGGAAAACATACCAAATGAATTTGTTATAGAACTGATTGAATTCATATTGTCACACAACTGCTTTGAATTCGTTTGACAATTTTTCCAACAGAAATGTGGCAGGGCTGCGGGTGCAGTCATGGCATCTAGCTATGCCAACCTGTTCTTAGGTCACTGGGAAGAAGAAACAGTATTTAACAGGGACACTAATCCTTACCACATGCACATAAAGAAATGGTATCGCTTTATTGATGACATCTTGTGCATGTGGGAAGGAGACAAAGATACCTGAATTCATTGAGTGGCTTGGTGAAAATGATTTTAAGATTTACATACACCACTGGTGAGAAGTCAATAGATTTTTAGATTTAACATTGATTGGTGTTGCAGAAAGCCACACAATAGAGAGCAAATGTTTCAGGAAGCCTACTGCCACAAAGTCCCTCTTATTAGTCACAAGTGCCCACCATCCTAGACTTAAACATTCAATACTATATGGCCAGCTCCTGTGTTCATGCAGAAACTGTAGCAAAGAGGAGGGTTTTACAATACAAGCAGATGAACTTAATAAAAGATTTGAGGCATGAGGATACAATAGTAAATTATTAGTTGAGACCAGGGAAGCAATGGAATCACTGCCAAGAGCAACACTGCTGAAAGAAAAGGACAAAAACAACACAACATCAACCATGCATCTTTGTGACTGAATACAATCATATTGCAGGCTGCATAGGAAATGCCTTATACCAAAATTGTCCTATCCTGCAAGGCGATTCAGAAGTGAGCCCGGTAGTGGGGGGTGGGCAAACCATGGGTCACATTTGGTAGCGCCAGAAATCTGGGGGACAGATCAGTACATGGTAGGATGCAAACACCTCCAGTGAGGGAACACACGTGGTTGTCTAGGAGATCACGTGGCTTCTATAGATGCCTGAGATGCAATATCTGCAAATTTAGTTCCAACTTGAAAACATTTTGCCATCCTCTACAGGACATCAAGACTGTAGAGATTCGAGAACTAATAACATGTGATACTGCATATGTTGTTTATGCTCTTTGGTGCAGTTGTAAGTTGCTAAATGTAGGCAAAACAGTGAAACTATTGAACAGAGAATACAAGAACATGTGTGCTCTATTTTACATGGGGAACAAGACACACCAGTTGGGACACATTTTTTTAGAAACATAGCTCTGATCCAGAGTGCCTTAAGTTTGTAGGGCTTGGAATGGTACCCCCTTTATGAAATGGAGGTAATAGATCTAATTTACTATTACAAAAAGAAAGTCAGTGGATTTATAAACTTAACAGTATTGAACCCACAGGCATGAATAAGAAATGGGATTTAAAGCGTTTTTGTGTTGCTTGCATGCTTGTGCAATAAACACATTGCATCAGGTTTGTTTCACAAGTGGGTTGTGGAGGCGTGGCAGTGTTGTGGCGATTGGCAGCAGCCCATTCAGGGGCCGGTCTCTGCCTCCACCAATAGAGTAGCATGCTGTCGATTAGGGCCCTTAAAGAGCATGCTACAATGTGTCAAGAAATTCGGCCACGTCACCACGCTATCAGCTGTTTTGGTGCATTACAAGCTACCAAAACAGCTGATTGCAGGGTGTCCCCACTGTGAAGACTTCTCCATTGGCCTTTCACAATTCCCAGGAAGCCAATGGAAAGCTGCCAATTGCTTTTCAGTGTGCCTTCCTGGTGAAACATTTCAATTAATAAAAAAATTAAAAAAGCCAATGGAGTGCCCAATGCCCCATCGGCATGACCCCTCCCCAGTTTATTTGCCAATGGGGTAGCCCAATCCCCATAAACATAATGCACCCCCCATGGCTCATGCATCCCCCACAGCACACTGTATTGCTGATGGGGGTGCCCAATCCACCGTCAGCTCCACTGTCCCCCCCAAACAAAGTTCCATCTGCCACACTGGAAGCCCACAGCAGCGTGTCAAAAGTCTCCTTGGCCAATGGGGTGCCCAATCCTCCATCAGCTTCACAGCCCCCCCAAAACAAACTGCCTGGTGCTATGCTGGGAGTTCACCCCAGTGTGGCAAAATTCCCCCGTCATCTTTAAAAAAAAAACCTAGAAGAAAAAAAAGTCCCTGGTTGATTCTCTTGCCCCTCCCATAACCTGTGTCCATCCTCTGCATACCCCAACTCCCCACACCTCCACCTCACCCCATACTTACCTCCCTAGCCCAGTGCGATGATCTTCGGTGGACCGGGAACATGTCTGCACTCTTCAAAGCCGACCGCAAACTGAAGAAATTCTGGTAAGCCGTATAATGGCAAAATTGTTTTTTTCAACTTTGGTGCAATATCTCGGCCATTTTTGGGAATTATTTGACCAAATTTTCAACAGGGGGTACTTGGGACACCACCTCATGAACTCAGTCACTGTCATTTTGTTATTCTGTTCTGAAAGTGATTTTCGCAGTCACTGTGCAGAACCACCTTTCGGGATCGATTAACAAAACAACAGTGACACTTTTCATGAGGTAGGCCCCCAAAAACCCTATGTTGAAAATTTTAACAAATTCCCCCAAATGACTGTTTTACGAGTGTGCTTTGCCCAGTTCCTACGCTCACTCATAAATTCAAGCATTTTTAATATTTGCACTCCAGATTTTCAGCATTGCCATTTTACCACATCTCCTTATGAACAGTACAACTGGCATTTTTCACATCCCACTTGAACTGTGTTTTCGCTCATATAGTGCACAGTGGCATATGGTCAGTGTGCAAAATCAATGTTTGGAACAGATTAAGAGAATCACAGTGACACTGTTCATGAGCAGGGGTCTTAAACTAGCTATGTTGAAAATGTGGTGACAAAAGTCCATAAAATGACTGTTACAAGTGTGCATTGTGCAATTTCCATGCACCCTCATAAGTTCAAGAATTTGTAATCTTTTCAGTCCAGATTTTCAACATTACCATTTTTCCACACCTCCTAATGACCAGTACAGCTGCCATTTTTCACACCCTGGCTGAAACGTGTTTTTGCACTTCCAGTACAGAATAGCATGGTCGCTGTGAGAAATCAGTGTTCAGGACAGATTAAGAAAATCAGTGACACTGTTCATGAGTGGAAGTCCCAAAATGCCTATGTTGAAAATCTGCTTTAAAAAAATCCCCAAACTAATTACATTATGGGTGTGTTGTGCAATTTCTATACACACTTCTGACTTAGCTATTTTTTTTTATACTTTCATTCCAGATTTTCAACGTTGCCATTTTTACACCTCCTCATGAACAGTACAGCTGTCATTTTTCACATCCTGTTCGAAATGTGTTGTTGCACCTGTGGCGCCAAATATCGCAGTCGTTGTGCAAAATCACCTTTTGGCTAATGAATTGATCATTTCACTGCTCATGCGGTGGGATCACAAAAAGCCCATGTTGAAAACATGGAGTAGAAATACCAAGAAATGCCCAGGATGTTAGGGTTTTTGACCATAATACCCTCCCCTGTAGGGACTGGCAGGCATCAGGGGTGTGACCTGGCACTGTCCACAGTAATGCTCATGCCATTCCACCCCCACCCTGCAGCCAATGGCAGGCATCGAGGTGTGTCTTGGACCCTTTGGCCCCAGAGTTCACCCCATTCTCCTATACTGCACCCATTTCAGTGTATTTCCTTATGGAATGAGGTGAGTGTAAAGCCTAAACACTCCAAAGCACACCCCGACACTTGTTAAGTGTCTGCAAGGTAGGGTGAGGTGATATGGCATGATGGTCATGGGTGACGACCCAAAGGCACACCCCAATGCCAGTCCATCTCTGCAGGGTGGGGGTGGAGTTGGCATCAGTTCAATGCTTCACTGCCATTCCTATACTGCATCTGCCTAACTCCTGCACTTCCACTGCTAATGACAGCAAGCAACACTTGGCATTGACAAATGCTTGTTTAATTAAGCAATGAGTGGACAAGTTGTTAAAATAAGTACAGGGTGAACTTACAAAGCTCTAATATGTTTTTTTCTACTTTCTCCCAAATAGGTATTCATGACTTTGGCAAAATGGATGAATACTTGATGAATACACTAGCAAATAGCCAAAAAGGAGGGGTGGAAGAACAATGGAAAAAAATCAAAACTGCCATCATAGAGGCAACAAGCCTTTGTGTGAAACAGATAAAGAAAACAAGGAGTAAAAAAACACTATGGTTCTCAAAAGAGGTGACAGAGAAGGTTGAGGAGAAAAAGGCTGCATTCAAAAGGTATAAGGAATCACAGAAGGAGAACGACAGGGAACTGTATCAGTTAAAGCAGAAAGAAGTGAGGAAGGCAGTCAGAAAAGCAAAAGCCCATACCGAGGAAAAAATAGCCAATTCAGTTAGGAAGGGAGATAAAACCTTTTATAGGTACATTAGGGAGCATAGAAAGTTTAAGGGAGAGGGGAGGTGGGCAGAGGGAGACAGTGAAAAGGCAGAGTTACTGAATAAATACTTTTGCTCAGTATTCACAAAAGATGATGAGGAGGAGTTACCTAAACCAGACAATAGAAACACTCTGGGTAGGGGGGTTGACACCAGTCCATTTACAGAAGAAAGAGTCCTGAAATAACTCCTAAAACTCAAGGTGGATAAAGCAATGGGGCCTGACAGGATTCACCCCAGAATCCTAAAAGAATGAAGGGAGGACCTAATGACACCACTGACCACACTAACAAATCATGAGAGGATGGGGTGGTACCTGAGGACTGGAGGAGGGCAGATGTGATTCCCCTTCACAAAAGTGGGAGCAAGGCAGAAGCAGGAAACTACAGACCTGTAAGTTTGACCTCAGTGGTAGGGAAAATGATGGAATCACTTCTGAAAGAAAGAATTGTTGAGTACCTAGAGGCCAGCGGGGCACTGGACCAAAAGAAGCATGGTTTTAATCAATCAATCATCAATCAAAATTTTATTTATTAAGCACTTTTCAATAAATCAAAGCACTGATACATAAGAGTAAAATAATAATAATAAATAACATAAAACAATAAAATGAGCATAAATTAATCTATCAGATGCTAGTGTAAATAAGTCGCTTTTCAGAGACCTCTTAAATGATTCCATGGACAGGCGCTCTCTAATCTGACAAGGTAGAGAATTCCACATGGTCAGGGCCATAAAAGAAAAAGCCCTTGCCCCAGATGATTGAAGACAAACCCTGGGAATCTCTGGCAATCCCTTGCCAGTGGAGTGGAGTGGGCGGAGAGGGCGGTAGGGACAAAAGAGATCTTGCAGGTAGCCCGGGCCCTGACCGTGTAGGGTCTTATAGGTCAGCAATGCGACCTTGAAGGTGATTCTCCACCACACTGGCAGCCAGTGTAGTTCGCGCAGCACAGGTGTGATATGGCAAGTTCTTGGTAACCCAATCAACAACCTGGCTGCTGTGTTCTGCACCAGCTGCAGGCGACGGAGATCCACCCCTGGCAAAGCTAGATTTACAGCAGGAAGGTCATGTCAGACGAATCTAATAAATTTCTTTGACTGGGTGACCAAAGTAATAGACCAGGGAGGGCTGTGGATTTGGCCTACCTAGACTTTAGCAAGGCATTTGACAGTCATGCACAAAAGATTGATAATCAAGTTAGCCAGCCTGGGAGTGGGTCCCAGGGTGGTAGCCTGGGTAGCAAACTGGCTGTACAACAGGACACAGATGGTAATAGTGAATGGAACACATTCCAAAGAAAGGGGGGTCACTAGTGGAGTACATCAGGGCTCAGTACCAAGTCCAGTCCTCTTTAATATCTTTATAGGTGACATTGCAGAGGATCTGGAGGGAAAGGTATGCCTCTTTGCAGATTACACAAAGATCTGTAACAAAGTTGATACACAGGGGGAGTAGAAAGGGATGAGAAGGGAATTGGCAATGTTGGAGGAATTGTCAGACATACAGTACTGTATGGCAACTTAGATTCAATGCAAAGAAGTGCAAAGTAATGCACCTGGGAAACAAAAACCCAGGAGAAGAGTATACAATAGCAGAGGAGGTACTAACAACAACAAAAATGAAAAGGGTAGTCATATCAGATGATCTAAAGGTGGGTAAGCAATGTGAGAAGTCTGTAAGGAGAGCTGGGGGATACTGGGATGCATAGGAAGGGGCATCACAAGTAGAACAAGCATTTGTCAATGCCGAACGTTCACTTGCAGGTATTTGCAGTGGTGTTTGGCACATATGGTGCTTTACCCTATTGCCCTGTGCGATTGCTGGTATTTGCACAATAAATTTTCAGCATGACCTTTTTGTTACCCCCACCTCATAAAAGCATTTGAGACCTCTGCTGATGAACAGTCCCACTGTTATTTTGTTAATCTGTCCTGAGCGTTGATTTCCCATCAGCGACCACACTGTTGTGCTCTACATGTGCAAAAACACAGTTCGGGCAGGATGTGAAAAATGACAGCTGTAGCATTCATAGGGAGGTGTGAAGGGATGGCAATGCTGAACATCTGGAGTGAAAATACAACAATTTCTCGAACTTACGAGCATACATGGAAACTGCGCAATGAACACTCATGACACAGTCATTTTGTGGACTTTTGTCACCAAATTTTCAACATAGGCATTGTGGGACCTCTGCTCATGAACAGTGTCACTGTGATTTTCACAATCTGTCCTGAGCATTGATTTCTCACTGTGACCACACCATTGTGCGCTGGATGTGCAAAAACACATTTCAGCCAGGATGTGAAAAATGTCAGCTGTACTGTTCATAAGGAGATGTGAAAAAATGCCAGTGTTGAAAATCTGGAGTGAAAATATTTCAGATTCTGGAAGTTATGAGTGTGCGTGGAAACTGCACAACGCACTCTCATAACACAGTCATTTTTTGACATTTTTTCACTAAATTTGCAACATAGGATTTTGGGAGCCCACCTCATTAACAGTGACACTATTGTTTAGTTAATCAATCCCAAAAGGTGATTTTGTGCAGTGACCATGAAATCACATTTGGGGACCGAATAACTCACATGACAGTAACTGAATTCATGAGGTGGTGTCCCAAGAACCCCCTGTTGAAAATGTGGTGCCAAAATTTGCAAAAATGCCTGAGATAGCCACCTAAGTTGGAAAAAAAAATTTATGCCATTATACAGCTTACCATCATTTCTTCAGTTTGCGTTCTGCTTTCAAGAGTGCAGACGTGTTCCCATTCCACTGAAGATCATTGCGTTAGGCTCCAGAGGTAAGTATGGGGCGATGTGGAGGTGGGGTATGCAGAGGGTGGGTGTGGGTTTGGGAAGGGGGCACAAGACACAGCGAGGGACGGTTTTCTGTTTTCACAGGTTTTAAAAAACAAAAGATGTTGCAGGACAGTTTTCCCATTTACAGGGACAATGGGCATGCTGGGGTGGGCTCCCAGCATGCCACCTGGGTGTTTGTTGGGGAGGGCCTGGAGACAATGGGGTCTGTACACTCCATCTGCACATACAATGTGTTTGGTGGGGGCAATAACAAGGGAGCAGGGTAGTCGGCAGCAGAGGGAGGAAGTGGGAGGGATTTTATTAGCAGCCAGAGGGAAAATGGTGACGTCAATATGCTAAATACACACACGTTACCACCACTAATTGCAGTGATGCTTTTCTTTTAACTGAAGACCACTGCAGCCAAACTGCTGTCATAGACAGCTCATGCAGCCATTAGTGCAGTAGGGCTGCACACGTTAAACTGTGGACTGTATTGGACAGGAGGGTCACACACCTTCAAAAGTCATACAGTCCCAAAGCGTTCCTTGCACATGTACAAGCGAATGCAAAATAAACAAGCATTTGTCAATGCGAATGTTGCTTGCTTCTATGTGCTGTTTAGGTATTTGGAAGTCATTGAGTGCAAATATTGAAAATTTGTGAACTTCTGACGTGCGTAGGAACTGCGCAATGCTGCGCTCATAAAACAGTCATTTTTAGGAATTTTTTCAACAAATTTTCAACATAGCCATTTTAAGACCTCTGCTCATGAACAGTGTCACTGTGATTTTGTTAATGTGTCCCATACATTGAGTTCGCACACCGACTGCGTCATTGTGCACTACATGGGCGGAAACACGTTTGGGCAGGATGTGAAAAATGACAGCTGTACTGCTCATAAGGAGGTGTAGTAAAATGGCAATGTTAAAAATCTGGAGTAAAAATATTGAAAATTCACAAACTTACGAGCGTGCGTAGGAACTGCACAATGCACGCTCATAAAACAGTTATTTTTAGGAATTTGTTCACCAAATTTTCAACATAGCCATTTTACGATCTCTGCTCATGAACAGTGACACTGTGATTTTCTTAATGTGTCCCATACACTGAGTTCGCATACCGACTGTGCCATTGTGCGCTACATGGGCGGAAACACATTTTGGGCAAGATGTGAAAAATGACAGCTGCACTGCTCATAAGGAGGTGTGGTAAAATGGCAATGTTGAAAATCTGGAGTGGAAATATTGAAAATTCCCAAACCTAGGAGCGTGCGTGGGAACTGTGCAATGCACACTTGTAAAACAGTCATTTTTAGGAATTTTTTCAACAAATTTTCAACATTGCCATTTTAAACCCTCTGCTAATGAACAGTGTCACTGTGATTTTCTTACTGTGTCATACATTGATTTCACCACCGACTGCACCATTGTGCACTACATGGGTGGAAACACGTTTTGGGCAGGATGTGAAAAATGACAGCTGCACTGCTCATAAGGAGGTGTGGTAAAATGGCAATGTTGAAAATCTGGAGTGAAAATATTGAAAATTTGCAAACTTATGAGCATGCATAGAAACTGCACAATGAACACTCATAAAACAGTCATTTTTAGGAATTTTTTCACCAAATTTTCAACACAGCCATTTTAAGACCTCTGCTCATGAACAGTGTCACTGTGATTTTGTTAATGTGTCCCATACATTGAGTTCGCACACCGACTGCGCGATCGTGCGCTACATGGGTGGAAACATGTTTTGGGCAGGATGTGAAAAATGACAGCTGTACTGCTCATGAGGAGGTGTGGTAAAATGGCAATGTTGACAATCTGGAGTGAAAATATTGAAAATTCGCAAACCTACAAGCGTGTGTGGGAACTGTGCAATGCACACTCGTAAAACAGTTATTTTCTAGGAATTTTTTCACCAAATTTTCAATATAGCTATTTTAAGATCTCTGCTCATGAACAGTGACACTGTGATTTTCTTAATGTGTCCCATACACTGAGTTCACACACCGACTGTGCCATTGTGCGCTACATGGGCGGAAACACATTTTGGGCAAGATGTGAAAAATGACAGCTGCACTGCTCATAAGGAGGTGTGGTAAAATGGCAATGTTGAAAATCTGGAGTGAAAATATTGAAAATTCACAAACTTATGAGCGTGCATAGGAACTGCACAATGAACACTCGTAAAACACTCATTTTAAGGAATTTTTCCACCAAATTTTCAACACCACCATTTTTAGACCTCTGCTCATGAACAGTGTCACTGTGATTTTCTTAATGTGTCCCATACATTGAGTATGCACACCAACTGCGCCATTGTGTGCTACATGGGAGGAAACATGTTTTGGGCAGGATGTGAAAAATGACAGCTGTACTGCTCATGAGGAGGTGTGGTAAAATGGCAATGTTGAAAATCTGGAGCGAAAATGTTGAAAATTCGCAAACTTACGAGCATGCGTAGGAACTGCTCAACGCAGACTCGTAAAAGTCATTTTTAGGAATTTTTTCACCAAATTTTCAACACAGCCATTTTAAGACCTCTGCTCATGATCAGTGTCACTGTGATTTTCTTAATGTGTCCCATACATTGATTTCGCACACCAACTGTGCCATTGTGCGCTACATGGGCGGAAACACATTTTGCATGAGATGTGAAAAATGACAGCTGTACTGCTCATAAGAAGGTGTGGTGAAATGGCAATGTTGAAAATCTGGAGTGGAAATATTGAAAATTCGCGAACCTACAAGCCTGCGTAGGAACTGCGCAATGCACGCTCATAAAACAGTAATTTTTGGAATTTTTGCACTAAATTTTCAACATGGGGGTTTTGGGACCCCTTCTCATGAATGATGTCACTGTCATGGCATTATTCGGGCCGAGGTGATTTCGGCGCGGTGACTGCGAAATCACCCTTCCAGGCAGAACAACGCCGTGAGCAGTGACATCGTCATGAGAAGAGGTCCCAAAACCCCATGTTGAAAATTTGCAAATTCCTAAAAATGCCTGAGATATGCAATAAAGTTGAAACCCCCTATCTAGCCCATTATACAGCTTATCGGCATTTCCTCAGTTCGCGGTCAGCTTTGAAGAATCAGAACATGTTCGGTCCACCAAAGATCGCCAGCATAAGCTCCTGAGGTAAGTATGGGGTGAGGAGGTGTGGAGAGCAAGGTGCACAGTGGGTGGTGTGGGTTGTGGGGGCTGGGAGAAAGCACCGTGGGACCATTTTATTTTCAGGTTAAAAAAAGATGATGCGGGACATTTGCCATGCCAGGGTGGGCTCCCAGCATGGCACCAAAGCTTGGGGAGGCATTTGGGGGCGTGGAGCCGGCAGAGTTGGGCACCCCGTCAGCAGAAGGGCCGGGCGTTTGCCACGCTGGGGTGGGCTCCCAGCATGGCACCAAAACTTAGGGGGCATGAGCAAACTACCAGTGCTGTGTGCATGACTGTGTTTTCTTTAAGCGAAGACCACCGCTTTCATACAGCTCCCACACCCATTGGTGCAGGACCACCACGCCTGCTCAATGGAGCAGTGGATTGAACAGGAAGGCACACCTCCAAAGTGTGCTACTCTCCCAAAATGTTCCTTGCACATGCATGCAAGCAAGCGTAAAAGGAAAGTGGTTATCCTCTGTACAGACAGTGGGTGAGACCCCATCTGGAGTACTGTGTGCAGTTTGGAGACTTCATCTCACTAAGGACATAGACAGGATGGCAGCAGTCAGAGGGCAACTAAAATGGTGCAGGGTCTGCATCAGAAACCATATGAAGAAAGCTAATATATATATATATATATATATATATATACCCCTTTATGAAAGGAGGGATGGGAAATGATAGAAATGTTCAAATACCTCAGGGGAATCAACAAAGTCCCTGAGGGTAGCATCTTTCAGAAAAAGAGATGTGTAAGAACAAGGGGGTACAATTTAAAGATAGAGGGGTAATGTGAGGAAGTCTTTTTTCATGGACAGAGTGGTGGACGTATGGAACTGCCTTCCTGGAGAGGCTGTGGGGTCTAAAACAGTGGAGGAATTCAAACATGCATGGAACAGACATAAGGCAAATATAGTGGGGGTGGCAGGAAGTAGGCTGTTGGTTAACTAAAATCTGCAACTTATCCAGTAGGTAGGGAAATGGGCAGACTGGGTGGGCCAAGTGGTCCTTATCTGCCATCAAAGTCTGTTTCTGTATGTGTACTGTCTGAACCTCCAGGGTTCCACACTGCAGGACTGACTTACTAGGAGGTCCTAAGATATGGAATTACCCTCACTACTTCACAGTTGCCATGAAAAACCATTAAGTTGCCTTGGCTGATACTAGGAGGTTTGGATACCTGTCCCCTTTTCTACCTGTCTGTTTTAGTTAATGAAATCACACTTTTTTTTTCTGCATAAAGTTGAATGTTCTAATAGACTCTGTTAAACTAGATTATATTAAGTAAACATGAATCAGAGTGCTATATAACACAATTTTTATCTCTTTTGTATTTTAAATAATTAGGAGATATACATTCTTAGTAAATACTAAATGAAATAAAATAAATTATTGTCATAACTGTGTTAGAGTATGTAGCTAGCACCATCTAGTGACATAAAAAAGGTAGAAAAGGATTTTAATTTTTTGTGTGACTTTAAGTATTTACTCTTGATGTGATGCACCTGTTCTGTTTATATGTATATAATAGAAGCCCTTCGCATAAGCTCCACCACCTGAAGAAGACTCGTCTTGAGTCAAAGCACTGGGGAGCTACGTAGTATATTACTGTGGACTGCTGGATCTTGTAAGCTTTAAATTAAAAAGCTTTAAACAGTGACCTTGGAATCCCTCTCTATTTATTTCATCAGTCTGAGTGCAGTAACAGCTCCTGGTTCTGTTGGTTTGTCTGGGGAAGGCCACCCTGTATGCTACTGTACCAGTCTAGTGGGGAAACCCAATTGCGGCACCACTTTGTGGATTTACTACATGGTGCAGAAGTTACCTGGTAGGCTGTAGCCAAGCTGTTAAATGAAATACTGGACAATCCTAATGCTGGACTATCACTGATGGAGCTCCATGGGGTCAATCCTTGGTCTACACTCTTCTCCTTATTTATCAATGACTACCCTTAAATTGTGGAGAAGCAAAACCAAACCTTTATGCTGACGATGCCGTACTGTACAGGAACAGTAATGTCACTGCAGACATTCAGCAAGGGCTCCCAAAGGACTTTGCAATGTTCAGTAACTGGCCATCATCTAACCACCTAGTGCTCAATACCAAGAAAACAAAGACCATACTCTTTGGGCCCAGAAAATTAGGGACCAACAGGACGGAGCTCTTAAAGATTGCTAATATGAATGGGAATGCATTGGAAGTCATAGACAGCTTTAAGTACCTTGAAATGTACCTCAACCAAGACCTTACACTAAAACAGCCCTCCAAATCTATACACCAGAAACTAGGCCTACTGTACAGGCTTAGGGCATATCTCCCCAAAGAAACATGCCAGACACTGGCCAACTCCATTTTACTTCCTTCGCTCCTCTACAGTGCTCCAGTGCTATCATCCTTGAAGGAAGCAGAGCTCAGCAGGCTCCGTACACTGTACCACATGGTCGGCAGATTCGCAGCCCAAGCTGACAGCAAAGAGCACCACTGCAAAGCGCTCTCCTCAATAAGCTGGCCCCACCTTGACAGCAGGCTTAAGCATCCCTTGCTCTGCTGCATGTTCAAAATCTTGAACAACTGCCTACCACACCTTCAGGACTTTGTGGTGCACATACAGCAAACCCAAACTCTCCAGGTAACATCACAACCTACTCTGAAAGTACCAAAGGTGTGCACTACTGCTGGAGACAGGTTCTTTGCTTTCAGAATAACAGTACTGGAATAATCTCTCCCCTTCCCTGCAGAACAGCCCCTCACTCTCTGCATTCAAGCACTCACTAAGAGCACACTTTGCTAACACTACCTGCACTTGTTCAAGCTAACCAGCACTTATATCAGATATCTAGTGAGCCTGACCAATTGCTCCCCTGAACTAGTAACCTCCCAACTTTTTGCTTGCACCCTAGGCTACCAGCACCATACCATGTGTTTTCTGCACTTCCTAGGGCTTTTCCTTAATCTATTACCATGCTTGAATGATGTTTCCTATTACTGTTCATTGTTGTTAACTAATGGGCCAATCCTGTATTCTGAGATCAGTCTCTGAAATGCTTATGTGCTACTCAACCTCTGTAATGACCCTTTTGTTCTATTTGGGACTGTTATTCCTGAACTCTGTACCTTGTACTGTTAGTGTCGAGTGTGTTTTACCATACATGTCACTAATCCGGTTCACCCTGAAAAGGGATCCTTAGTCTCGCTAGAGCACACCTGGTCAACTCAATTCAATAAATAAATAAATAAATATGTCAATGATAAACATGAAAAAGTATTCTTCTCAATGGCTTTAGCTAAATTAAAGGTCAATATTTAATTTGATATTTTTGTGTAGCTGAGAGAGACATGTGCATCAATGTTTGTCAAACACAAGTCAGAAAATGAAAGGAGATCATGCCAGAATTCTTGTTTTAATAAATAATTTTTTTATTAGGCAGCAAGAGAAACATAGATTATCACGACAGGTTATAAACACATAATGGGGTGCAGTACTGCCACTATAGTTAAGGTAACTGGTGAGTGTCATGTTAAACTCATGCAAACATACATTATCAAGGCAGGTTATAAATACATTATAGGGTGCAGTACTGCCACTATAGTTACGGTAACTGGTGAGTGTCATGTTAAACTCATATGAACATACTTTATTAAGGCAGGTTATAAATACATTATAGGGTGTGGTACTGCCACTATAGTTACGGTAACTGGTGAGTGTCATGTTAAACTTGTACGAACACACGTTATCAAGGCAGGTTATAAATACATTATAGGGTGCGGTACTGCCACTATAGATAAGGTAACTGGTGAGAGTCATGTTAAACTCGTACGAACATACATTATCAAGGCAGGTTATAAATACATTATAGTGGTACGGTACTGCCACTATAGTAATGGTAACTGGTGAGTGTCATGTTAAACTCGTGCGAATATACATTATCAAGGCAGGTTATAATTACATTATAGGGTATGGTACTGCCACTATAGTAATGGTAACTGGTGAGTGTCATGTTAAACTCATACGAACATACATTATCAAGGCAGGTTATAAATACATTATAGGGGTACGGTACTGCCACTGTAGTTAAGGTAACTGGTGAGTGTCATGTTAATCTCATACGAACATACATTATCACAGCAGGTTATAAATACATTATAGGGTACGGTACTGCCACTATAGTTATGGTAACTGGTGAGTGTCATGTTAAACTCATATGAACATACATTATCAAGGCAGGTTATAAATACATTATAGGGGCAGTACTGCCACTATAGTTAAGGTAACTGGTGAGTGTCATGTTAAACTCATACGAACATACATTATCAAGGCAGGTTATAAATACATTATAGGGGTACGGTACTGCCACTATAGTTATGGTAACTGGTGAGTGTCATGTTAAACTCATACGAACATACATTATCAAGGCAGGTTATAAATACATTACAGGGGTACGGTACTGCCACTACAGTTACGGTAACTGGTGAGTGTCATGTTAAACTCATACGAACATACATTATCATGGCAGGTTATAAATACATTATAGGGGTATGTTACTGCCACTATAGTGAGGATGGCCAATGAGTTTCATGTAAAACTTAATTTTGTGTTTGCTGTTTGCAGAAAGGTGATTTTACAGATTTAAATGAAACTTTCAGGATATGTTGTTCGTGACAGAATCCACAATCCCCGAAAGCTTCATATAAATTGGTTCTGCATTTGTAGAGATAGTAAAGTGTGAAAAAGTATTCAATTTTCCATTGATTTCAAAGGGTTTTATTTGTTGCATTTTTGCTGTCCTCTAGGGCAAAAACTAATCTTTAAATAGTGAAATTTTGTATGCTTGTGTAGGTTGGTGGGAAACGATTTCCTGAGGGGATTTGGTGTTTGGGAGTTTTTGAGATATTTACATTTGAAAAAATCCTGTTTTTAGCTTTAAGGAGTTAGCTCTGAGAATCGTGTCTGAGTTAATTTACCACGTAAGTAGAAGGGTTTCAATGTGCTTGAATGGAGATTATATTGGTGTCAGTATTTTGAAGGCTGAAAAGGTTTGTTTTCATGTCAGAAAAAAATATAAAAGGTTACATTTTAAAAGTTGGTGTGGATATGTGGATTGCTGTGACAGTTTTTCAAGGGGGTTAAAAGCTGATATCTTATTTAGTCATTTAGCTATTTAAGTTTAAACAAGCATTTGTCAATGTTGACTGTTGTCTTGCTGACATTGGCATTGGTAGCGCAGGAGCTGAACAGATGCGTAATAGACATGGCAGTGAAGAATGAAAGTAACGTTAAAACCCACATCACCCTACAGAGACTGACAGGCACTGAGGTATACCTTTGGGCCTCGGCTATAATGTTCACGGCATTTCAGATCACCCTACCCTGCAGTGCAACATATATGTTGTGCCTTGGGGTCCTTGGGCCTTACACTCACCCCATTCAGCCATAACACTCATGGCATTTTACCTCACCCTATCCTGCAGATACTGACAAGTACTGAGGTGTGTCTTGGGGTATTCAGCTTTACACTCACCCCATTGCACAGAACATATGTTGAAATGGTTTGCAGCATAGGAGAATGGGGTGAACTGTGGGGCCAAAGAGTTCAAGGCACACTCGATCACTATCAGTGGCTTGAGGTGAGGATGGTATGGCATAAGATGACAGCTAGCAATGCTAAGACACATCCTGATGCCTGTCAGTCTGTATCAGGGGCGTCATGGTTAAAACCCTATTGCCCCAGCTGTTTGTTGGTATTTCACTACAAATTTGCAACACAACATTTTGTGACCCCACCTCATGAAAGTGTTTGGGACCTCGGCTGTTGAACAGTGGCACTGTGATTTGTTAATGTTAATCTGTCCGAACGTTGATTTCTCACAGCGACTAGCCATTTTTTTAAACTTCTGATATTTTATTTATGTCCATTTCATTTTACATTCAGTTCCAACAGACATCTTTTAAGACATGTATACATTAAATCAATCCATTCTTATTCATTCCTACTCTTTTCTTATCATCTATCATTCTACCACTTCTGTTTTATATAAACGAAACAGTTCTCAGTTCCAGCAGTAGAGTCCATTTATGGGTTCACATTATTATGCCCAAGGCTTTTCGTTGATAGTTTCAGTTTTTCATAATGTGACCTATGAGGATGTCCCAGTCTAGTGTTCAAATCCGTTTCAATTCCTCCTCTTGATATTGTCAGTTCTCTCCTGGGAGTTTAACTTTCTCAATCCACTGCTTTTCTTATTAATATGTGAATATTTTGTTTAACACTTCTGATCACAAAGAAAAAAAAACTTTTTCCCCCCTTTCCCTCCCCTTAAAAAGAGAAGAAAAAAAGGAAAAAAAAAAACATCAACTCTTTAACTTCATATCAATTGATATTACAATCTTATATTGAAAGTGTTTTTGTATACATACCGATACTGGTACATATACAGTATATCTTTATATGTGTGTCTCCATCCCTGTTTCCCCCACAAACTCTCCTATCTCCATAAGCCTCTCTCTCCTCCTCCTGTTGCCTTTCTCTAACCCTAATGTCCCTGTTAACCCTCAGTCTCTAGTGCTCCTACCTGCCCTCCTGCCCTCCCCTCCTTCTCTGCCACTGCCCATCCCCCTCCCTCCTCCTCCACTCACCCCATATGCTCCTCTCCACCTCACCCCCCATCTAGACACTACCTTTCCTAACTCATTTGCTCCCTCAGGCATCTTATCACTCAAGCCTTCCCAGCCTGTGCTGCACTACCCACCCCCTGTGCTATGAAACCCCCCTTCTCTTCCTATCGCTCCCGGCGTTAACTCTTCTTCTGCCACCCTCTGTCCAGAGCGGCTCTCCTCCTTCTGCTCCTGACTGGTAACATACATCCCAATCCTGGTCCAGATTGCAAAGGCTCCTCAAAGGAATCCACTGGACTTCATATTGCTTCCATGAACATATGTAGCCTCCTTAAAAAATTCGACTCTCTCAATTGCTGGGTTGCGGTTCATAAACCTGGCGTTATCTCAATAGTTGAAACTTGGCTGGGAGACTCTACCCCTGACTCCCTGGTCTCACTCCCTGGCTACTTCCTCTATTGGGAGGACCGTGTTGGTAGGCGAGGTGGAGGCTGTGTCATTTATGTCAAAGACCCTCTCGTTGGACTTGCCCTCCCAGCCCCGGTCCTTGACTTCAGGGCTCAGGCCCTAACCCTAAAACTATCTCCTGATCCCTCTAGGGGTCCCATCTACCTGACTACAGTGTACATACCTCCAAAAAAACAAGCACAAGCACTAGGCCCACTAATCAATTATCTTACCTCCCTACCCCACTCCTCCGACCAAATCCTTGTGGGGGACTTGAACATCAGTTGGCTTAGCCCTTCATCCACTTCCTCCCATGACACCTTTGCAGCCATCGACCTAACCCAACTAGTCTCCCAACCCACTAGAGTGAATCCTAGAATGGGCTCTAGCACACTCCTGGATGTGGTCCTCACAAACCGCCCTAACCGCATCCGCAATATCCAAATCCTCCCAGACTGCCTTAGCGACCACTCCCCAGTTCTCTTCTATTGGTCAACCTCCTTGCCCAAACCCACAGCACAAACTACCCTTGACGACATCTTAGACCTGGTGGGCTGAAAGGCCTTATGCAACTCCTAACCCTCATAGACTGGTCCCCTATATTAAATGCCCTGGATATTGACACAGCCCTACCTTCTTTATCCACACCTTCAACTCTGCTTGCGACATTTTGCACCATATCTGCATGCGGTCCAAAGTAAGGCATGCCCCTGGAGTACACCCACCCTCGCCAACTTCTTAAGCACAGGGACAATCTATGGCACATTGCCATGAAACAGGCTGCCCAGCTGACAGGCTGGCCTATGCTGCTGCCGGAACAAATGAACATGGGCCATCCATAAGCGAGGCTGAGCACTATCAAGCTCCCTCACTTCCCTCATGGGGGAATGCTAGGACCTTCTTGGGACAACATTAAGCAGCTGAATGGTGGCAAACATTCCCCCCTACCTTCGCTTATCAACATTAATGGTTCGGTCTCCTCAGACCCTGTCCTTATTGCCAACCACCTCAACAAATCTTTCACAGACCTTAGCCGGGTGCTCCCCAATAATTTCTTCACTCCCCCTCCCTCCAGGTCTGTCCCTATTCTCCCACATCCCTTGTTTTACTTGCACCGAGTCACTGCCCAGGAAGTCAGACCTTACCTACTCAAGGCCTTAAGTAACACAATTGTGCAATGACTCCCTGATCCCAGTCTTCTCTGTCAGGTTCTGGATCGGTTACCTCACCAGTCACCAGCCTCTTTAACAAATCCCTCTGCCTAGGCAATTCCCTCTGCCTGGAAGATAGCTACTGTCACCCCAATACACAAGGGTGGTGATAGGATCCTCCCTAGCAATTATCGACTATCTCAATCCTCTCTCCTCTCTCAAGGCCTTAGAAAAATTGGGCCACCAAATCTCTGAATACCTCAATAAATATAGCATCCTCTGCCCAGAACAACATGGTTTTAGAGCAGGCCACAGCACAATACCTGCCCTCCTGGAGTTCTCTAACTTTCTTCACACCTCACTGGACTCTGGCTCCCTAGCAGGTGCAGTGTTCATTGACTTATCAAAGCCTTTGATACTGTCTCCCACCCTCCTGCTAGCTACCCTTAGTCACTTAGGCCTTGCCACTGGGCCTGTTTTCTGGTGCTCCAGCTACTTGTCAGCCGCTCACAATGTGAAAATCAACAGAAACTTTCCAGCACCTGCCTAGCAGCTCTGGAGTCCCTCGGGGCTCCATTCTTGATCCTGCTCTTTTCCCTTTTCTCAACTCCTGCCCAGTGCATGTCTGTGTAAAATCCTTCTTTACGCAGATGATGCTGTACTCTTTGCCTCCGACCATAATCCCATCTCACTTCAGGATTCTCTGCAGAAAACCTACAATGACGCAGAAGCCTGGTTTACTGAGCACAGACTAGTAATTAATCTAAAGAAAACCAAAACCATGCTCTTTATCCACCCCCAAAATAAATCCAGTAACTATCCTCTTGCAGTCCACTCCACCTCTAAACTCCCTATTGAGCTAGTTCACTCTTACAAATACCTAGGTATAACCTTTGACCCTGTCCTCTCTTTTCATGCCCACATCTCTGCCCTTGCCTCAGCCTCTAACACTCGGCTGGGTATCCACTATCATCATAAAAACTGCCTCCCCACAGATGCCTTCTGACTTGCAGTCACCTCTGTTCTATCTCTGATGAGACCCATAGCCTACCTGAGTATGGTGCAGCAGATCAGACTGCCCTACACAAGATCCACCTCACCTTAAACAAGGCCTGCAGGCTCATAACTGGGGCTCCTAGTCTAACCCACTTGCCTTCTTTACACCATGGTTAATTTACTCACCAACCTAGATGGCGCCTCAAATACCAAACCTGCCTCCTAACAAAAAAATCACTCCTTGGGATATCCCCACCGGGTCTGTCAACCACTATCCACCATGCAAACCCTACAGTGCATACCCGTATATCCCGCAAAACTGCACTGGTTATACCGAGGGCGAGAACCTCTCAAGGTCAAAGGGCTTACCCCTACAGAGCCCCGTGTTGGTATAATGCCCTCCCTGCCAGAGTCACTGATGCCGCCTCGTTATCTTATTTTAAAACTAGCCTTAGAAATCACCTGCTCTCAACACCCAGCTGTGCCTGCCTCTAAGCCTCCTCCTATCCTTCCAGACAAAGCTCACTGAGCCGCTCTCTGACCTTCTGTCCAGCTCTACCTTTACTTGCTACTATCTTCCCCACACTCCTCTTCTGATGTCCTCCACCCAGCCTTACCTTTATTCTGCCCACTGAATCAATCTCCATGTAACTACTGTATATTGCTTACTCTGTAAAGCGCACATGTAAGCCTGTTGTATACTGTGTTTGACATATGCCTGTATTTTTGGCTGATTCCTTAATGTACTCTGATTTTTTGTCTGCCTTGATGTTTGTTCTTGCACTGTTTTGTCCTCACTGTGTCGAGGTACCTTTGTAAATGAGCCTGTGGCTCAAAGGTTGTTAAACTGATGCTCTAATAAATAAATAAATAAGCTGTTATCCTCCAGTTAATCACCTCTCTCTTCTTATTTTGTTTCCTTCCTTTTAACTCTCCTCTGCACTTCCCATACCCTCCTCCCTTCTTATGCTCCTGTCCCCTTTCCTCCCCCTTCATCTAACCCCTCTTTCCAGCAATACCAAGGTCTCCAGATTTCTAGGAATCTATATTTTCTTAGCTGGATAGTGTATGTTATGTTCTCTAGTCTTTCCATTTCTTCCACTTTAGAGATCCATACCTAGAGAGTTGGAAGTTCTTGCTGTAACCATTTGGTTGTGATGCATTTTAGTGCAGCAAGCCACAGTATCTGAAGCAACTCCACCTTTCTCCTTTTTTGTGAGGAGAGGGTTGGCATTCCTAGGACTAGGTCTTGAAACGTGTGTGGTATTATCACTCCTTCCAGTTGGATCATAACTCCCTGGACTTGAGACGAAAATCTCTGTATTTTTACACATCCCCAGAAAATATGGTAATGAGTACTCTGTGTCTCCCCACATACCCGCCAACATACCGAGGATGCTTGAGGATTAAAGTGTTTGGTAATCATTGGAGTACAAAAGTAGCAGGTTAAGATTTTCCAATTAAATTCTCACCATATTATGGCTGAAGTTACCTGCCATCCTGTCTGTACATGATGCTCCCAATCTCCCTTCTGTATGGTCCCTTGTAATTCCATCTCCCACCTCTTTCTGATATCTTCTAACCCAGGAGTTTCCTTTTTTTCGTAAGTATCTTGTACAGGATGGAGAGGTAAGGCAACTTATCTTTAATTCTTCTAGAGTCCTACCAAAATTGCTCCAGGGGGGTCAGCTCTCTATTGATTTTTTGAAGATTATCTCCAGAATTAATAAAGTGTCAAATCTGAAGATATCTAAGCGACTGAGCCATTTTTCGCCAGATGTGGGAAAACACAATTCGGGCAGGATGTGAAAAATGAAAGCTATACCATTCATAGGAAGGTGTGAAGAGATGGCAGTGTTGAAAATCTTGAGTGAAAATATTAAAAATGCATGAATTTACAAGCATACATAGAAACTGTGCAATGCACACTCGGAACAAAGTCATTTAGTGGAATTATTTCACCAGATTTTCAAAATAGACATTTTGGGACCTCTGCTAATGAACACTGTCACTATGATTTGTTTCATCTGTCCTGATCATTGATTTCCACAGTGACTGCACCATAGTGCACCACTTTGTGTGAACACACATTTTGGGCAGGATCTAAAAAATAACAGCTATGTCTGTTCCTAGAGGATATGCAAAATTGACAATGCTGAAAATGTTGAGAAAATATTACAAATTGTCAAAGTTACAAGTGCATGGAAACTGCCCAACACACATCATCATCTTCGGATGAGACATTAAACTGAGGTCCCATCTGCCTGGACTGGTGGTAGTTCAGGTGGATGTTAAAGATCCCATGGCGCTTATCGAAAAGAATAGGGGAATTTTCCCGGTGTCCTGGACAAATTTCCCTCATTCACTACAAATACCACCAACAGCTTAATCTGGTTCAAGGTCAGTTGGCATTCATCTGTATCCCTGTCCCCCGGGTCGTGCCTGAAAATAGGCAGGATTTGTCTAGTGCACTTACCAGGTCAACAAAAATGAAATAAAAAAAATAAAACATAGTAAGTTTAAGGACTTTTGTCACCAAATTTTCAACATAGACATTTTAGGTCCTCTGTCCATGAACAGTGTTGCTGTGATTTTTGTAATGTGTCCTGAACCCTGATTTCCCACAGTGACCGTGCTATTCTGCGCCGGTAGTGCGAAAACACATTTTAGCCAGGATGTGAAAAATGACAACTGCACTGTTCATAAGGAGGTATGGAAAAATGCTAATGTTTAAAATCTGGAGTGAAAAATATTACAAATTGATGAAGTTACGAGTGCATGTAGAAACTGCGCAATGCACTCTCATAAGAGTCATTATTTGTAATTTTTTTCACCAAATTAGCAAAATAGGCTTTTTGAGAGGCCAGCTCATGAATAGTGACACTGTCATTTTGTTACTCGGTCTGGAAAGGTGATTCCTCGCAGTGACTGCAAAATCGCATTTCAGGACTGAATAACACCATGACAGTGATTGAATTCATGAGGAGGGCTTCCAAAAACCCCATGTTGAATATCTGGTGGCAAAAGTCAAAAAAATGGCCGAGATAGCCACATAAGTTGAAAAAACCTCATTTATACCATTATACAGCTTACCGGCATTTCTTCAGTTCGTGGTCAGCTTTGAAGAGTGCAGACGTGTTTCATGTCCACTGAAGATCATTGCACTGGGCTCTGGAGGCAAGTATGGGGTGAGGGGATGTGGGGAGGCAGGGTGCACAGATGGTGGATGTGGGTTGGGGAAGGGGCCGCTGAACTCAACGAGGGACCATTTTCTGTTTTACAGGTTGAAAAAAAATCACAGGATGGTTTATTTTTTACAGAGGCATTTGGCTCGCTGTTGTGGGCTCCCAGGGTGCCACCTGAATATTTTTGGGGGCTGTGGCCATCAGGGGATTGGGGCCCCACCAGCCATACAGGTTGGGGTCACATGAGCCAAGGAGGATTAGCACCCTGGCACCTCAGAAATGAGGGGAACATTAAGCCAATGGGGATTAGAAACCCCCATCAGCAAACTACCTTAGGAGGGCATGCTGACAGGGGAATTTGGCACCCCATCACTGCGTGGGGGGGTTGCATAAGTTGAGGGAGATTGGGCACCCCTTGGCACACCAGAAATGTGGGGGTACATTAAGCCGACGAGGATTGGGAACCCCCATTGGCAAACTACCTTAGGCGGGGGCATGCTGACAGGGGGATTGGGCACCTCTGTCATTGAGTGGGGGGTTGCATGAGCCGAGGGAGACTGGGCACCCCCACAGCACACCAGAAACTGTGGGGTACATTATGCCGATGGGGATTGGTTACCCCCACTCACAAATTAACTTAGTTGGGGCATGATGACAGGGGGACTGGGCACCCCTGTTGGCTTTCAGAGGGACAGTAAAAGGCAATGAATGTCCCTCAGCTTCTGTGGGGACTGTGAGAGCTGATGGGGAAGCCACCGCCATGTTGCTTGACCAGGCAAGGCAGGCAGTTATTGGCTGCTGCAGTCAGGGACTGCTCTGTTGCACTCCCTGATTGCAGTGGCTTATTTCTCTCAAGGTCATGGTACATTTCTTAACTGCTGTCATAGACAGTGTGCTAAGCCATTGGTGCCACAGAGCCCAGCCTCAAAAAGCGGTGGTACCTTTGGCTGCAGCAGGACCGCACCTCCGAACCCGCTTCTCCACTGAAGCAACCACAATATGTTGTCTGCACTGTGCATGCAAGACAACATAAAAATGAATCTGAAGAGTGTGAGTGACAGTGAAAGAGAAGAGAGCGGCTTACTTTTAACGTTCACTTGTGTTCTTCAGTGACCATCATCCAACAGGTGCCGGCAGCCTGCTGTGCCAGAACATGCACAGAAAATTTGAAATAAGAAATAAAAAGCAAGGTTGAAGGGGTGAAATTTATATTAAGCAAACATTTGTCATATAAGGTAAATGGGATTTTGCTTCAGTAATGTATGGGCCCACCTCTGTTCTCTTCACAAGTTCAAAACACTTAGGTATGCTCAGAACACGGAGGTCACATCCTCCACCTTGGCAAAAACGTTTGGATGACCATGTCACTACTTCATTTTCATATTGCCAGTGGCTTTCAGCTTCCTTATGCTGTAAAGGACAGCTTTTTATGACCTTCCAAGCTAGGCAGAACTCAATTTGAATTAGAATCCATTCTTATGGAGTGACATGATGTTATCCTTTTCCACTTCACTCAGTTTGAATATTTGGAATTTCAACACAGCTGCACCAAAGTGGACTTCACTTGCATAAAGTTCACCAATCGACCTGTCTGTACACACTATTGCTGTAGCCTGATACTCTGACAAACAGGTCTAGTGTGTTGTCCAGTTAGGGTTCAATGCAGTTTGTTTTTCAAAATGTTGGCTCCTTGGCTGCATTGTTGCATGACTTTACATGCATTGTGAAACTCTGGTGACTAAGATTGTGCTTTCTCTTGATTGGAGGATGTCTCACTTGCTTAAAGTATCTGTCACCCTTGCCTTGGTGGTAATAGGCCACAGATGGGATGTTGGAGGCAACTGTTGGGGTCTTGATTGGTGATGGGAAGGGGTTCTTGCATTAACCAGATCATATGGGGGAGTGGTGGTGGTGTTGAAAAGGTTTTTTCTAGGAATACAACCAGATTTAGGTTAAGGATCTAAGCGCGCTGTTGCTGATGTTTGTTTCAGGTATCAGGCTAACCAAATGGTGTGGGGTAAACAGTTAGTTTTGGGTATTGGGTTACGGTTTGGGTTGGATGAAGTTTGAGGTCAAGCAAAAACTATGGCGGGGTTTAGGCTTTGGTGTTTTGGTCCTGGACAGTCATAGATGGAGGGACCAGTTAGGCTTGTCAGATGCTGTTAGAGCTGCAGCTCTTGTTTTATTTTGGAGACCAATAATATAAGTTCTGGAGAGTGGAATGAGAAATAACTTCAGTATTGCATGAGGGGTGACACTTTGGTAGATCAAATTTTGATATGGCTATGAGAAATGCAGAAAATTATTTCCCTATAATAGCTTTCTCTCATAGCTCATGTTAAGCGAAGGTTTGTGATTTCTTTGCTACACAATTTCTCCGATACACAATTCTTTTGGAAACATTCCTTCATTCTTGTCAATTCCTTCTGATTATTTAACTGTTGTTGCAATCCTAACTAGTGTTTATCCTGAATTACTGTCACCTGTTTACTTTTGCCCTTTTATTGTTAACTGACCCATTTCTTTATTGTTAATGCTGTGGAAAACTTTTCTGTGAATTTGCCCTACTGATTTTTTGTTGCTGACCCCTGTATTGACTGTTAAAATTAATAAAACCTGGGTCACCCCTAAAAAGGGACTTCTAGTCTCAGCTGGCCCACCTAGCCAAAAAAATCCAAATAAATAAACAAATAAACTTTACAAGCTCATTTAGTGGCATTTTTGAGTTTTCCAGTGGTACTATGTCTGTCTTAAGTATACGGAGAGTATATTTGGACAGATTGTGTCCCATCCTATGATTAATACAACCCGATGTGTAAGACATCATATCCTTGCATAAAGGAACACATATAAGAGCTGTTAGTTACAAATCCAATAGCAACCGACTGCCACAAGTCAATTTTATAACCATTTAGAGTGTATGTGTTCTTTTAAATTAAGCAGTGAGCTCTACAAAGATGGGTCTCAGTTGGACCCCATCTATTTAGATTGAGCTCACTGCTCAATTTAAAATAATAAACTCTACATGTTTAGTAAACTGAATTGGAGCAGGGGCTGTGAACCCTAATGCCCACCCCATTACCTGAACAAACAATGGCAGATGTGATGTTTCTTCATGCAAGGAAGACCTCACCACTGATTCATCAAGACTCTAGAGATGCCAAAATCCTAAAGTTTTTTTTCTGTTTGCTGTTTGGAGTGGGTGGGGAGGTAGGGTTGGAAACCCTAATGCCACATTTCCCTACTTTTGCGGCATTATCTTGACCCCTAACTGGTGTATTAACGTAGTTTTTCAGCAAAGCAATATACATTATACATGTGGAAAAATGTCATTCAAGATTCTAGCGTTATCAAGACTTCTATATATCAGGCTATTATACAGTAGTATAATAGGGGGTTGGTAGCACCCCTATAGTCAGGGTTGAGTATGGTGCTCAATTTTAAACCCCTAACTTTGTATCTTAATAACATTGGCAACAGTTGACTGAATACTCCCAAAATTTAAATGTGCAATCACAATGCCATATTGTTAAGAATTGGAAAGTTTAATGATGGTGCCTTGTGTGATCACTATGCTCTGGATACCCCTTTAGAGACACTTTTTTCCCTATATGTAACATGTTTTTGGGGGTGGGGTTGCTCTTATGTACAACCTAAGTGGTGCTGAGTTTCTCTATTACACTTTCAGGGTAGAAGCTGTCTGTGCTGAGGTGGTGCTGTTCAAAGGTTTCATTAAATAATATTCAGTGGTTTCAGAATCACAAAGATTTAAAATTGTGTTTAGGATACCTGTCTGGTCAGAACCAAAGAATTTTAAGTTTGTGAAAGTGTTTTTAGTTAGCATCACACAGATGTCACGAAACGAAAACACTCCTCACAAACAAAAAAATGTTTTCTTCAGTTCATCACAGCTGCCATTATCGTTTTCCCAGACTAACAAAGGCTACATAAAATGATGTATTTAAAAAAAACACTAAACTTAGCTAAACAGAACCCCTTTAGCTACATTCTAGTGTCTGTTTTTTACAAATAATACAAGAAACACCTTTACTGTGCACCCCAAAACCCAGGGTGCCCAGCTTAGTGAGAGGAAGTGCTTACCCACATTCTGTGTATGAGAACAGTGGGACTTTCTTAAATGCTAAAGCTGCAGCTGGAAGGCATGCTGCCAGCTTCAGCTGAAGCAGTGAGCTGGTGATCGTCTGTCCATCTTTCTTCCTTCCTTCCTTCCTTCTCTCTTTTCCTCTGTCTAGCTATATGTCTGTCTAGCTATCTAGCTATCTGTCTATCTCAAATAATTGTCCAGCAGATTGGGGTGCCCGGCCTGGCACCACTTCATTCTCCCCCTATCCTCCAGGTTGTTTCCCACCCTTCCCAGTATTTACTTATCTTTTAATTACCAAATGTAAGTGGACCAGGGTGCCAAACCATGGTACCACTTCTTTCTCCCCCTCCCTTCCAGGTTGTTGCTTGCCCTTCCCAGTATTTATTTATCTTTTAAGTACCAATTTTAAATGGACCAGGATGCCCAGCCATGGTACTACTACTTCTGACCCCCTTCCCCTCACCTCCAGTTCACCCTTCTCCTTTAGCAGAAAAGTAGCCCAATTTACCCAATCCCCAGTGTCAGAATGCATTTTAAAATAAATAAACTGTCCCTTGGTGGTTTTTTGTAACTTGTAAAACAAGAAAATGGTCCCTCACTGACCTGATCCCTCCCCACCACCACCCTCCTCATCTCCCCTCAACATCCACCACCCCACCCAGCACTCACTGAACTTGTGTCCCATGGCATAGATCCACACTCTGATTGAAGACAATCTTGCTGCTGGAATCAGTGGCTGCATGACGAGAAAATAAGGCACGTGTGGTATAATGTACTTCATAGAGGCAAACTCTGATTCATGATTCTGTCAATAATGAATATTTTGCAAATTTTCAACAGCCTTTTGACACCCACCTCATGACCAATGGCAGTGGAATTATAAAAATCTGTCCAGAAAGGCAATTTTGCAGTCACTTTGTGAAATCACCTTTTGGGTAGGATTTGAAATTGTCATCATGTGTGTTCATGAGGTGGTGTCATAAGAAGGCTATGTTCAAAATTTGGAAACAAAATATTCAAAAATAAAGTTACGAGCTTACATTGAAAGTATTCTACACTCGCTCATAACTTTGGTGATTTTAAATATTTGAGACCACAAATTTTCAAGAAAGTCATTATGGAAAAGAGGAGCAAAAGTAAGGATATGGGGATGGGGCTGGGGAAAGGACCTAGTGTGAGGGAAGGCACAAAAGGCAAAAGGCAAGGTATGAGAGGGTGGAGAGCCAGGAGGGGGGAGGAGATGGATGAAGGGAAGGGGAGGAGAGCAAGTGGTGGGGCAGGGTGGGGAAGGTAGAGAATGGAGTAATTGGGGAGGAGGTGGAGAATGTGTTAGAGGGCCTAGTGGTACAGTTTGCAGCTGCTTACATTGGTGAAGTGGTGGTAATTTTCATTTAAAGAGGCCAAGCTTATTCTCAGCAGAGACATCTGGGGGGAGACTACTCAAAAGGGAGGGAGCCCTGGTGTAGAAAGAGTATTGGGCTTGGGTGGTTCACCAGAAGGAAACCAGGAAAGAGGTTTTATTGGAGTTGCGAGTGCAATGGAAGTAAGGGGTGGGCAAAATGTAGGACTGGGAGTCCAGTGGGGTAAGACCAAGACAAATTTTCTTTACTTGATGCAAATCTGGTAGGTAATTCACCCATGAAGCTGGAGCCAATTAGACAGTTTGTAGAGATCACAGATATGTGTTATTTTGCCATCTCCAGTGTAAAGGTGACAGCACTTATTCAGGACTGTTTTTATTGTTTTTAAGCTAGTATCAGTGGCAGAACTGTAAAAAGTGAGGCCATAATCAATGACTGATAGAACTGAGCTGGTAGCGGCTGTGCGCATTGCCTCTGGAGTGAGGCAGTAGCGATAGTGATAAAGGATCCCTATCCTGGAGGGTGTCAAAGGATCCCTGTCCTGGAGTTTATGGGTTTGGAGGTGGTATTAATGTGTGAATTGTAGGTAAGCAAGATGTCAAGTGTGATACCAAGGTATCTGAACTCATGGACTAGTTCAGGTGGGATATGGTGCTTGTTATGGATGGTGAGGCTGGAGGTATTATGTTTGCTATGGGGGTATAGAAGACATGGCCTTGCTTTTTTTAGTTCATCAGTAGTTTGTGTTGTTCAAACCAGGTTTCAACAAGGCTAAATTGGACTGACGGTCCTATGAGAGGAGGACAAGGTCAGTGTTCGAACATCCGACAGCGCAATTCCCATGTCTGTTTACAGCTTCAGGTCCATGCTGGAGCAGAACGTTAACCATGGGATCTTATTATATCAGGCAAGCAGTGCAATAATCTGCTTCAAATACGCTCTGGTATGTGCTGGGGCTTAACATTACCCATGGGGATCTTGGCAATATCAGGCAGCTCTACACACCTGTTTCCATACACAGCTCTGGTACATGTGCTAGGTATGAATATTACCCATAGGGATTGGCAATATCAGGCGTTATTCTTTGTCCATATACAGCTCTAGTCCATGCTGGGGCTGAATATTACCTACGGGGATCTTGTCAATATCAGGCAGCACTATACCTATGGTTCTATGTACTGTTCTGGCTTGTTGCCTGGACTGAATATTACACATGGGATCTTGGTAATATCCCATATCAGGTGGTGCCGCCATACCCGTTGTCCATACAGCTCTGGTATGTGTTGACTGAATATTACCCACGGGGATCTGGCCAATATCAGGCAGCTCTATACCTGTGGTCCGGGTACAGCTCCGGTCCATGCTTGGGCTGAATATCACCCAATGGGGATCTTGGCAATATCAGGCAGCACTCTAACCATTGTCCATACAGAGCTCTGGTACATGCTGGGGCTGAATATTACCCATGGGGATCTTGGCAATATCAGGCAGCGCTATACCCATGTTTGTGTACAGCTCAGGTCCATGCTGGAGCAGAACATTACCCATGGGGTTCTTGGCAATATCAGGCAGTGCTTTTCCTGTTAACCATACACAGCTCTGGAATATGCTGGGGCTCAATATTACCCATGAGGACCTTGGCAGTATCAGGTAGCTCTATACCCATTGTGCATACACAGCTCTGATCCAAGCTGGGGCTGAATATTACCCATAGGGATTTGGCAATATCAGGCAGTACTATACTCATTTTCCATATTCAGCTGTGGTCCATGCTGGGGCTGAATATTACCCACGGGGATCTTGTCAATATCAGGCAGCACTATACCTATGGTCCATGTACTGTTCTCGTCAGCGCTGAGACTGAAAATTACCGGTACCCATGGGGATCTTGGCAATATCCATATCAGGCAGTGCTATACCCGTTGTCAATATACAGCTCTAGTATGTGCTGGGACTGAATATTACCCACAGGGATCTTGCCAATATCAGGCAGCTCTATACCTGTTGTTCTACAGCTCTGGTACATGCTGGGGAGAATATTACCCATGGATCTTGGCAGTATCAGGCAGTGCTATTCTCTCTCTATACAGCCCTGGTCCATGCTGGGACTGAATATTACCATGGGTATCTTGGCAATATCACTTGAGCTATTCCATTGTCCATGTACAGCTCTGGTCCATGCTGGGAGAATATTACTCAATGGGATCTTCGTGCTGTCAGACAGCTCTATACCTGTGGTCCGGTATATGCTATGGGTTCCATGCTGGGGTTGAATATTACCCAATGGGGATCTTGGCAATTTCAGGCAGCATTATCCCATTGTCCATACACAGCTCTGGTACATGCTGGGGCTGAATATTACCCATGGGGATCTTGGCAATATCAGGCATCTCTATAGCTGTGGTCCATGTACAGTTCTGGTCCATGCCGGGGCTGAATATTACCCATGGGTGATCTTGGCAATATCAGTCTGCGGTATAACCATTGTCCATGTACAGCTCTGGTCTATGCTGGGGCAGAAAATTCCCCATGGGTATCTTGGCAATATCAGGCAGCTCTATACCCATTGTCCACTTACAGCACTGGTACATGCTGGGGCAGAATATTACCCATGTGGATCTTGGCAATATCAGGCAGCGCTATATCCACTCTCTATATACAGCCCTGGTCCATGCTAGTGCTGAATATTACCCCTGGGGATCTTAGCAATATCAGGCAGATCTATTCCTGTGCTCTACATAAAGCTCTGGTCCATGCCGGGGCTGAATATTACCCATGGGGAGCTTGACAATATCACGCAGTGTTATACCCATTGTGCATATACAGCTCCGGTCCGTGCCGGGGCAGAATATTTCCCATGGTTATCTTGGTAATACCAATTGTCCGTGTACAGCTCTGGTATATGCTGGGCCTGAATATTATCCATGTGGATCTTGGCAATGTCAGGCAGCGCTATACCCATGTCTGTGTACAGCTCAGGTCCATGCTGCAGCAGAACATTACCCATGGGGATCTTGGCAATATCAGGCAGTGCAATGCACATTTTCATATACTGCTCTGGTATATGCTGGGGCTCAATATTACCCATGGGGATCTTGGCAATATCAGGCAGCTCTACACCTTTTTTCCATACACAGCTCTTGTACATGCTGGGGCTGAATATTACACATAGGGATTTGGCAATATCAGGCAGCGCTATACTCCTTGTCCATATACAGCTGTGGTCCATGCTGGGGCTGAATATTACCCACGGGGATCTTGCCAATATCAGGCAGCTCTATACCCATTGTCCACTTACAGCACTGGTACATGCTGGGGCAGAATATTACCCATGCGGATCTTGGCAATATCCCATATCAGGTAGCGCTATACTCTTTGTCCATATACAGCTCTGGTATGTGATGGGACTGAATATTACCCACGGGGATCTTGCCAATATCAGGCAGCTCTATACCTTTCATCCATATACAGCTCTGGTACATGCTGGGGCAGAATATTACCCATGGGGATCTTTGCAATATCAGGCAGCTCTACACCTGTTTTCCATACACAGCTCTTGTACATGCTGGGGCTGAATATTACACCTAGGGATTTGGCATTATCAGACAGTGCTGTACTCCTTGTCCATATACAGCTGTGGTCCATGCTGGGGCTGAATATTACCCACGTGCATCTTGCCAATATCAGGCAGCACTATACCTGTGGTCCATGTACTGTTCTGGTCAGTGCTGGGACTGAATATTACCCATGGGGATCTTGGCAATATCCCATATCAGGTAGCGCTATACTCTTTGTCCATATACAGCTCTGGTATGTGATGGGACTGAATATTACCCACGGGGATCTTGCCAATATCAGGCAGCTCTATACCTCTCATCCATATACAGCTCTGGTACATGCTGGGGCAGAATATTACCCATGGGGATCTTGGCAATATCAGGCAGCGCTATACCCGTTCTTTATATACAGCTCTGGTCCATGCTGGTTCTGAATATTACCCATGGGTATCTTGGCAATATCACGCAGAGCTATTCCCATTCTCCATGTACAGCTCTGGTCCATGCTGGGGCAGAGTATTACTTATGGGGATCTTGGCAATATCAGGCAGCTCTATTCCTGTGGTCCGGGTACAGCTACGGTCCACGCTGGGGCTGAATATTACCCAATGGGGATCTTGGCAATATCAGGCAGCACTATACCCGTTGTCCATACACAGCTCTGGTACATGCTGGGGCTGAATATTACCCATGGGTATCATGGCAATATCAGGCAGCTCTATACCTGTGGTCTATGTACAGTTCTGGTCCAAGCTGGTGCTGAATATTACCCATGGGCATCTTGGCAATATGAGGCAGCTCTTTACCTGTGGTCCATGTATAGTTCTGGTCAATTCTGGGGCTGAATACTACTCATGGTGATCTTGGCAATATCAGTCTGAGGTGTAACGATTATCCATATACAGAACTGGTCTAAGCTGGGGCAGAATATTACCCATGGGGAGCTTGACAATATCATGCAGTGTTATACCAATTGTGCATATACAGCTCCGGTCCGTGCCGGGGCAGAATACTTCCCATGGGGATCTTGGTAATACCCATTGTCCATTTACAGCTCTGGTATATGCTGGGACTGAATATTATCAATGTGGATCTTGGCAATATCAGGCAGCGTGATTCCCATGTCTGTGTACAGCTCAGGTCCATGCTGGAGCAGAACATTACCCATGGGGATCTTGGCTATATCAGGCAGTGCAATTCCCGTTTTCCATATACAGCTCTGGTTTGTGCTGGGGCTCAATATTACCCATGGGGATCTTGGCAATATCATGCAGCTCTACACCTGTTTTCCATACACAGCTCTGGTACATGCTGGGCATGAATATTACCCATAGGGATTTGGCAATATCAGGCAGTGCTATACTCATTTTCGATATACAGCTCTGGTCCATGCTGGGGCTGAATATTACCCGCGGGGATCTTGCCAATATCAGGCAGCACTATACCTATGGTCCATGTACTGTTCTGGTCAGTGCTGGGACTGAATATTACACATGGGGGTCTTGGCAATATTCCATATCAGGCAGCGCTGTACCCGTTGTCCATATACAGCTCTGGAATGTGCTGGGACTGAATATTACCCACGGGGATCTTGCCAATATCAAGCAGCTCTATACCTCTCATCCATATATAGCTCTGGTACATGCTGGGGTAGAACATTACACATGGGGATCTTGGCAATATCAGGCAGCACTGTACCCACTCTCTATATACAGCCATGGTCCATGCTGGGGCTGAATATTACCCATGGGTATCTTGGCAATATCACGCAGAGCTATTCCCATTGTCCATGTACAGCTCTGGTCCATGCTGCGGCAGAATATTACTCATGGGGATCTTCGCAATATCAGACAGCTCTATACCTGTGGTCCGGGTACAGCTCCGGTCCATGCTGGGGCTGAATATTACCCAATGGGGATCTTGGCAATATCAGGCAGCATTATCCTGTTGTCCATACACAGCTCTGGTACATGCTGGGGCTGAATATTACCCATGGGGATCTTGGCAATATCAGGCAGCTCTATACCTGTGGTCCATGTGCAGTTCTGGTCCATGCCGGGGCTGAATAATACCCATGGGCATCTTGGCAATATCAGGCAGCTCTATACCTGTGGTCCATGTACAGTTCTGGTCGATGCCGGGGCTGAATATTACCCATGGATGATCTTGGCAATATCAGTCTGCGGTATAACGATTGTCCATGTACAGCTCTGGTCTATGCTGGGGCAGAAAATTACCCATGGGAATCTTGGCAATATCAGGCAGCTCTATACCCGTTGTCCACTTACAGCACTGGTCCATGCAGGTGCTGAATATTACCCAGGGAGATCGTGACAATATCAGGCAGCACTATACCTGTGGTCCATGCTAGGGCTGAATATTATCCATGGGGATCTTAGCTATATCAGTCAGATCTATTCCTGTGCTCTACATATAGCTCTGGTCCATGCTGGGGCTGAGTATTACCCATTGGGATCTTGACAATATCACGCAGTGTTATACCCATTGTGCATATCATAGTCTCCGGTCTCGTGCAAGCAGAATACTTCCCATGGGGTTCTTGGTATTACCCATTGTCCATGTAGAGCTCTGGTATATGCTGGGGCTGAATATTATCCATGTGGATCTTGGCAATATCAGGCAGCGTGATACCCATGACTGTGTACAGCTCAGGTCCATGCTGGAGCAGAACATTACCCATGGGGATCTTGGCAATATCAGGCAGTGCAATACCCGTTTTCCATATACAGCTCTGGTATGTGCTGGGGCTCAATATTACCCATGGGGATCTTGGCAATATCAGGCAGTTCTACACCTGTTTTCCATACACAGCTCTGGTACATGCTGGGGCTGAATATTACCCATAGGGAATTGGCAATATCAGGCAGTGCTATACTCATTGTCCATATACAGCTCTGGTACATGCTGGTTCTGAATATTACACACGGGGATCTTACCAATATCAAGCAGTACTATACCTATGGTCCATGTACTGTTCTGGTCAGTGCTGGGACTGAATATTACCCATGGGGATCTTGGCAATATCCCATATCAGGTAGCTCTATACCCATTGTCCATATACAGCTCTGGTATGTGCTATGATTGAATATTACCCATGGGGTTCTTGCCAATATTAGGCAGCTCTATACCTCTCATCCATATACAGCTCTGGTACATGCTGGGGCAGAATATTACCCATGGGGATCTTGGCAATATCAAGCAGCTCTATACTCATTCTTTATATACAGCTCTGGTCCACGCTGGGTCTGAATATTACCCATGGGTACCTTGGCAATATCACACAGAGCTATTCCCATTGTCCATGTACAGCTCTGGTCCATGCCAGGGCTGAATATTTCCCATAGGCATCTTGGCAATATCAGGCAGCTCTTTACCTGTGGTCCATGTATAGTTCTGGTCAATTCTGGGGCTGAATACTACCCATGGTGATCTTGGTAATATCAGTCTGCGGTATACCCATTGTCCATGTACAGCTCTGGTCTATGCCGGGGCAGAAAAATACCCTTGAGACTCTTGACAATATCAGACAGCTCTATATCCATTGTCCAAATACAGCATCGGTCTGTGCAGGTGCTGAATATTACCCAGGGAGATCTTGGCAATATCAGGCAGCACTATACCTGTGGTCCATGCTAGGGCTGAATATTACCCATGGGGATCTTAGCAATATCACACAGTGTTATACCCATTGTGCATATACAGCTCCGGTCCGTGCCGGAGCAGAATATTTCCCATGGGGATCTTGGTAATACCCATTGTCCATGTACAGCTCTGGTATATGCTGGGGCTGATTATTACCCATGTAGATCTTGGCACTATCAGGCAGCGCTATACCCATGTCTGTGTACAGCCAGATCCATGCTGGGCAGAACATTACCCATGGGGATCTTGGCAATATCAGGCAATGCTATACTCGCTTTTCATATAGCCTGTATATGCTGGGGCTCAATATTACCCATGGGGATCTTGGTAATATCAGGCAGCTCTATACCTGTTGTCCATAGACAGCTCTGGTACATGCTGGTGCTGAATATTACCCTTAGGGGATTTGGCAATATCAGGCAGCACTATACTCATTGTCCATATTCAGCTGTGGTCCATGCTGGGGTTGAATATTACCCACGGGGATCTTGCCAATATCAGGCAGCAATTTACCTATGGTCCATGTACTGCTCTGGTCAGTGCAGAGACTGAAAATTACCCATGGTGATCTTGGCAATATCCCATATCAGGCAGCGCTATACCCGTTGTCCACATACAGCTCTAGTATGTGCTGGGACTGAATATTACCCACGGGGATCTGGCCAATATCAGGCAGCTCTATACCCGTTGTCCATATACAGCTCTGGTACATGCTGTGGCAGAATATTACCCAATCAGATCTTGGCAATATCACGCAGCTCTATTCCCATTGTCCATGTACAGCTCTGGTCCATGCTGGGGCAGAATATTACTCATGGGGATCTTGGCAATATTAGGCAGCTCTATACCTGTGGTCCGGGGTACAGCTCCTGTCCATGCTGGGGCTGAATATCACCCAATGGGGATCTTGTCAATATCAGGCAGCACTATACCCATTGTCCATACACTGCTCTGGTACATGCTGGGGCTGAATATTACCCACGGGGATCTTGGCAATATCAGGCAGCTCTATACCCATGGTCTATGTACAGTTCTGGTCCATGCCAGGGCTGAATATTACCCATGGGCATCTTGGCAATATCAGGGAGCTATTCCTGTGCTCTACATAAAGCTCTGGTCCATGCGGGGGCTGAGTATTACCCATGGGGAGCTTGACAATATCACGCAGTGTTATACCCATTGTGCATATACAGCTCCGGTCCATGCCGTGGCAGAATACTTCCCATGGGGATCTTGGTAATACCCATTGTCCATGTACAGCTCTGGTATATGCTGGGGCTGAATATTATCCATGTGGATCTTGGCAATATCAGGCAGTGCGATACCCATTTTCCATATACAGCTCTGGTATGTGCTGGGGCTCAATATTACCCATGGGGATCTTGGCAATATCAGGCAGCTCTATACCTGTTGTCCATACACAGCTCTGGTACATGCTGGGGCTGAATATTACCCTTAGGGATTTGGCAATATCAGGCAGCGCTATACTCATTGTCCATATACAGCTGTGGTCCCTGCTGGGGCTGAATATTACCCACGGGGATCTTGCCAATATCAGGCAGCTCTATACCCATTCTCCATATACAGCTCCATCCTGTGCCGGGGCAGAATATTTCTCATGGGGATCTTGGCAATATCAGGCAGCTCTATACCCATTGTCCATATACAGCTCTGGACCATGCTGGGGCTGAATATTACCCATGGGGATCTTGGCAATATCAGACAGCACTATTCCTGTTCTCCATATACAGCTCTGGTCCATGCTGGGGCTGAATATTATCTATGGGTATCTTGGCAATATGAGGCAGTGCTATACCCATTGTCTGTATACAGCTCTGATCTGTGCCAGGGCTGAATATTACCCATGGGGATCTTGGCAATATCAGGCACTCTATACCCGTTGTCCATATACAGTTCTTGTCCATTGTGGGGCTGAATATTACCCATGGGGATCTTGGCAATATCAGACAGCACTATTCCCATTCTCCATATACAGCTCTGGTCCATGCTGGGGCTGAATATTACCCATGGGGATCTTGGTAATATCAGGCAGTGCTATACTCATCCATGTACAGTCCTGGTCTGTGCAGGGGCTGAATATTACCCAAGGGGATCTTGGCAATATCAGACACCACTATACCCGTTATCCATGTACAGCTCTGGTACATGGTGGTGCTAAATTTTACCCGTGGGGATCTTGGCAATATCAGGCAGCACTATACCCGTTGTCCATATGCAGCTCTGTTCCATGCTGGGGCTGATCAGATTTGTGTAGCACTGTGCCTTCATGGACCAATATTAAGTCAGATAGCACCACTCACTATCTGTTTAATAATCACAGTGTCTGAGGGGGTGTAGGGGCATGCACAGCTGATGTTTTCTAAATATGTGGCCCTTTTTATTTTGTGGTGAGAAATTGCCTATGGCTTAAGGCACTATGAATTATGACCATCTATGTTATATTTAATTACCAAATTGTATATCTTTCTTCACATCCACAGCCTCCCAGATCTGTGTGCAGTGAAAGCTGTCTCCCAGGCTTTAGAAAAGCTGTCCAAAGGGGGAAACCTGCCTGCTGCTATGACTGTGTCCCATGCGCTGAACAAGAAATCTCTAACCACAGTGGTAAGTGAAACAACAATAATAAACCACATGTGGCTTATTCTTGAAGGTTCGAAGCAGGGAAAAGAAAGTTAGATATTATTTTTATTGGTAATTTATGAATTATCAGAACTATTTACTATTACTGTTATTAAAGGTGACAGAAACATTGCTGAGTCCTGCAAAATGTTAATGCCAATGAAAAGATCTTCAGAGTAAGGTACTAGGGTTACATACCTGCCAATACAGTAGATGTCAAGAATCCAGAGATAAAACATCAAAATCATCCACAGATCTAATCTCGGCAGCCACCCATGGACTTTTGAGACAGAAAGTAATGTCATTGATGGACAGGCAGTAATCAACAGCATACGCCTCATCATTGATGGGCAGGCAGTAATTAACAACATACACCTCGTTATTGATGGGCAGGAAGTAATTAAGATCATACACCCATCATTGATGGACAGGCTATAATCAACAACATACACCTCATTAATGATGGGTAGGCAGTAATTAACAACATACACCTCCTCACTGATGGGCAAGCAGTAATTAACAACATACACCTCAACATTGATGAGCAGGCAATAATTAACAACATATATTTCATCATTGATGAGAAGGCAGTAATTAACAATATTCACCTAGTCGCTGATGGACAGGCAATTAACAACATATGCCTCACCATTGATGGGCAGTCAGTAATTAACAACATACACCCATCATTGAAGGGCAGGCAGTAATTAACAACATACACCTCCTCACTGATCAGCAATTACAACATACACCTCGTTACTGATGAGCAGTCAGTAATTAACAACATACACCCATCATTGATGAGCAGGCAGTAATTAACAACTTACACCCATCATTGATGGGCAGGCAGTAATTAACAACATTCACCTCATTAATGATGGGCAGGCAGTAATTAACAACATACACCCATCATTGATGAGAAGGCAGTAATTAACAATATTCACCTAGTCACTGCTGGATAGGCAATTAACAACATATGGCTCACCATTGATGGACAGGCAGTAATTAACAACATACACCCATCATTGATGGGCAGGCAGTAATTAACATTCACCTCATTAATGATGGGCAGGCAGTAATTAACATACACCTCAACACTGATGAGCAGGCAATAATTAACAACATATTTTTTATCATTGATGGGCAGGCAGTTATCAACAATATTTACTTAGTCACTGATGGATAGACAGTAATTAACAATATTCACCCATCACTGATGGGCAGACAGTAATTAACAATATTCACTTTGTCACTGATGGGCAGGCACCAATTTATAGCATACACCCGTCATTGGAGGGTAGACAGTAATTAACAACAAGTGCCTCATCAATGATGGACATGCAGTATTTAACAACATTCATCTTGTCACTAATGGGCAGGCACCAATTAATAGCATACACCTGTCATTGATGGGTAGATAGTAATTAACAACATATGCCTCATCATTGATGAGCAGGCAATAATCAACAACATTCACCTCATTAATGATGGGCAGGCAGTAATTATCAACATACACCTCAATATTGATGTGCAGGCAGCAATTAACAACATATATTTCATCATTGGTGAGAAGGCAGTAATTATTGTAACAATATTCACCTAGTCACTGATGGACAGGCAATTAACAACATATGCCTCGCCATTGATTTACAGGCAGTAATTAACAATATACACCCATCACTGGTGGTCAGGCAGTAATTAACAATATATACCCATCATTGATGGGCAGGCAGTAATTAACAACATATATTTCATCATTGATGAGAATGCAGTAATTAACAATATTCACCTAGTCACTGATGGACAGGCAATTAACAACATATGCCTCACCACTGATGGACAGGCAGTAATTAACAACATACACCCATCATTGATGGGCAGGCAGTAATTAACAACATTCACCTCATTAATGATGGGCAGGCAGTAATTGACAACATACACCTCCTCACTGATGGGCAAGCAGTAATTAACAATATACACCTCAACACTGATGAGCAGGCAATAATAAACAACATATTTTTTATCATTGATGGGCAGGCAGTAATCAACAATATTTACCTAGTCACTGATGGACAGACAATTAACAACATATGCCTCACCATTGATGGGCAGGCAGTAATTAACAACATACACCCATCATGGATGGGCAGACAGTAATTAACAATGTTTATATTTATATTTATATTTGTCACTTCCCATCATTGATGAGAAGGCAGTAATTAACAATATTCACCTAGTCACTGATGGAAAGGCAATTAACAACATATGCCTCGCCATTGACGGACAGGCAGTAATTAACAGCATACACCCATCATTGATGGGCAGGCAGTAATTAACAACATACACCCACTATTGATGGGCAGGCAGTAATTAACAACATATATTTCATTATTGATGAGAAGGCAGTAATTAACAATATTCACCTAGTCACTGATGGACAGGCAATTAACAACATATGCCTCGACAGTGATGGGCAGGTGGTAATTAACAATATTCACCTTGTCACTGATGGGCAGGCACCAATGTATAGCATACACCCATGATTGATGGGCAGGCAGTAACAAACAACATTCATCTTGTCACTAATGGACAGGCAGTAATTTACAAGATACACCTCGTACTGATGGGTCAACAGTAATTAACAACATACACCTCGTTGTTGATGGGCAGGCAGTAATTAACAACATACACCTCGTTGTTGATGGGCAGGCAGTAATTAACAACATATGCCTCATCATTAATGGGCTGGCAGTAATTAGCAACATACACCTTATAGTATATAGTTAGGGCTTATTGTTGATGAAAACTGGTGGCTTTCTAAATCTTGTTGTAGGGTAGTTCAGAGGTCAGAAAAGTTGTTATACTATCGACGTGACGTCAGAACGATAGTACAACAGCTTTTAGCTTTGAACTGCCTTCTGATTGGCTCATACCAACAAGCTCGATGTAAAAAAAATACTGGAAACATGGCTGCAGCAGTTTAGCGAGCGGCGAGTAGAGGACTCTGCCTGTTTTGACATGAGGAGCTACCATCGCTCCGTGTCACAAAAGTGATTTTTTTTTATTTTAAAAAGTACTAATGCTGACACCAGAGGGAGCAGAAGTTGCAAGAAGTGAAACAAGTGCCAGCAGGAGCAGGGAGAAGCAGGAGCGAGTGGCAGCAAGAGCGGGACAAATTTGAAGCGAGTGGGAGCGAGATGCTCGAGTGAGAAACAAGGTAAAACAAGCCAGCAACCAAAACAAAAGAAATGTTCATCAAAAATAAGCCCTAAGCCTTATACTATATAAAACAGTGGATGGTTGCCATTCCATATCTTAGCTGTTCCCTCGGAGTTGATCACATCAGAGAATCTCCTCGAGCTTCGCTATCGAGGTCTCGATGATGTCATCAACTCCCTCGAGGGAAACACTACCTTGTTGTGGATGGGTGACCATCCAGTATTCTATATGTCACTGATGGGCAGCCAGTAATTAACAGCATATGCCTTGTCACTGATGGGCAGGCAGTAATTAACAGCATACACCTCATCACTGATGGGCAGGCAGTAATTAACAACATTCACCTCGTTGATGGGCAGGCAGTAATTAACAACATATACCTCATCACTGATGGGCAGGCAGTAATTAACAACATTCACCTCATCACTAATGGAGAGGCAGTAATTAATGACATACACCTTGTCATTGATAGACAGGCAGTAATTAACAACATACACCTCATTTATTTATTTATTTAGTCAGTTTTTGTTAATCGGGTAGGTACACTAGACAAGTTTTATGCCTATTTTCAGGAACGACCCGGGAGAGTACAATAGGGTATAACAAGTACATCAATACAACAGCAGGAGAGAAAGACAGTTTTACAGTTTTACATTTGATTGGAAAGTACACCCAGTTACTAATGCTGGGGGCAAGATACAATTTAGAAATAAATTACAATGACCAGCATGCAAAGAATAATGAGCGTAGGAACACCATAGTCAGTCAATGAGGTAGGGAGTAAGATAAGGTAGCAGCACGAGACAGGTGAAGCCAGCTTTCCGGTGGGCACCGGGAACTATGTGCTAAGGAGGCTTTAGGCATTCGCAGCGACAGGCCAGCTTAAGATATTCCCACAGGGAGGTCCGGAAAAGCTTGTGAGAAGGGGCAGTGTGGACACTTTCAGGAAGGGAGTTCCAAAGCCTGGGAGCATGAACAGCAAAGCTCTGGTCCCCCATGATGGTGCGGTGGTAGTACATTTAGTAGGCCAGGGCCCTGGGATCTCAGAGGGTAGGGGAGAGGTCAGCTGGGCGAGAAACCGGGCCAGTTCTGGAGGGTGCGGAGCTGATTACTTTGCTCACGAGGCACCCAGTACTAAAGTTAAGGTGATTGACCGGGGATAGCCAACCAAGCTTCTCATAGAGTTCACAGTGACGGGTGAGGCGGGGTGCGGCCAGGGCAAACCAACAGATATTGTTGTACATCATGCTCCACTTGTTTAGGAGGGCCTTGGAAGTATGAGCAAATATGAGGGAACCATAGCTGAGGGAAGGGAGTAATACTCCCATTAATGATGGGCAGGCAATAATTAACAACATATACTTCATCACTGAGGGGCAGGCAGTAATTAACAACATACACCTTGTCACTGATGGGCCGGCAGTAATTAACAACATACACCTCATCACTGATTGGCTGGCAGTAATTAACAACATACACCCCATCATTGATGGGCCGTCTGTAATTAACAACACACACCTTGTCACTGATGGGTCAGCAGTAATTAACAATGTACACCTCATCACTGATGGGCAGGCAGTAATTAACAACATTAACCTCATCACTGATGGGCCAGCAGTAATTAACAACATACACCTCATCACTGATGGGCCGGCAGTAATTAACAACATACACCTCATCACTGATGGGCAGGTAGTAATTAACAACATTGACCTCATCACTGATTGGCTGGCAGTAATTAACAACATACACCCCATCATTGATGGGCCAGCTGTAATTAACAACATACACCTTGTCACTGATTGGCCGACAGTAATTAACAACATACACCCCATCATTGATGGGTCAGCCATAATTAACAGCATACACTTTATCACTGATGGGCCGGCAGTAATTAACAACATACGCCTCATCATTAATGGACAGGCAGTAGTTAACAAAATATGCCTCACCTCTCAGTGCCATCACAGTCTATGTCAGATTCCATGAATTGGCTGCTATCTTGATTCAGTTTACGGATAATTCAGACATACTGTATTGCAGGATTGCTGACACCAACAGCTCTGCCCAGTACAGTGGTGCCCAGCAGTGTCAAGTTCTCTCATTCCACACCACACAGTACAGACCTTGGACAAGAGCACAGAAGCCAAGTGCATCATCAGTTTGTCCCAAAATCAGACATGCTTTGAAACTTGGCTTCCCAGCCAAATGCCCTTTGGGGTAACCATTGCCTCAGTGCTTGCACACAGAGGTTCTTTGTCTTTTAAATTGTTTTTTTGTTTTAATTGGGTTCACCACAACATAAACCAGATACACTATCTTTGGGTAGCTGTTTCATTCCACTGGGGTGTCAAACAGACGAGGCATACTGATGAGTCCTGGTAGGATGAAACACGTGTCTATGTCTTCTGTTGGCACCCTTTACAGTGTGAGAGGCCTTTCGGCACCATGCATTTTTACTTAAAGTTGAACCAGCATAATATTCTGTGGTGATTTTCATATGCAGCCCATGATGCTTTGCATCATGGGGGTATGTGTGATTTTGTATTTTTTGAAACCTGGCTTCCCGCCAAATGCCTTTGGGGTAACCATTGCCTCAGTGCTTGCACACAGAGGTTCTTTGTCTTATCTTTTCTTTAGCTCCTTCTTATGATTTACTGTTGGTATCAGTCCTGTTTGGTGTCCCTATTACCTCTGTGAGTAATGTGGCAGATGTTTAATAGGGTGTATCCCTTTCCAAAAACCTGCTACTCATTTGCAGTTTACTCTCTTCTAAGGCTTGAAGTCTGACATTAAATAATATTATTTCATTAGCCATTAGTTTGTTGTCCTCGCATTTGTTACAAACAAATGCATGGAGAATGTCCTTGTTGCTGTTTATTTGATGCATATTACAGGATTCACAAGCTATACATGTAATCCCATCAGCTGGTAACAGTGTCTGCGCCATGACTTGTTAGATAGTAGTACGGTCTCATGAGTATGGTTAAATTGGGGTGTTTATAATGTTGAGGAAAGCTACTGACACCTGGCAATGCAGAACTTAATACCTAAATTATATGTAGAACTGTGAAAAATTATTTTTTTTGGGGGGGGATATATCTCAAGCTAAATCACTGCTAGTAAGAACAGTACCCTTGTGTTGTAGTGCTCAAAGCTTTATTTAACTACCAACTCTACCTTATTATTAGCTTTGGTACTATTAGGGCCAGATATTCAAAACTTTGCGCTGGGCAAAAATCATTTGCGCAGGTTTAGCGCGGGATTAGCGCGGGTCTGCCATATTCAAAAGGCCAAATAGCGCGGGCAAACTGCATTAGCGCCAGGCAAAAGTATAATGTATGCAAGGGGCAAGCTGACATGAATACAAAGCGCAATGGAATATTCAGTGGCTAGCGCGCGCTAAGTGATTTAAGCGCGACCTAATGAGACAGTTAGCCCTGGTGTAGATGATCACGCCCAGAAAAGCTGGTCTTAATCCTGGGCAATCAGCTTTGGCGAACATAAATGGCTGTGCGCGGATTTGCTGGTTTAGCGCGGTCTTGCGCGACCCTAATCTAAATATAACACATAGATAAAGCCAAACATAGTGGAAGCTTGCTGCTAACCAATGGCATCACAATGATGCCATCATCTGCCACCAGTCCCAGCCATGCCAGGCAGTAAGTGGTGACCCTGCCGCCAGTGGACAGCATGGCAGTGTAGCCATACAGCACACACCTGCTGACCACACATATCTGTGGACAAAACAGATGCCAGCACACATGCAGCACTGTGGGCATGGAGGATGTTGAGGGGAGTGTATGGGTGGCCAGGCTGTGCCACAGACCAGGTGTGGCCACAAGGCTGGGACTCAGCATGCAGTGCACATGGGCCAGTATTAGGAATACCCCCAACACTAGTGTGCCTTTCGGATACTATATGCCCCCCCCCAGCCACATACCACACAGCTGTACAACTGCCACAACACACAAAGCCAGATATGTACATGTCACTGTGGGCATCACATGCCACAGGTACAGCATCTGTGGGTCACACAACAGTGTAACAGTAATGTCGACTGTCAGTAAACACCTGCAGGTTGGGCCTGTCACTGTGTACAGTGCAATCAGCATCACTTGCCCTACACACCATAGGCAGTGCTACGTCCCTCACACTACTGTCTCCCTTGCTACTGTAGTGTCTGCTGTGCACTGTAGCATGCCCTACAGTGTGACAGTTGCATGCAGCAGCACCACCACCTGTGCCTATGCTGTCCTGTCCCCTGGGGTACAATATGCTATGCTATGCTATGCTGTACTGTTTACCTGTAGCCTGTAGCTATCATCTGCACTGCCAGACTGACCTACAGATGGAGCTGCGGTTGGACCTTGTCTGCCCTGTACTTCCAGACTGACCTACAGGTGGCTCTATGGGACCCTGCAGTAACGCTAGGCAAACTGTGTGCAAATCAGGGTATAATGAGATGCTAATCCGGTTGTTTGCCCAGAGACTACCTAAGTAGGCTCATTTGCATGGCACTTTTGAATATGGCACATTTTAGCTCCGGGCAAGCGTGTTTGCTCCAGGCTAACTGCTTAGCTCCGCGCTAATGTGTTAGCGTGGCGCTAATGGTACAGGGAATATTGTAAAGTTTTGATCACTGTTCTTTCTCATCTGCTGCTTCCTGCAACTGTACTGAGTCCATGCATTTGCTGGCACACACATTGGCCACGTGAGTTCGCCTGTACCTGCCCTCACGTTGCTGTGTACTGTGTTGTTGTTGTGGGTTGCACTTCCTGGTTGTTTTATTCAGTGCTGTCTTATTCCAGGGCAATGTTTGCCCTGCACTCCCAGCCCAGTTTGCATGGCCTCATTACCATGCTATATTCAGAAGCTGTTTGCCCTGGGCTATTCCGTTTGAATATGGCTTGCTTTGTGCTCCGGGCTCAGTTTGCCCGCTGGGCAGTGCTAATTTTGCCCCTGGGCAAAGTTTTGAATATCTGGCCCTTAATGTTTTGCACCCAATTTTAAAGGTAGTTCTGTTGTTACTATTGACCTATTCAGTGCGTTACTATTTATTAAACATCTTATCTGCACAAGCAAAAAAAGCTAAGAACTTGATGTTTAGGATTTTTCAAATACATTTGTCCTACGTCCTTACCTGTCCTGTGATTAGCTTTCTTTGCAATATACCACTCTCACTCCTTCTACTCCTAACACATGTAACACGATGTTAGGACGTATGTGTCTCTGCACATCGTGGCTCCTCACGCATACCGCTCGCAACACGGTTGTTTTAAAGTGGCTGGATTGAGTAGACTGTTGTATACTTCCAGTTCCAGTGAGTGGAAATTACAGAAATTAAAAGCTTAAAAATGCCCCTGCAGTCAGGAACACACACAATAAACACATTCCTATTTATCAGTGCCCCAGAACAAGATGTTTTATTGCTGCCTCAGCATTTGACCTCTTGCTCTGTAAGTAAATTCAGTGCTACAAGTGTTGCATAGACTGGTAAGCCACAGGTTCAGGACTGCCTTTCTCCAGAGACATGCTTACTCCAGCTCAATTGAGCTCAATGTTGAAATAATAGACCTGTTGAAATAATAGACCTGTTAAATAAATAATTGTGCTCTATACATTTTTTGCCAGGGTTATTGATTACATATTGTCATTGGTTGATGGACTCACCTAAAAATTATGGAGAAATGTTGTGTGCAGGGTGATCTGTTTGGCCAGAGGGTAGCATGTTGTGTTCCTGTGCCGGCAACTCAGGTTCAGATATGAGCTCTGGGAGCTGGCTAGGCAGCACAAGGATTGGGGGAACACATCACTGCTCAGAGCCTGGGAAGATATGGTGCAGTGTTCTGCCACATGGGGGACACCTTGTGATGGGCTGGAGAGCTTTATCGCACAATGGGTTCACATGCATGTCATGGCCTGATGGTGTTACGTAGTGTGTCAGGGGAAACAGGTTGACATTAAAATAAAATTTGCTGTATCTCCTTTATTCTGTTTATTCCATTTCCAAAGGGACCTATATGAATGAAGATACAATTTAACGGAAATTAAAAAGATATAGATAGATAGATAGAAAGAAAGACACACACAGTATCTCTCTTTTACTACACACACACACACACACACACACACACACACACAGATTGTATGTTACAGATTGCATATTACTTGGTATAACTTGGTAGAGTGGGTTACAAGAAGGCGATGTGCCCATCGAGAGTACTCCCACAATTTTGTGGATCATTATTTGTTAGCAGTTTCTAACCATAAATCTAGTTTGGTTTTAAATGTTTCAAAACTGGTGCTGGTGACAAGGTCATCGGGTAACTTGTTCCATGTTCTGGGAGCCCTAATTGTAAAATAGTGTAATCTCTTGTTGGTGTTTGTTTTTGGGATAGTTAGTTGTTTAGTGTGTAGTCTAGGAACTTGTTTCATTGTTGTGTAATTTAATCCACATTGTTGCATCAAATTTTTTTTTAATTTTGTAGAGAAACATGAGGTCTCCCCTCAACCGCCTTGTTTCTAGTGAGTGGAGTTTTAGTTTTTTTAACCTATCTTTGTATGGTAAGTGTGCTAAATGTGGTATCATCCTTGTTACTGTTCTTTGGATGCTCTCAATGGTAGCTATATCCTTCTTGAAATATGGGCTCCTGCCTCCAAAATGGTGACCCATAGTCAGAATATGGTCTAACATATGTCCTGTACAGGGGAATAATGCAATTTTCAAGTTTTGATACAAACGTGCGATTTATTCTTCTGAGTAATCCATTTGAATTTTTGGCTAATTTGTTACAATGATCCCTAGAGGATAATTTGTTGTTAACCATATCTCTCAACCTCCTGCCTCAAAAATCAGGGACAAGGCTTAAAAAAAATCAGGGACAAAGGACTAAAATCAGGGACACATCTTCAAAATTGGTGATATCCACTCAGGAAGCTGGTAGAATAAGGGCATTAGTGTAAAATACATTTTCTAAGGAAGAACAAGCCTGTAACTTTAATTTTTGACATTATTTTGTAGTTAAAACCCTCACTGTTTCATCACGGAAAAAAACATTTTTAGGAGGGACAGAGTAAAATTTTGAGGCAAAATCAGGGACAGTTGAGAGGTATGTTGTTAACAGTAATCCCAAGATCTTTTTCACAATTTGTTGTTTTAAGTAGTATATTTAGTTTGTAGGATTGATGTGGGTTGTTTTTACCGAGGTGAAGTACAGTGCATTTATTGTTAAACTCCATGCCATTTAGCAGTGCCCATTCCTCAATTTTATGCAAATCTGTGCACAGTAGGTTCATATTGTCCAGTGTGTGAACCCTTCCTCCCAGTTTGGTGTCATCAGCAAATTTTGATAAATAGGTGTTTGAACTAGTCTGCAGGTCAGAAATAAATACATTAAATAAGACAGGTCCAAGCACAGAACCCTGTGGTACCCCACTTGTCACCTCACCCATGTCTGTCAGGATTCCATTAATCCTTACTTGTTGGGTCCTATTAGTTAACCAGTTATCCACCCAGCTGATTAGACTTGGTGAGATTCCTAGCAATGTCAGTTTATTGATTAATTTTGTGTGGGATACACGATCGAAAGCTTTACTATAGTCTAAAAGAATAATGTCCATGGGGGTCCTTGCATCCAGTTCAAGGTGAATTTGATTGTAGAAAGCAATCAAATTAGCAGTTGTTGAATGTCCCTGTTTGAAACCATACTGTGAAGTGTCTTGAAGATTTAGATTCAAAATGTCTTCTTCCACTAGGGTTTTAATAATTGTTTCCATTACTTTACATGGTACTGAGGTTAGACTTACAGGTTGATAGTTTTCAGGGTTCGATCTGTTTCCCTTTTTGAAAATGGGTGTCATGTATGCTGTCAACCAGTCAGTGGGAACTGTTGATTCACTAAGGGATTTATTGAAAATAATAGTCAGAGGGAATAGATACTGTATCAATGGTTTCTATCAAAAATCTGGGATTAATCATGTCCGGTGCTGGGCTTCCTTTTTTATTTAATGTCTTCAGTGCCTGCTTCATTTGATTAATAGTTATTAGATAATTGTGTTTGTTGGATTATTTTATTGTTTGAATCTGATGTTTGTCTACATGTGAAAAAACAGAACAAAAGTATTTATTTAAGTGATGAGCTGTTGCTGTGTCTGATATTATTGGTATGTTATTGATTGTTAGTGGACCTACTTGTCTAATGTTACCTTTATTCTTGTTTAAGTAAGAATACAGTGATTTTTGGTAATTTTTTGTATGCGCTATCCTAAATTCTAAGTTACATTTTTGATTTCACAATTGCTGATTTTAATTTTGTTACAGAAGCCCTATAGGATGATAAGGTTTCATTATTATTTGGATTTTTTTTTACATTTAGAGAAACATCTTTCTTTTTGTTTAATTAATGTTCTTATATTGTTATTTAACCATTTAGGAATATAGCCTTTTGGATTATATTTGTTTTTTTTTGGGTATGTATTTAGATTCCAAGTCCAGAATAATTTATTTAAATTTAATCCAAGCATGCTCCACTGATAAAGATGAAAGAATATGTTCCCATGTTATGTTCTTTAGATGATTATTAATTAAATTAAAGTCAGCTCTATCATATTGTTTAAGTAGTATGTTATTTCCTAAATACTGTTGATGACAAGGTAAACTGAAAAATGTAGATTTGTGGTCACTATTCCCAAGGGGGGTCTAGTATGGATAGATTAGAAATGTGAATAGCGGTTGTTGCGAGTAGTAGATCTAATATATTGTTTCCTCTAGTGGATTCTGAGATAAGTTGTTCTAAACCCAAATCAATTATCCCTGAGAGGAAAATCTTGTCAGTGTCCGATTTACCACTTAAATTGTCCCAATTAATGTTTGGCATATTGAAATCTCCCATTATTATAACGTTACCTTTCTTTGCTATGTTTTTTATTTCGGCCACTAATGAGTTAATATAGTCAAAATTTTCATTAGGTGGTCTGTAACATGTCCCTAAAAGTATTTGTGGTTGTCCCTTAAATTGAATTGTAACCCATACACTTTCTGTGTTTGAATATTATTTTCAAAGGAGGAAATGTGATCCCTAATATACATACATATTCCCCTCTTTTTTGTGAGTTCTATCTTTATGATAGTTTGAAACTGGGTATATGCCTTGTCTATTCAGAGTCGGTGTCCCACCATGTTTTGGTTATTGAGATAATGTCAATGTTATGAGTATTAATTTTAGCATCAAGTTCAGCCAGTTGTATAGTATTTAGGGATCTTGCATTCAATGATAGAACATTGCATGATCTGTAGTTATTATTTTTATTAATAAGAGACGTGGAAGTGAATCCATTCTCCCCCGTTTTGTTTAGTTTAAAGCTTTGTGAATGAATGTAGTTATTTTTTTTCCCAAGAATTGTACTTCCTCTTCTACTTAATTGTAGACTGTCCCAACAGTAGAGGGAGGTTCTATCAGGAAAGTCTTCCCAGTACGTTAAACATGTAATATTTTGTTTAAGGCACCACTTCCAGAGCCACTCATTTAGGGCTTTTATTTTATTTGTGATGCCTATACTAGCACTCGGTACGGCAAATATTTCAGAGACGCATACATCACACCCCTTGTCAACCAACACATTGTTCAGAGCTATAAAGTCCTTTTATAATTCAATTAATGTGTTTCTGTAAATATCATTTGGTCCCTGCATGGACAACTACTAGTGTCCCTGTAGGTTGATTTTTTTTTTCTTAATATGGAATTGGCCATTATTGTAATGTCAAACTCATGCTCCCCTGAAGCTGGAGCAGGTACGATTAGTCTTATCAGGGTTACATATTAGTCTATCTGTGTGTTTAATAATTGAGTCTCCCAAAACAAACTGGTTTGGGATAGTGGACATTTGTGGGGGTTGTTATAGTGTCTTGAGCATTGATTAGTCTGGGTTGTAATAACGTTTGTTTTCTGGATACTGTTGTCAAATGTGTTAATTTGGGATATGCTATAGGAGATGGTGCTTTTGGACTAGTTCTGTGTGTTTTTATTGAAGTGTTTGGAAGGTATGGCTCCTTAGTTTGGGGAGAAGGATCATCAACTTGTTGTAGTGAATCAAATCTATTACTTAGCAGTAACTGTGGGGTACTGGAATAAACCTGACTACCTCTTCTGTTTCTTTTCTTGTTTAATGGTACAAGAGCACATGTGTCATTTGATCCAACTCACTAAGTGGGTGGTTTTAAATCATCAAACGAAGCTGCATTCACTAAGCTTCGGTTTTTCGTCTAGCGCTAAGTTTGTCAAAGATTAAAATTTAAGCCTTTAGAAATGCAAATCCTGAGCTAAGCTACAGGAATTGAGTGTTACATCTATCACTACAGCAGCATGTAATGTGTAGTAAAGTACAGTGGGGTTGCTGAGGTTGGGATAGAGCTTCCTCAGACCATCAGTGTCCCACACTCCTTTCTGGCAATCAAGGAGAGGGTTTTAGTAGGGACAATACCTTTCCCTCGTAGTAGCCACAGTAGTCTTTTAAAAACAAATAGTGCAAATAAACAGAACAGTGCAGCAACAAAAGGGATAGATTTAGTTTTTTGCTTTTTGCTTTTTTTAGGCATAAAATTATTTCTACAAGTCTGTTATTTTTTGAACTAGTGTTACTGTGCTTTTCCCCATCCTGATTGCTATAATCAATGCCATGAAAGTGAAGTCAGGGTGACAAATGGACACTATGATGTGGTAGCTCAGTGCCTCAGAACGTCCGCAGAAATTACAAACCACCACCACAGAAGTTCTGTGACAAATGGTAGACTTGCTGCAGAAGTTGGTCCCAATGTGCAGCGAAAAAGTAGGGGCCTTGTAGGAGGTAATCCCTTTTGTCATGCAGAAAACCTGTGACACTGCTCTTCTTCTTGGAGGGCTTCACTGTATATATGAATTTTTGGATTATAATGGTGTAGTGCTTTTCAAAGGTCTTCACACCCCCTACGGCCTTACTAATAGTGAGCATTTTAGGTACCTATAACTTACATATTTACTCATAAACATAAGGAATACACTAAACGTCCTCATCTGGCCCCTTTCTTGAGTGCCATGATTGTGGATTTTCATAATGATCTTGTGTGGGGACATACTTTTGGAAACGTTTATAGGGGATTACAGAAATTCAGTATATAATCTACTCGATCCATTCTGGACAAATGGAATCATGAATTTTCAGACATGGATAAAATATACTCTCCTAGCACTGAAGATTAATTCTTCAGCTCTTTGGCAAGAATTGAAAATGCCAATCCCGTTATTTCTGCACCCCAGCCAAACTTGCATATTTTCTACCACAGCCTTTTGGTATCTGCTAGCGACAATGTGGGTATAACCCAATGGACCAGGTGCACATTTTCTATTTCTGCCCAGTTCTTCCTCCTTACTGGGCATCGATACATGAACAACACGACAAGCATACAGGTCCTCCATTACTTATTACACCAACCTTTATTCTGATGTTTAACCCCCTACCCTCTGCCATTTATCTTGGAAATCCCTCCTTTGGACTTTTATTTTAACAGCTAAAAAAGCGATTACTCGCAACTGGATGAAACTAGATACACCTACCTTAGGGACTTGGCATCATTTTATGACAGAAATATACTCTGTGGAAAAACATTCTGCCACTCATTGCAATACTTTAGAGACAATTGCCATGAGATGGCAGGCCTGGGTGCTTTACTATGCTACTGTAGTTGAACACTGGCTCCCTTGATTCTATCCCTTTTTGACTAAGCTCTGAATCCTGAGAGAGACAGGTTCTTTTCAACTTTTTTGCAACATAACCCTTTACAGAATTTGATATGGAGGTGCCCTGTGTCAGAGCACTGCCCATCACTTCCCACTTTTGGATTTTTTATGCAACTTGAATAGCCTAATTCATTTCTCTCTTGATGTTTTCACTTTCTCTTCCAGATAGCTGGTAAGAGACAAACTCCAGATAGCTGGTAAGCAACAAACCAAACTTTATTTTACTACCGTCTGTACACCTGACTTCACAACTGCATTTGTGTATTGTTTTTTAATAGGCTCTGTGTGTCAATAAACCTTAAATATAAAGAAAAATTCAGGGGACTGTCTGAAGGGCTGTGAAAGTGCAGGGCATTCTGGTTCCTGTGCTTTCTTGAGGCTGCAGATTGAGGTGCACAGGGCACAGTTCATCTAACAGCAATACATAGGGTCCTATGCCACACATGGGTGCAGAGGTGCAGATTCCTATACAAAGAGGGCAGCTGTCTTCACTATATGGTATCCTGGCATGTGTTGATAGCCCTGCAGCTTTCATTTCCACTTAGGGGTGGGGAGAATGTCAGTGTATTAGATTTTAGTAATACAACCTCAGGAGGTGGAATTGGGGAGGAGCAAGTTAATGGGGGGTTTACTATTACAACCTTAGACAGAACTCAAGGGGAAGAAAGTCAGTGAGGGGGGATTTACTATTACAAGCTTGGGGGATGGAACTTGGGGAGAAACTCATGGGGGGGTGATGTACTATTAGACACCCTGGGAAGGTGACAGTTGGGAGGGCAATAACATCCTGATGCCATTTTATCCCGGTCATTGCTTTTCCCAATGTTATTTTCACTGTGCTTTTTTTGCAGTGTGATTATTGCAGTGTGAAATTGACTGGATACCATATATTGTTTTAAGTTTGACAGTAAATTTTCAAGATAGTCGTTTTATGACTCCACTTATAAATATGACAGGTATCATCAATAGTAAATTGGTTGAAACATAATTTCACACCAGAGGTGTGAAACCATGTCTCATCCAGGATTTTAAAAATAACACCATTCACATTTATGAGGTGGTGTGGAAAAGTGGCAATGTTGAAAGTCAAAATATTGAAAATTAGCAAAGTTATGAGTGAAAATTGAAATGCTGCAAAGTTCACTCATTACCTATGAATTTTACTGTATCTGTACACCACATTTTCAGCATAGCCTTTTATTAAAACTCTAGATCGAACTCCTCTGTTTTAACTAACTGCATGGAGTTTTACTGCTGCTGGAGTACTGTTTAGAGTTATACTGCCTCTGTAAATTTGCTATAGTTTTCCTGTTCCCCACCTGTATTTGTTTAAACCCTAAGACACCTCTTCATCTCTGCCTTTGCCTCCCTAGCTTCATAACCTTAGCACCCACACTGTGTTTCTCTCTTCTTCCTCCTCCCCACCCTCCTACTTTTTGCACTCACTCATGTCCTCTTTTATTTCTCCTTCTGGCCTACCCCCGATTTAGCCCCTGCAGTCATGGAATCTCTTTTCTGACCTTTGTTGCTCTCTCTTCTCTCTTTCAGGTCCTGCCCTTGATCTGGGTACCTGCTGCCCCGCAACCCTGCTCAGCTCCTGGGCTGTCGCGCTCCCTGCTCAAATTGTCCGCCTGCACGAAAACTCGGGTATGGTCCGCTGATCTCAGTGGCAGCCCTGGAACCCAGGCAGCCTTCTCATTGGTGGCTAGAGTCCCAGAAGTGGATCCTCATTGGCAGGCTATGGCTATGTCTCCTTTTTCATTGGCCTGGCCTCGATCCATTCTTCTGTGGCACTTTGTTAAATTCAGACTGGGTGGCTTTTTTACTCTCTAGTTTTGCCCCTCCTGCCCTCCCCAGCCCTGGCCCCTATTAAATGCTCTCTTGCCTAACAGAGTAATGCCCTCTTCCTCCTCTCCCCTAAGCTCTGACAATCATCCACAACCTCCATTAAAGGTACACAACCCCATTTCCCTGTGCAGTTTTAGCCTGAAGTTCCTCACACTGCCCACTCCCCTGTTTTCTTGTAGTTAGTACTCCTCTGTTAGAGCTGTACCCTCCTCTTTTCTCCTACTTTCTGCCTAGCAGTATGATATCCACACCTTCTTTCCCGCTTGCTCTTTTCCTCCAACTTCTCCCTCTCCCCACACCTATGATGTTCCACTTCCTCCTAACCTCTCTCCTTCTCCTACTCATTCTACTACCACTAAACTGTCCCTGCACCACCACTATCCTGCCCCAAGCTAATGACACCCTGCTTCAAAGCATTCCCTCGAGTACAATGCCCTCACTTGGGTTTCTTGCCTGGACAGTCACTCCCACCATCATAGCTAGGTCTCCTGTGGTCCATTGTCCCCTCCAAGGGTACCCTCACCTGCTGTTGTTATTCTCCCCAGTTAGCAACACGCAGCATCCTAAAACCTCCATATGGCAACACTGTAAGATGTCTAAGCTCCTTGCCTTTCACTTGACACAGATGGCCCTTCTCTTACTGCTCCTATTGGGGAATATACATCCCAACCCCAGTCCACCTGCAACATCCAACCCACTACACAAAAATCTCCAGTCCCTTACCTTAGCCTTCATTAATATTTAAAGCCTGCTACCCAAAACAGAGTACTTGCAAGTTTGGATGCCACAACATAAGCCTGACATATAAACCCTTAATGAAACTTGGCTCTCCCTAAAGTCTCTGACAGTGTGTTAACCATCCCTGGATATGTACTCTTTCATCTGTGCAGATAAATGGGGTAGGGGCTGTGCCATTTACCTGAAGGATACCATAAAAGGCCTGGTCCACTGGCCCAGTGGCACTGAGGGCTGAAGTGGTGGATGCTTTACCTCACACTATGTCAGTGACCTGTGTTTGGGAATGAGCCCTGGCCACTGGAGTTTGGCAGGGTTTAAGAAGGACTGAGTGTCCAAAAGACTGCTCTCCTTCTCCAGGGTGGAGGGACATCAGTGGTCAGCACTCAAGTGGCCCCTAGCCGAGACTGGGGAGCAGTGTGCTGATGCTGCAGTAGAGGGGTAGGAGGGGGCAGATGCCTGGAGGAGTACAGACAGATGTATGCACACTTCCTCTGCTGGCATCATTGCATGCACCTCCACACAGGGAAGAAACAGAAGAAAATTCCTCAGCAGCATGAAGACTGCCCTGACAGTGCCACCACAGATGTGCACAAGTTAGCTCCCTCCTGGGCCTGCACTCCAGGTCTCAGCAGTGATGGGGTAAGTACCCACTGTGATGCGGCCAGGGAGGGGGATCTCTGGTGGGCAGATCCAAGCTCTGTCCATGTCTGGGGCATCAGCTATGAAGGTTGGTTGGATTTGCTGTGTGAGGGCCAGTGCTCTTCCTGTGTCCATAACATCATTTGGGGCTGAATTAAGAACATCTCTGTTACTGGAGCTGTGTCAGCTGTGAGGGGGCAGTAACAGTGCCTACGCTGCAACAGGAGGAGGGTCAGAAACACTATTTGAAGCTCACACTGGTCTGTGTGAGACAGGTATGCCAGCCAGCATTTCCATCTGCAAATGAAATAGAACTGTGACCTACTAGCCAAATTCCATCTACAGTATTTGCTGTGTGAGGGCCAGTGCTCTTCCTGTGGCCATAACATCGTTTGGGGCTGAATTAAGAACTTCACCATTACCGGGAGCTGTATCAGCTGTGAGGGGTGGTAACAGTGTCTACGCTGCAACAGGAGGAGGGGCAGAAACACTATTTGAAGCTCGCACTGCTACTGCATGAGTGTGAGTGGCATGAGTGCCACTCGCACAGAAACGCTGGACTGAAAGTTTAAGTTGATTTCATTGCCCCATATGCTGGTATCACACATACATTTGGATTTTATTGTTAGATATATTTGAAAGGTTGCTTTTAACTTGAAAGTTTAACTACTGTCACTTGTATATTTAACAGCTTTACATTGTGAGGTTTACTATATTTGATATTAGGATAAATAAGAATCCCTGCCTAGCTGTGAGCCTGGGTGACCCAGCTGTGACCTTGGGTGACTTTTGTTATGAATTGTACCAATAGCCCAGGTAGCACAGAAAGAAATCAGACTGTGCATTTCTGTGTTTGTTAGCTGTGTCAGCAGTGGGGGAGCGGGTCGCAGTCGGTGACCAGAGAAAGGAGAGTGGAGAGCTGCGTGGAGCTGTGGCTGCAGTCGGCAGTGGGGTCACAGTCGATGACCAGAGGAAAGAGAGCTGAGCTGTTTAGAGCTGAACTAGCAGGGGGCACAGGTTGCAATTCGTCGACTGAAGCAAGGACTGTCGGCCAACCACAGAGCATGGTATAGGATCGGGCCAATCAGGTAGAGAGGTGCCAAGGTGGTAGGCTTTAAAGAAGCCAGCCAGACCACAGATCTGAGAGCTGTGTTTGTTCCTGTCCTCCCTCCCTGACCCCTATTAAATATGGAGGGGAGGAGGAGCCATATATGAAGTGGAGGAGCTAACAGGTCACAGGTCTACAGGTCACTTGATCTTGGACTACTGATGCTGGAGGTGCTGGGGACTTGGACTTGAAATGGGTGACTATTGTTATGAATTCTTGATGCCTATGGTTTGCACATGCTGCATTTCTAAAAAGTCTTGACTGCGGGTTGGGGCTGAGGAGGGGGTGTTAGTCAGGGGCCCAAAAATACATAAGGTGTGATTTCTGACTGCATCTGAGTATCACAAAAAAATGGTAGGGCAGCACAGAGGGAGGAGTGACCAAGGGAGGGGGATCTTTGGCAGGGTGGTGGGTGCAGTGGCTGTGGATGGCCTGTGATCCTAAATGGGCTTGGAGGATGGGGGTTCTATGGATGTGTGTCAGCTCACTCAGCTGAGGGAGGAAGTGGCAAGGCTAAGGTGGGGGTTAAATGGGAGGGGGAGCTGGGAAAGTGGGTAGAGAGACGGACGGTATAAGACAGGGAAGGAGTGGGAAGGGCTGAATGGATTCACTGGATGATCAGATACACTGTTCCAGAAGTCAAGGGCTTGGGAGGGAGAGGATGGAAGGGGGATCCAGAGGGGATAGACCAGAGGTGATAACAGACAGTAGCAAGTTCAGAGTTGGGGCAGGGATGCCTGAGACAGGAGGAAAGGGGTCAGTTGGAACTGACAGCAGGAGGTTTGGAGGCACAAAAATGATGCCTGCAGCTAGAGAAAAGGGGTCAGCCGGGGATCAGGAGGAGGGGAAGACAGTAGGCTCAGGAAAAGGCAGAAGGATGCCCAGAATGAAGGATGATGTAGGCATAAGTGAAATGGGCCAGAGGATGGAAGTAACAAATAGTTTTGCCTCCCTAGGTATCCTAGTTGAGGACATTTTGGAGGAAGGATTCCAGCAGGGACCATCAGGGAAGGGGGGCAGAGCGGCTGGGGGACATGGGGGAATATCTCAGCAGTGGAAGGGGAAGGAGGGGGCAGGCACATTGCATGCAGGGGAAGGGGTGGAGGAGGGGATGGGCACATTAGGGACCCACTAGAGGGTGGCACTAAGGGAACTGTGGCATAAGAAAAGGGGCAGGAAGGAAGCACTGGAAGAGCTGGAGTTGAGCTCCTGGGAGACTGAAAATGAATGGGATGAAACCCTGCAGGGCAGGAGCTGCAGTAGGAGGTCGGGCATGTGCCAGGCAGAGTGCAGGAGAAGGGAAATATACAGACAGGGCAGGTGGTGAGGAGGAAGACTTCCCTGAGTGGGGTACAGTGCTCAAATCCTTCTGCAAAGATGGGTGGGACAGGAACAGTGGGAAGGGGATCAAGCACAGTTTTCACAAAGTAATGCAGACGGGGGAAGGCCAGGAGCAGATAAAGGGGTGTCAGGTGAAGTTAGCTCATGCTCAAGCAGTGATGCAGGATGGGTTTGCAAGGATGAAGGAAGCCAGGGTGAAGTACATGGGATGGAGAGGTACAGGAGGGAGGAGTCTGAGGAAAGGCTGAAGGGAGAGGGTGAAGAGGGACAGATGCTGGGTGTGGATAAAAATCAGGATAGGTTACGTGATGGGGAACAAAAGATGAGCAGGGGCAGAAACCAAATCAGGATGGAACATGAGGAGGATTCCAAAGGGAGCCAAATCCTGTGACACAAAGCTAGAGGCCAAAAGGACTTCCAGGAATCAGAAGGCAGTAGGGTGGCACTCTTGGGGGCCTCAATAATTAAGAGGCTAAAATGGGGAATGAAGGGAGCAAAAAACAATGCAGCATGGGTACAGTGCATGCCAGGGATGACGGCACTGGAGGTGAGGCATCATATTCCTTCCTGGGGTAAGCAGCAGGATGAAAGGACACATCTGGTGTTTCACCTGGGCACAAATGACTTGGAAGGGAACAGTCTGATGGAGGTACAAGCAAGGTTTGAGGAACTCACTAGGTTCTGTAGGAGCAACACTGTTTTCCCCTTCCATTTCCTTCTCTGAAGTGTTGCCAGTACCAAGAGCGAGCACACCCAGAAAGGAGAAGATAAGGGCATTCAACAATTGGCTACAAGGTTGGTGCAGTCGGATGGGGTTCAGCTGGATAGGTGACTGGGGCTCTACATGGGAGGAGGAGGAGGGGCTGTATGCCCATGACAGGCTGCACCTGAACTCTTCAGGGGCAGCTGCACTAAAGACTAAACTGGGGGACCTCATAGCAAGGAAGTTCAATTTAAACTAAATAGGGGGGCTAAGGACAGGGCCATCCTAACATGAGGCAGAGCAGAGAGGCTATCAGCCTTCCCCCCCCCCATGTCACAACACTCATCAAGGGAGCAGTTAGCAACAGGGAAGGACTGGATGGGGCTACATGTTGGAGGGCTTTGGTTTGAAATGCCAGGAGCCTGGGGAACAAAATGGGAGAACTGGTGGCCACCATGATGGAGGAGAACTTAGACATTGTAGCAGTGAGTGAGACTTGGTGGAACGAGCACCACACCTGGGAGACTGATCCCAGGGTATCGCTTGTTTAGTAAGGATCAGGAGGGAAAGAGGGGAAGGGGTGGCATTATATGTCAGGGAAGGGATTGGGGCCATGGAAGGGCAGGATGAAGAGGGGGAAACAGAGATATTGTGGGTCACCTAGACAGGGGACAGGGGGAAAACCTGGGCATTGGGGTAGTCTATAGGCCTCCTATGCAGGGGGAGGAAGGGGACAGACACCTTGTGGAATCCATGTGAGGATGGCATGAAAAGGGGAAATTGTGCTAGTTGGGGACTTAAATCTTCTGGACATCAACTGGGAGGGCCAGACAGCAATCTCCACAAGGAGCAGGGGCATCTTAGAGGCCCTTCAAGGCATATTCCTGCAGCAAAGGGTCAGTGAGCCCACTAGGGGTGTAAACCTGTTGGATGTGGTCCTCACAAATGGGGACAGTGAGGAGGAGGAGGTGGAGGTGGAGGTGGAGGTGGGGGAAGAACTTGGCACCCATGACCGCAGAGCTGTCAGGTTCATGGTGAGAACAGGCAGGGTGAGGGTCAGGATGAGAACCAAGGTAGTGGACTTCAGGAAGGCTGATTTTCATGGAATGAGGAAGGTAGTTAGGGAAGAAATGTTGAGGATAGGGGATGTGCAGGGTGTGGAGGAATTATGGGCAGCCATCAGAAGAGGGCTATTTAAAGCCATGGACTCATGTATAAGAAGGATAAGAAAGAACAGAAGACAGAAAAGACCTCTATGGTTCACTAGAGAGGTGGCTTTAGGGGTCAATGAGAAGACTAGAGCATTCAAGAGGTACAGGAGGACACAAAAGGATGAGGACAGGGAAACCTACAGGGGAAAAAAGAAAGAAGGCAGGACAAAAGATAAGGAAGACTAAAGGAGGCCACTGAGGAGAGGATAGAAGCAAACAAGGAAAGGGGACAAAACCTTCTTTAGGTACATTGGAGAAAGGAGGCACAGCATGGGATTGGGAGGAGAAGGAGGGAAGGGAACATTCTGGAAGGGCAGAACAGAAAAATCAGGGGTATTAAATAGTCTATTTGCCTCAATCTTCATGGAGGAAAAGAGAGGCAGGGGACCAGAATGGCTGGGAGGGTGACAACACAGGCAGGTGGGTGTGTGAAGTCAGCAGCTGAAAGAGTAAGGAAGAGCTGGGTAGACTTGGGATGGTCAAGGCAATGGAGCCTGATGGTCATAACCCAAGGATTCTCAAGGAGGTGAAGTGATGAACTGGCGCCACATCTGGCAGCTTGTAACTTTGTCCTTGGTCACAGGGTGGTGCCAACAGTGGAAGAGGGGCAGAGGTAACACACTGCATAAGGGGTTTGGAATGACAAGGTAAAAAACTACTGTCCCATTATTCTTACCTTGGTAGTGGGGAAGGTAATGGAAACACTACTTAAGATCAGAATGATAGAATACTTGGAGATGAATGGCTTGCAGGATAACAGGCAGCATGGCTTCACCAAGGGAAGGTCCTGTCAGACTAACCTAATAGAGTTTTTTGATGGGGTGACACAGATAGTGGACCAGGGAGGAGAAGTGGACATGGTCTATCTGGATTTCAATAAGGCCTTTGACACTGTTCTACATTGTGGAATGGTGCATAAGCTGGACAGACATGGGGTGGACCTCAGGATCACCAGGTGGGTGGAAAACTGGTTGAAGAGAAGGAATCAGATGGTGGTGGTAAATGGGACACATTTCAGGGAACAGGCAGCGACCAGTGGGGTGCCACAGAGGTCAGTGCTAGGACCAATACTTTTTAACATCTATGTTAGTGACTTAGCAGAGGGTCTGGAGAGACGGGTATGCCTGTTCGCAGATGATACAAAGGTCTGCAATAGGGTGGATTCACCTAGTCGGGTGCAAGCCATGAGGTGGGACCTGGAGAGGCTGGAGAGATGGTCTGACACCTAGAAATTGAAGTTTAATGCACAAAAGTGCTCGCTGAAGCACCTGGGGAGGAGGAATAGGAGGAAAACTTACTCCCTTGGGGGAGTGGTGATTAAGGAGAAGGAAACAGAAAGGGACCTGGGGATTATGGTATCGTGTGACCTCAAGGTGGGCAGCTAGTGTAGCGGGGTGGTGGGAAAGGCAAATGGAATGTTGGCCTGCATTATGAGGGGTTTTAATAGCAGGATGAGGAAGGTGTTAATGCCGTTATACAGAACTATGGTCAGGCTGCATCTGGAGTATGGGGTGCAGTTCTGGAGGCCTCACCTATGAAGAGATGAGTTGAGGGAAAGGGTACAGAGAAGGGCAACCAAAATGGTACGAGGGATGCAGGATGTACCCTATGAGAGAAGACTGAGAAGGCTGAATTTGTACCCTCTGGAGACTAGGAGGGAGAGGGGGGACATGATTGAGACCTTAAGTATCTGAAGGGAATAAATAAGGTGGAGGGTGATAGCTTGTTCAAACTGAAGAAGGGAGCAAACACGAGGGGACATAGCCTCCAACTGGAAGGTGGGCAATACAGTGGTAATGTCAGGGGGCAGTTTTTCATGGAGAGGGTGGTGGAGACTTGGAACAAGCTCCCAGAGGAGGTAGTAGCAGCTGAAACGGTGGAGAGGTTCAAGAGGACTTGGGATTGATTTAAGGGGTTGGGAAAAGAGGGTGGAAGAATAACAGAACGGGGGAGGTAGGGTTAATGGGAAGACTAGATGGGCCATGGGACCTTTCTCTGCCGTCATATTTCTGTGTATCTGTGTATAAGGAGGCCTTTTTTTTGAGCTGATATTATATTGCCTTCTAGTTGTTCAGCCTGCTATAATATGGGTGTATATTATATTTGGAAGACAAAGGGGTTTTATGGGATTGTCCTTGGCTCATAGTGAGGGAGTGGAGTTCAGTACAATCCAATCACGGATAGAAATGAAACTAACGGTTAACAGCATCAATCATGTTATGAGTTTAATTTTTATTTTTCGAATAGTTTACAGAACTCTACTGAGTTGATATTGGGAAATGATAAATATTTTGGTATTTTAAGAAAAAGGGAAATGTATTGTATTGGATACTGTTTTAAATTACTAGTTATTAAACCTCCTTATACGTTTATCATGCTGTTGAATTTATTGTGATGTTGAGCTTAACCCAGGCCCTTTGACAAATTGTAATTTGCCATTGCAAACTATTCAGAAAGTAAAAGCTTTGCAAATAATACATCTTAATGCCTGTAGTGTTAATTCAAAAAAACAGGAAATTGAGGCCTTTATGACTCAACATCAGTTAAATATATTTTGCATAACAGAGTCGTGGCTGAAACCGTTGGTAGACAGCAGACTTCATCAGGTTGAGGGTTATAAGTTATTACGTAAAGATAGGAGTGGTAAAAAGAAGGGGAGGAATATTAGTTTATTTTAGAGAAAGCATAGATGGCTTTGAAAATTCTATAAATTCGTGCTCCCAATCTGAGTGTGAATTATTTAAATTCTATATTGTTTTTGGTGGCTGTTATAAGTTTAAGATTTGCACAGTTTATAATCCTCCCAAAACAGCAAATAGGGGTCTGGTTGATTTATTGGAATTTTTAGGTACTGAAAGCAGAGCCGGGGACCTTTTGGTCCTTGGTGATTGTAATATAAATTAGTCTCCTGATGATAATCCAGCATTGGAATCTCTTATAACAAATGCAGGACTAGTGCAGTAGTTTCTACTTCACTAGAATGATTCAGTAAGCAATAGGGCATAGTGAAGTATTGGATTATTAAAAACTATCTCCTAAAAAAGCTATGGGCTTGGAGCTCTGTCAGGTTTCTAAAGCTTGCAGCTGATTATATATTTGTTCCACTAACTAAAATGTATAATTTATCCTTGATCATGGGTGAATTTCCATCTTCTTGGAAAAGTACAATCATAAAACCTGTGTATAAGGGTGGATCAACAAAAGAGTTAGCTGGATATCGCCTTATCTCTCTCCTTCCTGTTTTGGGTAAAATGCTTGAAAAAATTGTAAATCATCAGATGATGGAGTTTCTTGACTCTGTGGCCCTCCAATCCCCAGTGCAGCATGGCTTTCATAAACATCATGATACGGGTATGGCCTTGGCCAGGTTCAGGGATTTAGTGGGTAAAGCGCTGGATAGCAGTAAGCTTGCTGGTGCAGTGTTCGTGAACCTGTCCAGGGCCTTTGACCTGGTAGACCATTACTTGTTTCTCCAGGTGTTGGAGGGCCTCAGAGTCGAGGGCTCCCCATTGAGATGGCTTGATAGTTATTCAATCGAACAATCTTTGCAAGTTAGTTATCAGGGAGCTCTATCTAGGAGTAAAATTGTGAAGGTGGGGGTACCCCGGCTCTATCCTGGGGTCCTACTTTTTTTTTTAGTTGATAGCTTACCAAATTACCTGGTACATACTGAGGTTTTGAATTATGCAGATGATATTATTCTTTATACCAGTGCTACATCAGTTGATGATATAAACTTAAATTTGACTGTTGATTTTCATGCACTTGAATTGTGGTTACACTCCCATCATCTTCTATTGAATACAAGGAAAACAAAGAGTATGCTTTTTGGATCTAAGTAAAGGCTGAGTAAGAGTGGTCCTCTTGAGATTGTAAGCCACAAGGGTGTTATGTTAGTGCAGATTTTCCACTTTAGGTACTTAGGACTAATTTTGGATCCTTATTTATCCTATACATTACATATTGAATCTGTTTGTAGGACTGTCAATCAAAGATTGGGGGATTTGTTTAAGCTGTGTGATCTGTTAACAAGGGAAGCCAGATGTGCAATAAGTCAAAGTGTCCTACTGACAATGTTGAATTATAATTCATTTCTATTTATAAATTTTGGCTGAGTCTGATGACACTTTATTAATGACTACATTCCATGCTATATGTAGATTTGCAATAAAGCTCCCATATAGAACACATCACTGTGATTTGTATTTAGCTACATCTTGGCTACCCCCATGTTTAAATTCTCAATATAGTTTAAGTTGATTGATTTATAATACCTTGCCTTGACAGTTTCTTCTGTTTTCATTGTTAAATATTAGGATACTAAATAGGGAATTACCTGCAATCCCTCTGTAATGTGATTAACTATTCCAAAGATAAAATCTAGATTAGGGCAGCAATATTTTTCTTACCATGCTCAGTATATTGGAATAATATTCCATGCACTTTACAACATATTGAAGGAAATGCTTTTAAAGCATCAGTGCGACAACATTTTTAAGTACTATGGTTTGTCATTGTTATTAATGTATTGTTGTTAGTGTCTTATTATGATTATGTTTTGTCTGTTTGTAATTGTATTGTATTGTATTGTATTGTATATGTATTTGTACTGTATTTACATCTTGACTGTAACTTTGATTATGGTCCCAGGTCACATTTGAAAAAGGGCCTTGGCTCATATTGTTTACCCAGTAAACAAAAGTTTAAATAAAAATAAATAAAAGGGGTTGCCAACGGCACAACTCCCCCAGCTGAGGATAAGTAATAAATAAAAAAAAAAAAAAATAAAATAAAAGCCCAGATCCTTCCATCAACCCACAGCATGCAGCGCCCAAATGCTAGCCATCAAAGTATTTCTTGTCCAGCAAGGAAATCCTCACAGTAAAAGTCAATTACATCCAACCACATGATCTGGTCTTCAGCTTTCAAATAATTCCAGACTATCTTGACAACCTTCCCTCCGCACTGAGACAGTTATCATAGGGGACTTTAATGTGACCTGGATTGCCCTGAGTGAAGCCTTTCAGAGATGCTCTTACTACAACTGACATTGCCCAGATGGTACCTTCTTCCGCATGAGCATCAATTACAGAATTGGCTATAGTTCCTCAACGGACTGGATCCTCACCACTCACCCTACCAGAATCACTGATACCAGAGTCCTACTGGACTCTTTGAGGGATCATTCCCATGCCATCTGCCAGTGGACCAATAGAACACCCAGATCGAAACCTAAACTTTCCTATGTGTCCTAAAACAGGAAGACTCCCTCAACTCTTTGCCTCACTTGAATGGGTTGATTGGTCACTGTTCGACCTGCATTGATTAAACCTTAAACTACTTCAGTAAGCAGTTTAATGAACATTGTGACACATTCACACCCTATAAGAAGTCAAAGCAATGGGGTTCCTCTAACCCTTGGATCACCCTTACCCTAATATCCATGTTGAAAGACAGGGACAACCTTTGGCACTGTGCTCAAATGACGATCACCATAATGACATACAGCACTACAGAGTCCCTCTAAACCATTACAGTCAAATGATCTGAAGGCCAAACAAGATTACTACTAAACAGAACTTACTGAACTCCTGGGGTAACAAAAAAAAAATTTGGAAAACTATTAAAACCTCACGGGGAAACTGAATAAGTCTTCCCCATCAATACTTGAAGTTAACAGTAGCATTATTCAGGCCCCCAAGTTAATTTCTGACACCTTCAATGTTTCCTTCACAGATCTCAGCGGTGTTCCCCCATGACTTCTTCGATGACTCTACCCTGTTGGACAACAAAGTCAAACCTCCTCCTCCTATGAACATGCCTCCCTTCTATTTTAGATGAGTAACCTTGGCTAAATCTAGAAAATACCTCTGGAGGATGTTAGGAGAATCGAGATATAGCAATGACACTCTGGATCTAAAAATCCTCTCCCTGTCTCTAGAAGCCATCTTATCCTGTCTTACCAAACTGCTAAACTTCTAACTCACCCTCAAACAGTTCCTGCAAATCTGGAAATCTGCTTTTGTTACACCTGTCCACAAAAGTGGTGAAAGGTCTCTCCATAACAATTACCGCCCTTCTCAATCCTAAGCCCACTCTCTAAGACGCACTCAAGCATTGTGGCAGACCAACTGTCTGTTTACTTAATCAAATATAATATTCAGTGGCCTAACACAGCATGGCTTTAGAGATGCCAACAGTACTACCACTACCCTGCTTGAATTTACCACTCACATTCAGAAGGCCTTAGGCTCAGGGAACAATCCTTGGTGCAGTGTATGTAGATTTGACCAAGGCATTTAACACCATTGATCACCAGTTCCAGTTGGACTCCCTCCCTACTCTTGGCTTCTCATCTGAGGTCTCAAACTGTTGTCCAAGCTACCTGACAGGTAGGTGCCAATAGGTTAAGACTGATTCCCTTCCCAATAGCCTCCCGGTGCTTTCAGGGGTATCTTAAGGGTCCATCCTTGGGCCGCTGCTCTTTAGCCTGTTTATTAACTCCCTCCCGTCGGCCTGCCACAACAACATGCTACTCTATGCTGATGTGATGCAGTCCTATTTTTCCCTCAACACTGACCTTGTCCCTCCTCTCATAGGACCGTCAGTCCAATTTTAACTTTTGTTGAAACCTGGTTTGAACAACACAAACTATTGATGAACTAAAAAAGCAAGGCCATGTATTCTATACCCCATAGAAACATAATACACTCAGCCTCACCATCCAACAAGCACCATATCCCACCTGAACTAGTCCATGAGTTCAGATACACTTAGGTATCACACTTGACATCTTGCTTACCCACAATTACACAACAAAACCACCTCCAAACCCATAAATCCCAGGACAGGATCCTTTGACACCCTCCAGGATAGGGATCCTTTATCACTATACGCTACTGCCTCACTCCAGAGTAATGCCACAGCCGCCACCAGCTCAGTTCTATCAGTCAGTGATATATGCCCCTCACTTTTACAAGTTCCACACTGATACCAGCTTAAAAACAATAAAAACAGTCCGGAATAAGCACGTGTCACCTTTACACTGGAGATGGCAAAATAACACATATCTGTGATCTCTATAAACTGTCTAATTGGCTCCACCTTCAAGGGTGAATTACCTACCAGATTTGCTTCAAGTAAAGAAAATTTGTCTTGGTCTTACCCCACTGGACTCCCAGTCCTACATTTTGCCCACCCCTTACTTCCATTGCACTCGCAACTCCAATAAAACCTCTTTCCTGGTTCCCTTCTGGTGAACCACCCAAGCCCAGCACTCTTTCTACACCAGCTCCCTCCCTTTGAGTAGTCTCCCCAGATGTCTCTCATGAGAATAAGCTTACATTCTTTAAATGAAAATACTTCACCACTCCACCAATGTAAGCCAGCTGCAACTGTACCCACTAGGCCCTACCACATATCTCTCACCCTCCCAATTACTTCATCTCCTCACCTTCCCAACCTGCTCCCCACCACTTGCTCTCTCCTTCCTTCATCCATCTCTCCCCTCCTGGCTCTCCACCTCTCATACCTTGCCTTTGCCTTTGTGCCTTCCTCACACTAAGTCCTTTCCAGCCCCATCCCCATATCCTTACTTTTGTCTCTTTCCAATAGCTTTCTTGAAAATTTGTGGTCTCAAATATTTAAAATCACCAAGTTATGAGTAGAGTGTAGAATACTTTCAAAGTAAGCTAGTAACTTTATTTTATGAATATTTTGTTTCAAATTTTGAACATAGCCTTTTATGACACCACCTCATGAACACACATGATGACAATTTCAACCACCCAAAAGGTGATTTCACAAAGTGACTGCAAAATTGCCTTTCTGGACAGATTTTATAATTCCACTGCCATTGGTCATGAGGTGGGGTGCCAAAGGCTGTTGAAAAAATTTGCAAAAATATTCATTATTGACAGAATCATGAATGAGTTTGCCCCCCATAGAAGTACATTATACCACACGTGCCTTATTTTCTCGTATTGCGGCCACACTGATTCCAGCAGCAAGATGTGTCTTCAATCAGAGGTGGACCTAACATGCGGACATGTTCAGGTGAGTGCTGGGTGTGGGGTGGTGGATGTTGAGTGGGAGATGAGGGAGGGTGGGTGGGTGGGGAGTGTGTGGATCAAGTCAGTGAGGGACCATTTTCCTGTTTTACAAGTTAAAAAACCACCAAAGGGACAGTTTATTTATTTTAAAATGCATTCTGACACTGGGGAGTTGGGTAAATTGGGCTACTTTTCTGCTAAAGGAGAAGGTGAACTGGAGGTGAGGGAGGAGGGTCAGAAGCAGTAGTACCATGGTCAGCATCCTGGTCCATTTAAAATTGGTACTAAAGATAAATAAATACTGGGAAGGGCAAGCAACAACTGGAAGGAGGGAAGAGAAGAAGGTACCATGGTTTGGCACCCTGGTCCACTTACATTTAGTAATTAAAAGATAGTAAATACTGGGAAGGTGGAAACACAACCTGGAGGATGAGGGAGAATGAAGTGGTGCCAGCCGGGCACCCCAATCTACAGGACAATTATTTGAGATAGACAGATAGCTAGATAGCTAGAACAGACATATAGCTGAACAGAGGAAAAGAGAAAGAAGGAAGGAAGGAAGGAAGAAAGATGGACAGACGATCACCAGCTCCTGCTTCAGCTGAAGCTGGCAGCATGCCTTCCAGCTGCAGCATTAGCATTTAAGAAGTCCCACTGTTCTCATACACAGAATGTGGTAAGCACTACCTACTCAAGCAAGGGCACCCTGGGTTTTGGGGCACAGTAAAGGTGTTTTGTATTATTTGTAAAAACAGACACTCAATGTAGCTAAAGGGGTTCTGTTTAGCTAAGTTTAGGTGTTTTTAAATACATCATTTTATGTAGCTCTTTTGTTAGTCTGGAAGAAACGATAATGGCAGCTGATGAACTGAAGAAAAACTTTTTTGTTTGTGAGGTGTTTTAGTTCCGTACATCTATGTGATGCTAATAAAAACACTCTACTGAAACTTAAAATGCTTTTGGTTCACGACCAGACAGGTATCCTAAACACAATTTTAAAATCTTGTGCATTCTGAAACCACTGAATATTATTTAATGAAACCTTTGAACAGCACCACCTCAGCACAGACAGCTTCTACCCTGAAAGTGTAATAGAGAACTCAGCACCACTTAGGTTGTACATAAAAGAGCAACCCAACCCCAAAAACATGTTACATATAGGAAAAGTGTCTCTAAAGGTATCCAGAGCATAGTGATCAACAAGGCACCATCATTAAACTTTCCAATTCTTAACAATAGGCATTGTGATTGAACATTTAAATTTTGGGAGTATTCAGTCAACTGTTGCCAATGTTATTAAGATACAAAGTTAGGGGGTTTAAAATTGAGCACCATACTCAACCCTGACTATAGAGGTGCTAACCGTCTATTATACTACTGTATAATAGCCTGATATAGAAGTCTTGATAAGCATCAGAATCTTGAATGACATTTTCCACATGTATAATGTATATTGCTTTGCTGAAAAACACGTTAATACACCAGTTAGGGGTCAAGATAATGTCACTAAAAGTAGGAATGTAGCGATTAGGGTTCCAACCCTACCTCCCACCCTCCAAAACAGCAAACAGAAAAAACTTTAGGATTTTGGCATCTCTAGAGTCTTGACGAATCAGTGGTGAGGTCTTCCTTGCATGAAGAAACATCACATCTGCCATTGTTTGTTCAGGTAATGGGGTGGGCATTAGGGTTCACAGCCCCTGCTCCAATTCAGTTTACTAACCATGTAGAGTTTATTATTTTAAATTGAGCAGTGAGCTCAATCTAAATAGATGGGGTCCAACTGAGACCCATCTTTGTAAAACTCACTGCTTAATTTAAAAGAACACATACACTCTAAATGGTTATAAAATTGACTTGTGGCAGTCGGCTTGCTATGGATTTGTAACTAACAGCTCTTATATGTGTTCCTTTACAGTAAGGATATGATGTCTTACACATCGGGTTGTATTAATCATAGGATGGGACACAATCTGTCCAAATATACTCTCCGTATACTTAAGACAGACATAGTACCACTGGAAAACCCAAAAAGCCACTAAATGAGCTTGTAAAGTTTATTTGTTTATTTATTTGGATTTTTTGGCTAGGTGGGCCAGCTGAGACTAGAAGTCCCTTTTAGGGTGACCCAGGTTTTATTAATTTTAACAGTCAATACAGGGTCAGCAACAAAACCAGTAGGGCAAATTCACAGAAAAGTTTTCCACAGCATTAATAACAAAGAAATGGACAGTTAACAATAAAAAGGCAAAAGTAAACAGGTGACAGTAATTCAGGACAAACACTAGTTAGGATTGCAACAACAGTTAAATAATCAGAAGGAATTGACAAGAATGAAGGAATGTTTCCAAAAGAATTGTAATAGAGAAATTGTGTAGCAAAGAAATCAGCAAACCTTCACACACGAGCTATGAGAGAAAGCTATTATAGGAAATAATTTTCTGCATTTCTCATAGCCATATCAAAATTTGATCTACCAAAGTGTCACCCCTACAATACAGAAGTTATTTCTCATTCCACTCTCCAGAACTTATATTATTGGTCCCAAAATAAAACAACAGCAGCAACTAACAGCATCTAACCAAGCCTCAACTGGTCCCTCCATCTATGACTGTCCAGGACCAAAACACCAAAGCCTAAACCCCGCCATAGTTTGTATTGACCTCAAAACTTCATCCAACCAAACCAGAACCAACACCAAAACTAATTGTTTACCCACACCATTTGGTTAGCTCTGATACCTGAAAACAAACATCAGCAACAGCTTAGATCCTTAACCTAAACTGTCAGACTCCTAGAAAAACCCTTTCAACACACCACCACTCCACATGATCTGTTAATGAACCCTCCCATCACCAATCAAGACCAACAGCGCCTCAACATCCCATCCAGCCTATACCACCAAGGCAAGGGTGACAATACACCCAAAGCAGTGAGACATCCTCCAATCAGAAAGCACAATCTTAGTCACAGGTTTCACAATGCATGAAAGTCATGCAAATAATACAGCAAAGACCAACATTTTGAAAAACAAACACATTGAACCCAACTGACAAACACCTAGACCTGTTTGCCAGGCATCAGGCCACAGCAATAGTGTACAGACAAGTCGATTGGTGAACTTTATCCAATGAAGTCCACTTTGCGCAGCTGTGTTGAAATTCCCAAATATTCAAACCGAGTGAGTGGAAAAGGATAAATCATGTCACTCCATAAGAATGGATTCTAATCTAAATTGGTTCTGCTAGCTGAAGGTATAAAAAGCTGTCCTACAGCATAAGGAAGCTGAAAGCCACTGGCAATAATGGTAGGACATGGTCATCCAAACGCTTTTGCCAAGGTGGAGGATGTGACCCGTGTTCTGAGCAGACTAAGTGTTTTGAACTTGTGAAGAGAACAGAGGTGGGCCCATACATTACTGAAACAAAATCCATTTAACTCATGACAAATGTTTGTAATATAAACCCACCTTCAACCTTGCTTATTTCTTATTTCAAATTTTCTGCAGCATGTTATGGCACAGCAGGCACCAACACCTGTTGGATGATGGTCACTGAAGAACACAAGGAACGTTAAAAGCAGCCGCCTTTCCTGTCCTCACACTTCAGATTATTTTATATTGTCTTGCATGCACAGCAGACAACATATTATGTTACTTCAATGGAAGCGGGTTCGAGGCCCGGTCTGCTGCGCCAAAGGTACCGCTTTTGAGCTGGGCTCTGGCACAATGGCCCAGCACACCGTCTATGACAACAGTTAAGAAATGTACCATGACCTTGAGAAAGAAGCCACTGCAATCAGGAGTGCAACAGAGCAGTCCGCTGCAGCAGCCAACAACTACCTGCCTTGCCTGGCCAAGCAACATGGGGGTGGCTTACATCAGCTCTCACAGTCCCCACAGAAGCTGAGGGACATCATTGCCTTTACTGTCCTCTAGAAGCCAAAAGGGTGCCAGTCCTTCTGCACCAACTATTTAATTTGTGAGTAACCAATCCCATCGACACAATGCCCACAGTTTCTGGTGTGCTCAGGGTGCCCAGACTCCTCGGCCTGCCCCCACTCAATGACAGAGGTGCCCAATCCCCGTCACATGCCCCACTAAAGTAGTTTGCCAACAGTTCCCAATCCCCGCCAGCAATGTACCCCACATTTCTGGGTGCCAAGGGTGCCCAATCTCCTCAACTGCAACCCCCACGCAGTGATAGGGTGCCAAAATCCCCTGTCAGCATCCACTCCAAGGTAGTTGCTGATGGGGTTTCCAATCCCATTGGCAATATTCCCCATTTCTTGTGTGCGAGGGGTGCCAATCCTCCTTAGCTCATGTGACCCAACCCAGCAGCGGTGGGGTTCCCAACTATGATGGCCACACCCCAAAAACACCAGTAGCACCTGGGCACCAACAACCGAGCCAAATGCCCTGTAAAAATAAACCATCCTGTATTTTTTCAACCAAAAACAGAAAATAGTCCTCGTTGAGTTCAGCGGCCTCCCCAACCCATCCACATCTGTGCGCCCTACTCCCACATCCCCCACCCCATACTTGCCTCCAGAGCCCAGTGCAATGATCAGTGGACATGAAACACGTCTGCACTCTTCAAAGCCAGCCACCAACAGAAGAAATGCGGTAAGCTGCATTGGCATAAATGAGGGTTTTTTCAACTTATAGCTATTCAGCCATTTTGACTTTACACCAGATATTCAACATGGGTTTTTGACTCCTCATGAGAATCACTGTCAGCCGGTATTCAGTCCTGAAATGCGATTTTCACAGGTCCAGTCCTTGCTCCTGAGCAGATAGAAGATCTTCTTTTCCTCAAACTAAATCCCCCATTGTTGATTAGCTTAATTGTCAGGACATATGATGAAGCTGTCCTCGCATAAGTGCCTCTGAAATATTTAGTACTCATAGATGTAGTTCCACAGGTCCAGTCTCCAACCGAGCAGATAGAAGATCTCTCTTTCCTCAAACTAAATCCCCCGTTGCAGGATTACGACTGTCAGTAATTTACATGTATTGAGGCTGCCCTCGTACGAGTGTGCCTTCTGAAACAATATTTAGTACTGCAGATGATGTAGTTCCTCACAGGTCCAGTCTCCAGCTGGAGCAGATAGAAGAGTTTCTTTTCCTGAAAGTATATCCTCCATTGCAGGACTACGACAGTCTATGATATACACGTATTGAGACTACCCTCCTACATGAGTGTCTTCTGAAACAATATTTAGTAATGCAGATGTTGTAGTTCCACAGAGGTCTAGTCTCAAGCCGCAGCAGATAGAAGAGCTTCTTTTCCTGAAAGTAAATCCCCCATTGCTGGATTACGACTGTCAGTGATATAGAAGTATTGATGCTGCCCTCCTACGAGTCTGCCTTCCGAAACAATATTTAGTACTGAAGATGATGTAGTTCCACACAGCTCCAGTCACCAGCCGGAGCAGGTAGAAGAGCTCCTTTTACTGAAAGTAAATCCCCTTTTTCTGGATTATGACAGTCAGTGATATACATGTATTCAGGTTGCCCTCCTACGAGTGTGCCTTCTGAAACAATATTTAGTACTGCAGATGTTGTAGTTCCACACAGGTCCTGTCTCCAGCTGGAGCAAATAGAAGAGCTTCTTTTCCTAAAAGTAGATCCCATTGCTGAATTATGACTGTCAGTGATATACATGCATTGAGGCTGCCCTCGTGCGAGTGTGCCTTCTGAAACAATATTCAGTGGGCTCCACAAGGTGATCTCATTTACAGGGCACTAGTAATTTAACTTGTTATAACAAGCTAAACAAAGCACAATTAAACCATTACTTGCATTTTTTTTTTCCTTCTAATTACTCTGACTAGGTTACAAACCCAGCAACTTATTTGGAATGGATTTCATTAACTGCTGGTACTGTGGAACAATTTTCAGAAGGACATTCTTACAGGATTTAGGACACTGTCCCATGTTGGGCCTTGGAGATCTTAGTCTCAGGCTCGGGCAGCATGGGCAGAGATTGCACGCCTCAAATTTCATATTGAAGAGGAAATACATTATAAGAACCACCTGCCATTTCCCCAGCATCCAACAGAAAACCCTCAACCGCAGAGGGTAGTTGGTCCAGGAGGTTGGCAGGTGGTTAGAGGAGCAAATCAGGTGCCCCATCACTCTCGCTCTCCAACACATTACCTCCAAAACCATATAAACACTACAAACAGGTATCTGCCTCATCCTGAAATCAAATAAAGAGGCAGAAGACACTGCAGAGCAGGACACTGCGGCACAGGAGCTAGTGCACAACAATACTCACCCAAATCAGGAACCAAAACTAAACTAGCACAAAGGAAATCCAAAAACTTCTGATCATAGGAGACTCCATGATCTGGGGAGTTGATACCCATCTCCAGCTAGGGTGATGGTCAGATGTCTCCCAGGTACATCAGCATGGAGAGACACTGACCGCATTGCTAAAATTGTTCACAAAGCAGGAGAAAACATTGATGTCCTAGTACACATAGGGACTACTGATCTCGCCAGCCGGTCAGCTGTGGAGACCAAGGAACACCTGACTAGGCTGGGTGACAACCATCATCTATTCTTGTCTGGCATCTCCTTCTGAGATCCTCGCCAGTCTGGGAGAAGGGAGCAGATGGACGGAAGGCTGTATGAGGTAGGTAGGAGCTAAACACGTGGCTCAAGGACTGGTGCCAGGAAAAAGGACATAGATTTGTAGGGAACTGGCAACAGTTCTGGGGAGCGAAAGTTCTTTAAATTTGATGGACTGCATCTGACTAAAGAGGGAGCTCGTGTATTGGGGCAGAAGTCTGACGTCTTTGCAGAATATTTAAACTAGCAATGGGGAGAGGGGTGCAGCACCCCATACGTTGAATGGGAAGAACACCCTCCCCCTCAGCTAGTGGTCAAACTGGAATTCAGTGTGTTTGCCATTCATTTGCATCACAGGGTAAGAAAAAAGGTTTGTCTCCCATACGATGCACAGGGTAATGCCAAACCCTCACCCAACAACTAACACACCAAAATCTGGCCAATGGAAAATCATGTACACAAATGCTCACAGCCTGGAACAAGATCCCAGACCTGCAGGCAATAATGTCAGAGGCTAAACTGGACATAGTAGTACTAGTGAGACGTGGTTTACCAGTAACCACACTTGGGAGACTTCAGTACCTGGCTATGTATTGTTCAGAAGAGACCGAGGTGCAAAAGGGGGGGAGGAGGGTCTGTATGTTAATGAAAATATCAAAGCTACAGAAATTCAGAATACACATAAGGAGCCAGAAGAACTGTGGGTCACCCTGAAACAGGAAGGGGATATTCATAAGAACTGGGGTTGTCTACAGGCCCCAGACCAGAGGGAGGACATAGACATACTACTGTTAGAAGATATACAAAACATGACAGCTAAAGGGAGGTTCTGATAATGGGAGACTTCAATATGCCAGATACAGATTGGTCAATACCAGCAGGAACATCTGCCAGAACTAGACTCCATAGTGGATTCCTGCAGGGGAGGGCCCCAAACAACTGGTACAGCAAACCCACAAGAGACAGGGCTATCCTAGATCTAGTACTGACTAACAAAGAAGGGACTACAGATCTCCAGGTAGAAGGCTGGTCACCTGGGGGCCAGTGAACCATCTGTTATTAGGATGGTTCAATTCTACTACATGCGATCTAAATCAGTCCCATTCCAAGGCAAAAATATGGACTTCAGAGGAGCTGACTTGATAAGATGGCCAACAGAGTTGCTTTAGCCCTGGCAAAAGAAACACAGGTGAGGAGGTACAGGCAAAGTGGGCGTTCATTAAGGATATTAATATTTGAAGCAACATCCCATTGTGTTAGACAGAAAAGGATGTGTAAAAGAAGAAGGAAACCACTTTGGTTCTCAACACAGTAGCAGAAAAGGTCAGAGCCAAAAGGCTGGCCTCTCAGAAACATATAAGTGAATCACAGCTGAAGGAAGGGGGCGCCTCAAACTGCCCTAAGGGAAGCAGGTAAGGCAGTAAGCAGGCAAAGTCCCAAAACTGGAGGAAACACTAGCACAAACAGTAAAGAAGGTGACAAGACTTTCTATAGATACATTAGTGAAAGGAGAAAGTCCAGAGGGGTATTGCCTGTTTAATGGAGAAAAGGGAGCATGGAGGAGGAGGACCCTGTAAAGGCATCTATCCCAACTAGATACTTTTGCTCAGTATTCACTGAAGAGAAGGTAGGCAGGGCCCACAGCCTCAGCATCATGGACACAGGGGGGAGGGAGGTGAGCATCACTCCCTTCTGGTCAAAAAAGAAAGTATCCTACAAGAGCTTGCTAAGCTCAGGGTGGATAAGGCAATGGGACCGGATGGCATACATCCCGTGGCACTTATGAGCTAAGTGAGGAACTCAGTAGCGTTTAGCTAAGAATTGTTTAGTGAGTCTCTGAGCACAGGAGAGGTCCCAGAAGACTGGAGAAGGGCTCATGGATCCCACCCACAAGAGTGGTAGCAGGGAGGAGGCGGGAACCACAGACCGGCCAGTCCACCTCAGTAGTGGCAGCAAGATTATGGAAGCACTCCTTATGGAAAGGATAGTGCAACACCTGGAATCCATAGGGGCAATGCAAGATTCAAGACAGCATGGGTTTACAAAGGAAGGTCCTGGTCAAACTAATCTCAGGGGATTTCTGACTGGGTCAACCAGAGTGGTGGACCAAGGGGAGTAGTTGGATGTCGCCATCTTGACTTTCAGCAAAGCTTTGACACTGTCTCATATAGAAGATTGATAAATAAGCTAGGTAGGCTCGGGTGGGTCAGAAGTTGGTCAACTGGGTGGCAAACTGGCTGACTGGTGAAAACAGAGAGTGGTGGTAAAATGGTATACAGTCAGAAGAGATGCAAGTCACAAGTGGGTACTTAGGATCAGTCCTGGGGCCAGTCCTATTCAACATTTTCTATTAGTGACCTAGCAGATGGACTAGAGGGTAAGGCTTATCTGTTTGCTAGATGACACCAAGATCTGCAACAGAGTAGATTATCCAGATGGGGTGGGCAGAATGGAGAAGAGATCTGATAAATTAGCAGAATGGTCAGAAGAGTGGCAACTGGGATTTAATGCAAAGAAGTGCAAATCATGCACATAGGGAAGAGAAACCCTGAAGCCACTTATAGGCTGGGAGGGAGTTGCTAGCAGTCACAAAGGAAGAAAGAGACTAGGCATCATCATCACTGATGACCTGGAATCATCCAAGCAGACCTCTGTAGCAGTAGGTAAGGCTAGGGGGGTGTTAGGGTTTTAGTAGGGTATCACAAGTCGTAAGAGGGAGGTAATAATCCTCTGTACAAGACATTGGTTAGGCTCCCATCTGAGTACTGGCAGTATTGAGAGGTCACACCTCTTCACAAGGATGTTAATCAAATTGAGGCAGTCCAGAAGGGCAACCAAAATGGTGCAGGGACTGCATCAGAAGACATTATGAGACAGATTAACGGAGCTCAATATGTATACCCTTGAGCAAAGGAGGGAGAGAGGTGATATGATCGAGACATTTAAACACCTTAAGGGCATAAACAAGGTGAAAGAGTCTAACATGTTTAAATATAAGAAAATAGCAGGACAAGAGGACACAGCATGAGGTTAGAGGAGGCCAATTGATGGGGAATGTGAGGAAATTCTTTTCACAGAAAGGGTGGTGATGGATGGAATGGCTTACCATAGCGTAGTGGCTATGAATACAGTGCAGGGTTCAAACAGGCATGGATAGGCTTATGGAGCAATACAAATGACTATGAATAGATAGGTCACTGATATCGCAAAGGCCAATGGCACATTTATAAGGTAGAAAAAGAAACGGGCAGACTGGATGGGCCTTGCGGTCCTTATCTGCCGTCAACTTCTATGTTTCTATGTTTCTATATTTAGTACTGCAGATGATGTAGTTCCACACAGGTCCAGTCTCCAGACAGAGCTGGTAGAAGAGCTTCTTTTCCTGAATGTAAATCAGCCATTGCTGGATTACGACAGTCAGTGATATACATGTATTGGTGCTGCGCTCGTATGAGTGTGCCTTCAGAAACAATATTTAGTTCTGCAGATGATGTAGTTCCACACAGGTCCAGTCTCCAGCCGTAGCAGATAGAAGAGCTTCTTTTCCTGAAAGTAAATCCTCCATTGTTGAATTACGGCTCTCAGTGATTTACATGTATTGAGGATGCCCTCACATGAGTGTGCCTTCTAAAACAATATTTAGTACTGCAGATGATGTAGTTCCACAGAAGTCCAGTCTCCAGCTGGAGCAGATAGAAGAGCTTCTTTTCCTGAAATTAAATCCCCCTATTACAGGATTACGTATAGCTTAAAGGGATATATATATGTATTGAGGCTGCCTCGTGACGAAAGTGTGTGCTCTTCTGAAACAATATTTATGGATGATGATGTAGTTCCACAGAGGTCCAGTCTCCAGCCGGAGCAGATAGAAGAGCTTCTTTTCCTGAAAGAAAATCCGCCATTGCTGGATTACGACTGTCAGCTGATATACATGTATTTAGGCTGCCCTCGTACGAGTGTGCTTACTGAAATAATATTTAGAACTGCAGATGATGTAGTTCCTCACAGGTCCAGTCTCCAGCTGGATCAGATAGAAGAGCTTCTTTTCCTGAAAGTAAATCCCCCATTTCAGGATTACTACTGTCAGTGATATACAAGTATTGAGGCTGCCCTCCTACGAGTGTGCCTTCTGAAACAATATTTATTACTGTAGATGATGTAGTTCCACACTGGTCCAGTCTTCTGCCGGAGCAGGTAGAAGAGCTTCTTTTCCTGAAAGTAAATCCCTCATTGCTGGATTACGACTGTTAGTGATATACAAGAATTGCGGCTGCCCTCGTATGAGTGTGCCTTCTGAAACAATATTTAGTACTGCATTTGATGTAGTTCCACACAGGTCCTGTCACCAGCCGGAGCAGATAGAAGAGCTTCAAATCCCCCATTGCTGGATCACGACTGTCAGTGATACACACGTAATGAGGCTGCCTCCTACGAGAGTGTCTTCTGATACAATATTTAGTACTGCAGATGTTGTAGTTCCACACAGGTCCAGTATCCAGCTGGAGCAGGTAGAAGAGCTTTTTTTCCTGAAAGTAAATGAACCATTGCTGGATTACGACTTTCAGTGATATTCACGTATTGAGGCTACCTTCCTATGAGTGTGCCTTCTGAAACAATATTTAGTACTGCAGATGTTGTAGTTCCACACAGTTCCAGTCTCCAGCTGGAGCTGGTAGAAGAGCTTCTTTTCCTGAAAGTAAATCCCTCATTTCTGGATTACGACGGTCACTAATATACATGTATTGAGGCTGCTCTCATACAAGTGTGACTTCTGAAACAATATTTAGTACTGCAGATGATGTAGTTCCACACAGGTCCAGTCTCCATCCAGAGCAGATAGAAGAGCTTCTTTTCCTGAAAGTAAATCCACCATTGCAGGATTATGACTGTCAGCTGATATACATGTATTTAGGCTTCCCTCGTACTAGTGTGCTTGCTGAAATAAAATTTAGTACTGCAGATGATGTAGTTCCTCACAGGTCCAGTCTCCAGCTGGATCAGATAGAAGAGCTTCTTTTCCTGAAAGAAAATCCCCCATTGCAGGATTACTACTGTCAGTGATATACAAGTATTGAGGCTGCCCTCCTACGTAGTGTGCCTGTAACAATTTATTTATACTGTAGATGAGCGTAGTTCCACACTGGTCCAGTTCTCCTGCCGGAGCAGGTAGAAGAGCTACTGTTCCTGAAAGTAAATCCCCCATTCCTGCATTATGACTGTCAGTGATATACAAGTATTGCGGCTGCCCTCGTACGAGTGTGCCTTCTGAAACAATATTTAGTACTGCAGATGATGTAGTTCCACACAGGTCCTGTCTCCAGCCGGAGCAGATAGAAGAGCTTCAAATCCCCCATTGCTGGATCACGATTGTCAGTGATACACATAATGAGGCTGCCTCCTATGAGAGTGCCTTCTGAAACAATATTTAGTACTGCAGATTTTGAAGTTCCACACAGGTCCAGTATCCAGCTGGAGCAGGTTGAAGAGCTTCTTTTCCTGAAAGTAAATGAACCATTGCTGGATTACGACTTTCAGTGATATTTACGTATTGAGGCTGCCCTCCTACGAGTGTGCCTTCTGAAACAATATTTAGTACAGCAGATGATGTAGTTCCACACAGCTCCAGTCTCCAGCTGGAGCAGATAGAAGAGCTTCTATTCCTCAAAGTAAAGCCCCCATTGCTTTATTACGACTGCCAGTGATATACATGTATTGAGGCTGCCCTCGTACTAGTGTGCCTTCTGAAACAACATTTAGTACGTAGATGATGGTTTCCACACAGGTCCAGGTTCCAACTGAGCTAGAAGAGCTTCTACCTTTATATCCCATTGTTGGATTACGATTGAGCCTGGCCGTAGAGGTGGCTTTGGAAATAGTTAGTACTTAGATGATATAGTTCAAAGCTCCAGTTCCAGCCGAGCAGGTAGAAGAGCTTTTTTCCTGATGTAACCGATTGCTGATTACGACTGTAAGTGATATATAATACATTGAGGCTGCCTCAGACGTAGTGTGTGCCTCTCTGAAACAACATTATTACTTAGTACTGCAGATTAAGAAGTTCCACATATCCAGTTCCAGCCGGAGCAGATAGAAGAGCTCAAATACCCCATTGTTGTATTACGACTAGTGATATACATGTATTTAGGCTGCCTCGTATGAGTGTGCCTAAACAATATTTAGTACTGCAGATGATGTAGTTTCATATTGGTGCCGGCCCAGCCGGAGTAGATAGATGAGCTCATATCCCCATTGTTGGATTATGATACAGTGATATATACGTACGAGGCTGCCTCCAACGAGTGTGCTTCTGAAGTGTTATTATACTGCATGTTGTAGTTACATACAGGTCGGTCCCAGCTGAGCAGTAAGAGCTTTTTCTGAGAGTAACCCCCAATGCTGGAATACGACTGTCATGATGCAGGTATTGGAGGCTGCCTGCTACAGTGTTTTCTCTAAATACTATTTAGTGCTGCAGATGATGTAGTTCCACACAGGTCCAGTCTCCAGTCAGAGCAGATGGAAGAGCTTACGTTCCTAAGTAAATCCCCCATTGCTGGATTACGACTGTCAATGATATACATGTATTGAGGCTGCCCTTATACGAGTGTACCTTCTGAAACAATATATAGTACTACAGATGATGTAGTTCCACACAGGTCCGGTCTCCATCTGGAGCAGATAGAAGAGCTTCTTTTACTGAAAGTAAACCCCCTTTTTCAGGATTATGATCAGTGAAATACATGTATTCAGGCTGCCCTCCTACGTGTGTGCTCTGAAACAATATTTTGTACTGCAGATGATGTAGTTCCTCACAGGTCCAGTCTCCAGTCGAACAGGTAGAAGTGGTTCTTTTCTGAAAGTAACCTATTGCTGGATTATACTGTCAGATATATATGTATTGAGGTTGCCTCCCACGAGTGTGCTCTTCTAAAACAATATTTATCCTGTAGATGTTGTGTTCCATATAGGTCCTGTCTCCTGTTGGAGCAGATAGAAGAGCTCTTTTCCTGAAATAAATCCCATTGTTGATTATACTGTCATGATAGATATGTATTGAGGCTGTCTTCTTGAGTGTGCCTTGAACAATATTTGCCGTAGATGATGGTTCCACACATCTCCAGCCTGTCGGAGCAGATAGAAGAGTTTCTTTCCTGAAAGTAAATCCTCCATTGCTGAATTATCCGTGATAGATGTATTGAGGCTGCACTGTACGAGTGTGTCTTCTGAAACAGTATTTAGTTGATATTGCTAAGATCATGGGTAATATTCAGCCCTAGCATGGACCATATGTAGAAAAGCTGCCTGATATGGTCAAGATCTCCTGGGTAATATTCACACCCAACGGACCAGTGCTAAGGGACAATGGGTAGAGCTACTGATTTGCCAAATCCCTATGGGTAAATTCGCTCCAGCATGTACAAGAGCTGTGTATGGAAACAGATGTAGAGCTGCCTGATATTGCTAAGATTCTCAGGGATAATATTGAGCTATGGACTAGGGTGTACATGGACCACAGGTAGAGAGCTGACTGATATTGCCAAGATACCCTTATTATTCATCCCGCATGTACTAGGCTGTATGGACAGAGTTAATGCTGCCTGATATTGCTAAGATCCCATTGGGTAATATTCAGCCCCAGCATGGACGGTCGCAGTACAGATATGACTGTCTATGTTGTGAAGATGCCCATGGGTATATTCAGCCCTGTCATGGACCATAACTGTACATAGACCAGGTATAGAGCTGCCTGATGTTGCCAAGATCCCTTGGGTAATATTCAGCCCTTGCATGTACCAGGCTATGTATGGACAATGGTATAGTGCTGCCTGATATTGCTTGAGATCCCCATTGTGATATTCAGCCCCAGCATGGACAGGAGCTGTACCTCCAGACCACAGGTATAGAGCCGTCTGATATTGCCAAGATCCCCATGAGTAATATTCTCCTGCCCCAGTACGGACTAGAGCTAATGTGGACAATGGGAATAGCCTGCATGATATTGCCAAGATACCCATGGTACATTCAGCCACAGCATGGACCAGGGCTAGGAGAATGGGTATAGCGTGCCTGATATTGCCAACATCCTTGGGTATGTTGAGCCCCAGCACATATCAGGCTGTGGAAAGCGGGTATTGCACTGCCTGATGTGCCAAGATCCCAATGGGTGATGTTCTGCCCAGCATGGACCTGGGCTGCACAGACATGGGTATTACGCTGCCTGATATTGCTAGCATCATATGGATAAGTTCTGGCCCAGCATATACCAGAGCTGTACATGAACAATGGTATTACTAAGATCCCTATAAAGTATTCTGGCCCTGGCATGGACCGGAGTTGTATAAGTATGAATAATGGGTACAATATCATGCGGATATTGTCAAGCTCCCGATGGGTAATATTCAGCCCAGCCTGGACAGAGCTTTATGTGGATTGCGGGAATAGGGCTCTTGATATTGCTAAGATCCCCATGGGTAATATTCAGCCCTAGCATGGACCACAGGTATAGTGCTGCCTGATATTGTCAAGATCTCCCTAGGTAATATTCAGCACCTGCATGGACCAGTGCTGTATGTGGACAATGGGTACAGAGCTGCCTGATTTTGCCAAGATTCCCATGGGTAATATTCTGCCCCAGGTCAGACCAGAGTAGTACATGGACAATGGTTATACCACAGACTGATATTGCCAAGATCACCATGGGTAGTATTCAGCCCTGGAATTGACCAGAACTATACATGGACCACAGGTAAAGAGCTGCCTGATATTGCCAAGATGCCCATGGGTAATATTCAGCCCTGGCATGGACCAGAACTGTAAATAGACCACAGGTATTGAGCTGTCTGCTCTTGCCAAGATCCCCATGGGTAATATTCAGCCCCAGCATGTACCAGAGCTGTGTATGGACAACGGGTATAGTGCTGCCTGATATTGCCAAGATCCCATTGGTAATATTCAGCCCCAGCATGGACCGACTGTGCAGACCACAGCTATAGAGCTGCCTGTTGCCAAGATCCCATGAGTGGTATTCTGCCCAGCATGGATGGGAGCTGTCATGGGCAATGGAATAGCTTCGTGATATAAGATACCTATGGGTAATATCAGACTTGCATGGACCGAGCTGGATATAGCATGGGTGTAGCACTGCCTATGTTGCCAAGATCCCTGTGAGCATATTCTGCTCAGCATGTACCGAGCTGTATAAGGATGAGAGGTATAGAGCTGCCTGATATTGTGAATCTGGTATTTTCAGTCCCAGCACATACCAGGCTGTATATGGACATGGTATGGCTGCCTGATATGGGTATGCCAAGATCCCTATGGTATATTCAGTCAAGCACTGCCTGAAATTACATGGACCATAGGTATAGTGCTGCCTGATATTGGCAAGATCCCCGTGGGTAATATTCAGCCCCAGCATGGACCACAGCTGTATATGGATAATGAGTATAGCGCTGCCTGATATTGACAAATCCCTATGAGTAATATTCAGCACCAACATGTACAAGAGCTGTATATAGAGAATGGGTAAAGCGCTGCCGGATATTGCCAAGATCCCCATGGGTAATATTCTATCCCAGCATGTACCAGAGCTGTAGATGGACAACAGGTATAGAGCTGCCTGATACGGCTAGATCCCCGTGGGTAATATTCAGTCCCAGTACATTTCAGGGTTGTGTAGACATGTATGGCGTTGCCTGATATGGATCTGTGAAGATCCCCATGGTATTCACGACACTGACCAGAACAGTACATGACCATGGGTAGTGCTGCTTGATGACAAGATCCCGTGGGTAATATTCAGCCTCAGCATGGACTACAGCTGTATGGACAGTATGGCTGCTGATATTGCCAACTTATGGGTAATATTCATCCCAGCATGTGCCAGGGCTGTGTGTGAAGCAGATGTATAGCTGCCTGATATTGCCAACATCCCCATGGGTAATATTGGCGTCATAATACAGAGCTGTATGGAAAATGCATTGCCTTCCTGTATTGCCAAGATCCCCATGGTGTGTTCGCTCCAGCATGGACCTGGGCTGTACAGACATGGGTATCACGCTGCCTGATATTGCCAACATCCTGGATGTGTTCAGCCCCAGCACATGCCAGAGCTGTACATGGACAATTGGTATTGCCAAGATCCCCATGGAAGTTGTCTGCCCCACACGGACGGGGCTGTATATGAACATGGGTATAACACTGGTGTTGCCGGTCCCCATGGTATATTCAGCCCCAGCATGGACAGAGCTATATATGGAGTGGAATGGGCTGCCAATTGCTAAGATCCTCATGGTAATGTTCAGTTCTGCATGGACCTGGTATAGTGCTGCCTGATATTGTCTCCTAGGTAATATTCAGCACCTGCATGGACCAGTGCTGTATGTGGACAACGGTCCAGAGCTGCCTGATTTGCCAAGATTCCCATGGGTAATATTCTGCCCCAGCTCAGACCAGGAGCAGTACATGGACAATGGTTATACCGCACTGATATTGCCAAGAATCACTATGGTAGTATTCAGCCCTGGAATCAATTCTGAAACTATGGCTGGACCACAGGTAAAAGAGCCGTCTATTACCAAGATGCCCATGGTAATATTCATTCTGGCAAGGACCAGAATGTTATATAGACCACAGGTATGGCTGTCTGCTCTTTCAAGATCCCCATGGGTAATATTCAGCCCAGCATGTACCAGAGTTGTGTATGGACAATGTAGGTGCTGCCTGATACGCGATCCCCATTGGGTAATATTCAGCCTTCAGCATGGACCGGAGCTGTACCCGACCACAGGTATAGAGCCTGTGTTGCCAGATCCCATGGTAGTATTCTGCCCCAGCATGGATCAGAGCTGTCCATGGACAATGGGAATAGCTCTGCATGATATTGCCAAGATACCCATGGGTAATATTCAGACCCAGCATGGACCGGAGCTGGATATAAAGAATGGGTATAGCACTGCCTGATATTGCCAAGATCCCCGTGAGTAATATTCTGCTCCAGCATGTACCAGAGCTGTATAAGGATGAGAGGTATAGAGCTGACTGATATTGGCAAGATCCCCCTAGGTAATTTTCAGTCCCAGCACATACCAGAGCTGTATATGGACAACGGGTATAGCGCTGCCTGATATGGGATATTGCCAAGATCCCCATGGGTAATATTCAGTCCAAGCACTGACCAGAACAGTACATGGACCATAGGTATAGTGCTGCCTGATATTGGCAAGATCCCCGTGGGTAATATTCAGCTGCATGGACCATAGCTGTATATGGACAATGGTGTAGGCTGCCTGATATTGCCAACCTATGGGACTATCAGCCCAGCATGTACAAGAGCTGTATATAGAGAATGGGTAAAGCGCTGGATATGCCAAGATCCCCATGGGTAATATCTCATCCCAGCATGTACTAGAGCTGTATATACAACAGGTATAGAGCTGTCTGATATTGGCTAGATCCCTGGGGTATATGTCCCACATCCAGACTGTGTGTGATAATGGGTATAGCTGCCTGATGTGGGATATTGCCGGTCCCATGGGTAATATTCAGTCGCAGCACTGACCAGACAGTACATGGACCATGGGTAGTGCTGCTGATATTGACAGATCCCCGTGGGTAATATTCAGCCCCAGTATGGACCACAGTTGTTATATGGACAATATAGCGCTGCCTGATATTGCTAAACCTATGGGTAATATTCCATCCCAGCATGTACCAGAACTGTATGGAAAACAGGTGTATAGCTGCCTGATATTGCCAACATCCCATGTGGGTAATATTGAGCTGCACATACAGAGCTGTTATGTGAAATGGGCATTGCACTGCCTGATATTGGCAAGATCCTCATGGGTACTGTTCCTGCCCAGCATGGACCTGAGCTGTACATGACAGGTATCACGCTGCCTGATATTGCCAACATCCACATGGATGTCTTCAGCCCCAGCATACCAGACTGTACATGGACAATGGGTATTACCAAGATCCCATGGAAGTATTCTGCCTGCGCGGACGAGCTGATATGTGAACAATGGGTATAACACTCGTGATATTGTCAAGCTCCCATGGGTAATATTCAGCCCCTGCATGGACCAGGCTTTATATGGGTGCAGGAATGGAGCTGCCTGATATTGTAAGATCCCCATGGTATTATTCAGCTGTGTAACATGGTAGTGCTGCCTGATATTGTCAAGAACTCCTAGGTAATATTCAGCCCCATGGCAGTTGTATGGACAGGTGTTAGGCTCTGATTTTGCCAAGATTCCCTTGGGTAATATTCTGCAGCTCAGACCAGAGTAGTACATGGACAATGGTTATACCGCAGACTGATGTTGTAAGATGACCATGGTAGTATTCAGCCCGGATTTACCAGAACTACATGGACCATAGGTAAAGAGCTGCCTGATATTGCCAAGATGCCCATGGTAGTCTTCAGCCCGGCAGGACCAGAACTGTATATAGACCACAGGTATGAGCTGTCTGCTTGCCAAGATCCCCCATGGGTATTATTCAGCCCAGCATGTACCAGAGCTATGTATGGACAACGGGTATGGTGCTGCCTGATATTGCAAGATCCCCATTGGTATTCTGGCCCAGCATGGACCGGCTGTGCAGACCACAGGTATAGAGCTGCTGATTTGCTGGATCCCTGTGAGTACTTTTCGCCCCAGCATGGACAGAGCTGTTCATGGACAATGAGAATAGCTTCCAATATTGCTAAGGTCCCATGGGTATTATTCAGCCCCAGCATGTACCAGAGCTTTTGTGGATGAGGGGTATAGCTGCCTGATATTGGCAAGATCCTGGGTATATTCAGTCCTGGCACATACCAGAGCTGTATGTGGACAATGATATAGGCTACCTGATATGGGATATTGCTAAGATCCTTATGGGTAATATTCAGTCAAGCACTGACCAGAACAGTAATTGACCATATTTGATGGTTTGCCTGATGGCAAGATCCCGTGGGTTATATTCAGCCGCGTGGACCACAGCTGTATATGGACAATAGTATGCGCTGCCTGATGTGCCAAATTCCTTGGGTATATTCAGCCCCAGCATGTACAAGAGCTGTGGCGGAGCAGGTGCAGGTGCCTGATATTGCTAAGATCCTCATGTCATATTGAGCCCCAGCGCATACTAGGGCTTATGGAAAACGGTATTGCACTGCCTGGTATTGTCAAGATCCCCATGGGTGTTTGTTGCAGCATGACCTGGTTGTACATACATGGGTGTACTGTGCGCTGATATTGCCAATATTCACATGGATAATATTCATTCCATATACCAGGCTGTACATGGACAAGGGTATACTAAGATCCCATGGAGTATTCTGCCCGCATGAATCGGAGCTGTATATGCACAATGGTATAATACTGCATGATATTGTCAAGCTCTCATGGTAATATTCAGCCCCAGTACGGGACAGAGCTATATGGAGCATGTGAATCTGCTGATATTGCTAAGCTCTCATGGGTAATATTCATTTCATGGACCACAGGTATAGTGCCTGATATGGTCATGATCTCCTGGGTGCTATTCAGCACCTGAGCGGCCAGTGCTATATGTGAACAATGGGTATAGAGCGCCGATGTTGCCAGATTCCATGGGTAATTTTCTGCCCCAGCATAGACCAGAGCTGTTATGGACAATGGTTATACTGCAGACTGAGTATTGCCAGATCCCATGGGTAATATTCAGCCCGGCATGTACCAGAGCTGTGTATGGAGCCACAGGTGCAGAGCTGTCTGATATTTCCAAGATGCCCATGGGTAATGTGATCCGCAGCACATGGACCAGAGCTGTATATGAAAACGGGTATATAGCACTGCCTGATATTGCCAAGATCCCATGGGTAAGCTTCTAGCCCAGCATGGACCTGAGCTGTGTACAGTCATGGGTATCATGCCTGCCTGACATTGCCAATATCCTCATGGATAATATTCAGCCCCAGCATATACCAGAGCTGTACATGGACAATGGGTATTACTCCAAGATCCCTCATGGAAGTATTCTGCCCGCATGGACCGGAGCTGTATATGCACAATGGGTATAACACTGCATGATATTGTCAAGCTCCCATGGGTAATATTCAGCCCAGCAATACAGCATGTGGCCACAGGTATAGTGCTGCCTGATATGGTCAAGATCTCCCTTGGTAATATTCAGCCCTGAACGGACCAGAGCTGTATATGAACAACAGGTATAGAGCTGCCTGATATTGCCAAGATCCCTGTGGTAATATTCAGTCCCAGAACATACAAGAGCTGAATATAGACAATGAGTATAGCGCTGCCTGATATTGCCAAATCCCTATGGGTAATATTCAGTCCCAGCTTGTATCAGATGTACATGGTCAATGGTTATAGTGCTGTCTGATTTTGCCATGATCCCCATAGGTAATATTCAGTTCCAGCATGTACCAGGGCTGTATATGGACGATGGGTAGTGCTGCCTGATATTGCAAAGATCCCCATGGGTAATATTCAGCCCCAGCATGTACCGGAGCTGTATATGGACATGGGGTGTAGTGCTGTCTGATATTGCCAAGATCCTGATGGGTAATATTTTTCCCAAGCATACCAATGAGCACACTGGGCATGCAAAATGCTAAGAAACCATTTGCATGCTTACTTGGGACTTATTTCCATGGGGTGCAGCAGCCTCTTAGCATGACTGACAACCTTGAAATTTGAACCCTGGTGGTTGCATGGTCCCTTCCACCTCATGAACACCTGTTTTTTGTGTATTCATTAATCCCTGTGTCCTGTGAGGCCCCATCCCCAGTCATGTATTTTCAATGTATACTGCAATTACAGTAAAACAGCTGTTTTTACAGTGCACACGACAGCTCAGCTGGTGGCCAGCTGTGGAGGTGAGAGGAGGGTTGTGATGTATATTGCAATTACAGTAAAACAGCTGTTTTTACAGTGCGCATGACAGCTTAGCTGGTGGCCAGCTGTGGAGGTGAGAGGAGGGTTGTGCTGTATACTGCAATTACAGTAAAACAGCTATTTTTACAGTGTGCATGACAGCTCAGCTGGTGGCCAGATGTGGAGGTGAGAGGGTTGTGCTGTATACTGCAATTACAGTAAAACAGCTGTTTTTACAGTGTGCACGACAGCTCAGCTGGTGGCCAGATGTGGAGGTGAGAGGAGGGTAATGTATACTGCAATTGCAGTAAAACAGCTGTTTTTATAGTGCACATGACAGCTCAGCTGGTGGCCAGTTGTGGAGGTGAGAGGAGGGTTGTGATGTATACTGCAATTACAGTAAAACAGCTATTTTTACAGTGCGCACGACAGCTCAGCTGGTGGCCAGCTGTGGAGGTGAGAGGAGGGTTGTGATGTATACTGCAATTACAGTAAAACAGCTATTTTTACAGTGCGCACGACAGCTCAGCTGGTGGCCAGCTGTGGAGGTGAGAGGAGGGTTGTGATGTATACTGCAATTACAGTAAAGCAGCTGTTTTTACAGTGTGCATGACAGCTTAGCTGGTGGCCAGCTGTGGAAGTGACAGGAGGGTTGTGATGTATACTGCAATTACAGTAAAACAGCTGTTTTTACAGTGCGCATGACAGCTTAGCTGGTGGCCAGCTGTGGAAGTGAGAGGAGGGTTGTGATGTATTCTGCAGTTACAGTAAAACAGCTGTTTTTACAGTGCGCACGACAGCTCAGCTGGTGGCCAGCTGTGGAGGTGAGAGGAGGGTTGTGCTGTATACTGCAATTACAGTAAAACAGCTGTTTTACAGTGCATGACGACAGCTCAGCTGGTGGCCAGCTGTGGAGGTGAGAGGAGGATTGTGATGTATACTGCAATTACAGTAAAACAGCTGTTTTTACAGTGTGCATGACAGCTCAGCTGGGGCCAGCTGTGGAGGTGAGAGGAGGGTTGTGATGTATACTGCAATTACAGTAAAACAGCTGTTTTTACAGTGTGCATGACATCTCAGCTGGTGGCCAGCTGTGGAGGTGAGAGGAGGGTGATGTATACTGCAATTACAGTAAAGCAGCTGTTTTTACAGTGTGCATGACAGCTTAGCTGGTGGCCAGCTGTGGAAGTGACAGGAGGGTTGTGATGTATACTGCAATTACAGTAAAACAGCTGTTTTTACAGTGCGCATGACAGCTTAGCTGGTGGCCAGCTGTGGAAGTGAGAGGAGGGTTGTGATGTATTCTGCAGTTACAGTAAAACAGCTGTTTTTACAGTGCGCACGACAGCTCAGCTGGTGGCCAGCTGTGGAGGTGAGAGGAGGGTTGTGCTGTATACTGCAATTACAGTAAAACAGCTGTTTTTACAGTGTGCATGACAGCTCAGCTGGTGGCCAGCTGTGGAGGTGAGAGGAGGTTGTGATGTATACTGCAATTACAGCAAAACCGCTGTTTTTACAGTGTGCATGACAGCTCAGCTGGGGCCAGCTGTGGAGGTGAGAGGAGGGTTGTGATGTATACTGCAATTACAGTATAACAGCTGTTTTTACAGTGCACATGACAGCTCAGCTGGTGGCCAGCTGTGGAGGTGAGAGGAGGGTTGTGATGTATACTGCAATTACAGTAAAACAGCTGTTTTTACAGTGTGCATGACAGCTCAGCTGGGGCCAGCTGTGGAGGTGAGAGGAGGGTTGTGATGTATACTGCAATTACAGTAAAACAGCTGTTTTTACAGTGTGCATGACATCTCAGCTGGTGGCCAGCTGTGGAGGTGAGAGGAGGGTGATGTATACTGCAATTACAGTAAAGCAGCTGTTTTTACAGTGCGCATGACAGCTTAGCTGGTGGCCAGCTGTGGAAGTGAGAGGAGGGTTGTGATGTATTTTGCAGTTACAGTAAAACAGCTGTTTTTACAGTGCGCACGACAGCTCAGCTGGTGGCCAGCTGTGGAGGTGAGAGGAGGGTTGTGCTGTATACTGCAATTACAGTAAAACAGCTGTTTTTACAGTGTGCATGACAGCTCAGCTGGTGGCCAGCTGTGGAGGTGAGAGGAGGGTTGTGATGTATACTGCAATTACAGCAAAACCGCTGTTTTTACAGTGTGCATGACAGCTCAGCTGGGGCCAGCTGTGGAGGTGAGAGGAGGGTTGTGATGTATACTGCAATTACAGTATAACAGCTGTTTTTATAGTGCACATGACAGCTCAGCTGGTGGCCAGCCATGGAGGTGAGAGGAGGGTGATGTATACTGCAATTACAGTATAACAGCTGTTTTTACAGTGCACATGACAGCTCAGCTGGTGGCCAGCCATGGAGGTGAGAGGGTTGTGAAGTATACTGCAATTACAGTAAAACAGCTGTTTTTACAGTGCGCACGACAGCTCAGCTAGTGGCCAGCTGTGGAGGTGAGAGGAGGGTTGTGCTGTATACTGCAATTACAGTAAAACAGCTGTTTTACAGTGTGCACGACAGCTCAGCTGGTGTCCAGCTGTGGAGGTGAGAGGAGGGTTGTGATGTATACTGCAATTACAGTAAAACAGCTGTTTTTACAGTGTGCACAATAGCTCAGCTGGTGGCCAGCTGTGGAGGTGAGAGGAGGGTGATGTATACTGCAATTACAGTATAACAGCTGTTTTTACAGTGCACATGACAGCTCAGCTGGTGGCCAGCCATGGAGGTGAGAGGGTTGTGATGTATACTGCAATTACAGTAAAACAGCTGTTTTTACAGTGTGCACGACAGCTCAGTTGGGGCCAGCTGTGGAGGTGAAAGGAGGGTTGTGATGTATACTGCAATTACAGTAAAACAGCTGTTTTTACAGTGCACATGACAGCTCAGCTGGTGGCCAGCTGTGGAGGTGAGAAGAGGGTTGTGATGATCACTGAACCTAGTTGTGCAGAGCTCTGGACATCTGGGTAAGTGGAGGGATGCAGAGTGGTGGGATATGAACTGGTGAGTTGGGTGGGGCTCTTTGGGGAACACTGGATCACCAGATATTATAATTGTTTGAGGAAACTTCAGATCTGGGGTGGGGAGAGCCACTGAACCACCATGGATCACCATATACACAGAAAATAGCTCATCTGGGTGGGATGGGGATGCACTGGATGATCAGGGATTACTGTATACACTGACAATGGGCAATTGAGGTATGGGGGAGGTCTCACTAGTCCACCTGGAAATAATTTACACACTGTAAACAGGTGGTCAGAGGTGGGAGGGACCACTGGACAACTAGGGGTTAATATGTACACCATTAATGAGTGATCAGGAGTAGGGGGGAACCAATGGAACTCAAGGACATGATGATCCACTGTGCAAGCAATAATACCTGACAGGGTGGGCGGTATTGGGCAATACCGGACCACCCAGGGGCGTAATGGGGCCCAACACCGCAGGCTGAGGGCTTAATAGTCTCTGGAAGGTCCAGTATTGCCCATACCACCCACTCTGGAGGATATTATGGAGAAAATGGGCACTGTGTGAAATATATTTAAAAAATATATCTTTTTAAGTTTTCATGGTGAAATTGTTATTTTATTTACTTTTATGATAATAAGGTAATCCCTCCCCCTTTTTTTGTTGTCTTCTGTGCATCCTGTTTTGAGCAGATTGTCAAGATTACACTCACAATCCCCCCTCCATGCCCACACAAGCACACACACACACACACACACAGTATTGGCAGTTTTTGAATTTTTTTTTATTTAATAATTTTTTGCTTTGATTGTTTGAAGGGAAGTGGAGAGGCAGTAGCGGGCAGTCGGCAACGTCAGAGGTCATCATTGTTAACTCGCTCCCCCCCACCAGCACACACGGACACACAAGGACTATTGCCAATTTTAAAAAAATTTTTCAATGCTTTTGGAGTTTCTTTGTTTGCGGGTATTGGACAGGTGGTAGCGGGCAGTTGGTGAGGTGACCGGAAGTTGAGGAGACGGTCACGGAAGATATGACTTTGCAAATGAGAGAGCGAGGTTGAAAGTTGCTGGAGTCAGAGAAAGAAAAAAACTGCAGTAGAGAGAGCAAGGAACTAAAGCTAGAAGTAAGAAATCCTAATATTGATTTTTGAATCTGCAGACTGGCATAGCAGGTGGGGGAAGGTGGCACATTGTATAGTATGGATTTTAGAGATCTTGGTTAGCGAGGGCACAAAAATGGTGGCTCATCAGTATGCCAATTTAGGGTGCTCAAAGATAGTCTTAGGTAATGGGGCACCTTGAATTGGCACTTTTTCAAAGTGGACATCTATCGTAAGTTAATGTACCCCCCTGCTATAGCTATCAGCCAATCAGAGAGCTGATAGTGTCTAGGCCATTTTCTGAACAGAAATAGGAGATCAGGGAGGGACCAACTGGACCACAGGATATGATGATCTACTGTACAGAAATAAGAGATCAGGGAGGAACCCACTGGATGACCAGGATATTATAATCTACTGTACAGAAATAAGAGATCAGGGAGGGACCCACTGGACGACCAGGATATTATAATCTACTGTACAGAAATAGAAGATCAGGGAGGGACCAACTGGACCACTAGGATATGATGATCCACTGTACAGAAATAAGAGATCAGGAAGGGACCCACCAGACCCACAGGGCATACATTATAGAGTGCATACAGGAGATTGGTGTGGGAAGACCCACTGGACCAGCAGGACATTCATAATGTAATGTGAATGGGAGGTCAGGCGGTGAAGAGATACAGTGGACCACCAGGGAATATGTTACAGAATGTGAAAAGGCAATCAGGGCTGTACAGCTGTATCACAGCCACCTTGCCTATATGGGTCATAGGCTTAATGCCCAGTTAAGAGGTGGTGTTCAGTGACAAAAACAATACCACCTGGAGACAGTTTACTGCCATCACAAACCTTTGAATATCTCTCTGCCACAGTATGTATGAGGGGACACCTTCATTTACATAGGCACAGCGGTATTTTAGCACCTTATCACTGCCGGGTTTGAGGGGTGCCCCTAGAAGAAGAAGAAGAATCAGCATTTATATAGCACTTTTCATACATCCAAAGCACTTTACAAGCAATGCTAGACTGGTAGTGAAGTGACTGAATGTGTGATGGCCGCCATATCGCACATCATAATGTAATGTGAATGGGAGGTCAGGGAGTGAAAGGACCCACTGGACCACCTGGACATGATGATCCACTGTACAGAAATAGGAGATCAGGGAGGGACCCACTGGACTGGAGTGTGTGAAATTTTATTGTAATTAATTATGTTTTATGATATATTTTATAATCTTTATGGTTTTGATGTTTGTATTGAGTGTTGAAGCTTTTATTGACCTGTTCAGAGCCTTGATAAAGTGAAAGGCACTATATAAATAAAATTATTATTTATTATTATCATCACCCACACACAGCCTGGATAATTGCATGAACCGGTTTATGGGAAGGGGAATGTTGGCCAGGGCACCGGGAATGTTCCCTACTCTTTGCGAAGAGTGCCCTGGGTTCTTTTACTTCCACCTGGACACCCACCAGGACAACACCAGGATGGGTAGAAGGGACCTCGGTTTAATGTCTCATCCGAAGGATGGCACACCCCAGCAGTACAGCACCCCTTAACATTGCACTCAGATGCAAGTGATTTTTAGGTGCAAGTCCAATCCCACTGTGGGAGAAGAACCCATGACCTTCTGGTCCAGAGGCGGATGTGCTACCAACTGAGCCACGGGCTCAGTGTCTCTGAATATGCTTTCACTGGGAGTGCTCATGCAGACTCATTTTAGCACATGTACTAGCCTTGTTAGCATGGGTGTTGACCTTTGAACATACTGCCCAAAATGAGCAAAGTGTTAGTTGAAAAACTGAACTGTGTACCAGTGATTTAAAATAAAAACAGTATTTATTCAAATGGGTTTGACTACTTATAAAGTAGGAAATGCCCACATTCTGTAAGGGTTAATAATCACTTCTTCCTCATCTTTAAGCTGTTGGTTAACTCCTGGACATGACGGAGTGGGTGGGTGGATAAATAGAAACACAGAATTTGACGGCAGATGAGGACCGCTTGACCCACCTAGTATGATCATTTCCTTACCTAATGGATAAGCTGCAGATCCTAGTTAACCAACAGCCTACTTCCTCCTACCCATCACTAGAATTGCCTTATGTCTGTCCCATGCATTCTTGAATGCCCCCATTGTTTCTGACTCCACTACCTCCTCAAGAAGGCTGTTCCATGTATCCACAACCCTCTCTGTGAAAAAATACTTCCTCACATTACCTCTAAGCCATCACCCCTCTATCTTTAAATTGTGCCCCCTTGTTCTTGCACATCTCTTTTTCCGAAAGATGCTACTCTCTTGGACTCTGTTGATTCCCTAATGTTCTTGAAAGTTTCTATATGTTCCCCCTCCCCCTCCTCTCCTCTCCTCGAGGGTACACATATTAAGCTCCTTTAATCTCTCTCTTCATATGTCTTCTGGTGCAGACTCTGCACCGTTTTAGTTGCCCTCCTCTGGACAGCTTCCATCCTGCCTATGTCCTTGCAGAGATGGAGTCTCCAAAACTGCATGCAGTACTCCAGATGGGGTCTCACCAACTGTCTGTACAGAGGGATAACAACTTCCTGTTTTCTACTGCTGATGCCTCTCTCTATGCATCCCAGCATCTCGCAAGCCCTCCTTACTGCCTTCTCACATTGTTGGCCCACCTTTAGGTCATCTGATATGACTACCCTCAGGTCCCTTTCCATTTTTGTTGTTGTTATTATCTCACCTTCCATTGTGTACTCTTCCCCTGGATTTTTGTTTTCCAGGTGCATTACTTTGCACTTAATTGCATTGAATCTAAGCTGCCATACATTGGATCATTCCTCCAACCTTGCCAAGTCCCTTTGCATCCTTTCCACTACACCTTCTGTATCAACCCTGTTGCAGGTCTTTGTGTCATCTGCAAAGAGACATATTTTTCCTTCCAGTCCCTCTGCAATGTCACTTATAAAGACATTAAAGAGGATTGGTCCCAGTTCTGAACCCCGCGGTACCTCACCAGTAACCCCCCTTTCTTCAGAGTAACTCTGTTACTATTATCCTCTGCATCCTGTTGTCCAGGCAATTTTTTACCCAGGTTACCACTTTGGACCCACTCCAAGGCTGGCTTACCTGTATATTAATCTTTTGTGTGGGACTGTGTCAAATGTCTTGCTAAAGTCTAGGTAGGCCATGTCCACAGCCCCTTCCTGGTCTACTATGTAGGTCACCCAGTCAAAGAAATCTATTAGATTCCTCTGACATAACCTTCCTACTGTGACTCCATGCTGCCTTGGGTTCTGTGCCCCACTGGCCTCTAGGAATTCAACAGTTCTTTCCTTTAGAAGAGATTCCATCATCTTCCCTACTACTGAGTTCAAACTAACAGGTCTGTAGTTTCTTGCCTCTGTCTTGCTCCCACTGCCACCCTCCTCCAATCCTCCAGTACCACACTATCCTCCCATGATTTGTTAAAAACGGTATTCAGTGGTGTCACTAGTTCCCCCCCTTAGTTTTTTTAGAATTCTTGGGTGAATCCCGTCAGGCTCCATTGCTTTGTCCACCTTCAATTTTAAGAATTGTTTCAGAACCCTTTCTTCTGTGAATGGACTTGTATTGACCACCTATCCAGAGTGCTTCTGTTCTTTGATTTGGGTACCTCCCCCTCCTCTTCTTTTGTGAATACTGAGCAGAAATATTCATTCAGTATCCCTGCTTTTTCACAGTCACTCTCTGCCCAACCACCTTCCTCTTTATTAAGCCTCAGTATCCCTCCCTTGTTCTCTCTTTGCTCCCTAATGTACCTATAAAAGGTTTGATTCCCCTTCTTAACTCAGTTGGTTATCTTTTCCTCAGTTTGCGCCTTTGCTATTCTGACTGCCTTCCCAGCTTCCTTCTGCTTTAACTGGTACAGTTCTCCATCCTGCTTCTTCTGTGTTGTCTTATACTTCCTGAAGACTACCTTTTCCTCCTTAACCTGCCCCACCACCTCTTTTGAGAACCATAGTGGTTTATTCCTTCCTTTTGCTTTGTTGATTTGCGTCACACAAAGGCTTGTTGCCTCTGTGATGGCCGATTTGATTTTTCCCCATTGTTCCTCCACCCCTCCTTCTTGCCATTTGCTAGTGCTTTTCTGAGGCACTCTCTCATTTTCCCAAAGCCAGCCCTCCTAAAGTCCAATACTCTTGCTTTTATATGGCTTGACTCTATGGCTGTGTTTATCATGAATCACACTGTTTGGTGGTCACTTGTTCCCAGGTGGCTACCCACTTCTAAATCTGAGATACTTTCTCCATCCCCATTTGACAGTACCAGGTCTACGATTGCTCCCTTCCAAGTGGGTTCCATCACTAGCTGTCTGAGGTTTGCCCCCTGTAGGGCATCGAGAATAACCCTGCCCTTGGATGTGGCTGCAACAAAGGTGCTCCAACTAACATCTGGCATATTCAGGTCCCCCATCAACAATATCTCCCCTTTTTCTGCCATTCTAAGGATGTCTTCTATTATTTCCTTGTCCATTCCCTCCCCCTGAGATGGGGTCTGTATACAACCCCTGTGTGAATTGTGGTGCCATAGCCTGTCTCCAGAGTAGCCCACAGTGCCTCCTCTACTCCCTGTTCATCCTTTAGTTCTATTGCTTTGATCCCTTCCCTTATGTAGGGAGCTACTCCTCTGCCTCTTTTACCCTCCTTGTCCCCCTGTAGATTGTGTACCCTGGTATGTTGACATCCCAGTCATGGTTCTCTGTGTACCATGTTTCTGTGACTGCTCTGATATCCAGGTGTCCCTTTTCCATCAAGGCCACTGGTTCAGGGAGCTTGTTACACAGACAGTGGTCACTGGTACTCATCACCCACTATTTTTTGATGGCCTAACCCCTTTTAGCCCCATCCCTGTCCTTACTGCCTTTTTCTGCATTTACCCCTGTTCTGCTCCCCATTAACTTCTCTACCTTGGTGTTTACCTCTCTAACTACTGTATTTTGTGGGGGAAGGCTGGGTTTCCATGCTCCTTTTCTGTGCCCCCCCCCTTGGCTATGCCCCATGGATAGCAAATGTAGTATTACACAGATTAAAGGAAACTGTCATACACTTGGGGGGGCAAAGACAGTGATTACAGACCCAAGACACAGTATAACAATTTTGGTAACAAAATAACAATGCAGTAAACAAATCTGTTGTCATGACAGTGGTAATGAGTCATCACCAGGTTCCAAACATATGAGGTCAAATATGGCTTGTCACCTCTCCCCATGACCTGAGAACAATCTTTCTAAAGCCTGGGAGACAACTTCCATTGTAGGCAGATCTGGGACTCTGCATCTGTGAAGGAAGCAATGGCATTTGCTAATAGACTGTAACATAGATGATGTCAGTTTATAGTTCTTCAAGTGCTGTGGCCAGTTTCTCAGCACAAAAAAACACAGCTATGATAAAGATTTTATTAAAAAAAAAACAATAGGCTGCTGTGAGGGCATGGTCTGCTAGGCATCAAGATGGAAGCATAATCTCTGTGCTTGGCAACCTCTATATGAATCTGTTTTCATCCAGTGCTCCCTGATCCCCTAAACATGACACAATCATTGCTTCTGCCCTCCTGGTACTCTCCTCTAGAGTGTGGTACTGCAATTAGTATTACTAGTTTGGTACTCCAGTTAGTATTACTCAGCTTGGTACTGCAGTTAGTATTACTCAGTTTGGTACTGCAGTTAGTATTACTCAGTTTGGTACTGCAGCTAGTATTACTCAGTATGGTACTGCAGTTGGTATTACTCAGTTTGGTACTGCAGTTAGTATTACTCAGTTTGGTACTGCAGTGGGTATTACTCAGTTTGGTACTGCAATTAGTATTACTCAGTTTGGTACTGTAATTAGTATTACTCAGTTTGGTAATGTAATTAGTATTACTCAGTATGGTACTGCAGTCAGTATTACTCAGTTTGGCACTGCAATTAGTATTACCCAGTTTGGCACTGTAATTCGTATTACTCAGTTTGGTACTGCAGTCAGTATTACTCAGTTTGGCACTGCAATTAGTATTACTCAGTTTGGTACTGTAAGTAGTATTATGTTTGGTACTGCAATTAGTATTACTCAGTTTGGTACTGGTACTGTAATTGGCATTACTCAGTTTGGTACTGTAATTAGTATTACTCAGTTTGGTACTGCAGTTAGTATTACTCAGTTTGGTACTGCAGTTAGTATTACTCAGTTTGGTACTGCAGATAGTATTACTTAGTTTGGCACTGCAATTAGTATTACTCAGTTTGGTACTATAATTAATATTACTTAGTATGGTACTGCAGTTAGTATTACTCAGTTTGGTACTGTAATTTGTATTATTGCAGTTAGTATTACTCAGTTTGATACTGCAGTTAATATTACTCAATGTGGTACTGCAATTAATATTACTCAATGTGGTACTGCAATTAGTATTATTCAGTTTGGTTCTGCAATTAGTATTACTCAGTTTGATAATGCAATTAATATTACTCATTTTGGTACTGTAATTAATATTACTTAGTATGGTACTGCAGTTAGTATTACTCAGTTTGGTACTGCGGTTTGTATCACTCAGTATGGTACTGCAATTAATATTACTCAATGTGGTACAACAATTAGTATAAGTCAGTTTGGTTCTGCAATTAGTATTACTCAGTTTGGTAATGCAATTAGTATTATTCAGTTTGGTGAAAGACACCCTATTAATGAGCAGTTTGAACTTTGAGGCCTACCTTCACTGCCATTCTCAGGCTAAGCATGGTGATGGCTCACATGACAATCATGCAGGAGATCTCTGTGAAGCTCTCACAACAGACATGCAGCAGATATCTGTCATGTGGACAAAGAGAGATGCAGTAGATCTCTGTGATGCAAACACAACAGACATGCAGCAGATCTCTGCAGTGCTCACACAACAGACATGCAGCAGATCTCTGCAGTGCTCACACAACTGACATGTAGCAGATCTCTGCAATGCTCACACAACAGGCAGCAGATCTCTGCGATACTCACACAGCAGACATGCAGCAGATATCTGTCATGCAGACAAAGAGACATGTGATAGATCTCAGTGATGCAAACACAACAGACATGCAACAGATCTCTGCAGTGCTCACACAAATGACATGTAGTAGATCTCTGCAATGTTCATACAACAGGCAGCAGATCTCTGCAATACTCACACTCAGACATGCAGTAGATCTCTGCAATGCTATCACAAGAGACATGCAACAGATCTCTGCAATGCTCATACGGCCGACATGCAGATCTTTTCAATGCTCACACAAATGTGCAGCAGTTTACTGCAAAGCTCAGACATGCAGCAGATCTCTGCAATACATGCACAACAGACATGCAGATCTCTGCAAAGCTCACACAGTGGACATGCAGCAGATCACTGTAATGCTCACACACTAGACATGCTGCAGATCTCTGCAATGCTTATACAGCAAATATGTAGCAGATCTCTTCAATACTCAAACAACAAACATGCAGCAGATGTCTGCAATGCTCAGACATGCAACAGAGCTCTACATTATTTACACAACAGACATGCAGCAGATCTCTGCAATGCTCACACAACACACATGCAGCAGATCTCTGCAATGCTCAGACATGCAGCAGATCTCTGCAATACTCATACAGCAGACATGCAGCAGACATCTTCAATGCTTTTATGACACACATGCAGTAAATCTCTTCAATGCTTATGCCAAACATGCAGGCAGATCACTGCAATGCTCACACAACAGACATGCAGCAGATCTCTGCAATGCTCCCACAACAGACATGCACCAGATTTCTGTGATGCTCACACAACAGATGTGCAGCAGATCTCTGCAATGCACACACATCAGATGCAGAAAATCTCTGCAATGCTCACCAACAGACATAGAAACATAGAAACATAGAAGTTGATGGCAGATAAGGACCGCAATGCCCATCCAGTCTGCCCATTTCTTTTTCTACCTTATAAATGTGCCATCGGCCTTTGTTCTGTCAGTGGTCTATCTATTCATAGTCATTTGTATTGCTCCCTTATGCCTATCCCATGCCTGTTTGAAGCCCTGCACTGTATTCATAACCACCACTTCTTGTGGTAAGCCATTCCATGCATCCACCACCCTTTCTGTGAAAAAGAATTTCCTCACATTCCTCCTTAATCGGCCCCCCTCTAATCTCATGCTGTGTCCTCTTGTCCTGTTATTTTTCTTATATTTAAACATGTTAGACTCTTTCACCTTGTTAATGCCCTTAAGGTGTTTGAATGCCTCGATCATATCACCTCTCTCCCTCCTTTGCTCAAGGGTATACATATTGAGCTCTGTTAATCTGTCCTCATATGTCTTCTGATGCAGTCCCTGCACCATTTTGGTTGCCCTTCTCTGGACTGCCTCAATTTAGTTAATGTCCTTGTGAAGGTGTGGCCTTCAATACTGCATGCAGTACTCCAGATGGGGCTAACCAGTGTCTTGTAAAGAGGATTTTACCTCTTCATGACTTGTGATATCCCTACTAATACACCCTAACACTCCCCAGCCTTACCTACTGCTTTAAAGTCTGCTTGGATGATTTCAGGTATCAGTGATGATGATGCCCAAGTCTCTTTCTTCCTTTGTGACTGCTAGCAACTCCTCCCAGCCTATAGGTGGCTTCAGGTTTCTCTTCCCTATGGCATGATTTTGCACTTCTTTGCATTAAATCCAGTTGCCACTCTTCTGACCATTTTGCTAGTTTATCCAGATCTCTTCTCATTCTGCCCACCCCATCTGGATCATCTACTCTGTTGCAGATCTTGGTGTCATCTGCAAACAAACAAGCCTTACCCTCTAGTCCATCTGCAAGGTCACTAATGAAGATGTTGAAGAGGACTGGCCCCAGGACTGATCCCTAAGTTCCCCACTTGTGACTTGCATCTCTTCTGACTGTATACCATTTACCACCACTCTCTGTTTTCTGCCCATCAACCAGTTTGCCACCCAGTTGACCAACTTCTGACCCACCCGAGCCTACCCAGCTTATTTATCAATCTTCTATATGGAACAGTGTCAAAGCTTTGTTGAAGTCAAGGTAGGTGACATCAACCGCCTCCTTGGTCTACCACTCTGGTTACCCAGTCAAAGAAATCTATGAGATTAGTTTGACAGGACCTTCCTTTGTAAACCCATGCTGTCTTGGATCCTGTGCCCCTATGGATTCCAGGTGTTGCACTATCCTTTCCTTAAGGAGTGCCCCATAATCTTGCCCACTACTGAGGTAAGACTGACTGGTCTGTAGTTCCCGCCTCCTCCCTGCTACCACTCTTGTGGAGTGGGATCACATGAGCCTCTCTCCAGTCTTCCTGAGACCTCTCCTGTGCTCAGAGACTCACTAAACAGTTCTGATAATGGCTCTGCTAGTTCCACCTTTAGCTCCTTAAGTACCCTGGGATGTATGCCATCAGGTCCCATTGCCTTATCCACCCTGAGCTTAGCAAGCTCTTGTAGGACCCTTTCTTTTGTGAAGGGAGTAGTGCTCACCTCCCTCCCCCCTGTGTCCATGATGCTGAGCTGTGGGCTCTTCCCTACCTTCTCTTTAGTAAATACTGAGCAAAAGTATCTATTTAGGATAGATGCCTTTACAGGGTCCTTCTCCTCACATGCTCCCTTTTCTCCATTAAGTTTAGCAATACCCCCTCTGGACTTTCTCTTTTCACTAACGTATCTATAGAAAGTCTTGTCACCTTCTTTACTGTTCATGCTAGTGTTTCCTCAGTTTGGGACTTTGTCTGCCTTACTGCCTTCCTGTTCCTTAGGGCAGTTTGGTATGCCTCCCTATCTTCATCCCGCTGTGTTCCCTTATATTTCCTGAAGGCCAGCCTTTTGGCTCTGACCTTTTCTGCTACTGTAATTGAGAACCAAAGTGGTTTCCTTCTTCTTTTGCTCTTCCTTTTCTGTCTAACACAATGGGATGTTGCTTTAAGTATTGCATCCTTAATGCTTGCCCACTTTGCCTGTACCCCCTCACCTGTGTTTCTTTTTGCCAGGGCTAGCTTAACTCTGTTGGCCATCTTATCAAAGTCAGCTCCTCTGAAGTCCCATATTTTTGCCTTGGAATGGGATGATTTAGATGTAGTAGCCAAATTGAACCATACCATGTGATGGTCACTGGCCCCCAGGTGACCTTCTACCTGGAGATCTGTGATCCCTTCCTTGTTAGTCAGTACTAGATCTAGGACAGCCCTGTCTCTTGTGGGTTGCTGTACCAGTTGTTTGAGGCCCTCCACCTGCAGGGAATCCAATATGTGTCTACTTCTGACAGATGTTCCTGCTGGTATTGACCAATCTGTATCCGGCATGTTGAAGTTTCCCATTATCAGAACCTCCCTTTAGCTGTCATGTTTTGTATCTCTTCTAACAGTAATGTGTCTATGTCCTCCCCTGGTCTGGGGCCTGTAGACAACCCCAGTTCTTATGGCTGTCCCATTTCTGTTTCAGGTGACCCACAGTTCTTCTGGCTCCTTATGTGTATTCTGAATTTCTGTAGCTTTGATATTTTCATTGGCATACAGGGCCACTCCCCTTTTGTACCCTCAGTCTCTTCTGAACAATACATAGCCAGGTACTGAAGTCCCCAAGTGTGGTTACTGGTAAACCACATCTCACTAATTGCTACTATGTCCAGTTTAGCCTCTGACATTATTGCCTGCAGGTCTGGGATCTTATTTCCCAGGCTGTGAGCATTTGTGTACATGATTTTCCATTGGCCAGATTTTGGTGTGTTAGTTGTTGGTTGAGGTTTGGCATTACCCTGTGAGTCGATAGGAGACAAACCTTTTTTTACCTGGTGATGCAAATGAACTGCAAACATGCTGAATCCTGTTTGACCACTAGCTGAGGGGAGGGTGTTCTTCCCATTCGACATATGGGGTGCTGCACCCTCTTCCCATTTGCTAGTTTAAATATTCTGCAAAGACGTCAAACTTCTGCCCCAATGCACTGACTCCCTCCTTAGTCAGATGCAGTCCATCAAATTTAAAGAACTTTCACTCCCAGAACTGTTGCCAGTTCCCTACAAATCTGTGTCCTTTTTCCTGGCACCAGCTCTTGAGCCACATGTTTAACTCCCCTATCTCCCCTTCTCTGACCTTCCGTCCATCTGCTCCCCTCTCCCAGACTGGCGGAATCCCAGAGAAGGAGATGCCGGATGAAATAGATGATAGTTTGTCACCCAGCCTGGTCAGGTGTTCCTTGGTCTCCGCAACTGACTGGCTGGCGAGATCATTAGTCCCTATGTTACTAGGACATCAATGTTTTCTCCTGCTTTGTGAACAATTTTAGCAATGCGGTCAGAGTCTCTCCATGCTGATGTACCTGGGAGACATCTGACCATTACCCCTGGCTGGAGATGGGTATCAACTCCCCGAATCATGGAGTCTCCTATGATCAGAAGTTTTTTGGATTTCTTTTTGCTTTTTTTGTTTTGGTTCCTGATTTGGGTGAGTTTTGTTGTGCTAGCTCCTGTGCTGCAGTGTCCTGCTCTGCAGTGTCTTCTGCCTCTTTGTTTGATTTCAGAGATAGAGGCAGATACCTGTTTTGTAGTGTTTATATGGTGTTTGGAAGTAATATGTTGGAGAGCAGAGAGTGATGGGGCACCTGATTTGCCCCTCCTAACCACCTGCCAACCTCCTGGACCAACTATCCTCTGCGGTCGAGGTTTTTCTGTTGGATGCTGGGGAAATGGCAGGTGGTTCTTATAATGTATTTCCTCTTGAATATGAAATTTGAGGTGTGCAATCCCTGCCCATGCTGTCCAGAGCTGAACCCTAAGATCTCCAAAGGTCCAGCATGTAGGACAGTGTCCTAAATCCTGTAAGACTGTCCTTCTGAAAATTGTTCCACAGTATCTGCAGTTAATGATATCCATTCCAGATAAGTTGCTGGGTTTATAACCTAGTCAGAGTAATTAGAAGAAAGAAAATGCAAGTAATAGTTTGATTGTGTTTTGTTTAATTTGTTATAACAAGTTAAATTACTAGTGCCCCTGTAAATGTCACAACTGTGGTACCCTATAAAAGGAGTGTAGTGTGGGGTGGTTGGGGATGGGGGTGAGTGGCAGGGCCCTTCCCCTGCTGAAAAAGAAGAACCACGGATGAAAGAACAAGGAGGTAAGAGCAGAAACAATCAGTCAACAACAAATGCAGTAACCCTGAAAGCTTATCCTAATGTTAGATAAAACTGTAAAACATGTAAAGCACCACCTGTAATAATTTCAGAGAAGATAGATGCTGTAAGAAACACTTTGCTACAGAGAAAAATAAAGCAATGAAATGTTAGCAACAAACAGTAGCAATCCCTGTGAGTAAAAAATAAAAATAACACCACACAGTAAATCTGCTTAGCCAAAATAAGTCTTAATCCTGGTAAGTTTCTCTACGCTGCCTTTCAAGCAGTCTTAGAAGGAAAGAGCTCAGGTGAAGCTAGGTGCCTCGGCCAGCAAGCCAAGTCTTCTACCTCCAAGATATCAACTAACCTGACTTTTTAACCCTTCTTTCTGTTGGAAATTACTGACAGTCTGCCAGCTCCACCCCCCACATACACACCTAATCCTTTGGAAGAGCTGTGGGAGAAAAGCATTTTGCTTCTTCAATGTGAGAAGGAGACTGAAACACCTCTGAGACAACAAACCTTTTCAACAAACAAACAAACAAAAAAACAAGAATAAAATAAAACACAGTGTCAAACAGTAATTTTGCTTAGCCCAATGATAAAAAAGTCACAAAAATGTAAGCTCCACCTGTAATACAGTAATTTCAGAGAAGATATACCCTGTAAGAAACACTTTGCTACATAGAAAAATAAAGCAGTAACAGAAGATATACCTTGCAAAAGACAATTTGAATCAGAAGATTACAGCAGTAATCTGTTAGCACACACCTGTAGGCACACCTTGTAATAATGCAGAAGAAGGTATAGCAGCAACAACAATTTGAATCAGAGAAAAATAAAGCAATGAAATGTTAGCAACAAACAGTAGCAATCCCTGTGAGTAAAAAATAAAAATAACACCACACAGTAAATCTGCTTAGCCAAAATAAGTCTTAATCCCTTTCCCTTGCTCTGGTAAGTTTCTCTACTCTGCCTTTCAAGCAGTCTTAGAAGGAAAGAGCTCAGGTGAAGCTAGGTGCCTCGGCCAGCAAGCCAAGTCTTCTACCTCCAAGATATCAACTAACCTGACTTTTTAACCCTTCTTTCTGTTGGAAATTACTGACAGTTTGCCAGCTCCACCCCTACATACACACCTAATCCTTTGGAAGAGTTGTGGGAGGAAAGCATTTTGCTCTTTCAATGTGAGAAGGAGACTGAAACACCTCTGAGACAACAAACCTTTTTAACAAACAAACAAAAAAAAAAACAAGAATAAAATAAAACACAGTGTCAAACAGTAATTTTGCTTAGCCCAATGATAAAAAAGTCACAAAAATGTAAGCTCCACCTGTAATACAGTAATTTCAGAGAAGATATACCCTGTAAGAAACACTTTGCTACATAGAAAAATAAAGCAGTAACAGAAGATATACCTTGCAAAAGACAATTTGAATCAGAAGATTACAGCAGTAATCTGTTAGCACACACCTGTAGGCACACCTTGTAATAATGCAGAAGAAGGTATAGCAGCAACAACAATTTGAATCAGAGAAAAATAAAGCAATGAAATGTTAGCAACAAACAGTAGCAATCCCTGTGAGTAAAAAATAAAAATAACACCACACAGTAAATCTGCTTAGCCAAAATAAGTCTTAATCCTTTTCCCTTGCTCTGGTAAGTTTCTCTACTCTGCCTTTCAAGCAGTCTTAGAAGGAAAGAGCTCAGGTGAAGCTAGGTGCCTTGGCCAACAAACCAAGTCTTCTACCTCCAAGATATTAACATGCAACAGGTCCCTGTGATTCTCACACAACAGGCATGCAGCTGATATCTGTGATGCTTCACAGCCATTCTTAGGTTAAGCATGGTGATGGCTCACATAACAATCATGCAGCAGATCTCTGCGAAGCTCACAAAACAGACATGCAGCAGATATCTGTCATGTGGACAGACATGTAACAGATCTCTGTGATGCAAACACAACAGATATGTAGCAGAGGTAATTGTACCTGGGATCTCGCAGCAGTCGTGACCACAGGAGAGAAACTGCTTGCCTCCTCTGATTTTGGCGCCTTTATTAAACGGCTGCCTGCGCCCCTCGCACACGGACTATAGTCACTGCAGTTTAGGGCTCAGGAGTGAACATTATTTCTTTATTTTCAGTGTGTTGGGATTTTTACTACTGAGCCAGAGCACTGTGAGATCGGGGCTATTGTTGTTGGTGAGGACTGTGCTCATTTTAAGGGGACTGCACTGGGGATTTAAAGCTCATTTAGAAAGTTCATTCCTGATACCTGTATTTAATTCTTGGCATTTTACAAAGTGGCTTTGCATAACCTGATTCCCCGCTAAAACATTAACGTGTTAGACCTATCGCCCCCTCCCCACCCCATTCCCATTTCACCGCTGCTATTTAATCACCCCTGTCTCTCCCTCTCTGAAGATTCACCCCCCTCCCCCGAGGAGTGAGGTCGCGAGGGCCGGTGCTGGAAGCCCTCCCTAACCGGACAAGCCAAAACCGACAGCGAGGTAATTGTACCTGGGATCTCGCAGCAGTCGCGACCACAGGAGAGAAACTGCTTGCCTCCTCTGATTTTGGCGCCTTTATTAAACAGCTGCCTGCGCCCCTCGCACACGGACTATAGTCACTGCAGTTTAGGGCTCAGGAGAGGCCCCGCCGAACACTATGCGTTCGGCTCCCCACCGCCCCCACCACCACCCTTGGTCGGCTCTCAAATTTATAGAGAAGGTTAGTCAGGTGACGAGATCAAAAACCTATCAGCTCACTTTCCCAGCAGCAGGTTATATTAGGTTTCCACTAGAGGCCACTGAAACTTAACTTTCTCTATCAAAATTAACTATGATATCGCTCCTACTAACAGCCCTCCTGGGTTCCAGGATACTACAATATGATCAGCTACCAATGTAGGGTCACAGTACCTCAACATTTCCATTTCTAACTTATTAACCAATAATGACTACTTACCCAGTCTCAGCAACACTTCCCATGCTAGTCAAACGGGTCCTTATTGCCCTTACCCTCTTGCTCTCTCTCTATCCATTACACCCACACATCCTACTCACTGCACCTTAGCACTACACCACCTCCCAAGACCACAACCCCCCAACATCACGACTTACACCTTAACCACACCCCACTCCTCTGTAGCCCTTCAAGCCTGTGCCTTTCACAGTCTACCTATCCCGACCTCCAGTGTTAAAAGCCCCTCACCATACCATTCCCAATGACACTCCTCCAAGCACTGCAGGTTGGCCATCCTACGGCACACCCTCCTGCTCTTATTGCTATCGGGCAATATCCACCCCAACCCAGGACCACCCGGCACAAATGCCCCCCCAACCACTCCAGGGGCCGACTACTCCTTGCAACTCTAAATATATGCAGCCTACCAAAAAAACTCACTCCTCTCCAAGGCTGGGTTGCACAGTATACACCCGACATCATAGCCCTCTCAGAGACCTGGCTGTCAGATAAAATACCCAATAAGGCAGTCCCCCTCTGTAATTATTCTCTCTTCAGGACTGATAGGGCCAGCAAGAGGGGTGGCGGCTGTGCAATTTATGTAAAATCCCCTCTTCAAGCCACTGAGGTTAACATCCCCACACCCCAATATGGCGCCCAGACACTAATTGTCAAACTCAGTCTGGGCACCAAACGCATACCTCGCTTCTGCCTACATCCCCAGAAACCAAAACTTGCCTTTGATTCCATCCTCCAAACAATCTCTAACCTACCTAATACTAGTGAACTCATCCTAATGGGTGACTTCAATGTCAACTGGCTATCCCCCTCCTCGTCCAGCTTTAAGGATGCGGCTCTAGCATATGACCTAACCCAAATAGTCACCTCTCCTACCAGAAGGGACAACAGAACCGGGTCCTCCACCCTTTTAGACCTTATCTTCACAAATAGACCATTAAACCTCTCCCAAGCCACGGTGCTTCCAGATTCAATTAGTGACCACTCCCCAGTGACCAGTTGGTGGTCTGGCAAACTGACCTCTACCCCTCCGCTAATCTCCTTGCAGAGACGGCTAAAAAGAGGAGGCTTACGTAAACTCATAGCCCATCTAACTACTTGTGACTGGCTCCCAATTTACACCTCACAGTCGGTAGACTTTGCTCTCACTCACTTTATATCCACTTTTAACAAGGCCTGTGACATTTTTGGCCCCCTCACCAAACAAGTACTGAAAAAAAGATCCACCCCTTGGTTCACACCCTCACTACTAAACATGCTCCAATGGCGGGACAACCTTTGGCATAAGGCCATTGAATGCATAAAACACACATGATAGACTACTATACCAAGCAGCCCGCAATAAATGTACATGGGCCATCAGGCAGAGCAAGGCTTCCTACTACCAGCAAACCCTTACCTCCGCATGGGGAGACGGGAAGAAATTCGGAGCAACGTGAAAGAACTAATAGGAATTCACTCCTCTCCCCCTCCTACTCTCTGTAAGCGGAGAAGTTACACAAGACCCTCCATAGTAGCTGAAGCCCTTAACTCCACCTTCTCTGACCTCTCAGTATCCTCCCCTAATTTCTTCCACCCAGTCCCACCCACACCCCTACTAACTCGGTTCGTTACCTTTCAGGCTGAGAGTCATCTCCACGGAAGCAAAACATTACATTACCAAGGCAATTTCCAATTCCCATTTCAGCAATGATTCACTCGATCTAAAGCTCATTCAGCTGACACTGGACGTCACACTTCCCCCTCACTAAAATTCTCAATCTCTCTCTGCCTTGGTCAGTTCCTCAACCTGGAAGAATGCTTTAATCACTCCCATCTTGAAGATGGAGACCCCACTTTACCAAGCAACTATAGACCCATCTCCATACTTCCTCACTCTCTAAAAGCGCTGGAAAAATAGTCGCTGACCAATTTACAGAACACCTGACTAGATACAACCTCCTTAACCACGCACAGCAATGGCTTCCGGACAGAGACATAGCACTGTGACCGCACTGACCGAGCTCACCTCATTCATCCACAAGGCATTAGGACCAAGGAATTGCAGGTGCAATCTTCATGGACCTCACCAAAGTGTTTGACACAGTCAGTCACGATCTGTTGCTTCATGTTATGCACAGCTAAATGTGGTCACTGAGGTAACTACCTGGTTCAAGGACTACCTATCAGGCGGTCTCAGCAAGTCAGGGTTAATACCACCATCTCCTCCAAAGCAGTGTGCTCTGGGGTCCCAGAAGTCTATCCCTTGCCCTCTTCTGTTTTCCCTCTTTTAAACTCTCTTCCCATGGCATGCAGTGGAAACATGCTTCTCTATCTGGATGATGCGGTATTATTCTGGAAACACCTCAACCTTGCACCTGCAGCAAGCCCTACAGGGTTTCTTTGGGGAGCTAGGTGTGGATTCGATGAACACCGCCTGATCATCAACTATAAAAAACTAAATCCATGTTATTTGCACACCAACAAAGCCCACACAGCCAATCGGCTCACAAATTAAAACATGCACAGGCACCCCCTTGAACACGCCACTAACTTCAAATACCTGGGTATCACTTAGATACCTCCCTCTCCTACCATAGACATGTTCAACTTCTTTCCACCGCTGTTAACACAAGAGTGGAATCCTCTATCGGGTTAAACACTGTTTACCCCACAGGCCTTGCATCTGGTCTCCTACTCAATCCTCTCCTATCGATTATGGGATAACGATATATGGATCGGCTGAGCCCACGGTACTACGCATTATCGACACCCCCTTGAATAAAGCCTGCCGACTAGTCACCGGCAGTGACGGCTCACTCATACATGTGACTTATATGCCCTGGCGGGCTGGCTAAACTTCAACATAGACTACATTACCACACCTGTATCCTGGCAAAAAAAAATACACTCAGACCGCCCACTTGGCTTCTCCCAATAATCAGACCAGCCCCCGTCAGGCGCAATACCCGACTCGCCTCTAATCTTTCATTCCTGGTCCTCCACTGTAGGACATCAGTGGGTCAAAGATCATTTCGGTACCTTGCTCCTCGTTGGCTTAATGCACTACCTCCTCGGCTCACTCAGACACACAGCATCTCCCTATTCAAAGCAGGCCTCAAAGCCCACCTAGCTGAATCCCAACCCTGTGCCTGCGGCTAGCTCTCTTCTCCTAAGTATGCTACCTTACCCCATCAAAAAACTGACACAGGGTCTCCTGGATCCCACGAATACGCCTCCCCCCTAGTCTAACAAATGATACCCTGAATGTCCCTGTCATAGTCACTGCTGTACTAAGATAAAGCCTGGACTGCACTGTTCAGAACTGTTTTGTGTATTATTTTGAGTGTGTATGTTCTCCGGTATACTGCCTTACTATGTATGTATCTTTGTACTTCGTCCCCCCTCCACCACTGTAACCGACGTGGAGCCTTTGCAAATGAGTCTGCGACTCAAAGGTTTGTAATTCCGAATATATATGCAATAAACAATAAACATACATGCAGCTGATCTCTGCAATGCTCACACTCAGACATGCAGCAGATCTCTACAATGTTCACACAACAGAGACTCCCTTTATTAAATGTTTTGTTAATTTTTTTTTTGTCATGTAGAGTTGTTTTTTGCTGTTGTCAGAGTCTTTTATATAAATTACCAGCATGAGTTCCAGTTTGTTTCTATATTCATACCAATACCACAATCTAAGGTTTTTAAATAAAATATCCACTGCCTTTGTGCTTTGTCAATCATTTTCTGATAGTCTTCACCTCGTACTGGTGGTTGAACTTGTTTGAGTCCCCAGAACTGTAATGAAGCTTCTGTGTGTCCCTGTTGTGAAAAATGTATTGTTACCTGTGATGTTTTATCATGTCTCGTAATGTCACTTTTGTGCTCTTGTATTCTAGTATTAAATGCTCTTGTGGTTTGTCCCACATACAAATGGTCACAAGAGCACTGGAGTACATACGACTCCTTCTGATGTGCAGTTGATATGTTGTTTGATAGGGAATTCCTGACCTGTGAGTGGGTGTCTAAAGACATCTTTTTTTGTAGTACACAGACTGAGCATCTTCCACAGGGTGCCATCCCTGCTTTGAGTGGTCCAAGCAACAATTGAGTGTCTTTCCTTCTGGGGTCTTGAACTGTGATCTTAGGGGAGGCAGTATAGTGCAATGATTTAAGGTTCTGAGCTACAAATCTGGAGACCTGGGTTTGGATCCCAAAGCCCCCACTTGCATACTGTGTGACCCAGAGCAAGTCACTTAGCTTCCCTCTGCTCCTAGGTCACACCTGTAAACAAGCTTTCAGCTTGGTGTGCCACTCCTGGATAAATAATTAAAAAAAACTTACTAGTCTATCCTTTAAAGTGTCAACGTTTTTGCTGCTATCAGTGGTCTGCTATGATATATCTGTGGTTGGTTCCTATTAATAGTTAGAAGTCTAAAGACTATCAGAAAATGATTGACAAAGCAGAAATGCAGTAGATGTTTTATTTAAACATCTTAGATCACAATATTGGTATGAATACAGAAACAAATTTGAATACATGCTGGTAATTTATATAAAAGACCCTGACAACAGCAGAAAACAACTATACATAGCAAAAAATAATTGAATAAAAAATTTAATAAAGGGAGTCACTGGCACGATGCTTAAAGGCAAGTCCTGAACACGCAACAGCCTGTGATAGATTCCTATATGTTCAACTCCTCCCCAACCCTGCTCCCCAGACTAGGATATCCAGGTTAAGAACAAAAGGTAATTAACCACAGTGTCATCCATTATAGCATGTGACAGAGCAAACGTTGTAGTTGCTAGCAATTTAAGTACAGAAAACAGCGACAACATGAACATGAAAAAAAAAGAAAAAAGTACAATGCAATGACAAATATTCTGTTTTAAACAGAGGGACACAACAAGTAGTATAAAAAGTAACTACAATATTGCATTTATAAATTACAGCAGTAAGAAAGTGTAAGGGCAACACTTTAGTTTTGTATGATGAGGAGTGGTTAAAATCCCAGCCTCGGTAGAATGGCATCCCATATAAAGAACAAGCAGTAACTCAGACCAATGATTCATACAATATAACAGGATTGCCCAGACCTGATCACAAAGGCTATGCATAACACATAGCAATGCTGCCTAGGCAACACAAACCAGCATGTGACAGAGCTGGTGATAACGCTCAAAACATCATGCGATATTGCGATCGGGCCTGAGAGGATTTAGTAGCACACCCAAATTGAATGAAAAATGAATGCACAACAGCACAAACACGTGACTGACACAGAGCAACTTGAATAAATCGTCAGGTAACAAGAATAAATCTTGTATAAACTTGCTTAATAACACATTTAAAGTGGAGTAAAGATGCTATAAGATATCTTTGACTTTCTAGATAATTTTTTGGACAGTCAAAACAAATGAGACACACTACTGTACCAACATAGGCCACAAATGGCAAGAAACCAGAACACACAACCCAGGTAAAAAAAAACCTAAACATTTTAAATGGAAGTGAGCACTGTGTTGGAAAGAGTAGACCTTTCAGTATTATAACGCTGACTTGTTTTTAAATGTCTCAACAGAAATGCAGTGTGGAGAAAAGATGAAAAGAAGTGATATAAAAAACAAAAGTGCTCTGGAAAGATAGCTAATTAAACTAACGGGTAAAGAAGGCATTTAAATAAGCCATTAAATTGAAAAGTAAGCAAAAGATTGCAGTAGCTGTAGGACTGTAATTGAACTGCAGTGTTTATATGTTTTAGAAGAAAAGAAAAAATAGAATACAATGCGTGTGGAAAGACATGACAATTGATGAGAATTCTGGTGGCATATTTTAAGGTAACATGCATTTAATCAGTAAGCTGGCAAAATAATAGAACTATCAGCAAGCAGGATACTGCTAACAAAAATAAGTGAGCAAGTACTGTAGCTATTTGTTAAATGAGACAGAGCAGGCAGATGACAGCAGTACACAGTTACAAGACTGATATGAAGTGGTGAATCAGTGTGAATTAAAACAAGCATTTGTCAATGCCGAACGTTCGCTTGCAGGTATTTGCAGTGGTGTTTGGCACTTATGGTACTTTACCCTAATGTCACGGGCATTTGCTGGTATTTGCACTACAAATTTTCAATACAGACTTTTTATGACCCCACCTCATTTGGGACCTCTGGTCATAAACAGTATCACTATGATTTTCTTAATCTGCCCTGAACATTGATTTCTTACAGTGGCCGCGCCATTGTGCACCAGATATGTAAAACACATTTCAGCAGTATGTGAAAATGACAGCTTGTACTGTTCATAACAAGGTGTGCAAAATGGTCATGTTGAAAATCTGGAGTGAAAATATTACAAATTTCGAAGTTACAGGGGCGTGGAAACTGCGCAATGCACGCTCAGTAACATAGTCATTTTGTGGATGTTTGTCACCAAATTTTCAAATAGGACTTTAGGACCTCTGCTCATGAACAGTGTCACGTGATTTTCATAATCTGTACCAAATATTGATTTCCCTGTGACTTAAACATTGTGTGCTGGTGTGCGAAAGCATATTTCCCAGGATGTGAAACATGATAGCTGTACTGTTCATGGAGGGTGTGAAAAAATGCCAATGTGCATCAGGAATTGAAGAAAATATTACAAATTCTCAAAGTTATGAGGGTGCATGGAAACTGCACAATGCACCCTCGTAACAGTCATTTTTTGGAAATGTTTCACCAAATTTGCAACACAGACTTTTTGGGAGCCCACCTCATGAACAGTCAAACTGCTGTTTCATTAATCAGTCCCAAAAGGTGATTCCACACAGTGACAGTGAAATCACCTTCTGGGACTGAATAACCACATGACAGTGACTGAATTCATGAGGTGGGTTCCCAAGAACCCCATGTTGAAAATGTGGTGCCAAAATTCACAAAGATGGGTGAGATATCCACATAAGTTGAAACAAAACAAACATTTATGCCATTATACAGAGTTCCGTCATTTCCTCAGTTCACAGTCGCCTTTCAAGAGTGCAGACCTGTTCCTGCTCCACTGATGATTGCTGCACCGGGCTCTGGAGGTATGGGGTGGAGGTGGGGTGCACAGATGGTTTTTGTGGGTAGGGGGAGGGAGCACCAGACACGACTCTGTTTTCAGAAGGTTAAAAGAAAGACATTGTAGGACATTTATCCCCTTACAGGGACAATGAGCACAGTAGGTGGCCTCCTAGCTTGTCACCTGGGTATTTGTTGGAGGAGCCTGGAGCCAATGGGATTTGGGCACCCTGTCAACTGTCTAATGTGTTTGAGGGAGCAACAATTAGGGAGCAAAAAGTACAGCAGCAGAGGAGAAGGAAGGGATTTCTTCAGCAGCTGGAAGGAAAATGATGATGTCAAAATGCTAAATGCAGTCATGTTACCACCTCTGATTGCAGTGGTGTTTTTCTTTTAACTGAAGATCACTGCATCCAAACTGCTGTCATAGACAGTCCGTGGCATCCATTGGTGCGGTGGTGGGTCATGCCTGCTACACCAAGCTCTGCATTGGACAGGAAGGTCACACACCTCCATAAAGTTGTACTGTCCAAAAACCCTTGTGCATGCACACAAGCTAATGCAAAAAAGAGAAATTGCCGAAAGGAAGGGAAGAAAAAGTTAAAATGTATCTGAAGTACCTGTGACTGGAACAGTATAACAAAGAAGTCTGGGAATATTAACAACAGGAATGAGAACAAGGGCATCTAGTATTGTTCAAGATGGTAATGAATTCCAGCTGTGATATCAGATAGCAAGACCGTAATACAATATGTTGTAAAAATGATTTTAATTATATAAACTATCATTTTACAGTACAAGAAACCCTTTAAAAAGCACGTTATGTGCAAAACGTTAGAAGAATCAATAAAACGAAAATTTGGACTATAAAGGACCACAAGAAGATTTTTTCATCCCCCCCACCCCATGAACATTAAACTCACACAACAGACATGCAGAGATACCTCTGGGCTAATCAAAAACAGACATGGAATAGATCTCTGGGATGGTCACACATTAGACATGCAGCTGATCTCTGTGATACTTGAACAACAGTCATGTTAGCTGAGCTCTGTGATACACAACAGACATGCAGCAGATATCTGCAATGCTCACACTACAGACATGCAGCAGATATCTGCAATGCTCACACTACAGACATGCAGCAGATATCTGCAATGCTTACACTACAGACATGCAGCAGATCTCTGCGATACTCACACTACAGACAAGCAGCAGACTTATGTGATGCTCACACAATAGACATGCAGCAGATCTCTGTGATGCTCACACAGACATGCAGCAGATCTCTGTGATGCCCACACATCAGACATGCAGCAGATCTCTGCAGTGAAAGACACTGATGATTTGAAGCTGTCATTTTCCCAAACCTCCAAGGACCTTGCCGGCATACGCACCTAACTGAATGTGTCTTAATCCCAGTTGGTGATAGTTGAGTCTTTTATTGAATAGCTTCAGGTCATTTACAGGAGCAAGATGGACTCATTAAATTATTTGCTGCTTTAGGGTGATAATTTGAAGAACTGTGTCTGCTAGAACAGTGTCTGTTTTTTCATGTTCCAGAAGGAGGTATGGGGGCCTGACATTATCTAGTTCCATAGGTCAGTGATACTGCAGCTTTGAAATGCTCCTAACTGCCCACCTCTGGAGACAGAGTGAGCACACTAATCACTGGCAGCAAAACCATTAACTGACTGGACATCTTAGAGCTATATTGGCTTGCTTTCTCAAATTCCCAGGGGTCCAAACACACTTGATATCTCAGAGGATTTCTTACTCCCTATGCTATGCAGCTCAGGTTTGGGTGGTATATACTTCCCTCAGGTGGTGCTTACAGGGTATGGGTAGGCCCTGCTGTATCTGGATTAGCCCATATTGGGATGGTGTCTGTGTGTCCTCTACTCTGAGTACCAGGTTCCCTTCTCCACCTTATTTGCTCTATGGTATTGTTTTTGGGACCCCTCATTCTGATAACCTTTGTCCCCACTCTGTGGCTGCCCATAACACTGTATGCACCCTGCTTTATGTCATGCAACTACTGTCTGCATTCTGAGGCCACAGAAGGATTGCTCACCCCATAAAGATGCTGCAACACTGATGTTTAAGGAGTGGGAAGCTCCCCCTTGTCTTGGATTGGGCTTGCTGTCTGCAGCCACTGGTGATTGGGTTTTGTTCCCCTGCTGAGGGTTCCCAGTCTCAGAATGTGGGGAGCAAAATGTTTGTATCTTCCTCAGGCACTGGTTACTGAAGCATAGAGGTAATTGCCTGCATCTCATGCACTGGTTACTGAAGCAAAGAAGTGATTCCCTCTATTTCCTCATGCACTGATTACTGAGAAATGTAGGTGAGTCCCTCCATTTCCTCATGCACTGGTAACCGAGGCATGTAGGTGAGTCCCTCCATTTCCTCATGCACTGGTTACTGAGGCATGTAGGGGAGTTCCCTCCATTTCCTCATGCACTGGTTACTGAGGCAAGTAGGGGAGTCTCTCCATTTCCTCATGCGCTGGTTACTGAAGCAAAGAGGTGATTCCCTCCATTTCCTCATGCACTGGTTACTGAGGCATGTAGGGAAGTTCCCTTCATTTCCTCATGCACTGGTTACTGAGGCATGTAGGTGAGGGCCTCCATTTCCTCAGGCACTGGTTACTGAGGCATGTAGGGGAGTTCCCTCCATTTCCTCAGGCACTGGTTACTGAGGCATGTAGGTGAGACCCTCCATTTTCACGTGCACTGGTTACTGAGGCATGTAGATGAGTTCCTCCACTTCCTCATGCACTGGTTACTGAGGCATGTAGGTGAGGCCCTCCATTTCTTGACTCATTTTTCAGGAGTTGAGTACTCATCTGATATATAGGGAGACAGGGTAGAAAAGCTACTGGGCATAACAGGTGGACAGAAGAATCTGTGTGCCCCTTTTTTTATCCCTTCAGATGCTGTTTTGAGATAGCATTGGAGGTCTTGGTTCCCATTCCGCTGGGTTGTTCCCCTCAACAGGGGATGTTGCTGCAGGTGTCCCTGTGTCATCCATGAGAGTATTTGGTCTATTGGTTCCCTTCCCCCAGTCCTGTTAGTAACTTCATACTTTTGGGTCTGGATGTTTTTTTCTCCATCCATACTGGGAGTGCACTGGGGTACTGTCATCACCCCCCCCCCACACACACACACACACACATACATACACACCATTGGCAGTAAGGTTCAGAAGGCTTTTGTTCTTTTCTATTTGAACTTCAGGTAGGGAGGGACAATGCACTCACTCTGTGCTATTGGCAATCCTTCCTGAGTGGATGGTGGTACGGCACTCAGTTTGGGATTGCCTGGTCCTGTTACTCCCATTGCTCTAGATCTGCACTGGCTGTACTGCTATGTGCACTGATTGCCACATTCCCATTTCTGGTTATGTATGTACACGTAGTTCTTCTTTTTCGTGTTGCTTTGGTGCTGCTCACTTTCCATGTTCCTAGGTTGTGGACCCCTTAAGTCACAGTATTGACTTTTACTTTGATGTACAGAGTAGTTCCTCACACTGGAAACATGCATTTGTTACTCCAGTATTTAACAGTGGCGATAGGTTATCAGCCTCTAGTTACAGACCCATGTCTGTTTTATCTTCACTTTCTAAGGCACTCGAATGGATAATACATGATCAGATTATGGAACATCTTGAAACTATAATCTGTAGACTGTTGAACAACATGGTAAAACATAGTTCTATTACAGCTTTAGCAAATTTACTAATTGTATGCATGAGTCCCTGGACAGTGGTGCTCTAATTGGTACTGTTTACATAGATTTATCAAAGCTTAACTTGGTACATCATGCAAAATGGATTCATAGTTTAAAACAGCTTCATTTTCCAGTTCAGTTACATCTTGGTTTAAAGATTATTTAACCAACGTGTGCAACAGGTTAGACTTCAAAATTTTCTTTCAGAACCATTGCCCATGACTTTGAGTGTTCCACAAGGATCTACCCTTGGAACCCCTGCTTTTTAGTCTTTTTTTGAATAACTTACCCAGTTTTATAAAACAATCAAAGATTCTATTGTGCTCAGGTGACAATATTTTTTTTTCTAAAATAAATACTTAAATAACTTGACTACCATACTACAATGTGATTTTTGTGCTGTGTATGTTTGGATCATAAATAATAAGCTATGCTTGAATTCAAGAAAGACAAAAGTTATGTTATTCCATTCTAGGCAACATACTGGTTCCTACAGTCTCTCTCTAAAAACATCTGATGGCATTATTTTGGATCAAGTCACACAAAATAAATATTTAGGTCTGACTCTAGATAGCAGTTTTAGTTATCATTAGCCATTGACAATGTTGTGAGTCTGTTAAAAAATGATTTGGCATGTTGTACAGTAATAGATTTAACTTTACCAAAAACAAAAAATCTTATTGTTCAAACTCGTATTCTATCCATTATTGACTATGGCCTAGTCATTTACGCATCGGTCAAGTAAGTCCTTGTTGCAGAGAATAGCACTGTCACTCAACAAAGCCTGTGGGTTTGCATTTGATTTACCTTTGGAATGTCATGTGAGTTGTTAATACAATGTATCAAAGTGGTGTATATTTTGTAATAATTCTTTGTTACAAAATATACACCACTATACATATATTATCAATCAATAACCAGGATGTCAGGCTTGGAAGATTGTTAATGAACAAGTACCAGCTAAAGTAAGATTATTGTAGAAAGACCAGCATTGTCAAATGTTAAAATCCGATCTATAGATAGTTTATATTTAAAATACATTTTAAAAATGTTGTTAATGCATTAGTTGAGGTTGAAGCAACAAAAGTAGGGAAGTGTGATGTAAGGGTTTACATCCCTAACACCCCAACCCCATGGGGATTGCCTTGGGCTTGTCAACCCTAGCACTCACCCCATTCCATGAATAAATACAAACAAATGAACATACAAAATTGCCAGCAGAAAGGGCCGTATTTGTCTATCAAGTCTGCTCAAGTGTGTAACTCAGTCTAATTCCCTGGAGCTGCTCCCCTTCCCCTTTCTTCAGGAGTCATCTTCCCCCTTTACTCCCCCCCTTCCACCCTCCTGTTCTAATTTTCTTTTTCACCCTGTCACCCCCCCACCTTGAAACTTCCCATCGTTTTTACTGATATCACTGCCTCTGGCAACTCATTCCACCTAGACACCACCCTTTCTGTGAAAAAGGTCTCCTCAATTCCTTCATACATCTTCCCCCCACTAGTTTCAGACTATGCCCCCTTGTGTCTCCTCCCCTTTTAAATTGAAGATGCCCTCCATTCCAACCCTGTTTAAACCCTGAAGGTACTTGAAGGTTTCTATCATATTTTCCTCTTTCCTCTGCCCTCCAGGGAGTACATATTGAGCTTCTGTAGTCACTCATCATATGGTTTGTCCCCCATGCCCTGGATCATCTTGGTCACCCTCTGCTGAACCTTCTCCAGTAGCCTGATGTCCTCCTTTAAATAAGGGTATCAGAACTGTACACCATCCTCCAGGTGTAGTCTCACCAGTGACCTGTATACTGGCAGAATAATTTCCTCCCTCCTAGAGGAGATTTCTCTGGCAGTGCAGCCCAGTAATTTGTTTGCTTTGGCTGCTGCCTTATGGCACTGTGCAGTGTGTTTAATGTTGCCCCTGACTAACACCCCCAGATCCCTCTCCTCTTCTGAGATGGTCATCTGTATGCCCTCAAGCCAGTAGCTGGCCCCTGGGTCCCTGGCTCCAAGGTGCATGACCTTGCATTTCTTAACATTGAATCCCAACTGCCAGATACTAGACCATTTCTCTCGCTTAACCAGATTTTCCCTTAGCTCCTGTGTCCCCACCTCTGTGTCCACACTTCCACAAAACTTAGTATCATCTGCAAAAAGGCAGATTTTACTTTTGATCCCATTTGTTATATCACCCATAAAGATGTTGAAAAGCACTGACCTGAATACTGAGCCCTGTGGGATCCCGCTGGTTACAGGTCTGGGTTTAGATAATTCTTCCCCCCCCCAGAAACCTTTGGTTCCTGTCTTGTAGCCAGCTCTTGACCTACTGCAACAGCTTGTTCATGATTCCCAGGTTACTCAGCTTGCTGATCAACCTGCCATGTGGCATGGAACTGAACACCTTGCTGAAGTTCAGGTACAGAGCATCCACTGCCTGACCCATGTCCAACAACCCCGTGACCCAGTCATAAAATTCTATCTTATTTGTTTGGCAGGATCTCCCCCTGACAAACTCATGCTGACTGTCATCCTGGAGACCATTTACCTCCAGTAAGGTCACCAGCCTTTCCTTTAGCATGGTCTCCATTAACTTGCCAACTATGGAGGTTAGGCTGACTGGCCTGTAGTTACCCAACTCATCTCTTGGACCTCCCTTGTGGAATGGCACCACATGTGTTATCCTCCAGTCCTGTGGCATGTACCCCTTCACCAGTGAGGTGCTAAACAGGTCCACTGGGGGGGCAGCCAGGACTTTCACCAGTTCCTTCCATCCCCTCAGGTGCACTCCATCTGTTCCAGGTGCCTTGTCCACCCAAAGGGCCCTAAGAACCTTGAAGACCCTGTCAACCACAATCACCCCATTGGTTTCATCCCCACCAAACAGTCTGCCCCCAGTTTTCTCCAGTGGCATAGGTCTATCCTCTAAAGTACTCATTCAGTGCCTCTGCCTGATCCTCACCATTTTCTGCCATCCCACCTCCCTCTTTATCCTGACAATCCCGTCCCTGTTCCTCCTCTCCTTTATGTAACTGAAGAAGTCATTTTCCCCTTCCTTGATCCTCTGTGCCAGCATTGCTCATCCTGCCTCTTGAGCTTTTGCTGCATAGACCTTCCTGTCCTCCTCCCTCAAAGTACGCTTGTGCCTCTGGAAGGCTGCCCTCTTCCTCCTCACTTTCTTTGCCACGTTCCTGTTGAACCAGTTAGGTCTCTTAGTCCTAGAATTCTTATTATGAGTCTTCAAGCAAGTGATTGTGGCTTCTATTAACTCCACTTTAATGATGGACCATTTCTGATCCGCATGCATCTCCAGTCAGAGCTTTGCAAGGTGCCCTACTAATATGTCCCCCATCATAGGAAGGTCCACCCTCTTGAAGTCCACCACTCTCATTTTGATTTTGGCTGCTTCTTTACCCATATTGATGTAAACACACACCATGCAGTGTTCACTTCCTGCAAGGGGGTCCCTCACTTCTACCTCCTGGACCAAGTCACATTCCAGCAACACTAGGTCCAGTATGGCCTTCTCCCTGGTAGGCTCTGTGAACCCCTGTGTCAGTAAACACCTGGAAAGTATCCACGATGATCTGTTCTGGGGAACAGGAGGTAGACAGGGTGCTCCAGTATACTCCAGATAGGTTGAAGTCTGCTGCTATGACTATGTTTCCTCTCCTGCCTACCTTCCTCATCCAGTCACTTAGCTCCCTGACCAGCTCTGCACCCTGTGAGGGTGGTCTGTACACCACCCCTAATAGAATCCTTCTCCTATTGGCATTCTGGAGCATTACCCATAAGGCTTCTTCCCCTCCCTACCTCTTCCACCTTCTCTCCGCTGCATATTATCCCTTCACTTATGTAAAAAGCCACACCACCACACCGACCCTTCTCTCTGTCCTTCTGGTACAATCTGTACCCAGGGATCACAAGGTCCCAGTCATGGTACTGGTTTGCTCATGTGCCTGTGTTGGCTGCTGTGTCCACTTCACCTGCTGCCATCAGTGCCTGCAGATCTGCTGACTTATTAGCCAGACTCCTTGAATTCAAGGACAACACCTTCCAGGGCAACCCCTGTACCTCTTTGCTCCTTGACTTCTCTCTGTCTCTCTCTCCCTTCTGTGGTCTTTCTATCCCCCATGCTCCCTCCCTTCTTTGTGTTTAACTACTGGGTGGAAGGCCTGATGTCTCCCCTCTCCTGGTGACTGCTAGTGCTATGCCTTCAGTCGCCCCCCCATCTTCAGTTTAAATTCAGTTATTCTATCAAGTATCCTTCCAGTTTATTCTTCAAGACTCTGGCACCTCCTTACTTAAATGCAGCCTGTCTGGTGCATTTAGGTGCTTATTCTGTCATGTTCTGCCCCAACAACCCATACTCATTTGTGTCACGCCATCCCCCTCAGCCATGTATTGCATTCCTCTATCCTCTGCTTCCTAACAGTACTTGCCCTAATAAGCTGAGATGAGTGCAGTATATGAGAATGAGGTAAGCATTAATGTTGACAACCCGAAGGCACACCCCTCACCCATTGCTGCTGCCTGCAGGGTGGGGGTGGGGTGCTAGGGATGCCACCCCTAATACCATGTTTCCCTACTTTTGTTGCTTCAACCATAACTACAGCAGTGCATTAAGGATTTTATTTGCAACAAATGTCCTTACTCTTTGAGATAGTATCATTGTTTTATTATTTGCATGTGGGAGTGCAGGGCCCTCTGGCTCTGCAGTCCCATTCCTCCATAGAGGCGTAGACAGTATGCATGATACTGTGCAGGCACAGGTCCCTCTGGGCTCTGCACTTACAATTATAGTGGTGGTCTAAAAATATGGCTATATTGAAAATTTGTGGTCAAAATATTTAAAATTACCAGACTTCTGAGTGAGCATAGTAAAATTTAAACAGACACACACAACTTTGGCATTTTTACATATTCTGGCCCAAAATTTTAAACGTAGCCTTCTTATGACCCCACTTCATGAATGAAAGCTGTTAAAATCTTCAAATCATGCTAGAAGGGTGATTTCACCAAGCAACCATGAAATTGCCTTTTGGGATGGTTTGTGAAATTCCACTGACATCGCCCATCAGGTGGGGTTCCTAAAATGTCATGTTGAAAATTTGGTGTGAAAACATACAAAAATGGCCAGGTTCTGCATCATAAGAACATAGAAACATAGAAATTTGTCAGCAGATAAGACCCTTCAGCCCACCTAGTCTGCCCCAATACCTGCAATAACTGTGCTCTTTTATGCTTTGCCAGTATTAGGTTGTCCCTCCTCCATTTACCAGTAGTCCTCTATGGCTTTCCCAAGCATTTTTAAATCCATTTATTGTTTCTGCCCTCACCACCTCTGCTGGCAGCTGTTCCACTTGTCCATTGCCCTCTCTGTAAAGAAGTACTTTCTCACGTTTCCCCTGAGCCTCCATTCTGCCAATTTCATCTCGTGGCCCCTTGTCCTTGAGCAGCTTTTTGTCTCAAAAAGTGTATTCTCATGAATCTTATTTCTCACTGTGAGGTACTTAGATGTCTCAATCATATCCCCTTCTCCCTCCTCTCCTGTAGGGAGCAGGAAAGGCAAATTTTATTTAAAGACACACAATTCCTGGGGCTCTGGGAGCTATACACAAGAAAAAAACAGAAAAAATAAATGAACATACCAACAGATAAAGCAGTATTAAATATACAACTATAGTAAAATAGAACATTCAATAAATAAATAAGAATCCTAGGACAGAAGCTGCTTCATAGTGTGGCACTGCCAAAGCAGTATTTTAAAGACAGGGTCAGGGAAAGCTTAATTGAATAAGAAGGCCTTGAGGCGGGTCTTGAACACCTCTACTGAATGGGCCTTCCTTATAGCTGGCAATTACAAATTCCATGAAATGGGGATGGCGACACTAAAAGCTCTGTAGCTGTCCATTTTTAGCCTCTTCCTGGGAATTGCAAGGAGGGCCCTAAAGGAGGACTGGAGGGAGCAGACTGAGGCAACAGGTGTAAGAAGGTCCACCAGGTAACCAGGGCCCAGGCTGTGTAGGGCCTTAAAGGTGAGCAAGCCCACCTTAAAGAGGACCCTCAACCTGACAGGCAGCCATGGCAGTTCACGCAGTACTGGGGTGATGTGGCAGTACTTAGAGTTCCCCGTCAGCAACCTGGTGGCTGCATTCTGCACCAGCTGCAGTCGGTGGAGGGTAACCCCTGAGACCCCATGGTAGAGCACTTTACAGGAGTCAAGCCTCGATGCCACAAAGGCGTGCACCATGGTAGGGAGGTCCAGGGGCTGAACCAGAGGCTTGATCCTGGTGATATTCCTCAGATGATAGAAACTAGTATGGACAATGGATGACACCTGGAATTCAAGTGTCAATACACTGTCCATCATAACGCCATGATTGCACACCATAGAGGAGGCCTTCAATGGCACGGAACCCAGAAAAAGTCCCATCTCTGCAACAGAGGCCATGCTATCATGCCTTCTGTTTGACTCCAGTACCAGTCTTATCGGGTTCAGTTGCAGCCATCTGGAGGCCATATAGTCACTGATCTCAGCAAGGCAATTATTTAGCATGTCCACTGTGTTGGATGTCCCAGGGGCAAAGGAAAGGTACCGCCTGGTATCATCTGCATAGTAATGAAAACCCAGACTGTACTTCTTAATAATCCTCTCCCAGGAGCAGCAAATATATGGTGAACAACATTGATGACATGACCAAACCCTGAGGTACTCCACAGCACAGAATGCTAGGGGAGGAGGAGAAATTCCCCACCACTACCCTTTGCATTCTGTTCATGAGATAGGACTCAAACCAGCAGATGGTAGTGCTGGTGAGCCCACAAAATTCTCTCAGATGGACACAATGATCCACTGTGTCAAAGGCTGAGGAGAGATCAAGAAGGGGAATTGTCCCCCCCTCGATTCCTCACCCTGAGGAGGTCATTGTGCACCTGAACTAATGAAGTTTCTGTGCTATGCCTCACACAAAAGCCTCACTGGAGAGGCTCATATAGATCATAAGCCATGAAGTGCTTCTCAAGCTGAAGCGCCACAACCTTCTTGACAACCTTACCTAAAAACGAAGGTTGGAGATAAGACAGTAATTTGCCTTGACGTCAGGGTCTAAAGATGGTTTCTTCAGAAGGGGTCTCACCAGTGCCTCCTTCAAGGCATCTGGGAATACCCCCTCTGACAGAGAGCACTGGACAGTCAAGGCAAACACCAGGCCTACGGAGTTGACACCAACCATGTCAGCACTGGGTCCAGTTCACAATAAGTGTGCTTCAGCATGGACATAACCCCATTGACCTCAGCTACCTCCACTGGTCTAAACTCACCCCAACCAGAGTGCTCTAAGGGCACTCAAGGTGACTACTGTCGGCTATAGTTTGGTTCACTGGTGGAATTCCCTGCTGGATGGCGGACACTGTGTCCAAGTAGAGTCGAGCAAACTCTTCACATAAAGTGTCAGAAAGTCTTTTTCGGCTGTAGACAGGCAGGGTGTAAAAGCCTGTCGACAGTCCAAAAAAGCACAGTTGGTTGATTCTTCCTGGCAGCAATCTTCCTGAACAGGAACTCTGCCTTCTTACAGTTGGTTGCCCCCGGTACTCACCGTATTGAGCACGCAGGACCAGTTTGTCCACCTCCAGCCCAGTCTTCTGCCAGCAGCACTCTAACCTCTGACCCATAATCTCCATCACCTTGAGCTTCCCTTCAAACCATGGGGACCTCAGATGGGGGGATTTGGGTCCTACATGGACCAGTGCAAGGGAGTCAAGTGCATCAGACATCGCCTTGTTGTAGGCAGCAACTGCTATGCACATACCCCTTCGCATGCATTTTTCACACTAGATAGATTGGCTGCCACCAGAAAACCCTTGGGGATCAAACCTCTCAAAGGGCAGTAACTTACCATCTTTGCAGGGGGAGGTCTCTTGGGGGGCCCTGAACAAGAACTCCACTGTGCAATGATCGGACCAAATGACCCAATCAGTCTTGAGATTGTTTACCTCAAGCCTCAGCGAGAAGAGCAGGTCCAACATGTGGCCACCCTGGTGGGTCCAGGAAGAAATTTCTTGTGACAGGCCCAGAGATGTCATCATCTGGAGGAGGTTATAACCAAGTCTAGAGGACTCATTGTCTGTCCAAACATTAAAGTCCCCCAGAACTAAACATCTGGGAGCCTCCAATGTTTTGCCAACAACAAAGTCGGCTATCCACTGTAAGGATTCTTGCACTACTCTAGGGGGGGTGGTAAACCAAGAGAATCCTTCAGCCTGCACCTGGACCCCTATGAACAGCCACACATTTGAAGGAACCCAGTATTCTCATTGAATGCACAGTAAGAAACCCAGCTCGGATCAAAAACAGATATCCACCCAGCTGCCCCTGTGTTCCACTCTGGGGCAGTGCACTACAGAGTACCCGGGAGTGGGACAGTGGCCTCTAAGACCAGGCTAGCATCGTCACCCACCCAGGTCTCCATGATGCAAGTCAGATTGACCAAAAAAAACAAATCCATTATAATTGCGATCTTGTTTCTGATTGATCTGGCTGATAGTTTAGGAGGGAGAACATGTGCAGACTGCACTCCGGCAACAACGTCTACTGTGGGAGAAGGAAACCCAGACAAATGATAATAATAATAAATTTTATTTCAGACCATCAAGGCGCATTACAAAAAGATAAGAACGAGCATATAAAACAGTACACAGTAAAATAAGTGAATAACATACAAAATATAATAAATAACAAGGAGTCAAAATTAAATAGTGTTATCATAAGCTCAATTCCATAAAAATGGTTTTCAGTGCCTGTTTGAACCCCTCCACAGTCATACACTCCCAAAGCTGATGGAGTAGAGAATTCCAGAGGGTTGGGGCCACATGCATAAATGCCCTGGCCCCAGAAGATTTCAAGGACACCCTTGCAATCTCTAGCAACCCCTCGTCAGCCGACCGCAACTTTTGCACCAGATGGTAAGGCAAAGAAGCTCTTTCAATTAGTCAGGGCCCAGTTCATGCAGCACTTTATAAGTCAGTAAACCAACTTTAAAGGTGATCCATCACCTAATCATCAGCCAGTGCAGATTGCGCAGCACAGGGGTGATATGAGACACTCGAGAAGCCCCAGTTAACAATCGTGCTGCTGTGTTCAGCATGAGCTGCAGGAGGTGGATTTCAACCCCAGAAAGCCCTAAGTACAGGGAGCTACAATAATCAAGGCACAAAATCACAAAGGCATGGACTAATGTAGGCAAGTCCCCAGGTGGGATCAGGTGCCTAATCCTGGAGATATTCCTAAAATGATAAAAGGAAGACTTGACGATGGCCTACACCTGGTATCATAAGGTCAGCCCATCGTCAAGCACTACACCCAGGTTACACATCCATTCAGAGGATAGGAGCTGAGATCCCCCAAGAAAAATTCCAGAGGGCTGATCAGCCCTAAGCCCTTCTGTCTAGTGACCCGGGTCCACCACCATCACCTCCATCTTATCGGTGTTCAACTTTGGCCAGCTTGAATTCATCCAGTCCTGGATTTCAGCAAGGCAGGAATTAACTACAGAGACAGCTCTATCCTGGTTGGGGGCCAAAGACAGGTAGAGCTGGGTATCATCTGCATAGCAATGAAGCCTCAGCCCATACCATCTTACAATGTCTCTGAGGGGCAGCAAACAAGCATATACACTGCAAACAACATGGGGGACAGCACTGAACCCTGGGGAACCCCACACAGTAGGGAGAAAGGGTCCAAGAAAAAAATCTCCAACACCACTCTCTGACACTGACCAGTGAGGAAAGATGCAAACCACCTAAGGACCATACCTGACTGTCCACAGATGGACCCAAGATGTCCAAGCAGCACCCCATGGTCTACAGTGACAAAAGCTGAAGAGAGCTCAAAGAGCACCAGGATAGAATGGTTCCTCCAATCTCTCACCATCAGGAGATCATTGAGCACCTGAACCAGTGCCATCTCAGTACTATGCATCTTTTGAAAAATGGACTGGAGAGGTTTGTAGATGTTATGGATGGTCAAGTGGTTGTCCAACTGTGTCACCACTACTTTCTCAATCACCTTCCCTATAAAGGGAAGGTTTGAGATTGGTCTGCAGTTGGCCAGGGAGTCTGGGTCCAAAGAAGCTTTCTTCAGGAGGGGAGTTACTACTGAGTCCTTCAGGGAGCTTGGAAACTCACTGGATTCCAATGAGCACTGGACTATCTGAGCCAGGACCGGGGGCCGATCATATCCCAACAACTCATAATCAAGGAAGTAGGGCCCAGGTCCAAACTACAGCACGTAGGGTGCATACCCTGAACAATCAGCATGACATCTGCGAGCTCAGGCAAGGCAAAGGTACACCAGGAAGCTCAGGGTGAGGTGACTGCACACTGATCATAAGTAACCCCCATAGAGTTAGTTGAACAAACCTCAGACCTGATGTCGGCCACCTTATCTGCAAAGAACCGAGCAAGCTCATCGCACTCTACTTGTGAAAAAGATCTTTGGAGCTGGGGCCAGGATGGGTTGCGCAGCCTGTCAACAGTTCAGAAGAGCTGGGCTGGTCGGTTCTGAGCAGCAGCAATCTCCCCGGACAAGAATTCTGCCTTCTTACGGGAGATCATTGATTGGTAAATCTTATAATGTTCAACCAATCTAAGATGGTCGGCAGCCAGGGTGGATTTCCATCACCGACACTCCAACCTACGTCCTACATGCCACAACTTCCTCAAAAGTCCATCAACCCAAGGGGCCCGAGGGCAAAGTGGGAGAGGGCGAACACGGACAGGGGCACTCAAGTCCTGGGATAAGAGCCAGGGATTAGAAACAGGGCCGGGGTATTAAAATATAACGAAAAACACAAAGGGGGCCAGAAAGGTCAGGGTGGGAACTGAGAGCCAGATGAGGGAGAGGGGGAGCAGGGGAGAACACAGGGTGGGGAATTCAAACCTAACATAGGTGCAGAGCAACCAGCCAGTAAGCAAACACTGCATAGTAATTAAGGTGCCTCAGGTTACTATTAACTATACAGCTTTGAGACACATTCAGGCTAAAAGTACCTAATTAAGCAGGGCTAAAGCACCTGAATAAATGGTAGACAGAATGTCACAATGAGCATATGCGACATTCTGTCCACCACAATTAAGCTGGCTACCACTTATCCATAAAGCATTTTGTCCGCGGCAATGTAGCCACTACATTTCTGCTGGTATTCATCTGCGTGCCATATTTGGGTGTTGGTATTGGTCATAATTGGGGAAGCATTACCCCTGGAAGTGTTTTTTTAGGTAGATTATGCATCCACCATGTTTGCCTGCCATGTCAAGTCTGAAGATTGTGTACCCCATATCTGAATGACTGTGTCAGCTACCGTTGGTGTGAGTCACGTCTCCACTACCGAGAGCATATCTGGTTGATGCTGGGTTACACAAACTTGCAATGAGTCAAATTTAGCCAGAAGGCTTCATATATTAATGGAGGCAACTGTTAAACCCTTGTGGTTACTATGTTGGAATCGAGCTTGCTGCACTGGGTCAGGGATCAGATGGATATTCCCCAAAAGCAGCAACAGTAGCCAGGACAATCTGTCTACCACTTCAGATACCTTATACCTTGTGAGCTGTTATTAGTTCTGGACTAGTTTTTCTTACTGTTTACTCCAACGGGTATGAAGCCAAGTACTGGTGGTGGAAGAGGTTGAGTGTTTGTTGGTATTACATGTGTCAGACTATGTGAGGGTAGTATGATCCTATCATATGGCCAAGTAGGGGTAGATGTGGTTTTGTGGCCATGCTGAGAGAGTAGTGATACACAGCTACTGTAGTTGTGTTAGTGTATATGTAGTGGCTATTCTGTGAGGAGGGGTGGTCATAGTGACAGCTGGGGCTTATAACCAGCCACACACTTAGTATAGCAAATGTGACTGTCAGACACATTATGCTTGTCAAGGGTGGTGACTTAGGGACAGGGCACCAGCTTAAATGCTGCTGAGAGAAAAAAATAGAGTGGCTAGAAAACAGTGCTGGAAGAACTGAAGATGGAAAGAGGAGTACTAGGTGTTGCACATTTGTAATATTGTTTGATCAGAATAGATGGTATACAACCAGCCAAAGGATTATAAAAAGTCAAATAATTAGACAGCGATTATTCTCTAACCTGTTTATGGCCTCCATTCCACATGATAGTCTTGTCTGCGATGGATAAACTCATGTTATAAGGTTTTCTGGGGTCATATATGCCAACAGTTGAATATATAACGTATCCGTCTGTCCTCACATGCCAGTTGACAATATCATATGCTGCTGATGTATAACCTCCCTCATCAAAAAATATCTCTTCATTCACAGGTGTTGTAAAGTGAACATTGCGCAGGTAATGGAATAACTACGGAGAAAAACAAATAATCACATCAGAAATTAAACCATGACATTTTGTCTCTTATCAGCATCTTTATATAAGTATACATAGGGTATGCCTGGTCTCAATGCACTTCCTACTACACGAAGAGGACTGACCATTGGGAAAGTCATTGTTTTCTTCCATTTGTGCTTACGTAAAGCATTGCTAAAATAGGAGATACAGATATAGCTACTGAGCTATCTGGAAACTTCCAGGTATTTCATGATATTACCAAAGACATTCTCTGAAAATCTCTCTGGTGGCCATACACCTGTACTGTTGCTATTTCAGATAGGCAGAAGATTTCTCTAGAGATACTGCAGATAGAGCTGCTTATACAGTATATGTTATTCTGTGCCGGCTGCCTGGGCTCAGGAGTGAACTCAGGACATGTGTGCAGGAGTGAACTTGTGAACATGGGACTTTGGTACAGAAGTGACCTCGCGATGTGGTTACAGAAGTAAACTCAGGACACTGGTACGGGAGTGATCTCGGGACATTAGTACAGGACGAAACCTGGGACGTTGTTATGGGAGTGAACTCAGGACACTGGTATGGGAGTGAACTTGGGGCATTGGTACAGGATTGAACTTGGGACGCTGTTATGGGAGTGAAATCGGGACATTGGTATGGTATTGAACTCAGGACATTGGTACAGCATCGGTATTGGGATGTTGTTATTGGATTGAACTTGGGACACAGTTAATGGAGTGAAATTGGGACATTTGTATGGGATTGAACCCGGGGCATTGGAACAGGATTGAACTCAGGATGTTGTTATTGGATTGAAATCAGTACATTGCTTTGGGAGTGAACTTGGGACATTAGTATGGAAGTGAACTCGGGACATTGGAACAGGATTGAACTTGGAATGTTGTTATTGCATTGAAATCAGTACATTGCTATGGGAGTGAACTCGGGACATTGGTATGGGAGTGAACTTAGGACATTGGTACAAGACTGGTATCGGGATCCTCTTATTGGATTGAAGTCAGGACATTGGTATGGGAGTGAACTCAGGATGCTGGTACAGAAATGAACTTGGGATGTAGGTACAGAAGTGAACTCAGCATGGTGGTACTCAGGACTTTGGTACATGATTGAACTTGGGACTTGTTATAGCAGTGAACATGGGAGACTGGTACAGGCGTGAATATGGGGTACTGGTATGGGAGTGAACTTTGGATGCTGAGTTGAGCCGAAAGAGAGGCTGAGATAGTAGAAGAGCAAGACCCTGCTACCAGCCAGGAAAGAGAAGCATCATGGTTTAGATGCCTCAGAGAACCCTGCAGTGGCCCAAAGGGAGCATGTCTCCCTCATAGGGCACAATTATGTGTGTCTGAGAAGATGAGCCCGGGGACACACTTCCTGGACAGAGGCGAAAAGGAGATAGAGAGATGAAAGAAAACCTGAAAACAACATGTGCACTGCTTGCCTTGAATGACTGTCAGTGCCATAAGGCTTCACCTTCTCTGGATGACCCCTAGGATAGTAAAGGGATGAGTGGCAGATATAACTTTGGGCAGTGGGCAATATGCCTGAAGAAGGTGCATTGTGGCAGTCAGGGGCCAAACATTTAGATTAACAAATGAAGAGATGGTACAGATACTTCAGGAAATACTAGGATATGTCACGGGTTACTACTCAACAGTTACAGAAAGTGAACAATGTAGATGACACTGCCCCAGCCAAAGGGAATTCAGGAGCGTGCATAAGTGACGTCTAAATAATGCAACATTTGTGAAAGCTGTTTCATGGACAAATCAAGACTAAGAGAATGTACAGTATGATTTCCCCTTATTCTTCCTTTCCCAACCTCGGATGGGAGCTCACTACCCTGGGTTGTGACATCCTACCATGCCCTATACTTTATAGCATTCAGTCCCGGGGCTCACACATACTCATTTTCTCCATCCACCTTCTCTACACCCTGTTTTACCAACTCCCTTCTGTGCACCGTGCCCTCCTAGCCTTTCTCCCCCCCCCTCCCTTCCCCTACCTTCACCTCTACCTGGTGTATATTTTATTTTTTCTTCTGTTACTTCCTCCTGCAACCTTAGATAACCCTGCTTTATCTTCCTATAGACACTTCTAGTAAATACCGTGTAATCTGTAGAATATCGGTATAATTCTACGTACATATCAACTTCTTTTTCTTCCTCTCTCTAAAGAGTATTATCTGTATTGCCTTGTAAATACCTGTGTTGACCTATATATACAATTGTTTATGCTCCACCCAGGTCCCTCTTGCAAATGAGCTTCTGCTCAACGATGAACGCCTGGTTAAATAAAGACTAAATTGATTGATTGATTGATTTCCAGATGAAGAAAACAAACTGGCAACTAAAGACCTGTTAATCCATGTTTACATTAAAGTTTTCTGATTATTAATGATACAGGTATAGTGCTACAATCAGAGCTTTACTGTTCCCTCAGTATCTGGGTGCTAATCTTCATCCCTGCTGTCTCATTATCTGGGAGCTGACCTACATCACTGCTGTCTCAGTATATTGGAGCTGACAGACATCACTGTTGTCCCAATATCTAGGTGTTGACCTACATCACTGTTACCTCTGTATCTGAGGGCTGACCTAAATCACTATGTCTCAGTATCAGGGTGCTGATATATCCCTGCTGCCTCAGTATCTGGGTGCTGACCTACAACACTGCTGTCTCAGTATCTGGGTGCTGACCTACATCCCTGCTGTCTCAGTATGTGGGTGCTGACCTTCATTCCTGTTGTCTCAGTATCTGGGTACTGACCTACATCCCTGCTGTCTCAGTATTTGGGTGCTGATCTACATCCCTGCTGTCTCAGTATCTGGGTACTGACCTACATCCCTGCTGTCTTAGTATCTGGTTGATGACCTACATCACTGCTGTCTCAGTATCTGGGTGCTGACCTACTGCCCTGCTGTCTCAGTATCTGGGTGCTGACCTACTGCCCTGCTGTCTCAGTGTCTGGGTGCTGACCAACATCCCTGCTGTCTCAGTATCTGGGTGCTGAGCTATATCCCTGCTGTCTCAGTATCTGGGTGCTGACCTACATCACTGCTGTCTCAGTATCTGGGTGCTGACCTACATCCCTCCTATCTCAGTATTTGGGTGCTGACTTACATCCCTGCTATCTCAGTATCTGTGTACTGACCTACATCATAGCTTTCTCAGTATCTGGATAATGACCAACATCCCTGGTGTCTTATAAAAAAATGTTGTAGGTGCCGTATTGGTCCTTTTAAAAAACAGATCCAGAAACAAATGATTTGATACCTTTTATTGGACCAACATGGATGTTACAGAAAAGAACAAAGTGCTTATAGTGCCTCAATATATATATTTGCCTCAATTTGAAACAATGATTCCACAAGCACATACCTGTACCAATATTAGAGTAAAACGCACCTACATAAGCAAAAAACTCAACTGGTTACCTGTTTTTGTAAAACAAGCATTACTTCAGTTAACTTTTGGACTGAATGCAAACCCGCCGCACCGGAAGAAGATTCCACGCCGAGAACACGCTTGTAGTCAGCGCGTGGCACCGAAGGGCATGCGTAATAGTGGCATGTTCTTGCGCATGCACAAGATCTTTTCCTCCCACTGCTATTGCGCATGCGTGGGATTTCGGTGCCACAGTTTGAAAAGTGTTTTGCTGCTGAACTGGTGCTTGGGATTAAATTTTAAATACCAGCAGCACTTTTCATTATGGAGTTCTACTAAATGATCTATTTGTTGTAATGGGGACCATAAAAAATGCACTTTGGCACCGCGCGCCGAGTACATGTGCGTTCTCGGCGTGGAATCTTCTTCCGATGGGGCGGGTTTGCATTCGGTCAGAAAGTTAACTGCAGTAATGCTTTTTTTTTTACAAAAACAGGAAACCAGTTGAGTTTTTTGCTTATGTAGGTGCATTTTACTCTAATACTGGTACAGGTATGTGCTTGTGGAATCATTGTTTCAAATTGAGGCAAAACCGAGGGGCAAAGCTGACAGTGCCCCTTTAACTGAGTTGGCTATCTTTTCCTCAGTTCGGGCCTTTGCTGTTCAGACTGCTTTCCCAACTACCTTTTGCTTTAACTGATGCAATTCTCTGTCCTGCTCCTTCTGTGATTCCTTGTACTTTCTGAATGCTTTCTTTTTCCTCTTGAACCTTCACTGCCACCTCCTTTGAGAACCATAGTGATTTCTTACATCGTTTTGTTTTGTTTATTTGCTTTACACAAAGGCTTGTTGCCTCTGTGATGGCAGTTTTTATTATTCCCCATTGTTCTTCCACCCCTTCTTCCTGCTCATTTGCTAATGCATTCCTTAGGCACTTGCCCATTTTACATAGGAACATAGAAACATAGAGTTTGACGGCAGATAAGGACCACTTGGCCAACCCAGTCTGCCCATTTCCCTACCTATTGGATAAGCTGCAGTTTCTAGTTAACCCACAGCCTACTTCCTGCAACCCCCACTATAACTGCCTTATGTCCCATGCATGTTTGAATTACCCCACTGTTTTAGACCCCACAACCTCTCCAGGAAGGCGGTTCCATGTGTCCACTACTCTCTCCATGAAAAATAATGTCCTCACATTACCCCTGAGCCATCCCCCCTCTAACTTTAAATTGTGTCCCCTTGTTCTTACACATCTCTTTTTCTGAAAGATGCTACCCTTCTGGACTTTGTTGATTCCTTTGAGGTGCTTAAAAGTTTCTATCATGTCCCCCCGTCCCTCCTTTCATCAAGGGTATACATACTAAGCTCTCTCAGTCTCTCTTCATATGGTTTCTGATGTAGACCCTGCACCATTTTAGTTGCCCTCCTCTGGACTGCTTCCATCCTGTCTATGTCCTTGCGTAGATGAGGTCTCCAAAACTGCACACAGTACTCCAGATGGGGTCTCACCAACTGTCTGTACAGAGGGATAACCACTTCTCTTTTTCTACTTGTGATGCCCCTCCCTATGCATCCCAGTATCCCCCTGACTCTCCTTACTGACTTCTCACATTACTTACCCACCTTTAGGTCATCTGATATGACTACACCCAGATCCCTTCCCATTATTGTTGTTGTTAGTACCTCCCCTGCTATTGTGTACTCTTCTCCTGGATTTCTATTTCCCAGGTGCATTACTTTGCACTTCTTTGCATTGAATCTAAGTTGCCATATGTCTGACCATTCCTCCAACCTTGCCAAGTCCCTTCTCATCCTTTCTACCACCTCCGTATATCAACTCTATTACAGATCTTTGTGTCATCTGCAAAGAGGCATACCTTTCCTTCCAGACCCTCTGCAATGTCACCTATAAAGACGTTAAAGAGGACTGGACCCAGTACTGAGCCCTGAGGTACTCCACTAGTAACCCCCATTTCTTCAGAATGTGTTCCATTCACTATTACCTTTGTGTCCTGTTGTGCAGCCAGTTTGCTACCCAGGCTACCACCGTGGGACCCACTCCCAGGCTGGCTAACTTGATTATTAATCTTTGTGGGTGACTGTGTCAAACGCCTGGCTAAAGTCAAGGTAGGCCACATCCACACCCCCTTCCTGGTCTATTATTTTGGTCACCCAGTCAAAGAAATCGATTAGATTAGTCTGACATGATCTTCCTCCTGTAAATCCATGCTGCCTTTGGTCCTGTGCCCCGCTGGCCTCTAGGTTCTGAACAATTCTTTCTTTCTTTCAGAAGTGATTTCATCATTTTCCTCACCACTGAGGTCAAACTAACAGGTCTGTAGTTTCCTGCTTTTGCCTTGCTCCCGCTTTTGTGAAGGGGAGTCACATCTGCCCTCCACCAGTCCTCAGGTACCACCCCATCTTCCCATGATTTGTTAAAAAGTGTGGTTAGTGGTGTCACTAGGTCCTCCCCATTGCTTTGTCCACCTTGAGTTTTAGGAGTTCTTTCATGACTCTTTCTTCTGTAAATGGACTGTCGTCAACCCCCCTCACCCAAAGTGCTTCTACTGTTTGGTTTAGGTAACTCCTCCTCTTCATCTTCTTTTGTGTATACTGAGCAAAAGTATTCATTCAGTATCTCTGCCTTTTCACTCTCTCCCTCTGCCCACCTCCCCTCTCCTTTATTAATCTTCACTATCCCTCCCTTAACCTTTCTATGCTCCCTAATTTACCTATAAAAGGTTTTATCCCCCTTCTTTACAGAGTTGGCTATCTTTTCCTCAGTTTGGACCTTTGCTTTTCTGATTGCCTTCCCCACTTCTTTCTGCTTTAATTGATACAGTTCCCTGTCATGCTCCGTCTGTGATTCCATATACTTTTTGAATGCAGCCTTTTTCTCCTTAACCTTCCCTGACACCTCTTTTGAGAACCATAGTGGTTTTTTTTCCACTTTATTTTCTTTATTTGTTTCACACAAAGGCTTGTTGCCTCCATGATGGCAGTTTCAGATTTTCTCCATTGTTCTTCCACCTCTCCTTTCTGGCCATTTGCTAATGCATTCCTCAGGTATTCACCCATTATGCCAAAGTCAGCCCTTCTAAAGTTCAATATCCTTGTCTTTGTATGGCTTGTCTCCTTGGTTGTGTTTATTGTGAAGCATTGTGCAGTGGTCGCTTGTTCCCAGATGTCTACTGACTTCTAAATTTGTGATCCTCTCTCCATTTGAGAGTACCAGGTCTAATATTGCTCCCTCCTGGGTTCCACTACTAGCTGTCTCAAAGCATGCGCCCTGTAGGGCATCAAGAATGACCCTGCTCTTGGATGTGGCTGCGGTCCATGTAGCCCAGTTAACATCTGGCATAGTCAGGTCCCCATCAACAGTATCTCCCCTTTTTCAGCCATTTTGAGACTGACGTCTATCATTTTTTTGTCCACTTCCTCCCCTTCAGACAGGGGTCTGTATACAAACCCTGTGCAGATTGTGATGCCATTCCCTGTCTCCAAAGTGACCCAGAGTTCCTCTTGTCCTTCCCCTTTACTTTTTAGTTCTGTAGCTTTGATCCCTTCCCTTATGTAGAGAGCAACTCCACCTCCTCTTTTACCCTCTCTGTCCCTTCTGTAGATTGTGTACCCTGGTATGTTGACATCCCAGTCATGGCTCTCTGTGTACCATGTTTCTGTGACTGCCACAATATCCAAGTGTTCCTCTTCCATCAGGGCTACTAGCTCTGTAAGCTTGTTTCAAGACTACGGGCACTGGTACTCATTGCCCTCCATTTAACGTTTTTTCTCCTTATCCCATCCCTGCTCTTATTGCCCTTGTCCATTTTCCATTTACCCCTGTCCTGCCCTCTGTCAAGCTCTGTACCTCAGTGTTTACCCTACTACCCCATGTTTTGTTGGGGAGGCTTGAACTTTCCTGTTCCTATCAGCACCTCCCCTTAGCTAGTTTAAAACTTGCCGCGGAAGCCTTTAAAGCTGTCACCTATGAGCATGTTTCCTTTCCTGGATAGATGCAGATCATCATGCCAGTACAGACTTTCATCTCTCCAGGTGGACCCCCAGTCCCCAATGAAGCCAAAGCCCTGTGCTCTGCATCAGTTTTGCAGCCATTTATTAAACTGCATGGTGTGCAGTACCCTAGCCTCACCCTGCCATAGACTGGCAGCACCTCTGAGAAGGTGACCGTGCTTGTTACCTGTCTGAGGTCCCTCCCAAACTCCACAAATTCATCCTGCACTTCACTGATCTCATGCCTAGCTAAGTAGCTGACAAAGTCAGCTCTCCTGAAGTCCAGTACTTTTGCCTTTGTATGGCTTCACTCTATTGATGTGCTTATTGTGAACCATACTGTTCAATGGTCACTAGTTCCCAGATGGCTACCCACTTCTTCATCTGTGATCCTTTCTCCATCTCCATTTGAAAGGACCAGGTCTAAGATTGCTCCCTCTCAAGTGGGTTCCAATACTAGTTGTCTAAGGCATGCCCCCTGTTGGGCATCTAGAATAATCCAACTCTTAGAAGTGGCTGCTGCAACTGCACTCCAGTTAACATCTGGCATATTCAGATCACCCACAAGCAATATCTCCCCTTTTTCTGCCATTCTAAGTATACTTTCTATCATTTCCTTGTCCATTTCCTCCCCTGAGAGGGGGGTCCGTATACAACCCTTGTGCAGATAGTGGTGCCATTGCCTGCCTCCAAATTGACCCACAGTGATTCTTCTCCTCCCTGTTTATCCCTTTGTTCTGTTGCTTGATTCCTTCTCTTATGTAGAGAGCTACTCCTCCTCTTTACCCTCCCTGTCCCTCCTGTAGATAGTGTATCCTGGTATGTTTATGTCCCAGTCATGGTTCTGTGTGTACCATGTTTCTGTGACTGCCATGAAGATCCAGATGTTCCTCCTCCATCAAGGCCACTAACTCAGGAAACTTGTTACTTAGACTACAGGCATTGGTACTCATTGCTCAACATTTTTTGATGGCTTTACCTTCTGCAGCAGTATCCCCCAATGACCTTTCTAGCTTGGCCTTTTTCTCATTTAGTACCCTGTTTGTAGGGGAGCAGGTCTTAGAATCAGGGTGCTAACCTACATCCCTACTTTCTCAGTATCGGGGTGCTGGCCTCCTTCCCTGCTCTCTCAGTATCTGGGTGCTGACATACATCACTGCTGTCTCAGTATCTGGGAGCTGACCCACATCCCTGCTGTCTCACTATCTGGGTGCCAAGCTACATCACTTCTGTCTCAGTATCTGGGTGCCGACCTACAATACTGCTGTCTCAGTATCTGTGTGCTGACCTACATGCCTGCTGTCTCAGTATCTGGGTGCTGACCTTCATCACTGCTGTCTCAGTATCTGGGTGCTGACCTACATCACTGCTGTCTCAGTATATGGCTGCTGACCTTCATCCCTGCTGTCTCAGTATCTGGCTGCTGACCTACATCCCTGCTGTCTCAGTATCTGGGTGCTGACCTTCATCATTACTGTCTCAGTACCAGGGTGCTGACCTGAAGCACAGCTGTCTCAGTATCTGGGTGATGACCGACATCCCTGCTGTCTCCGTTTCTGGGTGCTGACCTACTTTACTGCTGTCTCAGTATCAGGGTGCTGATGTACAGCACAGCTGTCCCAGTATCTATGTTTATCTGGGTGCTGACTTACATCCCTGCTGTCCCAGTATCAGGATGCTGACCTACATCACTGTTGTCTGAGTAAACTGGTCCTGACAGATATTTCTGCTACCTCAAAATCTGAAATCTGATGTTCATCCCTGCTGTCTCAGTATCTGAGTGCTGACCTACTTCCCTACTGTCTCAGTATCAGGGTGTTGACCTATTTCCCTGCTGTCTCAGTATCTGAGTGTTGACCAACATCCCTGCTGTCTCAGTATCTGAGTGTTGACCTACTTCCCTGCTGTCTCACTATCTCGGGTGTTGACCTACTTCCCTGCTGTCTCACTATCTGGGTGATGACCTACATCTCTGCTGTGTCAGTATCTGGGTGATGACCTACTTCCCAGCTGTCTCAGAATCTGGGTGTTGACCTACTTCCCTGCTGACTTACTATCTGGGTGATGACCTACATCCCTGCTGTCTCAGAATCTGAGTGTTGACCCACTTACCTGCTGTCTCAGAATCTGAGTGTTGACCTACTTCCCTGCTGTCTCAGTATCTGAGGGATGACCTACTTCCCTGCTGTCTAGGAATCTGAGTCTTGACCTACTTCCCTGCTGTCTCAGTATCTGAGTGTTGACCTACTTCCCTGTTGTCTCACTATCTGGGTGATGACCTACTTCCCTGCTGTCTCAGTATCTGAGTGTTGACCTACTTACCTGCTGTCTCACTATCTGGGTGATGACCAACTTCTCTACTGTCTCAGAATTTGAGTGTTGACCTACTTCCCTGCTGTCTTACTTTCTGGGTGATGACCTACTTCCCTGCTGTCTCAGAATATGGGTGCTGACATACATCCCTACTGTCTCACTATCTGGGTGATGACCTACTTCCCTGCAGTCTCAGAATCTGAGTGTTGACCTACTTCCCTGCTGTCTCAGAATCTGAGTGTTGGCCTACTTCCCTGCTGTCTCACTATCTGGGCGATGACCTACTTCCCTGCTGTCTCAGTATCTGAGTGTTGACCTACTTTCCGGCTGTCTCACTATCTGGGTGATGACCAACTTCCCTGCTGTCTCAGAATCTGAGTGTTGACCTACATCCCTGCTGTCTCAGTATCTGGGTGATGACCTACTTCCCTGCTGTCTCAGAATCTGAGAGTTGACCTACTTCACTGCTGTCTCACTATCTGGGTGATGACCTACTTCCCAGCTGTCTCAGTATCTGGCTGATGACCTACATCACTACAGTCTCACTATCTGGGTGATGACCTACTTCCCTGATGTCTCAGTAGCTGGGTGATGACCTACATCACTGCTGTCTCAGTATCTGGGTGCGGAACAACATCACTGCTGTCTCAGTATCTGGGTGATGACCTACATCACTGCTGTCTCAGAATCTGAGTGTTGACCTACTTCCCCGCTGTCTCAGTATCTGGGTGATGACCTACTTCCTGCTGTTTCAGTATCTGAGTGTTGACCTACTTCCCTGCTGTCTCACTATCTAGGTGATGACCTACTTCCCTGCTGTCTCAGAATCTGAGTGTTGACCTAAATTCCTGCTGTTTCAGTATCTGAGAGATTACCTACTTCCCTGCTGTCTCAGTATCTGGGTGACAACCTACAACACTGCTGTCTCAGCATCTGGGTACTGACCTACATCACTGCTGTCTCAGTATCTGGGTGCCGACCTACATCCCTGCTGTCTCAGTATCTGCGTGTTGACCTACATCCCTGCTGTCTCAGTATCTGGGTGATGACCTACTTCCCTGCTGCCTCAGTATCTGGGTGCTGACCTACATCACTACTGTCTCAGTTTCTGGGTGCTGACCAACATCCCTACTGTCTCAGTATCTGGGTGATGACCTACATCACTGCTGTCTCAGTATCTGAGGGATGACCTACTTCCCTGCTGTCTCAGGATCTGGGTGATGACCTACATCCCTGCTGTCTCAGAATCTGGGTGATGACCTACTTCCCTGCTGTCTCAGTATATGAGTGTTGACCTACTTCCCTGCAGTCTCACTATCTGGGTGATGACCTACATCCCTACTGTCTCAGTATCTGGGTGACGACCTACATCACTGCTGTCTCAGTATCTGAGTGATGACCTACTTCCCTGCTGTCTCAGTATCTGGCTGATGACCTATATACCTGCTGTCTCAGAATCTGGGTGATGACCTACATCCCTACTGTCTCAGTATCTGGGTGATGACCTACATCACTGCTGTCTCAGTATCTGAGTGATGACCTACTTCCCTGCTGTCACAGTATCTGGCTGATGACCTACATACCTGCTGTCTCAGAATCTGGGTGATGATCTACTTCCCTGCTGTCTCAGAATCTGAGTGTTGACCTACTTCCCTGCTGTCTCACTATCAGGTGATGACCTACTTCCCTGCAGTCTCACTATCTGAGTGCTGACCTACATCACTGCTGTCTCACTATCTGGGTGATGAACTACATCATTGCTGTCTCAGTATCTGGGTGCTGACCTACATCACTGCTGTCTCAGTATATGGGTGCTGACATACATCACTGCAGTCTCAGTATCTGGGTTATGACCTACTTCCCTGCTGTCTCACTAGCTGGGTGCTGACCTACCTCACTGCTGTCTCAGTATCTGGGTGATGACCTACATCCCTACTGTCTCAGTATCTGGGTGATGACCTACATCACTGCTGTCTCAGTATCTGGGTGATGACCTACTTCCCTGCTGTCTTAGTATCTGGCTGATGACCTACATCCCTGCTGTCTCAGTATCAGGGTGATGACCTACTTCCCGCTGTCTCAGTATCTGAGTGTTGACCTATGTCCCTGCTGTCTCACTATCTGGGTGATGACCTAATTCCCTGCTGTCTCAGTATCTGAGTTTTGACCTACTTCCCTGCTGTCTCACTATCTGGATGATGACCTACTTTCCTGCTGTCTCAGTATCTGGGTGGACCTACTACCCTGCTGTCTCAGGATCTGGGTGCTGACCTACATCACTACTGTTTCAGTATCTGAGTGCTGACCTCCTTCACTGCTGTCTCATTATGTGGGTGATGACCTATTTCCCTGCTGTTTCAGTATCTGGGTGATGACGTACATCACTGCTGTCTCACTATCTGGGTGATGACCTACTTCCCTGCTGTCTCAGTATCTGAGTGTTGACCTACATCCCTGCTGTCTCACTATCTGGGTGATGAAATTCTTCCCTGAATTCTCAGTATCTGGGTGCTGACCTACATAACTACTGTCTCACTATCTGGGTGATGACCTACATCCCTGCTGTCTCAGTATCTGGGTGATGACCTACATCCCTGCTGTCTCAGTATCTGGGTGATGACCTACATCCCTGCTGTTTCAGTATCTGGGTGATTACCTACTTACCTGCTGTCTCAGTATCTGGGTGCTGACCAACATCACCGCTGTCTCAGTATCTGAGTGTTGACCGACTTCCCTGCTGTCTCAGTATCTGGGCGATGACCTACATCACTGCTGTCTCACTGTCTGGGTGATGACCTACTTCCCTGCTGTGTCAGTATCTAGGTGATGACCTACATCCCTTCTGTCTCAGTATCTGAGTGTTGACCTACTTCCCTGCTGCCTCACTATCTGGGCGATGACCTACATCCCTGCTGTCTCAGTACCTGGGTGGTGACCTACATCAATACTGTCTCACTATCTGGGTGATGACCTACTTCACTGCTATCTCACTATCTGGATGATGACCTACTTCCCTGCTGTCTCAGAATCAGGGTGTTGACCTACATCACTACTGTCTCAATATGTGGAGGATGACCTACATCACTACTGTCTAAGTATATGGATGCTGACCTACATCACTGCTGTCTCAATATCTGGGTGTTGACCTACTTCCCAGCTGTCTCAGAATCTGAGTGTTGACCTACTTCCCTGCTGTCTCACTATCTGGGTGATGAACTACTTCCCTGCTGCCTTAGTATCTGGATGATGACCTACTTCCCTGCTGTCTCAGTATCTGGGTGCTGACCTACATCACTGCTGTCTCAGTATCTGGGTGATGACCTACATCCCTGTTGTCTCAGTATCTGGGTGATGACCTACATTCCTGCTGTCTCAGTATCTGGGTGCTGACCTACTTCCCTGCTGTCTCAGTATCTGGGTGCTGACCTACATCACTACTGTCTCAGTTTCTGAGTCCTGACCTACTTCACTGCTGTCTCACTATCTGGGTGATGACCTACTTCCCTGCTGTTTCAGTATCTGGGTGATGACCAACATCACTGCTGTCTCACTATCTGGGTAATGACTTACTTCCCTGCTGTCTCAGTATATGAGTGTTGACCTACTTCCCTGCAGTCTCACAATCTGGGTGTTGACCTTCTTCCCTGAAATCTCAGTATCTGGGTGCTGTCCTACATCACTACTGTCTCACTATCTGGGTGATGACCTCCATCCCTGCTGTCTCAGTATCTGGTAATGACCTACATCCCTGCTGTCTCAGTATCTGGGTGATGACCTACATTCCTGCTGTTTCAGTGTCTGGGTGATGACCTACTTCCCTGCTGTCTCAGTATCTGGGTGCTGACCATCATCACTACTGTCTCAGTATCTGAGTGTTGACCTACTTCCCTGCTGTCTCAGAATCTGAGTGTTGACCTACTTCCATGCTGACTCTGTATCTGGGTGATGACCTACATCACTGCTGTCTCACTATCTGGGTGATGACCTACTTCTCTATTGTCTCAGTATCTGGGTGATGACCTACATCCCTTCTGTCTCAGTATCTGAGTGTTGACCTTCTTCCCTGCTGTCTCACTATCTGGGTGATGACCTACATCCCTGCTGTCTCAGAACCTGGGTGGAGACCTACATCACTACTGCCTCACTATCTGGGTGATGACCTACTTCCCTGTTATCTCACTATCTGGATGATGACCTACTTCGCTGCTGTCTCAGTATCAGGGTGTTGACTGACATCACTACTGTCTCAGTATCTGGGTGATGACCTACATCACTGTTGTCTCAGTATCTGGGTGCTGACATACATCACTACTGTCTCAGTATCTGGGTGCTGACCTACATCACTGTTGTCTCACTATCTGGATGCTGACCTACATCCCTGCTGTCTCAGTATCTGAGTGTTGACCTATATCACTGCTGCCTCAGTATCTGGGTGCTGACCTACATAACTGCTGCCTCAGTATCTGGGTGATGACGTATATTCCTGCTGACTCAGTATCTGAGTGTTGACCTACATCACTGCTGTCTCAGTATCTGGGTGCTGACCTACACCACTACTGTCTCAGTATCTGAGTGATGATCTACATCCCTGCTGTCTCAGTATCTGAGTGTTGCCCTACATCACTGCTGTCTCACTATCTGGGTGCAGACCTACATCACTGCTGTCTCAGTATCTGGGTGATGACCTACATCACTGCTGTTTCAATATCTGGGTGCTGACCTACTTCCCTGCTGTCTCAGTATCTGGGTGCTGACCTACATCACTACTGTCTCAGTATCTGAGTGTTGACCTACTTCACTGCTGTCTCACTATCTGGGTGATGACCTACTTCCCTGCTGTTTCAGTATCTGGGTGATGACCTACATCACTGCTGTCTCACTATCTGGGTGATGACCTACTTCCCTGCTGTCTCAGCATCTGAGTGTTGAACTACTTCACTGCTGTCTCACTATCTGGGTGATGACCATCTTCCCTGAAGTCTCACTATCTGGGTGCTGACCTACATCACTACTGTCTCACTATCTGGGTGATGACCTACATCCCTGCTGTCTCCGTATCTGGGTGATGACCTACATTCCTGCTGTCTCAATATCTGGGTGATGACCTACATCCCTGCTGTCTCAGTATCTCGGTGATGACCTACATTCCTGCTGTTTTAGTATCTGGGTGATGAAATACTTCTCTGCTGTCTCAGCATCTGGGTGCTGACCAACATCACTACTGTCTCAGTATCTGAGTGTTGACCTACTTCCCTGCTGTCTCAGTATCTGGGTGATGACCTACATCACTGCTGTCTCACTATCTGGGTGATGACCTACTTCCCTGCTGTCTCAGTATCTGGGTGATGACCTACACCCCTTCTGCATCAGTATCTGAGTGTTGACCTACTTCCTTGCTGTCTCACTGTCTGGGTGATGACCTACATCCCTGCTGTCTCAATACCTGGGTGGTGACCTACATCACTACTGTCTCACTATCTGGGTGATGATATACTTCCCTGCTGTCTCACTATCTGGATGATGACCTACTCCCTGCTGTCCCAGTGCCGGGTGCTAATTCCACTCACTCACTGTCTCAGTATCTGGGTGATGACCCAGCCATCACTGCTGTCTCAGTATCTGGGTGCTGACCTACATCACTGCTGTCTCACTATCTGTGTGCTGACCTACATCCCTGCTGTCTCACTATCTGAGTGTTGACCTACATCACTGCTGTCTCAGTATCTAGGTGCTCACCTGCATCACTGATGTCTCAGTATCTGGGTGATGACCTACTACCCTGCTGTCTCACTAGCTGGGTGCTGACCTACATCTCTGCTGTTTCAGTATCTGGGTGCTGACCTACATCCCTACAGTCTCAGTATCTGGGTGATGACCTACATCACTGCTGTCTCAGTATCTGGGTGACTGATCTACTTCCCTGCTGTCTCGGTATCTGGCTGATGACCTACATCCCTGCTGTCTCACTATCTGGGTGATGACCTACTTCCCTGCTGTCTCAGTATCTGAGTGTTGACCTACGTCCCTGCTATCTCACTATCTGGGTGATGACCTACTTCCCTGCTGTCTCAGTATCTGAGTATTGACCTACTTCCCTGTTGTCTCACTATCTGGGTGATGACCTACTTCCCTGATGTCTCATTATCTGGGTGCTGACCTTCATCATTACTGTCTCAGTACCAGGGTGCTGACCTGAAGCACAGCTGTCTCAGTATCTGGGTGATGACCGACAACCCTGCTGTCTCCGTTTCTGGGTCCGGATCTTCTTTACCGCTGTCTCAGTATCTGGGTGCTGAGGTACAGCACAGATGTCTCAGTATCTATGTTTATCTGGGTGCTGACTTACATCCCTGCTGTCCCAGTATCTGGATGCTGACCTACATCACTGTTGTCTGAGAAAACTGGTCCTGACAGATATTTCTGCTACCTCAAAATCTGAAATCTGATATTCATTCCTGCTGTCTCAGTATCTGGGAGCTGACCTTCTTCCCTGCTATCTCAGTATCTGGGTGTTGACCTACTTCCCTGCTGTCTCAGTATCTGAGTGTTGACCAACATCCCTGCTGTCTCAGTATCTGAGTGTTGGCCTACTTCCCTGCTGTCTCACTATCTGGGTGTTGACCTACTTCCCTGCTGTCTCACTATCTAGGTGATGACCTACATCCCTGCTGTGTAAGTATCTGGGTGATGACCTACTTCCCTGCTGTCTCAGAATCTGGGTGTTGACCTACTTCCCTGCTGACTTACTATCTGGGTGATGACCTACATCCCTGCTGTCTCAGTATCTGAGTGTCGACCCACTTACCTGCTGTCTCAGTATCTGAGTGCTGACCTACTTCCCTGCTGTCTCACTATCTGGGTGATGACCTACGTCCCTGCAGTGTCAGAATCTGAGTGTTGACCTACTTCCCTGCTGTCTCAGAATCTGAGTCTTGACCTACTTCCCTGCAGTCTCAGTATCTGAGTGTTGACCTACTTCCCTGCTGTCTCACTATCTGGGTGATGACCAACTTCCCTGCTGTCTCAGAATCTGAGTGTCGACCTACATCCCTGCTGTCTCAGTATCTGGGTGCTGACCTACTTCCCTGCTGTCTCAGAATCTGAGCGTTGACCTACGTCACTGCTGTCTCACTATCAGGGTGATGACCTACTTCCCTGCTCTCTCAGTATCTGGCTGATGACCTACATCACCAGTAGTCTCTATCTGGGTGATGACCTACTTCCCTGATGTCTCAGAAGCTGGGTGATGACCTACCTCACTGCTATCTCAGTATCTGGGTGCGGAACAACATCACTGCTGTTTCAGTATCTGGGTGCTGACCTACATCCCTGCTGTCTCAGTATCTGGGTGTTGACCTACATCCCTGCTGTCTCAGTATCTGGGTGATGACCTACTTCCCTGCTGTCTCAGTATCTGGGTGATGACCTACATCACTACTGTCTCAGTTTCTGGGTGCTGACCTACATCCCTACTGTCTCAGTATCAGGGTGATGAACTACATCACTGCTGTCTCAGTATCTGAGTGTTGACCTACATCACTGCTGTCTCAGTATCTGGGTGAGGACCTACTTCCCTGTTGTCTCAGAATCTGAGTGTTGATCTACTTCCCTGCAGTCTCACTATCTGGGTGATGACCTACTTCCCTGCTGCCTCAGTATCTGAGTGTTGACCTACTTCCCTGCTGTCTCACTATCAGGGTGATGACCTACTTCACTGCTGTCTCAGTATCTGGGTCCTGAAGAACATCACTGCTGTCTCAGTATCTGGGTGATGACCTACCTCACTGCTGTCTCAGTATCTGCGTGCTGACCTACTTCCCTGCTGTCTCAGTATCTGAGTGTTGACCTACTTCACTGCTGTCTCACTATCTGGGAGATGACCTACTTCCTGCTGTCCCAGTATCTGTTGCTGACTACATCACTGCTGTCTCAGTATCTGGGTGCTGACTTACATCACTGCTGTCTCAGTATCTGAGTGTTGACCTACTTCACTGCTGTCTCACTATCTGGGTGATGACCTACTTCCCTGCTGTTTCAGTATCTGGGTGATGACCTACATCACTGCTGTCTCCTTATCTGGGTGATGACCTACTTAACTGCTGTCTCAGTATCTGATTGTTGACCTACTTCCCTGCTGTCTCACTATCTGGGTGATGACCTTCTTCACTGAAGTCTCAGTATGTGGGTGCTGTCCCACATCAATACTGTCTCACTGTCTGGGCTGTGCTGACCTCACATCCCGCTGCTGTCTCAATATCTGGGTGGATTACCACACATCCCTGCTGTCCTCAGTATCTGGGTGATGACCTACTCCTCAGTTGTCTCAGAATCTGAGTGTTGGACTCACTCCCTGCTGCTGCTGTCTCACCATATCTGGGTGTGATGAGCTACTCCTGCTGCCCAGTATCTGAGTGTTGACCTACTTCCCTACTGTCTCACTATCAGGGTGATGACCTACTTCCTGCTGTCTCAGTATCTGGGTGCTGACCTACTTCCCTGCTGTCTCACTATCTGGGTGATGACCTACTTCCCTGCTGTCTCATTAACTGGGTGCTGACCTGCATCACTGCTGTCTCAGTATCTGGGTGATGACCTACATCCCTGTTGTCTCAGTATCTGGGTGCAGACCTACTTCCCTGCTGTCTCAGTATCTGGGTGATGATCTACATTTCTTCTGTCTCAGTATCTGAGTGTTGACCTACTTCCCTGCTGTCTCACTATCCGGGTGATGACCTACATCCCAGCTGTCTCAGTACCTGGGTGGTAACCTACATCACTACTGTCTCACTATCTGGGTGATGACCAACTTCACTGCTGCCCCACTTTCTGAATGATGACCTACTTCCCTGCTGTCTCAGTATCAGGGTGTTGAACTACATCAGTACTGTTTCAGTATCTGGGTGATGACCTCCATCACTGCTGTCTCAGTATCTGGGTCCTGACCTACATCACTACTTTCTCAGTGTCTCGTGTGCTGACCCACATCACTGTTGTTCTCACTATCTGGGTGCTGACCTGCCATCCCCTGCTAGTCTCAGTATCTGAGTGTTGGCCAACATCACTGCTGTCTCAGTATCAGGGTGCTGACCTGCATCACTGCTGTCTCAGTATCTGGGTGATGACCTACTTCCCTGCTGTCTCACTAGCTGGGTGCTGACCTGCATCACTGCTGTCTCAGTATCTGGGTCATGACTTACATCCCTACTGTCTCAGTATCTGGGTGATGATCTACATCACTGCTGTCTCAGTATATGGGTGATGACCTACTTCCCTGCTGTCTCAGTATCTTGCTGATGACCTACAAGCCTGCTGTCTCACTATCTGGGTGATGACCTACTTCCCTCCTGTCTCAATATGTGAGTATTGACCTACATCCGTGCTTTCTCACAAACTGGGTGATGACCTATTTTACTGCTGTCTCAGTATCTGAGTTTTGACCTACTTCCCTGCTGTCTCACTATCTGGGTGATGACCTACTTCCCCGCTGCCTCAGTATCTAAGTGTTGACCGACTTACCTGCTGTCTCACTATCTGGGTGATGACCTGCTTCCCTGCTGTCTCAGTATCTGGGTGCTGACCTACATCACTGCTGTCTCTGTATCTGGGTGATGACCTACATCCCTGCTGTCTCAGTATCTGGGTGTTGACTTACATCACTACTGTCTCAGTATCTGAGTGTTGACCTACTTCACTGCTGTCTCACTATCTGGGTGATGACCCACTTCCCTTCTGTTTCAGTATCTGGGTGATGACCTGCATCACTGCTGTCTCACTATCTGGGTGATGACCTACTTACCTGCTGTCTCAGTATCTGAGTGTTGACCTACTTCCCTGCTGTCTTACTATCTGGGTGATGACCTTCTTCACTGAAGTCTCAGTATCTGGGTGCTGTCCTACATCACTGCTGTCTCATTATCTGGGTAATGACCTACATCCCTGTTGTCTCAATATCTGGGTGATGACCTACTTCCCTGCTGTCTCACTATCTGGGTGATGACCTTCTTCCCTGCTGTCTCACTATCTGGATGATGACCTACTTCACTGCTGTCTCAGTATCAGGGTGGTGACCTACATCGCTGCTGTCTCAGTATCTGGGTGATGACCCACATCACTGCTGTCTCGGTATCAGAGTGTTGACCTACATCCCTGCTGTCCCAGTATCTGCTGATGACATACATACCTGCTGGGTTTGTGAATCCTGGATGATGACCTCAATCCTCCCGGTTGTCCTCAGAATCTGAGTGTTGACATACTTCCCTGCTGTCTCCACTCATCTGAGTGATGAACCTACTCCCTGCTTCTCACCATCTGAGTGTTGACCTACATCACTGCTGTCTCACTATCTCGGCGATGACCTACATCACTGCTGTCTCAGTATCTGGGTGCTGACCTACATCACTGCTGTCTCAGTATCTGGGTGTTGACCTACGTCCCTGCAGTCTCAGTATCTGGGTGATGACCTACTTACCTGCTGTCTCAGAATCTGAGTGTTGACCTACTTCACTGCTGTCTCACTATCTGGGTGATGATCTACTTCCCTGCTCTCTCAGTATCTGGCTGATGACCTACATCACTACAGTCCTCATTATCTGGGAGATGACCTCACTCCTGATGTCTCAGTAGGTGGGTGCTGGAATTCACATCACTGTCTGTCTCAGTATCTGGGTGCGGAACAACACTGCTGTCTCAGTGTCTGGGTGATGACCAACATCACTGTCTGTCTCAGAATCTGAGTGTTGACCTACTTCCCCGCTGTCTCAGTGTCTGGGTGATGACCTACATACCTGCTGTTTCAGTATCTGAGTGTTGACCTACTTCCCTGCTGTCTCACTAACTAGGTGATGACCTACTTCCCTGCTGTCTCAGAATCTGAGTGTTGACCTACATTCCTGCTGTTTCAGTATCTGGGAGATTAACTACTTCCCTGCTGTCTCAGTATCTGGATGACGACCTACAACACTGTTGTCTCAGCATTCCGTGATGAATTGGCATCGTTGCTGTCTCAGTATCTTTGGTGATGGGATCTACATCCCTGCCGGCTCAGTGCACGGGAGTGTTGACCCCATGTCCCAGCTTCACTCATCTGGGTGATGACCTACTTCCCATGGTGTCTCAATATCTGAGTTTTGACCTACTTCCTGCTGTGCTCCCTCATCTGGTGATGACCTACTTCCTGCTGTCCCAGAATCTGAGTGTTGACCCATCCTGCTGTCTCAATTATCTGGGTGATGACCTACTTCCTGCTGTCTCAGTATCATGGTGTTGACCTTCATCACTGCAGTCCACACAGGCAGAACAGAAAGAAAGCATTAGTTAGTGAGAATTCAGGCTGTGAGTTGGGAATACGGTGCCTGGATCAACCCACCAAACTGAGGGCTAAAGCCCATGCATGGTGGCATGTAGATACCCCCACTCCACTGAGTCAAAGGCATTCACAAAATCTACAGTCACTTCTGTGATGGGAGTGGTGATAGAAACTGCCAAGAACACTAGGTAAAGTAGTGATGGTCTGAACAAAGGAAGCCCTTAACAAATCCCACCTGGGAGGGGAACAAGATGGCGAAGGATTAGCCCAAGTCTGGAGGTTAATGCTTTGCCCAGAATTTCAGCATCTGCATTAATAAGCAAAATTGGCATATAACTGCCCAGGGCAGCAGGATCTTTGCCCCTTAGGTAGGTCCATGATTAATGCCTCTCAAGTTGAAGGTCAAAGGGTGAGCATGAAGTGGGATTCCTAGAAGGTTGATTGTAGGACAGGAAAGACTCATGTGGGTATTAGTTGGTACAGGTCAGTCAAATCGCATTCCCCACTTGGCTCCTTGAGTGAAGAGATGGCTAAAATAGCCCACTGAATTTCTTGTGTGATAAGAAGGGCTTCTAGGGCTTCTCAGTGGGCAATTGACAGTGTTGGAATTGGAAGGTCAGGTAGGAACTCATTTAGTTTTTCCTGAGCCAGGGGGCCCTGGGGCGAGTACAGCTGTTCATAAATGGCACATATGATGAGGCTAATCTCTTCAACCTGAGTCTGCATGGAGCTGTTCAAGTCTTGTAGCCCATAAATTAATCTTTCCAATTGTTGTTCACATAGTCTATAAGACAACAGTTTTCCCATCTGTTCCCCCTATCTAGTATCTGTGCTTCAGGTGCAGTACTGTTAACTCCACTTTCTGCTGGCCAGGGGTTAAGCTACAATTTCATTTCATTTTCTATTTGTTAACCAGTTAAGGATACTGGGATTGGCCCATTTTCAGTTCCTACCTGACAAGAAAACAAACAATAAACAATCACAAACAAATTAAACAAAACAAGTACAGGACTCAGTTGAATTCAAATAAACCCTAAAATATGCTTAAAATTTAACAAAGAGGTGGCAGAGCGAACATCAAGGGGCAATGCATTTCAGAATTGGGAGGCTACCACAGAGAAAGACCTTGCTCCCACATTAGTATGGGAGATGGAATTAGTTAAAATAATGCCACTAGAAGAACGCAGATTACAAATGGGGGGGCCTTAATTTTACCAAATCAAATAACAGGTATTTAGTGTTTAAAAAAATAGATTTGAAAACCTGACAACCAAAATAGAATGTTATCTTGTTATTTAACGTTAACCAACCAATCTGGAGTACATTAAACAGTGATGAAATAGATAGCGGCAATCCAAAACAAACTGGCAGACATTATTATAGGTCACAGTGAGCATTTTGAACTCTCCCTCTGGAAGCCTGTAGAAAAGGCTGGCAAAGTAATAAAAGTGAGGCAAGTGTATTCCCATGGCAATATACTTTTTAATATCTTCAGAATAATATTTCTTCATTCTGAATAAAATACCCAAGTTTTGAAAGACAAAGAACCTCAGTGCGCAAGCACTAAGGCAATGGTTACCCCAAAGGGCATTGGCCGGGAAGCCAAGTTTCAAAGAAATACAAAATCACACATGCCCCCATAACACAAAGCATCATGGGCTGCAAATGCAGATCACCACAAAATATTATTCTGGTTCAACTTTAAGCAGAAATCAATCAATCAAAATCTTTATTTATCCAGGCGGGCACCCTTGAGCAAGGCTCATTTGCAAGGTGAACCTGGTCATGAATACATCAAAGTACAGTACAGAAGCAGATATATAAATAGCAATAATATACAAGGAAGAAAAAGTATATACAGTACAGTACAAGGTTGAAATAAATAAAAAAAGCATTATTTTATTACTGAAATCAGCAGATGTACAATCAACCATAGGCATACAGGGGTTATAAGCAGAGATCTTTTGAGTGAGGCAGCCGGCAACTACACATATAGGGGAAAGAGGCCATGTATGGAGTGGCAGGTTAGAGAGGTAAAGAAGAGGAGGGATATATTACTGATAACTGGGGGAAAAATTGGGCTAAAACCACAGAAATTGACGATGGCTGTCGTGTACTTGTTTATTATGATAATGACAGAGGAGGGTAGATAACTGGGACACTACTATGGATGGGGTGGGACTTTAGCCAGGCTGGAGCAGACAGGGAAGGGTGGGTGCAGCAGGAAGAGTTAATAGGGAAAGAGTGAGAGCCAGGGGTAGAAACATGGCGAGCGTCAGGATGGAAAGGGGATGCATGGTGCTGAAAGGCCTCTCACACAGTTTGCAAAGGGTGCCAACAGAAGACACAAACATGTGTTTCGTCCTACCAGGACTCGTCAGTGTGCCTCATCTGTTTGACACCCTAGTGTAATGAACCAGCTACCCTACGATGGTCTGTCTGGGTTATGTTGTGGTGAACCCAATTAAAACAAACAAATTAAAAGACAAAGAACCTCAGTGCTCAAGCACTAAGGCAATGGTTACCCAAAGGGCATTGCCGGGAAGCCAAGTTTCAAAGAAATATAAAATCACACATGCCCCCATAACACAAAGCATCATGGGTTGCATATGCAAATCACCACAGAAGATTATGCTGGTTCAACTTTAAGCAGAAATGCATGGTGATGAAAGGCCTCTCACACAGTTTGCAAAGGGTGCCAACAGATGACTTTTACCTGCAAGAAAAAGTTAAACCTGGATCCAAAAGGACTCCCAAATATCTAAACTATTTTACAAATTCAACAATTATTCCCCAGTATTATAAACCAGTTAAGAACTATGTGATTGTTGGCAAACCAAGTACAAGCATCACTGAAATCAAACTGCAATGTGGATTCAAGTTGGGAGTTAGAACGTGAATAGGAAAAAATGATAAAATCATCCATATAAAGCAGACACTTGAATACCTTAAGAATTGAAGAAAAAGAGCTAACAACAGTGAAAATAACAGGTGGCCAAAATGGACCCATGTGGAATCCCTAAATTCATAGATCTAATAGAAGAGATAGCGGGGCATATACCTACTACCTGAGACTTATTTGATAAGTAATCTTTGTACAAGAGCACAGGACCTTCAGAGAAACCAAGAAAGTCCTATTTTGAGCATAACAAATAATGATTAATAAGGTCAAATGCCTTGGCCAGGTCCTGAACACCGCCCCATAAGGAGGCCATTATCAAAGCCGTGGAGGATGGCGTTTGTGAAACCAACCAAGGCAGTCTCCATTCCATGGTTTCACTGAAAGCCATGTTGCTCTGGGCAAAGAACATGATATTTTTCCAGATATTCAGTGATTTGATTTGCCACAACTTTCTCAAGCAGTTTACTTAATGGATTGAGAACTGATATAGGCCTAAAATCTCCAAAAGAATCAGCACCAGGTTTTTTAGGAATTGGGACCACAGTTGTTGTTTCCAAATTAAGTGAAACTGACCAGAAATAGGACATAAGTTGAAAATGGTACAAAGAGGGAAGGCAATTTGAGGTGTTATTAACTTAAGAAAGTGACTGTCTAATCCTTTGCCACACTCAGCAAATTTGTTAGGCAAGCTAACAATTAATTTTACCACAGCTGACCTTGTGATCCTTTTAAAATAAAATGTGGGTCTATCACTCCAAACCACACATATACTTGGGTTTAATGAAAAATTTGAAAAATGACAACTACAACCAGAAAAATCTGATTATTTACTATTAAATTCCTTGGCTAAAACCAAAGGGTCAGTAAGGATGCCATCTGGGGATGAAATCTTCATAGTTGACAATACAGAAGGGGCAATCAGATTTTTCACAGAATGCCAAAATCTTTTTGGATCCTCCCAATTTTAACTTGGTTATTTTTTATAAATAGGTTTCTTAGCACTGTTCACTAGATTTCTTACCTTTTTCCTTAAGTAAGATATTGATCCAAAAGTAACCCCAATGGTACCATCTTGTAATTTTGCCAAGCAAGATTTCTTGCCTTAATCCACACCTTAATTTCTCCATTGAACCACATAGTCACTGAACCCTTTACTCTTAATTTAAGTAGGGAAAATAACATTCCTGAACTGGTAAAAGTTGCTTACAGAAATAACCTACTGCACAGTCTGGACCAGGATGTAGGTCTAAAGCAGACCAGTCAATTAAGGAAAGATTGTGTGCCACATTCCAAGGATGATAATTCTTAAAATTATGTGACTGGATAATGCTAGGGGGGTATCTTTTCCATCTTAAAATTCAGAATACAGTAAGTGGCCTGATGGTCACTGGTATATTTGGCAAGTACCCCAGAAGAAGAAATAATAGCAATTCTTTTAGTACCAATCCAATTAAGAATAGAATGATTTCCAGTAAAATGATTGAGTCTATTGGATTCTGAGATCTACTGAGACAAAGTATAAGAATGCAGAAATGTGTTCAACCCCATGTCAAGCAAATGTAATCAATTCATATTTATGTCGCCCACCAGAAGAAAATCTGAGGAGTCAAAATAACCAGAAGCTTTATCCAAAAATTCCCTCAAGCCAGACAACCCACAAGCAGGGTGGTTATAAATGCAACCCAAGGTAACATATTTCTTACCTCCCAGAATAAGACTTAGCAACAGCCAATCATTCTTAGAATCAGAATGATTACTACTATCCAATACGGATACTTGTAAATTTTCCTGTAACAATACTATAACCCCACCTCCTTTCTTACATCCTTTCCTATCAGCCCAAATAACTTCATACCCAGAAATAAGACAGGTGTTACCAGGCATAGATTGCTTCAACTAAGATTCTGACAGAACCAAAACATCAGGTTTGTTATTCAAAATAATAACCTCTACCTCTGTTTTTTTGAAGAGGTAACTTCTTACATTTAAATGCATTATCTTCAACCCATGTTTCATTCACCACTTTGTCCCACAGACATCAGAAACACAATTTGTGAAGGAGCCAGGATTTAATTCAGTGTCCCCAGATAATATCGACAGTAGATGGAGCAATACCAAACCCTTAAAACTCTAAAACTACTGCGAATAATATGCAAACCCCTTTGAAAATAATGAGATGCAGAAAATAAAAACTAATGACTGCAACCCCGTAACCCAATATCAAATTGTAATAACAACCCATTGGTATCAGTAACCCAATATTTCTGCACTAATACATTTTTATTTATTTAGTTTTTGTTGACCGGGTAAGTGCACTAGACAAATCCTGCCTATTTTCAAGCACGACCCAGGGAAGGGGGATACAGACAAATGCCAACTGACCTTGAACCAGGTTAAGCTGTTGGTGGTATTTTTAGTGAATGAGGGAAATTTGGCCAGGACACCAGGGAAATTCCCCTACTCTGGAGGGGCGTTGTCTCATACGAGGCATCTGTGGGTTGGAGCAGTTTGTGTTTGGTGATGGAGGAGGACGGTGCTGTTCTAGGTGGCGGAACGATGGAGACTGTGTCTGCTGTACTTCCTATAACTTTGCCTTTTGAGTTTACATTTTCTTCAGTTGAAACGCCTGTTAATTTATCATCAGCATCTGAAGAAGCAGAACTGGATTCAGTAACAACAATTCTTACTCGGAGAACTGTGTTGCAGCAACAGTTATTACAAACTGAACTAGCTCTTACCTCTGCTAGAGCTGATGTTTTGGAACAGAAAAAATGGAAGCATTTGCTTTGAGTCTCCCCTGAAGTATCTCATCAGACCTTTAAGCTTGGGCCCGGTGCGGCTGATGACGCAATATCCTCTGCACCGCAGTCAGTTTCCCATTCGGGTGTTGCAGTTCCGTGTTTGCTGGAGGAACCCTGGTCCCCCGAGTCTGCTCTCTCTAAGGCTGGCTGGATTCAGATCGCTGATGGCTCTTGGATGGCTGATCCAGGTATGGACACTGATGTGTTAGCACACTTTGTTACTGTTTCTGAGACTGTTGCCATTTCTTTGGCTGACGACGCTTTGAGCTCTGCTGCGACAGTTCCCCCCTGTACTGTTCTTCTGGGTAGTTCCTCTCTAGGTACATCGGTTGCAGAGCCAGTGGGGATAGCTGAGGATGTTTCAGCTGCTTCTCCTCCTCGATTATTGGACCCTCCCTTACGTCCTTCTTTAGACTTGTTTGCAAAACCTTTGGAGTTAGCTAAACGGAGGAATGCTATTCGGATGCGTTATTTAGGAGGTCTGGCCGACCTTCCGGATTGCTTTTATGTGGGCAAGACTTTAATTAAGCAGTCTTTAGGCTTTACGCCTTCGGATATTTATGCACTCATTCATGCCCCTGGGAAGCATTCATTTGATGTTAGCTTTCGGACTCCTGCACTTTTAGAGACTTTTTGGCTACGCTATGCTTCTCTAAAAACAAATCCAATTTGGTCTCATTTTCAAGTGATACCTCTCACAAAACAGCCTTTTAGAGTGGTGACTGTGTTATTTCGTAGTGAAGGTGTTAATTTAGCAGATATTCTTTTTTGGCTCTTGAAAAGATGTGAAGTACAGGATATGCCTGATCCTATTTTGGATGGGGAGTGGTTTTGGAATGGGGGATGGAAGTTTAAGATTAAATTGAAATGTGTTCAAGATGATTTTGTGCATCTCCCGAATTGTTTTTTTATTGGACGGGATAAAGGTTTTTTGTTTTATCCTGGTCAGCCAAGGCGCTGCTACAAATGTGGCTCTCCTAGACATATTAGTATGTCTTGTGAGAAAATTCTTTGTTTTTTATGTGGGGAGAGTGGTCATTCTGGTTTTCAGTGTACCAATCCTGTTAAATGTACTTTTTGTGAAGACCTGGGACATTCCTTTTTGGATTGTCCCAGTGCGGCCCACAATACTGAAGAAGCTGATTTTGCTATGCAAGACCTGCTCATTTTTAAAGCAGCCCGGGCTCTTTTGGATGGTATTTGACCTCCTGTTTCTCAAAGACCTCAGTCTTATTCAGTTGCTTTGATGTCGAAACTCCCTGTGACTTGTCCACATTCTCCTAAACGGACTCCCCACATCGGGTACTGGTCCCATTTTCCCTGGTCAGCCTGTTTCTGCCACCCCCCTGGTAGTTCCCTTGGTGCTTCCCACTAGTGCATTACTGTTACAGTCTGCTGAGACCTCTGCAGTCCCTGATACTGTTTCTCTGGTTCCCCCCCGGATGATGTTTCCCAGCTTTCGGTTCTGGATTGGGCCCAGTCCCCAGCTCCTGTGTCTGTTTCCAATAAATTTGATGTTCTGGCTTCTATGGATGCTGAGGAGCATGACTCTGACTCTGCTTCTCAGAATCCTTCCCAGATTGATATGACTTCTGATCTCCTTCCCAGATCGATATGACTTCTGATCTCCTTCCCAGATCGATATGACTTCTGATCTCCTTCCCAGATCGATATGACTTCTGATCTCCTTCCCAGATTGATATGACTTCTGATCATGATTCAGTTTTGGATCCAAGGGTAGGAGTGAAATGTAAACTCAAAAAAACTACTCGGGCTGGGATTCGTAAAAGTAATAGGAAATTGCACTCTCACTCCTAAATCCTTTCTTGTTCCTCTCATTCTGGTTTTGATATTTCGGTGGCTAGCCTTAATACGAACAGTCTTCATTCTTTATTTAAGAAACGGGTTACTTTTGCTGCTTTTTCAGATTTACGTCATGATATTGTTTTTTTTCAGGATACTCAGTTGTACACGTTGCAGCAACTTTCCATAGCTACTAACCTGTGGGGGTGGGACCCCTGTTATTGGTCTATGGGCACTGAATTATGTTCTGGGGTTGGGATATGTTTTACCTCTAATATTATTAAGGTTACTGATGTAGTTCATCTTTCCCCGGGGAGGGCACTAGTATTGGATGTTTCTGTTGCTGCTGTCCCTTTCCATTTAATTAATATCTATGCCCCTCAAGGTAAATGGGAACATATTCAACTTTTAAATCTTATTCGGCCTTATCTTTTTTCTAGTAGGAATATTTTATTTGGGGGTGATTTCAATATTTCTCAGACTTATAAGGTGGTCACCTCTAAAACCTATTGTGATATGTCTTGTCTGAACACTCTTTTGGGCGTTACAGGACTTTCTGATGTTTTTGAGGCTATTCCTTCTTTTACATATTTTCAGGGTAATTGGAAATCACGGATTGATTATTGGTTTGTTTCTCCTTCTCTTCAAATTTTTAACTCTCAGGTCACTTTTGTTGCTTCATCTGATCATTGTCTTCTTAGCTTTTCGCTTTCAAATTTTCAACATACTTCCAAAGGTCCTGGTTATTGGAAATTGAATATGTCTCTCTTGGATATCCCTGCAGTGCAGACTGGTTTTTTGGATGTACTTAAAGCACGTGATTCTGTATTTTTTCTGTATGACTCTAAACAACAATGGTGGGAAGATTCCAAATTGGCTTTTAAGGAATATTTTACTGCTATTGGTCATATTTTGGGTGCCTCCCGAAAATCCTATCGGCAGTCTTTACAATTTCTGTTAAATGACTTTTATTCTCAAATTAACTTGGGCCATCATGTGGATGTTCTTACTTTTAATAAAATTAAGGCTGAATTGGTTCAATTACATAACTCAAGGCAAATACAACTGGAAGAGAAAGATTTGGAACTCAGGGTCCGTCTGCTTTTACTAATCTTTTTGACAGTAATCTTTCCAGAAGGAAAAAAAAGGATGTGCATGATCTGTTGAATTCTGCAGGTGAGAGAGTTACCGCTCGTCAGGATCTCTTTCAGATTGTGAATGATCATGTTTGTTCTTCCTTTACGGAGAATTTGAATGTTTCTCAACAACCTATTGATGATTGGTTGCGATATTGTTCTCTGAAACGTGTCCCTGATAAGTTTTTGATTTCTTTATTGTCCCCTATTACATTATTAGAATTTCATGGAGTAGTTCGGAATCTTCAGAAACATAAATCTCCTGGTAAGGATGGCCTTCCTAATGATATTTATGGCTTGATTAGTTCACTCCTGGAACACCACATGGTTGACATGTTTAATTCATGCCTTCTCAAGGTATTTTTCCACCTAGTCTGAATGAAGGTTTGTTAATTTTTCTCCATAAATCAGGAGATAAGGGGGATTTAAATAATTGGCATCCGATAACGCTGTTAAATTCTGATTTAAAATTTTTACAAAGATTTTGAGTCTGCGTATTTCTTGTCTTTTGTGTGATATTATTTCTCCTACGCAATTTTGTTCAGTGCCTGGCCGTACTATTTCTGACGCCTTAATTCTTATCAGAGAAATTGTAGAGCACGGTACTAGGGATGAGTTGACTGGGATTTGTATTACATTGGACCAGGCGAAAGCTTTTGACAATGTCTCGCATCTTTATCTTTGGACTTGTTTGCAACAGATGGGTTTTCCACCCTGCTTTATTACTTGGTTACATCAGTATTATCAACAGGCAACTATTATTCCTTTTGTTAATGGTTGGTTTGGTTCTCCTCTATCTTGTAGTAAGGGTGTCCATCAAGGGTGCCCCTTAAGCCCTATTCTTTATATCATCTTTAGAACCCCTGCTCTCAGCTATTACTAGGATGGATACTATTAGGGGTCCATCTTTAGGTTCAGAAGATTTGGAGATTAAAGTTATAAGCGTATCGCGGATGACTTATGTATTTTTTTTAGATGTCCCTTCCTGTATAGCTATGGATCAGTTAGCTAGGGCCTATATGACTGGGACTGGTGCCTCTTTTAATTTATCCAAAAGCCAGTGTCATTTTTTTGGCAACCATAGCTCTACACATTCGGTACTTATGGGGATTCCTGTTACTACACAGGTTTGTAAAATTTTGGGAATTTATATTTTTTGTGACACTGATACGGCAGCTTATAATTGGGATAAATTATTTCAAACTGCTAATTGGAAGGTGTCACTTTGGACTAAATGGAATATGTCCAAAAAGAAATGTATCTATATGATAAATACTTTTCTTCTTGGTTTATTTTTGCATTTAAGTGCGGTGTATGCTTTACCGGTTGCCAAAGAAACAACACTTTCTGGTATTTTTTTGTACAATTTGGGGTGATCGTTTGAACCCCATAAGAAGAAATGTTTTATATCATCCTATTAGACTGGGTGGTTTGAATATGATTAATCCTGTTTTATTTTTTTTTAGTATTTTTGTATTCAAATATTGTTCCTCTGGTACTTGGTACTCCTAGAATATGGTCCTTGTGGGTTTTGGACCATGTTTCCCCATGGTTGGATGGGTGGGCTAGGGATGGTTTAATTCATAAGCAGAAACCTAACTCTCAATTGCCTGTTTATTTTTCTTCCTGTTTTAGCAAACTAAAAAAATGGTCTGTTACTTACACTTCTATTACTCATTTTTCTCAGAAACGTTTGTATTATTCATTATTGGATAGACATTTTTATAGTCAAGCTGTATTTCAGAGATGGTTGACTTGGAATTGCTTCAAATTCCTCTATGCTCACTTCTGTCACCCTGCCTAAATATATGTGGGATGTCACTTGGCTTGTTGCACATGGGAAATTGAATGTTAAGAATAATTTAAAACATAAAAGTACAGAGGAACGGTATTGTCCTAGGTCTGCTACTTGCCTCCTTCAGTTTGAAACAATTTCTCATTTATTTTTTGAATGCCCTTATATTTTACAATTTTGGTCGATACTTTCTGTTAAATGGGCTTCTTTTGGTTTTCCGACTATTGAACCTCACTGTTTGTTTTTTGGGATTTTAAACTCAGACTGGGGATCCTTTAATGCTGATACGGTCAGATTGATTTTTGGAGGTATTAAATATCATGTTTGGCATGTCCGGTGTACCTGGTCCTTGCGAGCCCTTTTTGTTTCCCCTGACCAATTATTTTTGAGAATACATCATTGGTTATTAGATCTTTGAAATATTGATCTTCATACTTTATCGAGATGACAATTTCAGCTGAAATGGAAGGCAATTCAGTGGTTGGATACGGGATGATGGAAGTGCTGGTTTTTTCCTGTTTTTTTTTTCTGTGTACTGTGTTTCCAAATTGTTATGCTATGCTCCCCTTATCTTTGGGTATGGTTGGGAAGGGGATATTTTGTGGCTTATTTAGATTGTTTTGGTTTATGTATGCATGTACTACCTGTTTTTTCTTTAGTTTGTTTTCTTTTTTTTACAAAGTCTTATGCAGTACTATATTGTTGCTGTTTGTCGTTTGAGTCTTGCTGAACTTGATTCCCCTGTTTCTTTTGTGGGAATGGGATTGGGTTATGTATATCCTTTGGGTATTTCTTTTTTTGTTTTCATGTATGCTGTCATATTTTTTTCTGTTTTTTATTTTTATTTTGAGTTTGTATGCTGTAATACAATCTTGTATTTTGGTTTTAAGTTTTCAATAAAAAAATTCCCCTACTCTTTTCGATAAGTGCCATGGGATCTTTAACATCCACCTGAACTACCACCAATCCAGGCAGATGGGACCTTGATTTAACATCTCATCCGAAAGACGGCACCTCAGAAGTGCAGCACCCCTCTCATGCTGCACTACAGTGTCAGTACTGGGATATTAACCCAAGTGCCTGATGTGGGAACTGAACCCACAGCCCTCTGATCTCCCAGCCTCAGAGGCGAGTGTGCTATCTACTGAGCCACTGACACTGCTTTACACACATTGGACATACTATAATCCAATTCATTATTTATCCAACCTTCCTCAATGTCAGCACAACCCACTGCAACATTGTTCAATAACACTAAACAAATATAGCAGAGTTCCAGCTAGTTAACAAACTGCCCAACATTTTCAAGGACAACACACACTTTAACCTGTTAACAATTATATAATTGTGCCCAAGTTCCCACAGACTCCCTCTGACTCCACACTTGGCCACAACTAGCCTCGGAGGCTGCCACTCAAGGTGCCACCACATCTTGAGAATGCTGGATTTAAAGTCCTTTTACCCAACAAATTGGGCTGCCACCACCAATTGGAGGGAGGGGTGTATGGCTTCATGCAACAAAGCAGATGTCTGTTGCTAGGCAACACAGGTGCTGGGGCTACAAATAATTAGAGGGGAGGCAGCTCAGGGGTAATGTGAGGAAATATTTTTTCATAGAGAGGGTGGTGGGTGCATGGAACCACCTTCCTGAGGAGGTTTTGGGGTCTAAACCTGTGGGAGAATGCAAGAATGCATGGGACAGACATAAGGCAATTCTTGTGGGGGGTAGGAAGAGATAGGCTATTGGTTAGCTAGGATCTGCAGCTTATCCAGTAGATAGGGAAATGGGCAAACTAGGTGGGCCAAGCAGTCCTTATCTGCCATCAAAGTCTGTTTCTATGTTTCTATGTAGTATGAGGAAGAGAGTAATCTAAGTGTCAGAGCTAGCCAAACATACAGGGCCAGAGACCAGTAAAAATCAGGACAGTCTTAGGGATCAAGGTGACAATACAATTTCAGAATATCAGTAGAAATTGTGCTCAGTTCATCTCATATCCACATACATACATATGGATTGTACTTCTCTCAACAGAGGAGGCTGTAGACATGAAGGGGACACTCCTTAAGTCCTTTTTCCTTTGTGGTAAGCTGGGATTCAAGCAATATCTGTTAATGCTCCTTCTTGCACTGACAGGCTGCAGTGTAGCCCAATATCCAAGCTCTCAATAGGCTTTATGGGCCTCCCAGAGGGTGGATTTAGAGTTCAAGTTCAAGTTTGAGTTTATTGATCAGCCAGGGTGGAACAAACACCAATGTTCTTACAATTAATTAAAAAGACAGACATTAACATACCATTTTAAAAACCATAGTGGTTTCATTTCATTTACAAAATTCAACATTCACAAGCAATGGTTATATATTACTATTTTTATGAACTCAATAGTCCAATATCTTTACTACAATGATTTAAATAAACAGGGAAAGCTAGTAGATCCTGAAAGAGGGAATTATCATCCCATGGGCCAGCCTTAACATATATTATTTTTAATACTAAAGTGCTTTTTTTTATTTTAATCACTGCAGCAATGAACTGTGAAATCATTGTTGCATCTTCTGGAAATCTTGGATGCAAGAATATGAAAACTGAACCACACTTGATATTTGCATAAATTGTCAGAAACTTAATAAGAGTCCTATCTCTTGCCTTTATGTATAATGGGCAGTCAGTAATTAAATGGGACACTGTTTCCAAATGTCCTTTATTATATCTGCAAAACTGGTTTGTTTTATTTGTATCAATCATGGCAGCTTTATTATAATATGTATATTTTAAGGTAATAATTTTGAACCTTGTTCAGGTTATTCATTTTCTGTCCTTTGGTGGTATAAGAAGGGCCAAGTATTCTTCAAGTGAGTGATCTGTTTTATTCTCTCTAAACTGTCTGAAGCATTTCTGTTTTTTTACAGTTTCCAGGACCATATTTTTAGCTTTTTCAAATAGTTGTTTTATTTTAATTTTTTTTTAATTTAGTTGTTTAACCAGGAATAGCACACTAAGCTGAAAGCTTTTTTACAGGAGCGACCTGGGAGTACAGGGAAGTTAAATGACTTGCTCAGGGTCACACAGTATGCAAGTGGAAGCTGTGGGATTCAAATCCAGGTCTGGTCTGTTGGATGTCACCAGATTTGCAGCTCAGAGCCTTAGACCACTGCGCTATACTGCCTCCTCCTCCTTTTTAATAATGGCTCTTTATTGTACTGATATATTGACTTTCTTGTTGTAGTATTTCCATAAATGCATATTTTTTAGGGCTGTGAGAGAGGCCTACAGCTATTTTGGGATCGTTCAGTAGCTCTACAAATAGTCAATGGTGGAACCCTCCACTGGACTTTGGAAGTATCCTTCTGAAAGCACAATGGAGTTTAAGACCCTTGACTGGCTGCTGATGAAATAACAGCCACACTATTTGGACTATTATGTATGCATTCCGGGCATGAACTGCACATGCATGAGTCACGCACATGCACAGTTCTGCTGGTGTCATCATGTTGTTGCATGGCAAAATGCCATTCACTGCAACTGCATATGTGCGAGTGCCTTGCTTGTGCAGTTGTGTTGCCACCACCAGCACCGGCAACAAAGAAAACCATCTCCCACCCTCCCACTGCTGCTGTCCTCTCTGCTCCCTTCATTCCCATCTCCATGGTGGCATCAGGGTCCTGAATCCCTGTTTTGGCATTATGTAGCCCCCCACTCATGTGGCACACTGGGAGCCCACCCCAGTGTGTCCAAATATATTTTTATCCGCCTGCCAACTTCGGGGTCCCCAATCCCCATGTTGGCATTATGTATGCCCTACACACTCATGTGGCACACTGGGAGCCCACCCGGTGTGCCCAAATGTCTGTTTTTTTTGTTTTCTGTAAATAAAGAAAACAGTCCATCAACGTGTTTTTTATCTGTAAAAAAGAAAATGGTACCTCGTTATTGCCCCAGTCCCCCACCCCATTACCACCCTCCCACTGAGCACCCACCTCCCGCACCCTCCTTACTCCATACGTACCTCTGGAGGTTGGCACTGTCATTGTCTCTGGGCTGGGACACATCTGTACTTTTCAAAGCTGAACCACAAACTGAAGAATCAAAGGTAAGCATGCTATAATGCCTTTCAATAGGGTTTCCAACTTATGTTGATAAATCAACCAGTGTTTTGAAATTTTATTGCCAAATTTTCAACATGGGGTTCTTGGGACTCCACCTCATGAAAACTTTCACTATCATTTCAGTACTTGGTCCTGAGCGGTAATTTTGAAGTTGCTGAATGTAATCACCATTGGGACCGATTCATGAAATGACAGTGGCACTGTTCATGGGTGGGGTCCCAAAAAGCCCATGTTGCAAATTTGGTGAAAACATTCCAAAAAATGACTGTTATGAGCATGAGTCACACAGTTTCTATGCACACACCTAACTTTGCAAATTTTTATTATATTCACTCCACATTTTCAAGATTGCCATTTTTGCACAGCTCCTTTTTAACAGTATAGATGTAATTTATCACATCCTACCTGAAATGTGGTTTTGCACCTGTGTCACAGAATGGCACAGTTGCTCTGCCAAATCACCTGTCAGGATAAGTAAAAAAAATGACACTGGCATTCTTCATGAGTAGGGGTTCCCAAAAGGCCAAGTTGAAAATTTGGTGCAACACCCCCAAAAAATGGCAAAGTTACAACCAGGCATTCAGTAATCTCTATGCACACGTGAAACTTTGCTCACTTGGCAGCTCATCACAGCCCTATCGACTCTGAGCAGAATTTGTATTAGTAATAGAATACTTTTTTAAAGCAGATAGCCAATTTAATTTTTGGCATCTTGTGACCACTTACATTTTTCTTTCAGGAACTGATTAGGCAAATCATTGTTTACATTATTTATTATTTGTAATGAGTATGTTACTAAAAATAAGTCCTTAATTGCATTTATTGAAAGTCTGCCTAATTTGGCTCCTATCATTGCATTTGTGGTGGAATCTGGAACTTCCAATAAGACTTTATAATAAAAAGATAAGCTCTCTCCAAATTATCTGATTTGTAAGATCCCAGAACTCTGCACCATATGTGAGGATGGGGCTTATTTTGGCCTCCCCAGCCTTGAGGGCTGGAATAATAGTGTTTCCTCTGTATTTGTGGTTAAACTTTAGTAAGCTATAGCTGCCAATTTGGCCCTCATATTCTGGCCATGTATATGTTGGCCCAGATATTCAAAAGGGTTGCACCATGCGCAAGTCCAAAACTGCGCCATTTTGCGATATTCAGAAGGAGGCAGTTGCACCCCCGAAAACATGCTGAGCAACAGCGCAATAAAAATGAAAGCATGCGCAACCGAAAGGGGCAGATCCATGCCTAAAGACCACAATGCGATATTCAAAGACTTGCGCCAATGCATAATAAGCACAACCGGAAATTCGCGCACTAGCGAAATGAGCCAAAATAAAAAGGCTCAGAGGCGGCGCAAGAATGCTACCAGGCTGCCAAGTGGGAGAGAGAGAGACAGAGACAGACAGACAGACAGCAAAGGCAGGCAAGGAAAGTGTGTCCCATAGTCTGTAGAGGCCAGCGGGGGTGCCGGTGCAGTGGAAGTAGCAGTCAGGACAGTGGGGTAACACAGCAACACCAGCCGGGGGGGCAGAAGCCAGGGAGATGGACAGTGTCAGTTTCCACATGGAAGCTGTAATGAGGGGGGTGAGAATGCATGCTGCAGGGGGACGTGGCCATGGAAGGGCCCGTCAGTGGTACGCCCCCGACAGGTGGTACCGTGTCCGCATCAGCTTTGAGCTGTACACAGATGTAGAGATTGTGGGCTGGTACACTGAACAGGGCAATACTGAGACGGCTCTGTGAGCTGTGCAGTGATGTGATGCAGGCACCCTCACGACGGAGTCACGCTCTGTCGGTGGAGACCAAGGTGACAGCCTGCATGTGCCTGCTCACCACGGGCACCTTCCAGAGGCCAACAGGGGACACCACAGGCATCACACAGTCAGCCACATCATGCATCCTCACCCAATTTCTCAGCGCATTGTTGCCACATGCTGCGGAGTACATCCATTTCCCCAGCACCATGGCAGAGTGTACAGCAAACATGCAGGAGTTCCACAGGGTAGCACATATGCCTGGCATGCTAGGGGCCATAGACTGCACCCATGTGGCCATCCGCATGCCACCTGGCCCCGATGGCCACGCATATTGGAACAGAAAGGGATTCCCTAGTGTCAACTGCCAGGTGGTGTGTGATGCCACTGGGTGCATAATCAATGTCTGTGCCACACACCCTGGCGAGGACATGATGCCTTCATATGGTATCAGTCTGCACTGTGCCATCGATTCGAGAGTGGGACATCCCACAGGACATCTAGTGGGTGAGTACACATGTATGGAATGCAAACTCGGGGCAAGGTGGGAATGCCACAGGTGCCACATGGTGGCACACAGGGAGATGGCCAATATGGACCTGAACATGACACTGATCTCCACTATCTCCACACAGGTGACCGTGGATACCCACTCCATCCCTGGCTGCTCACACCGTAGCGGCGCCCCATGACCCCAGCGCAGCTATGCTATAATGAGGCACATGCTGCAACACGCAACATCATAGAGCAGGTGTTTGGGATGCTCAAGGCATGCTTCTGATGCCTAGACACCTCCGGCAGTGCCCTACAGTACAGCCCCCAAAAGGCCTGTGGGATATTCCTGGCCTGTTGCATCCTGCACAACATGGCCAAAGACCATGGGATAGCTGTACAGGTCGAACAGGGAGGCAGCGATGGGGACGCCAGTGGTGCCGGTGATGATGGTGATGAGCAGCCCCCCCTAGGACGGAGGGACCCCTGACTGATCCAGCAGGCCCAGCTGCACCAGGACACCATCACAAAGGGACACCACGCACAACACAGGTAAGTCAAGGGGACATGTACAGCCAACACTGTCCATGCGCAAACCACAGGCACACAGGGGAACACACCAGGGGTGCATGACGGTCAGGGAGTGGAAGGGTCAGGCATACAAACACACCATCAGGGAGGGGTGAGCACTCATATGGGCACACACACACCAGGCACAGAGCGTACATGGGCAGATGCACAGCACTACAGAACCGACATTGCTAACACACAGCACCACCGACCACCCCCACCACCTGTACTGTCCAAGTACGTGTGTCAGATGCTGGGCACCCTTGCACCTTGGTCTACAGTACAATGCAGGCATCATCATGCACAAGCACCTGTGGACAGCAGTTGGGTGGGTGTGCAGGTGGTCCGTGTGTCGGCGTGGTGAGCAGAGCACCCAGCAGTGCACTGCCCACCATGACACACATTGCACACATGGCAGCACCAGACAGGGCCCGCACTGGGAGACAGATCAGTCATGTAGCACTGTCCCACGGCCCCTGCGGATGCGTGGGCGGCCCAGCCGTGACCCAACAGCACTGGCAGGCTGAGCAGGGGCCACATGGGGTGGCACTGTTGCACCACCAGGGGTCCCACTGTGTGAACGTGACCTTGCCCACACAGGGGTCTGCAGCATGCCAAACAAACCTGCACCAGGGGTGCTCGGGATGCCCACAGCAGAACCCGGCATTGACAGGCCTGGTGTCGCACGACGCCGGGAATGGGGAGTGAAGAGTGAACTGTGTGGGGTGTGCGGTACAGGGGCACCTGACTGTGTGCCCAATGCGTCCACGACAGAGACCACTGCCTGGGTCAGCCTGTCAATGGCGGCGGTCACATCCGTCCGCATACGGACCAGCTTGGCACGGTCCAGAGCACACTCCCTGCTGTGCCGCTCCACGGACACAGACAGTGCCTCCACGGACATTGCAACCCACCTCTGCAGCTGTACTGATTCCTGCAGCAGGCAGGTGTGCTCCTCCAATGGGTACTGTGCCCCAACGGCATCCTGTCCCCCAGGGTGTGGAAGGTCCTGATGCACAACACCCCTTGAGGGTGGGTGCTGTTCACCAGGACCAGGAATGGGTGGATCAAAGGGCAGCGGACATGTGCCACCGCTTGACACTGTACCCCCAGACCTGGTGGGTGAGTGCTGTTGCTGCCCTTCCAACCGCTGTGCCCCAGGGTCCACTCATTCCACCGCTGTGCTGGCAACAGTGCCAGACACCTGCACAGTCACCGGTGCTGCCCCACCGATGCTGACAGGCACAGCCTGGGACTGTGCCAGCATGCTGGTACACAAGTTGGAACCAGAAAGGCCCAGGGGCACGTGCTGGCCTGCCGTGTGTCCGTCATGGGACACACACCTATCACTGCCCATTGCAGGCCTTGTATCATCAATGGTGCAGGTGCGTGCTACAGCCATGGTCACAGCGTGCTGGCATGCTTGCATGCCAGACTGCTGAGATACAGGCTGTGCACCCCCTGCACCCGTATCACTGACACCAGAGTTGGCGGCCCAGCGTGCATGCTGCTGCAGTGCCTGCTGGCTGGTGATTGAGGTGGATGGACCCTCCTTCATGTCCAGCAGGTCATAATCACTGCCTGGACCCACCACCACCATCTCCTGAAGATGAACAGGATCTGTAACAGAAAGAGAGTACATGTGAGTGCATGTGAACAACTTCCCCCCCAAACACCACCACCATGTCATACCATGCAGTGATGGGCTTCCACCTGTCTGGAATCCACCTCCTGGTACGCCCTCAATGGCGCTCGGCTGCATGGCTGTGACCAGTGTCTCCTCAGTCAGGGTCAGCTCCAACACCACTGGTGGGCCCCTGCCAGTGCCAGCACGTGCCGCCCTGAAGGCTGCCACCTTCTCCTTCAACCTCCTGCAGTCTGTCCCCATCTTCTTCTTGCATTCCTGCACGGAGCGCTGGTGGCTTCCGTGCAGGTTAATGGCCGAGCTACCCCCTCCCATGCAGCACGTACGGGACTGAGGGGTGCCCCTCCATCCACTCAGTAGTGGCTCCTCATCCAGGTAGGCCTGGAAGAGGGCCTCTGTCTCTGCTGCTGTAAGTTGGGCCTCCTCCTCGCCCACCATCCTCACCCTCACCTTGGCTCTGCTCGGTCATGGCGATCTGTATGGGTGTAAGTGGACACCTGTCACTGTGCAGTCTACAGCATTTTCCCATGACCATTGTCCAGAACATCACACAGCATGCAACTCATCTCTCACCTGCAGTAACCTGAATCTGGCCAGCGCAGCCCAATGTCGCATATTTATAGTGCAATACATGCAAATTAGGAGTGGAGCAACTATAATGACATGCAAATCATGCCACTGCGCCTTTGAATGGCTGATCAGATGATTTGCATGTGTTGGCTGAATATCGCGAATCTGCACTTTGCGCAATATGGATGAGTCGGCTGAGCCAAAGGCGCAGATCTGTGACTGTGTGGTACACTGCATTGAGCATGCCCAGATAGCTTACGCAGGTGTCTGTCGCGCTGCTGACGTGCTGAGCACTATCAGCAATTCAGGCCATGGCCACCATTGTGCCAGTGGCGCTACAGCAATGGGCACTATATGGCTGTGGCACTATCCGCAATAGTCCACTGTGGCACTGATACGCAGCTGGTCGGTCCACGCAGGATGCCTATACATCAGATGGCTGTATGTGTAGCCTGCGTCGTGCCCATGACCTTGTGTATGACCTTTGCCCCCTGGCGCTGTTCGCCTGCCATGTGTACGTCCCTATTGCACTGTCTGGTCACAGCGCTATGTGAAGTGACGCCGCTGTTCGAACAGCGCGATTGGAGCCTGTGATGGTCTATTGCGCAACATCTCCACGTGGGGTTACGGTGCAGCGGGGTGCCATATTGCCTGCTGTAAAGTTGGTACCATGGCTAGGAGGAGGGCTGTGTCTTGGAGCCAACTTGAAGTGGTCAACCTGGTGGCCCTAGTAGAGCCCCACTATGGGGCACTTTATGGTGAGGCGCCCCTCACCATTGCAAGAACTCAAGTGTGGCAGCAAGTTGCCACTGACCAGGTGGGGGTCACTGGATGGTGCCAGTCTGCTGAGCAGTGCCGGCACCGGTACAGTGACCTCTGCCGGAGGGAGCCAGACATCTTGGCGAGGCTGCGGTCACGTGCCAGGCAGGGCGTGGTGCCTAGGCCAGGTGGGTGTACCATCTATGCACCTGTATTATCTGTAGGGGTGTGTGTGTGTGTTTTGGTGGCTGTGCATAGGTGATGGCTCGGCCACGGTTGGCTGTGTCAGTGTGTGCAGCTGTGAGATGAATGGGTATGGCTGTGTGGGCAGGCACTCTCACTGGGGCAGGGGGCAGTCTGCTTTTGAGTCACACTGATGTTTGTCTCAACATATGTCTCCCACAGGCCGGGATGTGAGGATGCGGGCCCAGGTTGATGAGGGCCATGCCAGGGACCCGGTGCCAGCAGGGGTTGCACCCCAACAGCAGCAGCAGCAGTGGCAGCAACAGCAGCAGCAGCAGCAACAGCAACAGCAGCAAACAGAGCTGCTTGAGCAGTGTGAGTATCATGACTTTATCGATGCTATTGCATGCTGGAGGGGGAAGACCAGTAGCCCTGCACAATACAACCATGCAGGAGAGGGGAGGTCATAATTCCACTATACAAGACACTAGTGAGGCTCCACCTGGAGTACAGTGTACATTTCTGGAGACCATACCTACATAAGGACATAGAGTGGGCAGAGAAGGTTCAGAGGAGGGCAACAAAGATGGTGCATGGCTTGCATCACAAGTCCCATGGAGACAGGTTGAAGGAACTGAACATGTACTCCCTGGAGGAGAGGAGGGAGAGAGGGGATATGATAGAGACATACAAGTATCTTACAGGGTGGAACAGGGTGCAGGGAAACACTATTTTGAAGTGAAAAAGATGTTCCAGGACTACAGGGCATGGGATGCAGTTGGAGGGAGGACAACTCAGAGGAAACATGAGAAGAATTTCTTCACAGAACGGTGGTGGACAAGTGGAACACACCTGCCAGAGGAAGTGGTGGGGGCTGAAACAATCATGGGATTTCAGAATGCACGGGATAGACATAACGGAATTCTGGAGGTTAGGGGTAAGGGGCAACAGACTCCTAGGTAAACAAAGTGAACTTACAAGCTCAAATGGACAGACTGGGTTGGCCATAGGCCCTTATCTGCCGACACTGTCTATGTATCTATTTCTGTATGCACGACACAGGTGACATGCATCACTGTCCAGTATCACAGCACGTCTGTGTATGCATCACTGGTGGTCCAGGCATGCACTGGGCACATAGCTGTGTAACTGGCATTGCACCACGTTGCCACGTCACTTGACAGCCTTGTTTGTGCTGTGATGGACATGGGCAGTGTGTGTGTGCAGTGGTGCACATAGCTGGTGGCACCTGTTTGTGATGTCCATGTGCATGTTCACTGTGGGTGGGTACATGCCATCACAGGTGCTGGACATTGTGCTATATGGCTTGCAGGTTGGGTGGTGTTCAGGGTTGTGGTCAGTCACAGCCATTGACTGTGTTCTCATTTTCCCAGGCCTCGAGGTTCTCCTGCGCATTGAGAGGGATGTCCGGGGCCTGAGACAGCTGCTGGCAGACAACCAGGCCATCCTGCATTCCATACACTGACATGGCCTACGGAGGAGGCGGCATGGGACGGGCCGACACCAGCCAGAAGATGGGCGGCCGGCTGGCCCATAACTTATCTTACCCTCCCCACTTCTCCCATCCCTACCACCCTGCCTTCCCTCTCCAAGTTTGTCATCCCTACCCCTTGAACACCCCTACCTTGTACCCGTCCCCCACCTTGTAAATAGTTTTTCTTGTTCTGGTTCTGTTGTTTATCTCAATATACATTTCTATTTTGATACGAATAATGTGTTGGTCTCTGATTTGCAGCTGGCTATGGATGCTCAGTTGCAGGGGTGTACATGCCATCTGGGGTGGTATGGTCCTGGGTATGTGTGTGTGTGTGTGTGTGTGTATGTGTGTGTGTGCGTGTGTGTGCATGGGGAGGTATCTCCAGCATGGCAGTGACTTTCTGTTGGTCTTGCCATCTGCTGCCACCCACTGCTGGGTGCACAGGATGTGTCTGGCTTGTAGGCTTCTGTGCTGCATGGGGTTGACGTGTGCTGGGGGATGCATGGTTTCCTGCAGTGCCAGTCACTGCACATAGGTGGTGTCTTGGGGTCACGGTGCAGGGTGTGCTGTGCGTATGGGGGCTGATGTGCACTGTGGTTGTCAACCCCCTGTGTGTGGTACTCTCAGCCTACCAGTGGTTGTGCTGGGGTGTCATGGCTCCGCTATGCTTTGTTGGCTTGTCCCCATGGGCCAATAGATCATCCGTCACACCCCCAGTGATGCTGTGCTTGGGGTGTGCAGGTGTGGTGTTGGTTCTGCAGTGTGTTCCTGTGCCCATGTGTGGCATGACTGGCGGTGGGCCCCAGCCTGCCTCCCTGGATGTGCAGTTCCATTGCTCGGGGGGGCTCTGCTTGCACTATGGCACCTCTGGATTGCTCAGCTGGGCTGCCCTGGTTTGTGCCATAGCGCAACATTTCAGCTCAGCTTCTCCTTCCTGGTTGCGCTATGGCGCAGTATGTGCGATATTCAGACGTTGGTTGCTTGCGCAATTTGTTCTGCTCCATGTTTGAATATCGCACCTGTTGCGCATATGCGCAATTGGTTTGTGCTTGCTCCTGCTGTTGCGCTCATTTTGGGCGCAGTTTGAATATCTGGGCCGTTGTGTCCAATTAGCAGAGGTCACAAATTTAATTCCGAAATAGTGGTATTCTTTAACTATTCCAATTGTTTCATCATCCTTGATACAATTTGTATTGCTTTGAGTTTTGCTTTATTTTTCCATATACCATTACCTTCCATTTTAAGTTTATTTTAGTTCAAGTTGTGTACATTTCTTCTGTATTATTTCAATCTTCTTTTGTAAACCAGATTCTGTTAAAGTATAAAAATACTATGTCATCAGCATAAGCCACTGTGTGAAGATAATTCCCAATAATTTTAGTGAGATCTAAATGAAGTGTTCTTCTTCTATTCAACAAATAACTTATATAAATGTTAAATAATAGAAGAGCCAACAAGCATCCTTGTTTAACCCCTCTGTGTGTTGAAAATATCTGAGTTAAATTACAAGTATTGTCATATCTTATTGAAGTTGAGGTTTTGTGTATAGTAAACAAATCAGGATTGGCACGAATGTTAACACCCAAAGCTCCACATGATTCTCCAGGGTTTTACCTATTTATGAAGTCAAATGCCAATGAGAAGATGTCAAATGGGTACATAGTTTAATTTCTCAAGTGCATATATTTTTCTATTAAGTGTATGGGAACAACAATATTATCATCTGTAGTTGAGAAGCCCTGTCTAAACCCCATCTGCCAGGGATAACATTAAGTTTTCATCTGCCCATCTAGATAATTGTTTAATAATAATCTAGAAAATTCTTAGAACTGATGTTTAGAATGTTTATAGACATGAAATTACAGTGGTCATAAACGACACTTTTATGAAGGGGACTATAACGTTTTTGTCCATGAATGGGAATTATATTTATAAGTTGAAAAAAGATAAAAAAAAGTTAACATTAGGATCCAAAAGTCAGTGTTTTTATATACTTCGAAGGAACATAATCCAATCCAGGAGCCTTATTGTTTTTTTAACTTAGAAATAGACTCTTCCACCTCATTGACTAGATATTCAGAGCTGCTCGCCTGGCGCAAAACATTTACATCATGACCGCGGCGCATTTGTGCCATGTCACAATATTCAAAGGTGAAAGCGCACTGGTGGGGCCATAGCACCAGCACTGAATGATAATGCATGCAAGGTGCGAAGCCAAGGGGCAGGACATGCATACAAGGGCTAGGCTATATTCAAAGGATAGCGCAGTGCAAGGCTGCGTAACACCACCCATAGCCGCGGCATGTTAATACCACAAAAGGCGGGTTTTAACTTAGGAAAATCACAGAGGGCATGGATACACACCAGGAAGAAGATGGCTGTAGTAAACAATGCTGTGCTGACCACACAGAGGGGCACGGATACACACCAGGAAGAAGATGGCTGTAGCAAACAATGCTGTGCTGACCTCACAGAGGGGCAATGGATACACACCAGGAAGAAGATGGCTGTAGTAAACAATGCTGTGCTGACCTCACAGAGGGGCACGGATACACACCAGGAAGAAGATGGCTGTAGCAAACAATGCTGTGCTGGCCTCACAGAGGGGCACGGATGCACACCAGGAAGAAGATGGCTGTAGTAAAAATGCTGTGCTGACCACACAGAGGGCATGGATGCACGCTAGGAGGAAGATGGCTGTAGTCGATACACACCAGGAAGAAGATGGCTGTATAAACAATGCTGTGCTGATCTCACAAAGGTGGAGTACAAACCAGGAAGAAGATGGCTGTGAAACAATGCTGTGCTGACCTCACAGAGGGGCACGGATACACACCAGGAAGAAGATGGCTGTAGCAAACAATGCTGTGCTGACCTCACAGAGGGGCACGGATACACACCAGGAAGAAGGGGTTGTAGCAAACAATGCTGTGCTGACCTCACAGAGGGGGATGGATACACACCAGGAAGAAGATGGCTGTAGCAAACAGTGCTGTGCTGACCTCACAGAGGGCACGGATACACACCAGGAAGAAGATGGCTGTAGCAAACAGTGCTGTGCTGATCTCACAGAGGGGCACGGATACACACCAGGAAGAAGATGGCTGTAGCAAACAGTGCTGTGCTGACCTCACAGAGGCACGGATACACACCAGGGGGAAGATGGCTGTAGCAAACGGTGCTGTCCTTGCCTCACAGAGGGGCATGGATACACACCAGGAGGAAAGATGGCTGTAGCAAACATTGCTGGTGCTTTAGTCTCACAGAGGGGCTTGGATACACACCAGGAAGAAGATGGCTGTAGCAAACAGTGCTGTGCTGACCTCACAGAGGGGCATGGATACACACCAGGAAGAAGATGGCTGTAGCAAACAGTGCTGTGCTGACCTCACAGAGGGGCACGGATACACACCAGGAGGAAGATGGCTGTAGCAAACAGTGCTGTGCTGACCTCACAGAGGGGCATGGATACACACCAGGAAGAAGATGGCTGTAGCAAACAATGCTGTGCTGACTTCACAGAGTGGCACGGATACACACCAGGAGGAAGATGGCTGTAGTAAACAGTGCTGTGCTGACCTCACAGAGGGGCACGGATACACACCAGGAAGAAGATGGCTGTAGCAAACAGTGCTGTGTTGACCTCACAGAGGGCACGGATACACACCAGGAAGAAGATGGCTGTAGCAAACAGTGCTGTGCTGACCTCACAGAGGGGCGGATACACACCAGGAAGAAGATGGCTGTGGCAAACAGTGCTGTGCTGACCTCACAGAGAGTCGGAGGCTCGACACTAGGAGATGATGCTGGTAAGCAGTGCTGTGCTGACCACACAGAGGGACACTTGATGCACACCAGGAAGAAGATGGCTGTAGCAAAGCAATGCTGTGCTGACCACACAGAGGGGCACGGATACACACCAGAAGAAGATGGTTGTGCAAACAGTGCTGTGCTGATTCACAGAGGGCACAGATACACACCAGGAAGAAGATGGCTGCAGCACAATGCTAAACGGACCACACAGAGGCACTTGATACACACCCAGGAAGAAGATGGCTGCAGCAAAGAAGTGCTGTGCTGACCCACTGGATGGCTGAAGTGCTGGAGTAGTAAGAGAGGGAACAGTCCCACCCAGGCTCCACATCTCAGGACAAGGAGGGATATCTGCACTTAAGCTGTACTGGCCCAGAGTGCCTTTTGAGATACTCGGCAGATTACCTTGTGGGCTGCGGCCAGTATGGACTGGTGTCCGTTGAGGCAGTTCTGTGAGCTCCTCCCTGATCAGCTGCAGTGTAACACCAGACACAGCCATGCAGTGACCATGGAGGCAAAGTGACGGCTGTGATGTTTCCTCTCATTGGATCTTTTCGAGACACCAGTGGGTGATACCATTGGTGTATTGTGGTTGTCCATAGATTTCTCCTGACTTCCAGTTCCTGGATGCTTTCCTGCCGCGTGCTGGTGAATTTATCATATTCCCAGCAAGGTGGAGAGTACAGGAGAACCATGCAGCAATGCTATCAGATAGTGCACCCACCAGCTGTACTTTGAACCACTGACTGCACCCATGTTGCAATCAGAGCACCGCCTGGTGATGGTGGAGATGTGTACCTGAAGAGGCAGGGCTACCATTCCTGCATTTGCCAGGTGGTGCTAGTACAGCAGAGTGCATCATGAATGCCTTTTGCACAGTACCCCACGGCAGTGCCCACACGCATTTATCTGGTGCCAGTCCAGCTGTGCCAGGTATTTGAGATGGCCACATGCCAGTGGGCACCTTGTCGGTGAAGTACAACCATCAGGGCATGACACAGCTCATGTTAATGGTGGACAGTGCTATGAGAATGCATACTTAGATCATGGGGAGGATGGGGAGGTGATAGGCAGCCACCGTGAGTGCAGCAGACAGTTATGGTGTGTAGTACCAATGGGATGTTGCTAACATAATGTAATGTGTTCACAGGAGACAGTGCTATGAGAATGCATACATGGATCGTGGGAGGGGATGGGGAGTGTGATAGGCAGCTCGCGAGTGGTGCAGCAGACAGTCATGTGTGAGTACCAATGGGATGTTGATAACATAATGTAATGTGTTCACAGGGGACAGTGCCTGTCCCTTGAGACCCTGGCTCCTAACACCATTTCTATGGCCAGCAACAGTGGCCGAGGAGTGGTACATTGAGGCACATGCTGCCACAAGGAATGTCATCAAGAGGGTCTTTGGCATGCTCAAGATGCGTTTCCGCTGCCTGGACCAGTCCAGCGGTGCCTTACAATATCACCCTCAGAAGGTCTGTCGCATATTCCTTGCATGTTGCATGCTGCAAAACATGACTCTTAACCATAGAATATATGTGCTTGAACCTGAGGAACATCCAGACAGTGATACAGAGCAAGAGGTCCAGGGATGATAGAGCAACTTTGAGAGGCAGGACCCTTACATGGCCAGAAGGGCACAGGAGCACAGAACACATGTCGCCTAGACACTAGCATGGCTGGTCAGGTGAGTGATGACAAATAAGACAACAAACATGCAAGCAGTGACCTTTAATCAAAATGTGGAGACATGTGCAACACACGGGACTGGGCTCTTGGTGACTAACAGTGTACAAATGCAAACATAATGCAATGACGATGGGGCTGGTATGTGTGGCAGTGTAGCAAAGGTGTATGTGGGTGGTGAGTGAATGTGATGTTGTGTGTAAGTGGTGTCGACATGTGCAACACACAGGACTGGGCTGTTGGTGACTAACAGTGTACAAATGCAAACATTAGTGCAATGACGATCGGGCTGGTATGTGTGCAGTGTAGCAGAGGTGTATGTGGGTGGTGTGTGACAGTGACATGTGTGTTTGTAAATGGTGGAGACATGCCAGCATTGCTGTCTCCCACCACAGGTCCTGACAGAGTCACCACGGTGAACACCATTGGGTGATGTACTGTAGATAGATGATGCAGCAGGTGATGACACTGGAGTGGATCTGGCTCTATCGTGGATGCATACACAGCATGAGCTTGCTGATGCCAGTGACCCATGTCCAGTCTGACATGCACGTGCCATGGTGGAGGCAGTGCTGGATGACCCCAGCCACCTACCATGTGCCATGGAGGCATGCTGCAGACCAGCACTGGTGCGGCGCTGGCCTGCACTACCTGTGTGCAGCTGCATGCCCAGTGCTGCCTCCTAGCTGTGGTGGTGAGGTCTCACAGCCTCAGTGAGTCACTTAAATTATAGTCAAGGGCAGTGAGGTTCATTCAATGCGCTCCTCTGCCCACTGCTCAGCCCACAGGAGGGCAGTGGCACACTCCCACATCACAGGGATAGTTCTTGCTGCACCTCCCTCCAGAATGCATGTGGCTCCTGCTGGGCAGCTGACTTGTGAGTCCACAGCACTGCAGAGCAGCACCCAGGTACCCATGCTGTCTTGCCCTTCCTGTGGCTGAACACCTGGACAGGGTGGGGTGGGGGCTGAGGCATGTGCATCAGCTCAGTTTGGCGTGCAACAGGGTCAGCTGCCTGCTGGTCCACAGTGGCTCTCAGCCTTCCATGACAACCCTGTGGAGGCAGGGATAGCAGCTAGGCTCACCACATGTTGCTGTTGTGTCAGGGGTACTGTTTGACTGCTGGCTGCCCACTGACCATCCTGGTGACATATGCAGTGATGTTGGTGGTGGCACTTATAGTATTGTTGCTAGCCACGCTTCCCCAGCTGCACCAGTTCCAAATAATAACAGTGACCCTGGGTAATCAAGGGTACAGGCTGCTCAGCAAGTGATGTGTGTGTGTGGGACCTTGGCACTCTAACAACCATGGAGAGGTTATTAGGTCCAGTGAAGAATCCCGATGGTGAGCCCCCAACCCCAAATTCAATATCCACAAGGCAATCCAGCCCTGGTAAAACACTAGTTGGACAACAGGACACAGTGGGTAATAGTAAATGGAGTCCACAGTGAAGAAAGGAGGGTTACTAGTGGGGTACCACAGGGTTCAGTACTGGGACTGATCCTTTTTAATGTCTTTATAAGTGACATTGCAGAGGGACTGGAAGGGAAAGTATGTCTCTTTGCAGATGACACAAAGATCTGCAGCAGGGTTGATACACAGAGTGGGGTGGAAAGGATGAAAAGGGCCTTAGCAAGGTTGGAGAAATGGTCAAATGTATGGCAGCTTAGATTCAGTGCAAAGAAGTGCAAAGTAATGCACCTGGGAAACAAAAACCCAGGGGAAGAGTACACAATGGGGGGTGAGATACTGACAACAACAAAATGGAAAGGAACCTGGGGTAGTCATATCAGATGACCTAAAGGTGGGCCATACATGTGAGAAGGTAGTAAGGAGGGCTGGGGGATACTGGGATGCATAGGTAGAGGCATCGCCAGTAGACAACAGGAGTTGACCCCTCTGTACAGACAGTTGGTAAGACCATATCTGAGTACTGTGTACAGTTTTGGAGACCCCATCTCCTCAAAGACATAGACAGGGTGGAGCTGTCCAGGGAGGGCAACCAAAATTATGCAGGCTGTGCATCAGAAGACATATGAAGAAAGAGTAAAGGAACTAAAGATGTAGCCTTGAGGAAAGGAGGAAGCGGGGGAACATGATAGAAACTTTCAAATACCTCAAGGGAATCAACACAGTCCAAGAGGGTAGCATTTTTCAGAAAAAGAGATGTGCAAAAACAAGGGGGCACAATTGAAGATAGCGGGGGGACAGCTCAGAGGTAAAGTGAGGAAGTATTTCTTCACAGAGAGGGTTGTGGATACATGAAACAGCCTTCCTGAGAAGGTAATAGAGTCAAAAACAGTGGTGGAATTCAAGAATGCATGAGACAGACATAAGGCAATTCTAGGAGGGGTAGGAGGAAGTAGGCTGTTGGTTAACTAGGATCTGTAGCTTATCTGTTTGGTAGGAAATGGGCAGACTAGGTGGGCCAAGCGGTCATATCGGCCGTCAAATTCTATGTTTCTGTCTTTCTATGTTTCTGTGTACATAGGTCTCATCTTCAACATCATCCTGCTTTTTCATAGACCATGTCTGCAGCAGTCCGGAGGTGTGACCCGTAGCTGTAGTGTCTGTCCACTATGCACCTGCAGGCCTGAACATGATGGTCTTGACTGGCTGCCATCACTTCCCTCCACCACATGGCCCTGCTGCTGGTGATGATGGTCTGGGCTGTGGAGCAAGAGAAACAGAGTGAGTTCACTGTACGTGGCACAGTGTGCCCATGCCACTGCCACCACATACACAGCACCAGGGTGTCCCCAACATCACACAGTGCCAGCCCCAACCCAGTGTACCATGCCCACACACCACCACAGGCAAGGTGAGCAGAGATAATATGCAAAATAAAAATTATGAAGAGCGACTAGAGAATTAGATCTATATTCGCTGAATTAAGAAGGATTAGGGGCGATCTACTTTAAATGTTTAAAATATCGAAAGGTACAGAATTGATGTCACACTTGGGCATGACTTTTAATATAAAGTGATGTAATCTGAGAAGTCATACACTTTAGTTGGCGTTAGCATATCCTAGGACAGACATTAGATGCTTCTTTTTCATGCAGCAAATTATCCTCATATGGAATGTCCTTCCTAAATCTCTTCTAAATACAGCTAGCCAGGACACTTTTAAGACAGACCTGGATAAATATCTACTAAATCATGCATAAATGTTCCAGGTTTCTGGATATGTACTCATATGGGCTGCCACCTTCTGTGCATCTATCATTCCTAGTATGAAACCACACCCATACCATGCAGCCCAGGGTGCATGTGAGACCCCTTTCCCACTGTGTGGTACACACCAACATGCACATGTGTTGGCTGCCACACTATTCCTGTGGGACCTGTACCTCAGACAGTGCCTTTTATGTGGCGAACATGGCACAGAATGGTGCATAGGCACAACCACATGAGGCATGCATGCCACGTGTCACAGCCCGCTTGTTCAGACATCATGGCCTGCAACAATGAATACATGTTGCACACATGCCCACACACTGCGGAAATGGGCCATGGAATTCTGGCACCACCGGGACAGGCACATGCCCATGGCTGTGCACAGGAAGCACCAGCCATGTCCCACCACAGTTTTGGGTCCCACAGGACACCCAGTTGTCACCATGCACAACTCTAGTTGCATTACCTGATACTCACATGCTCTGTGCAACTCCAGCAGTGTCTCATATCCCCACCCTCCATACCCACCTGGGTCACCGGTCTGAGGTGGATACGACATCCATTATTGGGTCCACCTCCTCTATTCAGTCTGCATAGGACCACCTCCTGTCCCCATCAATGACCTCAACCACTGTGTTTTCCTCCTTGCATGCCTCTTCAGATCTAGCCACTGCTTCCTGCAGGCATCCACACTCTGTCCACATCTCCGCTCACACTGACCTCTGCAGTGATCTGTGCCCACCTTAGGCAGGCAGTGGTGTCAGTGGGCTTGTATTTCCACATCTGGGCCAGCCTGACCTTGTATGCAGTCACCAGGGCCTTATGTTCTTAATCAGAGAATTTGTACACCCGTAGGCGCATGTGTCCCTCATTAGTATCTCTGTGGGGAGGAGGGGAGCTGTTGTGGGTGTCTGGTAGTACCATGGAATGTGTGTGTGTGTGTCTGTGTATGTCTGTCTCAGCCTGTGTGTGGCCCTCTCATGCGTGTGTCCCTCAGTGTGTGTGTGTGTGTGTGTGTGTGTGTCTCTGTGTATGTCTGTCTCAGCCTGTGTGTGGCCCTCTCATGCATGTGTCCCACAATGTGTGTGAGACTGCCAGCCATGGCAATGCACAGTTGTAAGGTTACACGGCCGTCCCTGTGGTACCATGACACAGGCATGTCAGGGGCCAGTGATACACCACTGCACCAGGAATGGCCATTACTCACAACTAACATTCAGTACCATAGGATGACAGGACTGTCATTGTCCTGAAGATGCTGCACACATGTCCGACACATACAGCAGCTGGGATCAAGTGTGGCTGTGGACCACAGGAGGCATGGCCTTGCCATGCCTAGTCAACCCTGTCAGACTGTGTGGGTGGCATGATGCAGACATTCAGGTGCTGTTGGGTGACTCAGGCATGGGCTGCTATGTGTGGGTGTAACTTCTCTACAAAATGGGGGTTCCCAAAAGTCTTCCTTGGGTTTGCCTAAATGCCCACTGCCAGGCTGGTGCCCTGTGTCCTAGTAGTTTAAACGTTACTGCCTAAGAGAGCCTTTTATAGTCTCTCTGTACTGTCTCTTTAAGAGCTGCCTAGTTTGCAAATTATAATTAATCTGGGAGGCTGAGTGTTTCTATGCTCGAGTTCTGCACCTGGCTGCCAGATAATCATCGTGCCTGCCATTGCTATTTGCACAGAGGGAGCTCTGTTAGAAGACGTACTTATTTGTGGAGTATCTACTGTAACAGTGATGTTATTGAAGTGTGTCTAACCTGCCTTCTTTGCAGCATGGACATTTCAGTATGGAACACCATCTTGGTCCTGGACTGAAAGTTTGGACCAACCAGTACCTTAGGGGCCCTAAATGGTGTCTGTCCCCAGGGTCTTGTGGGAGTAAAATTCTGTAGGATTGTAGTTTTTATATTTTGGCACCTAAATGTACCTGGAGGGGGGAGCCTTGAATTGACTGAGAGACAGATCAGCCAACCGAACCCTTGGATCCTGAGGAAAGTCTCAGATTGCTTGCAGCAGAAGTCAGTCTGACATGGGAAGAGAAAAAGTGTACAGCTTGAAATAGTCGAGCAGCAGTTCCCGTAGTTCAGTGATAGGAAATTGGTGAAAGGGGCTGAGTCTTGCCCTGCCTGCTTGCTGTCCTTGAGAGGAAACTTGTGAATATTTTGAACTGAATCTGAATTTAGAGGAGCGAGAGAGAGACAGAGAGAGTTTAAAGCCACTGAACTGTGACCAGGTTTGAAACCTGAAGAAGACCAAAGATCTGCTGAATGTGATCAGCCTGTTATGACCTCCAGTTACTCTCTGAACTCCCAGTGTTTCGCAGAAACTTTGTAATTGCAACGGACTGCCTTCCGCCTGGCGCAGTGGTGATTTATTTATTATAAATGCTGGGTGCTCTAGTGGGTCACAATTTGGTTCCCCACTGTGTGCTGAACTGTGTTTTGCTTGAGGAGGCAGCATCCAGCCTGACCAGACTGAATCATATATCTCCATTTGGCCTGGGCCTTGCCATACTGGCCCAGCCAGATTACTCACGCCACAGAGAAAGCCATCGACTGAGAGACCTGCCTGGGGATCAGCCCCTGCTCAACGCCTTGAACAGGAATGATGCCTCAGTGATTAGTGGGCCTGCTTCTCCTGGCACTCCAACTCAACAACCTGCAGTCTCGATTTCGTCCCTACCTGTGTCCTGTATTGGGTATCGTGAGTAAACACCAGGGTAACTCCCTGCAGCAACCGCTAAATCTCAAGTGTTGTTATCTGATTGCATTGATATTTTCTCTTTCACGAACTGAGCCTTCCAGCTCTGGATTACAAATAGTGTGTGTTGTGCCTGTCGCTTTCTTCCATCACAGGACCACAACCAGCTGAGACACTGGCCTACCCCTGGCAACGTTCATGGCTAGCCCACCTCTTCTCTACCTGGGTACCCACAGTATGTGACTGTGTAGGGACTCTGAAATGCATGCATGACTGCCTGATTAATCTATCTATTAAGCCAATCAATCTGATTACGCCCCTTCCTTATTCAAGTCCCCTAAATCAATCAGATCTGACTCTTTTTGTATTTAATTTGACTGTGGTTCCAGTCTGTACCAAAAGAACTGCACTGTTGTTATTTGCTGTGCCTAACCTTGTTTTATAGGGGGTCTCCAGGATTGAGCCAATGGAACCCACCCTGGTGTGCAAATGGTGTGGGGAACTGCATGCTGAATAGGGGCTACTGTGAAAGTGTTTGTTGCATATTGTCTAGGCCACTAGAAGGGAGATAGGGAGGCTACAGTGTCCCGGAGGGCTATACCCAGTTTAGCTTTGACACTAACAACCCTGTACTCTGGGTGGAGGCACCCATTTCAGTACTCAGGCCCCTTAACCTGCAACTAGCCAAGCAGGCAGGGGTAGTAGTCCTTGAGGTAGTGCCACCTAGGGGTTACATGTGCATCCCAGCACAGCACTTTGCACCTGTGGCATGTCTATCCATGCCGCTGAAGTCACCAATGTGTGCAGTCCCTGGGCCAACAACTCGCTGTCAGTCACAGTGCACAGGCAGGGCCTGTTACCACAGGCCAGAAGGCTAACACACAGCCCTGAGAATGACAGCCATCACACAGTGCACAGTGATGTCTGTGCATTGGACTGTGGCCTGCACATGTCCTGGCATGTGTGTGTAGCCAGAGACACACAAATGGTGTAAATGTGATGCACGCAGACAGGCCAACTGACATGGGCCTGTTTCCCATGCTCCACTGGGGATGCATGGGCCTGTATGCATGTCCTGCAGCACTCAGGCCTGCGGTGTTACAGGGATGTTTTGCATCAGTTAGAGCACAGCCTGCCCCCACCACCCATTACCAGTACACTGACATGCATCTGCATGCACGACTGTCACCATACAGTATAGGAATGTGGTTACAGTGTCCAGCATCAATCAATCAATCAATCAAAGTCTTTATTTAACCAGGCGATCACCCTTGAGCAAACTTATTTTCGAGGTGGGCCTGGGCTTTAACAGAGGAACAAGGGACAATATACACGGGATGCAACACACAGAAACTATTAATAATGCAAACTGCATACCTGGATCTGCCTGCTCATTCTGCTGTGACATGCTGTTGGTAGTTGTTTTCCTCAATAGTCTTCTTCCGTACACCTGCTATGCCTCACACACCTGCAGGTGGAGCCCTGTGAAGCATTAAATTGCCTGTTAGGCAATCCACATGCTAATGCATGCAGATGAGGCTATAATGAGGTGTTCCATTGAAGGTTTGCAACATGAATAGCTAATCAGGGTCATTTGCATACATCCTTTGAATATAGCAAATTTTAGCCCTGGGCTAATGCGTTAGCACTATGCAAACCATAGCACCATGCTACACAGTCAGTGCCATGCAAGTACACTTTGCACCACCTCATCTGAGTATGTGCGATGACATGGTGGCACATGGGATCATGCAGGGGTTACACATGCTCAGTGGTGCACACTTGGGCTTGCGCAGTGCTACACTATTTTAGTGCCACTCACTGTCGTGTAGTACTGCGCCTTCACATGAGTCCCCCATCTTCTGTGCCACTGTGTGTGCTGACAGTGTGTGAGGGTGCTGGCAGTGCTACCAGAAAGACCAATGATGCCGGAGGCTAGGAGGAAAAGGGCTGTGGTGCTGAGAGACCACAGATGGGGTGAGGCTGAACTGACCAACTTCGTGCAGCTGGTGGTGGAGAGGGACCGCCAGCTGTTTGGGGTGGTCAGGGATGGAGACAGTCAAGGTGACAGGTCTGGGTCTCCATTGCCCACCACCTGTCCCAGAGGACAGGTATACAGAGGAATAGGGAGCAGTGCAGGCATAGGTACATAGATCTGCAGTACCGGGAGAGGCCGCTCCTGCACCAGGTAAGTGTCCGACACTGTCACTGCACTGCGGTTCACATGGCACACTGCTGCATCAGCTGTATGTGGGTACATGTGTGTTGTACTGCTACACACTGTCTGGGGGGCACGCCCTCGGGCCAGGCCTCTGTGTGTTGTACAGTATGAATGGTGCCGTGACTCTGTGGTTACATGTTGTCCATGTTTGGAGGGGGTTGCTGTCATGGTCTGTGCTGTGTGCATACACCGTATTGCATGGCCCATCATTGGTGCATATGTCACTAATGCACATGGTGCATTCAGGAATCCCATGCACCAGAGGTTGGAGGCAGTGTGGCATTAATAGCTGTCTTTGCCATGTGGTTTTCTGTGGGGTGGTACCGTCCATGCTGTCAATAGTACTGTGTTCTCCCTTCTCTCTGCAGAGTACAGCACAGACTAGACCAGTCAGCCTGCCAGGAGGGGCCAGGACAGTGGCTGTAGGGGTACAGACCCCAGTGATGGGCAGCAGGATACCTCACTGAGTACACCACATGCCATTTACATGCATTGTTGCTGCAGGGTGGTGGGTCATGGGTATTGTGGGGGGATATCTAGGGCTGCTGTCTGCTGCCATGCATGCACATGGACATGTTGCCACACTGCAGTCTCGGTCATGTGCTGGGGTTGGGCAGTGCCTTGGTTGCACAGCCTGTTGGTGACATTATTCCTGGTTTCTTTTGGCTTGTCTCTGGCCTATGTGCCTTGTGTTGGTATTGTTGTGTAGCATAGTCAGTTAGGCAATCAATCAATCAATCAATCAATCAATCAAAATCTTTATTTATCCAGGCAGACACCACTGAGTGCAGCTCATTTGCGAGGTGGACCTGGGAGGAAAAAGTACAACAATATATAAAATGCACACAATTTCAATAAATATAATACACACAATGTCAGTGCACAGCATGTGCCGTAAAGGCATGAGGAATAGTAGGGCTAGGTAGTACAGATTCAGATAACAACAATAATGTTCAGTCAAGCAAGGTGTGCAATCAAGTAGTGTCTCAGACGAGATCCACAGATATAATCCATAGGTCAGGGTCATGAGGCTGGGGTGAGCCATCAGGTTCCACAAGAGCATCTCCGAGAATACACTAAGGAGTAGAGGAGGGATGGGGGACAGGGGGACAGGGAGGGATGGGAAGAGGAGGAAGGACAGCAGGGTATGAAAGAGGTGAGCAGTACAGGTTATGATGTGGCAGGAGTGCGCAGTACATGATGAGAGCCTTCTAGAAAGAAGAGTAACTGAAGGGCAGTGCATGGTAGAAGCAAACTCAATACTGGAGCTGGTTGGGAGAAGGGAAAGAAGGAGGACAAAGGCAAAGAATAGGGAAAGGGGGAGAGAGAGAGAGAGGGCCAGAAGGAGCTGGACCAGTGACTAAATGGGGCCACGGCAAGGTAAATAGTGGACTCCAGGTGGTTAAGGGAATCCATGATCAGGAATAGCAAGCGCAGGGTTCTGTAAAATAATGAGAGTATAGTGTTTTGAAGGATGCCAAACTGATGGCGAGCTTTAGTTTTTGAGTTTTTTGCAGTTTATTCCACAATAAATGCAGCACATGACTAATAGCTGCACAGCCAAAGTGAGATCTGGCCTTATAAATCTCCAAGAGGAGGTAGGAGGTGCTTCTCAGAGCATACCTACTAGAAGTGCAAGATGGTAGGCAGTCGGAGATATAGTTAGGCAGTTTATTTATGAAGACTTTGTATGTCCAGAAGGCAGTGTTTCTTTGGTGCCTGAAGCTAAGAGAGGACCACCTACTACCATGTACAGCAAACAGTGATGGGTGGAGTAAAGGAGGTCCGTTATAAACCTTAGGGATCTGTGATAAAGCATATCAAGTTTTGAAGGAGCTCCAGCAGGCCCTTCATTGTACGAGAAGTCAGCATAATCAAGGAAGGAAAGAAAGGTGGCTTGGACTAGCCTCTTCTTAGCTTTCCTGGGGAGAAGATCTTTTATCCTGAAGAAGAGTCAAAGCCTCTGATGAAGTTTCTTTGTTACTTCTTCAATATGTACCAGGAAGGAGAGTCTATTATCAAACCATACCCCCAAATATTTGAAATTGGTCACGAACTCCAGTTGCTCACCAAGTGGGGTAGTTACCAGAGGAAGGGTCCCATTTGAGGGTTTGGTAGGTCAGGAAAAGGCGAGAGGAACATAGCTTTTGTTTTCTTGGCATTCAAAAGCAACTTCTGATTTATGAGCTGATGCTGCAGACTGAATTCTTCTTGGAGGACTGAGAATGTAGTATCGGGAGAGGGTCCACTGACATAAAGCACATTGTCATCCGCAAAAAGGTGTATTTGAGCCTTACTGATGGTATCATCTATCCTATTAATATAAATTGCAAATAGAAGGGATCCCAAGATGGAACCTTGAGGACTCCTCACAGAAGTTTTTTAGGAGAGACTTCACCTTCTGCATTTACTTGCTGTGAGCGCCCTGTGAGGTAATTTTCAAACCATCTGATGGATAGAGCATCTAGGCCGATATATCAGAGGGACGTGAGGAGCAGGCAGTAATCAACTGTATCAAAGGCCTTGCTTAGGTCCTAGAATACCGCACCATCAAAGTTCTTATTGTCCAACTCACACTGCCAGTCATTAGTTACTTTGGCTAAGGCCAAGATCGTGCTGTGCTGTGCTCTGAATCCTGACTGTAAGGGGTTGAGCAAGTTCATCAATTCCAGGAATTTCCTAAATTGGGTGTTCACAATTTTTTCCAGCATCTTAGACAGTTTTGGCAGAAGGGAGATTGGCCTGTAATTGTTCAAGTCACTGGGATCACCAGATTTGAACAAAGGGATAACATGGGCTGTTTTCAGATAGCAGGAAGGTCACCCTGAGAGGGAAAGGTTAAACAAATGTGTAATGGGCACTGCCAGATGCGGTAGCTATCTTTAAGAAATATGGCCCAATAAGATCTGCACCAGCACTTTTTCTAACATCCAGCTGGAGCAAGAGATCTTCGACTTCTTTCAGGGTTGTAGGTTGAAGGGAGAAGGACGGGTTTGGAAGGAAACTTCCTTGATCATTGAGTCCAAGCTGCGTGCGAAGTGTACTAGCTGGGGAGGTATCAAAGGCTAACCCTGCAGTGGCAAAGTGATTGTTGAAGGAGTCTAAGACTGATTGCTTGTCAGTGAAAGTGGTAGTACCTATCGAGATTTTTGTTGGCAAGCACCAGGGGAATGGCTTTTGATATCCTTGATTAGTTCAGAATTTGGAGGAGCAGTTGGAGGAAAGATCAAGTTGAGAATGGTGGAAGTTAGCCTTTGCATCTCTAACCATTTTGATACACAGATTCCTCGCCCTCTGAACAGATTCCAATCATTCCCAAGTTTAATCTTGCGTGCCTTTTTCCACAGTAGATCTCTGTTGCGCAAGGCATCTTTCAGCTCACAGGAAAACCACTGACAGATTTTTTCCTGACCCGAGTTTTCACTAATGGTGCATGATTATTGAGAGCGGCTAGAATAATGGCTTGGAAAATATCATAGGCAGAAGCCACAGATTTTTCTATGTAAAAGTCTGGCCAGTACACAGAGTGATTTAGCTCTGAGATGAATGCACTGGGGTCAAAATTAGCGTACCTTGTAGTGGAGAATTTGGATCCCGAAGGAGAGGTGCGATTGGACCTTACACAGGCAATGAAGCAATGATCACTAATGTCTGAGAAGAAGACACCAGTGTGGGTGAATAAATGAGGTTTGCTAATGAGGATAATGTCTAGCAGGGTGCTGTTGGCAGGATTGGTTTCATTTGGTCGTGTAATTTCACTGATGAGTTGAGTCAGCCCGAGTGAGTCACAGAAGGATTTTAGTGGTGAAGATGCACTGGATAGCCAGTCTAAGTTGAGATAACCAAATAATATGGTCTCAATAGACCTTTGACCTAGGATAAGGGTTAAATGGCTCAACAGCTGCAACCCAGCAGATGGGGACCTATAGCAACCTGTCAGACAGAGAAATGCACCAGGTGCAATCTCTACCTGCAGGGAGATACATTCAAATTTGCTCTGGACAGAGGTAGAGTCAATGATAGAGACCAAGAATTTGTCCTTAATATAAATAGCCACCCCACCACCTCTGGACCATCTGTCTGTCCAGAACAAAGAGTAAGAAGGGAGGTTTAATTCATTGTTGCTTGTTGCCAGGTGAAGCCAAGTCTCAGTGACAACCAAGACGTCAGGGGCAGTGTGACATATCCAGACCTGAATAGAAGTGTGTTTTTCAGCAGACTACAAGCATTAACGTGCATGAAGCTTAACCCTTTGAGACGAGGTAGGTCTGCAAGAGATTCGATACATGTTGGAGGACCGGAGTTGAGTTCAATGTTTCTAGAGCACAACAGTAAGAGGAGCAGGATTTTCTTGAGTATTTCAAGAAGCAACTTTAAAGCTTAGTCCGTGTTTGCTTGCGATGTCTGTGGTTATGGCAGGAGGGTCCCTAGGGTTGAAACCAAGCTGCTTGAATGTTACGTAGCATGACCTTACCGCAAAGGACAGGGTGAGGTGAGCAATGTGAGGAGATACGCTAAGATCCATTACGGTGGGCAAGTCTAAAAGACCAGTCTGCTGTGGTGAGTAGAATCCAATAACACAGGGGTGGTTGAGGGCACATATGAGGTAATCAAGTAGCTCTTATATCATAGATCAGGCATATGGATGAAACCCATAACTAACAACATGCACGGTGAGGAGTTTGGATAAGAGGAATTGAAATGCAGCAGATACAAACAAAAGAACACCCACACTCTTAGCAGTATAGGGTCTGTGTCCATGATCAAAGATGTGCTGGTCAGTTGACAAATGGAGTGAATGAGACTTGATACCTATTAAGGCCAAGGATATAGGGATCAACCAAAAATCTAACTATAAATGAAGTTAATGTCAAGAGGTTTTGTAGAAGACGGATTGATGAAGGCTAAATCATACTAACATACTAAAATGCCAGCAGAATAGGCCTAATGGTCTTTCGTGTCTGCTCGTCTGGTCAGCCCCCACCCTGGGTGCTGACCTTGCTGTCCCCCTTGCCTTCTCTGGCTTCTCCCTTCCCAGTTCTGGATATTCTTGCTGCATTGGATTTTGCTTCCTGAACCCTTCCCGTACCTGTCCCACCCCTCTTGAACCCCTCCACTGTCTCTGCCTCCACCAGCCCCTAGGTAGTGCATTCCATGGCTCTACCACCCTCTCAGTGAAGTAGCACCTCCTCCTTTCTCCTGAATCTTCCCCTCCAGCTTCCACCCATGCCCTCTAGTGGCCCCTTCCTCCTTCCTTGAAGCACCCTCATTGTTCCTCCCTATTTACCCTCTTCATGTACCTGAAGACCTCTATCATGTCCCCGGTCCCTCTCTCTTCCAAAGTGTACATATTTAGCTCTTCAGCCTCTCCTCATAGGTCCTGTCCCCCAAGCCCCAAATCATTTTGGTTGCCCTCCTCTGGACCCTCTCCAGGAGGTTAATGTCCCTCTTTAAGTGTGGTCTCCAAAACTGCACGCAGTACCCAGGTGCGCCTCACTCAAGCAGTTATACAGAGGGAGTATCACTCTCCTTCTGGAGGTGATCCCCAGCGATGCATCCCAGCATCCTGTTGGCCTTGGCTGCTGCCCTCCTACAAGTCTCAGAGTTGTTCATCTTGACATCCACCACCACCCCAGGTCCCTCTCAGCCATTGAGACTTGTAGTATTTCCCCAGGGTGTACACTTGGCCTGGGTTTCTGGCCCCAGGTGGAGTACCTTGCATTTCCCTGCATTAAACCTCAGCTTCCACTTTCTAGACCATCTTTCCAGAGCCTCCAGGTCCCCCTGCAGGGCCACCCTCCCCTCTTCCCCATCCACCACTGCCCCCAGTTTCGAGTCATCTGCAAAGAGACTCATCTCACTCCTGAAATGTCCTGAAATCAGGTCAGAAGTTACAATATGAGTAGGAGAGCAATATGCAAGGAGGGGTTCATAAATGTGGACTCGATAATGAGCCAATGTGGACTGGGAGAGCCAATGAGGAGAGGCTTAGCAAAGTGGGCGGGGAGCAAGAGCATTTAAGGTGGCCTAGGGAGGGTGGGGGTGGTAGGCCAAAAATTGAAGTCAAAGAATCAGTCCAGAAGCTCCCCGAGGAACCAGGGCTGGGCGCCATTCTCCGTACCTGATGCTGGATGACGGGCTTTCAGCGCCAGAGCGATTGCTTGGTCCTTAACTGCAGCTAAACACAGCCTGAGGAGCTATGGGAGACCTGAAGGTAGCAGGACAAGCACAAGTTAATAAAGCCAAGGAGAACAGGGAGGGTTTGGTTGGAAAAAAGAGACTCAAAAGAGCTGAGCACGTAATTGTGTTTCTAAATCGGGGTGTGTTCAGACTGCAATCAAGGCACTGGCTAAATCTGAGAGCTTTGGTTTGAACAACAAAGGGAAGAAAATAAAAGGTCTGGGGCAGACAGGGGCAGACAAGCTGGCCTTTTGTTACCCAAAAAACAGAAATAAATAGGCTCGCCAGGGGATTACAATCTTGAAGTAAAACAGTCTCAATTTACAAGTTGTTAATATGAGCTAATCTTGATGGCAGAGGTCCGAGCGGAGACCGCTGCTTCCCAGAAGTGAGGGGACTTGAATAGCTACAGCTGTGAATTACCTCGGTGCAGGGGGTACCAGCATGACTTCAGCCAGCTTACGGCACCATCAAGGCAGTGTCAGTGGCTCAGTAGGTAGCACACTCGCCTCTGAGGCTGGGAGATCAGAGGGCTGTGGGTTCAGTTCCCACATCTGGCACTTGGGTTAATATCCCAGTACTGACACTGTAATGCAGCATGAGAGGGGTGCTGCATTTCTGAGGTGCCGCCTTTCGGATGAGACATTAAACTGAGGTCCCATCTGCCTGGATTGGTGGTAGTTCAGGTGGATGTTAAAGATCCCATGGCACTTATCGAAAGAGTAGGGAATTTCCCGTGTCCGGCAATTTCCCTCATTCACTGAAAATTCCACCAATAGCTTAATCTGCTTCAAGGTCAGTTGGAATTCATCTGTATCCTCCTCCCCGGTCGTGCCTGAAAATAGGCAGGATTTGTCTAGTGCACTTACCCGGTCAACAAAAGCTAAATAAATAAAATAAAGACCTCGACTGGTAGCTGGCAAGCAGTGTCCTAAACAAGGAGAGCTACCACCAGAATAAAATAAACCATCAGTGTCTGCACCTACATGACAGTGGGCAACATGTCCCAACCATTGCATTGTATTACTGTGCTGTTTGTCCTGTAGGCCAGTGGGGGTGGGGGGTTTGTTCTGTTGTCTGGCAGCCTCCACTTTGCTCAGCCATGGTGCATGTTCCCGGACATGTGGGTGTCGACAGGGCCATTCCAGCCCTTCATGTGTGCTTGGGGTGGCTGTGTGGCCATGTTGTATTCCGCTGCAGCTTACATGCACAGGATTAGGGGGGGCATGCACTCAGGATTGGGAGGTGCCATGGAGGTGCCATACAGGTCGGTGCTGATGGGGTGCCTCATGCACATCTGAGGTGGGTAGGATAGAGGTGGTCAGGTGTAGAAGACTTCCTGGGATTGGACGGGTCATAGAGAGATGCCAGACATGTTTGGTTCCTGTCCCCAGGGTTTCCATGAGACTGAGTGGGTAGGCAGCCAAAAGGGCTGCACTGTCCACCAATCCTCTGAGGCAGTGCTTTGCAGTGCCAGGTCTATCAGAAATAAGACCGCAATTATTGTGAATCTGGTTTCTTGGGTCGATCTGGCATGCATTACGGAGACCTGGTTTGGGGAAAATGCTGGTCCGGTCTTAGAGGCTGCTGTCCCCCTCCGGGTACTCCGTTGTGCACTGCCCCAGAGTGAAACACAGGGGTGCGGGTCTGGCTATCTGTTTTAGAGCTGAGCTATGCTTGACTGTGCACCCAATGAGAACATCAAGTTATTTTGAATGTGTGGCCATCCGTGGTGGTCCAGGCGCAGGTTGCAGGATTCTCCTGATTTACCGCCCACCTGGGACAGCAGTAGAGTTCCTGCAGGAAGTAACTGATTTCATCGTCAGTAAACATTGGAGGCCCCCCAGCTGTTTGGTCCTGGGGGACTTCAATGTTTGGGCTGATGATGAGTCATCTAGGTTGGGTTACCACTTCCTCCAGATGATGATATCTCTGGGCCTGTAACAAGTGGTTACTACCATGACTCATCAGGGTGGTCACGTGTTGGACTTGGTCTTCTCATTGGTGCTTGATATTGATAACCTCAAGACTGATCGGGTCATTTGGTCCGATCACTGCATGGTGAAGTTCTTGCTCAGGGCACACCAGAAATCCCCCCCACTGCAGAGATGGTAAGCTATTGCCCTTTGAAGGGTTTGACCCTGGAGGGTTTTCTGGAGGTTGTGAACCTATCTAGTGTGGGCAGTGCATGCGGGGGTGTGGGTGAAGCAGTCACTGCCTTTAATAGGTCGATGGCAGGGGCACTCAACTCCCTTGCACCGGTCCGTGTATGACCCAGATCCTCTCACTTGAGGTCCCTGTGGTTTGATGAGGAGCTCAAGACATTGAAGATCAAGGGTTGGAAGTTGGAGTGCTGCAGGTGGAGGATTGGGCTGGAGATGGAAAGGCTGTTCCTGCGTACACACTACGGTGTGTACCAGGGTGCAATCAGCTGTAAGAAGACAGTGTTCCTGTCCAGGGGAGATTGCTGCCGGGAAGAACCAACCAGTTCTGCTTTTTCCAGACTGTGAACAGGCTGTTACACCCAGCTTGTCTACAGCCAAAAAAAAGTATTTTCTGAGGCTTTGTGCAATACATTTGCTCGGTTCTTTTCAGACAAGGTGTCTGCCATTAGGCAGGGAATTCCACCAGTGAGCCATAGTAAGGCTGACAGTGGTCACCTGGATTGTCGATGTGGCACTCCATCTGGTTGGGAGGAGTTTAAATCAGTGGAGGTGGCTGATGTCATTGAGGTGGCCTTGAGGCTGAAGCACACATATTGTGAACTGAACCCGGTGCTGACTCATTTCTTAATGGAATGTGTTGACACTGTTGGCCCTGTGTTCACCTTGATTGTCCAGTGCTTCTTGTCGGGGGGGGGGGATCTTCCCAGATGCCATGAAAGAGGCACTGGTGACACCTCTTCTGGAAAAACCATCGCAGGACCCTGACATCAAGGTGGATTACTGACCTGTCTCCAACCTGCCATTTCTGGGAAAGGTTGCTGAGAAGATTGTGGTGCAGCAGCTGGGAGAACACCTCGTGGCATCTGATACCTACGAGCTGCTCCAGTCTGGATTTTTGTGCCGGACACTGTACAGAAACTGCATTGGTTCGGGTGCATAATGATCTCCTCAGGGTGAGAGACTGAGAAAAGGGGACAACATAAAAACATAGAATTTGACAGCAGATAAGGACTGCTTGGCCCACCTAGTCTGCCCATTTCACTACCTAACAGATAAGCTGCAGATCCTAGTTAACCAAGAGCCTATTTCCTCCTACCCCCCCGAATTGCCTTATGTCTGTCCCATGAATTCTTAAATTCCCCACTTCAGGTAAGCTGTTCTGATCTCCATCGCTCTCTGAAAATACTTCATCACATTACCTCTGAGCCGTCCCCCTCTATCTTCAAATTGTGTCCCCTTGTCCTTGCACATCTCTTTTTTTGAAAGATGCTACCCTCTTGGACTTTGTTGATTCCCTTGAGGTATTTGAAAGTTTCTATCATGTCTCCCCTCTCCCTCCTTTTCTCGAGGTGATACATCTTAAGCTCCTTTATACTTTCTTCATATGTCTTCTTGTGCAGACCCTGCACCATTTTGGCTGCCTCCTCTGACAGCCTCCCTCTGACTATTTCTTTGTGAAGATGGGGTCTCCAGAACTGTATACAGTACTCCAGATGTGGTCTTACCAACTGTCTGTACAGAGGACAACAACTTATTGTTTTCTACTCATTCTCCTTGATCTTTCCTCAGCTTTTGACATTGTGGACCACTGTGTGCTGCTCGACTGCCTGAGGGAATTTTGTGGACTCGCCAGCACTGTTATCTGCTGGTTCTAGTCCTATCTGACAAACAGGAGGCAAGGGTGGTGATGGGAGTTCTCCTCCCCCGAGCCTTCTGTCTTGTAGAGTCCCTAAGGGTTTGATCTTGTCACCAATGCTGTTTGCCATCTATATGCTACCCCTGGGTAGGATCAATAGGAACTGCAGCTTGGAGTTTCATTATTTATTTATTTATTACATTTTGTTAACTGAGTAGGCCCACTGGGCCCCGAGGGTCCCTTTTTCAGGGACAACCCAAAGTTAGTTACATGTAGTGTGCACATACAGGCAGGTAATACAATAAAGGACATATCATACAGGATTACAATGACAGTATACAGTTTTCATGAAGGAGAGCAGTTGAGTACATCACATTTACAAAATACAATGGTGGTGGCAGATAGATGTAGGCACTAGCCGTCATTGAGTACGTATAAGAAATACAGTGTAGAATCGGTACAGGATTACAGTCTCCCTTTGCACAACACATTTGACACAATTCAACAGTGACTGTTTTATTCGATGATACTCAGTTGTACTTATCCTTTGCCCCTGGACATCCAATGCAGCGAAGTACTGAACAACTGCCTGGCTGAGATTAATGACTGGATGGCCTCTAGTTCATTGTGACTGAACTCCAATAAGACAGAGGTACCGGTAGTAGAGTCGAACAGGATGAGTGATAGGATGGCTTCTGGGCAGATATTGATTTAGTCTGATGTCTGTCCCACTGAAGGCCCTCCAGGGTGTACATCTTGGCATTGTTCTGGACAGCAGATTAACACTTGAAGGTGTTGCCTGTTGTCAGGGCTAGTTTCTTTCATCTTAGGAACATTGCTAGGATCAAACACCTGGTTCCACCACTGGACCTCCTACCTTGGTACATGCTTTCATGACATCTAGGATTGACTACTGTGATGTGCTCTACCTTGGGGTGTCTGGGGTACTTCTGTTGACTACAGCTGATGCAGAATGCATCTGGCAGGTTGTTGACGGACAGTCTCAATACTGTCACGTCACCCCACGACTGTGAACTGCACTGGCTGACTGTTTGATAGAGGGTGCTTCAAGGTGGGCTTGCTCACCTTTAAGACCCTCATGGACTGGGTCCTGGCTACCTGTTGGACTTTCTAACACCTGCTGCCTTGGTCCACTCCCTTTGAGCCTTCTCAAGGGGCCTCCTGTGATTCCCAGGATGAAGATGGAAACTGCACAAGAGCTTCTAATGTTGCCAGCCCCCACCTTTGGAAATTGCTTCTTCCATCAGTAAGGGAGGCCCCCTCAGCTGAGGGATTTAAAGCCTGTCTTAAAACTTATCTATTTAGCCGGGCATTCCTAGACATAGTATGGTAGTCTGGAAGTAGTATCAGCCATTTTAGATTTATTAGGGGTCTTCTGTTTAAATGCTGATATTGAGCCCTCATTTTATTGTGTTTTTAAGTATTTATTGAATGTTATTTTATGATGTCTTAATTGTTTGTATGTGATTGCATGGCACCCGGAGCCTCTGGAATTGAGCGTCAGAAAAATAAAATTTGCCTTGCCACAGAGCTTGTGGCACATGCGTTGGTTCCGTTGGGTACATGGCCATGGTTGTTGGGACATGCTATCCACCCCTGGGGTATCATCATGAGGGGTTGCTGTGCTCCACATTGTCACTGCACCAGCCTTACATGGTTCTCTTTCAGCCCATAGGTCCACGGAAGCACTCATTCTGGGACACCAGTCCTGAAGAGGGCAAGGGGCTCCTGAGAAAAACTGTGCAGCAGCAGCAGACATTGATAGAACAGTAGGCTGTCATCCTTGCCGAGGCAAGGAGGGTGTTCAGAATCTTAGAGGAGCATCTCCCTGCACCTGCACAGCTCCAGCCATCAGACCCTTAATGCCACTTCCCTTGTTTTGCACCCTTCCCTGTCTCCCACCCCCCACCTTTGTAGCTGATATGCAGTTGTGCTTTACAGTTTAGTGTTTTGCTAGTGTGGAATTCCACTTATTTTTATGATCCAGAAGCAAATGATTTGATATTTATGATGACCATGAGATTTGATAGTAGTTTAGTTGATTCAGTCTTCAGAAGCTCATGCCTCGAGCTTCAAATAGCGACTGCTGGTCCGGTGCTAGAGCACTTTGTTCTTGTTGTTACATCTATGTTGGTCCATTAAAAGGTATCAAATCATTTGCTTCTGGATCTATTCTGCAAGGACCAATACGGCAACTACTAAATCTAGATTTTCACATATGTTCATGTACATATTGGTTTCTCTCTTGCTATTTCTCCCCAGTTTAGTTTTATGTACATTGTGCAACTTGTTGCTGTTGTTGGCATTGTTGCATGCTAAATATACTTATTTCTGCTTTTGTGTATCTGTTCTGTGTTTTATTGGCTGCCTTCATAACATTCAGGCTGCTTTTCTTGTCTTTGGTTTTGGTTCTTGGCACATGTATGGTTTCATGCCATTGTCTTTGGTTGCTGGTTTGCCTTTTTGTACTCTCCAGTGCTGTATACACTTGTGTACACTTTCGGGGGGTGCACATCTTTGCATGCGCACCCAGTGGCCATTTGGTTCCTCTCTGCACTGTGCAGCTGCTGTTGCTGCTTGCAGTGCCTGCCTGCTATATTCAGAGTTGTCTTTGTTGCTATATTCAGTGCTGTCTTCTTTACCGGGCTGTTTTGCACTGCATTTACAGCCCTGTTTGCACGGCTTGCTTTGCATGCTATATTCAGCAGGTTTAGCCCTGGGGCTATTCTTATGAATATAGCATGCTAATGGTTCTGGGATAATTCAGCACACCATGCAGTGCTAATTTTGCCCCGGGGCTAAGTTTTGAATAACTTCCCCAAGTTCCATAAATTTAAGATCTGTTTGAATAGTACATTGCAAAGTTTGTATTAAGTTTGAATCTACATTTTTTAATTCTATTTTAGTAAAAATTTCTTTGAAATGTTCAATCCATGTTTCTTTAGGGATGTATACTACAAATGAGGGATGATATTCTTTGACACCTTTAGCTACCATCTTTCCAGGATAACCTGATACATTGCTGCCTATTGATTACATTGAAACTCTGTTTGTTTTAGTTTCAAGCCATTAATTGTATTGTTTTCTATATTTATTTAAGTTTGTAAAGTTTTCTCTTGAGGGATGTATTTTGGTCCATTTAATTAATTTGTTTAATTTCATCTTAGCCTTTTTATACTCATCGTCAAACCAATTGACAATATACTGATGATTTGTTTGTGAGTTATTATAAATATCTTTAATTTTTTCAGTTTATTGTTCCACTTTCTGTTCAATAATATATGGAGATTGTAAATGAGAGTTATTCAGGTGATTAAACTTTGTTGGCCAATTCTGAATTACATTTAGTAGTCCCAATCATTTAATCTCACCTTTCATTTTCCAGTACTGGAAAGTATAGCTAATGGACTAATATTTGTTTCATTAGAAAAGCCTTCATTACCAAATGTTACTTGTAGATATAGAGGGATGCAATCACTCTCAGGTCTCATTTTAATATGCAGATTAGTAAATAACCCATAGATATCAGGGTTACTTAATATAAAATCAATTAGACTCTGTCCATTTTATGAGAAGTAGGTGGTATTCCCTTCTAAATCACCTGGAATCCTTCCATTTAGTATCAATACAGCATTTTCCACCATCAGTCTCTGCAAATCCATCCATTTGTCATTATCCTGACTCTATCTAAATCTAAAATCTTCTAAAATCACTATATTATCATAATTAACAGTTCTTGCATTAAAATCACCAGCAATTAGAAGATTGCTATTTGGGAGCTTCTTGGAAATAAGATGACTATCATTATTTAAATTTGTCTTCTGATTACTATATCTCTTGATAGACCAACAATCTATCTGGCTTAACTAGTAGAATTTCTAAAGACATTAGAGACATTCTACCCACCCAATCCTGTGCAGCCCAATCTAAATGGAGTACAGCTCTGTCATGCAATATAACAGATTCTCAATGGAACAATTGCTGGACTTTTTGCCATAACATTTTTAAAGATACTCACAGTTTGCTTATCCAACTCAAAATTCTCCATCTCTAGTATAGAACACCATCAGTATTATATCATTTCGGCCTAATAAATAATGACCACTGCTGGAATTGCAACTCTTCAGGAGGTGACTCACCCATGTCCTATGGCCATGTAAACCTATTTACAAATTATGGCAATCAGTTTACCAAATTGTATCTAACATAGTAGGTTACAAATTCACCTTTGACCCTAAATATTTATTACTTGGTGTTATTAACCCACCAGTCAAATAGTATCCAAATTTCAACACAGATGGTTAAATATATTTTCTTACAAGTCAATTGACTTATTCTAATGCATTGGAAATGCCCAACTATTCCTAATATAAGTGACATCTTTAAAAGTTTAACCCAACAAGCATCTTTAGAGCGCTTTTCCTACTTTGTTAGTGACCGAATGCATGAATACAATTTGTGCTGGCAGACTTTTAACTTACTTACAGTTAGGATAACCTCATAATATATGTGTTGTTTACTTACCTAGGTATATCCTATTCAGTACCCACATTTTATACCGTCGTAGGATGATGTCTCTCTCCAACTAATTGTTTTTTATATTTATTATTATTGTTATATTGTTAAGCTTTTCCTTCCTTCACACACACATGCATATATTTACAACAATGTATATGGATATGAACTTTGTGTTAGTACAGGACTACATCCTTTCCTCCTCTGTCCTCAGATTTATTATTCCATTTTGGATTTGCACGCACAGTTCCTAGGATTCCCTTGGCAAATGCTGTACTAACTAATGCAAAATGTTGTAATGTCTTGTTTCTTAATATTGTTGTATCAATCCATATTTTGTTAAACTGTGCAACTGTATCTATATAATTATGTGTTTTAAAAACTAATAAAAGATTAACTGTAAAAATTATTTAAATTTGTCCATAAATGTTGGGAGGTATGTTTATGTGTAATTCTGATTCATAAACAGGGACCCAAAAGTTGCTGGTAAAACTATAGACAGGAGTTGATGCTAGCCATCCAGAGGATGGCAGACAAGGGTGAGGTAGTACTGGTTGGAGACTTCAATATTCCAGACGTGGACTGGAGCATCCCAGCAGCAGCATCAACTAGGAGCAGATTTATCCTGGACTCCTTCAGGGTGCCTTCCTCAAGCAACTGGTCATGGAACCAACTCAGCAGAAGGCAATACTGGACCTTGTGCTCACAAACAGGGACAGTGTGATGGGGGTAAGAGTGGGGAGCACCTGGGAACAGTGACCACCAGTCACTGTGGTTTGAAATCACAGAAAGAGCAGAACCAAACCACACAAAAACACGATTCTGGATTTTAGAGAGGCAAACTTTGAGAAATGGGGAGATACTTGAAAGAGGCATTAAGGGAATGGGCAGGAATCAGGGTTGAGGAACAGTGGGAAGTATTTAAAATAGGGATTACAAGAGCAACAGAATTATGTATTACGAGGTTAGCAAGAGGAAAAGGAAGAGGAGACCATTATGGTTTTCCAAAAGGTAGCAAAGAAAGTGAAAGCCAAAAAGATTACATTCAGGCAATACAAAAAGACACAGGCAGAAGGGATAGGGAGAAGTACCAGGAGAAGCAAAGGGAGGCAAGGAGGTCAGTAAGGGAAGCCAAAGCTCAGACAGAAGAACACATTGCAAAATCAGTGGGTAGAGGGACAAACCTTTACAGGTACATATGAAAAAGAAAGGCAAAGGGAGGGATAGTGAGACTGAAGGGGAGGATGGGGCTTGTGGAGGATGACAACAGTAAAGCTGACATATTGAACAGGTATTTTGCTCAGTCTTTACTGAGGAAGAGGAGGGTAATGGGTCTGAATGGAGTACAAGGGTGAGAATGGTGCAGAATGGACACAAGTCCCTTTACACGAGAAAGGGTCCTGAAGGAACTGGAAGTAATAAGAGTTGATAAAGCAATGGGGCCAGATGGGTGCACCCCAGGGTCCTTAAAGAACTAAGAGAGGTAGTGGCTGAACCTCTGCTATCCTGTTTAGCCGATCACTAGAAACAGGGAGGTACCCAAAGACTGAGGATAGCAGATGTAGTCCCCTTATACAAAAGTGGGAACAAAGAGGAAGCGGGAACTACAGACCAGTCAGCCTCACCTCGTAGTGGGGAAGATCATGGAAGCACTACTGAAGGAGAGATTGGTGGAACATCTGGTTGTCAATGGACTACAGGACCCAAGGCAGCATGGTTTCACCAGGGGAAGGTCGTCAGACCAACCTCATTGAATTTTTGACTGGGTGACTAGGAGGTGGATCAGGGAGGGCAGTGGACATGGCCTATCTGGACTTCAGCAAGGCCTTTGACACTGTGTCACATAGAAGACTATTGCACAAACTGGGGAATATGGGTGTAGGCAGGACAGTAGTGCGTAGGTAGGTAACTGGCTGGGCAGCAGGACACAGAGGTGGTGGTAAATGGCTGTCACTCCACAGAGGGAAGAGTGACCAGTGGGGTACCACAGGGATCAGTGCTGGGACCGGTACTATTCAATATCTTCATCAGTGACATTGCGCAGGACCTAGAAGACAGAATTTCACTGTTCGCTGATGACACAAAGCTCTGTAACAGAGTAGACACACCAGAGGGTGTAGACAGAATGAGAAGGGACCTGCAGAAACTTGAAGAATGGTCAGGGGTTTGGCAGTTGAAATTCAATGCAAGGAAGTGCAAGATAATGCATATGGAGGCAAAACCCTGGCACAATATATCAGTTGGGGGTGAGGATATAGCATGCACCAAGCAGGAAAGGGATCTTGGAGTTATCATCTCTGATGACCCCAAGGTAGGGAAACAGTGTGACAAGGCAGCAGGTAAAGCAAATAGGATGCTGGGATGGCAGGCAGGGCATCACCAGCAGGAAAAGGAGGTCATAATTCCACTATACAAGACACTAGTGAGGCCGCACCTGGAGTACACTGTGCAGTTCTGGAGACCTTACTCACGTAAGAACATAGACAGGGTAGAGAAAGTTCAGAGGAGGGCAACAAAGATGGTGCATGGATTGCATCACAAGTCCTATGAGGACAGGTTGAAGGCACTGAACTTGTACTCCCTGGAGGAGAGGAGGGAGAGAGGGGATATGATAGAGACATACAAGTATCTTACAGGGAGGAACAGGGTGCAGGAATGCACTATTTTTAAGCAAAAAGATGTTCCAGGACTAGAGGGCATGGGATGAAGTTGGAGGGAGGACGATTCAGAGGAAACGTGAGGAAGAATTGCTTCACAGAACGGGTGGTGGACAAGTGGAACACCCTGCCAGAGGAAGTGGTGGGGGCTGAAACAATCACGGGATTTAAGAATGCATGGGATAGACATAAAGGAATTCTGGAGGTCAGGGTTAAGGGGCAACAGACTTCCTGGAAAACATAAACTGAACTTACAAACTTAAATGGGCAGACTGGGTGGGCCCATGAGGCCTTATCTGCCGACACTGTCTATGTATCTATGTATCAGTTTAACTGCTCCCTCTGTGCAAAATTCTGGAAAGCCTAATCAAAGATATTATTACTCTACATTAGTTACACCTAACGAAGAACAACATGGTTTTAAAAAGGACGTAGTTGCTTAACTAATTTATTGTGTTTTATGAGGATGTCAGTTTGCAGCTTGATAATAAATTACCATATGATGTAATATATATTGACTTTAGTAAGGCTTTCAACCTTCTTCCTCACTGGGTATTATTGCAAAGCTAGCCTCCATAAATATGGCTCCAGTTATTGTCAGATGGATATCTAGTTGGCTGATTGGTAGAACTCAGCAGGTTCTGATTAATGGACAATTGTCTAAAATGGGTTACATTACTAGCGGTGTACCACAGGGCTCAGTTTTGGGCTCTAGCTTATTTCAATTGTTTGATATCACAGCTTGTTGTTTTCCTAATTCCATTAAATATGGTGACAACATTAAAATTGAGGCTATGTTCAACACCAGAGCAGATTGCAGCCATTCAAACTGACTTGATTACCATCTCTAAATGGATTAATCAATGGGGAATGAAACTTAATCATAACAAATGTAAGGTTATGCATTTTGGAGTTGCTAATATATTCCATCCATACATTCTGGACAACAAGGTGATGAATAATACAAATAAAGAGAAAGATCTGGGAGTATTAGTAACAGAAGATTTTTGGTCTGACTCACAGATCAATGCCATGATACTGAAAGTGAATGGGGTCATCTGTCCATTTTAAGGAATATCAAATCAAGGGACAAATATGTATTACTGCTACTATACAGAGCCTATGATCGTCCGCATTTGGACTTTTCTTCCCCATTATGGTGCCCTTTCAGGAAGTATGACATTTATGTCTTGAGAACATTCAAAGATGTTTCACTAAGTATGTTAAAGGGTTACAACATATATCATATGACTCTAGATTAATTATATTAAATGTAATGCTTCCTACAACAAGAAGGTTAAGAGGTATCTTCTTCTTATGTTTGACATTATACAGGACCCATATTAATTAACTAATCTTGGTTTACATTTAAAGAGGACACCTTTAATCTTAGAGGTCACCCACTTCAATTAAAACTTAGGAAATATAATCTAATGCCTAGAAAATTCTTTTTCACCTTACATATTGTAAAACCTTGGAATAGTCTACCTATGGAACTTATTTCCAGTAATTCTAAGCATATGTTTAAATCTCACCTGGACAAGTTAATACTATCAGATTTTAACCTTTGTTATTATTAAATACAAGGAAGCATCTATGGGCCTCATGGCTCTTTAGCTTCTTCTCCACCTTAGCATGAACCTTAGTTTTTGTTTTTGGGAGTATACAGACATTGATGATAATGAATGGGAGATTATGTTATAATGGTTTACCTACCACGCTGTGACATCCAACTGCCCGACAATCCTGGCAGGAAAGGCACAATGCCGAGTGTAGCATTGTACTGTCGGGATGCTGGTGTATTTTCTTTGGGGGGGCTGTGTCCCTGAACCCCCTTGTGGGGGCTGTGCCCCCACACACCCCGGTCTCTAAGTATACAACTCTTAGTGAGAGTTGTCTCAGGGAGGGGCCAAAACACCAGGAGATGCACTGCCAGTGTCTATGGGGACCATCACAGTGACCGCGTTTTCTTGAATCTGTTGCTGTGATGGCCATCACTGTGGTGGTGTTGATGTGCAGCTGACAGACCTTTCACAATATACTCAGCATAATATAATCTGCAGTTATTTTAACTGTATCCAAAATTATAATTAATAATAATTTCTGTTTTGATTTTTACATAAATAGCCAATCCCGCTGTTGAACTCCCAGATTTCTTATTTTTAACTGCCGGGGAGCAGATTAAATGGAAACCATTTATATCAATAGGTTCAAGAGCCCGTGTTTCTTGAAATAATAGTAAGTCAGACTTAAAAATAAATGTACACCATTCTAAATCATTCATCTTTCTAGCTAGGCCTGCTGCATTCCATGAAAGAAAATTAGCATTTGACAGTACTTCAGTCTTTGTGTTATTCACAGCAGTCTCCACATCTTCAATATACAGTCAGTCTTGATTAACATGCTGGTTTTGGCCTTCCCTAATATCCATTAGATCATTCATGTCATCCAGAAGTATGCCTGCCTGGTCTAATTTACATGCACTCATTTTTAACTGTTCGAAACTTTCCACCAATATACAATTGAAATTAATTTGAGTTTCATTGTCAACAGAAAATACTCATTATATTTTGCCTATATTTTGCCTGTTACAATCCAATTTCAGGCATGTTGTAAGAAATGCTAATACACATGTCGTTAAAATAGCCTCATTTCCATCCTGAAAGTGATTAATCTCCAAAACTGATAATGATAAGTCTCTCTCTCATTTATTCACCTGAGGTCCCAGTTCATCTATCTCAAATTGCCATTTTTTTTTGCTCCTCCCATGGAGCCCCTGGCCAGCCACTTTTTTGGACTACCAGTGCCCCCACAGCCATCCTGCTGCCCCCACAACCACCTACTGCTCCCTGAGTGACAAAACATAACCCTTTATCAGATGGGCCCCCTCCCCATGGAAGAGAAGTGTCCAGAGGCACAACTACTTAGCCATGGGATCAGCAGTGGGGTGGTCAGCATGGGGCTATTCCAGGTTTTGTGGTGTGCTGGGAACCAATGGCCATCATCTGGTCATCTAGGGGGCATTTTCACTTTTTCTGGCCTGCCCACTCAACCCTGATTGGGCCTGTGGGAGCAGCGACCTGCAGCAGAGAGGTGTGGGTAGCATGTCAATGCTGCACACATCCCCAGCCCATCTCCAATCTGCCTGCAGGTGCCAAGGCCCTGACCACACCCTGGGGGTTAAGCGTCCAATGGATGCTTGTGAAATCTCTCCTGCCAGTCTCTGCTCCTGGTACCTGGGCTTGGGGTGTGAACCCGGGTTGCCAGCATGCCATGCAAACCCTTTTGCTCAGCGCCAGGAGCTGGCCAAACTGCCATTTTAACATGAAGAGAATAAGGGCAAAATTCATTTAGTCCAGCCCTTCTCCTGTATATATCTTAGGAGGGACATAGCTAGCAATAGTTCACCAAGTTACAGGAGATAAAATGTTAAGGCCTAGATATTTCAGTCTAGAGCATTAGTTCTTAGACTTTGTCACAATGAGCCTCCCCAAATCCATGGAAAAGATTTTGAGCCTCCCCCAAAAACTGAAATAATCTTGGGCCTCCCCAATGAAAAATAACATGCTGTACTTTGTGCAGTACACCATGAATAAATTGAAACCCCTTTGAGTACTTGGCTCACATTCAGTTCTTTGTCTTATACTGATGTGGAACCTTTGAAAAAATAACTCTTATGCTCACAGGTGTTATCTGAATAACAAATAAATAAAATAAACACATATTATTATTCAGTTTATTGTAACCCCCCAAGCCAGCCTACTTGCTCCACTATTTTCATTCTTGAATCATTGTTACCCTTTGTTGCTGTACCTTCATGGGTCAGACTACTTTCTCTGTTTCCTTTCTATATGAAATAACCTTCCTACATACTTTGCCTCTCCCCCTCCTTCCCTGCTCCTAAGCAACTTCTCAGGGATTACTTTGCTCCTTCTTGCTATTGCTCTTAGCACTTCTCTGCTCAACTCTTGTATTTGGGCTGTTCTGCCATCAGTCTACAAATTGATCAGTTACCACCACTCATTATTAGTTTATTGTTCATATTTGTTTGCACTATTGTTCACTGTGTATTTCTTGATTGTTTTGCAGTTACCTTTTGAAATGTATTCACTACCTACCCTTCCCCGGGTACACCTGAAATGAGCCTGGGCTCATTCACCTTCCCTTGTCACCTATTAGAAAATAAATACATAAAATTCACCTACTATTATCCTCTTTCAGTTTGCTTCATCTCTTCACACAAAATAAATAAAACTCAAAATTTAAATACTGTACTTTTTCAGACTTGCTTGAGCCTCCCCTGGAACAGATTGGGGCCTCACCATTTGAGAACCCCTGGTCTAGAGTGTTTAGCCCAAATTCCCTTAGCAGTTCACATTTCAGGTACCAGTACTTAGACTTGTGAGGATGAATCTTCAGTGTCCCTAAATACCATCAGTACTTTGTTTTTTGTTTGAGAACTAGTTAATTCTGCATTAAATAAATGCACTATAAGCTCCTTCAAGGATTCTGAGGCTTCATTTAGGTGCAAGAACAGGCCTCAATTCTCAAGCAACCTAATTCTCTTTATTCTTAGAGTTTCAACATTTGTTCCTAAAGGTGAGAGATTGTTATTTTGACTTACATAGGAATAAATCTTCAACTAATTCTTTCAGTGGTTCCTTCTTGTAATTTTTCCCAGCTGCACATTTCTTTTGCCATTTTTAATTTTTTTTTATTTTATTACTATCACGGGTTCTATTGGTATTGGGATTACTTGAATTTCATTATTTGTCATCGATTGCTTCTTTGGTGCATTTCCTGAAACCAAGTTTTTCTTTTTTCTTATTTTTAGTGTTCTTTCTTTTCCCTTATTCTGTTTCAGCAACCTCTGTTTTGTGTTGTCTTTTCCCCCTAGGAGTTTCAGGGATATGTATTGTAGAAAATGTCCATTTCTGTGGAATAATTTGTTGTTCAATGTCTACAATTTTAGTTTCTAAATCATTTATCCAGTTAAAGATCTGATTAGTAAATCAATCCAATTTATTCCTTAGATCATTGAGGGCCTCCACCAATACAATATCATCTGTTACTGGATGGGCTAGGGCTTTTATTGCATATTTGGAAAGTGTATTTGGGCACTGAGCCAGAAAATCAGCATCTAGTTCAATCTGTTCCACTTCAGCATCCAATTTCTGCAATACTAAGTTAGGGGAGCCCGCTAATATGGACGGGCTATCTAGTATCTACTCTTTAGGAAGAAAAGTTCCTCCTTATTGGCTACTTCCATAGATATAAGCAAAGTGTTTGACTCACTAGAATGGAATTACTTGTATAGTGTATTGGAAGCCAACAGATTTGGCCCTGATATTATAAAGTGGATTCAAACTCTCTATGCTTACCTCAAAGCTTGTGTAATTACAGTATGAATGGACTATGATCCATTCCCTGCCTGCTTTACAGAGACTCCAGACAAGGCTGCCCCCTCTTTCCTTTGCTTTTTGTCCTTGCCATAGAACCCCTAATTAGGGGACTCATGTGATCCAACAGAATTAATGTAGTCCAAATGGGTAATTACACTAACAAAGTCAGCTTTTGTGGATGTCAGTCTCCTGATGTTATCACAATCTGTATTTTCGTTACAAAATGTCAAGCCTGTATTGCAAGACTTTGGTGAAATCCTGGGCCTCTTTGTAAACTGGTCCAGAACAAAAGATGTAATGCTATCCCCTTCTACTTCCGAGAGCGTCAGATTAAAAGAAATGCCAGACATCACTTGGCCCTCTGATGGGCTAACTTAATTGAGGATCAATATTTTTAACTCTGTAGGCAAAATCCTTAATCATAGCATGTCATGAATCTTAAATGATTTAAAATTAGACTTAGATAAAAGGGCTAAATTACTCCTCTCCCTTTGGGGGAAAATAAACTCAATAAAAATTATTTTTGCACCTTAATTGTTTTACTTCATGAATAATATCACTGCGTGTATACCTACTGTATGGTTTAATAAAATTGAGAGTATTATGTCCTCTTTCTTGTGGGAAGAGAAACCCATGAGATTATTTAAGCTCAAACTTAGAGTACCGACAAAAAAGGGTGGTTTTGCTCTTCCATGGTGGCAAGGTTATTCCTGGGCATACAAACTTAAACAAATTGCTAACTGGTTTTAAAACAAGATACTTTTTTGCACCTCTATGGGTTGATTTAGAATAAGAACTTGTTGCCTCTTAAATTTACCTGACCTATTTTTTTCATACTCCCGCACATTTAACAAGTCATCCAACACTCCAGATTTCAGTAAAGGTGTGTAAACCATGTCTGCAAAAAATTCAGTCATCTCAAAAAGGCTGAATCTGTACCCTTGAAGTTTATGCCTTTATGGGGCAATACACTAATAACAGAAGATAACAAATGCCTCAAGGATACAGGCTGAAGGAACAAGGGTATTAAAGTTATTGGTGATTTACTAGATAAGCACAATAGATTACTGTTTTTTGAGGAGTTCCAAGCTAAGTTTTCTTTAAGTAGATCTGATTTCTGCCATTATTTGCAAATAAGAACCTTTCTTTCCAGCAGATTTTTGGATGCAAATTATATAGTTCATATCTCAGTAGCTTGGGATTCCCTTTTTAAAATTATCCACCTCCAAAAAGGTTTCAGTCTAATGTATACATTTTGAAATAAGGTGGACAATCCTATTACTGCCCACGGTGGAACTAAATGGCAGTCAGATTTGGGTTTAACAATTCCTGTAGATCTATGGGAGAAAACTTGGGAAAATGCTTCTAAAGCATGCAGGGACATAGAGGGAAGACTGATACAGTTTACAATTCTTCACTACTTTTATTACTTCCCGTGACAGTTATTTAGTTTAATCCTGTTACCTAATGACAGCTGTTGGAGATGTGGGGAAGCTGATGCAGACCTCGCACATTTATGTTGGAGCTGCAAACAAGTCCTATCTTGCTGGAAGCAAAATCACACTATTTGTTAAACTATTGTAGGCTCACCCTTACCCTTGTCACCTATGGCATTTGTCCTTGGGATTGTGCCAATTTTCCCAGGTATGACCAGTCAGGAGAAATATGGATTTTAGTTGCTGCTCTGGCCTTCAAAACGCTTCTTCTGCAGAACTGGAAAGAAACCCAAATTGCTTCTACCCAACAATAGTTAAATTTTCTTATAGAAATGGAGGGGGAACCAGGAACCTAGGTGAGAGGTTTAAATGCTTCATTGGCAAGCATTTAAACTAGCCAAGGGGAGACACTGAAAGGAGCAGGAAATCCCAGCCTCCTCCACAAAACATGGTAATTAGTGAGGTAAAGACCAAGGTAGAGAAGTCATTGGGGAGCAGAACAGAAGTAAATGTAAAAAAAGGCAAAGGCAGTAAGGACAGGAATGAGGATAAAAGGGGTAAGGCCATCAAAAAGTGGAGGGTGATGAGTACCAATGCCTGTAGTCTGTGTAACAAGCTCCCTGAACTAGTGGCCTTGATGGAAGAGGGTTGCCTGGATATTGTGGCAGTCACAGAAACTTAGTACACAGAGAACCATGACTGGGATGTCAACATACCAGGATACACAATCTACAGGAGGGACAGGGAGGGTAAAAGAGGAGGAGGAGTAGCTCTCTATGTAAAGGAAGGGATCAAAGCAACAGAACTAAAGAGTAAACGGGGAGCAGATGAGACACTCTGGGTCACCCTGGAGACAGGAAATGGCACTACAATCCGCATGGGGGTTGTATACAGACTCCCATCTCAGGGGGAGGGAATGGACAAGGAAATGATAGAAGGCTTCCTTAGAATGGCAGAAAAAGGGGAGATATTATTGATGGGGGACCTGAATATGACAGATGTTAACTGGAGCACCTTTGCTGCAGGCACATCCAAGAGCTGGGTCATTCTTGATGCCCTACAGGGGGCATGCCTCAGGCAGCTAGTATAGGAACCCACTCAGGAGAGAGCAATTTTAGACCTGGTACTCTCAAATGGGGATGGAGAAAGAATCTCAGATTTAGAAGTGGGTAGCCATCTGGGAACAAGTGACCACCAAACAGTGTGGTTCATGATAAACACAGCCATACAAAAGCAAGAATATTGGACTTTAGGAGGGATGACTTTGGGAAAATGAGTGAGTGCCTCAGAAAAGCACTAGCAAATGGGCAAGAAGGAGGGGTGGAGGAACAATGGGGAGTAATCAAAACAGCCATCACAGAGGCAACAAGCCTTTGTGTAAAGCAAATCAACAAAATACAATGAAGGAAAAACCACTATGGTTCTCAAAAGAGGTGGCAGGGAAGGTTAAGGAGAAAAGGATAGCATTCAGGAAATATAAGGAAATACAGAAGGAGCAGGACAGAGAACTTTATCAGTTAAAGCAGAAAGAGGCTGGGAAGGCAGTCAGAATAGCAAAGGCCCAAACCGAGGAAAGGATAGCCAACTCTGTTAAGAAGGGGGATAAGACCTTTTATGGGTACATTAGGGAGCAAAGAAAGACCAAAGGAGGGATACTGAGGCTTAATAAAGGGGAGGGAATGTGGGCAGAGGGTGACAGTGAAAAGCAGGGATACTGAACGAATATTTCTGCTGTAGTTCAGAACTAATTGAGAATTATTATCGCTGATCACTCTCTTAACAAATCATGGGAGGATGGGGTGGTACTTGAGGACTGGAGAGGAGATGTGATTGTTTCTTCAAAAGTGGGAGCAGGACAGAGGTAGGAAACTACAGACCAGTTAGTTTGACCTCAGTGGTAGGGAAAATGATGGAATCACTTCTGAAGGAAAGAATTGTTGAGTACCTAGAGGCCAGTAGGGTACAGGACCAAGGCAGCATGGATTCATGATGGGAAGGTTGTGTCAGATGAATCTCATAGATTTCTTTGACTGGGTGACCAAAGTAGTAGACCAGGGAGGGGCTGTGGACATGGCTTACCTAGATTTTTGCAAGGCATTTGATACAGTCCCACACAAAAGATTAATACACAAGTTAGCCAGCCTTGGAGTGGGTCCCAGGGTGGTAGCTTGGATTAAAAATTGGCTAGACAACAGGACACAAAGGGTAGTAGTAAATGGAGTCCACAGTGAAGAAAGGAGGGTTACTAGTGGGGTACCGCAGGGTTCAGTACTGGGACCAGTCCTTTTTAATGTCTTTATAAGTGACATTGCAGAGGAACTGGAAGGAAAAGTATGTCTCTTTGCAGACGACACGAAGATCTGCAACAGGGCTGATGCACCAGATGGAGTGGAAAGGATGAGAAGGGACTTGGCAAGGTTGGAGGTATGGTCAAATGTATGGCAGCTCAGATTCAATGCAAAGAAGTGCAAGGTAATGCACCTGGGAAACAAAAACCCAGGGGAAGCGTACACAATAGGGGGGTGAGATACTGACAACAGTAAAATGGAAAGGGACCTGGGGTAATTATGTCAGATGACCTAACGGTGGGCAAACAATGTGAGAAGGCAGTAAGGAAGGCTGGGGGATACTGGGATGTATAGGGAGAAGCATCAATAGTAGAAAACAAGAAGTTGTTATCCCTCTGTACAGACAGTTGGTGAGACCCCATCTGAGTACTGTGAGCAGTTCTGAGACCCCATCTCCGCAAATACATAGACAGAGTGGAGGCTGTCCAGAGGAGTGAAACCAAAATGGTGCAGGGTCTGTACCAGAAGACATATGAAGAAAGACTAAAGGAGCTTAGTATGTATACCCTTGAGGAAAGGAGGGAGAGAGGGGGCATGATAGAAACTTTTAAGTACCCAAGGGACTCAACAAAGTCCAACAGGGTGGCATCTTTCAGAAAAAGAGATGTGCAAGAACAAGGGGGCACAATTTGAAGATAGAGGGGAATGGCTCAGAGGTAATGTGAGGAAGTATTTTTTCACAGAGAGGGTTGTGTATGCATGGATCAGCCTCCCTGAGGAGGTCGTGGAGTCAAGAACAGTGGGGGAATTCAAGAATGCATGGGACAGACATAAGGCAGTCCTAGTGGTGGGTAGTTGGTTAACTAGGATCCGCAGCTTATCTGTTAGGTAGGAAAATAGGCAGACTAGGTGGGCCAAGTGGTCCTTATCCGCTGTCAAATTCTATGTTTCTATGTTTCTGTGTTAACAACTAAGAAGTTAGTTATTCATTACTTAACAAAATGGGTATGTTTGAAAAGGTATGAGGACCTTTTTAGCCTTTTGTTCATATGATGAGGAAGAATATTAACATAGAGCTTTTATTAACATATAATTTCTATAGTGTAGTTTGTTGTTCTGATGTCTTAATTGTACCTAGAATTCAATTTATAGCAAAATATTTTTACTATTGCAATTTCATATCTTTACTAGCACTTTGCACCTTAATTTCTGGTGCAAAGCCTTGCTAGTTGTTCATTGGATGTGTGTTTTTCATTACTATATATGTTGGATCAACTTGTTAAGGATGTTTAAGCGATTGATGTACAGTAATTAATATAAATTTCAATCAAATTTAAACAATAAATTAAAAAAAGGAAGAAAATCAGATAGGTCATTAGATAATTCAAGCAGATTAAAGAGCTCCAGTTTAGTTTCCTGAGTTCTGTGCAACAAATGTAAATTACTTTTATCTTTCTCAGCAGGACAAAACTTCCTGCTCTGTCCTAAGGCCGTGCTTAGGGACCTTTAGTTCTAAGCTGTTGGAAGTCTTAATGGGAAAAGAGTCCATGATGTCTTTTTGGGGAGGGAGTGATCTATATTTTATCACCTTTTTTCTTTTCTCTTTTCCTATTAAAGGGGTGTTATTTCCAAGATCTACAAACCTTTACCTTCTTGGTTATCCTTCAGTTTACATTTCTGTACATGACAACTCTCATTTAAATTTAGTCCAGTAACAGAATCTTTTGAGTCTGTTTAACCACTTCAGCATAAGATTTTCATTTTGTTTTGTTTCAGCTGGAGTTCATGTGGTTATTTGAAGTTGTTCATTGAAAATACTCCCGTTTCCCTGTTTTCACTTAGGGAAAACCACTTTACCACTTCTAGTATTCCTCATACAGTGATTATTATCAATTGATACCAGCTAATAATCAGGATTACAATCTTAAAGATGGTATCAATACAATTTCTTGACAGACAATAAATGATTCTTCTCAAGATCCCACTTATATATTCCAAATACTGTTCCTTAAAAAGTAAATTCAACAGAATTCACCAAGTCCTATGACAAACAAAAGAGAGTCCACTTTATAGATGCAAGCTCCAGTGTGCTTCAGAGGCAAGAGAACAGGTACAAATTGGGTCAGTACTTACATTGGTTCACAAAGGGTGCTTCTATTGGAGCACTGTTGTTTAGGGACAGTGGGTACAAATGCTTGCAGTGGGTATGCTGGAGAAGGTGCAGGGCAGAGGCTCATTCAGCCAATGACTTGGTCTCTTGTGCTGCTGCAGGAAGAGGCTGAGTAGATGGAGCAGCTATAGGAGATGGCAGGGAAGAGTCAGTCTCAGCAGCAGGTTCAGGTCCCATCACCTACCAAAGAGGGTCAAATCTGTTCTGCATAGACAAAGAAGTCTGTACTGTAAGGCTACTAGAGGAGCCTGAAGAGGAGGATTAATGTTGGCAGCTTCTAGATCAGTTGGCAGGCCTTGCAGTGTCCAAATGTACCTCTGCTTTATATCTCTTGCAGCTCTGGCACCTGCACAGCTAGATCCACTGCAAGTCATCATTTTGAACTTGGGTGTTGCAACTTATTCCTTCTACCCAGAGCTAATGAGTCCTTGTCGGTACTTAGCTGCCTTTGTGGGGGTATATTACAGTATATGGAGATGCAGGAAATTTGTAGCCCTGCCACTCCCTTGTAATGAATTATTCAGCTGTATCTGAGTATGAAACTGATAGCCCTTACATGTTCTCTTACAGTAACTGTGCTGGGTAGCAGAGGCAGATGTAGCACCAAGGGGATTTCATTTGACTGGGGCACATGCTCTGTGCCAGTGGGACAGTTCAGTGGAAATGTCTTGGTAGAATGACAGCTTGTGCCCTTTCCAGCAGACTGTGCCATATTCCCTTGCCATCCATAGGATACTTTCTTTGACAGGGTACCAGAACAGCTTTAGCAGGATTGGTCATGAGTGGTCTCAAGGTTTAGGTCATGGGCAAGGAACAATGCACCCTCTCAGTCTCTAGAGGGGGGCCATTAGGGACATTGAGAACATTTGGGATCAGTTCTTGTTGGAGCAGAATAAGATCATTCTCTTCAGCTACCTTGGGCATGTCATGGAATGCATGTTATGTTTGCCTTGTGCTGTTCTTTAAATCATCCACTTTAATGACCAGGTACTTAATTGTCCTGTCCTGCTTGTGGAGTACAGTGTATCACCTCTGTCCATGTAGCAGAGGGACAACATACCACAGCTGTGTGTACAGCAATGGAAGAAGGGATGAGTATTAGAAAATCCAGCTAGAAAACAAACATGTCCCATAACCTATATCCCATCTACAGTATATGCCAGCCTTTTCATATGCATTCCTGTGATTTCACTTACTGCCATCGACACCGCTCATGTTGTACATTTTGTACCTGCCTCAGTATGTAGGTAGATGTCCCTCCCCTCTGTTCCACTTCAAATGAGGGCAATCCATGTGTCATGCTTCAATTGTCATGGGAATCATGGGGCCTACAGTCTAGAAATGGAATGGGTCTGTACCGCTAAACAAGTGATGGAGCAGCGCCTAAGAATTGCATAACTTATGTGTATCGGTTACATCCTGTCATGTGTTCTCACACTGCTAAATGTAGCTTTAAATAGTCATTGCTCATATTGTTCCCCAGCAATGTAGTGACTCCCATGACAGCATGTCAGGTGTGCAGAACTGTGTCATTGTTAGTGGGCTTGCTGGGGTAATGAAAAGTGATTGTCTGAACAGATTCTTCTATCCTCTGAGATGACAGTGTGGTTATACATGTCCTCAATGGACATAAACTAGTGTAAACTGATTGACAGCAAAGGTCTTTACATATGGGTAAGTCATGTACTGTAATAACCCATGGCTGAGGAAAGGAATTTATAAAAAAAATAAACAGTAGTTTACCATATTTAAATAAAGCAATAATGCATAACAGGGTGTGGGTCATTGAGAATTTACCCATGCCTCATGTGGTGTGTCCTGAGGTGCAGCCAAGTGACCTAAATACTTGAGAAGTGGGTAAGCCCTAAATTACCCATGTCCTGGGTAGCCTTATTGTGATTATACAAAAGACCCATGTGAAAAATAAATGTAAAAAATGTTTAATTATGTTTTCATAAATATCCTTACTCAGCTGTGGGTTATTGCAGGATTTAAACACTGATTAACTCATTACCTCCAATAGCTTCTTAACAAGTCAGAACTATCCATTGTTTACCTGACACAAAATGGCTGCCCAGGGTATAATCAGTTAAGACCTTCACTGAACAATTAGGGTGCATTTTTTCTTATTTCAATTTTATTATGAGCATTAAGACATCAGCTGGACAACAACGATCTGGTGAAGAAGTTGGCAGAGATAGTGAAGTGGAACTTCCATAAACTGGGGAACAGACAGGCGGCACACTCAGCCTCCCTGGCCTTTTTTAAAGTCCTCCCTGTGTGAGGCAGGAGTGAAACAGGATAGGATAAGGAGTGAGGTAACTGAAGAACTTAATGGGGGGCTAATGGATGATGTCAGCAGAAAGGGTATCACTCTGTGGGTCATTGGGGGAGACTTCTTGTACAGGAGATTCATCAAGGGTGATGGATTTCATCTGACAAGAGAGAGGGCCTGTGCACGGGGGTAGAAGTTTGACACAATATAACTGGCTGTGGGGGAGAATGAGTCGAGGAGAACCTTGATGGCTTGTAAAACAAAAGGAATTCTAGCTAGTACATCCCACATCTGAGAGCTTGTAGCAGCACAGTGGGTACAAGAAGAGCTGTGGCCCTAACTTAACTAGGTGAGGGAGCACTAGAAAAGGGGAAATCAATGTAGGCAATCACCAAGGAAAACATGAAGAAGAAAGGGCAAGGAAAACTCAAAGGTAGTAGTAAAGTAGGGTTTGGCATCTGATGGAAGGGGGCATGTCTTTATGCCAGCTTAGGTAACAAAATCAGCAAGCTCCAAGTGCTGATGGCAGACACTGAGATGAACCTTCTGTCCATCACAGAACCATGGGCGTTGTAAACTAATGGCTAGGAAATAATGGTTCCTGAGTACTCATTGTTCAGGAGGGATACAGGAACAGGTAGAGGGGAGGAGCAGCCATTTATGTCAAGGATGGCATTGAGGTGGCAGAAGATGGGTGCATCTGGGATAGTAAGGGAGGAACAGAGTCACTGTGAGTGCAACCCAAATCAGAGTCAGGCAAAAACTGTGCTTGGGTGATATATAGAACTTCAGGGAGAGAGAGAGAGAGCTCAGGAAAGAACCTGAAAGAGAGTGGAAAGGGGAATTAGTGGTGGTGGGTGATTTGACCTACCAGACTTCAACTGGGATGTTCCAGTGGACAGTAGCACCAGATGTCAGGTCTTGCTGGATGCCTTCCAGAACTGTACTGGTACAGCTGATTAAGAAACCCATCAGTTTGAACTGGCCATTGGGTCTGGAAAACCCAAATTTGAGAGCTGAAGTCCTTGATTTTACAAGTGAAAAAATATTTAGGCTGAGAGAGCTGGTCAGGGAAAGGTTAGTCAGGGAGGACAAAATAAGAGGGGGAAGAGAGATGGGGCAATTAATGGGCCATTCTCTATGCATCTAACTTATGCATGAGGATGGTAACCAAAAAGAACAGGTTCTAGAGTTGATACTCTGTAGGGGTCAGGGAAGAGGTGAGGGCCAAGGTAAAGGCTTTCTGCAAGTACAAAGAAAGAAAGGGGGAGGAAGAATGGTGAGAATATTTAGGGAAGCAAAGAATATGGTTAGTGAAACAAAATCCGACACAGAGTTGTATATTTTGAAGGGGATCAAGAGCAGATAAAAACTGTACCTCTGATATATTAGGAAGAAAGGGAAGCAAGGAGGGGAAATCTAGCAGACATGGGTTGGGTAATAGAGGAGGAGGGGCAGAGGGTCGCTGTCCTCAATGATTGCTTTTGCTCGGTTTTCACTAGGGAGGATGGTGGACCTTGCCAGAGAGTGTCATCAAGGCAGCCACCAAGGCAGACCAGGTGATGAGGCTTCCAACATTTACTAGTAAAAAGGTCCAGAAAGAGGTGGCAGCCTTAAAGATAGATAAGACCCCAGGGCCAGATGGGTTGCATCCGAGGTTACTGGGAACTGGCAGTGAAATAGGAAAACCCTGTAGATCTATTCAACTGTTCACTGAGGATGGAGGTGGTTCCAAAGGGTAGAAGAGTAGTGGACCTGGTTCTGCTCCATTGGGGGGAAAAACAAGCAGAGAACTGCAGACCTGCCAGTCTTACACCTATTGTAGGGAAGCTAATGGAGTCACTAGTCAAAGAGGAACTCTAGGACTACTTGAAGAGCAGTGAGCTCCAAGACAGTAATGTGCATGGATTCATGGCAGGGAGGTCAAGCCAGACTAACCTGATAATTTTGTTTGACTGGGTAATGAGAGAATTGGATAAGGGCCACGCTGAGGATTTGCCCTACTTTGACTTCAGCAAGGCTTTCAACTTGCTGTGTCACAGATGCTTGTTGAAGATGGAAGCTGTGGGTGCAGCTACAGTTATAGTACACTGGGTAGGGAACTGGATAAAGGGGAGACAGCAGTGCTTGTGGTCAATGGGGTCAAATTAGAAGAGAGGGAGGTCATGAGCGGTGTACTGCAGGGATCTGCCCTGGCTCCTGTCCTCTTAAATATGTTCCTCAGCGAGATTGGTGAATAAATCCTGGATAGGCTGTGTTTCTTTTCAGATGATACTAAGCTCTGTGGGAGGGTGGATAACAATGAGGGAATCGGGGAAATGCTCAGAGACTTATAAAAACTACAGGGGTAGTCAAGGGTTTGGTAGTGAAATTCAATGCCAAGATGTGCAGAAGGAACGAGAATCCTAAAACAGAGTACTGAATGGGTGGGGTGAGACTTAGCACTACAGCTGAGGAACAGGACCTTGGAATTATCATCAGCAACTCCCTAAAACAATAGAGTCAGTGGAACAGGGCATATAGCAAAGCAAGCAGAATGCTGGGTTGTATCGAGAGGGTACTGATTGCAGAAGAGAAGTGGTAATGCTTCCCTATACAGATCCTTAGTGAGGCCACACCTAGCATTCTGTACTTAGTTCTGGAGTCCTCACCTCAGGAAGGGCAGGGACAGGCTGGAGATGGTGCACTGCAGGGTGGCCAAATGATTTGGGCCAACAGGGCAGGTTCTATGAGGAGCATCTCAAAGCAGTGAACATGTACTCACTGGACAAGTAGAGGAATTAACAAAATGAACTGCAGAGAACTATTTATCATGAATATTGTGTGCAACATGGATAAGAGTGGAAACTAATAGGAGGGAGGGGCATGAGGAAGTATTATTTACAGAAAGGGTGGTGGAAACATGGAACAGTCTATCAGCTGAAATGGTAAGTGCAAAAACTGTTTTTCAGGCACAGTTCAGACAGAATGAACGCTACAGTGTTTGCTTGGGCAACGAAAACTGGGAGGGAAATGGGGTGACAGTGGTGAGGGCTAGGACCCTGTAGTAGCAATAGTTTCTAGGGCTAAATAGGGAACTTGGGCAGACTGGATGGTCTATGGGTCATTTTCTTCTGTCATTTACTATGGGTGCGTGTTATGAGTGATTTACATATGCCATGTGTGATATGTCAAGATATGCAGTAGACTGACATAACCATACAAGGAGTTTGTATCCTCCAAAGTACACGTCTTTGGTGGGCTTTATTGTGATTATACAATGGATTCCTAGGTAAAATAAATTTACAACTGGGGTTAATTATCTTCTTTACTTTAATCCTTGATGCTTAATTATAAAATGATTATGAGAAACCATTTCCTCTGATTGATCATGTGACCTTTCCTGAACCTCACAGGTCACACCAAAGTTTCAAATTAGAAGTGCGAATATCTTCCCACTGTGTAACATTAGCACTACTGCTTGCAGAGATGATGATCTAAGTCTGGAAATGAGCTCAGAGCATCAGAAAGTTGACCCAGTGTAGCAGGACTGAGCATCCATTGGACAGCTCTCATCCTCCATGGATGGAGGGTTATGGTGCCTGTCTCTACCCTGGCCTGTAGCACTAGCTAGTGAGAAATGTCTGGAAAACAGATTTTTGTAAGGAGGGTTTGCGGCAGCCATTGACATGCTGTGTGCAGAAACGTGCACAGTAACTATGATGAGAAACCAGAAATAAGGAAGCAGAGGCACCAACTCATAGGGTGATGCTGTACCATCAAGAGAACAGCAGGAGGAAGGAGCTGCTGTTAGAACTGTACTACTCTAAGGGACTAAAGAACTAGAACTCTACTACTGGGAACTTCAATTTAGGGTAAAAACAAAACAAAAAAAGAGTGTGTTTGTCTGAGTTGAAGGAATTGTTTCTGTGCAGTTAGCTAGGTGAAGAAAGAAACTGTGAATTAGGGGGAGTGACTTAGGCAAAGAGCCAGGTGTTTGCATTTAAAATGCAAACACCTGCCCTCTCTGGCTCAACTCCTGGTAGGGACATCTCTACTCAGTCAAAACTTGTCCCTTTCAAACACGAACTCCGGCAGCATCTATTACCAAACAGTATACGTGATTGCCCCCCTTAGCAGCCTTCTCCTTACGTTATCATGGTACTTATACATTTTGGCACTCTTAACACTTGGTACTTCATTTCAGTCCTACCCTCAAGCCTTTTCCCCTCCACCCTTCACCCCTGCTTCTTCCTTGCTCATGCATTTTCAAGCTCTTAGAAACATAGAATTTGACGGCAGATAAGGACCACTTGGCCCACCCAGTCTGCCCATTTCCCTACCTGATGGATAAGCTGCAGGTCCTAGTTAACCAGCCGCCTACTTCTTCCTACCCCCACCCCTAGAATTGCCTTATGACTGTCCCATGCATGCTTGAATTCCACCACTGTTTTGACTCCACAACCTCCTCTGAAGGCCGTTACATACATCCACAACCTCTCTGTGAAAAATACTTCTAAATTACCTCTGAGCCTCCCCTTCTATCTTCAAATTGTGCCCTTGTTCTTGCACACCCTTTTTTGAAAGATGCTACCCTCTTGGACTTTGTTGATTCCCTTGAGGTACTTGAAAGTTTCTATCATGTCTCCTCTCTCCTTTCCTCGAGGCTATACATATTAAGCTCCTTAAGTCTCTCTTCATATGTCTTCCGTGCAGACCCTGCACCATTTTAGTTGCCTCCTCTGGACAGCTTCCATCCTGTCTATGTCTTTGCAGATTGGGTCTCCAGAACTGCACGCAGTACTCCAGATGGGGTCTCACTAGCTGTCTGTACAGAGGGATAATAACTCCTGTTTTCACTGGTGATGCCTCTTCCTATGCATCCCAGTATCCCCCAGCCTCCTTGCTGCCCTCTCACATTGCTTGCCCACCTTTAGGTCATCTGATATGACTACCCCAGGTCCCTTTCCATTTTTGTTGTTGTTAGTAGCTCACCCCCATTGTGTACTCTTCCTGGGTTTTTGTTTCCAGGTGCATTACCTTGCACTCTTAGCATTGAATCTAAGCTGCCATACATTTGACCATTCCTCTAACCTTGCCAAGTCCCTCTCATCCTTTCCACTCCACCTTGTGCATCAACTCTGTTGCAGATCTTTGTGTCATCTGCAAAGAGACATACTTTTCCTTCCAGTCCCTCTGCAATGTCGCTTATAAAGACATTGAAGAGGACCAGTCCTAATACTGAACACTGCGGTACCCCACTACTAACCACCCTTTTTTCAGAGTGGACTCCATTTACTATTACTCTCCGTGACCTATTCTCCAGCCAATTCTTTACCCAGGCTGTCATCTTGGGACCCACTCCCAGGCTGGCTAACTTGTATATTAATCTTTTGTGTGGGACTGTGTCAAATGCCTTGCTAAAGTCTAGGTAGGCCATGTCCACAGCCCCTCCCTGATCAACTACTTTGGTCACCCAGTCAAAGAAATCTATCAGATTTGTCTGGCATGGCCTTCCTGCTGTCGAATCCATGCTGCCTTGGGTCCTGTGCCCCTCTGGCCTCTAGATACTCAACAATTCTTTCCTTCAGAAGTGATTCCATCATTTTCCCTACCACTGAGGTTAAACTAACAGGTCTGTAGTTTCCTGCTTCTGCCTTGCTCCCACTTTTGTGAAGGGGAATCACATCTGCCCTCCTCCAGTCCTCGGGTACCACCCCATCCTCCCATGATTTGTTAAAGAGGGTAGTCAGTGGTGTCACTAGTTCTACCCTTAGTTCTTTTAAAATTCTGGGATGAATCCCATCAGGCCCCATTGCTTTGTCCACCTTCAGTTTTAAGAGTTCTTTCAGAACCCTTTCTTCTGTAAATGGGCTGGTATCAACTTCTGTATCCAGAGTGTTTCTACTGTTTGTTTTAGGTACCTCCTCTTCCTTTGTAAATACTGAGCAAAATATTTGTTTAGTATCTCTGCCTTTTCACAGTCACCTCTGCCCACCCTCCCTCCCCTTTATTAAGCCTCACTATCCCTCCCTTGGTCTTCCTTCGCTCCCTGATGTACCTATAAAGGTTTTATCCCCTTCTTAACTGAGTTGGCTATCTTTTCCTCGGTTTGGGCCTTTGCTGTTCTGACTGCCTTCCCAGCTTCCTTTGCTTTAACTGATACAGTTCTCTGTCCTGTTCCTTCTGTGATTCCTTGTACTTCCTGAATGCTTTCTTTTCTTGAACCTTCACTGCCACTTCCTTTGAGAACCATAGTGGTTTCTTACCTCGTTCGCTTTGTTTATTTGCTTTACACAAAGGCTTGTTACCTCTGTGATGGCAGTTTTATTATTCCCCATTGTTCTTCCACCCCTCCTTCCTGCCCATTTGCTAGTGCATTCCTTAGGCACTCACCCATTTTGACAAAGTCAGCCCTCCTAAAATCCAGTACCTTTGTCTTTGTATGGCTTGACTCTATTGCTGTGTTTATTGTGAACCATACTGTTCGATGGTCGCTGGTTCCCAGATGGCTACCCACTTCTACATCTGTGATCCTCTCTTCATCTCCATTTGAGAGAACCAGGTCTAAGATTGTTCCCTCTCGAGTGGGCTCCAATACTAGTTGTCTAAGGCATGCCCCCTGTAGGGCATCTAGAATAACCCCACTCTTAGAAGTGGCTGCTGCAACTGCACTCCAGTTAACATCTGGCATATTCAGATCACCCATCAGCAATATCTCCCCTTTTTCTGCCCTACTAAGTATACTTTCTATCATTTCCTTGTCCATTTCCTCCCCCTGAGAAGGGGGTCTGTATACAACACCTGTGCGGATTGTGGTGCCATTGCCGGTCTCCAAATTTACCCACAGTGCTTCTTCTCCTCCCTGTTTACCCTTTTGTTCTGTTGCTTTGATTCCTTCCCTTATGTAAAGAGCTACTCCTCCTCCTCTTTTACCCTCCCTGTCCCTCCTGTAGATAGTGTATCCTGGTATGTTTACATCCCAGTCATGGTTTTGTGTGTACCATGTTTCTGTGACTGCCACGATATCCAGATGTTCCTCCTCCATCAAGGCCACTAATTCAGGAAGCTTGTTACTCAGACTACGGGCATTGTACTCAATGGTACTTCTCCTGCTTCTCCTCACCTTCCCTCTTCCACCCCCACCAATTTTCTTATCTCATGTCACCTCTTTTGCAACTTCTTTCACTCCTTCCCCCTACATTTCTCACTCCTACCTCTCTCCCACCCACATTACTCTCTCTCTCTCTCTCTCTCTCTTTTGGGTTTTCATCAAGGCCTGCTAGGTTGCCCACTCTCCTGGCTAAATACCACCTATTCTCACTCTACTATTAATTTGTCTTCTTCCCCCTCACTTCACCAGCATTCCCCCATCTCTCTGCAATCACCCCATTTCTCTCCATCCACTTCCTCCACTCATCTCTCTATCCCCATTACCTCCTGTGCAACTCCGCTCCGCCTCCTGCAACTCCGCTCCGCCTCCTGCAACTCTCCTTCTCCTCGTTTCTCCCATCCCCCACTTACACCCCATTACTTTCTCTCTTAGATTTTCTTAAGGACTCCCAGGCTGCCCTCTCTTCTAGCACACTCCACTGTATATTGAGTAACAGTCACTGCTATTTTGATTGCTTTCGATGTATTCATTTTTTTAAAGTATATTCTTGATGTCCACTGTTTACTTATCTATAATTTACCTTGTTTTGTATTTATACTACTGACGTGGAACCTTTGTAAATGAGTTGTATTGCTCAAGGGTATTGTAATCCAAATACAATCCCCCTATAGATGGGGGTTCCCGAAGATCTTCCTTGGGTGTGTCTAAATGACCACTGCCAGGCTGGTGTCCTGTGTCTTAGCCATTTAAAAGCATTTGCATGAGAGTGCCCTAATAGCCTCCGTGCCTGTCACTTTAAGAGTCTACCTATAATGAAGTGTACATTTAATCTGGGTGGGGGCTGAGTGTTTCCATGCTCGAGTTCCACCTGGACTGCCAGATAATCGCTCCATTCTGCCATCGCTAAGTGCTCAGAGGAGCTCTGCTGAAATTGTACTTGTTTGCTGATTATCTACCATAATCATAATAATATTGTAGTTTGTCTAACCTGCCTTATTTGCAGCATGGATATTTCTCTGAATCACCACCATCTTGGTCTGGACTGCCATTGTGGACCAATCAGTACCTTTGGGGTCTCTAAAATGGAGTCTGTCTGCAGAGGTCTTGTGGGAGTGAATCTTGTAGGAACTGTGGTTCTTGCACTTTGGTGCCTAAATGGACCTGGAGGGGAGCCTTGCTGTTGACAGACAGATGAATCAACAAATTGAACCTTTTGATTGAGAGGGAAAGTCCTGAGCTGCCTGTAGAGGGTCAGTCTGAGATTGGAGTTGAGAGAGGGATCAGCTCGAGATAGTCGAGCAGCTGCTCCTGTGTAGTAGCACAGGAAACTGGTGGGAAGGCTGTGTCTTGGCCTGCTTGCCTCATCTTCCGTCATGAGGGGAAGCTTAAATTAAAACATCTTGAACTATATCTGAATAAGTTTGTGACCAGATCTATTGAATTGTGACTGTCTATTTGCCTGAAGAGGACCGAAGATTTGCTCCCATGATTGGCCTGTCAGGACATCTGAAATACCCGCAGAGCATGTGACTTTGCACAGAGATACTGTAACTACTACCGAACTGTCATCCAAACTGTGGTATTGCTTTTCTTTACTATAAGTGTGCTGAATGCGTTAGTGGGTCGAATTTGGTTCCCCACTGCTTGATTGTGTCACGCTTCGGAAGCTGTATCCAGCACTACCGGACTGCTATCCAATTGTTTACCTGGCCAAGGCCCTGCCAACCTGTCCCAGCCAGCTACACATGCCACAGAGAAAGCCATCGACAAGAGACCCACCTGGGGATCAGCCCCTGCTCTACATCCTGAACAGGAATGACACCTTGGTGATTCATGTGGGCCCTGCTTCTCCTGGCAAATCAGCAAGTCATCCTGAATTGCTCCATTTCATCAATCCTGTGCCCTTTACTGGGTAGCATGAGTTAACCCCAGGGTAGCTCCTCGCAACAATAGCTGAATCAAAGTGTGTCATCTGATTTAATTGTTTGTTTGTTTATCACAAACTGAGCCTCATGGCTCTGGATTACAAATTGTGGGTTATTGTGTAAGACTTTTCTTTCCATCATAGGGCCTTGACCAGCTGCAACACCGCCTACCCCGGCAACGTGTCAGGCTAGCCTACTTCAACAACTGGGTACACATAGTGTGTAACGTGTTGTGGGACTCTGAAGTGCATGAACTGTAGCCTGACTAAATCAGTTGCTAGACCAATCAGCCAGATTACACCCTCCTTGTTCATCCCCTTAAATAAATCAGATCTCAATCTTTTTGCACATAACCTCCCTGTGGTGCACTTATGTACGAATAGCACTGTACTGTTAATGCTTGCTGTGACTAACCTTACTTTACAGGAGGTCTCAAGGCCAAACTGTTGGAACCTGCCCTGGTGGTAAGCCAATCAGTGTGGGGATATAGCTCTTTTTAGGGTTATTATATCTGTGTGTGCTGTACATTGTCTAGGCCACTAGAGGGAAAGAGGGGGTCACAGTGTCCCAGAGGGCAGTACCCAGGTCAGCTATGCTACCACTAAACCTGTCCTCTGGGTGGAGCACCTGTTTTCAGTTCCCAGGCCACTTAACCTGCACCTGGTCACAGAGGAAGGGGTAGTGGCCCTTGGGATAGTGCCACCTAGGGGTTACAACAGACTTAATTAGTAAATAAATAAAACTGGCTTAGATAGCTCTTGGCAGAGAAAAGCAAGAGAAGGAGCTGCTGTTAGAACTTTACTGGACTACATTGCCCTCCACCCCCCCTTAGCGGTTCTGCTTTTATAGACTGAGGATTTGACTGACAACAGGGACTTCCTGTTTGGGAGCAGGAAGGAAGTGATCACAGAGGCACAAAATATTCACCATCCTAGAAGAAAAAGAGTAGCTCACCATCCCCACCCACCCCCTGCCTGTCTGACTCTGAGCAAGTAAGGAGGCTACTGAGGAATATAGGAACTTCCTGTCCCAGAACAGGAAGATCAGGGGCTTTAAGGGCACGGAGGCAGTAGGAAAGAAGGGAGAGAAAAAAAATATAAGAAAACAAACAGAGACAGGAAAGAGTAAGCATAAAAAACAACAGTTAAGGGGCCACAAATAAGATATGGTGTCAATGGTGCAGTGTAGTGGCAGTGGAGCAGCAGTCTTCTGGTAGACATTCTGGAGGATGTGGTGTTGTCCTATCTGCAGGCACCTCTCTGGGCTGAGGGAGGAGGTTGCTCATCTCTAGACAGGATTGGGGGACCTACTTTCCCACCCAGTGACCAACAGGGCCCCAGCTGCTGCATCAGAAGTTGCCAAGAAAGAGGAGTGGTTGGACCACAGTGGGCTCAGGGAGGGTGAGGGAGGTGGAACAGAGGTGCATCCCTCCAGCTGTACCTCTGCACAATTCATATGCCTTTGGAAGAGTGTGATTCCTCTATGGAGGCACCTGCAGTGGAGACCAAGGAGGATGCTGGGAACCTCCTCAAAGGAGAATCACAGGAGGGGCATGGGACTCCACAGGTGAAAGAAACAACTCCTGGTGGGGATTCAATTGTTAGAAGGGTAGAAATGTAGAAGGGAGGGAGATGGAGGAAAGGTGCCTGCCTCGCATCATGGCTTACAGGGACAGGGAGCAAATCCTCAGGATCGCAGGAGCAGCTGCACAGGAGAGGGAGGGAGCTGGATGTCATTGTCCACCTAGGGACAAATGACCTGGCTGGGAAAGGGTTCAGAGTAGTGCAGGAGGAGTTTGTGGAGTTGGGGAGTGGCCTTAGACAAGTAGCATACATGGTAACCTTCTTGGAGGTGCTGCCTGTCTATGGCATGAGTGAAGCTAGGGTGCTCCACATCATGAGATTTAATTAGTGGTTGAAAAACTGGTGCAGAGCTCAGGGTTTTGGCTTCACTGGGGACTGGGGATCCATCTGGAGGGATGCAGGCCTATACTGGCATGATGGGCTGCATCTGTCTAGAAGGAAACAGGATCCTAGGTGATAGGTTTAAATGCTTCATTGGCAAGCATTTAAACTAGCCAAGGGGGAGAAACTGAAAAGGAGAAGGGAAATCCTTGCATCCCACAAAACTCCGGGTAGTTAGTGAGGTAAACACCAAGACAGAGAAGTTGATAAGGAGAAGGGCAGGGGAAAGTGGAGAAAAAGACAAAGGCAGTAAGGACAAGGATGGGGCAAAAAGGGGTAAGGCCATCAAAAAATGGAGGGTAATAATTACCAATGCCCATAGTCTAGGTAACAAGCTCGCTGAACTGGTGGCCTTGGTGGAAGAGGGATGCCTGGATATTGTGGCAGTCACAGAGACATGATACACAGAGAACCATGACTGAAATATTAACATACCAAGGTACACAATCTACAGGAGGGACAGAGAGGGTAGAAGAGGAAAAGGAGTAGTTCTCAATGTAAGGAAGGGATTGTAGCAATGGAATTAAAGGGTAAACAGGGAGGAGAGGAGGCACTGTGGGTCACCCTGGAACTCCAGCACAGGGTTGTATACAGACCCCCATCTCAGGGGAGGAAATGGACAAGAAAATGATAGAAGGCATCCTTAGGATGGCAAAGAAAGGGGAAATATTGCTGATGGGGACCTGAATATGCCAGATGTTAACTGGAGCACCTTTGCTGCAGCCACATCAAAGAGCAGGGTCATTCTCGATGCCCTACAGGGGGCACGCCTCAGACAGCTAGTGCTGGAACCCACCTGGAAGGGAGCAATCTTAGACCTGGTACACTCAAATGGGGATGGAGAGAGGATTTCAGATCTAGAAGTGGTAGCCATCTGGAACCAAGTGATCACCAAACAGAGTGGTTCATGAAAAACTCAGCTTCAGAGTCAAGCCATACAAAAGTGAAGGTACTGGACTTCAGGAGGGCTGATTTTGTCAAAAAGGAGAGTGCCTCAGAAAAGCACTAGCAAACAGGCAAGGAGGAGGGGTGGAGCAACATTGGGGAAACATTAAAACTGCCATCACAGAAGCAACAAGCCCTTGTGGGAAGCAAATAAATCAAAACGAAAGAAAAAACACTATGGTTCTCAAAAGAGGTGGCAGGGAAGGTTGGGAGAAAAAATATAGCATTCAGGAAGTATAAGGAAACACAGAAGGAGCAGGATAGAATTGTACCAGTTAAAGCAGAAGGAAGTGGAAAGGCAGTCAGACAAAGGCCCAAACTGAGGAAAATAGCCAACTTAGTTAAGAAGAGGATAAAACCATTTATAGCTACACTAGGGGAAGAAAAGACAAGGAGAATACTGAGGCTAATAAAGAAGAGGATGGGTTGGCAGAGAGGACAGTGAAAAAGCAGGGATACTTATGACTACTTCTGCTCGTATTCACAAAAGAGGAGGAGGAAGGAGGTACCTAGTCTAGTCAATAGAAGCACTCTGGATTTTTGGTTGATATCAGTCCTTTCACAGAAGAAAGGGTTCTGAAAGAGCTCCTAAAACTGAAGGTGAACAAAGCAATGGGGCCTAATAAGATTCACCCCAGGATTCTAAAAGAACTAAGGAGAGAACTAGTAACACCAATGACTACCCTTTTTAACAAATCACGGGAGGATGGTGTGGTACCTGAGGACTGGAAAAGGGCAAAGGTGATTCCCCTTCACAAAAGTGTGAACAAGACAGAAGCAGGAAACTATAAACCTGCCAGTTTTACCTCAGTGGAAGGGAAATGATGGAATCACTTCTGAAGGAAAGAATTGTTCAGTGACTAGAAGCCAGTGGGGCACAGGACCGAATGCAACATGAATTCACAGCAGGACGGTCATGTCAGAAGAATCTAATTGATTTCTTTGACTGGGTGACCAATGTAGTAGAACAGGGAGGGGCTGTGGTCATGGCCTACCTAGATTTTAGCAAGGCATTTGACACAGTTCCACACAAAAGATTAATATACAAATGAACCAGCCTGGAAGTGGGTCCCAGGGTGGTAGCCTGAGGAAAAACACTGCTTGGACAACAGGATGCAGAGGGTAATAGTAAACAGATCACAGTGAAGAAAGCGGGGTTACTAGTGGGGTACCACAGGATTCAGTGCTGGGTCTGGTCTATTGTAATGTCTTTATAAGTGACATTGCATGGGGGACTGGAAGGAAAAGCATGTCTCTTTGCAGACAACACAAACATCTGCAACAGAGTTGATATACAAGGTGGGGTGGAAAGGATGAGAATGGACTTGACAACATTGGAGGAAGGTAAAATGTACTGCAGCTTAGATTCAATGCAAAGAGATACAAAAGTGCACCTGGAAACAAAACCAGGGAAGAGTACACAATGGGGTGAGATACTGACAACAATAAAAATGGAAAGGGACCTGGGATAGTTAAATCAGATGACTTAAGGTGGGCAAGCAATGTGGGAAGGCAGTAAGAGAGCTGGGGATACTGGGATGCATAGGAGAGGCATCACCTGTAGAAAACAGGAAGTTGTTATCCTCTCTACTGACAGTTGGTGAGATCCCTTCTGAGTACTGCTTGCAGTTCTGGAGACCCCATATCTGCAAAGACAAGAGACAAGGTGGAGGCTGCCAGAAGAGGGCAACTAAAATGGTGCAGGGTCTGCACCAGAAGACATACTAAAGTGAAATAAAGGAGCTTAATATGTATACCCTTGAGGAAAGGAGTGAGGGGGACATGATAGAAGCTTTCAAGTATCTCATAGGAATCCACAAAGTCAAGAAGGTAGCATCTTTCAGAAAAAGATGTACAAGAACAAGGGACACAATTTGAAGGTAGCAGGGAGAACTTCTCAGAAGTAATGTGAAAGTTTTTTCTAGGAGAGGGTTGAGGATGGCAGGAACAGCCTCTGAGGAGGTCATGGCATCAAAAACAGTGGGGGAATCAAGGCTACTATGGGACAGACATAAGGTAATTCTAGTGGGGGTGGGAGAAAGTAGGCTGTTGGTTAACTAGGATCTGCAGCTTATTAGATAGTAGTAGAAACTGGCAGACTAGATGGGACAAAGCGGCCCTTATCTGCCATCAAATTCTATGTTTCTGTTATCATGACCCACCATGTCCAAAGCTAGGCTCTACCTGCCTGGTCCTGGCTCTCCCAGTCTTCACCTCACTGCAGTGACTGACTGGATGGTGTGGAGTGCTGAACTGGACCTGAAAGGAACCCCATCTTGGTGGATGGGGGACATGCCAAAGGGGAAGAAGAACTGGAAGAGATGAAAGAAGATGTGAGGAAGATGAAGAAAGCATAATACAAAAATAAACGTAGAAACATAGAATTTGACAGCAGATATGGACCACTTAGACCATCCAATCTGACTATTTCTCTCTAGAACCTACAGTGCACTATTACTGCAGACCATGCCTATTCCACAGTTCTATCTCCCCCTTCATTTTAACTGTGATTTGCTTGTGCTTATCCATGTATTCTTGAACCCTCAGCACTGTTTTCCTCCCACTCTCTGCTGGAAGGCTGTTCCAGGAATCCACCACTCTTTCTGTGAATAAGTACTTCTTCCACATCTCTCCTGAATCTACCTCTCTCAGCCTTATAGCATGTCATCTTGTTGTTGAGCACATTTCTCTTTGAAAAATATTTTCCTCCTGTACCTTATTTACCCCTGAAAGGTATTTAAAGGTCTCTGTAATATCCCTCTCTCCCACCCGTGTTCCCGGGTGTACATGTTGAGTTCTTTTAGTTTCTCCTCACAGACTTTTTATGTAGACCCTGCACCATTTTAGTTGCCTTCCTCTCGACCGCCTCCACTCTGTCAATGTCCTTCTATAGATGTGGTCTCCGGACTCGGTCCAGTATTCTAAGTGGGGTCTTACTATCGATCTATATTGAGGCAACACCATCTCCCTCTTTCTGCTGGTGATAACCTTCCTTTTGCATCTCAGCATCCCACTACACCTCCCAGCTCCCTTACTGGGTAGTCAGTGATGATAGCGATAATAAATGAGCAACTGTAGAAACAGTCATGAACATACCCTGCTAGGGTAGCACAATAACCAGGAGAGTGACTGGAAACAGATGGATAGGGAGGTGGAGGGAGGGATAGGAGGGAGGAGGTTTTATGGGTGGTGGGATCCTGCTGCAGCTGAACCAGCCCTGTGGTGTGGTGGTGAGGGTAGTTGGCTATGCTGCAGCAGGAACTGGGTTCAGGACCTGCTAGGGGCTGTTGTTTGCCCTACTTGCAGCTGTGTTTTTTATTTCCTATTTTGTCCCTCCTTGACATCGCCTCTGGAGTGACAATCTTTATTCAGAGGGGAGGGGGAGGGGGACGGTGCAACAACCACAGGAACACTTGTCTTTTTTAGGGAGTAGGGTCAGTCATGGGCATATGTTGCCTAAATGCTTTTCATTTATGCATTCATGATGATATCTTATCGCTGTTTTCGATCGCTATCATCACATGGGAACACCCTGTTGCACTGTCTGGCCACCATTGGTCATTAGATATGATTATCCCAGGTCTCTCTCTACCTGGTAGTTTGTCAGTAACACTCCACTCATTTTGTACTCCACCATTCGATTCTGTGCATTATTTTGTACATTTTCACATGAAACCCAGCTGCATATACTCTTGACCACTCCTTGAGATTTCAAGTCCCTGCTCATACTTTCCACCCCTCCTGGAGTATCTACCCTGTTGCAGAATTTTGTGTCATTTGCAAAGTTGCAGACCTTCCCTCCAGCTCTTCCTCAATGTCACTTATAAAGACATTAAAAGGATTGAGTACCAGCACTGATCCTGGAGGCACCCCACTGGTCACCTACCTCCTCCTGAGTGATTATATTTACTACCATCTCTGTCCCATGTACGCCTAAACAAATTCTTACCTAGTTAACACCTTAGTACCCACTCAATATACCCCACTTACATAGTCTCCTGTGGAACAGAGTCAAAACTTTACAAAACTCTAGGTAGACCACGTCCACTGCTCTACCCTGCTCTACTTCATTGGTTACCCAGATAAAGAAGTCTATTAGATTCATTTGACATGACATTCCACCTGTGCAAACACTCTGCTTTGGGTCTTATAACCCACTGGATTTGAGATACTCTACCTTTCCTTCAGCAGTGATTCCATTATCATTCCTACTGTCAATATCAGGCTGACTGGAACACAACTCCCAGCCTCCTCCCTCCTACCACTTTTGTGTAGAGGGACTACATCTGCCCTCCTCCAGTCCCCTGGAGGCATTCCCATTTCCAGTGAGCTGTTAAAAAGAATTGTCAGAAGTGCAATCAGAACTTTTCTGAGCTCCCTCAATACCCTACAGTATACCCTGTCTGGTCCCATTACTTTGTCCACTGTCAAACACTCTCCTCTTAAAGCAGACTAGTGTCCACCTCTCTCCATCAAGTGCTAATGCAAATTTTTTGTCACCCCTCCCTGTCTTTTTCCTCCTGTGAGCACTGAACAAAAGTATATGTTCAGGATGCCTGCTTTTTCCTTGCCACCCTCTACATCAGTTTGTATGGCCTGAAAGCTATTTGTAAAACCTTAGTTAAAAAAGATGTTTTTGTACACGAAGTGCAGATTGGGATCAGCCTCACACTTGGGTATGAGGTTCTTATTGCTGACTGTTCCCCTTTAAGTGCCTCAGCTCTCTGCACCACTGGGCCGTCTTTTCTGAGAAGCTTAAAATGGATTATTGTGTCTCTGACACGACAGTTATTTTCCAGACATCATTCTAGTGTGGTGCCAATTCACCTGCAAAGTTTCAGCGAAGGCACCCACTATGAAATGCATGAAGAATCTTCAAATTGGCTTGATGATCCACAAATGCAAAGACTACTTTGGTGAATTTCTATGCAGCAAATTCACACATTTTACAAAGCAAACTTGTGTTTTAATTCACCCAAGGTGAACTGGCTGACAGGCAACAATAGCACTGCCTGCAGCAGTTATGAAAAAAGCAGTAGATGGCTGATAAAAGAAAGGAAGTTGATACACTGTATTGTGATTTTAGCAGGTGTTTGACCCGCTCCCACACAGGAGCCAAGTCACAAAAACCTGGAGGAGCTGGGGTTGGGGGATGGGAAATTGGGGCAAACTGACCTAATGCTGCAGCACCTCCACCACCACTGGCAAGCAGGCAGCAATACCATTGCTAATTTCTAGGGTTGTGCAAAAGTCCAAGTTCTGATACTCCTATCTGTCAAGTTCTTGCATATTAATAAAAAAAAATGTTTCGGCCATTTCAGACTCCTGTATTTGTCAGCAACAGCACAGTGTCAAGGGTATTTGAGTTGTTACCAGAAATAAGTCTCCATTAGAATATAATAAACTACAGACCTGTTAGTTTGACCTCGCAGTAGGGAAAATGATTAATCACTTCTGAAAGAAAGAGTTGTTGAGTACCTAGAGGCCAGCGGGGCACAGGACCCAAGGCATCATGAATTCACAGTGTGAAAGTCATGTCAGATGAATTTAATAGATTTCTTTGACTGGGTGACCAAAGTAGTAGACCAGGGAGGGGCTATGGACATGATCTATCTAGACTTTAGCAAGGCATTTGACACAGTCCCACACAAAAGATTAATAAACCAGTTAGCCAGCCTGGGAATGGGTCCCAGGGTGGTAGCCTGGGTACAACACTGGCTGGACCACAGGACACAGAAGGTAATAGTAAATGGAGTCCACAGTAAAGAAAGGGGGGTTACTAGTGGGGTACCGCAGGGTTCAGTACTGGAGCCAGTCCTTTTTAATGTCTTTGTAAGTGACATTGTAGAGGGACTGGAAGGAATAGTATGTCTCTTTGTAGATGACACAAAGATCTGCAACAGGGCTTATATGCAAGGTGGGGTGGAAAGGATGAAAAGGGACTTGGCAAGGTTGGAGGAATGGTCAAATGTATGGCAGCTTAAATTCAACACAAAGAAGTGCAAAGTAACGCACCTAGGATTCAAAAACCCAGGGAAGAGTACACAATGGGGGGGTGAGATACTAACAACAACAAAAATGGAAAGGGACCTAGGGGTAGTTATATCAGATGACCTAAAGATGGGCCAGCAATGTGAGAAGGTAGTAAGGAGGGCTGGGGGAATACTGGGATGCATAGAGAGAGGCATCATCAGTAGAAAACAGGAAGTTGTTGGCCCTCAGTACAGACAGTTGGTAAGACCGCATTTGGAGTACTGTGTACAGTTCTGGAGACCCCATCTCCCCAAAGACATAGACAGGGTGGAGGCTGTCCAGAGGAGGGCAATCAAAATGGTGCAGGGTCTGCACCAGAAGGCATATGAAGAAAGACTAAAGGAGCTTAATATGTATAGCCTTGAGGAAAGGAGGGAGAGGGGGAACATGATAGAGACTTTCAAATACCTCAAGGAAATCAACAAAGTTCAAGAGGGTTGCATTTTTCAGAAAAAGAGATGTGCAAGAACAAGGGGGGCACAATTTGAAGATAGAGGGGGGATGGCTCAGAGGTAATGTGAGGGAAAATCTAGAATTTGTCAATAAATTCAAGTATTTGGGAGTGTGGCTTGACCACAGACTCTCCTATACAGACCATATCGAGGATCTGCTAAAAAACTGAGGCAGAGGCTTGGACTTCTTTTCAGGATTAATAACTTCCTTACTGGAGATGCCAAACTGGTGCTGGTACAAACAACATTTCTCTCCTTGGTTGACTATGCTGACTTCCTTTATAGTCACTGCCCTGCCTCTTATCTTGCTAAATTGGATACGTTGTATCACAGGGCCATGAGATTCATTACCAGTCTCCCTTTCTCTACTCACCACTGTGCCCTTTACACTGCTGTGGGGTGGCCCTCCCTTCAGTAAAGGGGAAACAGAAATGCTGCACTTTGGATGTACAGAGCTATTATCAAAAAGCTTCCCTGATACATCTCTGATTGTCTTCCACTTTGTGAGTTAGGAAATTATGCTCCGAGAGAAGCTACTCATTTATTTCCTTAAAGGTGCCTAAGCTTAAAACACACCTCGGAAGAACGGCTGTAAGCTATGCACTGCCATCTCTATGGAATAAAATACAAAAAACACTAAAGCTGAGTACTTCAAGTCAGTCTATCCTCCTTCAAGACACTATATGCCCATTCAGTCAAGGAATGTTGTGACTGTTTCCATCGATCCTAGACTTCCCCTGCATCGGTGGCTCACCTTGTTGGCATCTGTCTTCTTTGCTATGCCTAGTCTAGTGACTCCTCCTCCACACTTCTACTTGTATTTTACCACTCTGTCATCTTCTTGTGCTCTCCGTCCCCCTATCCTGTGTCCCCTTGGTGTCTCTTATCTCTTCCCCCTTGGTACCGTCAACCACTCAGCCTATATTCCCCTTCCCCCTGCCTGCCACCCCCCTACTCTGTTTCACTTACTGGGAACCCTGAATGTCTTGTCCCACAGGGCAATGCATTCAGTATACCATTACCTGCTGTCTATGCATAGTTCACCTAGCTATGGTTGTAGACACATTTCTACATTACGAAGGTATCGAATCACTGTTCTCCATCGGTTCTCCATTTGTGTTACCATTAACTATTGTGCTACTGTTATTTTTTTATCATATTAATTGGATGTTGTGTTGTAACCTTTGAATAAATTGTATGTCCTTTGTTCCTGTGCTAACCAGGTCCATCTTGTAAATGAGCAATGCTCAATGGTGTTCGCCTGGATAAATAAAGATTTTGATCGATTGATTTCTTTACAGAGATGGTTGTAGATGCATGAAACAGCCTTCCTGAGAAGGTCGTAGAGTTAAAAACAGTGGAGGAATTCAAGAATGCATGGGACAGACATAAGACAATTCTAGTGGGGGGGTAGGAGGAAGTAGGCTGTTGGTTAACTAGGATCTGCAGCTTATCCATTAGGTAGGAAAATGAGCAGACTAGGTGGGCCAAGCGGTCCTTATCTGTCATCAAAGTCTATGTTTCTATGTTAGTTCCCTTGCACTTTGGTCCCCACCCAGATTTCTCTGCTACTTTCTGAGACAATAAATAAAAAAAACGTGTTGGTGACGGCAGATCGTGTCAAATTACAACGGCCTCACGCCTCTTGCCCAGCATCGCACATTGTACTGTTTCATTTTGTCATTGTTGAAAAACAGATTTGAGACACACGGAATGAAAAGACTGACTCTGAATGACAGGGCCCTCCCACCCCTATATCACTGCAGATGTTATAACTGGCACAGTTTTGGAAATGTAAGATCAAAGCATGGGTCATGGTAACTTTGCCTCCAAAGTTAGTTGCCTAACCTAAAGTTACTAAGGACCATGCACTGCCATTTTGAGTCACGTTCGCCTCAGCCAAGGTGTAACATGGCTAACGTGTCAGGAGGTCGACTGATGTATTCAGCATCTGAGATGACAAATGATGCTGAATGTAGCCCATGGCCCTGTCATGCAGAGTAGCTAAGCAATGCATTGCGTTTTTCATGGTTCTATGTGAAAAGATTGAGGAGAGAATGGCGACTGCTACAACAGTGACAGCATTTTGGCTACTGTTAAATCAGCAATGGTATAGTACAGCTACTGCACTAATGGCAACATTTGTTTTTATGCTGGGGACTTCGCCCCCAGCACCCCTCATTGTGAGGGGTTCACCCCCACACACCCCTTACTAGTTATAATGAACTCCGAGGTCGTAACACCTCAGGGAGAAGGGAAGGTCCATTATCACCATTAGTGCAGTAGCCATAATATACCGTTGCCATTTTAACAGTAGCTGAAATGCCATCACAATTTTAGCAGTCGCCGTTCTCGCCTTGCCCTTTTCACAGGTTACCTTTTTGGTTCCAGTTCATCTTTCAGGGACTATACTGCAGCTACTGAGGGCAGTTATAAATGATTCATAACATGGGAAATACTATGACTGCATGCCCACACTTCTCTGCTATTTTCTGAGAAAAAAATTTACAACAGGTTGGTGACTGCAGAACCAGATTGAAAACTGAACATACACATTGTTTCTTTGTGAAACCACAAAGTATGAAACTCGGGCCATTCTAGCCTACCCATATCAGCTGGATTAGACATGATGCACCTGTAACACTTATGGTACCACTAGCCCAGGAAACAACAGTGGTGAAGAAACCCAGGTAAATGGCAGGTGAACAGTAAAAATTAAAATCACATGAGCATGTTGGATTAAGTCTAACACAATACATGTATATCACTGACAGTCGTAATCCAGCAATTGAGGATTTACTTTCAGGAAAAGAAGCTCTTCTATCTCCTCTGGCTTGAGACTGGACCTGTGTGGAACTACATCATCTGCAGTATTAAATATTTTTTCAGAAGGCACACTCATAGGAGGGCAGCCTAAATACTTTACAGCTACTTGAGTGAGTGCAGGCCATACCATCTTTTTTGACATCCAGTATTTTAAGGGATCTGTTTTGAAGTGTTGCTTTTTCCCCCCAAGTAACTGACCACCAAATTCCATGCACCAATAGTATTCCAAAGATGGCATCTCTGTTTGAGTCTTCTAAAGACTGCTGTAGCACATATCACACCCAGAGTGTAGTATTGAAACTGTGGTAGATTCACCTCCCATCGTGCATCACCAAATCCAGTGCCATCTCTTTCATTTTCCTGAGAGTGATGCTCGTCATTACCGGTACCATGAGCAACCTGACCTCCCATGTCACCGAAAGCAGGCATAGCAGTGTCTTTAACATACGGAACCTCCCTTACTAAGTCATTTTTTAAAGCTTCTACAACCTCCTTTCACAAAACAGATGCTTTCAAACAAGGGTCAATAATTGTTGCAAGAACATACTTTTTGTCTTCAAAAACTCTGTCAAAATGCCTGTGAAGTTGTTCAATGAAAACATTTGCAAGAGAAGCAATCTCTTAAGGAACATCTTGTTTTTTTGCTGGGAGCTTCCATCTTGCACAACAAGATGTGAATCAGGGGTATGACCTGACTTAGGGAAGACAATTCGGCACTCAGGTCCTTTGTTGCTTGTTGAAATGGTCTTAACACATCAACAAGGGCTTATGTTGCACCCCACTGCATTCATGTTATGCTGCCACCAGTATCATGCTCACTCGCCATTGCATGCAGTGCCAGTTTTTGCTCTAGCAGCCGTTCCAGCACATAAAAAGTTGAATTTCACCTGGTCTCAACATCTTGGATCCAGCGGTGCTGTGGACTATCAGTTTCCTTTTGGAAGTTGCTCCAGTACCCATTTGATTTTACTGAATGATGAAAACAACCACAGATTATCATGCAACGCTGAGTAAATTACATGTCACTTTATTATCACTAACAGTGTTACTCACAACAAGCTTTTTTATGTGTACAAAACAGGGAACATGTTCATAACCCCCATCACTGATTGCTTTCAAGGTGTTTCTAGCATTATGAGTAACAAACATGCCAGGATTTAATTTACTTGCACAGATCCAGTTATTCATCATAACATTTATACTGAACAAGATATTGGCAACAGTGTGTTCTCCCTCAAAAACTGCAACATGCAAAACAACCATTTTTCGCAATGCACTAGCACGATCTGTATTCTGATCTAATCCTGACGGCCCTCTTCACTTCAGTTTCATTTCCAGCAAACTGCCCCTGAAGCATCGTTGAAAGACAGGTATGCATTACAGGCTCTAGTGCTTGTCCAGATGTGAAGTGAAGTGAATAATACCACTTTCAGCGTCTATTTTTTCACAAAATTTGTTTTTCACTGTGGTATACATGGACAGTACGATAGTATGGCTAAATGTTGTATGAGATGGACGAGTGTACTGGGGTTCCAGTAACTTCACAAGCCTTTGGAAACCAGTGCCTTTACCCAGAGAGAATGGCTGTAGGTCAAGAGCTGTCATCTCACTTATGCGTGTTGTGAGTTTGCATGAGAGAGCGTGATTAGAAGAAACAAACCTGCCCTGATTCAAAAGCTTGTGTTATAGTGGTTTGCTTTGCTTGCTCCTTGGCTGTCTGAAGAACTATCGCTACATAATTCATGGTGACATTTTGTGTTGCTTGCATGCATGTACAAGAAACATATACATCACCTTCCTTCTCAAGTGGGCTGTGAAGGTGTGGCAGTGTTGTGCCAAATGGCAGCAGTCCGATCTGGGGCTGGTGTCGCGCTGTGGTGAACAGAGGGGCATGCTGTCAATGATGGCAGTTAATGAGCATGTCACTGTGATCAAAGAACCTGAGCCGCTGCAATCAGGGAGTGCTCCGTCACTATGCAATCAGATGTTTTTCCTGTGGGGCATACCTGAATGCAGGAGCCAATTGCAAGCTGCATTGTGTGGTGTCCCCATGCCAACAGCTTCTCCGTTGGTGTCTCACAGTCCCCACAAAGCCGACGCCTGCTGTTCAGTGTGCCTTTCTGGTGAAACATTTCAATAAATAAATAAAATAAATGCCAACGGGGTGCCCAATCACCCTGTCAGCATGATCCCCATCCCAATTAATTTGCCAATGGGGTAGCCCAATCCCCGTCAGCATGATGTACCCCTCATTTGTTGTGCGATGAGGGGGCTGCCCAATCCCCCCTTGGCTCATGCATCCCCCAAGCACACTGTATGGCCAGTGGGGTGCCCAGTCCTCATTGGCTCCACTCCCACTTCCCCACCAAACATCCAGGTAGCATGCTGAGCCCATCCCCAGCATGCCAATAGTCACAAGGTGTTTTTTTTACCTGTACAACTAAAGAAAATGGTCCTGCGCTGTCTGTGACCACTCCTTGCCAAAGCCGTGCCCACCCTCTGTGCACCTCACCTCCCCACATCCCTCTCACCCCATACTTACCTCTGGAGCCCCACGCAACAATCTTCGGTGGACTGGGAACACATCTGCACTCTTCAAAGCCGACTGTGAACTGAAGAAATGCTGGTAAGCTGTATAATGCATAAATAGGGTTTTTTTCAATTTAGGTGGATATTTTGGCCATTTTGGGGAATTTTTTCACTAAATTTTCAACATGGGGTTCTTGGGACCCCATCTCATGAACTCAGTCACTGTCATTTTGTTATTCGGTCCCGAAATGTGATTTTGTGGTCACTGCATGGAACCACCTTTCAGGACCAATTAATGAAAACAACAGTGTTACAGTTCACTGAGACAGGCCTCAAAAGCCCTATATTGAAAATTTGAGAAAAATTCCCAAAAATGACTGTATTTTTCAAGCATGCGTACGCAGTTCCACCACATGCTCATAACTTTGAGAATTTTTAATATTTTCACTCCCAGATTTTCAATATTACCATTTTACCACACCTCCTTATGAACTGAAAAAGCTGTCATTTTCACATCTTGCCCAAAATGTGTTTTCGCATATAGCACACAATAGTGTGGTTGGTGATGAAATAAATGTTTGGGACAGATTAAGAAAATCACAGTGACACTATTCAGGAGCAGAGGTCTTAAAATGGCTATGTTGAAAACCTTGTCGACAAAAAGTCCATAAAATGACTAGATTATGAGTTGCATGCATTTCCACTCACCCCGTAACTTCATAAATTTGTAATATTTTCCTCCAGATTTTCAACATTGGCATTTTCTCACACCTCCTTATGAACAGTACAGCATGTCACATTTTTCACAAAGCTAGCTGAAATGTGTTTTCACACTTCGATGCAGAATAGCTTGTCGCTGTGGAAATAAGTGTGCAGGACAGATTAAGAAAATTACAGTGGACACTGTTCATGAGTAGAGGTCCCAAATGCCTATGTTGAAATCTGGTGTAAAAATCTCCAAACTAATTACAAGTGTGCATTGTGCAGTTTCTCGATACGCTATGAACTTCACCAGTTTTTTTATTTTTACCCAGATTTTCAATATTACCATTTTTTACACTCTAGTGAATAGTACAGCTATCTTTTCACATCCTGTTCGAAATGTGTTTCACACCTGTGGGGCCAAAATGGTGCAGTCACTGTGCAAAATCACCTTTTGGCTAACGAACTGATAGTGTCACTGTTCATGCGGTGGGGTCACAAAAAGCCCATGTTGAAAACTTGGAGTAAAAATACCAGGAAACGCCCAGGGTGTTAGGATTTCTGACCATACGCCCACCAGGGACTGACAGGCATCAGGAGTGACTTAGGATTGTCGACAGTACTATACCATTCCAACCCCCACCCTCCAACCAGTGACAGGCATTGGAGTGTGCCTTGGACCCCTTGGCCCCAGAGTTCACCCCATTCTCCTATGTTGCACCTATTTCAGCATATTTCCTTATGGAATGAGATCCAAACAAATGATTTGATACCGTTTAATGAACCAACATAGATGACAACAAGAAAAACAGAGTGCTCTAGCTTTTGGACCAACAAGTCCTATCAGAAACATAATGACAATATATACAGTAGAAAAAACAATACTTTTAACAACTAGATCATGGAGAAGAACAAAGAAACAATCCCACTGGTTTAAAATACTCATTAAAAGAAAAAAAACAGAAGATAATGTCAGAGTAACCAACAATCCCACGTTACCTTAAGCTGGGAGGGTCCCATGGTCAAAGGTGATTGGTGCAAAACACATACAAAGAAATTCTACTGCTTATAAATTCAATTGACATGAGATAACACTACTTGAGCAGATAATCTTAAATCAAGCTATGAGCATCACAATGTATATAAGGATGCAGATACTGAAAAAAAAAACCCACCAGGATTAAAGACATACTAAGATTGTCTTGGACTCAAGAAGTTTCAATATATGTATTACAGACAAGAACTACCAGTAAAACTATCTAAAAGATTACTACACACTGTATGATATGTAAAACTTAGCTCGACCATTACCCAGTTATATTCTCCAACTAGATTTTATGCCCCTTAAACTTCAAAAGCCTCTAGTGTAGCAGTACAGGACTTTATAAATGATAACTATAAATTGACAGTATGAGTGTCAGACTAAAACTCTTGTCAAAGGACCACCAAGGAAAGTAAAACCATGCAGCCTGATATGTACTGATGTCAATAAATTCTCAATGAGCAACAACTGATGTATCAAAGTGTCTAAGGAATCTGAATAAGGATAAAATTAAATTATCTACTCCTTCCATACACAACCACCCTACTACACCCACATCCCCATAATGCAGAGGATAACTAGTTTTAAGAACACACACACACACACTCCTAATGCCTTCATTCACATCAATCACTGCAATTGTTCCCCAAAGGAATTCATCTTGTCATGAAATCCCAAGTAAAGGGATCATGTCCTAATATCTACAGATAAAAAATGTGACACTATTTAACCTTATTCACTATCTCACGTAGTAACATCTCCAAGGATTCTAGAGGAACCACAAACAAATAAAACTGCCACCATCCCAGGGCAAGAGTAACTGAAGTAAATATAAAGGCATGTGTGTAAGACAGGAGTCCTAACATACCTACATTTCCACAAATCACTGCAATATTAGCCTAATGTAAAATAGGTAGCTCAAGGACCCCATGCAAATGAGATCTCACACCCTAATATGCTCGGAAAAAAAAAATTTAACAGTGTATAATAAACCTGCTGTGTGTACAGTAACAGGCTAGGGAATCTGAAAATGGCACAATAGAGATCAACCCCACTCCTGGGTGAAGGTAAAGTAATAGAGAGGAATTAATATTTATTGTGTCTGAAGTAAGAGTAATAACACACTAGGCACTTTTACACAGGGTTTAGAACCGGCGGCGTTACCTGAGCTGCAGTGCAATGTACTCTGTTAGTTCAGTGTTCCCTTTACGCCAAACCAGTATTCGACAACCCTGCCTCCATTTGTTCTCACCCCACAGAGTTTGCCTCTCTATAGGCTGTTTTACAGTCATTACCGGAATGGCTGTTTTACACAGCCAGTCGAAACGAATATTCATCAGTTGCAAACCGCAAAAATTAGAAATTACCGGTTTGCACAAACGTTCCGGAGAGAACGGAACAGATGCACTATACACACAAGGGATGTAATGGAATACTGTTTCCGTAACAGTTATTCCGTTGAAACCTGTGTGTAAAAGTAATCTACTGCAACTCCATGTATCTAAACAGAGCCTACCTCAATGTGACAGTAAAGCCCCCACCCGCTATATTCACGTGCCTCCCAACACACACACACACACACACACACCACACACACAACACACACACACACACAACACACACACACACACCACACGCACACACACATGCACACACACACTACACACACCACACACACACAACACACACACCACACACACACCCGTACACACCACACACACACACACACACACACCCACACACTTACACACACACCATCACACACCCACACGCATATCACACCAACACATACACACACACACACACACACACCACACACACACACACTTGTACACACACCCCACACACACCAACCACACCACACAACCCACACACACACACGCACACACACACACACACACACACACACACAACACACACACCAAACACATGCTGAAGTCCTGTAATATGCAGTCTGAAGAAGAAAAGGTCAGGATGTTAACCAACGTCCCATGAAACCCAGATATGTGTTCATCCCACTTCAACCAAGGGAGGATAAAATACAGTAATTTCAAACTCATCTCTTTGACGTGTTTTTGAGATTTCCTTGCAAGATCATTACCGATATCAAATTGAGTAGTAGGCTGGGAGAAGTGTTACCCAACTGGTTTTTCAGTCTTTGTCTTAATAGTATGTCTGTGCGGAGTTCATCCTAGTGCGGAGCTTTAGTTCTTTCTCCAACAAATCTGTTTGTGGACATCTCTTGCACTGAATGAAATAGAAACATGTTGTGCGTACATGTATAACCTTTACCTTGAATCATCTGTTTTGTGGAAGTAACCACACAGTCAAAGGTGGAAATGAGCTCAAGCAGGTCCTACAGGTGCATTGATTGCAGGGTTGTGTGCCATTGTGTGACATGGTATTCTGTTCTGGAGAAAGCTGCTACTAATAATCAGGCTGGCAAATTTGGTGGTTGTTTAAAAAAGATAGTAGTGGTAGTTCCTTAAAAGACACAATTAGGGTCTCATCCTCACTAAATAGGAGGCAGTATAGTGCAGTGGTCCTAGGCTCTGAGCTGCAAATCTGGTGACATCCAGCAGACCAGACCACGGGTTTGAATCCCACAGCTTCCACTTGCATACTAGCATGTGACCCTAGTAAGTCATTTAACCTCCTTGTGCTCCCAGGTCGCTCCTGTAAAAAAGCTTCCAGCTTAGCGTGCTATACCTGGTTAAACAACTAAAAAAAAAAATATTGGGTGGAGGTCTTTAATAATATTATGCAGAAGTTCAAGGTCTGGATGATAACTAGAACACTAAGAGTATTCTGTCTGTATCTGTCTTTTCTTATACCGGAAGTAGTTGTTGTCTTGATACTTGGCGCCAAAACATTCTACTGTCCTGTCAATTTCTCTGGAAAATCGTCCCTAGCTCAATAAGCGTGTTTTCAACTACCTCAACCTGGTGTAAAGCCTAGAAGACCCCAAGGAACACCTCACACTTGTGAAGTGTCTGCAGGGTAGAGTGAGGAGTGAAATAGCTGGTGACTGTTATGGGCGATGACCCAAAGGCACACCCCAATGCCTGTCCATCTCTGTTGGGTGGGGTGGAATTGGCATCATCCTATACTTCTGCCATTTCTATACTGCATCTGTCTAACTCCTGCACTTCCACTGCTAATCCCAAGCAGCAACCATTCAGCATTGGCAAATGTTTGTGTTCATTTGCAAGGCAAGCAAACATACTGATATAAGTCTGAACTGTGAGGCGACTTCAGGTGGGGGACCTCCCCTCCTCCACCTATCAAGCTTCACAATACTGAATCTACTCCAAATTACATCCACTGTCTGTCTTTCTCTTCCTTTTTACGTTGCTTGCACTGCACAAGAAATGTTTTTGCTACAGAGAACAGCACTGCAGGGTGAGTCACTGACTAGCCTAATGCAGGTCAAGCTGCATTAGGCTCATCCTTGACAGAACAATTATCATGCAAGCCAAATCAAAACAATGGTTTACAGTTTATAGGCAGAAACTTGTGTGTGCTTGAAACAAATGAACAGCCAATACGCAGAACACTTCTGTTTCATATACATAAAGCTGGCTCCTCCTCCCCTCCACTCTCCATTTTCCTTGCTGTCTCTCCCTCCTTCCCTGCACACACCTTTTGTCTCTATGTGTTCCCCATACCTCATTTCTCCACTTTGTCCCTCTGACTCTCCTGTCTCCTCATGTTTTGCATTTCTTCAAGCCAGGCTCCAGTGACCGTGTTCACAGTGACTGGCTAAGCTGTACTGCTATCAGCCTACAGAGTGCAGGAGGAACCAGAGAAGTTTAAGCAAACAATGCACCACAAAGCTGCCTAGTGCTCAGTGGGACAAGCATTGCTATGGAAAGCTGAAACCTGATGTGCTCCAAGAGCCAGAGTGGATGGCTAACTCAGACAGTGGATGCATGCAGTGAATAGCAGAGAATACTCAAGTAGTGCTCCATAAATTCCATGGCTCTAAGAACACACTTTTTCTTCAAGCGAATCCCTACAATTCTTCTTTTGAATGGTTTGATTGACTGTGTCACAGCACCTGACAGTGTTGTGATAATGCTCATTGAGCAACCAGAGAACAGTTAACAACTTCTGTGTACACACTCAGCCACCCACAGGAGAACACAGGCATCAGGCCCATGGTGAAATCAGTACTGCCCTGCACAATTTATAGCTTCTGAGGCCCCAGTCCATGCTAACGTACAGTCAGATTGCATTTTCAGACTGCAGTCCAGCGGCACAGACAGATTATGTTCTCAGTTGGTGAAGTGCAATGGACAAAAGCCAGGATGAAATGATCCCACTGTGCAGTCTACGATGCAGAGAGAGAAGCGACCAGGACAAAAGACAATGTCAGGCAATGGTAAAGCAATCTCATGTCTATGTGACAGGTTGTGGCTAGGCACATAGAAACATAACACAAAGCAAGACAGCGAGACGTGCATGGCAGCTATGTAGCCTGTGAGCTTCGGAGACAGAGCGTCTGTGTGTGTTCCGCCTGCCACTACCTGTCAGTTGCAGATAATCATCAGTCTGAGTGGGCAAGAAGTGGTTAGAGATCGACAGTGGCTATGTGGTTTGGTGTGTAACAGAAGAGAGAGACACACACAGACAATGGCAGATAGTAAGGTACAAAAGTTGAGACAATACTGCGCCTCTCTTGTCTGTCTGTCTGTCTCTGTCTCTGGAAGCAATGCTGCTCAGCAGTATAGAGCCGCTCTGACAGACTGTAATACAGGAGAGCAGAGGAGAGACCGAGTTTGACAGTGGCCACCCAAAGTTTCCTTTTCTGCCACCCGCCAACTATAGCTGCCCATTGCCCTCCCCCTCAGTGCACAGATGAAGAGATATGACAGACAGCATCATCACTCTTCCACACCTGCACCATGGCTGAAATGTCTGTAACACAACAAGAAGAAACATTGAGATGTTGTTTGTGGCCCTCCTTGCTCCCTGATGCAGAACAGTGAGAAATCTGGGTGGGGACCAAAGTGCAAGGGAACTAACATAGAAACATGGGCTTTGATGACAGATAAGGACCGGCTTGGCCCACCTAGCTCATTTTCTACCTAATGGATAAGCTGCAGATCCTAGTTAACCAACAGCCTACTTCCTCCTACCCCCACTATAGAATTGTCTTCTATGTCTGTCCCATGCATTCTTGAATTCCTCCACTGTTTTTAACTCCGACCTTCTCTGGAAGGCTGTTTCATGCATCTACAACCATCTCTGTAAAGAAATCAATCGATCAAAATCTTTATTTATCCAGGCGAACACCATTGAGTATTGCTCATTTACAAGATGGACCTGGTTAGCACAGGAACAAAGGACATACAATTTATTCAAAGGTTACAGCACAACATCCAATTAATATGATAAAAAATAACAGTAGCACAATAGTTAATGGTAACACAAATGGAGAACCTGATGGAGAACAGTGATTCGATACTCTATGTAGAAATGTGTCTTCAACCATAGCTAAGTGAACTATGCATAGACAGCAGGTAATGGTATACTGAATGCATTACCCTGTGGGATTGGACATTCAGGGTTCCCAATAAGTGAAACAAGTAGGGGGTAGGCAGGGGGAAGGGATAATAGGCTGAGTGGTTGACGGTACCAAGGGGAAGAGATAAGAGACACCAAGGGGACACAGGATAGGGGACGGAGAGCACAAGAAGATGACAGAGTGGTAAACTACAGAGTAGAAGTGTGGAGGAAGTCACTAGACTAGGCATAGCAAAGAAGAAGTGATGCCAACAAGGTGAGCCACCGATACGAGGGAAGTCTAGGATCGATGGAAACAGTCACAACTATTCCTTGACTGAATGGGCATATAGTGTCTTGAAGGAGGATAGACTGACTTGAAGTACTCAGCTTTAGTGCTTTTTTATTCTTATTCCATAGATGGCATAGCTTACATCTGCTCTTCCGTGTGTGTTTTAAGCTTAGGCACTTTTATGGAAATAAATGAGTAGCTTCGGAGCATAATTTCCTAACTTCACAAAGTGGAAGACAATCAGAGATGTATCAGGAAGCTTTTGATAATAGCTCTGTACATCCAAAGTCTGGCATTTCTGTTTCCCTTTACTGAAGGAGGGCCACCCCACAGCAGTGTAAAGGGCACAGTGGTGAGTAGAGAAAGGGAGACTGGTATGAATCTTAAGGCCCTGTGATACAACGTATCCAATTTAGCAAGATAAGAGGCAGGGCAGTGACTATAAAGGGAGTCAGCATAGTCAACCAAGGGAGAAATGTTGTTTGTACCAGCACCAGTTTGGCATCTCAGTAAGGAAGTTATTAATCCTGGAAAAGAAGTCCAAGCCTCTGCCTCAGTTTTTAGCAGATCCTCGATATGGTCTGTATAGGAGAGTCTGTGGTCAAGCCACACTCCCAAATACTTGAATTTATTGACAAATTCTAGATTTTCCCTCACATTACCTCTGAGCCATCCCCCATCTATCTTCAAATTGTGCCCCCTTGTTCTTGCACATCTCTTTTTCTGAAAAATGCAACCCTCTTGAACTTTGTTGATTTCCTTGAGGTATTTGAAAGTCTCTATCATGTTCCCCCTCTCCCTCCTTTCCTCAAGGCTATACATATTAAGCTCCTTTAGTCTTTCTTCATATGCCTTCTGGTGCAGACCCTGCACCATTTTGATTGCCCTCCTCTGGACAGCCTCCACCCTGTCTATGTCTTTGGGGAGATGGGGTCTCCATGAGCTGTACATCAGTACTCCAAATGCGGTCTTACCAACTGTCTGTACTGAGGGCCAACAACTTCCTGTTTTCTACTGATGATGCCTCTCTCTATGCATCCCAGTAGACCCCACCCTCCTTACTACCTTCTCATTGCTGGCCTATCTTTAGGTCATCTGATATAACTACCCCTGGTCCCTTTCCATTTTGTTGTTGTTAGTATCTCACCCCCATTGTGTACTCTTCCCTGGGTTTTGAATCCTAGCGTTATTTTGCACTTCTTGTGTTGAATTTAAGCTGCCATACATTTGACCATTCCTCCAACCTGCCAAGTCCTTTTCATCCTTTCCACCCCACCTTGCATATAAGCCCTGTTGCAGATCTTTGTGTCATCTACAAAGAGACATACTATTCTTCCAGTCCTCTACAATGTCACTTACAAAGACATTAAAAGGACTGGCTCCAGTACTGAACCTGCGGTACCCCACTAGTAACCCCCTTTCTTTACTGTGGACTCCATTTACTATTACCTTCTGTGTCCTGTGGTCCAGCTAGTGTTGTACCAGGCTACCACCCTGGGACCCATTCCCAGGCTGGCTAACTGGTTTATTAATCTTTGTGTGGACTGTGTCAAATGCCTTGTAAATCGAATAGATCATGTCCATAGCTCTCCCTGGTTACTACTTTGGTCACCCAGTCAAAGAAATCTATTAAATTCATCTGACATGACTTTCACACTGTGAATTCATGATGCCTTGGGTCCTGTGCCCCATACCCTCTAGGTACTAACAATTCTTCTTCAGAAGTGATTACATTATTTTCCCTACTGCGAGGTCAAACTAACAGGTCTGTAGTTTATTATATTACGAATGGAGACTTTATTTCTGGTAACAACTCAAATACCCTTGACACTGTGCTGTTGCTGACAAATACAGGAGTCTGAAATGGCAAAACATTTTTTTTTATTAATATGCAAGAACTTGACAGATAGGAGTATCAGAACTTGGACTTTGCACAACCCTAGAAATTAGCTTAATGGTATTGCTGCCTGCTTTGCCAGTGGTGGTGGAGGTGCTGCAGCATTAGGTCAGTTGCCCCAATTTCCATCCCAACCTCAGCTCCTCCAGGTTTTTGTGACTTGGCCCTGTGTGGGAGCGGTCAAACACCTTGCTAAAATCACAATACAGTGTATCAACTTCCTTTCTTTTATCAGCCATCTCCGGCTTTTTTCACAACTGCTGCGGCAGTGCTATTGTTGCCTGTCAGGCCAGTTCACCTTTGGTGAATTAAAACACAAGTTTGCTCTGTAAAATGTGTGAATTTGCTGCATAGAAATTCACCAAAGTAGTCTTTGCATTTGGTGGATCATCAAGCTAAATTTGAAGATTCTTCATGCATTTCATAGTGGGTGCCTTCGCTGAAACTTTGCAGGTGAATTGGCACCACACTAGAATGATGTCTGGAAAATAACTGTCGGGCCGTAGACAATAACAATCCATTTTAAGCTTCTCAGAAAAGACGCCCAGTGGTGCAGAGAGCTGAGGCACTTAAAGGGGAACAGTCATGCAATAAGAACCTCACTACCCAAGTGTGAGGCTGATCCCAACTGTAATTTCGTGTACAAAAACATCTTTTTAACTAAGGTCTTACAAATAGCCAGGCCATACAAACTGATGTAGAGGGTGGCAAGTTGAAAGCAGGCATCCTGAATATACTTTGTTCAGTGCTCTGGGAGGAAAAAGACAGGAGGGTGACAAAAATTTGCATTAGCACTTGATGGAGAGAGGTGGACACTAGTCTGCTTTAAGGAGAGTGTTTGACAGTGGACAAAGTAATGGGACCAGACAGGTATACTGTAGGGTATTGAGGGAGCTCAGAAAAGTTCTGATTGCACTTCTGACAATTCTTTTTAACAGCTCACTGGAAGGGAATGCTCCAGGGACTGGAGGGAGGTAGATGTGGACCCTTCATGCCAAAGTGGTGCAGGGAGGAGGAGGTTGAGTTGTGTTCAGTCAGCCTGATATTGACAGTGAGGAATGATAATGGAATCACTGCTGAAGGAAAGGTAGAGTATCTCAAATCCAGTGGGTTATAAGACCCAAAGCAGAGTGTTTGCACAGGTGGAATGTCATGTCAAATGAATCTATAGACTTCTTTATCTGGGTAACCAATGAAGTAGAGTAGGGTAGAGCAGTGGACGTGGTCTACCTAGAGTTTTGTAAAGTTTTGACTCTGTTCCACACAGGAGACTATGTAAGTGGGGTATATTGAGTGGGTACTAAGGTGTTAACTAGGTAAGAATTTGTTTAGGCGACAGGAGACAGAGGATGGTAGTAAATATAATTCACTCAGGGGAGGGGTAGGTGACCAGTGGGGTGCCTCCAGGATCAGTGCTGGTACCAATCCTTTTTAATGTCTTTATAAGTGACATTGAGGAAGAGCTGGAGGGGAAGGTCTGCAACTTTGCAAATGACACAAAATTCTGCAACAGGGTAGATACTCCAGGAGGGGTGGAAAGTATGAGCAGGGACTTGAGAAATCTCAAGGAGTGGTCAAGAGTATGTGCAGCTAGGGTTTCATGTGAAAATGTACAAAATAATGCACAGAATCGAATGGTGAGTACAAAATGAGTGGAGGTTCATTGAAACCACCAGGTAGGAGAGAGACCTGGGATAATCATATCTAACGACCAATGGTGGCCAGACAGTGCAACAAAGGTGTTCCATGTGATGATAGCGATCGAAAAACAGCTATAGCTATCATCATGAATGCATAACGCCAAAAGCATTTAGGCAATATAACCATGACTGACCCCACTCCCTAAAAAGACAAGTGTTCCTGTGGTTGGGCTGCACCGTCCCCCTACCCCCACTCCCCTCTGAATAAAGATTGTCACTCCAGAGGGGCGCATGTCAAGGAGGGGACAAAATAGGAATAAAAAAAACACAGCTGCAAGCAGGGGCAAACAACAGCCCCTAGCAGGTCCTGAACCCAGTTCCTGCTGCAGCATAGCCAACTACCCTCACCACCACACCACAGGGCTGGTTCAGTTGCAGCAGGATCCCACCACCCATAAAAACCCTCCCTCCCTCCTATCCCTCCCCTCCACCTCCCTATCCATCTGTTTCCAGTCACTCTCCTGGCTATTGGGTTGCTACCCTAGCAGGGTAGCTGTTCATGACTGTTTCTACAGTTGCTCATTTATTATCGCTATCATCACTGACTACCCAGTAAGGGAGCTGGGAGGTGTAGTGGGATGCTGAGATGCAAAAGGAAGGTTATCACCAGCAGAAAGAGGGAGATGGTGTTGCCTCAATATAGATCGATAGTAAGACCCCACTTAGAATACTGGACCGAGTCCGAGACCACATCTATAGAAGGACATTGACAGAGTGGAGGCGGTCGAGAGGAAGGCAACTAAAATGGTGCAGGGTCTACATAAAAGTCTGTGAGGAGAAACTAAAAGAACTCAACATGTACACCCGGGAACACGGGTGGGAGAGAGGGATATTACAGAGACCTTTAAATACCTTTCAGGGGTAAATAAGGTACAGGAGGAAAATATTTTTCAAAGAGAAATGTGCTCAACAACAAGATGACATGCTATAAGGCTGAGAGAGGGTAGATTCAGGAGAGATGTGAAGAAGTACTTATTCACAGAAAGAGTGGTGGATTCCTGGAACAGCCTTCCAGCAGAGAGAGTGGGAGTGAAAACAGTGCTGAGGGTTCAAGAATACATGGGATAAGCACAAGCAAATCACAGTTAAAATGAAGGGGGAGATAGAACTGTGGAATAGGCATGGTCTGCAGTAATAGTGCACTGTAGGTTCTAGAGAGAAATAGTCAGATTGGATGGTCTAAGTGGTCCATATCTGCTGTCAAATTCTATGTTTCTACGTTTATTTTTGTATTATGCTTTCTTCATCTTCCTCACATCTTCTTTCATCTCTCCAGTTCTTCTTCCCTTGCATGTCCCCATCCACCAAGATGGGGTTCCTTTCAGGTCCAGTTCAGCACTCCACACCATCCAGTCAGTCACTGCAGTGGAGGTGAAGACTGGGAGAGCCAGGACCAGGCAGGTAGAGCCTAGCTTTGGACATGGTGGGTCATGATAACAGAAACATAGAATTTGATGGCAGATAAGGGCCGCTTGTCCCATCTAGTCTGCCAGTTTCCCTACTTAACGAATAAGCTGCAGATCCTAGTTAACCAACAGCCTACTTTCTCCCACCCCCCACTAGAATTACCTTATGTCTGTCCCATGTATTCTTGAATTCCCCCACTGTTTTTTGATGCCATGACCTCCTCAGGAAGGCTGTTCTACACATCCTCAACCCTCTCCTAGAAAAAAAACCTTCACATTACTTCTGAGAAGTTCTCCCTGCTACCTTCAAATTGTGTCCCCTTGTTCTTGTACATCTCTTTTTCTGAAAGATGCTACCTTCTTGGACTTTGTGGATTCCCATGAGATACTTGAAAGCTTCTATCATGTCCCCCCTCACTCCTTTCCTCAAGGGTATACATATTAAGCTCCTTTTATTTCACTTTGTATGTCTTCTGGTGCAGACCCTGCACCATTTTAGTTGCCCTCTTCTGGCAGCCTCCACCTTGTCTATGTCTTTGCAGATATGGGGTCTCCAGAACTGCAAGCAGTACTCCAGAAGGGATCTCACCAACTGTCAGTAGAGAGGGATAACAACTTCCTGTTTTCTACAGGTGATGCCTCTCCCTATGCATCCCAGTATCCCCCAGCTCTCCTTACTGCCTTCCCACATTGCTTGCCCACCTTTAAGTCATCTGATTTAACTATCCCAGGTCCCTTTCCATTTTTATTGTTGTCAGTATCTCACCCCCCCCATTGTGTACTCTTCCCCTGGGGTTTTGTTTCCCAGGTGCATTTCTTTGCACTTCTTTGCATTGAATCTAAGCTGCAGTACATTTGACCTTCCTCCAATGTTGTCAAGTCCCTTCTCATCCTTTCCACCCCACCTTGTATATCAACTCTGTTGCAGATGTTTGTGTTGTCTGCAAAGAGACATACTTTTCCTTCCAGTCCCCCATGCAATGTCACTTATAAAGACATTACAATAGACCAGACCCAGCACTGAACCCTGTGGTACCCCACTAGTAACCCCGCTTTCTTCACTGTGGATTCCGTTTACTATTACCCTCTGCATCCTGTTGTCCAAGCAGTGTTTTACCCAGGCTACCACCCTGGGACCCACTTCCAGGCTGGTTCATTTGTATATTAATCTTTTGTGTGGAACTGTGTCAAATGCCTTGCTAAAATCTAGGTAGGCCATGACCACAGCCCCTCCCTGGTCTACTACATTGGTCACCCAGTCAAAGAAATCAATTAGATTCTTCTGACATGACCGTCCTGCTGTGAATTCATGCTGCATTCGGTCCTGTGCCCCATTGGCTTCTAGTCACTGAACAATTCTTTCCTTCAGAAGTGATTCCATCATTTCCCTTCCACTGAGGTAAAACTGGCAGGTTTATAGTTTCCTGCTTCTGTCTTGTTCACACTTTTGTGAAGGGGAATCACCTTTGCCCTTTTCCAGTCCTCAGGTACCACACCATCCTCCCATGATTTGTTAAAAAGGGTAGTCATTGGTGTTACTAGTTCTCTCCTTAGTTCTTTTAGAATCCTGGGGTGAATCCTATTAGGCCCCATTGCTTTGTTCACCTTCAGTTTTAGGAGCTCTTTCAGAACCCTTTCTTCTGTGAAAGGACTGATATCAACCAACCATCCAGAGTGCTTCTATTGACTAGACTAGGTACCTCTTCCTCCTCCTCCTCCTCTTTTGTGAATACGGAGCAGAAGTAGTCATTAAGTATCCCTGCTTTTTCACTGTCCCTCTCTGCCAACCCATCCTCTTCTTTATTAGCCTCAGTATCCTCCCTTTGTCTTTCTTCGCTCCCTAGTGTAGCTATAAATAGTTTTATCCCCCTTCTTAACCAAGTTGGCTATTTTTCCTCAGTTTGGGCCTTTGGTATTCTGACTGCCTTTCCCACTTCCTTCTGCTTTAACTGGTACAATTCTCTATCCTGCTCCTTCTGTGTTTCCTTATACTTCCTGAATGCTATTTTTTTTCTCCCTAACCTTCCCTGCCACCTCTTTTGAGAACCATAGTGTTTTTTCTTTCATTTTGATTTATTTGCTTCCCACAATGGCTTGTTGCTTCTGTGATGGCAGTTTTAATGTTTCCTCAATGTTGCTCCACCCCTCCTCCTTGTCTGTTTGCTAGTGCTTTTCTGAGGCACTCTCCTTTTTGACAAAATCAGCCCTCCTGAAGTCCAGTACCTTCACTTTTGTATGGCTTGACTCTGAAGCTGAGTTTTTCATGAACCACTCTGTTTGGTGATCACTTGGTTCCAGATGGCTACCACTTCTAGATCTGAAATCCTCTCTCCGTCCCCATTTGAGTGTACCAGGTCTAAGATTGCTCCCTTCCAGGTGGGTTCCAGCACTAGCTGTCTGAGGCGTGCCCCCTGTAGAGCATCGAGAATGACCCTGCTCTTTGATGTGGCTGCAGCAAAGGTGCTCCAGTTAACATCTGGCATATTCAGGTCCCCATCAGCAATATTTCCCCTTTCTTTGCCATCCTAAGGATGCCTTCTATCATTTTCTTGTCCATTTCCTCCCCCTGAGATGGGGGTCTGTATACAACCCCTGTGCTGGAGTCTCCAGGGTGACCCACAGTGCCTCCTCTCCTCCCTGTTTACCCTTTAATTCCATTGCTACAATCCCTTCCTTACATTGAGAACTACTCCTTCTCCTCTTCTACCCTCTCTGTCCCTCCTGTAGATTGTGTACCTTGGTATGTTAATATTTCAGTCATGGTTCTCTGTGTATCATGTCTCTGTGACTGCCACAATATCCAGGCATCCCTCTTCCACCAAGGCCACCAGTTCAGCGAGCTTGTTACCTAGACTATGGGCATTGGTAATTATTACCTCCATTTTTGATGGCCTTACCCTTTTGCCCCATCCTTGTCCTTACTGCCTTCGTCTTTCTTCACTTTCCCTGCCCTTCTCTTATCAACTTCTCTGTCTTGGTGTTTACCTCACTAACTACCGGAGTTTTGTGGGATGCAAGGATTTCCCTTCTCCTTTTCAGTTTCTCCCCTTGGCTAGTTTAAATGCTTGCCAATGGAGCATTTAAACCTATCACCTAGGATCCTGTTTCCCCTCCTAGACAGATGCAGCCCATCATGCCAGTATAGGCCCTGCATCCCTCCAGATGGATCCCCAGTCCCCAGTGAAGCCAAAACCCTGAGCTCTGCCAGTTTTTCAACCACTAATTAAATCTCATGATGTGGAGCACCCTAGCTTCACTCATGCCATGAACAGGCAGCACCTCCAAGAAGGTTACCATGTATGCTACTTGTCTAAGGCCACTCCCCAACTCCACAAGCTCCTCCTGCACTACTCTGAACCCTTTCCCAGCCAGGTCATTTGTCCCTAGGTGGACAATGACATCCAGCTCCCTCCCCTGTGCAGCTGCTCCTGCGATCCTGAGGATTTGCTCCCTGTCCCTGTAAGCCATGATGTGAGGCAGGCACCTTTCCTCCATCTCCCCTCCCTTCTACATTTCTACCCTTCTAACAATTGAATCCCCCACCAGGAGTTGTTTCTTTCACCTGTGGAGTCCCATGCCCCTCCTGTGATTCTCCTTTGAGGAGGTTCCCAGCATCCTCCTTGGTCTCCACTGCAGGTGCCTCCATAGAGGAATCACAATCTTCCAAAGGCATATGAATTGTGCAGAGGTACAGCTGGAGGGATGCACCTCTGTTCCACCTCCCTCACCCTCCCTGAACCCACTGTGGTCCAACCACTCCTCTTTCTTGGCAACTTCTGATGCAGCAGCTGGGGCCCTGTTGGTCACTGGGTGGGAAAGTAGGTCCCCCAATCCTGTCTAGAGATGAGCAACCTCCTCCCTCAGCCCAGAGAGGTGCCTGCAGATAGGACAACACCACATCCTCCAGAATGTCTCCCAGAAGACTGCTGCTCCACTGCCACTACACTGCACCATTGACACCATATCTTATTTGTGGCCCCTTAACTGTTGTTTTTTATGCTTACTCTTTCCTGTCTCTGTTTGTTTTCTTATATTTTTTTTTCTCTCCCTTCTTTCCTACTGCCTCCATGCCCTTAAAGCCCTGATCTTCCTGTTCTGGGACAGGAAGTTCCTATATTCCTCAGTAGCCTCCTTACTTGCTCAGAGTCAGACAGGCAGGGGGTGGGTGGGGATGGTGAGCTACTCTTTTTCTTCTAGGATGGTGAATATTTTGTGCCTCTGTGATCACTTCCTTCCTGCTCCCAAACAGGAAGTCCCTGTTGTCAGTCAAATCCTCAGTCTATAAAAGCAGAACCGGCTAAGGGGGGGTGGAGGGCAATGTAGTCCAGTAAAGTTCTAACAGCAGCTCCTTCCCTTGCTTTTCTCTGCCAAGAGCTATCTAAGCCAGTTTTATTTATTTACTAATTAAGTCTGTTGTAACCCCTAGGTGGCACTATCCCAAGGGCCACTACCCCTTCCTCTGTGACCAGGTGCAGGTTAAGTGGCCTGGGAACTGAAAACAGGTGCCTCCACCCAGAGGACAGGTTTAGTGGTAGCATAGCTGACCTGGGTACTGCCCTCTGGGACACTGTGACCCCCCTCTTTCCCCTCTAGTGGCCTAGACAATGTACAGCACACACAGATATAATAACCCCTAAAAAGGAGCTATATCCCCACACTGATTGCGCTTACCACCAGGGCAGGTTCCAACAGTTTGGCCTTGGAGACCTCCTGTAAAGTAAGGTTAGTCACAGCAAGCATTAACAGTACAGTGCTATTCGTACATAAGTGCACCACAGGGAGGTTATGTGCAAAAAAGATTGAGATCTGATTTATTTAAGGGGGATGAACAAGGGAGGGGTGTAATCTGGCTGATTGGTCTAGCAACTGATTTAGTCAGGCTACAGTTCATGCACTTCAGAGTCCCACAACACAGTTACACACTATGTGTACCCAGTTGTTGAAGTAGGCTAGCCTGACACGTTGCCCGGGGTAGGCCGGTGTTGCAGCTGGTCAAGGCCCTATGATGGAAAGAAAAGTCTTACACAATAACCCACAATTTGTAATCCAGAGCCATGAGGCTCAGTTTGTGATAAGCAAACAAACAATTAAATCAGATGACACACTTTGATTCAGCTATTGTTGCAGGGAGCTACCCTGGGGTTAACTCATGCTACCCAGTAAAGGGCACAGGATTGATGAAATGGAGCAATTCAGGATGACTTGCTGATTTGCCAGGAGAAGCAGGGCCCACATGAATCACCAAGGTGTCATTCCTGTTCAGGATGTAGAGCAGGGGGCTGATCCCCAGGTGGGTCTCTTGTCGATGGCTTTCTCTGTGGCATGTGTAGCTGGCTGGGACAGGTTGGCAGGGCCTTGGCCAGGTAAACAATTCGGATAGCAGTCCGGTAGTGCTGGATACAGCTTCCAGCAAGCGTGACACAATCAAGCAGTGGGGAACCAAATTGCGACCCACTAACGCATTCAGCACACTTATAGTAAAAGAAAAGCAATACCACAGTTTGGATGACAGTTCGGTAGTAGTTACAGTATCTCTGTGCAAAGTCACATGCTCTGCGGGTATTTCAGATGTCCTGACAGGCCAATCATGGGAGCAAATCTTCGGTCCTCTTCAGGCAAATAGACAGTCACAATTCAATAGATCTGGTCACAAACTTATTCAGATATAGTTCAAGATGTTTTAATTTAAGCTTCCCCTCACGACGGAAGATGAGGCAAGCAGGCCAAGACACAGCCTTCCCACCAGTTTCCTGTGCTACTACACAGGAGCAGCTGCTCGACTATCTCGAGCTGATCCCTCTCTCAACTCCAATCTCAGACTGACCCTCTACTACAGGCAGCTCAGGACTTTCCCTCTCAATCAAAAGGTTCAATTTGTTGATTCATCTGTCTGTCAACAGCAAGGGCTCCCCCTCCAGGTCCATTTAGGCACCAAAGTGCAAGAACCACAGTTCCTACAAAGATTCACTCCCACAAGACCCCTGCAGACAGACTCCATTTTAGAGACCCCAAAGGTACTGATTGGTCCACAATGGCAGTCCAGACCAAGATGGTGGTGATTCAGAGAAATATCCATGCTGCAAATAAGGCAGGTTAGACAAACTACAATATTATTATGATTATGGTAGATAAGCAGCAAACAAGTACAATTTCCAGCAGAGCTCCCTCTGAGCACTTAGCGATGGCAGAATGGAGCGATTATCTGGCAGTCCAGGTGGAACTCGAGCATGGAAACACTCAGCCCCCACCCAGATTAAATGTACACTTCATTATAGGTAGACTCTTAAAGTGACAGGCACGGAGGCTATTAGACTCTCATGCAAATGCTTTTAAATGGCTAAGACACAGGACACCAGCCTGGCAGTGGTCATTTAGACACATCCAAGGAAGATCTTGGAACCCCATCTATAGGGATTGTATTTGGATTACAATACCCTTGAGCAATACAACTCATTTACAAAGGTTCCACGTCAGTAGTATAAATACAAAACAAGGTAAATTATAGATAAGTAAACAGTGGACATCAAGAATATACTTTAAAAAAATGAATACATCGAAAGCAATCAAAATAGCAGTGACTGTTACTCAATATACAGTGGAGTGTGCTAGAAGAGAGGGCAGCCTGGGAGTCCTTGTGAAATCTAAGAAATCTAAGAGAGAAAGTAATGGGGTGTAAGGTGGGGGATGGGAGAAACGAGGGAGAAGGAGAGGAGTTGCACGGGAGGCGGAGCGGAGTTGCACAGGAGGCGGAGCGGAGTTGCACAGGAGGTAATGGGGATAGAGAGATGAGTGGAGGGGAAGTGGATGGAGAGAAATGGGGTGATTGCAGAGAGATGGGGGAATGCTGGTGAAGTGAGGGGAAGGAAGACAAATTAATAGTAGAGTGAGAATAGGTGGTATTTAGCCAGGAGAGTGGGCAACCTAGCAGGCCTTGAGGAAAACCCAAAAGAGAGAGAGAGAGAGAGAGAGAGTAATGTGGGTGGGAGAGAGGTAGGAGTGAGAAATGTAGGGGGAAGGAGTGAAAGAAGTTGCAAAAGAGGTGACATGAGATAAGAAAATTGGTGGGGGTGGAAGAGGGAAGGTGAGGAGAAGCAGGAGAAGTACCATTGAGTACAATGCCCGTAGTCTGAGTAACAAGCTTCCTGAATTAGTGGCCTTGATGGAGGAGGAACATCTGGATATCGTGGCAGTCACAGAAACATGGTACACACAAAACCATGACTGGGATGTAAACATACCAGGATACACTATCTACAGGAGGGACAGGGAGGGTAAAGGGGAGGAGTAGCTCTTTACATAAGGGAAGAATCAAAGCAACAGAACAAAAGGGTAAACAGGGAGGAGAAGAAGCACTGTGGGTAAATTTGGAACCGCAATGGAACCACAATCCGCACAGGTGTTATTACAGACCCCCTTCTCAGGGGGAGGAAATGGACAAGGAAATGATAGAAAGTATACTTAGTAGGGCAGAAAAAGGGGAGATATTGCTGATGGGTGATCTGAATATGCCAGATGTTAACTGGAGTGCAGTTGCAGCAGCCACTTCTAAGAGTGGGGTTATTCTAGATGCCCTACAGGAGGCATGCCTTAGACAACTAGTATTGGAGCCCACTCGAGAGGAACAATCTTAGACCTGGTTCTCTCAAATGGAGATGAAGAGGATCACAGATGTAGAAGTGGGTAGCCATCTGGGAACTAGCGACCATCGAACAGTATGGTTCACAATAAACACAGCAATAGAGTCAAGCCATACAAAGACAAAGGTACTGGATTTTAGGAGGGCTGACTTTGTCAAAATGGGTGAGTGCCTAAGGAATGCACTAGCAAATGGGCAGGAAGGAGGGTGGAAGAACAATGGAATAATAAAACTGCCATCACAGAGGTAACAAGCCTTGTGTAAAGCAAATAAACAAAACGAAACGAGGTAAGAAACCACTATGGTTCTCAAAGGAAGTGGCAGTGAAGGTTCAAGAGAAAAAGAAAGCATTCAGGAAGTACAAGGAATCACAGAAGGAACAGGACAGAGAACTGTATCAGTTAAAGCAAAAGGAAGCTGGGAAGGCAGTCAGAACAGCAAAGGCCCAAACCGAGGAAAAGATAGCCAACTCAGTTAAGAAGGGGGATAAAACCTTTTATAGGTACATCAGGGAGCGAAGGAAGACCAAGGGAGGGATAGTGAGGCTTAATAAAGGGAGGGAGGGTGGGCAGAGGGTGACTGTGAAAAGGCAGAGATACTAAACAAATATTTTGCTCAGTATTTACAAAGGAAGAGGGAGGTACCTAAAACAAACAGTAGAAACACTCTGGATACAGAAGTTGATACCAGCCCATTTACAGAAGAAAGGGTTCTGAAAGAACTCTTAAAACTGAAGGTGGACAAAGCAATGGGGCCTGATGGGATTCATCCCAGAATTTTAAAAGAACTAAGGGTAGAACTAGTGACATCCACTGACTACCCTCTTTAACAAATCATGGGAGGATGAGGTGGTACCCGAGGACTGGAGGAGGGCAGATGTGATTCCCTTCACAAAAGTGGGAGCAAGGCAGAAGCAGGAAACTACAGACCTGTTAGTTTAACCTCAGTGGTAGGAAAATGATGGAATCACTTCTGAAGGAAAGAATTGTTGAGTATCTAGAGGCCAGAGGGCTGGGACCCAAGGCAGCATGGATTCACAGCAGGAAGGCCATGCCAGACAAATCTGATAGATTTCTTTGACTGGGTGACCAAAGTAGTTGATCAGGGAGGGCTGTGGACATGGCCTAACTAGACTTTAGCAAGGCATTTGACACAGTCCCACACAAAGATTAATATACAAGTTAGCCAGCCTGGGAGTGGGTCCCAAGATGACAGCCTGGGTAAAGAATTGGCTGGAGAATAGGTCAGAGAGTAATAGTAAATGGAGTCCACTCTGAAAAAAGGGTGGTTAGTAGTGGGGTACCGGTGTTCAGTATTAGGACTGGTCCTCTTCAATGTCTTTATAAGCGACATTGCAGAGGACTGAAGGAAAGTATGTCTCTTTGCAGATGACACAAAGATCTGCAACAGAGTTGATGCACAAGGTGGAGTGGAAAGGATGAGAAGGGACTTGGCAAGGTTAGAGGAATGGTCAAATGTATGGCAGCTTAGATTCAATGCTAAGAAGTGCAGGTAATGCACCTGGGAAACAAAACCCAGGGAAGAGTACACAATGGGGGTGAGCTACTAACAACAACAAAATGGAAAGGGACCTGGGGTAGTCATATCAGATGACCTAAAGGTGGGCAAGCAATGTGAGAGGGCAGCAAGGAGGCTGGGGGATACTGGGATGCATAGGAAGAGGCATCACCAGTAGAAAACAGGAAGTTATTATCCTCTGTACAGACAGCTAGTGAGACCCCATCTGGAGTACTGCGTGCAGTTCTGGAGACCCAATCTCCGCATAAGACATAGACAGGATGGAAGCTGTCCAGAGGAGGCAACTAAAATGGTGCAGGGTCTCACGGAAGACATATGAAGAGAGACTTAGGAGCTTAATATGTATAGCCTCGAGGAAAGGAGGAGAGGGAGACATGATAGAAACTTTCAAGTACCTCAAGGAATCAACAAAGTCCAAGAGGGTAGCATCTTTCAAAAAAGGGTGTGCAAGAACAAGGGGCACAATTTGAAGATAGAAGGGGAGGCTCAGAGGTAATTTAAGGAAGTATTTTTCACAGAGAGGGTTGTGGATGTATGCGAAGGCCTTCCAGAGGAGGTTGTGAGTCAAAAACAGTGGTGGAATTCAAGCATGCATGGGACAGTCATAAGGCAATTCTAGGGGTTGGGGGTAGGAAGAAGTAGGCGGCTGGTTAACTAGGACCTGCAGCTTATCCATCAGGTAGGGAAATGGGCAGACTGGGTGGGCCAAGTGGTCCTTATCTGCCGTCAAATTCTATGTTTCTAAGAGCTTGAAAATGCATGAGCAAGGAAGAAGCAGGGGTGAAGGGTGGAGGGGAAAAGGCTTGAGGGTAGGACTGAAATGAAGTACCAAGTGTTAAGAGTGCCAAAATGTATAAGTACCATGATAACGTAAGGAGAAGGCTGCTAAGGGGGGCAATCACGTATACTGTTTGGTAATAGATGCTGCCGGAGTTCGTGTTTGAAAGGACAAGTTTTGACTGAGTAGAGATGTCCCTACAGGAGTTGAGCCAGAGAGGGGCAGGTGTTTGCATTTTTAAATGCAAACACCTGGCTTCCTTTTTGCCTAAGTCACTCCCCCTAATTCACAGTTTCTTTCTTCACCTAGCTAACTGCACAGATAACAATTCCTTCAACTCAGACAAACACACTCTTTTTTTGTTTTGTTTTTACCCTAAATTGAAGTTCCCAGTAGTAGAGTTCTAGTTCTTTAGTCCCTTAGAGTAGTACAGTTCTAACAGCAGCTCCTTCCTCCTGCTGTTCTCTTGATGGTACAGCATCACCCTACGAGTTGGTGCCTCTGCTTCCTTATTTCTGGTTTCCCATCATAGTTACTGTGCACGTTTCTGCACACAGCATGTCAATGGCTGCTGCAAACCCTCCTTACAAAAATCTGTTTTCCAGACATTTCTCACCCCTAGCTAGTGCTACAGGCCAGGGTAGAGACAGGCATCGCAACCCTCCATCCATGGAGGATGAGAGCTGTCCAATGGATGCTCAGTCCTGCTACACTGGGTCAACTTTCTGATGCTCTGAGCTCATTTCCAGACTTAGATCATCATCTCTGCAAGCAGTAGTGCTAATGTTACACAGTGGGAAGATATTTACACACTTCTAATTTGAAACTTTGGTGTGACCTGTGAGGTTCAGGAAAGGTCACATGATCAATCAGAGGAAATGGTTTCTCATAATCATTTTATAATTAAGCATCAAGGATTAAAGTAAAGAAGATAATTAACCCCAGTTGTAAATTTATTTTACCTAGGAATCCATTGTATAATCACAATAAAGCCCACCAAAGACGGTACTTGGGAGATTACAAACTCCTTGTATGGTTATGTCAGTCTCTGCATATCTTGACATATCACACATGGCATATGTAAATCACTCACTAACACGCACCCATAGTAAATGACAGAAGAAAATGACCCATAGACCATCCAGTCTGCCCAAGTTCCCTATTTAGCCCTAGAAACTATTGCTACTACAGGGTCCTAGCCCTCACCACTGTCACCCCATTTCCCTCCCAGTTTTGTTGCCCAAGCAAACACTGTAGCGTTCATTCTGTCTGAACTGTGCCTGAAAAACAGTTTTGCACTTACCATTTCAGCTGATAGACTGTTCCATGTTCCACCACCCTTTCTGTAAATAATACTTCCTCATGCCCCTCCTCCTATTAGTTTCACTCCTATATCCATGTGCGTAAGCACATATTCATGATAAATAGTTCTCTGCAGTTCATTTTGTTAATTCCCTCTACTTGTCCAGTGAGTACATGTTCACTGCTTTGAGGTGCTCCTCATAGAACCTGCCCTGTTGGCCCCGAATCATTTTGGCCACCCTGCAGTGCACCATCTCCAGCCTGTCCCTGCCCTTCCTGAGGTGAGGACTCCAGAACTAAGTACAGAATGCTAGGTGTGGCCTCACTAAGGATCTGTATAGGGAAGCATTACCACTTCTCTTCTGCAATCAGTACCCTCTCGATACAACCCAGCATTCTGCTTGCTTTGCTATATGCCCTGTTCCACTGACTTTATTGTTTTAGGGAGTTGCTGATGATAATTCCAAGGTCCTGTTCCTCAGCTGTAGTGCTAAGTCTCACCCCACCCATTCAGTACTCTGTTTTAGGATTCTCGTTCTGCACATCTTGGCATTGAATTTCAGCTACCAAACCCTTGACTACCCCTGTAGTTTTATAAGTCTCTGAGCATTTCCCGATTCCTCATTGTTATCCACCCTCCCACAGAGCTTAGTATCATCTGAAAGAAACACAGCCTATCCAGGATTTATTCACCAATCTGCTGAGGAACATATTTAAGAGGACAGGAGCCAGGGCAGATCCCTGCAGTACACGCTCATGACCTCCCTCTCTTCTAATTTGACCCCATTGACCACAAGCACTGCTGTCTCCCCTTATCCAGTTCCCTACCCAGTGTACTATAACTGTAGCTGCACCCACAGCTTCCATCTTCAACAAGCATCTGTGACACAGCAAGTTGAAAGCCTTGCTGAAGTCAAAGTAGGGCAAATCCTCAGATGGCCCTATCCAATTCTCTCATTACCCAGTCAAACAAAATTATCAGGTTAGTCTGGCTTGACCTCCTGCCATGAATCCATGCACATTACTGTCTTGGAGCTCACTGCTCTTCAAGTAGTCCTAGAGTTCCTCTTTGACTAGTGACTCCATTAGCTTCCCTACAATAGGTGTAAGACTGGCAGGTCTGCAGTTCTCTGCTTGTTTTTGGCCCCCCCAATGGAGCAGAACCAGGTCCACTACTCTTCTACCCTTTGGAACCACCTCCCATCCTCAGTGAACAGTTGAATAGATCTACAAGGGGTTTTCCTATTTCCACTGCCAGTTCCCCGAGTAACCTCGGATGCAACCCATCTGGCCCTGGGGTCTTATCTATCTTTAAGGCTGCCACCTCTTTCTGGACCTTTTTACTAGTAAATGTTGGAAGCCTCATCACCTGGTCTGCCTTGGTGGCTGCCTTGATGACACTCTCTGGCAAGGTCCACCATCCTCCCTAGTGAAAACCGAGCAAAAGTGATCATTGAGGACAGCGACCCTCTGCCCCTCCTCCTCTATTACCCAACCCATGTCTGCTAGATTTCCCTCCTTGCTTCCCTTTCTTCCTAATATATCAGAGTACAGTTTTTATCTGCTCTTGATCCCTCAAAATATACAACTCTGTGTCGGATTTTGTTTCACTAACCATATTCTTTGCTTCCTAAATATTCTCACCATTCTTCCTCCCCTTTCTTTCTTTGTACTTGCAGAAAGCCTTTACCTTGGCCCTCACCTCTTCCCTGACCCCTACAGAGTATCAACTCTAGAACCTGTTCTTTTGGTTACCATCCTCATGCATAAGTTAGATGCATAGAGAATGGCCCATTAATGCCCATCTCTCTTCCTCCTCTTATTTTGTCCTCCTGACTAACCTTTCCTGACCAGCTCTCTCAGCCTAAATATTTTTTCACTTGTAAAATCAAGGACTTCAGCTCTCAAATTTGGGTTTTCCAGACCCAATGGCCAGTTCAAACTGATGGGTTTCTTAATCAGCTGTACCAGTACAGTTCTGGAAGGCATCCAGCAAGACCTGACATCTGGTACTACTGTCCACTGGAACATCCCAGTTGAAGTCTGGTAGGGTTAAATCACCCACCACCACTAATTCCCCCTTTGCCACTGCTCTTTCAGGTTCTTTCCTGAGCTCTCTCTTTCTCTCTCTCTTGCCCTGAAGTTCTATATATCACCCGCAAGCACAGTTTTTTGCCTGACTCTGATTTGGGTTGCACTCACAGTGACTCTGTCTCACCTTACTATCCCAGATGCACCTATCTTCTGCCACCTCAATGCCATCCTTGACATAAATGGCTGCTCCTCCCCTCTACCTGTTCCTGTTTCCCTCCTGAACAATGAGTACTCAGGAACCATTATTTCCTAACCATAAGTTTACAACGCCCATGGTTCTGTGATGGACAGAAGGTTCATCTCAGTGTCTGCCATCAGCACTTGGAGCTTGCTGATTTTGTTACCTAAGCTGGCATAAAGGCATGCCCCCTTCCATCAGATGCCAAACCCTACTTTACTACTACCTTTGAGTTTTCCTTGCCCTTTCTTCTTCATGTTTTCATTGGTGATTGCCTACATTGATTTCCCCTTTTCTAGTGCTCCCTCACCTAGTTAAGTTAGGGCCACAGCTCTTCTTGTACCCACTGTGCTGCTACAAGCTCTCAGATGTGGGATGTACTAGCTAGAATTCCTTTTGTTTTACAAGCCATCAAGGTTCTCCTCGACTCATTCTCCCCCACAGCCAGTTATATTGTGTCAAACTTCTACCCCCGTACACAGGCCCTCTCTCTTGTCAGATGAAATCCATCACCCTTGATGAATCTCCTGTACAAGAAGTCTCCCCCAATGCCCCACAGAGTGATACCCTTTCTGCTGACATCATCCATTAGCCCCCCATTAAGTTCTTCAGTTACCTCACTCCTTATCCTATCCTGTTTCACTCCTGCCTCACACAGGGAGGACTTTAAAAAGGCCAGGGAGGCTGAGTGTGCCGCCTGTCTGTTCCCCAGTTTATGGAAGTTCCACTTCACTATCTCTGCCAACTTCTTCACCAGATCGTTGTTGTCCAGCTGATGTCTTAATGCTCATAATAAAATTGAAATAAGAAAAAAAATGCACCCTAATTGTTCAGCGAAGGTCTTAACTGATTATACCCTGGGCAGCCATTTTGTGTCAGGTAAACAATGGATAGTTCTGACTTGTTAAGAAGCTATTGGAGGTAATGAGTTAATCAGTGTTTAAATCCTGCAATAACCCACAGCTGAGTAAGGATATTTATAAAACATAATTAAACATTTTTTACATTTATTTTTCACATGGGTCTTTTGTATAATCACAATAAGGCTACCCAGGACATGGGTAATTTAGGGCTTACCCACTTCTCAAGTATTTAGGTCACTTGGCTGCACCTCAGGACACACCACATGAGGCATGGGTAAATTCTCAATGACCCACACCCTGTTATGCATTATTGCTTATATTTAAATATGGTAAACTACTGTTTATTTTTTTTTATAAATTCCTTTCCTCGGCCATGGGTTATTACAGTACATGACTTACCCATATGTAAAGACCTTTGCTGTCCAATCAGTTTACACTAGTTTATGTCCATTGAGGACATGTATAACCACACTGTCATCTCAGAGGATAGAAGAATCTGTTCAGACAATCACTTTCATTACCCCAGCAAGCCCACTAACAATGACACAGTTCTGCACACCTGACATGCTGTCATGGAGTGCACATTGCTGGGGAACAATATGAGCAATGACTATTTAAAGCTACATTTAGCAGTGTGAGAACACATGACAGGATGTAACCGATACACATAAGTTATGCAATTCTTAGGCGCTGCTCCATCACTTGTTTAGCGTGACAGACCCATTCCATTTTCTAGACTGTAGGCCCCATGATTCCCATGACAATTGAAGCATGACACATGGATTGCCCTCATTTGAAGTGGAACAGAGGGGAGGGACATCTACCTTACATACTGAGGGCAGGTACAAAATGTACAACATGAGCGGGTGTCGATGGCAGTAAGTGGAAATCACAGGAATGCATATGAAAAGGCTGGCATATACTGTAGATGGGATATAGGTTATGGGACATGTTTGTTTTCTAGCTGGATTTTCTAATACTCATCCCTTCTTCCATTGCTGTACACACAGCTGTGGTATGTTGTCCCTCTGCTACATGGACAGAGGTGATACACTGTACTCCACAAGCAGGACAGGACAATTAAGTACCTGGTCATTAAAGTGGATGATTTAAAGAACAGCACAAGGCAAACATAACATGCATTCCATGACATGCCCAAGGTAGCTGAAGAGAATGATCTTATTCTGCTCCAACAAGAACTGATCCCAAATGTTCTCAGTGCCCCTAATGGCCCCCCTCTAGAGACTGAGAGGGTGTATTGTTCCCTTGCCCCATGACCTAAACCTTGAGACCACTCATGACCAATCCTGCTAAAGCTGTTCTGGTACCCTGTCAAAGAAAGTATCCTATGGATGGCAAGGGAATATGGCACAGTCTGCTGGAAAGGGCACAAGCTGTCATTCTACCAAGACATTTCCACTGAACTGTCCCACTGGCACAGAGCATGTGCCCCAGTCAAAATGGAAATCCCGCCTTGGTGCTACATCTGCCCTCTGCTACCCAGCACAGTTACTGTAAGAGAACATGTAAAGGGGGCTATCAGTTTCATACTCCAGATACAGCTGAATAATTCATTACAAGGGAGTGGCAGGGCTACAAATTTCCTGCATCTCCATATACTGTAATATGCCCCCCACAAAGGCAGCTAAGTACCGACAAGGACTCATTAGCTCTGGGTAGAAGGAATAAGTTGCAGCAACACCCAAGTTCAAAATGATGACTTGCAGTGGATCTAGCTGTGCAGGTGCCAGAGCTGCAAGAGATATAAAGCAGAGGTACATTTGGACACTGCAAGGCCTGCCAACTGATCTAGAAGCTACCAACATTAATCCTCCTCTTCAGGCTCCTCTAGTAGCCTTACAGTACAGACTTCTTTGTCTATGCAGAACAGATTTGACCCTCTTTGGTAGGTGATGGGACCTGAACCTGCTGCTGAGACTGACTCTTCCCTGCCATCTCCTATAGCTGTTCCATCTACTCAGCCTCTTCCTGCAGCAGCACAAGAGACCAAGTCATTGGCTGAATGAGCCTCTGCCCTGCCTGCACCTTCTCCAGCATACCCACTGCAAGCATTTGTACCCACTGTCCCTAAACAACAGTGCTCCAATAGAAGCACCCTTTGTGAACCCAATGTAAGTACTGACCTAATTTGTACCTGTTCTCTTGCCTCTGAAGCACACTGGAGCTTGTATCTATAAAGTGGACTCTCTTTTGTTTGTCATAGGACTTGGTGAATTCTGTTGAATTTACTTTTTAAGGAACAGTATTTGGAATATATAAGTGGGATCTTGAGAAGAATCATTTATTGTCTGTCAAGAAATTGTATTGATACCATCTTTAAGATTGTAATCCTGATTATTAGCTGGTACCAACTGATAATAGTCACTGTATGAGGAATACTAGAAGTGGTAAAGTGGTTTTCCCTAAGTGAAAACAGGGAAACGGGAGTATTTTCAATGAACAACTTCAAATAACCACATGAACTCCAGCTGAAACAAAACAAAAGTGAAAATCTTATGCTGAAGTGGTTAAACAGACTCCAAAAGATTCTGTTACTGGACTAAATTTAAATGAGAGTTGTCATGTACAGAAATGTAAACTGAAGGATAACCAAGAAGGTAAAGGTTTGTAGATATTGGAAATAACACCCCTTTAATAGGAAAAGAGGAAAAGAGAAAAAAGGTGATAAAATATAGATCACTCCCTCCCCAAAAAGACATCATGGACTCTTTTCCCATTAAGACTTCCAACAGCTTAGAACTAAAGGTCCCTAAGCACGGCCTTAGGACAGAGCAGGAAGTTTTGTCCTGCTGAGAAAGATAAAAGTAATTTACATTTGTTGCACAGAACTCAGGAAACTAAACTGGAGCTCTTTAATCTGCTTGAATTATCTAATGACCTGTCTGATTTTCTTCCTTTTTTTAATTTATTGTTTAAATTTGATTGAAATTTATATTAATTACTGTACATCAATCGCTTAAACATCCTTAACAAGTTGATCCAACATATATAGTAATGAAAAACACACATCCAATGAACAACTAGCAAGGCTTTGCACCAGAAATTAAGGTGCAAAGTGCTAGTAAAGATATGAAATTGCAATAGTAAAAATATTTTGCTATAAATTGAATTCTAGGTACAATTAAGACATCAGAACAACAAACTACACTATAGAAATTATATGTTAATAAAAGCTCTATGTTAATATTCTTCCTCATCATATGAACAAAAGGCTAAAAAGGGTCCCCATACCTTTTCAAACATACCCATTTTGTTAAGTAATGAATAACTAACTTCTTAGTTGTTAACACAGAAACATAGAAACATAGAATTTGACAGCGGATAAGGACCACTTGGCCCACCTAGTCTGCCTATTTTCCTACCTAACAGATAAGCTGCGGATCCTAGTTAACCAACTACCCACCACTAGGACTGCCTTATGTCTGTCCCATGCATTCTTGAATTCCCCACTGTTCTTGACTCCACGACCTCCTCAGGGAGGCTGATCCATGCATACACAACCCTCTCTGTGAAAAAATACTTCCTCACATTACCTCTGAGCCATTTCCCCCTCTATCTTCAAATTGTGCCCCCTTGTTCTTGCACATCTCTTTTTCTGAAAGATGCCACCCTGTTGGACTTTGTTGAGTCCCTGAGGTACTTAAAAGTTTCTATCATGCCCCCTCTCCCTCCTTTCCTCAAGGGTATACATACTAAGCTCCTTTAGTCTTTCTTCATATGTCTTCTGGTACAGACCCTGCACCATTTTGGTTTCACTCCTCTGGACAGCCTCCACTCTGTCTATGTCTTTGCAGAGATGGGGTCTCCAGAACTGCACACAGTACTCCAGATGGGGTCTCACCAACTGTCTGTACAGAGGGATAACAACTTCTTGTTTTCTACTATTGATGCTTCTCCCTATACATCCCAGTATCCCCCCAGCCTTCCTTACTGCCTTCTCACATTGTTTGCCCACCGTTAGGTCATCTGACATAATTACCCCCAGGTCCCTTTCCATTTTTACTGTTGTCAGTATCTCACCCCCTATTGTGTACGCTTCCCCTGGGTTTTTGTTTCCCAGGTGCATTACCTTGCACTTCTTTGCATTGAATCTGAGCTGCCATACATTTGACCATACCTCCAACCTTGCCAAGTCCCTTCTCATCCTTTCCACTCCATCTGGTGCATCAGCCCTGTTGCAGATCTTCGTGTCGTCTGCAAAGAGACATACTTTTCCTTCAGTTCCTCTGCAATGTCACTTATAAAGACATTAAAAAGGACTGGTCCCAGTACTGAACGCTGCGGTACCCCACTAGTAACCCTCCTTTCTTCACTGTGGACTCCATTTACTACTACCCTTTGTGTCCTGTTGTCTAGCCAATTTTTAATCCAAGCTACCACCCTGGGACCCACTCCAAGGCTGGCTAACTTGTGTATTAATCTTTTGTGTGGGACTGTATCAAATGCCTTGCAAAAATCTAGGTAAGCCATGTCCACAGCCCCTCCCTGGTCTACTACTTTGGTCACCCAGTCAAAGAAATCTATGAGATTCATCTGACACAACCTTCCCATCATGAATCCATGCTGCCTTGGTCCTGTACCCTACTGGCCTCTAGGTACTCAACAATTCTTTCCTTCAGAAGTGATTCCATCATTTTCCCTACCACTGAGGTCAAACTAACTGGTCTGTAGTTTCCTACCTCTGTCCTGCTCCCACTTTTGTGAAGAGCAATCACATCCACCCTCCTCCAGTCCTCAAGTACCACCCCATCCTCCCATGATTTGTTAAAGAGAGTAGTCAGCGGTGTCATTAGTTCTACCCTTAGTTCTTCTACAATTCTTGGGTGAATCCCATCAGGCCCCATTGCTTTGTCCACCTTCAAATTTATCAGTTCTTTCAGAACTCTTTCTTCCGTAAATGGACTGTTATCACCCTCCATCTCCAGATTGTTTCTCTTATTTGGTTTAGGTACCTCCCTCACCTTTTCCTTAGTGAATACTGAGCAGAAATATTCATTCAGTATCCCTGTTTTTTCACTGCCACCCTCTACCCACATTCCCTCCCCTTAATTAAGCCTCAGTATCCCTTCTTTGGTCTTTCTTTGCTCCCTAATGTACCCATAAAAGGTCTTATCCCCCTTCTTAACAGAGTTGGCTATCCTTTCCTCAGTTTGGGCCTTTGCTATTCTGACTGCCTTCCCAGCCTCTTTCTGCTTTAACTGATAAAGTTCTCTGTCCTGCTCCTTCTGTATTTCCTTATATTTCCTGAATGCTATCCTTTTCTCCTTAACCTTCCCTGCCACCTCTTTTGAGAACCATAGTGGTTTTTTCCTTCATTGTATTTTGTTGATTTGCTTTACACAAAGGCTTATTGCCTCTGTGATGGCTGTTTTGATTACTCCCCATTGTTCCTCCACCCCTCCTTCTTGCCCATTTGCTAGTGCTTTTCTGAGGCACTCACTCATTTTCCCAAAGTCAGCCCTCCTAAAGTCCAATATTCTTGCTTTTGTATGGCTGTGTTTATCATGAACCACACTGTTTGGTGGTCACTTGTTCCCAGATGGCTACCCACTTCTAAATCTGAGATTCTTTCTCCATCCCCATTTGAGAGTACCAGGTCTAAAATTGCTCTCTCCTGAGTGGGTTCCTATACTAGCTGCCTGAGGCATGCCCCTGTAGGCATCAAGAATGACCCAGCTCTTGGATGTGCCTGCAGCAAGGTGCTCCAGTTAACATCTGGCATATTCAGGTCCCCCATCAACAATATCTCCCCTTTTTCTGCCATTCTAAGGAAGCCTTCTATCATTTCCTTGTCCATTCCCTCCCCCTGAGATGGGAGTCTGTATACAACCCCCATGCGGATTGTAGTGCCATTTCCTGTCTCCAGGGTGACCCAGAGTGTCTCATCTGCTCCCTGTTTACTCTTTAGTTCTGTTGCTTTGATCCCTTCCTTTACATAGAGAGCTACTCCTCCTCCTCTTTAACCCTCCCTGTCCCTCCTGTAGATTGTGTATCCTGGTATGTTGACATCCCAGTCATGGTTCTCTGTGTACTAAGTTTCTGTGACTGCCACAATATCCAGGCAACCCTCTTCCATCAAGGCCACTAGTTCAGGGAGCTTGTTACACAGACTACAGGCATTGGTACTCATCACCCTCCACTTTTTGATGGCCTTACCCCTTTTATCCTCATTCCTGTCCTTACTGCCTTTGCCTTTTTTTACATTTACTTCTGTTCTGCTCCCCAATGACTTCTCTACCTTGGTCTTTACCTCACTAATTACCATGTTTTGTGGAGGGAGGCTGGGATTTCCCTGCTCCTTTTCAGTGTCTCCCCCCTTGGCTAGTTTAAATGCTTGCCAATGAAGCATTTAAACCTCTCACCTAGGTTCCTGGTTCCCCCTCCATTTCTATAAGAAAATTTAACTATTGTTGGGTAGAAGCAATTTTGGTTTCTTTCCAGTTCTGCAGAAGAAGCGTTTTGAAGGCCAGAGCAGCAATTAAAATCCATATTTCTCCTGACTGGTCATACCAGGGAAAATTGGCACAATCCCAGGACAAATGCCATAGGTGACAAGGTGAGGTGAGCCTACAATAGTTTAACAAATAGTGTGATTTTGCTTCCAGCAAGATAGGACTTGTTTGCAGCTCCAACATAAATGTGCGAGGTCTGCATCAGCTTCCCCATCTCCAACAGCTGTCATTAGGTAACAGGATTAAACTAAATAACTGTCACGGGAAGTAATAAAAGTAGTGAAGAATTGTAAACTGTATCAGTCTTCCTCTATGTCCCTGCATGCTTAGAAGCATTTTCCCAAGTTTTCTCCCATAGATCTACAGGAATTGTTAAACCCAAATCTGACTGCCATTTAGTTCCACCATGGGCAGTAATAGGATTGTCCACCTTATTTCAAAATGTATACATTAGACTGAAACCTTTTGGAGGTGGATAATTTTAAAAGGAATCCCAAGCTACTGAGATATGAACTATATAATTTGCATCCAAAAATCTGCTGGAAAGAAAGGTTCTTATTTGCAAATAATGGCAGAAATCAGATCTACTTAAAGAAAACTTAGCTTGGAACTCCTCAAAAACAGTAATCTATTGTGCTTATCTAGTAAATCACCAATAACTTTAATACCCTTGTTCCTTCAGCCTGTATCCTTGAGGCATTTGTTATCTTCTGTTATTAGTGTATTGCCCCATAAAGGCATAAACTTCAAGGGTACAGATTCAGCCTTTTTGAGATGACTGAATTTTTTGCAGACATGGTTTACACACCTTTACTGAAATCTGGAGTGTTGGATGACTTGTTAAATGTGCGGGAGTATGAACAAAAAATAGGTCAGGTAAATTTAAGAGGCAACAAGTTCTTATTCTAAATCAACCCATAGAGGTGCGAAAAAAGTATCTTGTTTTAAAAACCAGTTAGCAATTTGTTTAAGTTTGTATGCCCAGGAATAACCTTGCCACCATGGAAGAGCAAAACCACCCTTTTTTGTCGGTACTCTAAGTTTGAGCTTAAATAATCTCATGGGTTTCTCTTCCCACAAGAAAGAGGACATAATACTCTCAATTTTATTAAACCATACAGTAGGTATACACGCAGTGATATTATTCATGAAGTAAAACAATTAAGGTGCAAAAATAATTTTTATTGAGTTTATTTTCCCCCAAAGGGAGAGGAGTAATTTAGCCCTTTTATCTAAGTCTAATTTTAAATCATTTAAGATTCATGACATGCTATGATTAAGGATTTTGCCTACAGAGTTAAAAATATTGATCCTCAATTAAGTTAGCCCATCAGAGGGCCAAGTGATGTCTGGCATTTCTTTTAATCTGACGCTCTCGGAAGTAGAAGGGGATAGCATTACATCTTTTGTTCTGGACCAGTTTACAAAGAGGCCCAGGATTTCACCAAAGTCTTGCAATACAGGCTTGACATTTTGTACGAAAATACAGATTGTGATAACATCAGGAGACTGACATCCACAAAAGCTGACTTTGTTAGTGTAATTACCCATTTGGACTACATTAATTCTGTTGGATCACATGAGTCCCTAATTAGGGTTCTATGGCAAGGACAAAAAGCAAAGGAAAGAGGGGCAGCCTTGTCTGGAGTCTCTGTAAAGCAGGCGGGAATGGATCATAGTCCATTCATACTGTAATTACACAAGCTTTGAGGTAAGCATAGAGTTTGAATCCACTTTATAATATCAGGGCCAAATCTGTTGGCTTCCAATACACTATACAAGTAATTCCATTCTAGTGAGTCAAACACTTTGCTTATATCTATGGAAGTAGCCAATAAGGAGAACTTTTCTTCCTAAAGAGTAGATACTAGATAGCCCGTCCATATTAGCGGGCTCCCTAACTTAGTATTGCAGAAATTGGATGCTGAAGTGGAACAGATTGAACTAGATGCTGATTTTCTGGCTCAGTGCCCAAATACACTTTCCAAATATGCAATAAGCCCTAGCCCATCCAGTAACAGATGATATTGTATTGGTGGAGGCCCTCAATGATCTAAGGAATAAATTGGATGGATTTACTAATCAGATCTTTAACTGGATAAATGATTTAGAAACTAAAATTGTAGACATTGAACAACAAATTATTCCACAGAAATGGACATTTTCTACAATACATATCCCTGAAACTCCTAGGGGGAAAAGACAACACAAAACAGAGGTTGCTGAAACAGAATAAGGGAAAAGAAAGAACACTAAAAATAAGAAAAAAGAAAAACTTGGTTTCAGGAAATGCACCAAAGAAGCAATCGATGACAAATAATGAAATTCAAGTAATCCCAATACCAATAGAACCCGTGATAGTAATAAAATAAAAAAAAATTAAAAATGGCAAAAGAAATGTGCAGCTGGGAAAAATTACAAGAAGGAACCACTGAAAGAATTAGTTGAAGATTTATTCCTATGTAAGTCAGAAATAACAATCTCTCCACCTTTAGGAACAAATGTTGAAACTCTAAGAATAAAGAGAAATTAGGTTGCTTGAGAATTGAGGGCCTGTTCTTGCACCTAAATGAAGCCTCAGAATCCTTGAAGGAGCTTATAGTGCATTTATTTAATGCAGAATTAACTAGTTCTCAAACAAAAAACAAAGTACTGATGGTATTTAGGGACACTGAAGATTCATCCTCACAAGTCTAAGTACTGGTACCTGAAATGTGAACTGCTAAGGGAATTTGGGCTAAACACTCTAGACCAGGGGTTCTCAAATGGTGAGGCCCCAATCTGTTCCAGGGGAGGCTCAAGCAAGTCTGAAAAAGTACAGTATTTAAATTTTGAGTTTTATTTATTTTGTGTGAAGAGATGAAGCAAACTGAAAGAGGATAATAGTAGGTGAATTTTATGTATTTATTTTCTAATAGGTGACAAGGGAAGGTGAATGAGCCCAGGCTCATTTCAGGTGTACCCGGGGAAGGGTAGGGAGTGAATACATTTCAAAAGGTAACTGCAAAACAATCAAGAAATACACAGTGAACAATAGTGCAAACAAATATGAACAATAAACTAATAATGAGTGGTGGTAACTGATCAATTTGTAGACTGATGGCAGAACAGCCCAAATACAAGAGTTGAGCAGAGAAGTGCTAAGAGCAATAGCAAGAAGGAGCAAAGTAATCCCTGAGAAGTTGCTTAGGAGCAGGGAAGGAGGGGGAGAGGCAAAGTATGTAGGAAGGTTATTTCATATAGAAAGGAAACAGAGAAAGTAGTCTGACCCATGAAGGTACAGCAACAAAGGGTAACAATGATTCAAGAATGAAAATAGTGGAGCAAGTAGGCTGGCTTGGGGGGGGGGTTACAATAAACTGAATAATAATATGTGTTTATTTTATTTATTTGTTATTCAGATAACACCTGTGAGCATAAGAGTTATTTTTTCAAAGGTTCCACATCAGTATAAGACAAAGAACTGAATGTGAGCCAAGTACTCAAAGGGGTTTCAATTTATTCATGGTGTACTGCACAAAGTACAGCATGTTATTTTTCATTAGGAGGCCCAAGATTATTTCAGTTTTGGGGAGGCTCAAAATCTTTTCCATGGATTTGGGGAGGCTCATTGTGACAAAGTCTAAGAACTAATGCTCTAGACTGAAATATCTAGGCCTTAACATTTTATCTCCTGTAACTTGGTGAACTATTGCTAGCTATGTCCCTCCTAAGATATATACAGGAGAAGGGCTGGACTAAATGAATTTTGCCCTTATTCTCTTCATGTTAAAATGGCAGTTTGGCCAGCTCCCTGACGCTGAGCAAAAGGGTTTGCATGGCATGCTGGCAACCCGGGTTCACACCCCAAGCCCAGGTACCAGGAGCAGAGACTGGCAGGAGAGATTTCACAGCATCCATTGGAGCTTACCCCAGGGTGTGGTCAGGGCCTTGGCACCTGCAGGCAGATTGGAGATGGGCTGGGGATGTGTGCAGCATTGACATGCTACCCACCTCTCTGCTGCAGGTCGCTGCTCCCACAGGCCCAATCAGGGTTGAGTGGGCAGGCCAGAAAAGTGAAATGCCCCTAGATGACCAGATGATGGCCATTGGTTCCCAGCACACCACAAAACCTGGAATAGCCCCATGCTGACCACCTGCTGATCCCATGGCTAAGTAGTTGTGCCTCTGGACACTTCTCTTCCATGGGAGGGCCCATCTGATAAAGGGTTATGTTTTGTCACTCAGGGAGCAGTAGGTGGTTGTGGGGCAGCAGGATGGCTGTGGGGGCACTGGTGGTCAAAGTGGCTGGCCAGGGCTCCATGGGAGGAAGCAAAAAAATGGCAATTTGAGATAGATGAACTGGGACCTCAGGTGAATAAATGAGAGAGACTTATCATTATCAGTTTTGGAGATTAATCACTTTCAGGATGGAAATGAGGCTATTTTAACGACATGTGTATTAGCATTTCTTACAACATGCCTGAAATTGGATTGTAACAGGCAAAATATAGGCAAAATATAATGAGTATTTTCTGTTGACAATGAAACTCAAATTAATTTCAATTGTATATTGGTGGAAAGTTTCGAACAGTTAAAAATGAGTGCATGTAAATTAGACCAGGCAGGCATACTTCTGGATGACATGAATGATCTAATGGATATTAGGAAGGCCAAAACCAGCATGTTAATCAAGACTGACTGTATATTGAAGATGTGGAGACTGCTGTGAATAACACAAAGACTGAAGTACTGTCAAATGCTAATTTTCTTTCATGGAATGCAGCAGGCCTAGCTAGAAAGATGAATGATTTAGAATGGTGTACATTTATTTTAAGTCTGACTTACTATTATTTCAAGAAACACGGCTCTTGAACCTATTGATATAAATGGTTTCCATTTAATCTGCTCCCGGCAGTTAAAAATAAGAAATCTGGGAGTTCAACAGCGGGATTGGCTATTTATGTAAAAATCAAAACAGAAATTATTATTAATTATAATTTTGGATACAGTTAAAATAACTGCAGATTATATTATGCTGAGTATATTGTGAAAGGTCTGTCAGCTGCACATCAACACCACCACAGTGATGGCCATCACAGCAACAGATTCCGAAGAAAAACGCCGGGTCACTGTGATGGTCCCCATAGACACTGGCAGTGCATCTCCTGGTGTTTTGCCCCCTCCCTGAGACAACTCTCACTAAGAGTTGTATACTTAGAGACCGGGGTGTGTGGGGCAAGCCCCACAAGGGGTTCAGGGACACAGCCCCCAAAGAAAATACACCAGCATCCCGACAGTACAATGCTACACTCGGCATTGTGCCTTTCCTGCCAGGATTGTCGGGCAGTTGGATGTCACAGCGTGGTAGGTAAACCATTATAACATAATCTCCCATTCATTATCATCAATGTCTGTATACTCCCAAAAACAAAAACTAAGGTTCATGCTAAGGTGGAGAAGAAGCTAAAGAGCCATGAGGCCCATAGATGCTTCCTTGTATTTAATAATAACAAAGGTTAAAATCTGATAGTATTAACTTGTCCAGGTGAGATTTAAACATATGCTTAGAATTACTGGAAATAAGTTCCATAGGTAGACTATTCCAAGGTTTTACAATATGTAAGGTGAAAAAGAATTTTCTAGGCATTAGATTATATTTCCTAAGTTTTAATTGAAGTGGGTGACCTCTAAGATTAAAGGTGTCCTCTTTAAATGTAAAACCAAGATTAGTTAATTAATATGGGTCCTGTATAATGTCAAACATAAGAAGAAGATACCCTCTTAACCTTCTTGTTGTAGGAAGCATTACATTTAATATAATTAATCTAGAGTCATATGATATATGTTGTAACCCTTTAACATACTTAGTGAAACATCTTTGAATGTTCTCAAGACATAAATGTCATACTTCCTGAAAGGGCACCATAATGGGGAAGAAAAGTCCAAATGCGGACGATCATAGGCTCTGTATAGTAGCAGTAATACATATTTGTCCCTTGATTTGATATTCCTTAAAATGGACCAGATGACCCCATTCACTTTCAGTATCATGGCATTGATCTGTGAGTCAGACCAAAAATCTTCTGTTACTAATACTCCCAGATCTTTCTCTTTATTTGTATTATTCATCACCTTGTTGTCCAGAATGTATGGATGGAATATATTAGCAACTCCAAAATGCATAACCTTACATTTGTTATGATTAAGTTTCATTCCCCATTGATTAATCCATTTAGAGATGGTAATCAAGTCAGTTTGAATGGCTGCAATCTGCTCTGGTGTTGAACATAGCCCTCCAATTTTAATGTTGTCACCATATTTAATGGAATTAGGAAAACAACAAGCTGTGATATCAAACAATTGAAATAAGCTAGAGCCCAAAACTGAGCCCTGTGGTACACCGCTAGTAATGTAACCCATTTTAGACAATTGTCCATTAATCAGAACCTGCTGAGTTCTACCAATCAGCCAACTAGATATCCATCTGACAATAACTGGAGCCATATTTATGGAGGCTAGCTTTTGCAATAATACCCAGTGAGGAAGAAGGTTGAAAGCCTTACTAAAGTCAATATATATTACATCATATGGTAATTTATTATCAAGCTGCAAACTGACATCCTCATATAAACACAATAAATTAGTTAAGCAACTGCGTCCTTTTTTAAAACCATGTTGTTCTTCGTTAGGTGTAACTAATGTAGAGGTAATAATATCTTTGATTAGGCTTTCCAGAATTTTGCACAGAGGAGCAGTTAAACTGATACATAGATACATAGACAGTGTCGGCAGATAAGGGCCTATGGCCCACCCAGTCTGCCCATTTAAGTTTGTAAGTTCAGTTTATGTTTTCCAGGAAGTCTGTTGCCCCTTACCCCTGACCTCCAGAATTCCTTTATGTCTATCCCATGCATTCTTAAATCCCGTGATTGTTTCAGCGCCCCACCACTCCTCTGGCAGGGTGTTCCACTTGTCCACCCACCCGTTCTGTGAAGCAATTCTTCCTCACGTTTCCTCTGATAGTCCTCCCTCCAACTTCATCCCATGCCCTCTAGTCCTGGAACATCTTTTTGCTTAAAATAGTGCATTCCTGCACCCTGTTCCTCCCTGTAAGATACTTGTATGTCTCTATCATATCCCCTCTCCCTCCTCTCCTCCAGGGAGTACAAGTTCAGTGCCTTCAACCTGTCCTCATAGGACTTGTGATGCAATCCATGCACCATCTTTGTTGCCCTCCTCTGAACTTTCTCTACCCTGTCTATGTTCTTACGTGAGGTAAGGTCTCCAGAACTGCACAGTGTACTCCAGGTGCGGCCTCACTAGTGTCTTGTATAGTGGAATTATGACCTCCTTTTCCTGCTGGTGATGCCCTGCCTATGCATCCCAGCATCCTATTTGCTTTACCTGCTGCCTTGTCACACTGTTTCCCTACCTTGGGGTCATCAGAGATGATAACTCCAAGATCCCTTTCCTGCTTGGTGCATGCTATATCCTCACCCCCAACTGATATATTGTGCAGGGTTTGTGCCCCATATGCATTATCTTGCACTTCCTTGCATTGAATTTCAACTGCCAAACCCTGACCATTCTTCAAGTTTCTGCAGGTCCCTTCTCATTCTGTCTACACCCTCTGGTGTGTCTACTCTGTTACAGAGCTTTGTGTCATCAGCGAACAGTGAAATTCTGTCTTCTAGGTCCCAAGAATGTCACTGATGAAGATATTGAATAGTACCGGTCCCAGCACTGATCCTGTGGTACCCCACTGGTCACTCTTCCCTCTGTGGAGTGACAGCCATTTACCACCACCCTCTGTGTCCTGCTGCCCAGCCAGTTACCTACCTACTGCACTACTGTCCTGCCTACACCCATATTCCCCAGTTTGTGCAATAGTCTTCTATGTGACACAGTGTCAAAGGCCTTGCTGAAGTCCAGATAGGCCATGTCCACTGCCCTCCCCTGATCCACCTCCCTAGTCACCCAGTCAAAAAATTCAATGAGGTTGGTCTGACATGACCTTCCCCTGGTGAAACCATGCTGCCTTGGGTCCTGTAGTCCATTGACAACCAGATGTTCCACCAATCTCTCCTTCAGTAGTGCTTCCATGATCTTCCCCACTACCGAGGTGAGGCTGACTGGTCTGTAGTTCCCCGCTTCCTCTTTGTTCCCACTTTTGTATAAGGGGACTACATCTGCTATCCTCCAGTCTTTGGGTACCTCCCCTGTTTCTAGTGATCGGCTAAACAGGATAGCAAGAGGTTCAGCCACTACCTCTCTTAGTTCTTTAAGGACCCTGGGGTGCACCCCATCTGGCCCCATTGCTTTATCAACTCTTATTACTTCCAGTTCCTTCAGGACCCTTTCTCGTGTAAAGGGACTTGTGTCCATTTCTGCACCATTCTCACCCCTTGTACTCCATTCAGACCCATTACCCTCCTCTTCCTCAGTAAAGACTGAGCAGAAATACCTGTTCAATATGTCAGCTTTACTGTTGTCATCCTCCACACAGCCCCATCCTCCCCTTCAGTCTCACTATCCTCCCTTTGCCTTTCTTTTTCACTTATGTACCTGTAAAAGGTTTGTCCTCTACCCACTGATTTTGCAATGTGTTCTTCTGTCTGAGCTTTGGCTTCCCTTACTGACCTCCTTGCCTCCCTTTGCTTCTCCTGGTACTTCTCCCTATCCCCTTCTGCCTGTGTCTTTTTGTATTGCCTGAATGTAATCTTTTTGGCTTTCACTTTCTTTGCTACCTTTTGGAAAACCATAATGGTCTCCTCTTCCTTTTCCTCTTGCTAACCTGCTTAATACATAATTCTGTTGCTCTTGTAATCCCTATTTTAAATACTTCCCACTGTTCCTCAACCCCTGATTCCTGCCCCATTCCCCTTAATGCCTCTTTCAAGTATCTCCCCATTTTCTCAAAGTTTGCCTCTCTAAAATCCAGAATACGTGTTTTTGTGTGGTTTGGTTCTGCTCTTTCTGTGATTTCAAACCACAGTGACTGGTGGTCACTGTTCCCCAGGTGCTCCCCCACTCTTACCCCCATCACACTGTCCCTGTTTGTGAGCACAAGGTCCAGTATTGCCTTCTGCTGAGTTGGTTCCATGACCAGTTGCTTGAGGAAGGCACCCTGAAGGGAGTCCAGGATAAATCTGCTCCTAGTTGATGCTGCTGCTGGGATGCTCCAGTCCACGTCTGGAATATTGAAGTCTCCAACCAGTACTACCTCACCCTTGTCTGCCATCCTCTGGATGGCTAGCATCAGCTCCCTGTCTATAGTTTTACCAGCAACTTTTAGGTCCCTGTTTATGAATCAGAATTACACATAAACATACCTCCCAACATTTATGGACAAATTTAAATAATTTTTTACAGTTAATCTTTTTATTAGTTTTTTAAAACACATAATTATATAGATACAGTTGCACAGTTTAACAAAATATGGATTGATACAACAATATTAAGAAACAAGACATTACAACATTTTGCATTAGTTAGTACAGCATTTACCAAGGGGAATCCTAGGAACTGTACGTGCAAATCCAAAATGGAATAATAAATCTGAGGACAGAGGAGAAGGAAAAGGATGTAGTCCTGTACTAACACAAAGTTCATATCCATATACATTGTTGTAAATATATGCATGTGTGTGTGAAGGAAGGAAGAGCTTAACAATATAACAATAATAATAAATATAAAAAACAATTAGTTGGAGAGAGACATCATCCTTACGAGGCAGTATAAAATGTGGGTACTGAATAGGATATACCTAGGTAAGTAAACAACACATATATTATGAGGTTATCCTAACTGTAAGTAAGTTAAAAAGTCCTGCCAGCACAAATTGTATTCATGCATTCGGTCACTAACAAAGTAGGAAAGACGCTCTAAAGATGCTTGTTGGGTTAAACTTTTAAAGATGTCACTTATATTAGGAATAGTTGGGCATTTCCAATGCATTAGAATAAGTCAATTGACTTGTAAGAAAAATATATTTAACCATCTGTGTTGAAATTTGGATACTATTTGACTGGTGGGGTTAATAACACCAAGTAATAAATATTTAGGGTCAAAGGTGAATTTGTAACCTACTATGTTAGATACAATTTGGTAAACTGATTGCCATAATTTGTAAATAGGTTTACATGGCCATAGGACATGGAGTGAGTCACCTCCTGAAGAGTTGCAATTCCAGCAGTGGTCATTATTTATTAGGCCGAAATGATATAATACTGATGGTGTTCTATACTAGAGATGGAGAATTTTGAGTTGGATAAGCAAACTGTGAGTATCTTTAAAAATGTTATGGCAAAAAGTCCAGCAATTGTTCCATTGAGAATCTGTTATATTGCATGACAGAGCTGTACTCCATTTAGATTGGGCTGCACAGGATTGGGTGGGTAGAATGTCTCTAATGTCTTTAGAAATTCTACTAGTTAAGCCAGATAGATTGTTGGTCTATCAAGAGATATAGTAATCAGAAGACAAATTTAAATAATGATAGTCATCTTATTTCAAGAAGCTCCCAAATAGCAATCTTCTAATTGCTGGTGATTTTAATGCAAGAACTGTTAATTATGATAATATAGTGATTTTAGAAGATTTTAGATTTAGATAGAGTCAGGATAATGACAAATGGATGGATTTGCAGAGACTGATGGTGGAAAATGCTGTATTGATACTAAATGGAAGGATTCCAGGTGATTTAGAAGGGAATACCACCTACTTCTCATAAAATGGACAGAGTCTAATTGATTTTATATTAAGTAACCCTGATATCTATGGGTTATTTACTAATCTGCATATTAAAATGAGACCTGAGAGTGATTGCATCCCCCTATATCTACAAGTAACATTTGGTAATGAAGGCTTTTCTAACGAAACAAATATTAGTCCATTAGCTATACTTTCCAGTACTGGAAAATGAAAGGTGAGATTAAATGATTGGGACTACTAAATGTAATTCAGAATTGGCCAACAAAGTTTAATCACCTGAATAACTCTCATTTACAATCTCCATATATTATTGAACAGAAAGTGGAACAATAAACTGAAAAAATTAAAGATATTTATAATAACTCACAAACAAATCATCAGTATATTGTCAATTGGTTTGACGATGAGTATAAAAAGGCTAAGATGAAATTAAACAAATTAATTAAATGGACCAAAATACATCCCTCAAGAGAAAACTTTACAAACTTAAATAAATATAGAAAACAATACAATTAATGGCTTGAAACTAAAACAAACAGAGTTTCAATGTAATCAATGGGCAGCAATGTATCAGGTTATCCTGGAAAGATGGTAGCTAAGGGTGTCAAAGAATATCATCCCTCATTAGCAGTATACATCCCTAAAGAAACATGGATTGAACATTTCAAAGAAATTTTACTAAAATAGAATTAAAAAAATGTAGATTCAAACTTAATACAAACTTTGCAATGTACTATTCAAACAGATCTTAAATTTATGGAACTTGGGGCAAGTTATTCAAAACTTAGCCCCGGGGCAAAATTAGCACTGCATGGTGTGCTGAATTATCCCAGAACCATTAGCATGCTATATTCATAAGAATAGCCCCAGGGCTAAACCTGCTGAATATAGCATGCAAAGCAAGCCGTGCAAACAGGGCTGTAAATGCAGTGCAAAACAGCCGGTAAAGAAGACAGCACTGAATATAGCAACAAAGACAACTCTGAATATAGCAGGCAGGCACTGCAAGCAGCAACAGCAGCTGCACAGTGCAGAGGAACAAATGGCCACTGAGTGCGCATGCAAAGATGTGCACCCCGAAAGTGTACACAAGTGTATACAGCACTGGAGTACAAAAGGCAAACCAGCAACCAAAGACAATGGCATGAAACCATACATGTGCCAAGAACCAAAACCAAAGACAAGAAAAGCAGCCTGAATGTTATAACAGGCAGCCAATAAAGACACAGAACAGATACACAAAAGCAGAAATAAGTATATTTAGCATGCAACAATGCCAACAACAGCAACAAGTTGCACAATGTACATAAAACTAAACTGGGGAGGGGAAATAGCAAAGAGAGAAACCAATATGTACATGAACATATGTGAAAATCTAGATTTAGTAGTTGCCGTATTGGTCCTTGCAAGAATAGATCCAGAAGCAAATGATTTGATACCTTTTAATGGACCAACATAGATGTAACAACAAGAACAAAGTGCTCTAGCTTTCGGACCAACCAGTCCTTCTTCAGAAGCTCATGCCTGAGCTTCTGAAGACTGAATCAGCAAAACACTATTATTGATATCTCTATGGATCATCACAAATATCAAATCATTGCTTCTAATCATAAATAAGTGGAATTCCACTAGCAAAACACTAAACTTAAGCACAACTGCATATCAGCTACAAAGGTGGGGGTGGGAGACAGGAAGGGTGCAAAACAAGGAAGTGGCATTAAGGGTCTGATGGCTGGAGCTGTGCAGGTGCAGGAGATGCTCCTCTAAGATTCTGAACACCCTCCTTGCCTCGGCAAGGATGACAGCCTACTGTTCTATCAATGTCTGCTGCTGCTGCACAGTTTTCTCAGGAGCCCTGCCCTCTTCAGGACTGGTGTCCCAGAATGAGTGCTTCCGTGGACCTATGGGCTGAAGAGAACCATGTAAGGCTGGTGCAGTGACAATGTAGCACAGCAACCCTCATGATGATACCCCAGTGGTGGATAGCATGTCCCAACAACCATGGCCATGTACCCAACGGAACCAACGCATGTGCCACAAGCTCTGTGGCAAGGCAAATTTTATTTTTCTGATGCTCAATCCCAGAGGCTCCGGGTGCCATACAATCACATACAAACAATTAAGACATCATAAAATAACATTCAATAAATACTTAAAAACACAATAAAATGAGGGCTCAATATCAGCATTTAAACAGAAGACCCCTAATAAATCTAAAATGGCTGATACTTCCAGACTACCATACTATGTCTAGGAATGCCCGGCTAAATAGATAAGTTTTAAGACAGGCTTCAAATCCCTCAGCTGAGGGGGCCTCCCTTACTGATGGAAGAAGCAATTTCCAAAGGTGGGGGCCGGCAACATTAGAAGCTCTGTGGCCAGCAGTTTCCATCTTCATCCTGGGAATCACAAGGAGGCCCCTTGAGAAGGCTCAAAGGGAGTGGACCAAGGCAGCAGGTGTTAGAAAGTCCAACAGGTAGCCAGGACCCAGTCCATGTAGGGTCTTAAAGGTGAGCAAGCCCACCTTGAAAAGCACCCTCTATCAAACAGTCAGCCAGTGCAGTTCACACAATACGTGGGGTGACGTGACAGTATTTAGACTGTCCCGTCAACAACCTGCCAGATGCATTCTGCATCAGCTGTAGTCAACAGAGAGTACCTCCAGACACCCCAAGGTAGAGCACATCACAGTAGTCAATCCTAGATGTCATGAAAGCATGTACCAAGGTAGGGAGGTCCAGTGGTGGAACCAGGTGTTTGATCCTAGCAATGTTCCTAAGATGAAAGAAACTAGCCCTGACAACAGGCAACACCTTCAAGTGTTAATCTGCTGTCCAGAACAATGCCAAGATTGTACACCCTGGAGGAGGCCTTCAGTGGGACAGACATCAGACTAAATCCAATATCTGCCCCAGAAGCCATCCTATCACTCATCCTGTTCGACTCTACTACCGGTACCTCTGTCTTATTGGAGTTCAGTCACAATGAACTAGAGGCCATCCAGTCATTAATCTCAGCCAGGCAGTTGTTCAGTACTTCCGCTGCATTGGATGTCCAGGGGCAAAGGATAAGTACAACTGAGTATCATCGAATAAAAACAGTCACTGTTGAATTGTGTCAAATGTGTTGTGCAAAGGGAGACTGTAATCCTGTACCCGATTCTACACTGTATTTCTTGTACGTACTCAATACGGCTAGTGCCCTACATCTATCTGCCACCACCATTGTATTTTGTAAATGTGATGTACTCAACTGCTCTCCTTCATGAGAACTGTATACTGTCATTGTAATCCTGTATGATATGTCCTTTATTGTACTGCCTGCCTGTATGTGCACACTACATGTAACTAACTTTGGGTTGTCCCTGAAAAAGGGACCCTCGGGGCCCAGTGGGCCTACTCAGTTAACAAAATGTAATAAATAAATAAATAATGAAACTCCAAGCTGCAGTTCCTATTGATCCTACCCAGGGGTAGCATATACATGGCAAACAGCATTGGTGACAAGATCAAACCCTTAGGGACCCTACAAGACAGAAGGCTCGGGGAGGAGGAGGAACTCCCCATCACCACCCTTTGCCTCCTGTTTGTCAGATAGGACTAGAACCAGCAGATAACAGTGCTGGCGAGTCCACAAAATTCCCTCAGGCAGTCGAGCAGCACACAGTGGTCCACAATGTCAAAAGCTGAGGAAAGATCAAGGAGAATGAGTAGAAAACAATAAGTTGTTGTCCCTCTGTACAGACAGTTGGTAAGACCACATCTGGAGTACTGTATACAGTTCTGGAGACCCCATCTTCACAAAGAAATAGTCAGAGAGGAGGCTGTCCAGAGGAGGCCAACCAAAATGGTGCAGGGTCTGCACAAGAAGACATATGAAGAAAGTATAAAGGAGCTTAAGATGTATCACCTCGAGGAAAGGAGGGAGAGGGGAGACATGATAGAAACTTTCAAATACCTCAAGGGAATCAACAAAGTCCAAGAGGGTAGCATCTTTCAAAAAAAGAGATGTGCAAGGACAAGGGGACACAATTTGAAGATAAAGGGGGACAGCTCAGAGGTAAAGTGATGAAGTATTTCTTCACAGAGAGGGATGTAGATGCATGGAACAGCTTACCTGAAGTGGGGGGAATTTAAGAATTCATGGGACAGACATAAGGCAATTCCGGGGGGTAGGAGGAAATAGGCTCTTGGTTAACTAGGATCTGCAGCTTATCTGTTAGGTAGTGAAATGGGCAGACTAGGTGGGCCAAGCAGTCCTTATCTGCTGTCAAATTCTATGTTTTTATGTTGTCCCCTTTTCTCAGTCTCTCACCCTGAGGAGATCATTATGCACCGAAACCAATGCAGTTTCTGTACAGTGTCCGGCACAAAATCCAGACTGGAGCAGCTCGTAGGTATCAGATGCCACGAGGTGTTCTCCCAGCTGCTGCACCACAATCTTCTCAGCAACCTTTCCCAGAAATGGCAGGTTGGAGACAGGTCAGTAATCCACCTTGATGTCAGGGTCCTGCGATGGTTTTTCCAGAAGAGGTGTCACCAGTGCCTCTTTCATGGCATCTGGGAAGATCCCCCCCCCCCGACAAGAAGCACTGGACAATCAAGGTGAACACAGGGCCAACAGTGTCAACACATTCCATTAAGAAATGAGTCAGCACCGGTTCAGTTCACAATATGTGGGCTCAGCCTCAAGGCCACCTCAATGACATCAGCCACCTCCACTGATTTAAACTCTCCCAACCAGATGGAGTGCCACATCGACAATCCAGGTGACCACTGTCAGCCTTACTATGGCTCACTGGTGGAATTCCCTGCCTAATGGCAGACACCTTGTCTGAAAAGAACCGAGCAAATGTATTGCACAAAGCCTCAGAAAATACTTTTTTTGGCTGTAGACAAGCTGGGTGTAACAGCCTGTTCACAGTCTGGAAAAAGCAGAACTGGTTGGTTCTTCCCGGCAGCAATCTCCCTGGACAGGAACACTGTCTTCTTACAGCTGATTGCACCCTGGTACACACCGTAGTGTGTACGCAGGAACAGCCTTTCCATCTCCAGCCCAATCCTCCACCTGCAGCACTCCAACTTCCAACCTTGATCTTCAATGCCTTGAGCTCCTCATCAAACCACAGGGACCTCAAGTGAGAGGATCTGAGTCATACACGGACTGGTGAAGGGAGTCGAGTGCCCTGCCATCGACCTATTAAAGGCAGTGACTGCTTCACCCACACCCCGCATGCACTGCCCACACTAGATAGGTTCACAACCTCCAGAAAACCCTCCAGGGTCAAACCCTTCAAAGGGCAATAGCTTACCATCTCTGCAGCGGGGGGGGGGGATTTCTGGGGTGCCCTGAGCAAGAACTTCACTATGCAATGATCGGACCAAATGACCCGATCAGTCTTGAGGTTATCAATATCAAGCACCAATGAGAAGACCAAGTCCAACACGTGACCACCCTGATGAGTCATGGTAGTAACCACTTGTTACAGGCCCAGAGATATAATCATCTGGAGGAAGTGGTAACCCAACTAGATGACTCATCATCAGCCTAAACATTGAAGTCCCCAGGACCAAACAGCTGGGGGCCTCCAATGTTTACTGACGATGAAATCAGTTACTTCCTGCAGGAACTCTACTGCTGTCCCAGGTGGGCGGTAAATCAGGAGAATCCTGCAACCTGCGCCTGGACCACCACGGATGGCCACACATTCAAAATAACTTGATGTTCTCATTGGGTGCACAGTCAAGCATAGCTCAGCTCTAAAACAGATAGCCAGACCCGCACCCCTGTGTTTCACTCTGGGGCAGTGCACAACGGAGTACCCGGAGGGGGACAGCAGCCTCTAAGACCGGACCAGCATTTTCCCCAAACCAGGTCTCCGTAATGCATGCCAGATCGACCCAAGAAACCAGATTCACAATAATTGCGGTCTTATTTCTGATAGACCTGGCACTGCAAAGCACTGCCCTCAGAGGATTGGTGGACAGTGCAGCCCTTTTGGCTGCCTACCCACTCAGTCTCATGGAAACCCTGGGGACAGGAACCAAACATGTCTGGCATCTCTCTATGACCCGTCCAATCCCAGGAAGTCTTCTACACCTGACCACCTCTATCCTACCCACCTCAGATGTGCATGAGGCACCCCATCAGCACCTGACCTGTATGGCACCTCCATGGCACCTCCCAATCCTGAGTGCATGCCCCCTAATCCTGTGCATGTAGCTGCAGCGAATACAACATGGCCACACAGCCACCCCAAGCACACATGAAGGGCTGGAATGGCCCTGTCGACACCCACATGTCCGGGAACATGCACCATGGCTGAGCAAAGTGGAGGCTGCCAGACAACAGAACAAACCCCCACCCCCACTGGCCTACAGGACAAACAGCACAGTAATACAATGCAATGGTTGGGACATGTTGCCCACTGTCATGTAGGTGCAGACACTGATGGTTTATTTTATTCTGGTGGTAGCTCTCCTTGTTTAGGACACTGCTTGCCAGCTACCAGTCGAGGTCTTTATTTTATTTATTTAGCTTTTGTTGACCGGGTAAGTGCACTAGACAAATCCTGCCTATTTTCAGGCACGACCCGGGGGGAGGGGGATACAGATGAATTCCAACTGACCTTGAAGCAGATTAAGCTATTGGTGGAATTTTCAGTGAATGAGGGAAATTTGGCCAGGACACCGGGGAAATTCCCCTACTCTTTTCGATAAGTGCCATGGGATCTTTAACATCCACCTGAACTACCACCAATCCAGGCAGATGGGACCTCAGTTTAATGTCTCATCCGAAAGACGGCACCTCAGAAATGCAGCACCCCTCTCATGCTGCATTACAGTGTCAGTACTGGGATATTAACCCAAGTGCCAGATGTGGGAACTGAACCCACAGCCCTCTGATCTCCCAGCCTCAGAGGCGAGTGTGCTACCTACTGAGCCACTGACACTGCCTTGATGGTGCCGTAAGCTGGCTGAAGTCATGCTGGTACCCCTGCACCGAGGTAATTCACAGCTGTAGCTATTCAAGTCCCCTCACTTCTGGGAAGCAGCGGTCTCCGCCGGACCTCTGCCATCAAGATTAGCTCATATTAACAACTTGTAAATTGAGACTGTTTTACTTAAGATTGTAATCCTGACGAGCCTATTTATTTCTGTTTTTGGGTAACAAAAGGCCAGCTTGTCTGCCCCTGTCTGCCCCAGACCTTTATTTTCTTCCCTTTGTTGTTCAAACCAAAGCTCTCAGATTTAGCCAGTGCCTTGATTGCAGTCTGAACACACCCCCGATTTAGAAACACAATTACGTGCTCAGCTCTTTTGAGTCTCTTTTTTCCAACCAAACCCTCCCTGTTCTCCTTGGCTTTATTAACTTGTGCTTGTCCTGCTACCTTCAGGTCTCCCATAGCTCCCTCAGGCTGTGACCCCAGCTGCAGTTAAGGACCAAGCAGTAAGCTCCCCACGGCGCTGAGAAGCCCGGTCATCCAGCATCAGGTACGGAGAATGGCGCTCCAGCCCTGGTTCCTCGGGGGAGCTTCTGGACTGATTCTTTGACTTCAATTTTTTGGCCTACCACCCCCACCCCCTCCCTAGGCCACCTTAAATGCTCCTTGCTCCCCGCCCACTTTGCTAAGCCTCTCCTCATTGGCTCTCTACCCAGTCCACATTGGCTCATTATCGAGTCCACATTTATGAACCCCTCCTTGCATATTGCTCTCCTACTCATATTGTAACTTCTGACCTGATTTCAGGACATTTCAGGAGTGAGATGAGTCTCTTTGCAGATGACTCGAAACTGGGGGCAGTGGTGGATGGGGAAGAGGGGAGGGTGGCCCTGCAGGGGGACCTGGAGGCTCTGGAAAGATGGTCTAGAAAGTGGAAGCTGAGGTTTAATGCAGGGAAATGCAAGGTACTCCACCTGGGGGCCAGAAACCCAGGCCAAGTGTACACCCTGGGGGGGGAAATACTACAAGTCTCAATGGCTGAGAGGGACCTGGGGGTGGTGGTGGATGTCAAGATGAACAACTCTGAGACTTGTAGGAGGGCAGCAGCCAAGGCCAACAGGATGCTGGGATGCATCGCTAGGGGGATCACCTCCAGAAGGAGGGAAGTGATACTCCCTCTGTATAACTGCTTGGTGAGGCCGCACCTGGAGTACTGCGTGCAGTTTTGGAGACCACACTTAAAGAGGGACATTAACCTCCTGGAGAGGGTCCAGAGGAGGGCAACCAAAATGATTTGGGGCTTGGGGGACAGGACCTATGAGGAGAGGCTCGAAGAGCTAAATATGTACACTTTGGAAGAGAGAGGACCGGGGGACATGATAGGAGGTCTTCAGGTACATGAAGAGGGTAAATAGGGGAGGAACAATGAGGGTGCTTGAAGGAAGGAGGAAGGGGCCACTAGAGGGCATGGGTGGAAGCTGGAGGGGAAGATTCAGGGAGAAAGGAGGAGGTGCTACTTCACTGAGAGGGTGGTAGAGCCATGGAATGCACTACCTAGGGGCTGGTGGAGGCAGAGACAGTGGAGGGGTTCAAGAGGGTGGGACAGGTACAGGGGAAGGGTTCAGGAAGCAAAATCCAATGCAGCAAGAATATCCAGAACTGGGAAGGGAGAAGCCAGAGAAGGCGAGGGGGACAGCAAGGTCAGCACCCAGGGTGGGGGCTGACCAGACGAGCAGACACGAAAGACCATTAGGCCTATTCTGCTGGCATTTTAGTATGTTAGTATGATTTAGCCTTCATCAATCCGTCTTCTACAAAACCTCTTGACATTAACTTCATTTATAGTTAGATTTTTGGTGGATCCCTATATCCTGGCCCTTAATAGGTATCTAAGTCTCATTCACTCCATTTGTCAACTGACCAGCACATCTTTGATCATGGACACAGACCCTATACTGCGAAGAGTGTGGGTGTTCTTTTGTTTGTATCTGCTGCATTTCAATTCCTCTTATCCAAACTCCTCACCGTGCATGTTGTTAGTTATGGGTTTCATCCATATGCCTGATCATGATATATCGAAGCTACTTGATTACCTCATATGTGCCCTCAACCACCCCATGTGTTATTGGATTCCTACTCACCACAGCAGACTGGTCTTTTAGACTTGCCCACCGTAATGGATCTTAGCGTATCTCCTCACATTGCTCACCTCACCCTGTCCTTTGCCGGTAAGGTCATGCTACACGTAACATTCAAGCAGCTTGGTTTCAACCCTAGGGACCCTCCCTGCCATAACCACAGACATCGCAAGCAAACACGGACTAAGCTTTCAAAGTTGCTTCTTGAAATACTCAAGAAAATCCTGCTCCTCTTACTGTTGTGCTCTAGAAACATTGAACTCAACTCGGTCCTCCAACATGTATCGAGATCTCTTGCAGACCTACCTCGTCTCAAAGGGTTAAGCTTCATGCGTTAATGCTTGTAGTCTGCTGAAAACACACTTCTATTCAGGTCTGGATATGTCACACTGCCCCTAGACGTCTTGGTTGTCACTGAGACTTGGCTTCACCTGGCAACAAGCAACAATGAATTAAACCTCCTTCTTACTCTTTGTTCTGGACAGACAGATGGTCCAGAGTGGTGGGGTGGCTATTTATATTATGACAAATTCTTGGTCTCTATCATTGACTCTACCTCTGTCCAGAGCAAATTTGAATGTATCTCCCTGCAGGTAGAGATTGCACCTGGTGCATTTCTCTGTCTGACAGGTTGCTATAGGTCCCCATCTGCTGGGTTGCAGCTGTTGAGCCATTTAACCCTTATCCTAGGTCAAAGGTCTATTGAGACCATATTATTTGGTTATCTCAACTTAGACTGGCTATCCAGTGCATCTTCACCACTAAAATCCTTCTGTGACTCACTCGGGCTGACTCAACTCATCAGTGAAATTACACGACCAAATGAAACCAATCCTGCCAACAGCACCCTGCTAGACATTATCCTCATTAGCAAACCTCATTTATTCACCCACACTGGTGTCTTCTTCTCAGACATTAGTGATCATTGCTTCATTGCCTGTGTAAGGTCCAATCGCACCTCTCCTTCGGGATCCAAATTCTCCACTACAAGGTGTCTACGCAATTTTGACCCCAGTGCATTCATCTCAGAGCTAAATCACTCTGTGTACTGGCCAGACTTTTACCTAGAAAAATCTGTGGCTTCTGCCTATGATATTTTCCAAGCCATTATTCTAGCCGCTCTCAATAATCATGCACCATTAGTGAAAACTCGGGTCAGGAAAAATCTGTCAGTGGTTTTCCTGTGAGCTGAAAGATGCCTTGCGCAACAGAGATCTACTGTGGAAAAAGGCACGCAAGATTAAACTTGGGAATGATTGGAATCTGTTCAGGAGGGCGAGGAATCTGTGTATCAAAATGGTTAGAGATGCAAAGGCTAACTTCCACCATTCTCAACTTGATCTTTCCTCCAACTGCTCCTCCAAATTCTGAACTAATCAAGGATATCAAAAGCCATTCCCCTGGTGCTTGCCAACAAAAATCTCGATAGGTACTACCACTTTCACTGACAAGCAATCAGTCTTAGACTCCTTCAACAATCACTTTGCCACTGCAGGGTTAGCCTTTGATACCTCCCCAGCTAGTACACTTCGCACGCAGCTTGGACTCAATGATCAAGGAAGTTTCCTTCCAAACCCGTCCTTCTCCCTTCAACCTACAACCCTGAAAGAAGTCGAAGATCTCTTGCTCCAGCTGGATGTTAGAAAAAGTGCTGGTGCAGATCTTATTGGGCCATATTTCTTAAAGTTAGGCTACCGCATCCTGGCAGTGCCCATTACACATTTGTTTAACCTTTCCCTCTCTCAGGGTGACCTTCCTGCTATCTGGAAAACAGCCCATGTTATCCCTTTGTTCAAATCTGGTGATCCCAGTGACTTGAACAATTACAGGCCAATCTCCCTTCTGCCAAAACTGTCTAAGATGCTGGAAAAAATTGTGAACACCCAATTTAGGAAATTCCTGGAATTGATGAACTTGCTCAACCCTTACAGTCAGGATTCAGAGCACAGCACAGCACGATCTCGGCCTTAGCCAAAGTAACTAATGACTGGCAGTGTGAGTTGGACAATAAGAACTTTGATGGTGCGGTATTCTAGGACCTAAGCAAGGCCTTTGATACAGTTGATTACTGCCTGCTCCTCACGTCCCTCTGATATATCGGCCTAGATGCTCTATCCATCAGATGGTTTGAAAATTACCTCACAGGGCGCTCACAGCAAGTAAATGCAGAAGGTGAAGTCTCTCCCTAAAAACCCTTCTGTGAGGAGTCCCTCAAGGTTCCATCTTGGGATCCCTTCTATTTGCAATTTATATTAATAGGATAGATGATACCATCAGTAAGGCTCAAATACACCTTTTGCGGATGACAATGTGCTTTATGTCAGTGGACCCTCTCCCGATACTACATTCTCAGTCCTCCAAGAAGAATTCAGTCTGCAGCATCAGCTCATAAATCAGAAGTTGCTTTTGAATGCCAAGAAAACAAAAGCTATGTTCCTCTCGCCTTTTCCTGACCTACCAAACCCTCAAATGGGACCCTTCCTCTGGTAACTACCCCACTTGGTGAGCAACTGGAGTACGTGACCAATTTCAAATATTTGGGGGTATGGTTTGATAATAGACTCTCCTTCCTGGTACATATTGAAGAAGTAACAAAGAAACTTCATCAGAGGCTTTGACTCTTCTTCAGGATAAAGATCTTCTCCCAGGAAAGCTAAGAAGAGGCTAGTCCAAGCCACCTTTCTTTCCTTCCTTGATTATGCTGACTTCCGCACAATGAAGGGCCTGCTGGAGCTCCTTCAAAACTTGATATGCTTTATCACAGATCCCTAAGGTTTATAACGGACCTCCTTTACTCCACCCATCACTGTTTGCTGTACATGGTAGTAGGTGGTCCTCTCTTAGCTTCAGGCACCAAAGAAACACTGCCTTCTGGACATACAAAGTCTTCATAAATAAACTGCCTAACTATATCTCCGACTGCCTACCATCTTGCACTTCTAGTAGGTATGCTCTGAGAAGCACCTCCTACCTCCTCTTGGAGATTTATAAGGCCAGATCTCACTTTGGCTGTGCAGCTATTAGTCATGTGCTGCATTTATTGTGGAATAAACTGCAAAAAACTCAAAAACTAAAGCTCGCCATCAGTTTGGCATCCTTCAAAACACTATACTCTCATTATGTTACAGAACCCTGCGCTTGCTATTCCTGATCACGGATTCCCTTAACCACCTGGAGTCCACTATTTACCTTGCCGTGGCCCCATTTAGTCACTGGTCCAGCTCCTCCTGGCCCTCTCTCTCTCTCTCTCCCTTTCCCTATTCTTTGCCTTTGTCCTCCTTCTTTCCCTTCTCCCAACCAGCTCCAGTATTGAGTTTGCTTCTACCATGCCCTGCCCTTCAGTTACTCTTCTTTCTAGAAGGCTCTCATCATGTACTGCGCACTCCTGCCACATCATAACCTGTACTGCTCACCTCTTTCATACCCTGCTGTCCTTCCTCCTCTTCCCATCCCCTCCCTGTCCCCCTGTCCCCCATCCCTCCTCTACTCCTTAGTGTATTCTCGGAGATGCTCTTGTGGAACCTGATGGCTCACCCCAGCCTCATGACCCTGACCTATGGATTATATCTGTGGATCTCGTCTGAGACACTACTTGATTGCACACCTTGCTTGACTGAACATTATTGTTGTTATCTGAATCTGTACTACCTAGCCCTACTATTCCTCATGCCTTTACGGCACATGCTGTGCACTGACATTGTGTGTATTATATTTATTGAAATTGTGTGCATTTTATATATTGTTGTATTTTTCCTCCCAGGTCCACCTCGCAAATGAGCTGCACTCAGTGGTGTCTGCCTGGATAAATAAAGATTTTGATTGATTGATTGATTGATTGATTGATTGCCTAACTGACTATGCTACACAACAATACCAACACAAGGCACATAGGCCAGAGACAAGCCAAAAGAAACCAGGAATAATGTCACCAACAGGCTGTGCAACCAAGGCACTGCCCAACCCCCACACGCCATGACCGAGACTGCAGTGTGGCAACATGTCCATGTGCATGCATGGCAGCAGACAGCAGCCCTTAGATATCCCCCCACAATACCCATGACCCACCACCCTGCAGCAACAATGCATGTAAATGGCATGTGGGTGTACTCACGTGAGGTATCCTGCTGCCCATCACTGGGGTCTGTACCCCTACAGCCACTGTCCTGGCCCCTCCTGGCAGGCTGACTGGTCTAGTCTGTGCTGTACTCTGCAGAGAGAAGGGAGAACACAGTACTATTGACAGCATGGACGGTACCACCCCACAGAAAACCACATGGCAAAGACAGCTATTAATGCCACACTGCCTCCAACCTCTGGTGCATGGGATTCCTGAATGCACCATGTGCATTAGTGACATATGCACCAATGATGGGCCATGCAATACCGTGTATGCACACAGCACAGACCATGACAGCAACCCTCCAAACATGGACAACATGTAACCACAGAGTCACGGCACCATTCATACTGTACAACACACAGAGGTTTCGCCGAGGGCGTGCCCCCCAGACAGTGTGTAGTAGCACAACACACATGTACCCACATACAGCTGATGCAGCAGTGTGCCATGTGAACTGCAGTGCAGTGACAGTGTCGGACACTTACCTGGTGCAGGAGCGGCCTCTCCCGGTACTGCAGATCTATGTACCTATGCCTGCACTGCTCCCTATTCCTCTGTATACCTGTCCTCTGGGACAGGTGGTGGGCAATGGAGACCCAGACCTGTCACCTTGGACTGTCTCCATCCCTGACCACCCCAAACAGCTGGCGGTCCCTCTCCACCACCAGCTGCACGGAGTTGGTCAGTTCAGCCTCACCCCATCTGTGGTCTCTCAGCACCACAGCCCTTTTCCTCCTAGCCTCCGGCATCATTGGTCTTTCTGGTAGCACTGCCAGCACCCTCACACACTGTCAGCACACAGTGGCACAGAAGATGGGGACTCATGTGAAGGCGCAGTACTACACGACAGTGAGTGGCACTGAAATAGTGTAGCACTGCGCAAGCCCAAGTGTGCACCACTGAGCATGTGTAACCCCTGCATGATCCCATGTGCCACCATGTCATCGCAATACTCAGATGAGGTGGTGCAAAGTGTACTTGCATGGCACTGACTGTGTAGCATGGTGCTATGGTTTGCATAGTGCTAACGCATTAGCCCAGGGCTAAAATTTGCTATATTCAAAGGATGTATGCAAATGACCCTGATTAGCTATTCATGTTGCAAACCTTCAATGGAACACCTCATTATAGCCTCATCTGCATGCATTAGCATGTGGATTGCCTAGCCAGGCAATTTAATGCTTCACAGGGCTCCACCTGCAGGTGTGTGAGGCATAGCAGGTGTACGGAAGAAGACTATTGAGGAAAACAACTACCAACAGCATGTCACAGCAGAATGAGCAGGCAGATCCAGGTATGCAGTTTGCATTATTAATAGTTTCTTGTGTGTTGCATCCCGTGTATATTGTCCCTTGTTCCTTGTTAACAAGCCCAGGCCCACCTCGAAAATAAGTTTGCTCAAGGGTGATCGCCTGGTTAAATAAAGACTTTGATTGATTGATTGATTGATGCTGGACACTGTAACCACATTCCTATACTGTATGGCAAGACCGTGTGCATGCAGATGCATGTCAGTGTACTGGTAATGGGTGGTGGGGACAGGCTGTGCTCTAACTGATGCAAAACATCCCTGTAACACCGCAGGCCTGAGTGCTGCAGGACCTGCATACAGGCCCATGCATCCCCAGTGAAGCATGGGAAACAGGCCCATGTCAGTTGGCCTGTCTGCATGCATCACATTTACACCATTTGTGTGTCTCTGGCTACACACACATGCCAGGACATGTGCAGGCCACAGTCCAATGCTGAGACATCACTGTGCACTGTGTGATGGCTGTCATTCTGGGGCTGTGTGTTAGCCTTCTGGCCTGTGGTAACAGGCCCTGCCTGTGCACTGTGACTGACAGCGAGTTGTTGGCCCAGGACTGCACACATTGGTGACTTCAGTGGCATGGATAGACATGCCACAGGTGCAAGTGCTGTGCTGGGATGCACATGTAACCCCTAGGTGGCACTACCAAGGACTACTACCCCTGCCTGCTTGGCTAGTTGCAGGTTAAGGGGCCTGAGTACTGAAATGGGTGCCTCCACCCAGAGTACAGGGTTGTTAGTGTCAAAGCTAAACTGGGTATAGCCCTCCGGGACACTGTAGCCTCCCTATCTCCCTTCTAGTGGCCTAGACAATATGCAACAAACACTTTCACAGTAGCCCCTATTCAGCATGCAGTTCCCCACACCATTTGCACACCAGGGTGGGTTCCATTGGCTCAATCCTGGAGACCCCCTATAAAACAAGGTTAGGCACAGCAAATAACAACAGTGCAGTTCTTTTGGTACAGACTGGAACCACAGTCAAATTAAATACAAAAAGAGTCAGATCTGATTGATTTAGGGGACTTGAATAAGGAAGGGGCGTAATCAGATTGATTGGCTTAATAGATAGATTAATCAGGCAGTCATGCATGCATTTCAGAGTCCCTACACAGTCACATACTGTGGGTACCCAGGTAGAGAAGAGGTGGGCTAGCCATGAACGTTGCCAGGGGTAGGCCAGTGTCTCAGCTGGTTGTGGTCCTGTGATGGAAGAAAGCGACAGGCACAACACACACTATTTGTAATCCAGAGCCGGAAGGCTCAGTTCGTGAAAGAGAAAATATCAATGCAATCATATAACAACACTTGAGATTTAGCGGTTGCTGCAGGGAGTTACCCTGGTGTTTACTCACGATACCCAATACAGGACACAGGTAGGACGAAATCGAGACTGCAGGTTGTTGAGTTGGAGTGCCAGGAGAAGCAGGGCCCACACGAATCACTGAGGCATCATTCCTGTTCAAGGCGTTGAGCAGGGGCTGATCCCCAGGCAGGTCTCTCGTCGATGGCTTTCTCTGTGGCGTGAGTAATCTGGCTGGGCCAGTATGGCAAGGCCCAGGCCAAATGGAGATATATGATTCAGTCTGGTCAGGCTGGATGCTGCCTCCATCAAGCAAAACACAGTTCAGCACACAGTGGGGAACCAAATTGTGACCCACTAGGAGCACCCAGCACATTTATAATAAATAAATCACCACTGCGCCAGGCGGAAGGCAGTCCGGTTGCAATTACAAAGTTTCTGCGAAACACTGGGAGTTCAGAGGTAACTGGAGGTCATAACAGGCTGATCACATTCAGCAGATCTTTGGTCTTCTTCAGGTTTCAAACCTGGTCACAGTTCAGTGGCTTTAAACTCTCTCTGTCTCTCTCTCTCTCTCTAAATTCAGATTCAGTTCAAAATATTCACAAGTTTCCTCTCAAGGACAGCAAGCAGGCAGGGCAAGACTCAGCCCTTTCACCAATTTCCTATACGAACTACGCAGGAACTGCTGCTCGACTATTTCAAGCTGTACACTTTTTCTCTTCCCATGTCAGACTGACTTCTGCTGCAAGCAATCTGAGACTTTCCTCAGGATCCAAAAGGTTCGGTTGGCTGATCTGTCTCTCAGTCAATTCAAGGGCTCCCCCTCCAGGTACATTTAGGTGCCAAAATATAAAAACTACAATTCCTACAGAATTTTACTCCCACAAGACCCCTGGGGACAGACACCATTTTAGGGCCCCCAAAGGTACTGGTTGGTCCAAACTTTCAGTCCAGGACCAAGATGGTGTTTCCATACTGAAATGTCCATGCTGCAAAGAAGGCAGGTTAGACACACTTCAATAACATCACTGTTACAGTAGATACTCAGCAAATAAGTACGTCTTCTAACAGAGCTCCCTCTGTGCAAATAGCAATGGCAGAACGGAGTGATTATCTGGCAGCCCGGGTAGAACTCGAGCATAGAAACACTCAGCCCCCTCCCAGATTAATTATAATTTGCAAACTAGGCAGCTCTTAAAGAGACAGTACAGAGAGACTATAAAGGCTCTCTTAGGCAGTAACGTTTAAACTACTAGGACACAGGGCACCAGCCTGGCAGTGGGCATTTAGGCAAGCCCAAGGAAGACTTTTTGGGAACCCCCATTTGTAGGGGGGTTACACCCAGCACATAGCAGCCCATGCCTGAGTCACCCAACAGCACCTGAATGTCTGCATCATGCCACCCACACAGTCTGACAGGGTTGACTAGGCATGGCAAGGCCATGCCTCCTGTGGTCCACAGCCACACTTGGATCCCGCAGCTGCTGTATGTGTACGGACATGTGTGCAGCATCTTCAGGACAATGACACAGTCCTGTCATCCTATGGTACTGAATGTTAGTTGTGAGTAATGGCCATTCCTGGTGCAGTGGTGTATCACTGGCCCCTGACATACCTGTGTCATGGTACCACAGGGACGGCCGTGTAACCTTACAACTGTGCATTGCCATGGCTGGCAGTCTCACACACATTGTGGGACACATGCATGAGAGGGCCACACACAGGCTGAGACAGACATACACAGAGACACACACACACACACACACACACACATGAGGGACACACGCATGAGAGGGCCACACACAGGCTGAGACAGACATACACAGACACACACACACACATTCCATGGTACTACCAGACACCCACAACAGCTCCCCTCCTCCCCACAGAGATACTAATGAGGGACACATGCGCCTACGGGTGTACAAATTCTCTGATTAAGAACATAAGGCCCTGGTGACTGCATACAAGGTCAGGCTGGCCCAGATGTGGAAATACAAGCCCACTGACACCACTGCCTGCCTAAGGTGGGCACAGATCACTGCAGAGGTCAGTGTGGAGCGGGATGTGGACAGAGTGTGGATGCCTGCAGGAAGCAGTGGCTTGATCTGAAGAGGCATGCAAAGGAGGAAAGACACAGTGGTTGAGGTCATTGATGGGGACAGGAGGTGGTCCTATGCAGACTGAATAGAGGAGGGTGGACCCAATAATGGATGTCGTATCCACACTCAGACCGGTGACCCAGGTGGGTATGGAGGGTGGGGGATATGAGACACTGCTGGAGTTGCACAGAGCATGTGAGTATCAGGTAATGCAACTAGAGTTGTGCATGGTGACAACTGGGTGTCCTGTGGGACCCAAAACTGTGGTGGGACATGGCTGGTGCTTCCTGTGCACAGCCATGGGCATGTGCCTGTCCCGGTGGTGCCAGAATTCCATGGCCCATTTCACCAGTGTGTGGGCATGTGTGCAACATGTATTCATTGTTGCAGGCCATGATGTCTGAACAAGCGGGCTGTGACACGTGGCATGCATGCCTCATGTGGTTGTGCCTATGCACCATTCTGTGCCATGTTACGCCACATAAGGCACTGTCTGGGGTACAGGTCCCACAGGAATAGTGTGGCAGCCAACACATGTGCATGTTGGTGTGTGTACCACACAGTGGGAAAGGTTCACATGCACCCTGGGCTGCATGGTATGGGTGTGGTTTCATACTAGGAATGATAGATGCACAGAAGGTGGCAGCCCATATGAGTACATATCCAGAAACCTGGAACATTTATGCATGATTTAGTAGATATTTATCCAGGTCTGTCTTAAAAGTGTCCTGGCTAGCTGTATTTAGAAGAGATTTAGGAAGGACATTCCATATGAGGATAATTTGCTGCATGAAAAAGAAGCATCTAATGTCTGTCCTAGGATATGCTAACGCTAACTAAAGTGTATGACTTCTCAGATTACATCACTTTATATTAAAAGTCATGCCCAAGTGTGACATCAATTCTGTACCTTTCGATATTTTAAACATTTAAAGTAGATCGCCCCTAATCCTTCTTAATTCAGGCGAATATAGATCTAATTCCTCTAGTCGTTCTTCATAATTTTTATTTTGCATATTATCTCTGCTCACCTTGCCTGTGGTGGTGTGTGGGCATGGTACACTGGGTTGGGGCTGGCACTGTGTGATGTTGGGGACACCCTGGTGCTGTGTATGTGGTGGCAGTGGCATGGGCACACTGTGCCACGTACAGTGAACTCACTCTGTTTCTCTTGCTCCACAGCCCAGACCATCATACCAGCAGCAGTGGGCCATGTGGTGGAGGGAAGTGATGGCAGCCAGTCAAGACCATCATGTTCAGGCCTGCAGGTGCATAGTGGACAGGACACTACAGCTACGGGTCACACCTCCGGGGGACTGCTGCAGACATGGTCTATGAAAAGCAGGATGATGTTGAAGATGAGACCTATGTACACAGAAACATAGAAAGACAGAAACATAGAATTTGACGGCCGATAAGGACCGCTTGGCCCACCTAGTCTGCCCATTTCCCTACCAAACAGATAAGCTACAGATCCTAGTTAACCAACAGCCTACTTCCTCCTACCCCTCCTAGAATTGCCTTATGTCTGTCTCATGCATTCTTGAATTCCACCACTGTTTTTGACTCTATTACCTTCTCAGGAAGGCTGTTTCATGTATCCACAACCCTCTCTGTGAAGAAATACTTCCTCACTTTACCTCTGAGCTGTCCCCCGCTATCTTCAATTGTGCCCCCTTGTTTTTGCACATCTCTTTTTCTGAAAAATGCTACCCTCTTGGACTGTGTTGATTCCCTTGAGGTATTTGAAAGTTTCTATCATGTTCCCTCGCCCTCCTTTCCTCAAGGCTATACATCTTTAGTTCCTTTACTCTTTCTTCATATGTCTTCTGATGCACAGCCTGCATAATTTTGGTTGCCCTCCTCTGGACAGCCTCCACCCTGTCTATGTCTTTGAGGAGATGGGGTCTCCAAAACTGTACACAGTACTTCAGATATGGTCTTACCAACTGTCTGTACAGAGGGCCAACTTCCTGTTGTCTACTAGCGATGCCTCTACCTATGCATCCCAGTATCCCCCAGCCCTCCTTACTACCTTCTCACATTGCTGGCCCACCTTTAGGTCATCTGATATGACTACCCCCAGGTTCCTTTCCATTTTTGTTGTTGTCAGTATCTCACCCCCCATTGTGTACTCTTCCCCTGGGTTTTTGTTTCCCAGGTGCATTACTTTGCACTTCTTTGCACTGAATCTAAGCTGCCATACATTTGACCATTTCTCCAACCTTGCTAAGGCCCTTTTCATCCTTTCCACCCCACTCTGTGTATCAACCCTGCTGCAGATCTTTGTGTCATCTGCAAAGAGACATACTTTCCCTTCCAGTCCCTCTGCAATGTCACTTATAAAGACATTAAAAAGGATCAGTCCCAGTACTGAACCCTGTGGTACCCCACTAGTAACCCTCCTTTCTTCACTGTGGACTCCATTTACTATTACCCACTGTGTCCTGTTGTCCAACTAGTGTTTTACCAGGGCTGGATTGCCTTGTGGATATTGAATTTGGGGTTGGGGGCTCACCATCGGGATTCTTCACTGGACCTGATAACCTCTCCATGGTTGCTAGCAGTGGCCAAGGTCCTGCCACACACACATCACTTGCTAGGCAGCCTGTGCCCTTGATTCTGCCAGGGTCACTGTTATTATTTGGAACTGGTGCAGCTGCAGAGGCATTGGCTAGCAGCAATACAACAAGTGCCACCACCAACATCACTGCATATGTCACCAGGATGGTCAGTGGGCAGCCAGCAGTCAAACAGTACCCCTGACACAACAGCAACATGTGGTGAGCCTAGCTGCTATGCCCTTGCCTCCACAGGGTTGTCATGGAAGGCTGGAGGCCACTGTGGACCAGCAGGCAGCTGACCCTGTTGCACGCCAAACTGAGCTGATGCACATACCTCAGCCCCCACCCCCCACCCTGTCCAGGGTGTTCAGCCACAGGAAGGGCAAGACAGCATGGGTACCTGAGTGCTGCTCTGCAGTGCTGTGGACTCACAGTCAGCTGCCCAGCAGGAGCTACATGCATTCTGGAGGGAGGTGCAGCAAGAACTATCCCTGTGATGTGAGGTAGTTGCCACTGCCCTCCTGTGGGCTGAGCAGTGGGCAGAGGAACGCATTGAATGGAACCTCACTGCCCTTGACTATAATTTAAGTGTACTCACTGAGGCTGTGAGAGACCTCACCACCACAGCTAGGGAGGCAGCACTGGGAATGCAGCTGCACACAGGTAGTGCGGGCCAGCGCCACACCAGTGCTGGTCTGCAGCATGCCTCCATGGCACATGGTAGGTGGCTGGGGTCATCCAGCACTGCCTCCACCATGGCACGTGCATGTCAGACTGGACATGGGTCACTGGCATCAGCAAGCTCATGCTGTGTATGCATCCACGATAGAGCCAGATCCACTCCAGTGTCATCACCTGCTGCATCATCTATCTACAGTACATCACCCAATGGTGTTCACCGTGGTGACTCTGTCAGGACCTGTGGTGGGAGACAGCAATGCTGGCATGTCTCCACCATTTACAAACACACATGTCACTGTCACACACCACCCACATACACCTCTGCTACACTGCACACATACCAGCCCGATCGTCATTGCACTAATGTTTGCATTTGTACACTGTTAGTCACCAACAGCCCAGTCCTGTGTGTTGCACATGTCGACACCACTTACAGACATACATCACATTCACTCACCACCCACATACACCTTTGCTACACTGCACACATACCAGCCCCATCGTCATTGCACTTATGTTTGCATTTGTACACTGTTAGTCACCAAGAGCCCAGTCCCGTGTGTTGCACATGTCTCCACATTTTGATTAAAGGTCACTGCTTGCATGTTTGTTGTCTTATTTGTCATCACTCACCTGACCAGCCATGCTAGTGTCTAGACGACGTGTGTTCTGTGCTCCTGTGCCCTTCTGGCCATGTAAGGGTCCTGCCTCTCAAGTTGCTCTATCATCCCCTGGACCTCTTGCTCTGTATCACTGTCTGGATGTTCCTCAGGTTCAAGCACATATATTCTATGGTTAAGAGTCATGTTTTGCAGCATGCAACATGCAAGGAATATGCGACAGACCTTCTGAGGGTGATATTGTAAGGCACCGCTGGACTGGTCCAGGCAGCGGAAACGCATCTTGAGCATGCCAAAGACCCTCTTGATGACATTCCTTGTGGCAGCATGTGCCTCAATGTACCACTCCTCGGCCACTGTTGTGGGCCATAGAAATGGTGTTAGGAGCCAGGGTCTCAAGGGACAGGCACTGTCCCCTGTGAACACATTACATTATGTTAGCAACATCCCATTGGTACTCACACACCATGACTGTCTGCTGCACCACTGCGCAGGCTGCCTATCACACTCCCCATCCCCTTCCCCACGATCCATGTATGCATTCTCATAGCACTGTCTCCTGTGAACACATTACATTATGTTAGCAACATCCCATTGGTACTCACACACCATAACTGTCTGCTGCACTCACGGGGCTGCCTATCACACTCCCCATCCCTCCCATGATCTAAGTATGCATTCTCATAGCACTGTCTCACCATTAGCATGAGCTGTGTCATGCCTGATGGTTGTACTCACCGCAAGGTGCCCACTGGTATGTGGCTATCCTCAAATACCTGGCACAGCCTGGACTGGCACCAGATAAATGCATTGTGGGCACTGCTAGGGTACTGTGCAAAGGCATTCATGATGCACTCTGTTGCACTACGCACCACCTGGCAAATGCAGGAATGGTAGCCCTGCCTCTTCAGGTACACATCTCCACCATCACCAGGCGGTGCTCTGATTGCAACATGGGTGCAGTCAGTGGTTCCAAGTACAGCTGGTAGGTGCACTATCTGATAGCATTGCTGCATGGTTTCTCTGTACTCCTCCACCTTGCTGGGGAATATGATAAATTCACCAGCACGTGGCAGGAAAGCATCCAGGAACTGGGTCAGGAGGCACGATGTGGCCAACTACAATACACCAATGGTATCACCCACTGGTGTCTGGAAAGATCCAATGGAGAGGAAACACATCACAGCCGTCACTTTTCCTCCATGGTCACTGCATGGCTGTGTCTGGTGTTACACTGCAGCTGATCAGGGAGGAGCTCACAGAGCTGCCTCAACAGGACCCAGTCCATACTGTACCAGCCCACAAGGAGGTAATCTGTGAGTATCTCAAAAGGCACTCTGGGCCAGTACAGCTTGTGTGCAGCATATCCCCTCCTTGTCCTGAGATGTGGGCCACGGTGGGCCTGTTCCCTCTCTTACTACTCCAGCACTTCAGCCATCAGTGGGGTCAGCACAGCACTGTTTGCTGCAGCCATCTTCTTCCTGGTGTGTATCCGTGCCCCTCTGTGTGGTCAGCACAGCATTGTTTGCTGCAGCCATCTTCTTCCTGGTGTGTATCTGTGCCCCTCTGTGAGGTCAGCACAGCACTGTTTGCTGCAGCCATCTTCTTCCTGGTGTGTATCCGTGCCCCTCTGTGTGGTCAGCACAGCACTGTTTGCTACAGCCATCTTCTTCCTGGTGTGTATCCATGCCCCTCTGTGTGGTCAGCACAGCACTGTTTGCTACAGCCATCTTCTTCCTGGTGTGTATCCGTGCCCTCTGTGAGGTCAGCACAGCACTGTTTGCTACAGCCATCTTCTTCCTGGTGTGTATCCGTGCCCCTCTGTGAGGTCAGCACAGCACTGTTTGCTACAGCCATCTTCTTCCTGGTGTGTATCCGTGCCCTCTGTGAGGTCAGCACAGCACTGTTTGCTACAGCCATCTTCTTCCTGGTGTGTATCCGTGCCCCTCTGTGAGGTCAGCACAGCACTGTTTGCTACAGCCATCTTCTTCCTGGTGTGTATCCGTGCCCCTCTGTGAGGTCAGCACAGCATTGTTTGCTACAGCCATCTTCTTCCTGGTGTGTATCCATGCCCCTCTGTGAGGTCAGCACAGCACTGTTTGCTACAGCCATCTTCTTCCTGGTGTGTATCCGTGCCCTCTGTGAGGTCAGCACAGCACTGTTTGCTACAGCCATCTTCTTCCTGGTGTGTATCCGTGCCCTCTGTGAGGTCAGCACAGCACTGTTTGCTACAGCCATCTTCTTCCTGGTGTGTATCCGTGCCCCTCTGTGAGGTCAGCACAGCATTGTTTGCTACAGCCATCTTCTTCCTGGTGTGTATCCATGCCCTCTGTGAGGTCAGCACAGCACTGTTTGCTACAGCCATCTTCTTCCTGGTGTGTATCCGTGCCCCTCTGTGAGGTCAGCACAGCACTGTTTGCTACAGCCATCTTCTTCCTGGTGTGTATCCGTGCCCCTCTGTGAGGTCAGCACAGCACTGTTTGCTACAGCCATCTTCTTCCTGGTGTGTATCCGTGCCCTCTGTGAGGTCAGCACAGCATTGTTTGCTACAGCCATCTTCTTCCTGGTGTGTATCCGTGCCCTCTGTGAGGTCAGCACAGCATTGTTTGCTACAGCCGTCTTCTTCCTGGTGTGTATCCGTGCCCCTCTGTGAGGTCAGCACAGCATTGTTTGCTACAGCCGTCTTCTTCCTGGTGTGTATCCGTGCCCCTCTGTGAGGTCAGCACAGCATTGTTTGCTACAGCCATCTTCTTCCTGGTGTGTATCCGTGCCCTTTGTGAGGTCAGCACAGCATTGTTTGCTACAGCCATCTTCTTCCTGGTGTGTATCCGTGGCTACAGCCATCTTCTTCCTGGTGTGTATCCATGCCCCTCTGTGAGGTCAGCACAGCATTGTTTGCTACAGCCATCTTCTTCCTGGTGTGTATCCGTGCCCCTCTGTGAGGTCAGCACAGCATTGTTTGCTACAGCCGTCTTCTTCCTGGTGTGTATCCGTGCCCTCTGTGAGGTCAGCACAGCATTGTTTGCTACAGCCATCTTCTTCCTGGTGTGTATCCGTGCCCCTCTGTGAGGTCAGCACAGCATTGTTTGCTACAGCCATCTTCTTCCTGGTGTGTATCCGTGCCCCTCTGTGTGGTCAGCACAGCATTGTTTGCTACAGCCATCTTCTTCCTGGTGTGTATCCATGCCCTCTGTGATTTTTCCCTGAGTTAAAACCTGCCTTTTGTAGGTATTAACATGCCGCGTGCTATGGGTGGTGTTACGTGGCCTTGCACTGCGCTATCCCTTTGAATATAGCTTAGCCCTTGTATGCATGTCCCTGCCCCTTGGCTTGCACCTTGCATGCATTATCATTCAGTGCTGGTGCTATGGCCCTGCACCAGTGCGCTTTCACCCTTTGAATATTGTGACATGGCACAAATGCGCTTCGGTCATGATGTAAATGTTTTGCGCCAGGCGCAACGCTCTGAATATCTAGTCAATGAGGTGGAAGAGTCTATTTCTAAGTTAAAAACACAATAAGGCTCCTGGATTGGATTATGTTCCTTACGAAGTATATAAAGAACACTGACTTTTGGATCCTAATGTTAACTTTTTTTTTTATCTTTTTTTCAACTTATAAATATGTTCCCATTCATGGACAAAAACGGTTATAGTTCCCCTTCATAAAAAGTGTCCGTTTATGACCACTGTAATTTCATGTCTATAAGCATTCTAAACATCAGTTCTAAGAATTTTTCTAGATTATTATTAAACAATTTATCTAGATGGGCAGATGAAAACTTAATGTTATCTCCCTGGCAGATGGGGTTTAGACAGGGCTTCTCAACTGTTGATAATATTGTTGTTCCCATACACTTAATAGAAAAATATATGCACTTGAGGAAAATTAAACTATGTGCCCATTTTGACATCTTCTCATTGGCATTTGACTCTATAAATAGGCAAAACCCCTGGAGAATCATGTGAGCTTTGGGTATTTACCATTCATTACTTGTCCTGATTTGTTTACTATACACAGAAACCTCAACTTCAATAAGATATGACAATACTTGTAATTTAACTCAGTATTTTCAACACACAGAGGGGTTAAACAAGGATGCTTATTGGCTCCTCTATTATTTAACATTTATATAAGTTATTTGTTGGAATATGAAGAAACACTTCATTTAGACTCCACTAAAATTATTGGGAATTATCTTCACACAGTGGCTTATGCTGATGACATAGTATTTTTTTTCTTTAACAGAATCTGGTTTACAAAAGAAGATTGAAATATTACAGAAGAAATGTACACAACTTGAACTAAAAATAAACTTAAAAATGGAAGGTAATGGTATATGGAAAAATAAAGCAAAACTCAAAGCAATACAAATTGTATCAAGGATGATGAAACAATTGGAATAGTTAAAGAATACCACTATTTCGGAATTAAATTTGTGACCTCTGCTAATTGGACACTACGGCCCAGATATTCAAACTGCGCCCAAAATGAGCGCAACAGCAGGAGCAAGCACAAACCAATTGCGCATATGCGCAACAGGTGCGATATTCAAACATGGAGCAGAACAAATTGCGCAAGCAACCAACGTCTGAATATCGCACATACTGCGCCATAGCGCAACCAGGAAGGAGAAGCTGAGCTGAAATGTTGCGCTATGGCACAAACCAGGGCAGCCCAGCTGAGCAATCCAGAGGTGCCATAGTGCAAGCAGAGCCCCCCCGAGCAATGGAACTGCACATCCAGGGAGGCAGGCTGGGGCCCACCGCCAGTCATGCCACACATGGGCACAGGAACACACTGCAGAACCAACACCACACCTGCACACCCCAAGCACAGCATCACTGGGGGTGTGACGGATGATCTATTGGCCCATGGGGACAAGCCAACAAAGCATAGCGGAGCCATGACACCCCAGCACAACCACTGGTAGGCTGAGAGTACCACACACAGGGGGTTGACAACCACAGTGCACATCAGCCCCCATACGCACAGCACACCCTGCACCGTGACCCCAAGACACCACCTATGTGCAGTGACTGGCACTGCAGGAAACCATGCATCCCCCCCAGCACACGTCAACCCCATGCAGCACAGAAGCCTACAAGCCAGACACATCCTGTGCACCCAGCAGTGGGTGGCAGCAGATGGCAAGACCAACAGAAAGTCACTGCCATGCTGGAGATACCTCCCCATGCACACACACGCACACACACACATACACACACACACACACACACACATACCCAGGACCATACCACCCCAGATGGCATGTACACCCCTGCAACTGAGCATCCATAGCCAGCTGCAAATCAGAGACCAACACATTATTCATATCAAAATAGAAATGTATATTGAGATAAACAACAGAACCAGAACAAGAAAAACTATTTACAAGGTGGGGGACGGGTACAAGGTAGGGGTGTTCAAGGGGTAGGGATGACAAACTTGGAGAGGGAAGGCAGGGTGGTAGGGATGGGAGAAGTGGGGAGGGTAAGATAAGTTATGGGCCAGCCGGCCGCCCATCTTCTGGCTGGTGTCGGCCCGTCCCATGCCGCCTCCTCCGTAGGCCATGTCAGTGTATGGAATGCAGGATGGCCTGGTTGTCTGCCAGCAGCTGTCTCAGGCCCCGGACATCCCTCTCAATGCGCAGGAGAACCTCGAGGCCTGGGAAAATGAGAACACAGTCAATGGCTGTGACTGACCACAACCCTGAACACCACCCAACCTGCAAGCCATATAGCACAATGTCCAGCACCTGTGATGGCATGTACCCACCCACAGTGAACATGCACATGGACATCACAAACAGGTGCCACCAGCTATGTGCACCACTGCACACACACACTGCCCATGTCCATCACAGCACAAACAAGGCTGTCAAGTGACGTGGCAACGTGGTGCAATGCCAGTTACACAGCTATGTGCCCAGTGCATGCCTGGACCACCAGTGATGCATACACAGACGTGCTGTGATACTGGACAGTGATGCATGTCACCTGTGTCGTGCATACAGAAATAGATACATAGACAGTGTCGGCAGATAAGGGCCTATGGCCAACCCAGTCTGTCCATTTGAGCTTGTAAGTTCACTTTGTTTACCTAGGAGTCTGTTGCCCTTACCCTAACCTCCAGAATTCCGTTATGTCTATCCTGCATTCTGAAATCCCATGATTGTTTCAGCCCCCACCACTTCCTCTGGCAGGTGTGTTCCACTTGTCCACCACCCGTTCTGTGAAGAAATTCCTTCTCATGTTTCCTCTGAGTTGTCCTCCCTCCAACTGCATCCCATGCCCTGTAGTCCTGGAACATCTTTTTCACTTCAAAATAGTGTTTCCCTGCACCCTGTTCCACCCTGTAAGATACTTGTATGTCTCTATCATATCCCCTCTCTCCCTCCTCTCCTCCAGGGAGTACATGTTCAGTTCCTTCAACCTGTCTCCATGGGACTTGTGATGCAAGCCATGCACCATCTTTGTTGCCCTCCTCTGAACCTTCTCTGCCCACTCTATGTCCTTATGTAGGTATGGTCTCCAGAAATGTACACTGTACTCCAGGTGGAGCCTCACTAGTGTCTTGTATAGTGGAATTATGACCTCCCCTCTCCTGCATGGTTGTATTGTGCAGGGCTACTGGTCTTCCCCCTCCAGCATGCAATAGCATCGATAAAGTCATGATACTCACACTGCTCAAGCAGCTCTGTTTGCTGCTGTTGCTGTTGCTGCTGCTGCTGTTGCTGCCACTGCTGCTGCTGCTGTTGGGGTGCAACCCCTGCTGGCACCGGGTCCCTGGCATGGCCCTCATCAACCTGGGCCCGCATCCTCACATCCCGGCCTGTGGGAGACATATGTTGAGACAAACATCAGTGTGACTCAAAAGCAGACTGCCCCCTGCCCCAGTGAGAGTGCCTGCCCACACAGCCATACCCATTCATCTCACAGCTGCACACACTGACACAGCCAACCGTGGCCGAGCCATCACCTATGCACAGCCACCAAAACACACACACCCCCCACAGATAATACAGGTGCATAGATGGTACACCCACCTGGCCTAGGCACCACGCCCTGCCTGGCACGTGACCGCAGCCTCGCCAAGATGTCTGGCTCCCTCCGCAGAGGTCACTGTACCGGTGCCGGCACTGCTCAGCAGACTGGCACCATCCAGTGACCCCCACCTGGTCAGTGGCAACTTGCTGCCACACTTGAGTTCTTGCAATGGTGAGGGGCGCCTCACCATAAAGTGCCCCATAGTGGGGCTCTACTAGGGCCACCAGGTTGACCACTTCAAGTTGGCTCCAAGACACAGCCCTCCTCCTAGCCATGGTACCAACTTTACAGCAGGCAATATGGCACCCCGCTGCACCGTAACCCCACGTGGAGATGTTGCGCAATAGACCATCACAGGCTCCAATCGCGCTGTTCGAACAGCGGCGTCACTTCACATAGCGCTGTGACCAGACAGTGCAATAGGGACGTACACATGGCAGGCGAACAGCGCCAGGGGCAAAGGTCATACACAAGGTCATGGGCACGACGCAGGCTACACATACAGCCATCTGATGTATAGGCATCCTGCGTGGACCGACCAGCTGCGTATCAGTGCCACAGTGGACTATTGCGGATAGTGCCACAGCCATATAGTGCCCATTGCTGTAGCGCCACTGGCACAATGGTGGCCATGGCCTGAATTGCTGATAGTGCTCAGCACGTCAGCAGCGCCGACAGACACCCGCGTAAGCTATCTGGGCATGCTCAATGCAGTGTACCACACAGTCACAGATCTGGCGCCTTTTGGCTCAGCCGACTCATCCATATTGCGCGCAGTGCAGATTCGCGATATTCAGCCAACACATGCAAATCATCTGATCAGCCATTCAAAGGCGCAGTGGCATGATTTGCATGTCATTATAGTTGCTCCACTCCTAATTTGCATGTATTGCACTATAAAATGCGACATGAGCTGCGCTGGCCAGATTCAGGTTACTGCAGGTGAGAGATGAGTTGCATGCTGTGTGATGTTCTGGACAATGGTCATGGGAAAATGCTGTAGACTGCACAGTGACAGGTGTCCACTTACACCCATACAGATCGCCATGACCGAGCAGAGCCAAGGTGAGGTGAGGATGGTGGGCGAGGAGGAGGCCCAACTTACAGCAGCAGAGACAGAGGCCCTCTTCCAGGCCTACCTGGATGAGGAGCCACTACTGAGTGGATGGAGGGGCACCCCTCAGTCCCGTACGGCTGCATGGGAGGGGGTAGCTCGGCCATTAACCTGCACGGAAGCCACCAGCGCTCCGTGCAGGAATGCAAGAAGAAGATGGGGACAGACTGCAGGAGGTTGAAGGAGAAGGTGGCAGCCTTCAGGGCGGCACGTGCTGGCACTGGCAGGGGCCCACCAGTGGTGTTGGAGCTGACCCTGACTGAGGAGACACTGGTCACAGCCATGCAGCCGAGCGCCATTGAGGGCGTACCAGGAGGTGGATTCCAGACAGGTGGAAGCCCATCACTGCATGGTATGACATGGTGGTGGTGTTTGGGGGGGAAGTTGTTCACATGCACTCACATGTACTCTCTTTCTGTTACAGATCCTGTTCATCTTCAGGAGATGGTGGTGGTGGGTCCAGGCAGTGATTATGACCTGCTGGACATGAAGGAGGGTCCATCCACCTCAATCACCAGCCAGCAGGCACTGCAGCAGCATGCACGCTGGGCCGCCAACTCTGGTGTCAGTGATACGGGTGCAGGGGGTGCACAGCCTGTATCTCAGCAGTCTGGCATGCAAGCATGCCAGCACGCTGTGACCATGGCTGTAGCACGCACCTGCACCATTGATGATACAAGGCCTGCAATGGGCAGTGATAGGTGTGTGTCCCATGACGGACACACGGCAGGCCAGCACGTGCCCCTGGGCCTTTCTGGTTCCAACTTGTGTACCAGCATGCTGGCACAGTCCCAGGCTGTGCCTGTCAGCATCGGTGGGGCAGCACCGGTGACTGTGCAGGTGTCTGGCACTGTTGCCAGCACAGCGGTGGAATGAGTGGACCCTGGGGCACAGCGGTTGAAGGGGCAGCAACAGCACTCACCCACCAGGTCTGGGGGTACAGTGTCAAGCGGTGGCACATGTCCGCTGCCCTTTGATCCACCCATTCCTGGTCCTGGTGAACAGCACCCACCCTCAAGGGGTGTTGTGCATCAGGACCTTCCACACCCTGGGGGACAGGATGCCGTTGGGGCATAGTACCCATTGGAGGAGCACACCTGCCTGCTGCAGGAATTAGTACAGCTGCAGAGGTGGGTTGCAATGTCCGTGGAGGCACTGTCTGTGTCCGTGGAGCGGCACAGCAGGGAGTGTGCTCTGGACCGTGCTGAGCTGGTCCGTATGCGGACGGATGTGACCGCCGCCATTGACAGGCTGATCCAGGCAGTGGTCTCTGTCATGGCCACATTGAGCACACAGTCAGGTGCCCCTGTACCGCACACCCCACACAGTTCACTCTTCACTCCCCATTCCCGGCGTCGTGCGACACCAGGCCTGTCAATGCCGGGTTCTGCTGTGGGCATCCCGAGCACCCCTGGTGTAGGTTTGTTTGGCATGCTGCAGACCCCTGTGTGGGCAAGGTCACGTTCACACAGTGGGACCCCTGGTGGTGCAACAGTGCCACCCCATGTGGCCCCTGCTCAGCCTGCCAGTGCTGTTGGGTCACGTCGGGGCCGCCCACGCATCCGCAGGGGCCGTGGGACAGTGCTACATGACTGATCTGTCTCCCAGTGCGGGCCCTGTCTGGTGCTGCCATGTGTGCAATGTGTGTCATGGTGGGCAGTGCACTGCTGGGTGCTCTGCTCACCACGCCGACACACGGACCACCTGCACACCCACCCAACTGCTGTCCACAGGTGCTTGTGCATGATGATGCCTGCATTGTACTGTAGACCAAGGTGCAAGGGTGCCCAGCATCTGACACACGTACTTGGACAGTACAGGTGGTGGGGGTGGTCGGTGGTGCTGTGTGTTAGCAATGTCGGTTCTGTAGTGCTGTGCATCTGCCCATGTACGCTCTGTGCCTGGTGTGTGTGTGCCCATATGAGTGCTCACCCCTCCCTGATGGTGTGTTTGTATGCCTGGACCCTTCCACTCCCCTGACCGTCATGCACCCCTGGTGTGTTCCCCTGTGTGCCTGTGGTTTGCGCATGGACAGTGTTGGCTGTACATGTCCCCTTGACTTACCTGTGTTGTGCGTAGTGCTCCTTTGTGATGGTGTCCTGGTGCAGCTGGGCCTGCTGGATCAGTCAGGGGTCCCTCCGTCCTAGGGGGGGCTGCTCATCACCATCATCACCGGCACCACTGGCGTCCCCATCGCTGCCTCCCTGTTCGACCTGTACAGCTATCCCATGGTCTTTGGCCATGTTGTGCAGGATGCAACAGGCCAGGAATATCCCACAGGCCTTTTGGGGGCTGTACTGTAGGGCACTGCCGGAGGTGTCTAGGCATCAGAAGCATGCCTTGAGCATCCCAAACACCTGCTCTATGATGTTGCGTGTTGCAGCATGTGCCTCATTATAGCATAGCTGCGCTGGGGTCATGGGGCGCCGCTACGGTGTGAGCAGCCAGGGATGGAGTGGGTATCCAGAGTCACCTGTGTGGAGATAGTGGAGATCAGTGTCATGTTCAGGTCCATATTGGCCATCTCCCTGTGTGCCACCATGTGGCACCTGTGGCATTCCCACCTTGCCCCGAGTTTGCATTCCATACATGTGTACTCACCCACTAGATGTCCTGTGGGATGTCCCACTCTCGAATCGATGGCACAGTGCAGACTGATACCATATGAAGGCATCATGTCCTCGCCAGGGTGTGTGGCACAGACATTGATTATGCACCCAGTGGCATCACACACCACCTGGCAGTTGACACTAGGAAATCCCTTCTGTTCCAATATGCGTGCGCACATCGGGCCAGGTGGCATGCGGATGGCCACATGGGTGCAGTCTATGGCCCCTAGCATGCCAGGCATATGTGCTACCCTGTGGAACTCCTGCATGTTTGCTGTACACTCTGCCATGGTGCTGGGGAAATGGATGTACTCCGCAGCATGTGGCAACAATGCGCTGAGAAATTGGGTGAGGATGCATGATGTGGCTGACTGTGTGATGCCTGTGGTGTCCCCTGTTGGCCTCTGGAAGGTGCCCGTGGTGAGCAGGCACATGCAGGCTGTCACCTTGGTCTCCACCGACAGAGCGTGACTCCGTCGTGAGGGTGCCTGCATCACATCACTGCACAGCTCACAGAGCCGTCTCAGTATTGCCCTGTTCAGTCGGTACCAGCCCACAATCTCTACATCTGTGTACAGCTCAAAGCTGATGCGGACACGGTACCACCTGTCGGGGGCGTACCACTGACGGGCCCTTCCATGGCCACGTCCCCCTGCAGCATGCATTCTCACCCCCCTCATTACAGCTTCCATGTGGAAACTGACACTGTCCATCTCCCTGGCTTCTGCCCCCGGCTGGTGTTGCTGTGTTACCCCACTGTCCTGACTGCTACTTCCACTGCACCGGCACCCCCGCTGGCCTCTACAGACTATGGGACACACTTTCCTTGCCTGCCTTTGCTGTCTGTCTGTCTGTCTCTGTCTCTCTCTCTCCCACTTGGCAGCCTGGTAGCATTCTTGCGCCGCCTCTGAGCCTTTTTATTTTGGCTCATTTCGCTAGTGCGCGAATTTCCGGTTGTGCTTATTATGCATTGGCGCAAGTCTTTGAATATCGCATTGTGGTCTTTAGGCATGGATCTGCCCCTTTCGGTTGCGCATGCTTTCATTTTTATTGCGCTGTTGCTCAGCATGTTTTCGGGGGTGCAACTGCCTCCTTCTGAATATCGCAAAATGGCGCAGTTTTGGACTCTATGCATGGTGCAACCTTTTGAATATCTGGGCCAACATATACATGGCCAGAATATGAGGGCCAAATTGGCAGCTATAGCTTACTAAAGTTTAACCACAAATACAGAGGAGACACTATTATTCCAGCCCTCAAGGCTGGGGAGGCCAAAATAAGCCCCATCCTCACATATGGTGCAGAGTTCTGGGATCTTACAAATCAGATAATTTGGAGAGAGCTTATCTTTTTATTATAAAGTCTTATTGGAAGTTCCAGATTCCACCACAAATGCAATGATAGGAGCCAAATTAGGCAGACTTTCAATAAATGCAATTAAGGACTTATTTTTAGTAACATACTCATTACAAATAATAAATAATGTAAACAATGATTTGCCTAATCAGTTCCTGAAAGAAAAATGTAAGTGGTCACAAGATGCCAAAAATTAAATTGGCTATCTGCTTTAAAAAAGTATTCTATTACTAATACAAATTCTGCTCAGAGTCGATAGGGCTGTGATGAGCTGCCAAGTGAGCAAAGTTTCACGTGTGCATAGAGATTACTGAATGCCTGGTTGTAACTTTGCCATTTTTTGGGGGTGTTGCACCAAATTTTCAACTTGGCCTTTTTGGGACCCCTACTCATGAAGAATGCCAGTGTCATTTTTTTTACTTATCCTGACAGGTGATTTGGCAGAGCAACTGTGCCATTCTGTGACACAGGTGCAAAACCACATTTCAGGTAGGATGTGATAAATTACATCTATACTGTTAAAAAGGAGCTGTGCAAAAATGGCAATCTTGAAAATGTGGAGTGAATATAATAAAAATTTGCAAAGTTAGGTGTGTGCATAGAAACTGTGTGACTCATGCTCATAACAGTCATTTTTTGGAATGTTTTCACCAAATTTGCAACATGGGCTTTTTGGGACCCCACCTCATGAACAGTGCCACTGTCATTTCATGAATCGGTCCCAATGGTGATTACATTCAGCAACTTCAAAATTACCGCTCAGGACCAAGTACTGAAATGATAGTGAAAGTTTTCATGAGGTGGAGTCCCAAGAACCCCATGTTGAAAATTTGGCAATAAAATTTCAAAACACTGGTTGATTTATCAACATAAGTTGGAAACCCTATTGAAAGGCATTATAGCATGCTTACCTTTGATTCTTCAGTTTGTGGTTCAGCTTTGAAAAGTACAGATGTGTCCCAGCCCAGAGACAATGACAGTGCCAACCTCCAGAGGTACGTATGGAGTAAGGAGGGTGCGGGGAGGTGGGTGCTCAGTGGGAGGGTGGTAATGGGGGTGGGGGACTGGGGCAATAATGAGGTACCATTTTCTTTTTTACAGATAAAAAACACATTGATGGACTGTTTTCTTTATTTACAGAAAACAAAAAAAACAGACATTTGGGCACACCGGGTGGGCTCCCAGAGTGCCACATGAGTGTGTAGGGCCTACATAATGCCAACATGGGGATTGGGGACCCCGAAGTTGGCAGGCGGATAAAAATATATTTGGACACACTGGGGTGGGCTCCCAGTGTGCCACATGAGTGGGGGGCTACATAATGCCAAAACAGGGATTCAGGACCCTGATGCCACCATGGAGATGGGAATGAAGGGAGCAGAGAGGACAGCAGCAGTGGGAGGGTGGGAGATGGTTTTCTTTGTTGCCGGTGCTGGTGGTGGCAACACAACTGCACAAGCAAGGCACTCGCACATATGCAGTTGCAGTGAATGGCATTTTGCCATGCAACAACATGATGACACCAGCAGAACTGTGCATGTGCGTGACTCATGCATGTGCAGTTCATGCCCGGAATGCATACATAATAGTCCAAATAGTGTGGCTGTTATTTCATCAGCAGCCAGTCAAGGGTCTTAAACTCCATTGTGCTTTCAGAAGGATACTTCCAAAGTCCAGTGGAGGGTTCCACCATTGACTATTTGTAGAGCTACTGAACGATCCCAAATAGCTGTAGGCCCTCTCACAGCCCTAAAAATATGCATTTATGGAAATACTACAACAAGAAAGTCAATATATCAGTACAATAAAGAGCCATTATTAAAAAGGAGGAGGAGGCAGTATAGCGCAGTGGTCTAAGGCTCTGAGCTGCAAATCTGGTGACATCCAACAGACCAGACCTGGATTTGAATCCCACAGCTTCCACTTGCATACTGTGTGACCCTGAGCAAGTCATTTAACTTCCCTGTACTCCCAGGTCGCTCCTGTAAAAAAGCTTTCAGCTTAGTGTGCTATTCCTGGTTAAACAACTAAATTAAAAAAAATTAAAATAAAACAACTATTTGAAAAAGCTAAAAATATGGTCCTGGAAACTGTAAAAAAACAGAAATGCTTCAGACAGTTTAGAGAGAATAAAACAGATCACTCACTTGAAGAATACTTGGCCCTTCTTATACCACCAAAGGACAGAAAATGAATAACCTGAACAAGGTTCAAAATTATTACCTTAAAATATACATATTATAATAAAGCTGCCATGATTGATACAAATAAAACAAACCAGTTTTGCAGATATAATAAAGGACATTTGGAAACAGTGTCCCATTTAATTACTGACTGCCCATTATACATAAAGGCAAGAGATAGGACTCTTATTAAGTTTCTGACAATTTATGCAAATATCAAGTGTGGTTCAGTTTTCATATTCTTGCATCCAAGATTTCCAGAAGATGCAACAATGATTTCACAGTTCATTGCTGCAGTGATTAAAATAAAAAAAAGCACTTTAGTATTAAAAATAATATATGTTAAGGCTGGCCCATGGGATGATAATTCCCTCTTTCAGGATCTACTAGCTTTCCCTGTTTATTTAAATCATTGTAGTAAAGATATTGGACTATTGAGTTCATAAAAATAGTAATATATAACCATTGCTTGTGAATGTTGAATTTTGTAAATGAAATGAAACCACTATGGTTTTTAAAATGGTATGTTAATGTCTGTCTTTTTAATTAATTGTAAGAACATTGGTGTTTGTTCCACCCTGGCTGATCAATAAACTCAAACTTGAACTTGAACTCTAAATCCACCCTCTGGGAGGCTCATAAAGCCTATTGAGAGCTTGGATATTGGGCTACACTGCAGCCTGTCAGTGCAAGAAGGAGCATTAACAGATATTGCTTGAATCCCAGCTTACCACAAAGGAAAAAGGACTTAAGGAGTGTCCCCTTCATGTCTACAGCCTCCTCTGTTGAGAGAAGTACAATCCATATGTATGTATGTGGATATGAGATGAACTGAGCACAATTTCTACTGATATTCTGAAATTGTATTGTCACCTTGATCCCTAAGACTGTCCTGATTTTTACTGGTCTCTGGCCCTGTATGTTTGGCTAGCTCTGACACTTAGATTACTCTCTTCCTCATACTACATAGAAACATAGAAACAGACTTTGATGGCAGATAAGGACTGCTTGGCCCACCTAGTTTGCCCATTTCCCTATCTACTGGATAAGCTGCAGATCCTAGCTAACCAATAGCCTATCTCTTCCTACCCCCCACAAGAATTGCCTTATGTCTGTCCCATGCATTCTTGCATTCTCCCACAGGTTTAGACCCCAAAACCTCCTCAGGAAGGTGGTTCCATGCACCCACCACCCTCTCTATGAAAAAATATTTCCTCACATTACCCCTGAGCTGCCTCCCCTCTAATTATTTGTAGCCCCAGCACCTGTGTTGCCTAGCAACAGACATCTGCTTTGTTGCATGAAGCCATACACCCCTCCCTCCAATTGGTGGTGGCAGCCCAATTTGTTGGGTAAAAGGACTTTAAATCCAGCATTCTCAAGATGTGGTGGCACCTTGAGTGGCAGCCTCCTGAGGCTAGTTGTGGCCAAGTGTGGAGTCAGAGGGAGTCTGTGGGAACTTGGGCACAATTATATAATTGTTAACAGGTTAAAGTGTGTGTTGTCCTTGAAAATGTTGGGCAGTTTGTTAACTAGCTGGAACTCTGCTATATTTGTTTAGTGTTATTGAACAATGTTGCAGTGGGTTGTGCTGACATTGAGGAAGGTTGGATAAATAATGAATTGGATTATAGTATGTCCAATGTGTGTAAAGCAGTGTCAGTGGCTCAGTAGATAGCACACTCGCCTCTGAGGCTGGGAGATCAGAGGGCTGTGGGTTCAGTTCCCACATCAGGCACTTGGGTTAATATCCCAGTACTGACACTGTAGTGCAGCATGAGAGGGGTGCTGCACTTCTGAGGTGCCGTCTTTAGGATGAGATGTTAAATCAAGGTCCCATCTGCCTGGATTGGTGGTAGTTCAAGTGGATGTTAAAGATCCCATGGCACTTATCGAAAAGAGTAGGGGAATTTTTTTATTGAAAACTTAAACAAAATACAAGATTGTATTACAGCATACAAACTCAAAATAAAAATAAAAAACAGAAAAAAATATGACAGCATACATGAAAACAAAAAAAGAAATACCCAAAGGATATACATAACCCAATCCCATTCCCACAAAAGAAACAGGGGAATCAAGTTCAGCAAGACTCAAACGACAAACAGCAACAATATAGTACTGCATAAGACTTTGTAAAAAAAAGAAAACAAACTAAAGAAAAAACAGGTAGTACATGCATACATAAACCAAAACAATCTAAATAAGCCACAAAATATCCCCTTCCCAACCATACCCAAAGATAAGGGGAGCATAGCATAACAATTTGGAAACACAGTACACAGAAAAAAAAAACAGGAAAAAACCAGCACTTCCATCATCCCATATCCAACCACCGAATTGCCTTCCATTTCAGCTGAAATTGTCATCTCGATAAAGTATGAAGATCAATATTCCAAAGATCTAATAACCAATGATGTATTCTCAAAAATAATTGGTCAGGGGAAACAAAAAGGGCTCGCAAGGACCAGGTACACCGGACTTGCCAAACATGATATTTAATACCTCCAAAAATCAATCTGACCGTATCAGCATTAAAGGATCCCCAGTCTGAGTTTAAAATCCCAAAAAACAAACAGTGAGGTTCAATAGTCGGAAACCAAAAAGAAGCCCATTTAACAGAAAGTATCGACCAAAATTGTAAAATATAAGGGCATTCAAAAAATAAATGAGAAATTGTTTCAAACTGAAGGAGGCAAGTAGCAGACCTAGGACAATACCGTTCCTCTGTACTTTTATGTTTTAAATTATTCTTAACATTCAATTTCCCATGTGCAACAAGCCAAGTGACATCCCACATATATTTAGGCAGGGTGACAGAAGTGAGCATAGAGGAATTTGAAGCAATTCCAAGTCAACCATCTCTGAAATACAGCTTGACTATAAAAATGTCTATCCAATAATGAATAATACAAACGTTTCTGAGAAAAAATGAGTAATAGAAGTGTAAGTAACAGACCATTTTTTAGTTTGCTAAAACAGGAAGAAAAATAAACAGGCAATTGAGAGTTAGGTTTCTGCTTATGAATTAAACCATCCCTAGCCCACCCATCCAACCATGGGGAAACATGGTCCAAAACCCACAAGGACCATATTCTAGGAGTACCAAGTACCAGAGGAACAATATTTGAATACAAAAAAATACTAAAAAAAAATAAAACAGGATTAATCATATTCAAACCACCCAGTCTAATAGGATGATATAAAACATTTCTTCTTATGGGGTTCAAACGACTACCCCAAATTGTACGAAAAAAAAATACCAGAAAGTGTTGTTTCTTTGGCAACCGGTAAAGCATACACCGCACTTAAATGCAAAAATAAACCAAGAAGAAAAGTATTTATCATATAGATACATTTCTTTTTGGACATATTCCATTTAGTCCAAAGTGACACCTTCCAATTAGCAGTTTGAAATAATTTATCCCAATTATAAGCTGCCGTATCAGTGTCACAAAAATAATAAATTCCCAAAATTTTACAAACCTGTGTAGTAACAGGAATCCCCATAAGTACCGAATGTGTAGAGCTATGGTTGCCAAAAAAATGACACTGGCTTTTGGATAAATTAAAAGAGGCACCAGTCCCAGTCATATAGGCCCTAGCTAACTGATCCATAGCTATACAGGAAGGACATCTAAAAAAAAGACATAAGTCATCCGCGATACGCTTATAACTTTAATCTCCAAATTTTCGGAACCTAAAGATGGACCCCTAATAGTATCCATCCTAGTAATAGCTGAGAGCAGGGGTTCTAAAGATGATATAAAGAATAGGGCTTAAGGGGCACCCTTGATGGACACCCTTACTACAAGATAGAGGAGAACCAAACCAACCATTAACAAAAGGAATAATAGTTGCCTGTTGATAATACTGATGTAACCAAGTAATAAAGCAGGGTGGAAAACCCATCTGTTGCAAACAAGTCCAAAGATAAAGATGCGAGACATTGTCAAAAGCTTTCGCCTGGTCCAATGTAATACAAATCCCAGTCAACTCATCCCTAGTACCGTGCTCTACAATTTCTCTGATAAGAATTAAGGCGTCAGAAATAGTACGGCCAGGCACTGAACAAAATTGCGTAGGAGAAATAATATCACACAAAAGACAAGAAATACGCAGACTCAAAATCTTTGTAAAAATTTTAAATCAGAATTTAACAGCGTTATCGGATGCCAATTATTTAAATCCCCCTTATCTCCTGATTTATGGAGAAAAATTAACAAACCTTCATTCAGACTAGGTGGAAAAATACCTTGGAGAAGGCATGAATTAAACATGTCAACCATGTGGTGTTCCAGGAGTGAACTAATCAAGCCATAAATATCATTAGGAAGGCCATCCTTACCAGGAGATTTATGTTTCTGAAGATTCCGAACTACTCCATGAAATTCTAATAATGTAATAGGGGACAATAAAGAAATCAAAAACTTATCAGGGACACGTTTCAGAGAACAATATCGCAACCAATCATCAATAGGTTGTTGAGAAACATTCAAATTCTCCGTAAAGGAAGAACAAACATGATCATTCACAATCTGAAAGAGATCCTGACGAGCGGTAACTCTCTCACCTGCAGAATTCAACAGATCATGCACATCCTTTTTTTTCCTTCTGGAAAGATTACTGTCAAAAAGATTAGTAAAAGCAGACGGACCCTGAGTTCCAAATCTTTGCTCTCTTTCCAGTTGTATTTGCCTTGAGTTATGTAATTGAACCAATTCAGCCTTAATTTTATTAAAAGTAAGAACATCCACATGATGGCCCAAGTTAATTTGAGAATAAAAGTCATTTAACAGAAATTGTAAAGACTGCCGATAGGATTTTCGGGAGGCACCCAAAATATGACCAATAGCAGTAAAATATTCCTTAAAAGCCAATTTGGAATCTTCCCACCATTGTTGTTTAGAGTCATACAGAAAAAATACAGAATCACGTGCTTTAAGTACATCCAAAAAACCAGTCTGCACCGCAGGGATATCCAAGAGAGACATATTCAATTTCCAATAACCGGACCTTTGGAAGTATGTTGAAAATTTGAAAGCGAAAAGCTAAGAAGACAATGATCAGATGAAGCAACAAAAGTGACCTGAGAGTTAAAAATTTGAAGAGAAGGAGAAACAAACCAATAATCAATCCGTGATTTCCAATTACCCTGAAAATATGTAAAAGAAGGAATAGCCTCAAAAACATCAGAAAGTCCTGTAACGCCCAAAAGAGTGTTCAGACAAGACATATCACAATAGGTTTTAGAGGTGACCACCTTATAAGTCTGAGAAATATTGAAATCACCCCCAAATAAAATATTCCTACTAGAAAAAAGATAAGGCCGAATAAGATTTAAAAGTTGAATATGTTCCCATTTACCTTGAGGGGCATAGATATTAATTAAATGGAAAGGGACAGCAGCAACAGAAACATCCAATACTAGTGCCCTCCCCGGGGAAAGATGAACTACATCAGTAACCTTAATAATATTAGAGGTAAAACATATCCCAACCCCAGAACATAATTCAGTGCCCATAGACCAATAACAGGGGTCCCACCCCCACAGGTTAGTAGCTATGGAAAGTTGCTGCAACGTGTACAACTGAGTATCCTGAAAAAAAACAATATCATGACGTAAATCTGAAAAAGCAGCAAAAGTAACCCGTTTCTTAAATAAAGAATGAAGACTGTTCGTATTAAGGCTAGCCACCGAAATATCAAAACCAGAATGAGAGGAACAAGAAAGGATTTAGGAGTGAGAGTGCAATTTCCTATTACTTTTACGAATCCCAGCCCGAGTAGTTTTTTTGAGTTTACATTTCACTCCTACCCTTGGATCCAAAACTGAATCATGATCAGAAGTCATATCAATCTGGGAAGGAGATCAGAAGTCATATCGATCTGGGAAGGAGATCAGAAGTCATATCGATCTGGGAAGGAGATCAGAAGTCATATCGATCTGGGAAGGAGATCAGAAGTCATATCAATCTGGGAAGGATTCTGAGAAGCAGAGTCAGAGTCATGCTCCTCAGCATCCATAGAAGCCAGAACATCAAATTTATTGGAAACAGACACAGGAGCTGGGGACTGGGCCCAATCCAGAACCGAAAGCTGGGAAACATCATCCGGGGGAACCAGAGAAACAGTATCAGGGACTGCAGAGGTCTCAGCAGACTGTAACAGTAATGCACTAGTGGGAAGCACCAAGGGAACTACCAGGGGGGTGGCAGAAACAGGCTGACCAGGGAAAATGGGACCAGTACCCGATGTGGGGGGAGTCCGTTTAGGAGAATGTGGACAAGTCACAGGGAGTTTCGACATCAAAGCAACTGAATAAGACTGAGGTCTTTGAGAAACAGGAGGTCAAATACCATCCAAAAGAGCCCGGGCTGCTTTAAAAATGAGCAGGTCTTGCATAGCAAAATCAGCTTCTTCAGTATTGTGGGCCGCACTGGGACAATCCAAAAAGGAATGTCCCAGGTCTTCACAAAAAGTACATTTAACAGGATTGGTACACTGAAAACCAGAATGACCACTCTCCCCACATAAAAAACAAAGAATTTTCTCACAAGACATACTAATATGTCTAGGAGAGCCACATTTGTAGCAGCGCCTTGGCTGACCAGGATAAAACAAAAAACCTTTATCCCGTCCAATAAAAAAACAATTCGGGAGATGCACAAAATCATCTTGAACACATTTCAATTTAATCTTAAACTTCCATCCCCCATTCCAAAACCACTCCCCATCCAAAATAGGATCAGGCATATCCTGTACTTCACATCTTTTCAAGAGCCAAAAAAGAATATCTGCTAAATTAACACCTTCACTACGAAATAACACAGTCACCACTCTAAAAGGCTGTTTTGTGAGAGGTATCACTTGAAAATGAGACCAAATTGGATTTGTTTTTAGAGAAGCATAGCGTAGCCAAAAAGTCTCTAAAAGTGCAGGAGTCCGAAAGCTAACATCAAATGAATGCTTCCCAGGGGCATAAATATCCGAAGGCGTAAAGCCTAAAGACTGCTTAATTAAAGTCTTGCCCACATAAAAGCAATCCGGAAGGTCGGCCAGACCTCCTAAATAACGCATCCGAATAGCATTCCTCCGTTTAGCTAACTCCAAAGGTTTTGCAAACAAGTCTAAAGAAGGACGTAAGGGAGGGTCCAATAATCGAGGAGGAGAAGCAGCTGAAACATCCTCAGCTATCCCCACTGGCTCTGCAACCGATGTACCTAGAGAGGAACTACCCAGAAGAACAGTACAGGGGGGAACTGTCGCAGCAGAGCTCAAAGCGTCGTCAGCCAAAGAAATGGCAACAGTCTCAGAAACAGTAACAAAGTGTGCTAACACATCAGTGTCCATACCTGGATCAGCCATCCAAGAGCCATCAGCGATCTGAATCCAGCCAGCCTTAGAGAGAGCAGACTCGGGGGACCAGGGTTCCTCCAGCAAACACGGAACTGCAACACCCGAATGGGAAACTGACTGCGGTGCAGAGGATATTGCGTCATCAGCCGCACCGGGCCCAAGCTTAAAGGTCTGATGAGATACTTCAGGGGAGACTCAAAGCAAATGCTTCCATTTTTTCTGTTCCAAAACATCAGCTCTAGCAGAGGTAAGAGCTAGTTCAGTTTGTAATAACTGTTGCTGCAACACAGTTCTCCGAGTAAGAATTGTTGTTACTGAATCCAGTTCTGCTTCTTCAGATGCTGATGATAAATTAACAGGCGTTTCAACTGAAGAAAATGTAAACTCAAAAGGCAAAGTTATAGGAAGTACAGCAGACACAGTCTCCATCGTTCCGCCACCTAGAACAGCACCGTCCTCCTCCATCACCAAACACAAACTGCTCCAACCCACAGATGCCTCGTATGAGACAACGCCCCTCCAGAGTAGGGGAATTTCCCTGGTGTCCTGGCCAAATTTCCCTCATTCACTAAAAATACCACCAACAGCTTAACCTGGTTCAAGGTCAGTTGGCATTTGTCTGTATCCCCTTCCCCTGGGTCGTGCTTGAAAATAGGCAGGATTTGTCTAGTGCACTTACCCGGTCAACAAAAACTAAATAAATAAAAATGTATTAGTGCAGAAATATTGCGTTACTGATACCAATGGGTTGTTATTACAATTTGATATTGGGTTACGGGGTTGCAGTCATTAGTTTTTATTTTCTGCATCTCATTATTTTCAAAGGGGTTTGCATATTATTCGCAGTAGTTTTAGAGTTTTAAGGGTTTGGTATTGCTCCATCTACTGTCGATATTATCTGGGGACACTGAATTAAATCCTGGCTCCTTCACAAATTGTGTTTCTGATGTCTGTGGGACAAAGTGGTGAATGAAACATGGGTTGAAGATAATGCATTTAAATGTAAGAAGTTACCTCTTCAAAAAAACAGAGGTAGAGGTTATTATTTTGAATAACAAACCTGATGTTTTGGTTCTGTCAGAATCTTAGTTGAAGCAATCTATGCCTGGTAACACCTGTCTTATTTCTGGGTATGAAGTTATTTGGGCTGATAGGAAAGGATGTAAGAAAGGAGGTGGGGTTATAGTATTGTTACAGGAAAATTTACAAGTATCCGTATGGCATAGTAGTAATCATTCTGATTCTAAGAATGATTGGCTGTTGCTAAGTCTTATTCTGGGAGGTAAGAAATATGTTACCTTGGGTTGCATTTATAACCACCCTGCTTGTGGGTTGTCTGGCTTGAGGGAATTTTTGGATAAAGCTTCTGGTTATTTTGACTCCTCAGATTTTCTTCTGGTGGGCGACATAAATATGAATTGATTACATTTGCTTGACATGGGGTTGAACACATTTCTGCATTCTTATACTTTGTCTCAGTAGATCTCAGAATCCAATAGACTCAATCATTTTACTGGAAATCATTCTATTCTTAATTGGATTGGTACTAAAAGAATTGCTATTATTTCTTCTTCTGGGGTACTTGCCAAATATACCAGTGACCATCAGGCCACTTACTGTATTCTGAATTTTAAGATGGAAAAGATACCCCCCTAGCATTATCCAGTCACATAATTTTAAGAATTATCATCCTTGGAATGTGGCACACAATCTTTCCTTAATTGACTGGTCTGCTTTAGACCTACATCCTGGTCCAGACTGTGCAGTAGGTTATTTCTGTAAGCAACTTTTACCAGTTCAGGAATGTTATTTTCCCTACTTAAATTAAGAGTAAAGGGTTCAGTGACTATGTGGTTCAATGGAGAAATTATGTGGATTAAGGCAAGAAATCTTGCTTGGCAAAATTACAAGATGGTACCATTGGGGTTACTTTTGGATCAATATCGTTACTTAAGGAAAAAGGTAAGAAATCTAGTGAACAGTGCTAAGAAACCTATTTATAAAAAATAACCAAGTTAAAATTGGGAGGATCCAAAAAGATTTTGGCATTCTGTGAAAAATCTGATTGCCCCTTCTGTATTGTCAACTATGAAGATTTCATCCCCAGATGGCATCCTTACTGACCCTTTGGTTTTAGCCAAGGAATTTAATAGTAAATAATCAGATTTTTCTGGTTGTAGTTGTCATTTTTCAAATTTTTCATTAAACCCAAGTATATGTGTGGTTTGGAGTGATAGACCCACATTTTATTTTAAAAGGATCACAAGGTCAGCTGTGGTAAAATTAATTGTTAGCTTGCCTAACAAATTTGCTGAGTGTGGCAAAGGATTAGACAGTCACTTTCTTAAGTTAATAACACCTCAAATTGCCTTCCCTCTTTGTACCATTTTCAACTTATGTCCTATTTCTGGCCAGTTTCACTTAATTTGAAACAACAACTGTGGTCCCAATTCCTAAAAACCTGGTGCTGATTCTTTTGGAGATTTTAGGCCTATATCAGTTCTCAATCCATTAAGTAAACTGCTTGAGAAAGTTGTGGCAAATCAAATCACTGAATATCTGGAAAAATATCATGTTCTTTGCCCAGAGCAACATGGCTTTCAGTGAAACCATGGAATGGAGACTGCCTTGGTTGGTTTCACAAACGCCATCCTCCACGGCTTTGATAATGGCCTCCTTATGGGGGCGGTGTTCGTGGACCTGGCCAAGGCATTTGACCTTATTAATCATTATTTGTTATGCTCAAAATAGGACTTTCTTGGTTTCTCTGAAGGTCCTGTGCTCTTGTACAAAGATTACTTATCAAATAAGTCTCAGGTAGTAGGTATATGCCCCGCTATCTCTTCTATTAGATCTATGAATTTAGGGATTCCACATGGGTCCATTTTGGGCCACCTGTTATTTTCACTGTTGTTAGCTCTTTTTCTTCAATTCTTAAGGTATTCAAGTGTCTGCTTTATATGGATGATTTTATCATTTTTTCCTATTCACGTTCTAACTCCCAACTTGAATCCACATTGCAGTTTGATTTCAGTGATGCTTGTACTTGGTTTGCCAACAATCACATAGTTCTTAACTGGTTTATAATACTGGGGGAATAATTGTTGAATTTGTAAAATAGTTTAGATATTTGGGAGTCCTTTTGGATCCAGGTTTAACTTTTTCTTTGCAGGTAAAAGTCATCTGTTGGCACCCTTTGCAAACTGTGTGAGAGGCCTTTCATCACCATGCATTTCTGCTTAAAGTTGAACCAGCATAATCTTCTGTGGTGATTTGCATATGCAACCCATGATGCTTTGTGTTATGGGGGCATGTGTGATTTTATATTTCTTTGAAACTTGGCTTCCCGGCAATGCCCTTTGGGTAACCATTGCCTTAGTGCTTACGCACTGAGGTTCTTTGTCTTTTAATTTGTTTGTTTTAATTGGGTTCACCACAACATAACCCAGACAGACCATCGTAGGGTAGCTGGTTCATTACACTAGGGTGTCAAACAGATGAGGCACACTGACGAGTCCTGGTAGGACGAAACACATGTTTGTGTCTTCTGTTGGCACCCTTTGCAAACTGTGTGAGAGGCCTTTCAGCACCATGCATCCCCTTTCCATCCTGACGCTCGCCATGTTTCTACCCCTGGCTCTCACTCTTTCCCTATTAACTCTTCCTGCTGCACCCACCCTTCCCTGTCTGCTCCAGCCTGGCTAAAGTCCCACCCCATCCATAGTAGTGTCCCAGTTATCTACCCTCCTCTGTCATTATCATAATAAACAAGTACACGACAGCCATCGCCAATTTCTGTGGTTTTAGCCCAATTTTTTCCCAGTTATCAGTAATATATCCCTCCTCTTCTTTACCTCTCTAACCTGCCACTCCATACATGGCCTCTTTCCCTATATGTGTAGTTGCGGCTGCCTCAAAAGATCTCTGCTTATAACCCTGTATGCCTTTGGTTGATTGTACATCTGCTGATTTCAGTAATAAAATAATGCTTTTTTATTTATTTCAACCTTGTACTGTACTGTATATACTTTTTCTTCCTTGTATATTATTGCTATTTATATATCTGCTTCTGTACTGTACTTTGATGTATTCATGACCAGGTCCACCTTGCAAATGAGCCTTGCTCAAGGGTGCCCGCTTCGATAAATAAAGATTTTGATTGATTGATTTCTGCTTAAAGTTGAACCAGAATAATATTTTGTGGTGATTTGCATTTGCAGCCCATGATGCTTTGTGTTATGGGGCATGTGTGATTTTGTATTTCTTTGAAACTTGGCTTCCGCCAATGCCCTTTGGGGTAACCTATTGCCTTAGTGCTTCAGCACTGAGGTTCTTTGTCTTTCAAAACTTGGGTATTTTATTCAGAATGAAGAAATATTATTCTGAAGATATTAAAAAGTATATTGCCATGGGAATACTCTTGCCTCACTTTTATTACTTTGCCAGCCTTTTCTACAGGCTTCCAGAGGGAGAGCTCAAAATGCTCACTGTGACCTATAATAATGTCTGCCAGTTTGTTTTGGATTGTCGCTATCTATTTCATCACTGTTTAATGTACTCCAGATTTGGTTGGTTAACGTTAAATAACAAGATAACATTCTATTTTGGTTGTCAGGTTTTCAAATCTATTTTTTTAAACACTAAATACCTGTTATTTGATTTGGTAAATTAAGCCCCCATTTGTAATCTGCGTTCTTCTAGTGGCATTATTTTAACTAATTCCATCTCCCATACTAATGTGGGAGCAAGGTCTTTCTCTGTGGTAGCCTCCCAATTCTGAAATGCATTGCCCCTTGATGTTCACTCTGCCACCTCTTTGTTAAATTTTAAGCATATTTTAGGGTTTATTTGAATTCAACTGAGTCCTGTACTTGTTTTGTTTAATCTGTTTGTAATTGTTTATTGTTTGTTTTTCTTGTCAGGTAGGAACTGAAAATGGGCCAATCCCAGTATCCTTAACTGGTTAACAAATAGAAAATGAAATGAAATTGTAGCTTAACTCCCTGGCCAGCAGAAAAGTGGAGTTAACAGTACTGCACCTGAAGCACAGATACTAGATAGGGGGAACAGATGGGAAAACTGTTGTCTTATAGACTATGTGAACAACAATTGGAAAGATTAATTTATGGGCTACAAGACTTGAACAGCTCCATGCAGACTCAGGTTGAAGAGATTAGCCTCATCATATGTGCCATTTATGAACAGCTGTACTCGCCCCAGGGCCCCCTGGCTCAGGAAAAACTAAATGAGTTCCTACCTGACCTTCCAATTCAAACACTGTCAATTGCCCACTGAGAAGCCCTAGAAGCCCTTCTTATCATACAAGAAATTCAGTGGGCTATTTTAGCCATCTCTTCACTCAAGGAGCCAAGTGGGAATGTGATTTGACTGACCTATACCAACTAATACCCACATGAGTCTTTCCTGTCCTACAATCAACCTTCTAGGAATCCCACTTCATGCTCACCCTTTGACCTTCAACTTGAGAGGCATTAATCATGGACCTACCTAAGGGGGCAAAGATCCTGCTGCCCTGGGCAGTTATATGCCAGTTTTGCTTATTAATGCAGATGCTGAAATTCTGGGCAAAGCATTAACCTCCAGACTTGGGCTAATCCTTCGCCATCTTGTTCCCCTCCCAGGTGGGATTTGTTAAGGGCTTCCTTTGTTCAGACCATCACTACTTTACCTAGTGTTCTTGGCAGTTTCTATCAACACTCCCATCACAGAAGTGACTGTAGATTTTGTGAATGCCTTTGACTCAGTGGAGTGGGGGTATCTACATGCCACCATGCATGGGCTTTAGCCCTCAGTTTGGTGGGTTGATCCAGGCACCGTATTCCCAACTCACAGCCTGAATTCTCACTAACTAATGCTTTCTTCTCTGTTCTGCCTGTGTAAGGGAACCTGTCAGGGGAGCTCTCTTTTGCCTACATTGTTTGTCCTGGCCATAAAGCCTTCGGCCATATCTCTCAGGTGTCACCTGAATGTGTGTGGCATACTAGCCAGCTCCACCAACTCCCAAATGCTGCTTTATGCAGATGACTGCCTTTTTGTCTTGTGGAACACCCCAGAGGGCATTCCCATTTTACTCAATACCCTATTATCCTTCCAGAATGTCTCAGTCCAATTCTAGTAAAACAGCAACTTTACCATTAAATCCCCTCTGCATCTTGAATGTAGTGGCCCATTGGGGGCTGTAATGGTCACTTTGGGGTATTAAATATTTGGAAATCCTAGATCTTCCCAGATCCATCAGGCATAGTATCAGATAACCTTACCCACTAGCTCAACTTTTTCTAAAAGATTGGAAGAATCTTGAAACCTCATCCCCCTCTGGCATCACAAGCCAAGATTCCATTGTAGGGTGAACCCAGTGCTTAAAATAGGTAGTAAGATGGTGTTCTAGGACACAAGAGCAGTATGGGAACTAGTGCATGCCTTGGATCTGTGACATCCACATACTGTATAGCTAGATGAGAAGGTTATGCAATGCTTTGCTTTGCTGCCAAAATGTGACTTATGGAAATATTTGCAAATCGGCAGTGCCATAACTGGTTACCTTAAAAAGCTCTCCACACACACATTCATAGTACCACCCTTTAGCCAGGACATCAGGACCAAAGGCCTCAAGAGGCAGTGTGGGTCTGATCTATGACACTATTTTATAGAAAGCTGCTGACCCCTCGTAGATGGCTACAGATAAATGGTCCCATGTCTTGGGAATGAAATGCCCGAGACTCATTGATCACACCTCGGGTCCCTCTTTCATGAAGCATGTCCTGACTCCTAAAGCCTACTAATTCAGAACAAGATCATGCATATGTGGTACCATACCACTGTGAAGCTCAAATCCTGTGGGCTTCTGAGTCATGATCACTGCTAGTGCTGCCATGCTCTGGGGGTAGAATTTCTACACATTCTCTGTAGCCCTAAGTTGAGTAATATCTGGACTCAGACCCATTAATGTTTTAGTGGCATATTGGAGGGATTTGCCTATTTACTTGATGACATAACCTATGGCTAGCTTCTCCACCTCCAGTTACCTCTAGGCCACAACTACAACAGTTCCTGATGGTTAGCATAGTGGCCAAGAGATTGGCTGTAAAATGCTGGAGGACTGCAGAGCTACCCACTCTCTCCCAATGGCCTGTCTCAGTGAGGTCCATTGCCACTCTAGCTAAAATGTCCCATTTTACTACGAAATCTATGCCTTCCTACCAGGTTCTCTAGAAGCACTTGTCCCTCTAAGCATTTCCTACAAGTCCCCACCCAACTCTCACCCAAGATACTTAGCTGGGGAAAGACCTGAGAACTGTATTCAGATGTGCAGGGCATTTTAGCATCCCTAGTGTATTTCTGAAAATGTTATATGTTCCAATACTAGCAAACATCCAGTGATATAAAAAGGCTCACAATGACTTTACAAAAGCAATCATACAGGCAAAGAGTACATTTTACAAAGAAGCCCTCACAGACTCATGAAACAGCAACAAGTCCTTCTGGGCAAACCTACAGGATATTACAGGGAACAATCAAAAAACACCCCCCTGCTTTACTCACTGTCGAGGGTGTCCTGACCTTAGACCCCTACTCATTGCCAACTCATTGAATCAGGCATTTACTGACCTCAGTAGTGTTCTCCCAGCAGACTTCTTCAATGCCTTAAGCCAAGAGACACTGCAAGGGCATCTATACTACTTCCCCTCTGACCACCTTTCCACTTCAAGTATATCTGAGGAAGATGCAAGAAAATACATAGAGAAGGTCGTAGGAAAGTCAAGGCATAGTGGAGACTCACTGGGCCTCAGATTTGTTCACCTGACACTAGATGAAATATTTGGATTACTAACAAAATAATTAACCTCTCCCTCTGCCACTCTCAATTCCCTCAAAGATGGAAGTCTGCCACAGTAACTCCTGTACATAAAAGTGGGGACCAAACTTCACATAACAATTACAGACCAATCTCTGCACTCCCTCCACTCTCAAAGGCACTGGAGTGGATTGTGGCTGACCAGATGGTGGACTATCTTAACCATCACAAGCTTCTCTGACCAGAGCAATATGGTTTCCGGGGTGGCCACAATACCATCACAGCCCTTCTAGAATTCACTGGGTTCATTAATAATGCCTTGGACCAAGGCCACCTACTAGGGGCATTCTTAATTGACCTATCAAAGGCTTATAATGCAGTTCACCATGCCCTGCTCCTCGAACAGCTTTCTGAAATTGGACTTGCAACAGAAACCATGGACTGATTTAACAGGTACCCGAGCCTCCACTCTCAACAAGTTAGGATTGGGGATGTTCTATCCGATAGCTGACCTGTCAGATCCAGTGTGCCACAAGGGTCAGTACTGGGACCTCTGCTATTCAGTGTCTTCTTAAATAACCTACTGGCCACTTGCCAGTGCCGCATGCTCTTATATGCTGATGACACAGTAATCTTTGCCAGCAACTCATGCCTGGAACTCCTCGAAACAGATCTCCAAAGTGGCTTTGCATCAAATGAAAAAATGGTTCACAAACAAAACCTGGTCATGAATTACAAAAATACCAAAACCATACTCTATGCAATAGCCCAAAACAAACTAAAAAACTACCCCTCGTCAGTATGGAATGACAGTGATAGCACCCTGGGACTCATTCCACACTTCAGATACCTGGAGGTTATGACTGACTCCTCCATGTCCTTCACACAGCATATCAAAAACTCTGCTAAAGCCATCAACACCAGAATCAGTATTCTCTACTGACACAGGCACTGTCTCACCCATGACGCCCTGAATATGGCAATTAACAGCTCAATTGTATCCCTTATAGATTTTGTACTGGTAATATGTGGATCTGCGACTGACAGCACTCCAACACAGTTGCTGTTGCCCTAAATAAAACCTGCTGCTTGCTTACAAATACACCAAAACTAACCCATACCTGTGAACTCTATACCTGTGCTGGCTGCTCCAACTTAATGACAGAATAAGATATCAAACCTGCCTTTTCACCAAAAAGGCTACGCTAAACCGACTTCCTCCGGGAGTTCAGAACCTACTGTCCCTACCGTTAAACACCAAACAGACCAGGAGCTCCTCCACACAAACCTTCTATGTTCCCAGATGCCACATATCCATGGCATAAAGTGCTTTCTCCTACTGGGCATCACTCTGGACAAACATGCTACAGCCTGATATCTCTGACACTACTACTCTTGGATCCTTCAAATTCAAACTTCGCCAACACCTTATTGACAGGAGTTCCTGTAAGTGCCACCGCTGAGACACCCCATGCACTGACTGACTACCACCAGTACTTCCCAGTTCCTATCCCTTGGGATAGGCAAACCCCAGCACTTAGCAATCCCCCCAAGTTCTTGTACCCCTATCCTGTCCCAGTCAAACCCCTGCCTCTTCCCACACTGCCCGGTTTACACTGCTTCTCTTTCCCACTTCCATCTCCTGCTCCTCCTACTGGTGCAGGCATACTTTGTACAATGCCACAGCTTACCTGTTCCTGGCTAGATTTATGTACCTGTTATGTTTAATACTCTCATTACCTGTTTGCTGAACTCTCCTTGTATTATCTGTTAATTGCCCTCAGTTTTTTTTAATGTTGGCTCATGCATGGGCAGCCAACATATTGCAGTAATAGCAGATTTGGAGGCGTGGTCACTGTTGGGTGAATGCAGTGCATGCATCAGTAGGTGCGTCCCTCATTCCCCAATAAACCTGCATGCCAGTGCCACACCAAGTATACATAATGTGGTGAGGACATCTAAGGAAAGGTCTGCTGCAATTCAAGCAAAGCTCATCATACACAGCGGACCTCCCGACGTGCTTTCCTTGGTGAGAAAAAAAAATTAACATGGCGGCACACTACCTGCCATAATGCTGATTTTGGGGGTGCCCAGTCCCCCTGTCAGAATGTGTGTACTGATGGGTGAGCCCACTCTCCATCGGCATAATGCACCCCCCATTTGTTATGTGCCGAGGGGGGTGCCCAATCCCCTCGGCTCTTGTCCCCCTTGCTAGGTGCCGATGGGGCGCCAATCCCGTAGGCTACAGCATCCTCACAAACACTTTAAGTGGCATGCTGGGAGCCCACCCCCACATGCTAAATTCCCTGAAAATTAAAAACCGTCCCATGATTTTTTTTCTTTTAATCCTGTGAAAAAAGAAAATGGTCCTTCGCTGTTTCCCAGCCTCCCTCCCGCAACCCACACCCGCCATCGGGGCACCCTACCTCCCCCCCACCCCATACTTACCTCTGGAGTCATGCGCAATGATCTTCAGTGTTTGCACTCTTCATAGCCAACCGCAAACTGAAGAAATGCCGGTAAGCTGTATAATGGCATAAATAGGTTTTTTTTCAACTTTGGTGCATATCTCAGGCATTTTTTGGAAACAGCGCAATGCACACTCGTAAAACAGCCATTTGTGGGATTTTTTCACCAAATTTTCAACATGGGGTTCTTGGGACCCCTCCTCCTGAATTCAGTCACTGTCATGGCATTTTCCGGTCCAAAAAGGTGATTTTACAGTCACTGCACAGAATCACCTTTTGGGACTCAGTACTAAAACAACAGTACCACAGTTCATGAGGGGGGTCTCAAAAAGCCTATGTTGCAAATTTGGTGAAAAAATCCCACAAATGGCTGTTTTACGAGTGTGCATTGCGCTGTTTCCATACACGCGCTCATAACTTCATGAATTTGTAATATTTTCACTCCAGATTTTAAAAATTGCTATTTTCCATGCCTCCTGATGAACAGTACAGCTGTCATTTTACATATCCTGGCCAAAGTGTGTTTTCGCAAGTCCAGCGCAGAATAGCACGGTCGCTGTGTGAAATCAGTTTTCTGGACAGTTTGAGGAAATAACGTTGATGCTGTTCATTAGCAGAGGTCCTAAAATATCTATGTTGAAAATTTGGTGCTGAAAGTCCATAAAATGACTGTTACAAGTGTGCATTGCGCAGTTTCCATGCACCCTTGTAGCTTCACAAATTTGCATTATTTCCATGCCAAATTTTCAACACTGGCATTTTTCACACCTCCTTATGAACAGTACAGCTGCCATTTTTCACATCCTGCCCAAAATGCACTTCCTCACCTGTGGCGCACAATGGCGTGGTCACTGTGAGAAATCAACTTTTGGGACAGATTAACAAAATCGCAGTGCCACTGTTCATAACAGGAGGTCCCAAAATGCCAATGTTAAAAATGTGACTAACAAACTCCCAAAAATAATTGGGTTATGGACATGTGTTGCGCAGTTTCTATGCATGCTCATGACTTCACCAATTTTTCATATTTTCACTCCAGATTTTCAACATTGCCATTTTTTTACACCTCCTCATGAACAATACAAGTTGTCATTTTCCACATCCTGCCCAAAATGTGTTTTCATCCCTGTGTTGCCAAATGTCATAGCCACTGTGCAAAACCACCTTTCAGCTAACAAACTGATTGTGCCGCTTTTCATGAGGTGGGCTCACAAAAAGCCCATGTTCAAAATTTGGAGTGAAAATACCAACACACGCTTATGGTGTTAGGGTTTCCAACTGTAGAACCCCACCCTGTAGAGGGATCATTGGCTGTAATGCTCACACCATTCCTCCCCCACCTCCACCCCCACCCTGCAGCCAGTGACAGGCATTGTGGTGTGCCTTGCACTGTTCGGCCTCAAAGGTCATCCCATTCTCCTATACTGCACCCACCTCAGCGTATTTCCTTATGGAATGGGGTAAGTATAATGCCCAAAGACCCCAAAGCACACCACGACACTTGTCAGTGTCTACAGGGTAGAGTGATGTACAATGGCATGAGCATTATAGCTGATGCCCCAAAGGCACACCCCAGTGCCTGTCAGTCTCTACAGGGTGGGGGTGGGGTTGGCATCACTTTCATTGTCTTCTAGTGTTATTTGTGCCTGTATACCATTCTGAAGAGCATATGTGCCCGTGTTCAGTTGCTGAAACTCAAAATAAAGAGAACTAACTGCAAGAAAAATATAAAAGGTCCCTGTTCATGCTGCATCCCTTGGCAACCAGGTTTATTCTATGGCATGTAAAAGGTGCGGTCATGAGATTTGTGGATGATTGGAGAGGATACATGGTTTCAAAGGAGGAACATAGCAACATTTTGTACTAAAATTATATTTATTGAACATGATTACTTTGTGAAACAAACTACTGATTGCTGATCTACTGGGCAACATGATGAAAACTGCAAATAAAGAACAAAAACACAGGAAGGAAGTACAGTACATTATTAAGGGAAAGCAGTAGGAGAATGTCAGACTTACATACAGTATGTTATGTATCCAGTTTTGTGTACCATGCTCAAGTGAAACTTGCATGTATAGTGTTATACCTTCAATCTTTTTCTAAACTTTTATATCATCCGTGTGCCTTTCCCCATTAAATGTTCTTTTGTAGTGATATCGGGCCTCAGTAGAATAATGTAACACTTTGGAAAAAATATACAGACAAGCAAACCAGCACTAGAAGAAATAATAGCAAATATCTCTACTGCTACCATATATTTGCCCTTAGTACTGAGGTATGCTGGGATGAAGGCCAGCCAAACACTAACAAATACAACCATGCTGAAGGTGATAAACTTGGCCTCATTAAAGCTATCAGGCAGGTTTCTAGACAAGAAAGCTACTATAAAGCAGATACCAGCCAGTAGGCCCATGTATCCCAACATACACCAGAATGCAATGGCTGAACCTTCATTACATTCAATAATTATCAGCCCAGGTTGGAATTTAAAGTTCTGTTCTGGAAATGGAGATGAACGGATAATCCAAGTGACACAAACAATGACTTGAACAAGTGTACCTAGTGATACTATAGTGTAAGAGAGCTGTGGTCCCACCCATCTTCTCAAGCGGCTGTTGGGTTTTGTAGCATTGAAGGCTACAACTACCATAATGGTCTTAGCCAATACACAGGAGATAGAAAGAACGAAGGTTACACCAAACACAGCTTGGCGAAGACAACAGGTATCTGTGTTAGGGTATCCAATAAAAATCAAGGAGCACAGAAAGCAGAGCAGAAGGACAACAAGGAGTAGATAACTGAGGTTTTGATTGTTGGCTTTGACAACAGGAGTGTCACTAAACTTAAGAAAGATAATAAGGATGGTAGCTGGCAGCAGTGAACTGATGATTGTGATGAAGGTCAAAGCAGCACCCAGGGGGTCATCATAGGCTAGGAACTCAGTAGATCTTTGAACGCACTTGTCCTTTCTTTCACTGGGCCACTCTTCAGATGGACAGGCCAGACAATCATTGGCATCTATAATAGAAGATAGATAAATAAATTAATTAATTAACAAATAAATGCCAAGGAATCTGCAGACAGAAAATCTAAGTAACCCCAAGAACTCCTGAATCCCTACCACCCCATCCGTCCTCTCCTATCTACTGATGAGGGATTGCTAGAGGTTCCCAGGGTACGTTTGAAGATATCTGGTGCATGTGACATTGATTGTAGCCCCTACCATGTGGAACTCTCTACCTCGTCGGCTGAGAGAATGCCTGACCATTGAGATGTTTAAATTAGAGTTTAAAACTTATTTATTTAAAAAAGCATTCCCAAATGATATTAATTAATGTACAGTTTTATTTGTGTATTTGTTGATGTGTTTTATTATTGTGTGTGAAGCACCTTGGTTTAAGACAGGTGCTATAAAAATAAAGATTACCTTACTGTACCTTACTTCTGGGCCCAAATTAACAATCTTTTAAAAGGGTGTCAAACTGACATGTCAGGAGTTCAGAATAAATAGCACTCTGACTGAGGATCATCAACTTATCACAGAAGGGTTTAACAAATACTTTGCTAACTTGGACCGGTTTAAAGTCTCACAATCCAGACCCCCACTGTCCTCCCCTCCTCCCACCAACCAACCCTTATTCCATCTCAGTCTGGTAACCAGGAAAGATGTCCTAGCACACCTACTCAAAATTAAACCTGACAAGTCAGCAGGCAAGCCAGGCTTGAGCCCAGGTTCCTCCAGCTGGTTGCCCCTGTCCTTGCAACTCCAATGGCCAAACTGTACAACATGTCACTTCTCTGCAGTGAAGTCCCCCAATTATGGAAAACCACTCGAGTCATCCCACTTCACAAAGGAGGTGCTAAGGATACCATAGAAAACCATAATCCAATCTTGATTCTGAGTGCCCTGGCCAAAGTACAAGAAAGACTTATCTACAATCAACTTACCACTTACCTCGAAGCCAACAACCTAATGATAAGACCCAACATGGATTCTGCACACACCACGGGACTTATGCACCTCATCTCAGACATATTCAATGCCTCTGATAAAGAAAACACTGCAGGAGTCATCTTCATCCATCTCACCAAAACTTTTGATTTGGTGAATCATGAATTACTACTCTCACAGCTTGGAAAGCTTGGACTAGATCAAGCAGGTTACTACATGGTGCAGAAGCACACATTTTTATTTTTCTTCTACAAAATTGAATGTTCTGTTATAATAGACTCTGTTAAACTAGATTATATTAAGTAAACATGAATTAGAGCACTACATAACAACATTTTTTTTCTTTTGTATTTTAAATAATTAGGAGATATACATAGTTAGCAAATACTAAATGAAATAAAATAAAATATTGGCATAACTATGTTACCAACTATGTAACTAATGTATGTAACTAGCGCCATCTAATGATAAAAAAATTAGAATAGGATTTGAATTTTTTTGTGACTTTAAGTATTTACTGTTTATATGATGCACCTGTTTTCTGTAAATGTATATAATGGAAGCCTTTACAGTAAGCTCCGTCCCCTGAAGAAGACTCATCTTGAGTCGAAGCGTTGGGGAGCTACGTAGTGTATTACTGTGGACTGTTGGATCTTGTAAGCTTTAAATTAAAAAGCTTTAACCAGTGACCTTGGAATCTCTCTCTATTTATTTCATCAGTCCGAGTGCAGTAACAGCTCCTGGTTCTGTTAGTTTGTCTGGGGCAGTCTGAACTGTGTGTTATTGCACCAGTCTAGTGGGGAAAGCCGATCACAGCACCACTTTGTGGATTTGCTTAATAGTGTGGTCGTTTTAAGTGCTGCAGATGGCAGATGCTAGATAGTACTATTTTCAAGTCTGGAACTCTCACATCTTGAGCGTTATCCAGACTAGTAAACACAGAAAATATACAGTACTTGTACCTGTGGTTGGGAATTTTTCTATTCACCTCTGTGGCTTTAAAATTTGTGATTTGCTGTTGGAAGTATGCAGCGAGAAGAAAGAGCTATAACACCAGAGGATCTGGGTTACAACTAGGAGGACTTTGAGAACTCAAATTTACAGAGGAAAAAAGCAAGAGAATGCCTACAGGGAGATGTAATGTCCTCAGTAAGTGAACTAGAGGGTATTACTGCAGCATTCTTTCATTTTGAAAAACTTCTCATTAAAGAGATAGACTTAACATACCTTGGCAGAGATATTCACAGCGTAGCACCAGGTGCAAATCCATAGCACTGGAATAGTGCCAGGCTGCAATATTCAAACACCTGAATAGCACCAGCACTGTGTGGTAGCACCGATGCTAACAGCAGGAGCGGAGGATAAGGAAGTGACCTGGAATACCGGTGCAGCCAGCATATTCAAATATACAGTGCCACGCAACAGGCAGTAGTGCAGGCTGTAGCCCGGTGCTAAATACCATGCTCCACTAGCACAATCCCCAACCCCCATTCCTGTGTACAGAAAGCATTTTCCCTTTCAAACTCCGAAGCTGTCCTCTTCAGTTTCTCCCCTACAAACTCCCTCCACTGTCTTCTTCCATGAAAATGGAGATCCATGAAAATAAAATATTTGGGGATCCACATTCCACTGAAATTAGGGGTAATGGAAATGGTCAGTTATGAGCCACTTATCCCCAGCATTCAAACAGACCTAGAGAGGTGGGCATCTGTTCCTGTATCTGTTTTTCAATGAATTGAAACCATTTGTATGTGTAACCCCCCTGCAAATGGGGGTTCCCAAAAGACTTCCAGGAGCTTGCTTGAATGCTCCAAGCCTGAATGGTGTTTGGCGTTTAAGCCATTTATCAGTGAGTGTTTTTAGAGCCTCTGGTACTGTCTCTTTAAGAGCTGTCTGCTTGCAGACATAATTAGTTTGTATGGGGGGACTGTGTGCTTCTCTGTTTGAGTACCACTGAGCTGCTGCCAATTCACTCCATTTTGCAGTCACTAGGAGTGCAAAGGAACCTATCTGAAAGATGTAACTGTTTGCCAGAAATCATTTAGAGTAATAATGAAATTACAGTTTGTATAACCCTGCTTTGCAGTCAGAACTGTGTCTGCCTAGTTCCCCATTCTGGTTTTGAACTGCTGAACTGGACCAATCAGTGTGGGGTAAGCTAGCTCTAAAATGGTGCCTTGGATGAATCAGAACTTGGACTCATAATCTGAGCCAGCCACAAGAGGATTGTATGGGCAGTGACCTGGGAGATGTAGTTTAGATCTTGCGCCTTTTTGGACCACAGCAGCAGTCTATTGTGAGTGATAGCCAATCCAGTCAAGAACTGGAGGAACTCAAAGGAAGTGCCCGGTTTTGTCTGTTGGAGTTTCAGTTTAGCTCTGGCAGTGAAGGGAAAGGAACCCTAGTGCTCCTTCAGTGCACAGTTTTAGTCAAAAAACATGTGTAAGGTCCAGGTTCCGGCTGTCGGCTTGTTAGACTGAATCCGTCCTGTGAAGAGAATCAAAGGATATCTGAAGAGTAGAAACCAGGCTCACCCTGTAGAAGACTGGAGGAATTGCTGAAAATTGCACTCGGTCTGTCGGAACTGAATCTGCTGTGTGTTCTCCGGGTATTGTGCAGTAATTGCGATCGTGATACAGATGCAGCCTGCCTGGTATAGTGCTTTCTTTTACCATATAAATGTGTGAAGAGGTTTTGTACCTCAAGTGAATCCTGCTGCCATTAAGTGACTTTGCCTGTGACTGTTTACCATAAATGTGTGAGGAGTCTCTTGGAGCTCAAGATTAGCCCTGCTGACATTGAAGGACCCTATCTTGTTTGGAGGTCATGAGTACTAATTCAGGGTCGCTTCCTGTTGAATTGCCACATTAAATCCAAATGGAATTACTGTACTGCTGACTGTTTAATTTTCCTTTTCTCTGTGAAAGGGCCTCTGCTGCTACTACGGTTTGGACTAGCCACTGGGCTTGGGTACCCAGGACAGTAACTGATAGGGATAGGCCTGTGCACAGAGCCAGGTAGATGGTAGTGAGAGTGATAAGCTATTGCCTGACTTCCCCTGTCCTTGTTATGTCCCCTAAATAAATCAGAGCTGCTTGTTTCAGCAAAGCTACTGCCTGAGGTATTTGTCTATGTTAAAGTACTGTACTGTGATTGTTGCTGTATCTTATTTCACAGGAGGTCCCAGTGCCGGAACCAGTCCTGGGGTGTAAGTGTATACTGAAGGTAATTCTGATATACTTGTGGGCCACTAGTGGGAAGAAGAAGGGGTTGCAGTGTCCCAGAGGGCTGTGACCAAGTTAGTTTAACTGTGCAAACCCTGACCTTCTGGGTGGAGGCATCACTATTGGATCCAGGCCCCTCAACCTGTTGGTGGCAAATCAGGCGAGGGTAGTATTCTGGGATAGCGCCATCTGGGGTTACATCTTGGAGGCTCAGCGCTGGGATTGTGTGTCCCTTCAGTGGCCATTTCACGAACCACTGTTAAAAAAAAATGGGTACCCGACAGAAGTGGCTGTGCTCAGCTGGTGGAGTGGTGTACTGGGAGGAGATTGACCCCAAATGCTATGCTTATCCTGGACATCCCCTGGGTATCGATTACGGACACTGTACAGGAGTACTTTCAGTGGAAGGTTTACAAAACCCTGTGGTGGTGGGTCGGCATGCTAATCTGCTCACCCTTTCCTGGCCCCTTAGAGTTTAAGGATCCCATAGATAGCTCCAGTGCCGTAGACCATTGCCCAGAGGGCCCTCACTGCCTGGACAGTGATAACTAAGTACAGTAAAGACCGGGGGACATGAGCCCTCACCACTGTCTGAAAATTTTGAGGAGATTTGCTAAATGGTTGCTGGGGAAGGAAAACTGTGGAGGACTTGAAGAAACTATTCTTGCCACCTGGGGTGTTCTCTCCAACACCCTCTCCCGCTCCAGTACCTCGTAATGGTGGCTGAACCAATGCAGACTCCTATTTCTGCACCTGCCATTAGTCACGACTCTTACGAAGGTTGAGGATCTTCTTCGCACCCTCCCACCCCCAAGGGGAGGATGACTGAGAGACCTGGATAGAGACTAGTTGCCCCCACGTGCTTGAATGGCAATGGCTGAGGCGAAAAGTGGAAGAGGGTTAGTGAGAGCTCCGAGGTCCTGCCCTGGCTACCATCCGTGGCTCATCGGGCCCAGTAACTGTAGTGACTGCACAGGCTCTATCTTGAGGCCCTGGAGAATGTGTATGGAGCCCAGATTCTGATGAGGACCTATGGTGGAGAAATGAGATGCAACAGTACCAAGGGGAGTTGTTGTCTGTATATGTATCTCGGCTGGAAAAATTGTTGCAAGAATGCCTGCCAGAAAAGGGTAGTTTGCCAGCGATTGAACTGGAGCGAACCAGGCTGGACAGGATCCTGAGTCTGCCCCTTCTCAGAACTGCTGTTGCTTCAGTTCGCCTGTGGAAATCGACTGGATCCCCACCTCCTATGATGATTAATAGAGAAATTGAGGTTGAGAAAAGATGACCTGGAAGGACCTGTACCATTAGCTTTGCTGTCGACACAGTGACTGAGGGTGACCCATCAAGTGAAGTTCAGGGGCAGAGGTTGCAGTCAATGAGTGCTCTGACAAGGAAAGATATGCCACAATGGGGCGAACTGTTGAGAGAAATCCGGAATTCAAAACAGTCCCTTTGTCGATGGCCACGCCTGCAAGTGCTGGCTCTGACCTATATCCGACTGCATCTGCTATGGGGTGAGGTACCCACCCATGTATCTCCTGCTGATAACAGCTCGAACTTGATTCCTTGACCATGGAAGTGGAGAAACGGCAGATGTCTCCCAATGCTTACCACGCTGCGAGACAGAGATGGCACCAAGGTTTCCAGTTAGTAATACCCGCCCTGGGTTCCAAGTGTGGCGCCTCGGCCAGTTCAAACTCCTGAAAGTATGTTTGCTATATTGTTGTGGGAAGGATGGGCACATGAAAGGAATGCGGTCCCAAAGACACTGACAAAGTTGCATATAGGTTACAAGGAGAGCTTGGGAGAACAAATCAGTGGTTAAGAGGTGCGAAATGGATCCCAGTGAGGCACCAAAATGCTAACTCACGTCCTTTTGTGGCAGGTCAGTTGCCCAATTCTACTACCACCTCTCCAGACTGGTCCAGAATAGTGGGTCCCTCATGGAGACCACTGTAAAGGTGAATGGAGTGTCTACCAGCGCTGTATTAGACAGTGGCTCCCAAGTGACATTGTGTTCCAGGATTGGTATCAGAAGCATTTGTCAGGCGTACCCTTACAACCATTAGAAGGACTGCATGTATAGGGGTTAGGTGAAGGCCTCCCCTATTCCGGGTATATCCGAATTTGTCTGTCTTTCTACCTCCGTGGCTGGAGTGGCTGAACAAGTAGAGACCCTAGCCTTAGTGTGTGTCCCCCACTGGACTGTATGATGGTGTCCCTTTGTTGATTGGAACAAATGCTCATATGTTCGGAAGGCTGGCACAGTTGTGTTATGGATAAACAGGGTCAAAATTTAGTAGAGCTTTAAGAGTTCCAGCTTTTAATTAAGAGGCCTATGAGGCACAGAGATATTGAAAAATAGAACCAGAGGAACCGATTCGGTGTATGGAAGAAGGATCCTGGGTCTCTGATCCTGGTGCCAAATGCCCAGTGTACTTTACAGGGAGGTCCATATCAGAAAGGATGTTAAGAATAAAATATATGTTGGATGCACCAGGCGATGGAAAATTGCCAGAGGGACTGCTGGTCAAGTTTAGTATTTTGCCGCTAGAGCCCATGCTTATGCCAGAAGGGTAATGGTCCAAGTTCATAGATGTCTGAAAGGAGACATTCGAGTAAATAGAAGTTGCATCCTGGCTGATGTGCATTGTTGCGAACACTGCAGTGCTACCCAGCAGCAAGAGTTCAAGGAAGAATGACAGAGTAACACCTGACTTGTTTGATTTCGGTGACTCCCGCTGCCAGCTGAATGGAGCGTGAGGATCAGTGAGAGCTTGCCCAGAGAGACAGGTGTTTTTCTTTAAAGGAATGGGATGTAGGAGTGTGCAGGGAACTGAGCACAATATCTGCAGCTGCATGACTAAAGACCATTTCGTGAGAGGTCTCGATGCCTGGCACCTGCTGACATAGATGATGTGAGACGGCATCTGCAAGAATGTTAGCTGCTGGTGTAATACAAGAATCCAGAAGCCTATACTTCCCCATTGTGTTAGTGAGGAAAAGAATGGGACAGTAAGGATGTGTGTGGATTATCGCACCTTAAACCCACGTGGACTATCCTGATCAGTGCGCATGCCCGCATTCAGGATGCTTTGGACTGCCTAAAGGGGCAAGTGGTTCTCTGTGCTGGATCTCCGCAGTGGGTACTACCAGATCCCGATGGCCCCAGGGACCGTGAGAGACAGCCTTATCTGTCGGCTATTCTGTGGTTCATGAGGATGCCTCAAGAGGTTCATTGCCCCAGCCACTTTTCAGCGATTGATGGAGCGTGTAGTGAGAACATGAACTTACTAGGTGCCTGATATACCTAGATGTTATTGTGTTTGGCAGCTCACTGGAGGAACATGAGAGCAGATTTTTATGGTATTGGACAGACTGGAGGACTTTGGCCTTAAACTGTCCATTGATAATTGTCAATTCTTTCAAACATCAGTAAAGTATGTGGGACACATAGTATCCACCGAGGGAATGAGACCGACCCAAGTAAGTTGGGCCTTGACCACCTGGCTCAGCCCAAAATCTAAAGAACTGTATGGTTCCTGATTCTGTGGTTATTATTGGCTTTCATCAAGGACTATTCAAGAGTGATCCGCCTTTACTTAACCTTATTCAAGGTATCCCCAACCCACAAAAAATACCAAAGTCAGCGTCCCTCAAGACTGAAAAGTGTATTTTCATCCGGTAGTATTTGGGGCTCGCTGGACTCCTGATTGTGAGACTACTTTTCATGAGATCATATATCAACTTACCCATGCTCCAGTGCTGGCCTATGCCGATCCAAGAAAACCTTCGTCCTGCACACTTGATGCTAGCTTGCAAGGGTTGGGGCTGTGTTGTACCAAGACACACGAGAATGGCCTGAGACCAGTGGCCTTTGCCAGTGAAGCCTGACCCCATCCGAACAGAACTATCCTGTACATAAGTTAGAGTTCTAGCTTTGAAGTGGGCTATTGTTGACCAATTCCATGGAGTACTTGTATGGGGCTAAATACTAGTAAAACTGGACAATAATCCTTTGACCTGTGTGCAGACCTCAGCTGAGTTGGATGCCACTGGCCATAGGTGGCTTTCTGCATTATCTATATATGACTATGCTCTCGAATACCCGAGCAGGTCTGAACCACATAGATGCTGATGCTCTCTCCGGAGGCCTGTTCCCAGAATGATTGGGTCCGATTGGCAGAACCTGACATTCTGACACTCTGCTGAAGTTTGACAGGGGAACAAATGTCCACGGACACAGTGGACTGCACGGTGGATTGCTTGGGACCTCTGAGGTTGCATACCTGCTTGTGTCACTTTCTGCAATAGACATTTGGTGCACTGCCTCAGCTGGACAATGACAGTATTGGCGGGCTCAATCCTGATCCCATGATCAAGGCAGCTTTAGAAGCCCTCTATGCGGAAAAGATGTGTCCAAGTGTACGCTCCACTGATTTGAGAACTGCACTGTTATATAAAGAAGGTCTTAAGTTGAAACTGATCAATAAACTGTTATACAGAGAAACAGTAGACAGAGGACAAGTAGACTAACAACTAGTGCTGCCCACTGCCTTTCGAGACTCAGTACTGATGTCCTTGCACAACCACATGGGGCACCTTGGTATAGACAGAACACTTGACTTGGTGAGATCAGATTCTATTGGCCTAAGATGGGGCTGATGTGGAGCAACACATTCGAACTTGTGATGTAGCTGCGTTACAGAGAGCTTTGCCCCAGAGGGCTGCCCCTTGTTAACATCACCACCAGTGCACCCATGGAGCTGGTCTGTATTGATTTTCTGAGTTTGGAATCAGATCAAAGAAATATCAGTAATGTGCTGGTGGTCACTGACCATTTCATGAGATATGCCCAGGTTTTCCACCAAAGACCAGAAGGCTTCCTGTGGTCCAAAGTACTTGTAGACTTTTTTGTTCACTATGGGCTCACAAAGAATCCATTCTGATCAAGGAGACTTTGAGTCGTCCTGATCAAAGAGATGCTTTCTTGTGGGGGAGTGCGAAAGTCCAGAACCACTCCTTACCACCCCAGGGGACCCACAGCCTGAACGTTTCAACTCGCTTGCTAGATATGTATGGGCACCCTGCACCCAAGGACAATGCTAGATGGGCCAACAAATTAGCACCCCGGTACATGCTTATAACTGTACCAAAAATGATGCCACTGGGTTCTCCCCTACCGCCTGATGTTTGGAAGGAGAAGCTTCTTCACCGGGTAGATGTGTTTTGGGGTCTCTCTGATGGGGTTCAAGCTGACATATATTTACAGTATGTGCAAGTAAGGTACCCAGCTAACTCATGTGTACCAACTGGCTCAAACCATGGCTGCCAAAGAAATCTGGCCAACAAAGAAAGGTAGATGATAAAAAGGTGAAAGCACAGGAACTCAGGAGGGAGATCGGGTATTGCTAAGAAATTCTGGGACTGCATGGCAACACAAGATTGCTGACAGATGGTACCATCTCCCTCACATTGTAGTGGAGCAAACTGGATGATCTGCCAGTGTACAAAAGTAAGGCCTGAGAATAATTCAAAGATGTAAAAACAATGCATAGAAATCATTTACTACCCATTGGACAAATCTTGATTGAGTCTGAGCCCCAGAAGATGCCCCCTCTGGACCAGTGACTAGAGCTGTTGCTAAGAAAAGATCAAGAAAGTCTGTACCACAGAAGCAGAGTTAAAGTATTCCTCCACAAGTCCCAGTTGAGCGCAAGCTGTCAGTCCATATCAGAAGAAAGTGAGATGACTTTGAATACTATCCTTCTTACGAACTGAGTCAATTGTTTGGGCAATCCCTAGTCGATACTGGAGCCAAGCTGGGCCTTCTGGACTGTCTAAGCCCCAGCTTTGTCCTGGGCCAGTGCTCCCAGAAAGTGAAGTGCAAAGCATCACATCTGAGGAAATGGAATCATTGTGCATGGTTGAACTGTTTGAGCTTTCAGGGAGGAAAATGATAGATTGGGTCAGACTGGTGATACACCGAACCAGAAGATATTTTGAGTGCCCTGACGGTCCTGCCAGTGTCCGAAAGCTCTCCATGTGAGCCAAATGTTGTGGACTCAGAAACTGTAACTCCTGGGCTGAGGGTGCCCCAAGTTCTAGCCTCTTACCCCATGGAGACTCCCTGACAAGTGAGGACAATGTTGCAAATGAGGCTCAGAGTGCAGAGACTGTACAGTTCCCCAGAAAGACTGGTTGAGCTGTAAAGCCTGTGGTGCACCTCAGTTATGATTTTCTTGGGGGCTGTGACTTGCCTGTATGTTGTCGCTAGAGCCCATGCTTATGCTAAAGGGTAATGGTCCAAGTTCAACGTGTCTGAAAGACATTCGAGTAACAGGTTGCATCCTGGTTAATGTGTTGTGCAGATATCCAGTTACCCAGCAGCAGAGTCAAGGAAGAATGATGAGTAACACCTGACTTGTTTGATTTCGTGACTCGCCGCCGCGGAATGGAATGTGAGGATCAGTGAGGCTTGCCCAGAGACCAGGTGTTTTTGAAGGAATGGATGGGATGTGCAAGGAACTGGTCAATATCTGGCTGCATGACTTGACTATTTGTGAGAGGTCTCGCTCGGCACCTGCTGACAGATGATGTGAGACGGCATCTGTAAGAGATGTTAGTTGGGTTGGTGTAAGAATCCAGTTTCTTCCATTGTGGTAGTGAGGAAAAGAATGACAGTAAGGATGTGTGGATTATCGCATCTAAACCGGCGAGTATCCCTATCAGTACGCAATGCTCCATTCAGGATGCTTTGACTGCCTAAACGGGAGCAAGTGGTTTCTGTGGATCTCCGCAGGGTACTACTAGATCCCGGTGGCCCCAGAGACTGTGAGAAGACAGCCTTTATCTGTCCGCTGGTTTATGAATTCAGATGCCTGGGATTTCAGGTGCCCCAGCCACTTTTCAACGATTGATGGAGCGTGCAGTGGGGAACATGAACTATTAGAGTGCCTGATACCTAGATGAGTATATGTTTGGCAGCTCACTGAGGAACATGAGAGCAGATTATTGCTGTATTGACAGACTGGAGGACTTTTCTTTGAACTGTCCATTGATAAGGTCAATTTTCAAACATCAAAAGTATGTGTACACATAGTATCCACCGAGGGCAGGACCACCCAAGTAAAGTTGGAGGCCTTGACCACCTGGCCACAGCCCAAAAATCTAAAAGAACTGCAAAGATTTGGGTCTGTGGTTATTATTGCGTTTCATCATGACTATTCAAGAGTGATCCGCCTTTACTTAACCTTACCAGGGTATCTCAACCCGCTGTACCAAAAGTCAGGTCCCAAGACTGAAAGAGGTCTTTCATCCGAGTAGTATTTGGGGCCGCTGACTCTTGATTGTGAGACTGCTTCATAGATCATATATCAACTACCTATGCTCCAGCTGGCCTATGCCGATCCAAGAAACCCTACGTCCTGCCACTGATGCTAGCCAGTGTTGGGGCTGTGTTGTACCAAGAGCACGAGAATGGCCTGAGACCAGTGGGCTTTGCCAGTAGCCTGACCCCATCCGAACAGAACTATTCTGTAATATGTTAGAGTTCCGCTTTGAAGTGGCTATTGTTGACCAATTCCATGAGTACTTGTATGGCTAAAATACTAGTAACTGACATAACCACCTATGTGCAGACCTCGCTAAGTTGATGCCACTGGCCATAGGTGTTTTCGCATTATTTATATGACTATTCCTAATACCGAGCAGGTTGAACCATAGATGTTGATGTTTCTCCCGAGGCCTGTTCCAGAATGATTGGTCCGATTGCAGAACCTGACATTCGGGCATCTTCGAAGTTTGACAGGAGGAACAATGTCCACTTACAGTGGACTGCACGGATTGCTTGGACCTCTGAGAATTGCATACCTGTTGCTTATTGTCACTTTTCTGTAGACATGGTGCACTGCCTCAGCTGGACAATGACAGTATTCGGCGGGCTCAATCCCGGCGATCCCATGATCAAAGCAGCTTTAGCTCTCTATGCAGGAAAAGATGTGTCCAAATTACGCCCACTGATTTGAGAACTGCACTGTTATACAAAGAAGGTCCGTTGAAACTGATCATAAACTGTTACAGAGGTTGTAGACAGAGGGGGATGGCAGACAAACAACAACTAGTGCTGCCCACTGCCTCGAGACTAGTACGATGTCCTGCACAAACCATGGGGCACTTGGTATAGACAGAACACTTGGACTTGGTGAGATCCAGATCTATTGGCTCAAGATGGGGCTGATGAGCAACACATTGAATTGTAGTCGCTGCTACAGAGGAAAGCTTTGCCCCAGAGGCTGCCCTTGTTATCACCACCTGTGCACCCATGAGCTGGTCTGTATTGATTTTCTGAGTTTGGAATCAGATCAAAGAACAGTATGTGCTGGTGGTCACTGACCATTTCATTATATGCCCAGCTTCCCACCAAAGACCAGAAGGCTTCCACTGTGGCCAAAGTACTTGTAGAAAACTTTTTGTTCACTATGGGCTCCGCAAAGAATCCATTCTGATCAAGGAGAGACTTGAGAGTCGTCTGATCAAAGAGATGCTTTCTGTGGGAGTGAAACCAGAACCACTCTCACTCCCTCAGGGGACCCACAGCTGAACGTTTGAATCGCATTTTGCTAGATATGCTAGGCACCTGCACCCAAAGGACAAGTTTGGATGAGCCAAATAAATTACACCTTGTAGATGCTTAACTGCACCAAAATGATGCCACTGGTTCTCCCCACTGATGTTTGGAAGAGAAGTTCATCACCGGGTAGATGTGTTTGGGGTTCTCCTGATGGGGTTCAAGCTGACAACTATTTACAGTATGCAAAAGTTGAAGACCCAGCTAACTCATACTAACTGCTCAACCATGGTTGCCAAAGAAATTCAAAGAAAGGTATGATAAAAGGTGAAAGCACAGGAACTCCAGGAGGGAGATCGTATGTTAAGAATCTGGACTGCATGGCAACACAAGATTGTTGACAGATTGCACCATCTCACATTGTAGTGGGCAAACTAGATCTGCCAGTGTACAAAGTAAGGCCTGAGAATAATTAAAGATGTAAACAATGCATAGAAATCTTTTATCACCCATTGACAAATCTGATTGAGTCTGAGTCCAGAAGATGCCCTCTGACCAGTGGTCGAGCTGTTGCTAAGAAAAGATCAAGTCTGTGTTCTACAGAAGAGTTCAAGTTCTTCTCCACAGTCCCAGTTGAGCATGACGTCAGTCCATATCAGAAGAAAGGAGAGTGACTTTGAATACTATCCTCTTGGAACTGAGTCAATTGTTTCGGGCAATCCCTAGTCAATATTGAGACGGGTTGCCTTCGACTGTCTGGTCTCTGCTTGTCCCGGAGCCAGTGCTCCCAAGTGAAGTGCAAAGCATCACATCAGAGGAAATGGAATCAGTATGGTTGAACTGTTTGAGCTCAGGGAGGAAAATGATTGATCAGACTGGTGATACACCAGAACCAGAAGAGTATTTTGAGTGCCCTGACAGTCCACTGCCAGTGTCCGGAAGCTCCATGTGAGCCAAATGTTGTGGACTCAGAAACTGTAACTCCTGAGCTGAAAGTGCCCCAAGTTCCCAGCCTCTCTCCCCCATGGAGACTCCTGACAAGTGAGGACAATGCTGAAAATGAGGCTCAGAGTGCAGAGACTGTAACAGCCCCCTAGAAAGACTGGTCGAGCTGTAAAGCCTGTGGTGCACCTCAGTTATGATTTTCTTGGGAGGCCTGTGGACTTGCCTCAATGTTGTCCATAAAGGAGTGTATGTCCCCGAGCTCATTGCCCAAACTGAGTTATGCTAACTGGGTTACTTGTGTTGCTCTTTCATATGGTGCCCTTGCCCCGCCCAGCCTCTCAAGGTAACTGATAGGGAAGGCCCCCTCTTGGTTTCATGTACAAGAGGTAATAACTTGAGTTATGGTACAATGTGTGTGATACTGTGTAAAGAGTGATGTACTGCAATGTTTCAGAAATGTGTTCTTGTAAAATGATGTATTGACTGATGATTATGTGTGAGCCTAATGCAAATGTATATGGTTGCAGTTAAAACTTATGGGTACTTGTTGACGAGACGCCAAGCTTTCCCAGGTTAGAAGGGTGTAACCCCTGCAAATGGGGGTTCCCAAAAGACTTGCAGGAGCTGTTTGAATGCTCCAAGCCTGAATGGTGTTTGGTGCTAGTTTATTTATCAGTGAGTGTTTTAGAGCCTCTGGTACTGTCTTTTAGAGCTGTCTGCTTGCAGACATAATTAGTTTGTATGGGGACTGTGTTTCTCGTTAGAGTACCACTCGAGCTGCTGCAATTCACTCCATTTTTGCAGTCACTAGAGTGCAAAGGAACTCTATCTGAAAGATGTAACTGTTTGCTAGACATCATTTAGAGTAATAATGAAATTACAGTTTGTATAACCTGCTTTTGCAGTCAGAACTGTGTCTGCTTAGTTCCCTATTCTGGTTTTGAACTGCTGAACTGACCAATCAGTGTAGGGTAGCTAGCTCTAAAATGGTGCCTTGGATGAATCAGAACTTGGACTCATAATCTGAGCCAGCCACAAGAGGATTGTATGGGCAGTGACTCTGAAGATGTAGTTTAGACTTCGGCCTTTTGGACCAACAGCAGCAGTCTATTGTGAGTGACAGCCAACCAGTCAAGAACTGGGAGGAACTCAAAGAAGTGCCCGGTTTTGTCTGTTGGAGTTTCAGTTTAGCTCTGGCAGTGAAGGGAAAGGAACCCCTGTGTTTCCTTCAGTGCACAGTTTAGTCAAAAAATATGTAAGATCCAGAGTTCCGCCTGCAGCTTGTTAGGACTGAATCCGTCCTGTGAAGAGAATCAAAGGATATCTGAAGAGTAGAAACCAGGCTCACCCTGTAGAAGACTGGAGGAACTGCTGAAAATTTGCACTCGGTCTGTCAGGAACTGAATCTGCTGTGTGTTCTCCCGGTATTGTGCAGTAATTGCGATCGATACAGATGCAGCCTGCCTGTATAGTGCTTTCTTTTACCATATAAATGTGTGAAGAGGTTTGTGTACCTCAAGTGAATCCTGCTGCTATTAAGTGACTTTTGCCTGTGACTGTTTACCATATAAATGTGTGAGGAGTCTCTTGAGCTCAAGAGTAGCTCCTGCTGACATTGAAGGACCCTATCTTGTTTGGAGGTCATGAGTACTAATTCAGGTCGCTCCCTGTTGAATTGCCACATTAAACTAAATGGAATTACTGTACTGTTGACTGTTTAATTTTCCTTTTCTCTGTGTGAAAGGGCCTCACCAGCTGCCATGGTTTGACTAGCCACTAGGCTTGGGTACCCAGGAACAGTAACTGATAGGGATAGGCCTTGCACAGAGCCATAGGTAGATGAGTAGAGTGATAAGTAATTAACCTGATTTCCCTGTCCTTGTTATATCCCCCTAAATAAATCAGAGCTGCTTGTTTCAGCAAGTTATACTGCCTGAGGTATTTGTTTCATGTTAAAGCACTGTACTGTGATTGTTGCACTGTATCTTATTTCACAGGAGGTCCCAGTGCTGGAACCAGTCCTGGGGGGTAAGTGTATACTGTGAAGGTAATTCTGATATATTGTGTGGGCCACTAGTGGGAAGAAAGGGGTTGCAGTGTCCCAGAGGGCTGTGACCAAGTTAGTTTAACTATTGCAAACCCTGACCTCTGGGTGGAGGCACCCGCCATTGGATCCAGGCCCCTCAACCTGTTAGTGGCAAATCAGGCAGGGGTAGTAGCCCCTTGGATAGTGCCATCTAGGGGTTACATATGAATGTGCTAACTCGACTTTTATACCTTTTTCAGAATATTCTATATTTTCCTTCACCTTTTTGCTTTAAATCCTGGGACAAATTAATTTCCAAATTTATATGGGGTACACGCTGCCCTAGAGTTCGTCTTTCTGTACTTAAGCTATCCACTGTGCAGGGTGGAGCAAACCTATCTAATCTCAAGCTTTATGCTCAGGCATCCTTCCTTTGTACCTTTATCCTATGGCTAATTGATAGTTAGTTGCCCCTTGAAATCCCTGGTGTTCATTCTGAATGATAAGCATGACATTCGGTACTTCCTTTCTTCTCTAAATAAGTTTGGCAGTTGAAATTCAATGCAAAGAAGTGCAAGATAATGCATATGGTGCACAAAAACCCTGGCACAATATATCAGTTGGGGGGTGAGGATATAGCATTCACCAAGCAGGAAAGGGATCTTGGGGTTATCTCTGATGACCTCAAGGTAGGGAAACAGTGTGACAAGGCAGCAGGTAAAGCAAATGGGATGCTGGGATGCATAGGCAGGGGCATCACCAGCAGGAAAAGGGAGGTCATAATTCCACTATACAAGACACTAGTGAGGCCCCACCTGGAGTACAGGGTACAGTTCTGGAGACCTTACCTACGTAAGGACATAGACAGGGTAGAGAAGGTTCAGAGGAGGGCAACAAAGATGGTGCATGGATTGCATCACAAGTCCTATGAGGACAGGTTGAAGGAACTGAACATGTACTTCCTGGAGGAGAGGAGGGAGAGAGGGGATATGATAGAGACATACAAGTATCTTACAGGGAGGAACAGGTGGAGGAATACACCATTTTTAAGCGAAAAAGATGTTCCAGGACTAGAGGGCATGGGATGAAGTTGGAGGGAGGACGATTCAGAGGAAATGTGAGGAAGAAGTTCTTCACAGAACGGTGGTGGACAAGTGGAACACTCTGCCTAAGGAAGTGGTGGGGGCTGAAACAATCACGGGATTTAAGAATGCATGGGATAGACATAACGGAATTCTAGAGGTCAGGGGTAAGGGGCAACAGACTTCCTGGAAAACAAACTGAATTTACAAGCTCAAATGGGCAGACTGGGTGGGCCATAGGCCCTTATCTGCCGTCACTGTCTATGTATCTATGTATTTATGTAATAATATGCCTTCACTGAAGCATTTCACACACATAACGTCTTCCACTCTCCACATTTGGTATAAATTGCGTAACAGGCCAGAGCTTTGATTAATATTTGATTATTGTAAAACAATTTCTAAAGGTGATCTTTCCCAGCCCTCCCATATGGATCTGACTTTCTCTCTCTGGCATAAATTGGGTTTGGCTTATCTATACCAATTTATAGACAAGAAGGGGATGTTACCCTTTGACAAGCTTAAGCTCCAATATGGGCTTCGAAACAGACTTTTTCAGATATCTCCAGGAGAGGGATTACATACTTCGCCACCGGACTATTTCCATTAAATTTCCCACTCCAACCCCACCTTTATTAGAAATCTTTATTGATTCCTTAAGGAAACCGGGAGCCCACTCTTATAGGAAAGATATATAAGGCATTGAGAGATATAATGGGGACTCAACACAATCTATATTATACAAATGGAATGAGGACTTGAGACTTCCGGTGACATCACCGACGAATGCAAGGATAAACCTAGCTCTGCTGATCCTGGGCTTAAAATGGACTCTCCCACAAACACAACACAAAAATAACTAAAAAAAGATATCAGGGAGAGCCACAGCATTGAATGGGAGGCAAAAAACAGACTGCACATACCCCCAGAACCGAGGATTCGGTAGGATTCTCTCGCCCTTCATCAAGCCCTGCAGTGATCCAACTAGATGTGGCAGCTCCTAATGGGGCCTCCCCTCAACAACCCAGCAATGCTACCATTCTAACGGAGTTGCAAGAGTTCAGGACTGGGTTTGTACATTCCGGACTGAACTAACTACTGAAATCAGAAAATTTCCAGCCCGAGTTACGGAGGTCAAAGCACAACATACTGAATTAGATGATCGGACTGATAGGTTGGAGCATATGGTAGTGCATTTGCTAGATGAACAGCATGCTTTAAGAGAGAAATGTGAGGATCTGGAAAACAGATCATGGCAGAATAATCTAAGGATACATGGGGTTCCAGAGGACAAAGAAATGACAGGTATTTTAAAATTTGTGGAGGAACCTTCGTGACTCCCTCCAGTTGGACCCAGCTTTTAAATTCAATATAGAGTAAGTACATCGGGCTCTTTCACCGAAATCAACTCAGTCAGACAGATGGCCTCACTCCATCATAATGAAGTTATTAAACTATGCCACAAAACAAACTATCCTCACCAGAGCTTGGAGAATGCAAGACACCAAGCACAAAGAAAAATGCATTTACTTTGACAATGATTATTCCCCATCTCTTTCAGTTAGGCACAGGGCCTACATCCCAATACTTCATCTCTTAAAGCAACAACTAAAATTTCCCTCTCCATATCCTGCTCGATTGGTAATCATGTTTCCAGATGGTCCCCATACCTTCCAGTCTCCAGAAGAAGCAACAAAAATACTCCAACTTAGGGGACTGGTTCAATCCAACAAAGAGGACTTCTCACCAGGAAAACCCAGCAAGGCCTTCATGATGCTGTTTGGGACACTGCCAGAGATCCTGGTTCAAGAAAGAGACAGAGTCAAGCAACCTTAGAAGATGTGAAAGCTTTTAAAAGATTCCAATGACCGCATCAGAATGAGTGGCAAGAGGTTCTGCAGAGACTTTGAACTGGTATTTTGATGTGGAGGTGACTCTGCATACAGGAGTATGCAATGTTATTCGGAATGCCTGTATGGGGTGGGGACATTGGGAAATAGAAACCCTTCTTATAGTCTCAAAGCCATAGAAGCGAAGAAGGTTTGAGACCCAGAGAGATATTCTTAAAATTTCCCTTGTGTCATTCCCCCAAGCTTGTTGATAGCCCTCCCAGTTATTGTTTAATTAAATTATAGCCCAGGAAAGGCAGCATGACTTAATGCATTTTTTACAGTGTTACATGCCCACGTGACTATTGCTGGGTCAGAAATCCATCCCTAAACGGTCGGCATATCCATAAGGCCTTACTGGAGATGAGGTACATGGGGACCGTTTCCTAGAGGTCTCTGTTCCTCATTTTTATTTCCTGTCTGGCCTACTGCACCACCAGGCTCCAGGGAAACAGTGGTGCTGGGGACCCTTGGCGATGCCTTGACACTCCCCCTCAGGGTGAATACATCTGTCCCTCCAAAGGAGAGGTATATGCCTTCTCCCTACCTTGGGAGCTGTTAACATTTTTTTGCCAGAATTAGAGACCTGTTATATCAGGTACATTTTGCTGGTACAAGAAAGTTGATGCTCTGTTGGCATCCGGTTCCTCTGGCAGGCCTAAAAGTACTAGGAGTCATACATAGTTAAATTGCAACAGGCCTGCTCATGGTTGGTTGTTTTAGACCTAGTGCCAAATCTATTAGATCCGTGTGTAGTTATAAACACTCAGATAGTTTTATGGTGCTTAAATAGCAAAACAGGCAGCCACTATAACTTGTTTAAAATAGTGACTGTACACAAGGCAGTTAGTAATATAATAATATTGAACATAGGAGTGAAATGGCATGAGCACAGTGGGAAGGGGATATATTACACGATGTACAAGCAGGAAATATGCATACAAGGACTGATCAGTAGCAAATATGGCTAAGTCAACTTTGATTTCAGTTATGCTGATGATACTTAGCTCAACCTGTCTTTTGCACCTGACCAGGTTAGTGCTGTCTCGGTGTTGAATAAGTGCCTTGCAGATATTCAAGACTGGATGAATTCCAGTGGTTTAAAGTTGAATCCGGGAAAGACTGAGGTTATGGTTGTGGACCCCGGCCGCAGGGTTGGGGGTTTGGGGGTGGGGTCCCCCTCCGGAATAGTTCTAGGGGGGCATCCAGATCCCCATTTCTGAATGGGTGCATATCCTGGGTGTAGAGCTTGACACAGAGTTGACCCTTCATTATCAGGTGTCCTCTGTTGTCAGGACTGCATTTTTCCATCTGAGAAACATCTCCAGGATTAGGCACCTGGTTCCTCCTGGTGATTTGCTGGTTTTGGTCAACGCCTTTGTGACATCTCGCTTGGACTACTGTAACTCCCTGTACCTAGGGCTTGCTGGGGTTGATATCCGCCGCTGCAGCTAGTGCAGAATGCAGCACGCTTTGTTGTCTGGGGCAAGAAGATCTCATATTACCCTGTGTTGTGCTCTCTGCACTGGCTGCCTATACAGTGGCGGATACCTTTAAAGTAGGTCTTTGACCCACAAAGCCCTACATGGGTATGGTCCTGACTACTTGAAAGAGCTTTTGGTGCCTTACACCCTTTGAGACAGCTCCGCTCGGCTGACGAGGGTTGCTGGAGATTCCAAGGGTTAATTTGAAGTCTTCTGGAGCCCGTGCTTGGCTTTGTGGCTCCATCCTCTGGAATTTGTCACCCGTCCTCCCGAGAGAGTACAACAGTGGATATTTTAAGAGGGCTTTAAAGTCCTTTTATGGAATAAGGCCTTTCCACCCATATTGTAATTGGTTTTATTTGTTGAAACTGCTGTTCTGTTTTATTGTATTTGTTGCCTGGTTTTATGAATTGTACAGCACCTTGAAAACTTGAAAGGTGCTTAATTAAATAAATTTTATTATTATTGTTATTATTAAATGTAAATGGTATTGGTAACCTGATAAAGCACTGTCACCTATTTCAATTATTCAGAAAAGAGAGACCGGGGATTGTTTTACTACAGGAAACCCACATGTCCTCGGATGAACATAAAAAATTTCAGTGGTGTGGGTATTCAGTGGTAACTGAATCATCTTATAGGGGTTGGAAAAGGAGAGGGGTGATGATTTTACTTTCCCAGGGAGTGCCTTTTGAAAAACAAAGTGAGATCAGTGACCCAGAGATGCTATGCCATAGTGACGGGCAAGCTGTACTCAAGACCCATTACCTTGGCATCTGTCTATTTTTCACCTGGGTCAAGGAAGCCCTTAGCAGTAAAATTGTTTGTGGATTTATTATCTCTTATGGAGGGACAGCTGTTGCTGGGGGGAGACTTGAATATTACTTTAAATCCCTCTTTGGATGTTGCCACCCCTCTGACCCATAGATCAAATGCTCTCCAAAAATTTACAAAACAAACCGTCACTTCTCTGGGCTTGGTGGATACTTGGAGACATTTCTTTCCCAACACAAGAGAGTTTATCCACTGGACCCTGCACGTGGGAAGTGGGGCTCAACTGGACTACTTTATTACCATGGTTGAGCACTTAGACTCTGTTTATGATGTATGGCACGGGGCCACCCTCCTATCAGACCATGCTCCTTATACCTTAGGGTGGATCTAGGGCACGATATAAGCAAACCAATTGGCGCATGAACCTAGCTCACTTCAGGGACCCAGAGTTCATTGAACTGGTCCAGGATGCTGTACCTAAAATTAAACAAGATAACACACAACACAAAGTTGCCCCCACAATTCTGTGGGATACTTTAAAAGTAGTATTAAAAGGAGAGATAATACAATTTTCTACCATAAAAAAAACAGCAGAGGGAAAAAACATATAAGGACCTGCAGGAAGAACTATTACATTTGCAGCATTGGCCAGATCAGAATGATCCCACAATATGACAATTTTTAAGAATTGTAAACAAAAGTTACAAAAAATAGTAGACCAATCCATAGAACAAAAACTATTTTATCTTAAGTTAAGACATCATAAGGGAGGACCTAAGGCTTCAAGAAATTTAGCAAGAAAATTGAGAGAACAGAGAACCAGAGTGAACATACCCAGCATGGTAGATCCTAAAACAGGGAGACTAGTGAAATGACCCTAGGAAATTACTTATTCTACAGTGGTTTTATCAGGAGTTGTACACTAAAGAAGAGGAAACTCCCTTAGACACCATCAAATCGTATTTACAGCATTTACCAATACCACATATCAGCCCACTACAGGCTGAAGCTCTGCTGGCACCAATTAAAGAGGGAGAATTACTACAGGTCCTTAAAAAAGCTCAGACCCTAAGGTCACCAGGCCTGGATGAGTATCTCTCTGAATTTTATAACAAATTCAAAAAGCTGCTACTGCCCATACTACTTCCGGCCTTACGTGCGGTCAAGGAAGGAGAATCCCCCCCACATGGCAATATGCCACCATATCAGCCATACTTAAACCCCATAAAGATGTTAAATACCCCTCCTCATTTCTCCCCATTTCAATGCTAAACTGTGATTACAAAATGTTCATGTCTGCTATGGCCTCTAGAATAGACCATTTACTCCCAGCTATTATTGACCCAGATCAAGTGGGTTTTATTAAGGGCAGACAGGACCATGATGCTATAAGGCGTGCACCTTTTTTAGTAGATTATGCCATAGAAAGACAAATCTCTTTGGTGCTGCTAGGATTAGATGCTGAAAAGACGTTCAACTGGGTCAGCTGGTCCTTTTTATGGCAGACCCTGGGACACTTCGGATTCCCAGAACAATTTATAAAACAATTACAAAATATTTATGCTTCCCCTAAAGCAAATACTAAGGTGGATGGGGCACTTTCAGATACATTCCAACTTTCTAAGGGCACCCGCTAGGGATGTCCAATGCTCCAATGCTGTTTGCTCTATATCTTGAACCCCTGGCCATTGCCATCAGATCTTCTTGGGTAATAGAGGGCCTTCTATTGGGAGGTCACCTTCAGAAGATATCACTCTTTGCAGATGACATTTTATTAGCTCTCACTGAACCTGAACAATCCATCCCAGAGGTTTGGAAACAGTTAAAAAATTTGCTAAGCTAGCAGGGTATAGAATCAATAAATCTAAAACTGAGGTATTAACGTACAATTACCTCCATCCCTCCCACTTCAAGAAAAGACTTTCCCTTTAAGTGGCACAGACAAGAGATGAGATAAGTGGGAATAAAGCTCACAAGAAGCCCTATCTATGCAGAACTATTAAATCTAGAACTCTTAACCCTAAAATTGATGGAAGATCTATCTCGTTGGTCACGTCTCCCTTTAAGTTATTTGAGTAGGATAGATGCAATTAAGCAGAATGTGTTCCCCCGTATGCTGTTCTTTCTTCAGACACTGCCCTTTACTTTGGCCAAAACATATTTTCAGGCATGGGATAGAATGATATTCCATTTTATTTCATGTGGAATGCGTCCCAGAATTAGATGTTCAGTTCTGCAGCTGGCCAGAGAGAGGGGGGCTTAACCTCCCCGATCTCAGAAAGTATGCGATGGCGACACAGTTAAGGGTAGTCTTAAACTGGATAAACAAACAGTATGATGCTTACTGGAAACAATTAGAAGTAATATGGGGGATTTATACAACACTCAGGAGCTCCTCTTTGGGACTCCCCCCAAGTGTCAAGGGGTAATAAATTAGCCGAAATGCACCAGGGAACCCTTAAAGATGTGGCTTAAGGTCAGCAATGAATACTTTACATTTCCTGAAAAAATGTTTTTGGGAACATTGAAGTATAATGCAGACTTGACAGCAGGTCTCTCAGGCCCCTATGTAGCTCAATGGCAGAGATATGGCATTTTCTTCATCTTCCAGTTAGTGGCCAGGACAGGTCTTCTTCCCTTTGCTTCCCTTCAGAGGGAAGATCACCTGCCTCATAAATATTTTATTTCTTATTTGCATCTTAAATGATGCCTTCAGCCATATGAATAGTCACTCGGGCTTTGGTTGAAAACTCCTCCCAAATAATACAACTCTTACAGGCTCATATTAGAGGAACAATTTCAGATCACCTGATTAGTAAAATATATAAGGCCTTAAATGAGACAGGGAGACTTGACTAATTCAATCAGGCTTAGATGGGAACAGGAATTACAGGTACCAATCAGAAAACAGTCCTAGAATAGGTCTGTGCTACCAATTTAAAAAATGTTTTCTCACCATACCGGCAGGAGTACATGTGGAAACTTTGGTCTCGTTTCTTCATAATCCAGCCCTCTTGGCAAGTATGGGAGAATTTGGGGAGGGACAGTGTTGGAGAGAATGTGGGGATGATAGGGCAAATCAGAGCCACATCCTTTGGTCATGTCCTAAGCTATCTAAGTTTTGGAAGGAGATCCTCGAGGAGCTGAGAGCAATTTATGATACCCCCGATTTATTCACTCCCACATTTATATTGACTTTTATTAAACCAGAAGGTCTGTGAATTGACAAACACTAAAACAAATTTTAAAATTTATAATAGCAACCCACAAAACTATCACTAGGCTGTGGTTTACTAATAAAATACCCACCAAAAAACCTGGATTATTCTGTCCAGGGAGATCTATGCCCTTGAGCATCTCTCAGCCAAGATGATGTTAAATGGCAAAAATGGATATCATATCAACTCGACCATTATGCTGATTTTGTTCCTTAAGCTGTCTACTGAGCATATAACCTTGTCTTCTTTTGCATTAAAATGCTATTCGGATTGTGATGAGAGGTGTTCCTGAACTTTAATTGGAATAGAATCTGGGAGGGAGAGGACAGGACTCACCATGCCATGCCAGTTTTGGTCTGATTGGACCACAAACTGAATTTAAACAGAGTAATAATGATTTCCTGGTTGTTGATGTAATAAGATGTTTATTTATTTCCCCCACCATATCTGCTAAAGCATTAATGTAATACAAGCAATACTGAGCAAGCCTTCGGGTGCCTTGTTATTCATATCAACCAACATCTGCAGCCTCCTTCCTAAAATGGATGCCCTACAGGCCTTCACCAGCCAGCACAGCCCTGACATCCTGGGGGTTGTCGAAACCTGGCTCATGCCATCAGTCCTGGCTACAATGTCTTTAGGCTGGATCACCTCTCCAAAAGAGGTGGGGGCTGTGCTCTCTGCCTAAAAGACTCCATACAGGGGCACCACATCATTACCCCACTCCAACCCACAACTGCTCAGATACTGCCAGTGAAAATCCTCCTCAGAGCCCAAAACAAAACCCTCACTGTTGCCACCATCTACATCCCTCCCAAAGAACAGGGAACTGGTCAAACAGCTGTTCTTGACTTTGTAAAGTCTCTCCCACCGGACACAGATTCCATCCTCCTAGGTGACTTCAACATCAACTGGCCTGCAGATGATGCTGGTGCACACAGGATACCATTGCTGCAGCAAACCTCACACAAATGGTTGACTCACCAACCAGGAAAAATTACAGGACCGGCACCAGCACACTCTTGGACTGGATCCTTACCAGTCACCCATCATGGATATCCAACACTAATGTCCTCCCTGACTCTCTCAGTGACCACTCCCCTGTTAGCTGCACCTGGTCAAATAAATTCAAACAACCACCAAATACTATCACCAGCAGGGTTCTACCCAGTGGTCACCTTCCTCAACTCAAATCCCACCTCCTCCATCAAGATGGTCCTCTATCTTCAATGCAACCAACGTAAACACTGCCCTTGACCACTTCATAAACATCTTCACTGTGACCTGTGACACGTATGCTCCTATTAAGAAATGCAAAGTCAAATCACTCAGTAACCCTTGGCTCACAGGTGACCTCCTCAGGATGCTAAAAACAAGAGACCACCTATGGGAGCTAGCCAGAAACTCTGGAAGGCAAAATGACATCCAAAACTACAACCGTGCCCACAATGTCTGCACCAAAACCATCCAGCAAATGAAGTCCACCTACTATAAGCTTGCCCTCACAAACTCCTGGGGCAATGGTCAGAATTCTGGAATAACAAAAGGAACTCACCAGGAATCAACCCAAACCCCATCAATACTCAGCATCAATGGAACCACAACCTCAACCCAAAAACCATTGCGGATACCTTTAACAAAGCCTTACCAACCTCAGCACTGTTCCTACCCAGGACTACTTCAAAGATGGTGAAGCCCTCTGTCCACAATGAACACTACCCACCAGCTCCCCCACTTCTACTTCAAATTAGTCAAGGCTCACCAAGTACGCAAATATGTAACCAAAGCCCTTGGTAAATCAAGATTCAGTAATTAATGACTCCCTCGATCTCAAAATCCTGTCTCACACTTGATGAAGTGCTTAGTCCTCTGACCAGAATTTCAACCTCTCCCTCAGCCTTAGCCAGTTCCTGGACAGATGGAAATCTGCCACTGTCACCCCAATCCATAAAAGTGGTGACAAACTGCCCACAATAACTACAGACCTATCTCCCTACTATCCCCACTCTCCAAGGCACTAGAACACATCGTCTCGGACCAGCTTACAGAATACCTGGATATGTACAACATCCTGTGCAAGCAACATGGGTTCCGCAAAGGTCACAGCACCTCCACAGCCCTACTTGAATTCACCAGTGCAATTCACAATGCACTTGACTCTGAACAACTACTAGGCTCAATCTACATTGACTTAACTAAAGCCTTCGACACAGTCAATCACTGCCTCCTGCTTGTCCATCTTCAGAACACTGGGCTGTCAACCGACTCCATTGGCTGGTTTAAGAGCTACCTTGAAGAACAGTCCCAAACAGCAAGAATCACTGATACACTCTTAGACCCTAGACCGGACCGCTCAGGAGTCCCCCAGGGCTCCATTCTGGGACCCCTCCTCTTCAGCCTATTCTTAAACTCACTACCAGACAGCTGCCCAGAACAAATAATTCTCTACACTGACGATGCTGTGATCCTCACCTCGAACCCTGATCCAATCCAATTACAAAATAAACTTCAGCAGGCCTTCTCCATTGAATCCTGGTTTCTAAATCATAAACTGCTTCTCAATCAGAAAAAAAAACAAGTCTATGGTCTTCTGCAGCCCCCACAACAAAAACAAACAACTCCACCTCTCCATTGCAACCAAACAAGGAGCCATCCTACAGCAAACACAATCGTTCAAGTACCTCGGCATCACCCTTGATCCCCACCTCTCATACACTATCCATATCAGCAATGTTGCAAAGTCTGCCAATGCGAAGTTAGGCATATTATTCCAGTACAGGAAACACCTAACCCCAGAAGCACTGGCAGTGGCCGTCCAAAGCTCCATCATCAGTATCATAGACTATGGTCTTATCATGTATGGGTCTGCAACTACCTCTGCTCTTAAATGTATTGCAACCTCCCTGAATAAGGCCTGTCATCTCATCACTGACTCACATCACCATACCCACACTTGTGACCTTTATTCCCAATCTGGATGGCTTCAACTGGACAAACGCATAAAATACCAAACCTGCATCACGGCCAAGAAAATTATAATGGGTCTGGCCCCACCTGCTGTCTGTGCCCTCCTAAAGCCTAAACATAGGAATGTCACTACAAGGAGATCCAATTCCCATGTACTACATATCCCACAATGTTGCATGACCCAAGGACAAAGATCATTCACCTATCAGGCATCCAACTGGCTCAACTCTCTTGGCAGCGACATAGTGACCACTCCAACACTCGGCCTCTTCAAGTCCAGGCTGCGCCTCTCACTGCTTGTATCCTGCCATTGCCCATCTTAACATTTCCACCATTTCAGCTGCAAATGCCCCAGCACCCAGCACTTACAATCAGTCTTTGCACCCCTAGCACCTTACCTGTCATATTCCCTCGACAAGGCCCCCTGGCTGCACTGTCTCCCACCCATGCCCACCTCCCCCCATATCTCCACTCCTGCACCAGCCCCAACAATCTCCCGTACTCCCCCTTACCCCCTGCACCACCTTCCCCGATCTCCTACCCTCACTTCCCCACCACCCACCTCCCTTCCCTTGTCTTGCTCATAGCTCAAGTTTTTGAACTGGTTATTACATGTCTGTAAGTCAATGACTATATATTTGTAACTAAAAATGATGACTGTTGCACATGCTGACATGGAGCCTTTGTAAAAGAGCCTCAGCTCAAAGGTATTGTAATCCTAGATTGAAATAAATAAACACTGAGATGTAATCAACTGGTATTAATTTGTACTGTAATGCTGCCTGTGAAACTGCTGAACTTATAAATTAAATAAAAAGACTAATTTTAAAAAGAATGAGGACTTGGCCTTGGGGATCCAGCTACCTGAATGGATGGCTACTGCTGAATTGGCATTTAGGGTAACCTCCTCCCCTTTTTGGTGGGAGTTTGCTTGGAAGGTTCGACCCAGGTATTTCCAAGCCCCTGCAGTTTTAACCAAATTCCTCCCGGCTGAATATGGCCAATGTTGGAGAAAGTGTGGATGCCATTTGGTGAAGCTGGGCCATAGCTGGCAATGCCCTCTTTTAATGCCCTTCTGGTGTAGCCTTCAACTGGAATTGTCCAATTGTTTGGGGAATTGGTGAGTTAACTGAGAAATTGTATTGCTCTCAGTCTATCCAGACCATGTTCCTAAATGGACCAAAATATTGTTCCCAATCTTTCTTTTAGAGACCAAAAAGCCATCACCAGAAAATGGATGTCCCAGCAGATTCCTACTACCCAGGACTGGAGAATTATTATGCAAGAAATCTACCACTATGGAATGCCTAGCGGCCACTGTACAAGGATGCACACAGAAATTTAGACTTAAATCGCAGACTGGGTGGGCCAAGCGGTCCTTATCTGCCGTCCTATTCTATGTTTCTATATGTTTCTATGTATTATTCAGACATAGACCCAGACTTCATTCCTTGAAAGCTTTAGAGGGCATTTTCTTTTGTTTTTCTATGTCATTTGATCTGGGACAAGCATTATATACTACTGGGACCTCTGGCTGTCATAAAGTATTAATTGTATGTTTTTTTTTCAATTTTTTAACCAGGTGAGACACACTAAGCTGAAAGCTTGTTTACAGGTGCAACCTGGGAGCACAGGGAAGTTAAGTGACTTGCTCAGGGTCACATAGTATGCAAGTGGGGACTGTGGGATTCAAACCCAGGTCTCCAGATTTGCAGCTCAGAGTCTTAAACCACTGCACTATACTGCCTATGTTGACAACCTGTGACCACTATGATCATTTTACCTTGTATCAACAATACATGTGTGTATGAAAATATACAATAAACATATATTATAAAAAAGAAAGCATTTTCTCTGGTAGTCTAGTGGTCCTCCACCCACCAGCACAAATCCCGACCCCCATTCCTGTGTACAGAAAGCAGTGTCCCTGGTAGTCTAGTGGCCCCCACTCCCCAGCATGAATCCCAACCCCCATTTCAAGTAAACAAAAAGATGTTTCCCTGGTAGTCTAGTGGTCTCCCACCTGGCAGTGATGCCCTGGTCATGCCAATAACATCCCAGAACAGAGCTGGCGACTGACTCAGCCCTCCTCTCACCACCATGGCCAGCCACCGACTGAGGTACAAGTGAGCGGTAGCATACTGAGTGAGCCTATTCATTACAGTACTGCACATTAGTATCTCGGTCAGCAGCCAGCTGTTGTGGTGACAGGAGGGCTGACCTGGTCACCGGCTCTGTTCTGGGATATTATTGGGATGAGCGGGGCATCACTGCTGGGTGGGGGGACCACTAGACTACCAGGGAACATTATAGTTTTACAGTGCAATGGGAGTCAGGATTTGTGCCGGGGTGGGGGGCACTAGAGTACCAGGGAACATTATAGTTTTACAGTGCAATGGGAGTCAGGATTTGTGCTGGTGGGGGAACTAGAGTACCAGGGAACATTATAGTTTTATAGTGCAATGGGAGTCAGGATTTGTGCTGGGGTGGGGGGCACTAGAGTACCAGGGAACATTATAGTTTTACAGTGCAATGGGAGTCAGGATTTGTGCTGGGGGTGTGGGGGCACTAGAGTACCAGGGAACATTATAGTTTTATAGTGCAATGGGAGTCATGATTTGTGCTGGGGGTGGGGGGGACAACCTTACTACCAGGGTCACAGGTGTGTAACAGGCACACAGATGCACAGGTGTGTTGTCTGCAGCCATACCTATCGACTGTCCCTGATGTTGCCTCCAAATTTGCCTCTGTCCCTCATAATATTTGTGTTTGTGACAGAACAGTGGGGATTAAAATCATACAGTAATGTCACACATTAAAGTTAAAGATGTGTTCTTCTGAAAATGCATCACATCACATACCCCCTTATTCTATCAGCATTCTGAGTGACTACTAACAGTATTTAAGATGTGCCTCTGATTTTGGGTCTTTGCCCCTATTTTTTTAAGCCTTGTCCCTGATTCAGAAGGCAGGGGGTTGAGAGGTATGTATGCACTGATGTGCCTGCCAGCACACAGTTCCTGCTGCTTCCAGCCTGAATGTCCATTTCGACCAACAGGGAATGCTGTGGGCATGCCTTGGACTGCAGCGTCCAGCCTGCACTTCCATTCCTACCAACAGGTGGAGCTGTGTGCTCCACGCAGTAGCACTGGGCAAACTGCATTGTAATGTACACTAAGCAGCACATAATGAGATGCAAATGAGCCTGTGTGCCCACGGATTATTTAAGTAGGTTCATTTGAATGGGAGCTTTGATTATAGCTCATGGTTGCCCCAGGCTAACCAGTTTGCACTGGTGTATTGTGTTAGCACTGTGCAATCAGGAGAGTCCTGGGCAAACACCACTTCAGCATAGCACAGTTCTGCTGTGTGTGGCTTGATTTGTTGTTAGCAGTAGTTGTGAGACTTCTCTGTTCAATACAGACATAGAAAGATAGAATGTGATGGCAGATAAGGACCGCTTGGCCCACCCAGTCTGCCCATTTCCCTGCCTAATGGATGAGCTGCAGAACCTAGTTAACCAACAGCCTACTTCCTCCTACCCCCACAACCTAGAATTGCCTTATGACTATCACATGCATTCTTGAATTCCACCACTGTTTTTGACTTCACCATCTCCTCAAGAAGGCTGTTCCATGCATCTACAACCCTCTCTCTGAAAAAATACTTCCTCACATTACCTCTGAGCTGTCCCCCCTCTATCTTCAAATTGTGCCCCCTTGTTCTTGCACACCTCTTTTTCTGAAAGCTGCTACCCTCTTGGACTTTGTTGATTCCCTTGAGGTACTTGAAAGTTTCTATCATTTAATTGTTTAACCAGATATAGCACACTAAGCTGAAAGCTTTTTTAAAGGAGTGACCTAGGAGCACAAGTGACTTGCTCAGGGTCACACAGTATGCAAGTGGAAGCTGTGGGATTCAAACCCAGGTCTGGTCTGCTGGATGTCACCAGATTTGCAGCTCAGAGCCTTAGACCACTGCGCTATTCTGCCTTGTCCTCTCCCTTCTTTTCTTCGAGGGTATACATATTAAACTCCTTAAGTCTCTTCATATGTCTTCTGGTGCAGACCCTGTACCATTTTAGTTGCCCTCCTCTGGACTGCCTCCATCCTGTCTATATCTTTGTGAAGATTGGGTCTCCAGAACTGCACACAGTACTCCAGATGGTGTCTCACCAGATGTCTGTACAGAGGGATAACAACTTCCTGTTTTCTACTGGTCATGCCTCATCCTATGCATCTCAGCATCCCCAGCCCTCTTATTGCCTCTCACATTGCTTGCCCATCTTTAGGTCATCTGATATGACTACCCCAGGTCCCTTTCCATTTTTGTTCTTGTTAGTATCTCACCCCCCATTGTGTACTCTTCCCTTGGGTTTTTCTTTCCCAGGTGCATTACTTTGCACTTCTTAGCATTGAATCTATGCTGCCATACATTTGACCATTCCTCCAACCTTGCCAAATCCCTTCTCATCCTTTCCACCCCACCTTGTGTATCAACTTTGTTGCAAATCTTTGTGTCGTCTGCAAAGAGACATACACACAATGTTCTCCACCTGCAACACTGGCTTGCTCCAGGGTCTAAGAACAAACTATAACTCCATTTAGGAGCTGGAAACTTGGTAAGACATAATATTGTAAAGCAGGGGAGCTACGCTTTCTACAAAAAGTTTCATTTTTTTTCCTTATTGGCATTAAGCAGAGAATTGCAGGATTCCATTAAAAGTGTAGTAATTTTATAACCAGAGGGAGTGAGATACAACTGAATTTGCTTGATTGTTGGGGTTGAGACCCAGGATTTGGAAGGATATTTTTACAACATTTTAAAAGTGTCCTGCTGGCTGAGAAGTTAAGTTTTTATCCCTGGTTTCACTGAAAGATTTTGTGTATTGGAATCAGACATAGCAGTCAGCCTACATTGAAAGGCCTGCTTACATCACAGGTGTCACTAGTCAATCAATTGGCTTAATTCTTAAGATTGTCAGTGCAGGAAGAGTGTAAAGCACAGCTGACTTATTTTGGGGCTGACTGCTTTCAGATCACAAACCACCAGGCTGTTTTGGGGCTGGGGAGGTTTACCTGTGTCTGACTTGGATGTCTGGATTTTTCTCTGTTTGTTTAGCAGGGTATTTTCTCTGTCAAATTGTTGTGTAAGGCATCTTGCTGACAGGAAGGCACTCATCACAGTGCTGGGTCAGAGCTTTTAGCTGATTGTTTTGTGAGGGTACAGTTTAGGCCTAACCCCTTCCGACCCACCCCTGGAAATAGTTCCTTTATACCTAGGGTTCTGACATCATTTCCTCAAGAGTGCAAGGTGCATATCACTGTAATATCCTCTCTAGCACACTGCACTGACAATATAAGCATACACATTGTATAATATATATATTTCTATATAACAAACCAATCACACACACACACATAAAGAAGATAAACATGTGGGAAGCAGTGCAATGTAATGGCTGTGGGGCAGCAGTCTTCCGGGAGTCTTTCTGGAGGCTGAGATGCTGCCCTATTTGCAGACAACTCTCTGCCCAGAGGGAGAAAGTTGCCCGTCTTAAGGCCACACTGGACAGTAGTAAGGGAACCTTCCCCCAGGCCACACTGGATGGTAGGAAGGGAACCTCCCCCATCCAAGGAGCACCAGAGCCACCACCACTACCTCAGAGGTTACGAAGAAAACACAGCAGCTGGACCACAGTGGGCTCAGGGAGGGTGAGGATGGTGGAAAAGAGGCACACCCAGTCAGTTGTTCCACTCCACAATTCATACAACATTCTGGGGGAGCAAAGCTCCCCTATGGATGCACCCGCAGAGGAGACTAAGGAGGCTGAGGACAGCTGTCACAAGGGAGATCCACAGGAAGGAGACAGAGGACACCACAAGGAAAGGAAGCAGCTCCTGGTGGGGACTCAATTATTAGGGGATAGAACTGGGGAGCAGGGAAAACTGAAGTAAGGTGCCTGCCTGGTGCCATGGCTTGAGGGACAGGAAGCGATCCTCAGGATCAGAGAACAGCTGCACGGGAGTCTGAGCTGGATGTCATTGTCCACCTAGGGACAAATGACTTGGCTCATCATGAGATTAGAGCAGTGCAGAAGGACTTTGTAGAATTGTGGAGGGCCTAAGACAAGTAGCACACACAGTATCCTTCTCAGAGGTGCTGCCTGTCAATGGCATGAGTGAGGCGAGGTACTTTGCACCATGCAGTTTAATGAATGGTTGAAAAAATGGTGGAGCACAGGATTTGGCTTCATTGGAGACTGGGGTTCCACCTGGAGGGACACCAGCCTATACTGGCAGGATGGTCTGCATCTGTCCAGGAAGGAACAAGTCTTTGAGCAATCAGTTTAAATGCTTCATTGGCAAGCTTTTAAACTAGTCAAGGGGAGGCACTGATAAGCAGCAGGAAAATCCCAGCCTCTCCCTACAAAACAGGGTACTAAATGAGAAAAAGACCAAGGTAGAAAGGTCAGTGGGGGATGCTGCAACAGAAGGTAAAGCCATCAAAAAATGGAGAGCAATGAGTACCAATGCCTGTAGTCTGAGTAACAAGCTTCCTGAATTAGTGGCCTTGATGGAGGAGGAACATCTGGATATCGTGGCAGTCACAGAAACATGGTACATACAAAACCATGACTGGGATGTAAACATACCAGGAAACACTATCTACAGGAGGGACACGGAGGGTAAAGAGGAGGAGGAGTAGCTCTTACATAAGGGAAAGAATCAAAAGCAACAGAACAAAAGGGTAAACAGGGAGGAGAAGAAGCACTGTGGGTAAATTTGGAGACGGCAATGGCACCACAATCCGCAACGGGGTTGTATACAGACCCCCTTCTCAGGGGGAGGAAATGGACAAGGAAATTATAGAAAGTATACTTAGAATGGCAGAAAAAGGGGAGATATTGCTGATGGGTGATCTGAATATGCCAGATGTTAACTGGAGTGCAGTTGCAGCAGCCACTTCTAAGAGTGGGGTTATTCTAGATGCCCTACAGGGGGCATGCCTTAGACAACTAGTATTGGAGCCCACTCAAGAGGGAGCAATCTTAGACCTGGTTCTCTCAAATGGAGATGAAGAGAGGATCACAGATGTAGAAGTGGGTAGCCATCTGGGAACTAGCGACCATCGAACAGTATGGTTCACAATAAACACAGCAATAGAGTAAAGCCATACAAAGACTATGGTACTGGATTTTAGGAGGGCCGACTTTGTCAAAATGGGTGAGTGCCTAAGGAATGCACTAGCAAATCGGCAGGAAGGAGGGGTGGAAGAACAATGGGGAATAATAAAAACTGCCATCACAGAGGTAACAAGCCTTTGTGTAAAGCAAATAAACAAAACCAAATGAGGTAAGAAACCACTATGGTTCTCAAAGGAAGTGGCAGTGAAGGTTCAAGAGAAAAGAAAGCATTCTGGAAGTACAAGGAATCACAGAAGGAACAGGACAGAGAACTGTATCAGTTAAAGCAAAAGGAAGCTGGGAAGGCAGTCAGAACAGCAAAGGCCCAAACCGAGGAAAAGATAGCCAACTCAGTTAAGAAGGGGGATAAAACCTTTTACAGGTACATCAGGGAGCGAAGGAAGACCAAGAGAGGGATAGTGAGGCTTAATAAAGGGGAGGGAGGGTGGTCAGAGGGTGACTGTGAAAAGGCAGAGAAACTAAACAAATATTTTTGCTCAGTATTTACAAAGGAATAGGGGGAGGTACCAAAAACAAACAGGAGAAACACTCTGGATACAGAAGTTGATACCAGTCCATTTACAGAAAAAAGGGTTCTGAAAGAACTATTAAAACTGAAGGTGGACAAAGCAATGAGGCCTGATGGGATTCATCCCAGAATTCTAAAAGAACTAAGGGTAGAACTAGTGGCACCACTAACTACCCTCTTTAACAAATCATGAGAGGATGGGGTGGTACCCTAGGACTGGAGGAGGGCAGATGTGATTCCCCTTCACAAAAGTGGGAGCAAGGCAGAAGCAGGAATCTACAGACCTGTTAGTTTAACCTCAGTGGTAGGGAAAATGATGGAATCACTTCTGAAGGAAAGAATTGTTGAGTATCTAGAGGCCAGAGGGGCACAGGACCCAAGGCAGCATGGATTCACAGTGGGAAGGTCATGCCAGACAAATCTGATAGATTTCTTTGACTGGGTGACCAAAGTAGTTGATCAGGGAGGGGCTGTGGACATGGCCTACCTAGACTTTAGCAAGGCATTTGACACAGTCCCACACAAAAGATTAATATACAAGTTAGCCAGCCTTGGAGTGGGTCCCAAGATGACAGCCTGGGTAAAGAATTGGCTGGAGAATAGGACACAGAGTAATAGTAAATGGAGTCCACTCTGAAAAAAGGGGGGTTATTAGTGGGGTACTGCAGGGTTCAGTATTAGGACCGGTCCTCTTCAATGTCTTTATAAGTGACATTGCAGAGGGACTGGAAGGAAAAGTATGTCTCTTTGCAGATGACACAAAGATCTGCAACAGAGTTGATGCACAAGGTGAAGTGGAAAGGATGAGAAGGGACTTGGCAAGGTTAGAGGAATGGTCAAATGTATGGCAGCTTAGATTCAATGCTAAGAAGTGCAAGGTAATGCACCTGGGAAACAAAATGCAGGAAGAGTACACAATGGGGGGTGAGATACTAACTACAACAAAAATGGAAAGGGACCTGGGGTAGTCATATCAGATGACCTAAAGGTGGGCAAGCAATGTGAGAGGGCAGCAAGGAGGGTGGGGGATACTGGGATGCATAGGAGAGACATCACCAGTAGAAAACAGGAAGTTATTATCCTCTGTACAGACAGCTGGTGAGACCCCATCTGAGTACTCTGTGCAGTTCTGGAGACCCAATCTCCGCAAAGACATAGACAGGATGGAAGCTGTCCAGAGGAGGGCAACTAAAATGGTGCAGGGTCTGCACCGAAGATATGAAGAGAGACTTAAGGAGCTTAATATGTATAGCCTCGAGGAAAGGAGGAGAGGGGACATGATAGAAACTTTCAAGTACCTCAAGGAATCAACAAAGTCCAAGAGGGTAGCATCTTTCAAGAAAAGAGGTGTACAAGAAAAAAGGGGCACAATTTGAAGATAGAAGGGGGGCTCAGAGGTAATTTAAGGAGTATTTTTCACAGAGGGTTGTGGATGTATGGAATGGCCTTCCAGAGGAGGTTGTGGAGTCAAAAACAGTGGTGGAATTCAAGCATGCATGGGACAGTCATAAGGCAATTCTAGGGAGTGGGGGTAGGAAGAAGTAGGCTGCTGGTTAACTAGGATCTGCAGCTTATCCATCAGGTAGGGAAATGGGCAGACTGGGTGGGCCAAGCAGTCCTTATCTGCCGTCAAATTCTATTTTTCTATGCTTCTGTGTCTACTGAGCTGCAGTTGCAGTGTGCACTTCCCGGTTGCTATACTCAGTGCTGTCTTTTTGTCCTGCACTCACAGCCCAGTTTGCCCAGCTTCCTCAGCATGCTATATTCAGCAGGATTAGCACCAGGCTATTCCTTTTCAATATGGCAGACTATTTGGTCCAGGCAATGTCTGCATGCCGGGCAGTGCTGATTTAGCCCCATGGCAAAGCATTGAATATCTGGGCCAATGTGTCCACTCTAGAAGAATGCCTCGAGCGTGGCCTTGCAACAAGAGGTCTCAGGATCTCAATAGCTCCCTAGAGTGGAATTGATGAATTTAGAATTAAAGAAGATTGGATAATGGCTGCCTGTGAATGTGCCAAAACATTTATACAGCTGCTAATCAGAAACGACAGTCTGAAACTAGTAGATCTACTGAAGGAACTGAAAGAAGCAAAAACTAAGGTACTAAGCTTTAAAGGGCACTCACAGTTCTTGGAACTAGATTCTAAACTTAAAGCAAAATTAAACAAATTTGAAAATGAGATCATAGAGAAGAAAACTAAAACACTTGTAGGAGACCAGAATGACTACGAGCGAGGAGACATTATTAAATGGGCAAAAAGTTGCTCCACTAGTAGAGAAAGATCGAGGGTGTGTTTGAGCAGGCAGCAAAACCTGGGACAGCCAGGGCAATAAGAAAGGGGGCAGTGAATCCAAAAAGGGCTCTAAGCCTTTTTTAGACAAGGACCAGAGAACAGCATCAAACTGAAACAAGCATTTGTTAATGCCGAATGTCGGTTGCTTTATGTGCTGTTTAAGTATGTGGAAGTGAAAGTACCATGCCTAAGAACTGTCATGTGCCCCCCCGAGACATCCACTGTGTCTTTCTGTTCAGTAGTCACAGAAGAGGGGGAAGGAGAAGAGGCAAAGCAGTACAGCAGTTGCGAAGGCATGAAGAGGTGGACATTAGTCCATTCACAGGCAGAAGAATCCTGCAGAAGGTGAGTAAATTGAAGGTGGACAACGTGATGGGACCAGATAGCATACACCCAAGGATATTAAAAGAACTGTGAAGGGAAATAGCAGTACCTTTGGCAACCATGTTCACTGAGTCATTCAACACAGGGGTGGTACCAGAGAATTGGAGGAGGGCACATGTGGTCCCTCTATACAAATCCAGCAGTAGGGAGGAGTTGGGGAACTATAGGCTGGTCAGCCTCACTTCAGTAGTGGGGACATTGGATAAAGAAAGGATAGTGGGGCATCTAGAAGCCATCGGAGCACAGGACCATAGACAACATGGATTCACAGTGGGGAGGTCATGTCAGACAAATCTGGTTGATCTCTTTGACTGGGTGACAAATGAAGTAAATCAAGGTGGGCCAGTGGACGCCACTTACCTTGATGTAAGCAAAGGCTTTGACACCGTCCCACATAGGAGGCTGATAAAGTAGCTGAGCAGACTGAGCATATGAGAAAGGGTGGTAAACTGGGTTAAAAACTGGGTAACAGACAGGAGGCAGAGAGTGGTGGTAAATGGTGCGCAGTCTAGGAGAGAGGGGGTTTACATAAACAATCTCCCTCATTACATGAACTCTACTTATAGTAGGCTTTATGCAGGTGATACTGCCTTGGTCTCTGATGGAGTAGATCTGAGAGAAGTGGAAGCAAGCCTGCAGACAGACTTTAATGTTCTGCAGGCTTGGTTCCACCTCGGCATCGTTTTAAATATAAAGAAGACCCAAACAATGTTACTAGGCTCAAATACAAGTAAAATGGTCTACAAAATGATAAACTACACATAAAACTGTAAATAGAAATTGTTTGACGAGGTATGGGCCTACAAGTACCTAGGGGTGCTTATAGACCATAAATTATCTTTGAACAACACCTAAATATGGTAAAAAAAAGTTCATTCTAAGATAGGTGCGCTCTAGAAGAATAGTAAACTGTCTGGGTATTAAAGACAGACAGGTTCTAGCAAACCAGTTAATCATTCCACTGATTGACTATGGAAGTCATGTATACTCAGGTGCTAATAAAACAATGTTACATCGCTGGCATCCGAGTGCAGTATTTGGGTGTGCTGTAGTGTTGGGGTGTGCCATCTTTCGGATGAGACGTTAAAAACCGAGGTCCCTTCTACCCATCCTGGTGTTGTCCTGGTGGGTGTCCAGGTGGAAGTAAAAGAACCCAGGGCACTCTTTGCAAAGAGCAGGGAACATTCCCAGTGTCCTGGCCAACATTCCCCTTCCCATAAACTGGTTCATGCAATTATCCAGGCTGTGTGTGGGTGATGATGTATGATATGGCCGCCACCACACATTCAGTCACTTCACTACCAGTCTAGCATTGCTTGTAAAGCGCTTTGGATGTATGAAAAGCGCTATATAAATACTGATTATTCTTCTCCTTCTTACATAAGCTCGACATATATTACAATAGGTTAGCAAGGTTTGTATTAAGGTGTAAAATTGATACTCATCATTGTCATATGTGTACTAAGCTAAACTGGGTCTCTTTAGAGATTAGGAGAAAACCAAATTTGGACAAACTTGGTCTATAAAATTTATAAGTCCAGTCACCCCACTGGTCTCGTGGAAAGACTTATTAGTCCTACTCATCAGTTTAATTTACATAAAAAGTGGAGCCAGAGACTGATAGTTCCCAAACATAACAAATTTGTGTCTGATATTCCAGGATAGAGCTGCTACTACTTGAAATGAACTTCCATTGCTGTCGAGAACTCAAGATTTGTCAATAGCTAAATTTAATTATGTTATGAAGCAAGAATTATGTTTTAGATGTGTATGTAACAGATGATCAGTATTGCCTGAAGTTGACTGAAGTGCTATGACACAAATCGTTGTTTTGTATTGTGTAATTTATTGTACTGTTTCATGTATAGCTTTTATTGCTTGTATATTTTTTATTGTAATTTTGTATTGACATCTAAACAGATGCACCTTGTAAAGAGGGTTATTGTAACCCTAATGGTGTTTGAAACTGTCTTCATATCCTGTATAAATAAAAATGTTACTACTACTAGGGGGTGACCAGTGGGTGCAGCAGGGATTGGTCCTGGGGCCAGTCCAGTTCAATGTTTTACATTGTGGCATTGCAGAAGGGCTGAAGGGAAAGGTCTGCCTGTTTGCAGATGACACCAAGATATGTAACACAGTGGATATCCCAGAGGGGTGGAGAAAATTAGGAGGCACCTGGGGAAGCTTGAGAAATGGTCTGAGGATTGGCAACTGATGTATGATTCAAAAAAGTGCAAAATTATGCACCTGGGACACATAAACCCTAGGAAAAGGTACAGGATGGGGGAGGAGGGAGATGCTGACAGTCACAAAGAAGGAAAGGGACCTGGGGGTTCTTATTTCAGATGACCTGAAAATGTCAAACTGGTAAGGCAGCTGGGAGGGCCAGTGACATGCTGGGGTGCATAGGCAGGGGTATCACCAGCATAAGGAGGGAGGTAGTGATGCCATTATATAAAACTATGGTCAGGCTTCACATGGAGTACTGTGTGCAGATCTGGAGGTCACACTTTCATAAGGATATTAACAGGCTGGAAATGGTACACAGAAGGATGAATGAGATGGTACATAGCTTGCAACACAAGACTTATGAGAAGAAATTAAGGGACCTCAATATGTACTCACTGGAAGAGAGGAGGGAAAGAGGGGATATGAGAGAAACATTGAAGTACCTCAAGGGTACAAATATAACTACTGAGAAGCAGGAGACAGCTGCTATAGACATATGTGCCTGCTTGTGTGTGATATTCTTTTGTTCTTATAAGTCTGTAATCTCCAGTATTTTAGTAACCACAAGACCACACTGCCTTTTTTAGGCAATTTTATGCTGGTTGATGCCTGGTGTCAGATGGCAGACAGAGGGCTCACCAGATTGTGTTGCCATTTGAAAAACTTCATAGAGTGTTCTTGTACTAGTAAGCAATTTGGAAAGCTGGTGAAGATCTTCATTTTTATTATGATTTTATCTCATGTCTGTCCCCTTTGGTTCCCCCCGTTCCCACACCCCAACAGTCATCAGTGGCCACAGCTGCAGCCTTCTTCTTGTCAAGATGGTGGGTGAGAAACATAAAAACATAGAATTTGAGGGCAGATAAGGACCGCTTGGCTCACCTCATCTGCCCATTTACCTACCTGATGGATAAGCTGCAGATTCTAGTTAAACAGCTTATTTCCTCCTACCCCCCCAGTAGAATTGCCTTATGTCTGTCTGTGAGCAGCTGCCATCACAGTCTGTAAAGTCTGATGTCTTTCAGTGCCACTTATTGGTCATCTTTCAACACAGGTGAGGCGCTGCCAACCCAAAACTAACTCAGGACAAGCAGGTTTCAAATTGGGAAGAAATGGAGTGAGCAAGAATCAAGTACTCATTCAGATGCGGTGTCGATTTTAAGATCAGCAACCTGGTGGGATAGTAAACAGAACCCCAGCTCTCTAAGCAGCCTTATGAAGAGTAAAGGCTTTGAAGCACTGGAGTTCAGTTTATTGTACTGTAAGTGGGCTGCAACTAATTTGGTAATTTACTGTACCTTGCATCTGGATGTATGGTAGGCCCAACTTACACACTGCACCTGAATTAATACATGATGCCATGGAAACATAGAACTTGTCAGCAGAAAAGGACCACTCAGCCCACCCAGTCTGCCCAAGTGTTCTGTACCTACTTGTGACTCCTGCCTGTATAAGTTACTGCATGTCTTATTCTGCCTGTGTCCATCAGGACCTCCTTGTGAAAGAGCTTGCTTAATGGATTTTTCCTGCAATGAACTTGAACCTACTCCACTTCCATAGCCCTATTGATCTCCATTGACCCCCTCCTTCCCCTTTTTCTAATATACCCCGATGTTTATCCCATGCATGCTTCATGCCCCCTACCATTTTTGTTTCCACCACTTCTCCTGGCAGTCTGTTCAAGGAGTCTATCATTCTTTCAGTAAAAATGGTTTGGGTGCTCATCATTTGAAGGAAGCTCCCTAACTGTACCCTCTTTACCCCTGAGGTACTTTGTAGGTCTTGATCATGTCACCTCTCACCCGCCACTCTTCCAGAATGTACATGTTAAGATTCTTCAGCGTTTCCTTGTAGAAATTCCTTTTAAAAATTCTGAACCATTTTTTTAATTTATTTATTTAGTTAGTTGTTTTTTAACCAGGTATAGCACACTAAGCTGAAAGCTTTTTTACAGGAGCGACCTGGGAGCACAAGGAGGTTAAGTGACTTGCTCAGGGTCACACAGTATGCAAGTGGAAGCTGTGGGATTGAAACCCAGGTCTGGTCTGCCGGATGTCACCAGATTTGCAGCTCAGAGCCTTAGACCGCTGCACTATACTGCCTGCCTTTTAGTTAGACTCCTGTGGAAAACCTCCACCTTATGTCCTTTCTGAAGTGTGGACTGTAAAACTGGATACAGTACTCCAGCTGGGGGTATACCAGGGAGTGATACAATGGCAGTACAACATCCCTCCTCCTCCTACTGGAGATGTCACTCCTTATGCACCCCAGAATCCAATTTGCCCTGCCCATAGCCTTGTCACACTGTACTGCCATCTTGAGGTCCTCTGAGCCTTAGACCGCTGCACTATACTGCCTGCCTTTTAGTTAGACTCCTTATATCATATCCAGGGATAATAATACACAGTTAAGCACAAGATTGTAGCAGAGAGACTTTAACTAACTGTTTAGCTTCTCACTATAAGAGATACAATTTAACCCATGTTTGAGATAATTAACACATAGTTCAGCACAACACTATCGCAGAGATATTTTAACACATAGTTTAGTACCACACTGTCATGGAGATATATTTTCAAAGAGCTAATTAATATAATAGATAAATATTACAACACCACATTATATTATATTATATTATATTATATTATATTATATTATATTATATTATATTATATTATATTATTTTGTATCATATCATATCATATTGTATTATCTTATATTATACTATATCGTATCATAATATATTATATTGTATTACAATAATCACCTCTCTGTAACAGGTGTAATTTCATGCAGTGAATCACACGACTGTAAAAGAGGGCATCTAACTCATTGTTTAAAAACTCTCTACAATAGAGACAAAACACTTTCACAGAGAAAAACCAACACATAGTTAATTGCTTTAATATTTATAATAATATAACAGCTCAGCATCAAATTATATTATATTATATTATATGACATGATATGATATATTATATTATTTTATGTCCTTTCTGAAGTGTGGACTGTAAAACTGGATACAGTACTCCAGCTGGGGGTATACCAGGGAGTGATACAATGGCAGTACAACATCCCTCCTCCTCCTACTGGAGATGTCACTCCTTATGCACCCCAGAATCCAATTTGCCCTGCCCATAGCCTTGTCACACTATACTGCCATCTTGAGGTCCTCTGATGTAATAACCTCAAGGACCCTTTCATGTCTAGTAAGTATCAGTACCTCCCCTCATCCTATACCAAGCATCAGGGTTCTTATTTCCTAGGTACATGATTTTACAGTTGTTGGCATTGAACCCCAAATAAGTAAGAAAATGGAATTGATTTGACTGAATTGCAGGCTTTTAAGCAACTTTTTGGGGGGTGTGTGTGTGTGTGTGTGTCTGTGTGTGTGTGTATGCGTGAGAAATGTAGAAACATAGAAACATAGAATTTGACGGCAGATAAGGACTGCTTGGCCCACCCAGTCTGCCCATTTCCCTACCTACTGGAAAGCTGCAGATCCTAGTTATCCAGTAGCCTACTTCTTCCTACTTATGACTGTCACTTGCATGTTTGAATTCCACCACTGTTTTTGACTCCACAACCTCCTCTGGAAGGCTGTTCCATGCATTCACAGCCCTCTCTGTGAAAAAATACTTCCTTAAATTACCTCTGAGCTGCCCCCCTCTATCTTCAAATTGTGCCCACTTGTTCTTGCACACCTATTTTTTTGAAAGATGCTACCCTCTTGGACTTTGTTGATTCCCTTGAGGTACTTAAAAGTTTCTATCATGTCCCCCCTCTCCCACCTTTCCTCGAGGCTATACATATTAAGCGCCTTAAGTCTGTCTTCATATGTCTTCCGTTGCAGACCCTGCACCATTTTAGTTGCCCTCCTCTGGACAGCTTCCATCCTGTCTATGTTTTTGCAGAGATTGGGTTTCCAGAACTGCACGCAGTACTCCAGATGGGGTATCACCAGCTGTCTGTACAGAGGGATAACAACTTCCTGTTTTCTACTGGTGATGCCTCTCCATATGCATCCCAGTACCCCCCAGCCCTCCTTGCTGCCCCCTCACATTGCTTGCCCACCTTTAGGTAATCTGATATGACTACCCCCAGGTCCCTTTCCATTTTTGTTGTTGTTAGTATCTCACCCACCATTGTGTACTCTTTCCTGGTTTTTGTTTCCCAGTTGCATTACCTTGCACTTCTTAGCACTGAATCTAAACTGCCATACATTTGACCATTCCTCAAACCTTGCCAAGTCCCTTCTCATCCATCCACCCCACCTTGTGCATCAACTCTGTTGCAGATCTTTGTGTCATCTGCAAAGAGACATACTTTTCCTTCCAGTCCCTCTGCAATGTCACTTATAAAGACATTGAAGAGGACCGGTCCTAATACTGAACCCTGCGGTACCCCACTAGTAACCCCCCTTTCTTCAGAGTGGACTCCATTTACTATTACTCTCTGTGTCCTATTCTCCAGCCAATTCTTTACCCAGGCTGTCATCTTGGGACCCACTCCCAGGCTGGCTAACTTGTGTATTAATCTTTTGTGGGACTGTGTCAAATGCCTTCTAAAGTCTAGGTAGGCCATGTCCACAGCCCCGCCCCTGATTTACTACTTTGGTCACCCAGTCAAAGAAATCTATCAGATTTGTCTGGCATGACCTTCCGCTGTGAATCCATGATGCCTTGGGTCCTGTGCCCCTCTGGCCTCTAGATACTTGACAATTCTTTCCTTCAGAAGTGATTCCATCATTTTCCCTATCACTGAGGTTAAACTAACAGGTCAGTAGTTTCCTGCTTCTGCCTTGCTCCCACTTTTGTGAAGGTGAATCACATCTGCCCTCCTCCAGTCCTCGGGTACCACCCCATCCTCTCATGATTTGTTAAAGAGGGTAGTCAGTGGTGTCTCTAGTTCTACCCTTAGTTCTCTTAGAATTCTGGGATGAATCCCATCAGGCCCCATTGCTTTGTCCACCTTCAGTTTTAAGAGTTCTTTCAAAACCCTTTCTTCTGTAAATGGGCTGGTATCAACTTCTGTATCCAGAGTGTGTCTACTGTTTGTTTTAGGTACCTCTCACTCTTCATTTGTAAATACTAAGCAAAAATATTTGTTTAGTATCTGTGCCTTTTCACAGTCACCCTCTGCCCACCCTCCCTCCCCTTATTAAGCCTCACTATCCCTGTCTTGGTCTTCCTTCGCTCCCTGATGTACCTATAAAAGATTTTATCCCCCTTCTTAACTGAGTTGGCTATCTTTTCCTCAGTTTGGGCCTTTGCTGTTCTGACTGCCTTCCCAGCTTCTTTTTGCTTTAACTGATATAGTTCTCTGTCCTGCTCCTTCTGTGATTCCTTGTACTTCCTGAATGCTTTCTTTTTCTCTTGAACTTTCACTGCCACTTCCTTTGAGAACCATAGTGGTTTCTTACATTGTTTTGTTTTGTTTATTTGCTTCACACAAAGGCTTGTTACCACTGTGATGGCAGTTTTTATTATTCCCCATTGTTCTTGCACCCCTCCTTCTTTCCCATTTGCTAGTGCATTCCTTAGGCACTCACCTATTTTGGCAAAGTCAGCCCTCCTAAAGTCCAGTACTTTTGCCTTTGTATAGCTTGACTCAATTGCTGTGTTTATTGTAAACCATACTGTTCGATAGTCGCTAGTTCCCAGATGGCTACCCACTTCTACATCTGTGATCCTCTCTCCATCTACATTTGAAAGAACCAGGTCTAAGATTGCTCCCTCTCAAGTGGGCTCCAATTCTAGTTGTCTAAGGCATGCCCCCCTGTAGGGCATCTAGAATAACCCCACTCCTTGAAGTGGCTGCTGCAACTGCACTCCAGTTAACATCTGGCATATTCAGATCACCCATCAGCAATATTTCCCCTTTCTCTGCCATTCTAAGTATACTTTCTATCATTTCCTTGTCCATTTCCTCCCCCTGAGATGGGGGTCTGTATACAACCCCCTGTGCGGATTGTGGTGCCATTGCCTGTCTCCAAATTTACCCACAGTGCTTCTTCTCCTCCCGGTTTACCCTTTTGTTCTGTTTCTTTGATTCCTTCCCTTATATAAAGAGCTACTCCTCCTCCTCTTTTACCCTCCCTGTCCCTCCTGTAGATAGTGTATCCTGGTATGTTTACGTTCCAGTCATGGATTTGTGTGTACCATGTTTCTGTGACTGCCCCAATATCCAGATGTTCCTATTCCATCAAGGCCACTAATTCAGGAAGCTTGTTACCCAGACTATGGGCATTGGTACTCATTGCTCTCCATTTTTTGATGGCTTTACCTTCTGTTGCAGCATCCCCCACTGACCTTTCTACCTTGGTCTTTTTTTCATTTAGTACCCTGTTTTGTAGGGAGAGGCTGGGATTTTCCTGCTGCTTATCAGTGCCTCCCCCCTTGACTAGTTTAAAAGCTTGCCAATGAAGCATTTAAACTGATTGCTCAAAAGACTTGTTCCCTTCCTGGACAGATGCAGACCATCCTGCCAGTATAGGCTGGTATCCCTCCAGGTGGAACCCCAGTCTCCAATGAAGCCAAACCCCTGTGCATCACACCACTTTTTCAACCATTCATTAAACTGCATGGTGCAAAGTACCCTCGTCTCACCCATGCCATTGACAGACAGCAACTCTGAGAAGGATACTGTGTGTGCTACTTATCTTAGGCCCCTCCCCAACTCTACAAAGTCCTCCTGCACTGCTCTAATATCATGATGAGCCAAGTCATTTTTCTCTAGGTGAACAATGATGTCCAGCTCAGACTCTTGGGCAGCTGTTCTTGTGATCCTGAGGATGCGCTTCCTGTCCCTCCAAGCCATGGCACCAGGCAGGCACCTTACTTCAGTTTTCCATGCTCCCCCCAGTTCTATCCCCCTAATAATTGAGTCCCCCACCAGGAGCTGCTTCCTTTCCCTGTGGTGTCCTCTGCCTCCTTCCTGTGGGCCTCCCTTGTGACAGTTGTCCTCAGCCTCCTTAGTCTCCTCTGCTGGTGCATCCATGGGGGAGCTATGCTTCCCCAGAATGGTGTATGGATTGTGGAGTGGAACAACTGACTGGGTGTGCCTCTGTTCTTCCATCCTCACCCTCCCTGAGCCCACTGTGGTCTAACTGCTGTGCTTTCTTCACAACCTCTGAGGTAGTGGTGGTGGCTCTGGTGCTCCCTGGATGGGGGAGGTTCTCTTCCTGCTGTCCAGTGTGGCCTGGGAGAAGGTTCCCTTACTACTGTCCAGTGTGACCTGAAGATGAGCAACTTCTTCCCTCAGGGCAGAGAGTTGTCTGCAAATAGGGCAGCATCTCAGCCTCCAGAAAGACTCCCAGAAGACTGCTGCCCCACAGCCATTACATTGCACTACTCCCCACATGTTTATCTACGTGTGTGTGTGTGTGTTTTTGTGTGTGTGTGTGTGTGTGTAAGAGAGAGACTGGGTTGTTATATAGAAATATATATATATATATATATATATATATATATATATATATATGTGTATATATATATATATATATATATATATATATATATATATATATACAAGTGTATGCTTATATTGTCAGTGCAGTGTGCTAGAGAGGATGACAGTGATATGCACCTTGCACTCTTCAGGAAATGATGTCAGAACCCCAGGTATAAAGGAACTATTTCCAGGGGTGGGTGGGGTGAGAGGTGGGCAGGGGTTGGGCCTAAATTGTGCCCTCATGAAACAATCAGCTAAAAGCTCTGACCCACCACTGCGATGAGTGCCTTCCTGTCAGCAAGATGCCCTACACAACAGTTTTCACAGAGAAAATACCCTGCTACTCAAACAGAGAAACATTCAGACATCCAAGTCAGACACAGGTAAACCTCCCAAGCCCCAAAACAGCCTTGTGGTTTGTGCTCTGAAAGCAGTCAGACCCAAAATAAGTCAGCTGTGCTTTAAACTCTAGAAAACTTCCCTCAGATATAAGCAAGAGAGAGATTTGTTGCAGATATCTAGTCCAATATAGTATATCCCATGCAGCTTCTCAGTTGTTTCAAAGCACACCCTGTTACCCAACTTGGAAGAAGATGGACTTCTGTCTGAAACAGGATCACACCAGTTGTTTATAGTAATTGATCAATGCTGGAATGTTCAAGCCAGAACAATTGGCTGTGATGCAGGTCTCCCTGACTTGTGAAGACAATTTCCCCCACTTCAGGCTATGTCTGGCATCCAATTACAAACTGCAGCCTTTGCTATTTTAAAGTACACAGCCACCACCAGTAAATATTGCAAAATATATTGATACAGACTGTCACAGAATACTAGTAGACAGTCCAGTTAGCCACAAAGAAAAATCAAATATGCAGTTATTTCAACCCTTCTGAAGATGCTCACAAGATAAGCAGTTTTGAAACCCCCCTTCCTGAATTAAAAACTAAAATAATTAAACACAAAGCAATACCAATGTAAGACTGTAAAGTAAGGAAAACTTCCCTCAGATGTAAGCAAGAGATATTTGTTGCAGATATCTAGTCCAATATAATATATCCCATGCAGCTTCTCAGTTGTTTCAAAGCACACCCTGTTACCCAACTTGAAAGAAGATGGACTGTGGGGGGGGGCTCTGCTACTATAGCTATTTGATTTTGATTTGGAATAATGTGCGAACAGACTAACCCTGCTACCCACTCCGTTTGCTATATCAGAGATAAAGAGCCCAAATAACATTGGGCCAAGCATTGAACCCTGTGGCACCCCACTTGTCACTGTTATGGGTGCAGAGAGCTACCCCACCATGACCACCCACTGCACACTCCCCTATAAGCAGTTCTCCATCCTATTAGTCAGACCACCTTACATAGAAACATAGAAACATAGAAACATAGAAACATAGAAACATAGAAGGACGGCAGATAAGGACCGCAAGGCCCATCCAGTCTGCCCATTTCTTTTTCTACCTTATAAATGTACCATCGGCCTTTGCTCTGTCAGTGACCTATCTATTCATAGTCATTTGTATTGCTCCCTTATGCCTATCCCATGCCTGTTTGAAGCCCTGCACTGTATTCATAGCCACCACTTCTTGTGGTGCATTCCATGCATCTACCACCCTTTCTGTGAAAAAGAATTTCACATTCCCCTTAATCGGCCTCCTCTAATCTCATGCTGTGTCCTCTTGTCCTGCTATTTTTCTTATATTTAAACATGTTAGACTCTTTCACCTTGTTTATGCCCTTAAGGTGTTTAAATGTCTCGATCATATCACCTCTCTCCTCCTTTGCTCAAGGTATACATATTGAGCTCCGTTAATCTGTCCTTATATGTCTTCTGATGCAGTCCCTGCACCATTTTGGTTGCCCTTCTCTGGACTGCCTCAATTTGGTTAATGTCCTTGTGAAGGTGTGGCCTCCAATACTGCACGCAGTACTCCAGATGGGGCTCTAACCAATGTCTTGTACAGAGGGATTATTACCTCCTCTTATGACTCTTGTGATACTCTACTAATACACCCTAACACCCCCTAGCCTTACCTACTGCTTTAGAGGTCTGCTTGATGATTTTAGGTCATCAGTGATGATGATGCCCAAGTCTCTTTCTTCCTTTGTGACTGCTAGCAACTCCTCCCAGCCTATAAGTGGCTTCAGGGTTTCTCTTCCCTATGTGCATGATTTTGCACTTCTTTGCATTAAATCCCAGTTGCCACTCTTCTGACCATTCTGCTAGTTTATCCAGATCTCTTCTCATTCTGCCCACCCATCTGGATCATCTACTCTGTTGCAGATCTTGGTGTCATCTGCAAACAGACAAGCCTTACCCTCTAGTCCATCTGCGAGGTCACTAATGAAGATGTTGAATAGGACTGGCCCCAGGACTGATCCCTGAGGTACCCCACTTGTGACTTGCATCTCTTCTGACTGTATACCATTTACCACCACTCTCTGTTTTCTGCCAGTCAACCAGTTTGCCACCCAGTTGACCAACTTCTGACCCACCCCGAGCCTACCTAGCTTATTTATCAATCTTCTATGTGGAACAGTGTCAAAGCTTTGCTGAAGTCAAGGTAGGCGACATCAACTGCTCCCCTTGGTCCACCACTCTGGTTACCCAGTCAAAGAAATCTATGAGATTAGTTTGACAGGACCTTCCTTTGTAAACCCATGCTGTCTTGGATCCTGTGCCCTATGGATTCCAGGTGTTGCACTATCCTTTCCTTAAGGAGTGCCTCCATAATCTTGCCCACTACTGAGGTAAGACTGACCGGTCTGTAGTTCCCGCCTCCTCCTGCTACCACTCTTGTGGAGTGGGATCACATGAGCCTTCTCCAGTCTTCTGGGACCTCTCCTGTGCTCAGAGACTCACTAAACAATTCTGCTAATGGCTCTGCTAGTTCCTCCTTTAGCCCTTAAGTACCCTGGGATGTATGCCATCAGGTCCCATTGCCTTATCCACCCTGAGCTTAGCAAGCTCTTGTAGGACCCTTTCTTTGTGAAGGAGTAGTGCTCACCTCCTCCCCTGTGTCCATGATGCTGAGCTGTGGCCTGCCCTACCTTCTCTTCAGTAAATACTGAGCAAAGTATCTATTTAGGATAGATGCCTTACAGGTCCTCCTCCTCACATGCTCCCTTTTCTCCATTGCTTAGCAATATCTCTGGACTTTCTCCTTTCACTAATGTATCTATAGAAAGTCTTGTCACCTTCTTTACTGTTCGTGCTAGTGTTTCCTCAGTTTGGGACTTTGCCTGCCTTACTGCCTTACCTGCTTCCCTTAGGGCAGTTTGGTATGCCTCCTATCTTCATCCCGCTGTGTTCCCTTATATTTTCTGAAGGCCAGCCTTTTGGCTCTGACCTTTTCTGCTACTATATTTGAGAACCAAAGTGGTTTCCTTCTTCTTTTACACTTCCTTTCTGTCTAACACAATGGGATGTTGCTTCAAGTATTGTATCCTTACGCTTGCCCACTTTGCCTGTACCTCCTCACCTGTGTGTTTCTTTTTGCCAGGGCTAGCTTAACTCTGTTGGCCATCTTATCAAAGTCAGCTCCTCTGAAGTCCCATATTTTTGCCTTGAATGGATGATTTAGATGTAGTAGCCAAATTGAACCATACCATGTGATGGTCACTGGCCCCAGGTGACCTTCTCACCTGGAGATCTGTGATCCCTCTTTGTTAGTCAGTACTAGATCTAGGATAGCCCTGTCTCTTGTGGGTTGCTGTACCAGTTGTTTGAGGCCCTCCCCTGCAGGGAATCCACTATGAGTCTAGTTCTGGCAGATGTTCCTGCTGGTATTGACCAATCTGTATCTGGCATGTTGAAGTTCCCATTATCAGAACCTCCCTTTAGCTGTCATGTTTGTATATCTTCTAACAGTAATGTGTCTATGTCCTCCTCTGGTCTGGGGCCTGTAGACAACCCCAGTTCTTATGGCTGTCCCATTACCTGTTTCAGGGTGACCCACAGTTCTTCTGGCTCCTTATGTGTATTCTGAATTTCTGTAGCTTTGATATTTTCATTAACATACAGGGCCACCCTCCCCCTTTTGCACCTCGGCGTCTTCTGAACAATACATATCCAGGTACTGAAGTCTCCCAAGTGGTTACTGGTAAACCACGTCTCACTAATTGCTACTATGTCCAGTTTAGCCTCTGACATTATTGCCTGCAGGTCTGGGATCTTATTTCCAGGCTGTGAGCATTTGTGTACATGATTTTCCATTGGCCAGATTTTGTGTGTTAGTTGTTGGGTGAAGTTTGGCATTACCCTGTGCATCGTATGGGAGACAAACCTTTTTCTTACCTGGTGATGCAAATGAATGGCAAACACGCTTGAATTCCTGTTTGACCACTAGCTGAGGGGAGGGGTGTTCTTCCCATTCGATTTAGGGGTGCTGCACCCCTCCCCATTTGCTAGTTTAAATATTCTGCAAAGACGTCAAACTTCTGCCCCAATGCACTGACTCCTCTTTAGTCAGATGCAGTCCATCAAATTTAAAGAACTTTCGCCTCCAGAACTGTTGCCAGTTCCCTCACAAATCTGTGTCCTTTTCCTGGCACCAGTCCTGAGCCACGTGTTTAGCCCCTATCTCCCTTCTGACCTTCCGCCCATCTGCTCCCTCTCCCAGACTGGCAGGATCTCAGAGAAGGAGATGCGATCGAAATAGATGATAGTTTGTCACCCAGCCTAGTCAGGTGTTCCTTGGTCTCCACAACTGACCGGCTGGCGAGATCATTAGTCCCTATGTGTACTAGGACATCAATGTTTTCTCCGCTTTGTGAACATTTAGCAATGCGGTCAGTGTCTCTCCATGCTGATGTACTGAGACATCTGACCATCACCCTGGCTGAGATGGTATCAACTCCCGAATCATGGAGTCTCCTATGATCAGAAGTTTTTGGATTTTTCTGCTTGTTTAGTTTTGGTTCCTGATTTGGGTGAGTATTGTTGTGCTAGCTCCTGTGCCGCAGTGTCCTGTCTCTGCAGTGTCTTCTGCCTCTTTATTTGATTTCAGAGATAGAGGCAGATACCTGTTTGTAGTGTTTATATGGTTTTTGGAGGTAATGTGTTGAGAGCAGAGAGTGATGGGGCACCTGATTTGTTCCTCCTACAACCTGCCAACCTCCTGGACCAACTACCCTCGCGGTCGAGGTTTTTCTGTTGGATGCTGGGGAAATGGCGGGTGGTTCTTATAATGTATTTCTCTTCAATATGAAATTTGAGGCATGCAATCTCTGCCCATGCTGCCCGGAGCTGAGACCTAAGATCTCCAAAGGCTCTCAGCATGTAGGACAGTGTCCTAAATCCTGTAAGACTGTCCTTCTGAAAATTGTTCCACAGTACCGCAGTTAATGAAATCCATTCCAAATAAGTTGCTGGGTTTGTAACCTAGTCAGAGTAATTAGAAGGAAAAAAATGCAAGTAATGGTTTAATTGTGCTTTGTTTAACTTGTTATAACAAGTTAAATTACTAGTGCCCTGTAAATGAGATCACTCTTGTGGAGGCCCCACTGATCCGCCCTTCCTGTTCTGCCACAGGAAATGTTACAACTGTGGTACCCTATAAAAGGAGTGTAGTGGGTGGTTGGATGGGGGGGTGGCTGGGCCCTTCCCTGCCAAAAAGAAGAACCACGGACTGAAAGAACAAGGAGGTAAGAGAGAAACAATCAGTCAACAACAAATGCAGTAAACCTGAAAGCTTATCCTAATGTTAGATAAAACTGTAAAACCTGTAAAGCACCACCTGTAATAATTTCAGAGAAGATATACCTGTAAGAAACACTTGTTCCAGAGAAAAATAAAGCAGTCAATAGAAGATATACCTTAAAAGACAATTTGAATCAGAAGATTACAGCAGTAATCTGTTAGCACACACCTGTAGGCACACCTTGTAATAATGCAGAAGAAGGTATACCACCAACAATTTGAATCAGAGAAAATAAAGCAATGAAATGTTAGCAACAAACAGTAGCAATCCCTGTGAGTAAAAAATAAAACACCACCACACAGTAAATCTGCTTAGCCAAACTAAGTCTTAATCCTTCTCCCTTGCTCTGTAAGTTTTTCTACTCTGCCTTCAAGCAGTCTTAGAAGGAAAGAGCTCAGGTGAAGCTAGTGCCTTGGCCAGCAAACCAAGTCTTCTACCTCCAAGATATCAACTAACCTCGACTTTTAACCCTTCTTCTGTTGGAAATTACTGATAGTTTGCCAGCTCCACTCTCACATACACACCTAATCCTTTGGAAGAGCTGTGGAGGAAAGAATTAGCTCCTTCAATGTGAGAAGGAGACTGAAACACCTCTGAGACAACAAACCTTTCAACAAACAAGAATAAAATAAAACCAGTGTCAAACAGTAATTTGCTTAGCCCAATGATAAAAAGTCACAAAATGTAAGCTCCACCTGTAATACAGTAATTTCAGAGAAGATATACCCTGTAAGAAACACTTTGCTCCAGAGAAAATAAAGCAGTAACAGAAGATATACCTGCAAAAGACAATTTGAATCAGAAGATTACAGCAGTAATCTGTTAGCACACACCTGTAGGCACACCTTGTAATAATGCAGAAGAAGGTATACCAGCAACAACAATTTGAATCAGAGAAAAATAAAGCAATGAAATGTTAGCAACAAACAGTAGTAATCCCTGTGAGTAAAAAATAAAACACCACCACACAGTAAATCTGCTTTAGCCAAACTAAGTCTTAATCCTTCCCTTGCTCTGGTAAGTTTTTACCTGCCTTCAAGCAGTCTTAGAAGGAAAGAGCTCAGGTGAAGCTAGTGCCTTGGCCAGCAAACCAAGTCTCTACCTCCAAGATATCAACTAACCTGACTTTTTAACCCTTCTTCTGTTGGAAATTACTGACAGTTTGCTAGCTCCACTCCCACATACACACCTAACCTTTGGAAGAGCTGTGGAGGAAGCAATTAGCTCCTTCCAATGTGAGAAGGAGACTGAAACACCTCTGAGACAACAAACCTTTCAACAAACAAGAATAAAATAAAACCAGTGTCAAACAGTAATTTTGCTTAGCCCAATGATAAAAAGTCACAAAAATGTAAGTCTCACCTGTAATACAGTAATTTCAGAGAAGATATACCCTGTAAGAAACACTTTGCTCCAGAGAAAAATAGCAGTAACAGAAGATATAACTTTGAAAGACAATTTGAATCAGAAGATTACAGCAGTAATCTGTTAGTACACACCTGTAGGCACACCTTTTGTAATAATGCAGAAGAAGGTATACCAGCAAATAACAATTTGAATCAGAGAAAAATAAAGTAATGAAATGTTAGCAACAAACAGTAGCAATCCCTGTGAGTAAAAAATTAAAACACCACCACACAGTAAATCTGCTTAGCCAAACTAAGTCTTAATCCTTCTCCCTTGCTCTGGTAAGTTTTTCTACTCTGCCTTTCAAGCAGTCTTAGAAGGAAAGAGCTCAGGTGAAGCTAGGTGCCTTGGCCAGCAAACCAAGTCTTCTACCTTCCACCCATACCCCTCCTTCTCCTCACTCTTCTCCCCCTTAGCCTGTGTCCCTCCTCACGGTAGTCCACACCCTTTCTCCTCCTTATTCTTACCGGATGGTGGTGCCTTCTGTATTACACTCAGACCACTCTGTCTGCCCCCTTCCAGGGTTACTATGACTCCGCCTTTACCTATATCTAAGGGGGTGAACTTATCAGGCTCCCCTGTCTGGACCTCTTTACCAACCTCAGTCTTTTGGCCCCCCTTCCCCCATTTTTTTAAATCCACCTTAGTCTCTGTTCAATCTAAATTAAACATTCAGTGTATTTATTATATATCAGTGTGTACTTGATGTAATACTGCTTGTGTTGTTAGTTAAACGTCTTTACATCTAAATTCTGGAGCCCTAGTTGACTCTGGTCTAGGAGGAGGAGCTGTAGTTCACCAGGCTACTTCCTGGACTACACCTCAGTGATTTATTTGATTTATTTAATTCTATTTTAATCTGGGGGGAACTGAGCCTATTAAACATCTCTAGAAGGCACAGTAGTGGTTTTTTAACCATTTACAAAGCTTTTGTAATAAAACATAATCGGAGGTGTAGCGACCTGAGATTACACTTTCAGGTCTCTTGGGGCTATTTTAAGCTGCTCCGCAGCGAGCGGGCAAGACATGGCGTTGTGCGCAAAGACACGCGCGTCAGCGCATGTTGTGCATTTGGAGTAAAATATTGTAAGGGCGTACTTACTTGTTTAAAGATCAAGTTTTTCTCTACTTAAACTTGGTAAGCAAGAATTTCAAAAGTTGTGATACATAAAAAAATGGGCAGTGTTATATTAGCTACAGATGGGAGAATAGGTACTATGTGCTTATTATGCAATATGTTTGACTTTGAATTAGAGAAACAAAACACCAAATCCTTTATTTGTAGTAAATGTATTAAGATTCAAGAACTTGAGGACAAAATAAAATTATTTGATGATAGATTAAGAATACTTGAATGTAGTCAAATGGAAATGGCTAAAAGGCTACAAATAACAGAAAATCAAAAGCCAATGGTAAAATCCAGTGATTGCCCAAAACACACAACTATCCATTCTGATATTGTGATAAGAAAGAGACCAAGAAAGGAAAGAAATGGATCTGATTCTGAAGATGATTGGTACACTGTTCAATATAAAAAAAAATCTAAAAGAGGGAGAAAAGCTAACAATTTTCACATACCTATACAGAATAAATTTGAACCATTATTAACAAATATGGATAGAGAGGAGGCTGGGGATGTGGAAACTGTAGTATCATTGTCAAACAATGATTTGGAAAATTTTGCAATACCAGTAAATAGTGACATTAGTCATACACAAGCTAATCTTATTAATTTTATGGAGAATAACTCTACAGAAGTAGAAAATACAGATATAGGGCCTTTGAGTCCTGATCATATAGCACAACCACAAATTTTTGTATTAGATTCCTTGTTTTCAATCTAAATAGAATATGTAACCCCAATAAAGCTAGTCGTGACTTTATCTTGTTTTCACAAGCCCAAATTTATGACATAGGTAGAATGAGTAGACAGATTCTACGAAACTGTAGTGAAAAGATCTTGTAATAATACATGTTGGGGTCAATAATATATGGCATCAGAACATCCAACAGATTAAGGAAGCTTATGTTGGTATGTCAAATATTTTGGCTGAAACAGGAATCCACACAGTGTTTTTTAAGATTCTTCCGGTACCTAGTGCTGACCATTATCTAACGAACAAAATAAAGAATATAAATTGTTGGCTCAGGGTGTGGTGTCTTAAACAAAATATTAAGTGCTTAACTCATTGGGAGCAGCTCCAGTCAAATGGTACTTATTATGCAAAGGAGGGGTTACATTTAAGTAGATTGGGCAAAGAAGTTCTGGGACATGAGTTTAATTTAGCAATAGATGTTTTTTTATGCAATGTTCTGGGGTGTGACTAGATACTGATATAATTATGGATGAACAGAACTTAGCACTGAATTTTGTTAAATCTACACCTTGCATTTTTAATAACTATCAAACATCCAAATTAAATCTACTTCTACTAAATGCTAGGAGTCTGTGTAATAAAATTCATGAACTCCAAATTGTTTTACATAATGAAAATATTGATATTTGTGGTGTGACTGAAACCTGGTTAATGAAGATCAATGGGACAAAATATCTGTGTTTTTAACTCTTTTTAAGAATAATTGTGTATATTCAAGGAGGAGGTGTTGCCTTTATGTCAAAGAAGATATTAAATGTACAGAAGTCATTATGAATAGTAACTTTCACAAGGCTTTTGAAATATTATGGATTAAACTTATAACAAACCATGTCCAGTTACATTAGGGATATGTCATAAGCCACCATCCATGGATTCTGTTAATAATGAAAACTTTGTAATTATTTGAAAATGTCAGTATAAATGTTGATACTTTTTGATGGGTGATTTCAACTATCCAGGCATAAATTGGTCAAATGGAATAGGTTCAAATAAACAGAAAATAAATGTATTGGTACAATTGCTCATTTAGGTTTAGACCACATTGTTAACATCCCAACAAGAGATAATAATATTTTGGATTTAATATTTACTAATGTGAAAGAAGGCATTGACTCCCAGGTACTATGGTCTAATATTAATAGTGACCATTTAATGATTAAATGTCAATTAATTTTTATATTAATAAACCCAATGGTATAACCCAATTTAGAAATTTCAATAAGGCAAATTACATAGCAATTAAAGAATACTTATTGAGATGGAATTGGAAAAAACAATTAATTGGATTACCTGTGGAAGAGATATGGCATAGAATTAAAGATAAAATTGATTTTTGTATTTCAGAGTGGGTATCAATTAGAGTTAAATATATTAGAAACAAAAGGTTTCCACTTTGGTTTTCAAATAAAATAAAAAGGTTAGTATTAGCTAAAAAAAAAGGCTTTTAATAAATATAAGAACAATAAATCTGAATCTAGTTGGTCTAAATTTGTTCTTAAAGCAAAAAAATCAAAATATGCAATTAAAAAAGCAAAAAGAGATTTGGAACTTAATCTAGTTAGTAATCAAGGAGATAAAAGGAAATAAATTCAATTATATTGGTTCCTTAAAATCTTCACCTAACTTAGTTTGACCCATAAAAATCAATGATGAGAGTATAAATAAATAATGGCAAACAAATGTAATCAATATTTTGCTAGTATATTAAAAAAAAAGGATATTTTATTGGATGAGAGTCCTTCTGATTTGGATCCAATAGTTCAATTTACTGTTGCTGAAACTTGTACTATTATTAATTCAGTTAAGTCTTCCACATCTGTTGGACCTGATAATATTCCCTCTATATTTTTAAAAAATGTTTCTTATGAGCTAGCAGGCGTGTAAACTTTTCTATTTAATGAATCATTAGCAAAGGAATTGTTAAGGAATGAGAGATGTTTAATCATCCCTATTCATAAGAACGGTTCAAAGCAGGAGTTAAAAACTATAGACCTATAAGCTTAACGTCGTCGGTATGTAAATTATGAAAACTTATATTAAATAAAATTAATATACAGATTATAGATAAAGGTCAACTGATATATTACAACATCGGTTTTCAACCTGGTAGATCATGTCATACTAACTTAATTAACTTTTTTGAGCCTGTGAGTAATGCATTGGACATTGGTCTTCCAGTGGATGTTATTTATTTAGATTTTGAAAAGGCCTTTGACCCTGTCTCATATAGTATATTATATGAATGTTTATTAGAAATAGGGCTTAATAAATTTATAACTGCTTGGATTATACAATGGCTAACTGATAAAAGACAACGTGTATCACTAAGAGGTTATACTTTTATATGGACTGAAGTTACTAGTGGGGGCCCTCAGGGCCTGTTTTGGGCCCTATATTGTTTAATATTCTTATAGCTAGTATGGGACACTAAAAACGTATATGGTTAACAAAAATATGCTGACGATGCTAAATTAGGTGGGATTGTTAATCTAAAATCCATATCTAATTTCAGGATAACTTGAATTTAATTTCAGATTGGTTACCAATCATAAATTAAACTTTAATATTAATAAATGTAAAGTTATGCATTTTGGCCTTAATAATACATAAACTGATTATTATATTAACAGCCATGTTAAGTGTATTACTCAAAAGGATTTTGCGTGTTACTATTACTAATAACTTAAAATTTACAGAACATTTGAATACTACCGTAAAAAAATGTACTCTAGTATCCAATTGTATATTCAAAAATATAAAAAGCAGAGAACCAGCTATATTACTACGGTTATTTACTAGTATTATAAGATCCAGTTTTGACTATTGCTCATCATTCAGTGCCCCAACATTAATAGGGGATAGATTATCTAGAAAGAAAATTCAAAGAAGATTTACCAAAAATATTAGTGGCATGGATCCTTTGACTTATGAAGAAAGATTAGAACAATTACAACTGTATAGTATGGAATATAGATCATTGCGAGGTGACCTTTGTTTGCTTTATAAGGCAACTAAGGATGAATATGTGTTCAATACATTACATTTGACTTGGAATCCAACATCTGTACATACTCGAATACATAATTTGAAATTAACTGCAACTACAATCAAAACTACAAAGAGAAATAATATTTTTACTCAAAGAATAGTTCTGATATGGAACTCACTTCCAAATTAGGTAGTCCATTGTGATAATTTGGCTCTATTTAAATTGAAACTTGATTCTTATATGAATGATCTAAAATATGTAATCCTCCTGGTTTAGGTGGCGTGATCTATATGATCTTGTCCTTTGATCATGTATTTCACCTATGACCCTAGAAGAGATATACCCCTCTTATCCTGCTTTTTTTTTTAACATATTTTCTTACTGGGTTATGGTCGGCTTGGTCATCCCGACCGACCTCCCCCCAGCCTTGCCCCCGACATCAGGCAGACCTGCTCACCTCCATGGATTACCCCCGTGGTAGGGTGGTGAGGAGCTTCCCAGGTTGACCCACCGGAGCAGGATCTGGTTGAGGAGGCACCATTCAGGGCAGGCTGGGGGGTTGGAAGCTCATGCTACCTGACCGTAGCCCATTTTCCACTTTTCCCCTTTGCAGAGTGTGGGCATGCAGTGATGCTTAGGCCCAGCATGCCAACATCCACCACACTCCACCACCCTTTATTACACCACTGTAGTAGTGCCTGCGGTCATCACCAGGGGCCATTACAGAGCAGTGGGTCCTCAGATCCCACCCCGGGATAGGAGAGCAGTCCTCTGGATGCTCAATCCTATCCCTCCCTTGCCAACCCCTGGTGACCCAGGCTTGCATCCGAACCCAGGTTGCCAGCATAGTGCAAGGTGTGGCATCCAGTGCCTCAACCCTCAGCACCAGTGGCCTGGCAGCAATTCTGCCTTTAATACTCCCATCCCCTTCCTGCTCCAGTGTACCCAGTCCCTGCGTACAAGTCACTATTCCCCCCAGACCCAACCCCAGTTAGTCACTAACCTATAATGTTTCATGTGGCACCAATCCCTCAGCCACTCGAACTCCTCAAGCCTACCCTTCCTTGCCATGCTTGCACATGGTACCGGCAGTACCTCCAAGAATGCCACCGACTTCCCCACCCCCTCACACTGCCAGCCCAGGTACTCAAACCTCCCATCACTACTTCCACAGTGTCCTCCAGCAAGTCATTTGTACCTACATGCAACAGTAAATGAGGTTTCTTCCCTCGCTGTATGCTTGAGCAGTGCCTACTCTGCCCCATCTTTAAGTCAACCTGGGGACAGTTTTTCAACTCAAATATGTGGCTTTTCTTTTGTCCCTTTTCACCCATTTCAGTATAGAATTCTAGATGAGAACCCCTGCCCTTACCCCTTCCTTCTAATGTCCCTTCCACCACCCCAATATTCATTCTTCCTGTCCTCTACTCCTGCCAACTGCACCTCTGTGACTTCTGTATCTGTATCCCCTACTCGCGCCTTCCTCTTTCTCTACCTTATTCTCCCATCCATCTTGAACCCCAGCCTGACTACTTCCTACTGGGCTTCCCATGTCGACCTCCCCTCTTCCTCTGCTGATTTCCAACCCCTCTCCTATCCCCGCTGTTGTCAGTTTAGAGCCCCCATTCTCTTCTACCCCGATAGTGATGCCCCTCTTATCCTTCCCCTTCCCATAGCCTTCTGTCCTTCAGTCACCACCCTCCTTCTTTACTAGCCCCCTTCTACTCTTTTGTCCTTGCTATCTCTTCTCCTACCTGTTGCCATCCCTCTCATGCCCTGTTTGTCCTCCCCCCTCAGTATGTTCCTCTGTCCCATAGCAGAGGTTCAAATCTATTTGTAGTCAATACCTGTACCACATCTCTTCCCCCTATCTGTTTCTCTCTCCTACTTGTTCCCCTCTGTGCCACCCCTGGTCCCTTCCTACCTGCAGCCATCTGCTCTCTCTCTCTCTCTCTTGGTACTCCTCATGATCTTTTCCTCCCCCATCAGGAGGCCCCCTGCCCTTGCCTCAGGCACCCCTCCCTTCTCCTCTCTTTTCTGCTAGTGCCTCTGATACTGGGGTCAGTTTCAGTCCCTAGTTATTCTTCCTCCATCTCCCTTTGCCATCCCTATTCCCCCCCTCAGGGTGCCTACCATACTCAACTGCCCTGCCAATTACACTCCTCCTTAGCCTCCACAGTTCCTCCCTCAAACTAACCACTCATCTACAGACCATACACCACCCCCATCCTCCAAGCCCAGTCCCGGATCATGGCTGAACCTCACCCTGTACACCCCACCACCCTTCCAAAGATGCCCGCCCTACTGACATGTGGCACCTGCCCCATGTTGGCCCCATCTTATGTTACGGCTCTTACTCCCAGGTTCTGTACCCTGCTGCAACTGTTAAACCCTATTTACTCACATTCCCATCCCCACACTAATCCCCCTACAACCGCTTGCCAACCAGGGTAATTCAGTCTCAAATCTCATCCATTAGATACTGTATTACTGTAGCAATCCTAAGGCCTCCTTGTCAGTTTTCACCCCTCAGCTACCACACTTTTTATTCTCAGCTCTAATATAGTTTCACTTAGCCCAGTTAGAATTCCTATTGCACTCCAAGTATTACTCAGCACAGTTAGAGAAATAAACAGAACAAATAAATATGTATTACAGCAATCATAACAGAGCAGCTCAGTACTTAGCTCAGTTAGAGAAATAAACAGAACAACTTAATCTGTATTATTACAGTAATCCTGAAAGTATCCAATCATTGCTTTGTCTCCACTCCAGAGACCCTGCTGTAACATAGGACCACAGAGGACACTGGGTGGGAGGTGGGCAACTCTAAAGTCCTGGCAGAGCTTCACTGAGCTCACTCACCCCCCCCCCACTCGCTCATTCTATTTCTCCCAATGCTGCAGGCTGTTCTTTTGTACTGAGCTCCTGCTTGTGTTGGCGCCTTTATCTGCCACAAAGAAATGCACAACAGTCCTGACATAGCTCCGTTGAGCTTACTCACTCCCCCTCTCTCACTTGCTTGTTCTGTTTCTCTCGCTGCTGCAAGCTGTGCTTTTGTACTGGGCTCCTGCCTGTGTTGGCACATTTTCCTGCCCACAAAGAAGTTCACAACTGTCCCAACAGAGCTCCGCTTGAGGTCGCTCACCCCCCCACTCGCTCATTCTGTTTCTCCTGGCACTGCAGGCTACCCTTTTATACTGGGCTCCTGCCTTCATTGGCGCCTTTTACTGCCCACAAAGAAATCCGCAGCAGTCCCAACAAAGCTCCATTGAGCTCTCTCACTCCCCCTCTCTCACTCACTCATTCCATTTCTCCTGCCGCTGCAGGTTGCCCATTTGTATTGGGACCCTACTTGCATTGATGCCTTTTTCTGGCTACAAAGAAATCCACAGCAGTCCCGACAGAGCTCCACTGAGCTTGCTCACTCCCCCTTCCTCACTCGCTCTCTCATTATGTTTCTCCCGGCACTGCATGCTGCCCTTTTGTACTGGGCTCCAGCCTGCATTGGGGCCTTTTTCTGCCCACAAAGAAATCTGCAGCTGTCCCAACAGAGCTCAGTTGAGCTCGGTCACACCCCCCTCTCACTTGCTCGATCTTAATCTGTCCCCAACACTGATTTCCCACAGCTGCTGTGCTATTCTGTGCCAGAAGTGCAAAAACATATTTTGGCCAGGATGGGAAAAATGACAGTTGTACCATTCATAAGGAGGTGTTAAAAAATGCCAGTGTTGAAAATCTGGGGTGACAATATTACAAATCCGCGAAGTCAAGGGTGCATGGAAACTGCGCAACACACACTTGTAACAGTCCTTGATGGATTATCACTAACTTTGCACATAGACTTTTTGAGAGCCCACCATGATACTGGCACTGTCATTTCATTACTTGGTCCTCAAAGGTGATTCCATGCAGTAATCAAGAAATCACCTTTTGGGACTGAATAATGCCATGACAGTGCTTGAATTCCTGAGGAGGGGTCCCAAAAATCCCATGTTGAAAATTTGGTGCCAAAATTCCAAACAATGCCTGAGATATGCGTCAAAGTTGAAAAAACCCTATTTATGCCATTATACAGCTTACTGGCATTTCTTCAGTTTGCGGTCGGCTTTGAAGAGAGCAGACATGTTCCCGGTCCACTGAAGATCATCGCAGCAGGGCCGGAGTGTGCGGTATGAGGTGAGGGGAGTGGCACAGATGATGGGTGCGGGTTGTGAGGGTCAGGGAGACCAGGACTGTTTTCTTTTTTACAGGTTAACAAAAAATCATCACGGGACAGGTTTTTATTTTAAACACACACACTATGGGCATTTGGCACACTGGGTGGAATCCAGCATGCCAACTGAGTGTTTTTTTGGGGGCAGCTGTAGCTGATGGGGATTAAACCCCATCTCCAAAAAAAGGGGGGCACAAGAGCTGAGGGGATTGGGCACTCGCCTGCAAAATCTACTGTTTTTTTGTGGGGGGAACAATATGCCGATGGGGAATGGGCCCCTGTCAGCAAATCAAACTGGAGGGGGGATATAATGCCAATGGGGAGTGAATTCCCCATCTGCAACATGAACTAGGATGGGAACTGAAGCCTACAGGGAATGGGGCCACCGTCGGCAAACAAACACTGTTGTAAGGGGGCACATGCTGCTGATGGGGATTGGGCACCCCAGTCGGCAAAGAAACAGCGGAGGGACATGATGCCAAAGGATTGGGCACCCACTGGCAGACAACAGAAAACAATGAGGACTGGGTTCCTGTCGGCAAGGGGTCGTGGAATGCAGGGACCGCCTGCAATGACGGGTCACTCCTTTATTGCAGTGGGAATGGCTGACCTGCAATGATGAGGCAGCCCCTGATTGCAGCAGCTAAACTTTCAAGGTTGTGGCATGCTGGCTGAACTAGTGTCAGCAGCAGCGTGCCACCCCATTGGAGAAAGCAGACCAAGCCTCAAAAGGCAGTGAGGGCATTGGCCACAGTGCCATGCCTCCACAACCTACTTCTACAGTAAGCTGCTGCAACATGTTTCTTGCACATGAGCGCAATCAACATAAAAAAAGACGAAAGACAAGGTGCAGCAGTAGAGGTGGGAGAACAAATAGAGGTGGTGGAAAGAGCACGGAGGACAAAGAAGAGAGAAATGAGCAACAAGTAATTCATTTATTGGATCACATCCTGCAGAGTGGGCTGAGTTTCATTCCAACACTGCTAGTAAATGATTCAAATATTTGTAGATCTGCACAAATTCTTTAGGAAAATAAAACTGAGGCTGTTTATTTCTAAGAGGGAAAATCAGGAAGCAAACATGGGTGGAAACCCTAACACAGGAACTGTTCCACAGTGTGAACATCTGGACCATCTGTTACATGCAGTTGACACCACAGATTCCACACCTGCAAATCAAGTGGCCATTTTACCTGATATATCCAAGGATATGTTTGTTGATTTTGACAATGATTGATTGAGTTTGGATGCATTGAACAGAGGTGGCCAACTGCAAGATTTTTCTCCCATATATGGGGGCTGGGACGTGCAATGATGGCCAGGGTCCACCCCACCCATGACATGCTGGCATTGGTGCTGAGGTGCACCCAGCTTCCACCACATGTCCCTAGTGGACCAAACACACTCCCACCCCCCCAAAGAAGGAGAGCAGTCGTGGGATGTTCTATGTTCTATCCTTCTTCCCCAGCCAGCCCTTCCAGTGACCTGGGTCCATTCCCAAACTCGGGTTGCTGGCACCGCAGGTTGGCACTTTGCCCCTGCACCAGTGGGCTGGCCTTTTTGCCCATATGTAAACAACCCAGCTATCTTTCCTTTTGAGAAAACTGTTAGCAAACAAGTTAAAGGTATCTTGAACAGTCAAGCTGACCCCAGACACTACAATTTGAATAGCAAAGAAAGGAAAACTCTGGACTTATTATCAGCTAATGATTCTATAGTAATTAGACCTGCTGATGTGTGTGTGGGGGGGTAATATTGTGATATTGAATACATGTGACTATGAAAAAATGGTACTAGACTTGTTAAACAGTGAATTTAACTATGCTAAATTGAGCTTTGATCCTACAATAGGTTTCAGAAAGGAGCTATTTAATACACTAAGAAAAGCTCTAGATAGGGGTGAGATCACAGAAAAAGAATGTGATTACTTATAACCTGATTGTCCTGTTGTACCAGATTTGTATGCTCTACCTAAAATTCACAAAAATTTGAATAATCCACCAGGAAGACCAATAGTTTCAGGGTGCAATTCCCTGACTCAGAATCTGGGAATGTTTGTGGATTTTTTTCTGCAGTTCTTTTTACATTATCTTACGTCTTGTATTAAAGACAGATCTGGACTGTTAGATAGATTACAGGAACTTAAATGGGAAGAAAATTACACACGGATAGGGATAGATGTTGAGGCCCTCTGTACATCCATAAAACACCAGCAAGGTATCTCATCAGTTAGATTTTGGCTTGAATCAGTAAGATGTGGAAAACATACCAAATGAATTTGTTATAGAACTGATTGAATTCATATTGTCACACAACTGCTTTGAATTTGTTTGACAATTTTTCCAACAGAAATGTGGCAGGCTGCTGGTGCAGTCATGGCATCTAGCTATGCCAACCTGTTCTTAGGTCACTGGGAAGAAGAAACAGTACTTAACAGGGACACTAATCCTTACCACATGCACATAAAGAAATGGTATCGCTTTATTGATGACATCTTGTGCATGTGGGAAGGAGACAAAGATACCTGAATTCATTGAGTGGCTTGGTGAAAATGATTTTAAGATTTACATACACCACTGGTGAGAAGTCAATAGATTTTTAGATTTAACATTGATTGGTGTTGCAGAAAACCACACAATAGAGAGCAAATGTTTCAGGAAGCCTACTGCCACAAAGTCCCTCTTATTAGTCACAAGTACCCACCATCCTAGACTTAAACATTCAATACCATATGGCCAGCTCCTGTGTTCATGCAGAAACTGTAGCACAGAGGAGGGTTTTACAATACAAGCAGATGAACTTATTAAAAGGTTTGAGGCATGAGGATACAATAGTAAATTATTAGTTGAGACCAGGGAAGCAATGGAATCACTGCCAAGAGCAACACTGCTGAAAGAAAAGGACAGAAACAGCACAACATCAACCATGCATCTTTGTGACTGAATACAATCATATTTCAGGCTGCATAGGAAATGCCATATACCAAAATTGTCCTATCCTGCAAGGTGATTCAGAAGTGAGCCCGGTAGTGGGGGGGGGCAAACCACGGGTCAACTTTGGTAGAGCCAGAAATCTGGGGGACAGATTAGTACATGGTAGGATGCAAACACCTCCAGTGAGGGAACACACGTGGTTGTCTAGGGGATCATGTGGCTTCTATAGATGCCTGAGATGCAATATCTGCAAATTTAGTTCCAACTTGAAAACATTTTGCCATCCGCTACAGGACATCAAGACTGTAGAGATTCGAGAACTAATAACATGTGATACTGCATATGTTGTTTATGCTCTTTGGTACAGTTGTAAGTTGCTAAATGTAGGCAAAACAGTGAAACTATTGAACAGAGACTACAAGAACATGTGTGCTCTATTTTACATGGGGAACAAGACACACCAGCTGGGACACATTTTTTTAGAAACATAGCTCTGATCCAGAGTGCCTTACGTTTGTAGGGCTTGGAATGGTACTCTTTATGAAATGGAGGTAATAGATCTAATTTACTATTACAAAAGAAAGTCAGTGGATTTATAAACTTAACAGTATTGAACCCACAGGCATGAATAAGAAATGGATTTTAGTGTTTTGTGTTGCTTATGCTTGTGCAATAAACACATTTGCATCAGGTTTGTTTCACAAGTGGTTGTGGAGGCGCAGTGTTGTGGCAATTGGCAGCAGCTCATTCAGGGCCGGTCTCTGCCTCCACCAATAGAGTAGCATGTTGTCGATTAGGGCCCTTAAAGAGCATGCCACAATGTGTCAAGAAATTCGGCCACGTCACCACGCTATCAGCTGTTTTGGTGCATTACAAGCTACCAAAACAGCTGATTGCAGGGTGTCTCCATTGCGATGACTTCTCCATTGACCTCTGACAATCCCCAGGAAGCCAATGGAAAGCTGCCAACTGCTTTTCAGTGTGCCTTCCTGGTGAAACATTTCAATTAATAAAAAAAATAAAAAAGCCAATGGAGTGCCCAATGCCCCATCGGCATGACCCCTCCCCAGTTCATTTGTCAATGGGGTAGCCCAATCCTCATAAACATAATGCACCCCCCCATGGCTCATGTACCCCCCACAGCACACTGTATTGCTGATGGGGGTGCCCAATCCCCCGTCAGCTCCACTGTCCCCCCCAAACAAAGTTCCATCTGCCACACTGGAGCCCACCTCAGTGTGTCAATAGTCTCCTTGGCCAATGGGGTGCCCAATCCTCCATCAGCTCCACAGCCCCCCCAAAACAAACTGCCTGATGCTATGCTGGGAGCTCACCCCAGTGTGGCAAAATTCCCCGTCATCTTTAAAAAAAAAACCTAGAAGGAAAAAAAAGTCCCTGGTTTATTCTCTTGCCCCTCCCATAACCTGTGTCCATCCTCTGCATACTCCAACTCCCCACACCTCCACCTCACCCCATACTTACCTCCCTAGCTTAGTGCGACGATCTTCGGTGGACTGGAACATGTTCGCACTCTTCAAAGCCACCGCAAACTGAAGAAATTCTGGTGTCGTATAATGGCAAAATGTTTTTTTTCAACTTTGGTGCAATATCTCGGCCATTTTTGGGAATTATTTCACCAAATTTTCAACAGGGGGTACTTGGGACACCACCTCATGAACTCAGTCACTGTCATTTTGTTATTCTGTTCTGAAAGTGATTTTACAGTCACTGTGCAGAACCACCTTTCGGGACCGATTAACAAAACAACAGTGACACTTTTCATGAGGTAGGCCCCCAAAAACCCTATGTTGAAAATTTTAACAATTTCCCCCAAATGACTGTTTTACGAGTGTGCTTTGCCCAGTTCCTACGCACACTCATAAATTCAAGCATTTTTAATATTTGTACTCCAGATTTTCAGCATTGCCATTTTACCACATCTCCTTATGAACAGTACAACTGGCATTTTTCACATCCCACTTGAACTGTGTTTTCGCTCATATAGTGCACAGTGGCATATGGTCAGTGTGCAAAATCAATGTTTGGAACAGATTAAGAGAATCACAGTGACACTGTTCATGAGCAGGGGTCTTAAACTGGCTATGTTGAAAATGTGGTGACAAAAGTCCATAAAATGACTGTTACAAGCGTGCATTGTGCAATTTCCATGCACCCTCATAAGTTCAAGAATTTGTTATCTTTTCAGTCCAGATTTTCAACATTGCCATTTTTCCACACCTCCTAATGAACAGTACAGCTGCCATTTTTCACACCCTGGCTGAAACGTGTTTTCACACTTCCAGTGCAGAATAGCATGGTCGCTGTGAGAAATCAGTGTTCGGGACAGATTAAGAAAATCAGTGACACTGTTCATGAGTGGAAGTCCCAAAATGCCTATGTTGAAAATCTGCTTTAAAAAAATCCCCAAACTAATTACATTATGGGTGTGTGTTGTGCAATTTCTATACACACTTCTGACTTAGCTATTTTTTTTTATACTTTCATTCCAGATTTTCAACGTTGCCATTTTTACACCTCCTCATGAACAGTACAGCTGTAATTTTTCACATCCTGTTCGAAATGTGTTGTCGCACCTGTGGCGCCAAATATCGCAGTCTCAGGCAAAATCACCTTTTGGCTAATGAATTGATCATTTCACTGTTCATGTGGTGATCACAAAAGCCCATGTTGAAAACATGGAGTAGAAATACCAAGAAATGCCCAGGGTGTTAGGGTTTTTGACCATAATGCCCTCCCCTGTAGGGACTGGCAGGCATCAGGGGTGTGACTTGGCACTGTCCACAGTAATGCTCATGCCATTCCACCCCCACCCTGCAGCCAATGGCAGGCATCGAGGTGTGTCTTGGACCCTTTGGCCCCAGAGTTCACCCCATTCTCCTATACTGCACCCATTTCAGTGTATTTCCTTATGGAATGAGGTGAGTGTAAAGCCTGAACACTCCAAAGCACACCCCGACACTTGTTAAGTGTCTGCAAGGTAGGGTGAGGTGACATGGCATGATGGTCATGGGCGATGACCCAAAGGCACACCCCAATGCCTGTCCATCTCTGCAGGGTGGGGGTGGAGTTGGCATCAGTTCAATGCTTCACTGCCATTCCTATACTGCATCTACCTAACTCCTGCACTTCCACTGCTAATGACAGCAAGCAACACTTGGCATTGACAAATGCTTGTTTAATTGAGTGATGAGTGGACACGTTGTTAAAATAAGTACAGGGTGAACTTACAAAGCTCTAATATGTTTTTTTCTACTTTCTCCCAAATAGGTATTCATGACTTTGGCAAAATGGATGAATACTTGATGAATACACTAGCAAACAGCCAAAAAGGAGGGGTGGAAGAACAATGGAAAAAAATTAAAATTGCCATCATAGAGGCAACAAGCCTTTGTGTGAAACAGATAAAGAAAACAATGAGTAAAAAAACACTATGGTTCTCAAAAGAGGTGGCAGAGAAGGTTGAGGAGAAAAAGGCTGCATTCAAAAGGTGTAAGGAATCACAGAAGGAGAACGACAGGGAACTGTATCAGTTAAAGCAGAAAGAAGTGAGGAAGGCAGTCAGAATAGCAAAAGCCCATACCGAGGAAAAAATAGCCAATTCAGTTAGGAAGGGAGATAAAACCTTTTATAGGTACATTAGGGAGTATAGAAAGTTTAAGGGAGAGGGGAGGTGGGCAGAGGGAGACAGTGAAAAGGCAGAGTTACTGAATGAATACTTTTGCTCAGTATTCACAAAAGATGATGATGAGGAGTTACCTAAACCAGACAATAGAAACACTCTGGGTAGGGGGGTTGACACCAGTCCATTTACAGAAGAAAGAGTCCTGAAAGAACTCCTAAAACTCAAGGTGGATAAAGTAATGGGGCCTGACAGGATTCACCCCAGAATCCTCAAAAGAATGAAGGGAGGACCCAGTGACACCACTGACCACACTAACAAATCATGAGAGGATGGGGTGGTACCTGAGGACTGGAGGAGGGCAGATGTGATTCCCCTTCACAAAAGTGGGAGCAAGGCAGAAGCAGGAAACTACAGACCTGTAAGTTTGACCTCAGTGGTAGGGAAAATGATGGAATCACTTCTGAAAGAAAGAATTGTTGAGTACCTAGAGGCCAGCGGGACACTGGACCAAAAGAAGCATGGGTTTAATCAATCAATCATCAATCAAAATTTTATTTATTAAGCACTTTTCAATAAATCAAAGCACTGATACATAAGAGTAAAATAATAATAATAAATAACATAAAACAATAAAATGAGCATAAATTAATCTATCCGAATGCTAGTGTAAATAAGTGGCTTTTCAGAGACCTCTTAAATGATTCCATGGACAGGCGCTCTCTAATCTGGCGAGGTAGAGAATTCCACATGGTCAGGGCCATAAAAGAAAAAGCCCTTGCCCCAGATGATTGAAGACAAACCCTAGGAATCTCTGGCAATCCCTTGCCAGTGGAGTGGAGTGGGCAGAGAGGGCGGTAGGGACAAAGGAGATCTTGCAGGTAGCCCGGGCCCTGACCGTGTAGGGTCTTATAGGTCAGCAATGTGACCTTGAAGGTGATTCTCCACCACACTGGCAGCCAGTGCAGTTTGCACAGCACAGGTATGATATGGCAAGTTCTTGGTAACCCAATCAACAACCTGGCTGCCGTGTTCTGCACCAGCTGCAGGCAATGGAGAGCCACCCCCAGCAAAGCTAGATTTACAGCAGGAAGGTCGTGTCAGATGAATCTAATAAATTTCTTTGACTGGGTGACCAAAGTAATAGACCAGAGAGGGCTGTGGACTTGGCCTACCTAGACTTTAGCAAGGCATTTGACAGTCATGCACAAAAGATTGATAATCAAGTTAGCCAGCCTGGGAGTGGGTCCCAGGGTGGTAGTCTGGGTAGCAAACTGGCTGTACAACAGGACACAGATGGTAATAGTGAATGGAACACATTCCAAAGAAAGGGGGGTCACTAGTGGAATACATCAGGGCTCAGTATTAGGTCCAGTCCTCTTTAATATCTTTATAGGTGACATTGCAGAGGATCTGGAAGGAAAGGTATGCTTTGCAGATGACACAAAGATCTGTAATGGAGTTGATACACAGGGGAGTAGAAAGGATGAGAAGGAACTGGCAAGGTTGAGGAATTGTCGACATACAGTACTGTATGGCAACTTAGATTCAATGCAAAGAAATGCAGTAATGCACCTGGGAAACAAAACCCAGGAGAAGAGTATACAATAGCAGAGGAGGTACTAACAACAACAAAATGGAAAGGGACCTGAGGTAGTCATATCAGATGATCTAAAGGTGGGTAAGCAATGTGAGAGTCTGTAAGGAGAGCCAGGAGGATACTGGGATGCATAGGAAGGGGCATCACAAGTAGAACAAGCATTTGTCAATGCCAAACGTTCACTTGCAGGTATTTGCAGTGGTGTTTGGCACATGTGGTGCTTTACCCTAATGCCCTGTGCGATTGCTGGTATTTGCACAATAAATTTTCAGCATGACCTTTTGTTACCCCCACCTCATAAAAGCATTTGAGACCTCTGCTGATGAACAGTCCCACTGTTATTTTGTTAATCTGTCCTCAGTTGATTTCCCACAGTGACCATAATCGACAGTTCTACATGTGCAAAACACAGTTCGGGCAGGATGTGAAAATGACAGCTGTAGCATTCATAGGGAGGTGTGAAGGGATGGCACTGTTGAACATCTCGAGTGAAAATACCAACAATTTTCGAACTTATGAGCATACATGGAAACTGCGGCGAATGAACGCTCATGACACAGTCATTTTGTGGACTTTTGTCACCAAATTTTCAACATAGGCATTGTGGGACCCTGCTCATGAACAGTGTCACCTGTGATTTTCACAATCTGTCCTGAGTATTGATTTCACTGTGACCACACCATTGTGCGCTGATGCAAAACACATTTCAGCCAGGATGTGAAAATGTCAGCTGTACTGTTCATAAGGAGGTGTGAAAAATGCCAGAATTGGAAAATCTGGAGTGAAAATATTTCAGATTCTGGAAGTTATGAGTGTGTGTGGAAACTGCGCAACGCACGCTCATAACACAGTCATTTTTTGACATTTTTTCACTAAATTTGCAACATAGGATTTTGGGAGCCCACCTCATTAACAGTGACACTATTGTTTAGTTAATCAATCCCAAAAGGTGATTTTGTGCAGTGACCATGAAATCACATTTGGGGACCGAATAACTCACATGACAGTAACTGAATTCATGAGGTGGTGTCCCAAGAACCCCCTGTTGAAAATGTGGTGCCAAAATTTGCAAAAATGCCTGAGATAGCCACCCAAGTCGGAAAAAAAAGTTATGCCATTATACAGCTTACCATCATTTCTTCAGTTTTGTTCCTGCTTTCAAGAGTGCAGACGGTTCCCATTCCACTGAAGATCATTGCGTTAGGCCCGGAGGTAAGTATGGGGCGAGGTGGAGGGGGGTATGCAGAGAGGGTGGTGTGTGGGTTCAGAGGGGCACAAGACACAGCGAGGGACGGTTTTCTGTTTTCACAGGTTTTAAAAACAAAAGATGTTGCAGGACAATTTTCCCATTTACAGGGACAATGGGCATATTGGTGGGCTCCCAGCATGCCACCTGGGTGTTTGTTGGGAGGGCCTGAGACAATGGGGTCTGTACACTCCATCTGCACATACAATGTGTTTGTGGGGAACAACAAGGGAGCAGGGTAGTCGGCAGAGGGAGGAAGTGGGAAGGATTTTATTAGCAGCCAGAGGAAAAGGGTGACGCCAAGCAATACACACTTACTACCACCAAGCACTGCAGTGATGCTTTTCTTTTAACTGAAGACCACTGCAGACAAACTGCAGTCATAGACAGCTCATGCATCCATTAGTGCAGTAGGGCTGCACACATTAAACTGTGGACTGCATTGGACAGGAGGGTCACACACCTTCAAAAAGTCATACAGTCCCAAAACGTTCCTTGCACATGTATGCAAGCAAATGCAAAAATAAACAAGCATTTGTCAGTGCCGAATGTTGCTTGCTTCTATGTGCTGTTTAGGTATTTGGAAGTCATTGGAGTGCAAATATTGAAAATTTGTGAACTTACGAGCATGCGTAGGAACTGCGCAACGCACGCTCATAAAACAGTCATTTTAAGGAATTTTTTCAACAAATTTTCAACATAGCCATTTTAAGACCTCTGCTCATGAACAGTGTCACTGTGATTTTGTTAATGTCTCCCATACATTGAGTTCGCACACCGACTGCGCCATTGTGCACTATATGAGTGGAAACATGTTTTGGGCAGGATGTGAAAAATGACAGCTGTACTGCTCATAAGGAGGTGTAGTAAAATGGCAATGTTAAAAAGATCTGGAGTAAAAATATTGAAAATTCACAAACTTACGAGTGTGCGTAGGAACTGCACAATGCACGCTCGTAAAACAGTTATTTTTAGGAATTTGTTCACCAAATTTTCAACATAGCCATTTTAAGATCTCTGCTCATGAACAGTGACACTGTGATTTTCTTAATGTGTCCCATACACTGAGTTCGCATAATGACTGTGCCATTGTGCGCTACATGGGCGGAAACACATTTTGGGCAAGATGTGAAAAATGACAGCTGCACTGCTCATAAGGAGGTGTGGTAAAATGGCAATGTTGAAAATCTGGAGTGGAAATATTGAAAATTCGCAAACCTATGAGCGTGCGTGGGAACTGTGCAATGCACACTTGTAAAACAGTCATTTTTAGGAATTGTTTCACCAAATTTTCAACATTGCCATTGTAAAACCTCTGCTAATGAACTGCATCACTGTGATTTTCTTACTGTGTCGCATACATTGATTTCACCCACCGACTGCGCCATTGTGCACTACATGGGTGGAAACACGTTTTGGGCAGGATGTGAAAAATGACAGCTGCACTGCTCATAAGGAGGTGTGGTAAAATGGCAATGTTGAAAATCTGGAGTGAAAATATTGAAAATTCGCAAACTTATGAGCATGCATAGGAAATGCACAATGAACACTCATAAAACAGTCATTTTTAGGAATTTTTTCACTAAATTTTCAACACAGCCATTTAAAGACCTCTGCTCATGAACAGTGTCACTGTGATTTTCTTAATGTGTCCCATACATTGAGTTCACACACCGACTCCGCGATCGTGCGCTACATGGGTGGAAACATGTTTTGGGCAGGATGTGAAAAATGACAGCTGTACTGCTCATGAGGAGGTGTGGTAAAGTGGCAATGTTGAAAATCTGGAATGGAAATATTGAAAATTCGCGAACCTACAAGCCTGCGTAGGAACTGCGCAACGCACACTCGTAAAACAGTCATTTTTTGAATTTTTGCACAAAATTTTCAACAAGGGGATTTTGGGAACCCTTCTCATGAATGATGTCACTGTCATGGCATTATTCGGGCCCGAGGGGTGATTTCGCGCAGTGACTGCGAAATCACCCTTCGGGCCTGAATAACGCCATGACAGTGACATCATTCATGAGAAGGGGTCCCAAAAACCCCATGTTGAAAATTTGGTGTAAAATTCCAAAAAATGCCTGAGATATACAATAAAGTTGAAAACCCTATCTAGCACATTATACAGCTTACCAGCATTTCCTCAGTTCGCGGTCGGCTTTGAAGAATGCAGACATGTTCCCGGTCCACCGAAGATCATCGCTTCAAGCTCCTGAGGTAAGTATGGGGTGAGGGGGGTGTGGAGAGGCAGGGTGCACAGTGGGTGGGTGCGGGTTGTGGGGGGCTGGGAGAAGCGCCGTGGGACCAGTTTTATTTTTCAGGTTAAAAAAAAAGATGACGCGGGACATTTGCCATGCCAGGGTGGGCTCCCAGCATGGCACCAAAGCTTTGGGGGAGGCATTTGGGGGGACGTGGAGCCGAAGTGGGATTGGGCACCCCCGTCAGCAGACAACGCGGGACGTTTGCCATGCTGGGGTGGGCTCCCAGCGTGGCACCAAAGCTTTTGGGGGATGTGGAGCCGACGGGGGATTGGGCACCCCCGTCAGCAGAGGATGCAGGACGTTTGCCATGCTGGGGTGGGCTCCCAGCGTGGCACCAAAGCTTTGGGGGGGGCATGAGGCCTACCAGTGCTGTGTATGACAGCTGTGTTTTTCTTTGAAGCGAAGACCACTGCTTTCAAACACAGCTCCCGCACCCATTGGTGCAGGACCACCACGCCTGCTCAATGGAGCAGTGGATTGAACAGGAGAGGCACACCTCCAAAGTGTGCTACTCTCCCAAAACATTTCTTGTGCATGCACGCAAGCGAATGTAAAAAGAAAAGTGGTTATCCCTCTGTACAGACAGTTGGTGAGACCCCATCTGGAGTACTGTGTGCAGTTTTGGAGACTTCATCTATGCAAGGACATAGACAGGATGGCAGCAGTCCAGAGGAGGGCAACTAAAATGGTGCAGGGTCTGCATCAGAAACCATATGAAGAGAGCTTAATATATATACATATATATATATATATATATATATATATATACCCTTTATGAAAGGAGGGATGGGGAAATGATAGAAATGTTCAAATACCTCAGGGGAATCAACAAAGTCCCGGAGGGTAGCATCTTTCAGAAAAAGAGATGTGTAAGAACAAGGGGGCACAATTTAAAGATAGAGGGGTAATGTGAGGAAATCTTTTTTCACGGACTGAGTGGTGGACGCATGGAACTGCCTTCCTGGAGAGGCTGTGGGGTCTAAAACAGTGGAGGAATTCAAACATGCATGGAACAGACATAAGGCAAATACAGTGGGGGTGGCAGGAAGTAGGCTGTTGGTTAACTAAAATCTGCAACTTATCCAGTAGGTAGGGGAAATGGGCAGACTGGGTGGGCCAAGTGGTCCTTATCTGCCATCAAAGTCTGTTTCTATATGTGTACTGTCTGAACCTCCAGGGTTCCACACTGCAGGACTGACTTACTAGGAGGTCCTTAGATATGGAATTACCCTCACTACTTGACAGTTGCCATGAAAAACCATTAAGTTGCCTTGGCTGATACTAGGAGGTTTGGATACCTGTCCCCTTTTCTACCTGTCTGTTTTAGTTAATGAAAGCACACTTTTTTTCTGCATAAAGTTGAATGTTCTAATAGACTCTGTTAAACTAGATTATATTAAGTAAACATGAATCAGAGTGCTATATAACACAATTTCTATCTCTTTTGTATTTTAAATAATTAGGAGATATACATTCTTAGTAAATGCTAAATGAAATAAAATAAATTATTGTCATAACTGTGTTAGAGTATGTAGCTAGCACCATCTAGTGACATAAAAAAGGTAGAAAAGGATTTTAATTTTTTGTGTGACTTTAAGTATTTACTCTTGATGTGATGTACCTGTTCTGTTTATATGTATATAATAGAAGCCCTTCGTGTAAGCTCCACCCCCTGAAGAAGACTCATCTTGAGTCGAAGCACTGGGGAGCTACGTAGTATATTACTGTGGACAGCTGGATCTTGTAAGCTTTAAATTAAAAAGCTTTAAACAGTGACCTTAAAATCCCTCTCTATTTATTTCATCAGTCTGAGTGCAGTAACAGCTCCTGGTTCTGTTGGTTTGTCTGGGGAAGGCCACCCTGTATGCTACTGTACCAGTCTAGTGGGGAAACCCAATTGCGGCACCACTTTGTGGATTTACTACATGGTGCAGAAGTTACCTGGTAGGCTGTAGCCAAGCTGTTAAATGAAATACTGGACAATCCTAATGCTGGACTATCACTGATGGAGTTCCATAGGGGTCAATCCTTGGTCTACTACTCTTCTCCTTATTTATCAATGACTCGCCCTTAAATTGTGGAGAAGCAAAAACCAAACCTTTATGCTGACGATGCTGTACTGTACAGGAACAGTAATGTCACTGCAGACATTCAGCAAGGGCTCACGAAGGACTTTGCAATGTTCAGTAACTGGCCATCATCTAACCACCTAGTGCTCAATACCAAGAAAACAAAGACCATACTCTTTGGGCCCAGAAAATTAGGGACCAACAGGACGGAGCTCTTAAAGATCGCTAATATGAATGGGAAAGCATTGGAAGTCATAGACAGCTTTAAGTACCTTGGAATGTACCTCAACCAAGACCTTACACTAAAACAGCCCTCCAAAGCTATACACCAGAAACTAGGCCTACTGTACAGGCTTAGGGCATATCTCCCCGAAGAAACATGCCAGACACTGGCCAACTCCATTTTACTTCCTATGCTCCTCTACAGTGCTCCAGTGCTATCAGCCTTGAAGGAAGCAGCACTCAGCAGGCTCCGTACATTGTACCACACGGTTGGCAGATTCACAGCCCAGGCTGACAGCAAAGAGCACCACTGCAGCGCTCTCCTCATTAAGCTGGCCCAACCTTGACAGCAGGCTTAAGCATCCCTTGCTCTGCTGCATGTTCAAAATCTTGAACAACTGCCTACCACACCTTCAGAACCTTGTGGTGCACATACAGCAAACCCAAACTCTCCGGGTAACATCACGACCTACTCTGAAAGTACCAAAGGTGTGCACTACTGCTGGAGACAGGTACTTTGCTTTCAGAATAACACAGTACTGGAATAATCTCTCCCCTTCCCTGCAGAACAGCCCCTCACTCTCTGCATTCAAGCACTCACTAAGAGCACACTTTGCTAACACTACCTGCACTTGTTCAAGCTAACCAGCACTTATATCAGATATCTAGTGAGCCTGACCAATTGCTCCCCTGAACTAGTAACCTCCCAACTTTTTGCTTGCACCCTAGGCTACCAGCACCATACCATGTGTTTTTCTGCACTTCCTAGGGCTTTTTTCCTTAATCTATTACCATGCTTGAATGATGTTTCCCTATTACTGTTCATTGTTGTTAACTAATGGGCCAATCCTGTATTCTGAGATCAGTCTCTGAAATGCTTACATGTGCTACTCCAACCTCTGTAATGACCCTTTTGTTCTATTTGGGACTGTTATTCCTGAACTCTGTACCTTGTACTGTTAGTGTCGGTGTGTTTTTACCATACATGTCACTAATCCCGGTTCACCCCTGAAAAAGGGATCCTTGGTCTCGGCAGGCACACCTGGTCAACTCAATTCAATAAATAAATAAATAAATATGTCAATGATAAACATGAAAAAGTATTCTTCTCAATGGCTTTAGCTAAATTAAAGGTCAATATTTAAGTTGATATTTTTGTGTAGCTGAGAGAGACATGTACATCAATGTTTGTCAAACACAAGTCAGAAAATGAAAGGAGATCATGCCAGAATTCTTGTTTTAATAAATAATTTTTTTATTAGGCAGCAAGAGAAACAGATCATCACGGCAGGTTATAAACACATAATGGGGTGCAGTACTGCCACTATAGTTAAGGTAACTGGTGAGTGTCATGTTAAACTCATGCGAACATACATTATCAAGGCAGGTTATAAATACATTATAGGGTGCAGTACTGCCACTATAGTTAAGATAACTGGTGAGTGCCATGTTAAACTCATATGAACACACATTATCAAGGCAGGTTATAAATATATTATAGGGTGTTCAAATCCGTTTCTTTTTTTTTTTCATCTTTATCCTCCTCCTTCTGACCTCCAGTGCCCCCTCCTTCCATCCGCTCATGTTCCCCGGTACCTACCTTAGGGATCTGCCCCTAGAGTGCCCATCCTCCTCTCCTCGCACAGTGAGGTCTGTCCTGTAGGTGGTCCGGGTGGACTTAGGGCGGACTTCATCTAGGGCTGCCGGAGGGGATTTTCCGTTTTTTCTCCCCTTACATCCCCACTCCCCTAGGACGCCTTGCGCTTGGGACGTACGTCCCGAGTGGTAGCATGCTTACACACGCAACCCTCAAAAACTGCCTCCCCACAGATGCCTTCTGACTTGCAGTCACATCCTCTGTTCTATCTCTGATAGACTATGGCCTACCTGTGTATGGTGCAGTAGATCAGACTGCCCTGCACAAGATCCGCCTCACCTTAAACAAGGCCTGCAGGCTCATAACTGGGGCTCCTAGTCTAACCCACACTTGCCTTCTTTACACCATGGCTAATCTACTCAACCTAGATGAGTGCCTCAAATACCAAACCTGCCTCCTAACAAAAAAATCACTCCTTGGGCTATCCCCACTGGGTCTGTCAACCACTATCCACCATGCAAACCCCACAGTACATACCCGTATATCCTGCAAAACTGCACTGGTTATACCGAGGGTGAGAACCTCGCAAGGTCAAAGGGCTTACCCCTACAGAGCCCCCTGTTGGTATAATGCCCTCCCTGCCAGAGTCACTGATGCCACCTTGTTATCTTATTTTAAAACTAGCCTTAGAAATCACCTGCCCTCAACACGCAGCTGTGCCTGCCTCTAAGCCTCCTCCTATCCTTCCAGACAAAGCTCACTAAGCCACTCTCTGACCTTCTGTCCAGCTCTACCTTTACTTGCTACTATCTTCCTCACACTCCTCTTCTGATGTCCTCCACCCAGCCTTACCTTTATTCTGCCCACTGAATCAATCTCCATGTAACTACTGTATATTGTCTACTCTGTAAAGCGCACATGTAAGCCTGTTGTATACTGTGTTTGACATATGCCTGTATTTTTGGCCGATTCCTAAATGTACTCTGATTTTTTGTCTGCCTTGATGTTTGTTCTTGCACTGTTTTGTCCTCACTGTGACGAGGTACCTTTGTAAATGAGCCTGTGGCTCAAAGGTTGTTAAACTGATGTTCTAATAAATAAATAAATAAGCCGTTATCCTCCAGTTAATCACCTCTCTCTTCTTATTTTGTTTCCTTTATTTTAACTCTCCTCTGCACTTCCCATACCGTCCTCCCTTCTTATGCTCCTGTCCCCTTTCCTCCCCCCTTCATCTAAACCCTCTTTCCAGCAATACCAAGGTCTCCAGATTTCTAGGAATCTATCTTTTCTTAGCTGGATAGTGTATGTTATGTTCTCTAGTCTTTCCATTTCCCTCCACTTTAGAGATCCATACCTAGAGAGTTGGAAGTTCTTGCTGTAATCATTTGGTTGTGATACATTTTAGTGCGGCAAGCTGCAGTATCTGAAGCAACTCCACCTTTCTCCTTTTTTGTGAGAAGAGGGTTGGCATTCCTAGGACTAGGTCTTGAAACATGTGTGGTATTATCACTCCTCCCAGTTGGATCATAACTCCCTGGACTTGAGATGAAAATCTCTGTATTTTTACACATCCCCAGAAAATATGGCAATGAGTACTCTGTATCTCCCCACATATCCGCCAACATACCGAGGATGCTTGAGGATTAAAGTGTTTGGTAATCATTGGAGTACGAAAGTAGCAGGTTAAGATTTTCCAATTAAATTCTCACCATGTTATGGCTGAAGTTACCTGCCATCCTGTCTGTACGCGATGCTCCCAATCTCCCTTCTGTATTGTCCCTTGTAATTCCATCTCCCACCTCTTTCTGATATCTTCTAACCCAGGAGTTTCCTTTTTTTCGTAAGTATCTTGTACAGGATGGAGAGGTAAGGCAACTTATCTTTAATTCTTCTAGAGTCCCACCAAAATTGCTCCAGGGGGGTCAGCTCTCTATTGATTTTTTTGAAGATTATCTCCAGAATTAATAAAGTGTCAAATCTGAAGATATCTAAGCGACTGCGCCATTTTGCGCCAGATGTGGGAAAACACAATTCGGGCAGGATGTGAAAAATGAAAGCTATACCATTCATAGGAAGGTGTGAAGAGATGGCAGTGTTGAAAATCTTGAGTGAAAATATTAAAAATGCATGAATTTACAAGCATACATAGAAACTGTGCAATGCACACTCAGAACAAAGTCATTTAGTGGAATTATTTCACCAGATTTTCAAAATAGACATTTTGGGACCTCTGCTAATGAACACTGTCACTATGATTTGTTTCATCTGTCCTAATCATTGATTTCCCACAGTGACTGCACCATAGTGCACCACTTGTGTGAACACACATTTTGGGCAGGATCTAAAAAATAACAGCTATGCTGTTCCTAAGGATATGTGCAAAATTGACAATGCTGAAAATGTTGAGAGAAAATATTACAAATTGTCAAAGTTACAAGTGCACATGGAAACTGCCCAACACACACATCATCTTTCGGATGAGACATTAAACCGAGGTCCCATCTGCCTGGACTGGTGGTAGTTCAGGTGGATGTTAAAGATCCCATGGCACTTATCGAAAAGAATAGGGGAATTTTCCCGGTGTCCTGGCCAAATTTCCCTCATTTACTACAAATACCACCAACAGCTTAATCTGGTTCAAGGTCAGTTGGCATTCATCTGTATCCCTGTCCCCCAGGTCATGCCTGAAAATAGGCAGGATTTGTCTAGTGCACTTACCAGGTCAACAAAAATGAAATAAAAAAAATAAAACATAGTAAGTTTAAGGACTTTTGTCACCAAATTTTCAACATAGACATTTTAGGTCCTCTGTCCATGAACAGTGTTGCTGTGATTTTTGTAATGTGTCCTGAACACTGATTTCCCACAGTGACTGCGCTATTCTGCGCCGGTAGTGCGAAAACACATTTTAGCCAGGATGTGAAAAATGACAACTGCACTGTTCATAAGGAGGTATGGAAAAATTCTAATGTTTAAAATCTGGAGTGAAAAATATTACAAATTGATGAAGTTACGAGTGCATGTGGAAACTGCGCAACGCACACTCATAACAGTCATTATTTGGAATTTTTTCACCAAATTAGTAAAATAGGCTTTTTGAGAGGCCACCTCATGAATAGTGACACTGTCATTTTGTTACTCGGTCTGGAAAGGTGATTCCTCGCAGTGACTGCAAAATCGCATTTCAGGACCGAATAACACCATGACAGTGACTGAATTCATGAGGAGGGCTTCCAAAAACCCCATGTTGAATATCTGGTGGCAAAAGTCAAAAAAATGGCTGAGATAGCCACATAAGTTGAAAAAATTTCATTTATACCATTATACAGCTTACCGGCATTTCTTCAGTTCGAGGTCAGCTTTGAAGAGTGCAGACGTGTTTCATGTCCACTGAAGATCGTTGCGCTGGGCTCTGGAGGCAAGTATGGGGTGAGGGGGTGTGGGGAGGCAGGGTGCACAGATGGTGGATGTGGGTTGGGGGAAGGGCAGCTGAACTCAATGAGGGACCATTTTCTGTTTTACAGATTGAAAAAATCACGGGATGGTTTCTTTTTTACAGAGGCATTTGGCTCACTGTTGTGGGCTCCCAGGGTGCCACCTGAGTGTTTTTTGGGGGGCTGTAGCCATCAGGGGATTGGGAACCCCCACCAGCCATACAGAGTTGGGGGTCACATGAGCCAAGGAGGATTGGCACCCCCTCGGCACACAAGAAATGGGGGGAACATTAAGCCAATGGGGATTGGAAACCCCCATCAGCAAACTACCTCAGGAGGGGGCATGCTGACAGGGGGATTGGGCACCCCATCACTGCGTGGGGGGGTTGCATAAGTTGAGGGAGATTGGGCACCACCTTGGCACACCAGAAATGTGGGGGTACATTAAGCCGACGAGGATTGGGAACCCCCATTGGCAAACTACCTTAGGCTGGGGCATGCTGACAGGGGGATTGGGCACCCTGTCATTGAGTGGGGGGTTGCATGAGCCGAGGGAGACTGGGCACCCCCACAGCACACCAGAAATTGGGGGGTACATTATGCCGATGGGGATTGGTTACCCCCACTGACAAATTAACTTAGTTGGAGCATGATGACAGGGGGACTGGGCACCCCTGTTGGCTTTCAGAGGGACAGTAAAAGGCAGTGAATGTCCCTCGGCTTCTGTGGGGACTGTGAGAGCTGATGGGGAAGCCACCGCCATGTTGCTTGACCAGGCAAGGCAGGCAGTTATTGGCTGCTGCAGTCAGGGACTGCTCTGTGGCACTCCTGATTGCAGTGGCTTATTTCTCCAAGGTCATGGTACATTTCTTAACTACTGTCATAGACAGTGTGCTAAGCCATTGGTGCCACAGAGCCCAGCCTCAAAAAGTGGTGGTACCTTTGGCTGCAGCAGGACCGCACCTCCGAACCCGCTTCTCCACTGAAGCAACCACAATATGTTGTCTGCACTGTGCATGCAAGACAACATAAAAATGAATCTGAAGAGTGTGAGTGACAGTGAAAGAGAAGAGAGTGGCTTACTTTTAATGTTCACAAGTGCGGGCAGCCTGCTGTGCCATAACATGCACAGAAAATTTGAAATAAGAAATAAAAAACAAGGTTTAAGGGGTGAAATTTATATTAAGCAAACATTTGTCATGTAAGGTAAATGGGATTTTGCTTCAGTAATGTATGGGCCCACCTCTGTTCTCTTCACAAGTTCAAAACACCTAGGTATGTTCAGAACACGGAGGTCACATCCTCCACCTTGGCAAAAACGTTTGGATGACCATGTCACTACTTGATTTTCATATTGCCAGTGGCTTTCAGCTTCCTTATGCTGTAAAGGACAGCTTTTTATGACTTTCCAAGCTAGGCAGAACTCAATTTAGATTAGAATCCATTCTTATGGAGTGACATGATTTATCCTTTTCCCACTTCACTCAGTTTGAATATTTTGGGAATTTCAACACAGCTGCACCAAAGTGGACTTCACTTGCATAAAGTTCACCAATCGACCTGTCTGTACACACTATTGCTGTAGCCTGATAATCTGACAGACAGGTCTAGTGTGTTGTCCAGTTAGGGTTCGATGCAGTTGGTTTTTCAAAGTGTTGGCTCCTTGGCTGCATTGTTGCATGACTTTACATGCATTGTGAAACTCTGGTGACTAAGATTGTGCTTTCTCTTGATTGGTGGATGTCTCACTTTCTTAAAGTATCTGTCACCCTTGCCTTGGTGGTAATAGGCCACAGATGGGATGTTGGAGGCAACTGTTGGGGTCTTGATTGGTGATGGGGAAGGGTTCGTGCATTAACCAGATCATATGGGGGAGTGGTGGTGGTGTTGGAAAGGGTTTTTCTAGGAATACAACCAGATTTAGGTTAAGGATCTAAGCATGCTGTTGCTGATGTTTGTTTCAGGTATCAGTCTAACCAAATGGTGTGGGGTAAACAGTTAGTTTTGGGTATTGGGTTACGGTTTGGGTTGGATGAAGTTTGAGGTCAAGCAAAAACTATGGCGGGTTTAGGCTTTGGTGTTTTAGTCCTGGACAGTCATAGATGGAGGGACCAGTTAGGCTTGTCAGATGCTGTTAGAGCTGCAGCTCTTGTTTTCTTTTGGGGACCAATAATATAAGTTCTGGAGAGTGGAATGAGAAATAACTTCAGTACTGCATGAGGGGTGACACTTTGGTAGATCAAATTTTGATATGGCTATGAGAAATGCAGAAAATTATTTCCCTATAATAGCTTTCTCTCATAGCTCATGTTAAGTGAAGGTTTGTGATTTCTTTGCTACACAATTTCTCCGATACACAATTCTTTTGGAAACATTCCTTCATTCTTGTCAATTCCTTCTGATTATGTAGCTGTTGTTGCAATCCTAACTAGTGTTTATCCTGAATTACTGTCACCCTTTTACTTTTGCCCTTTTATTGTTAACTGACCCATTTCTTTATTGTTAATGCTGTGGAAAACTTTTCTGTGAATTTGCCCTACTGATTTTTTGTTGCTGACCCCTGTATTGACTGTTAAAATTAATAAAACCTGGGTCACCCCTAAAAAGGGACTTCTAGTCTCGGCTGGCCCACCTAGCCAAAATAATCCAAATAAATAAACAAATAAACTTTACAAGCTCATTTAGTGGCATTTTTGAGTTTTCCATTGGTACTATGTCTGTCTTAAGTATACGGAGAGTATATTTGGACAGATTGTGTCCCATCCTATGATTAATACAACCCGATGTGTAAGACATCATATCCTCGCATAAAGGAACACATATAAGAGCTGTTAGTTACAAATCCAATAGCAACCGACTGCCACAAGTCAATTTTATAACCATTTAGAGTGTATGTGTTCTTTTAAATTAAGCAGTGAGTTTCATAAAGATGGGTCTCAGTTGGACCCCATCTATTTAGATTGAGCTCACCGCTCAATTTAAAATAATAAACTCTACATGGTTAGTAAACTGAATTGGAGCAGGGGCTGTGAACCCTAATGCCCACCCCATTACCTGAACAAACAATGGCAGATGTGATGTTTCTTCATGCAAGGAAGACCACACCACTGATTCGTCAAGACTCTAGAGATGCCAAAATCCTAAAGTTTTTTTTCTGTTTGCTGTTTGGAGTGGGTGGGGAGGTAGGGTTGGAAACCCTAATGCCACATTTCCCTACTTTTGTGGCATTATCTTGACCCCTAACTGGTGTATTAATGTAGTTTTTCAGCAAAGCAATATACATTATATATTATACATGTGGAAAAATGTCATTCAAGATTCTAGCGTTATCAAGACTACTATATGTCAGGCTATTATATAGTAGTATAATGGGGGTTGGTAGCACCCCTGTAGTCAGGGTTGACTATGGTGCTCAATTTTAAACCCCTAACTTTGTGTCTTAATAACATTGGCAACAGTTGACTGAATACTCCCAAAATTTAAATGTGCGATCACAATGCCATATTGTTAAGAATTGGAAAGTTTAATGATGGTGCCTTGTGTGATCACTATGCTCTGGATACCCCTTTAGAGTCACTTTTTTCCCAATATATAACATGTTTTTGGGGGTGGGGTTGCTCTTATGTACAACCTAAGTGGTGCTGAGTTTCTCTATTACACTTTCAGGGTAGAAGCTGTCTGTGCTGAAGTGGTGCTGTTCAAAGGTTTCATTAAATAATATTCAGTGGTTTCAGAATCATAAATATTTAAAATTGTGTTTAGGATACCTGTCTGGTCAGAACCAAAGAATTTTAAGTTTGTGAGAGTGTTTTTAGTTAGCATCACATAGATGTCACGAAACAAAAACACTCCTCACAAACAAAAAAATGTTTTTTCTTCAGTTCATCACGGCTGCCATTATCATTTTCCCCAGACTAACAAAAGGAAGCTACATAAAAATGATGTATTTAAAAAAAAACACCTAAACTTAGCTAAACAGAACCCCTTTAGCTACATTCTAGTGTCTGTTTTTTACAAATAATACAAGAAACACCTTTACTGTGCACCCCAAAACCCAGGGTGCCCAGCTTAGTGAGAGGAAGTACTTACCCACATTCTGTGTATGAGAACAGTGGGACTTTCTTAAATGCTAAAGCCGCAGCTGGAAGTCATGCTGCCAGCTTCACCTGAAGCAGTGAGCTGGTGATCATCTGTCCATCTTTCTTTCTTCCTTCCTTCCTTCCTTCCTTCCTTCCTTCCTTCCTCCTTCCTCCCTCTGTCTAGCTATATGTCTGTCTAGCTATCTAGCTATCTGTCTATCTCAAATAATTGTCCAGCAGATTGGGATGCCCAGCATGGCACCACTTCATTCTCCCCCTATCCTCCAGGTTGTTTCCCACCCTTCCCAGTATTTACTTATCTTTTAATTACCAAATGTAAGTGGACCAGGGTGCCCAACCATGGTGCCACTTCTTTCTCCCCCTTCCTTCCAGGTTGTTGCCCACCCTTCCCAGTATTTATTTATCTTTTAAGTACCAATTTTAAATGGACCAGGATGCCCAGCCATGGTACTATTACTTCTGACCCCCTTCCCCTCACCTCCAGTTCACCCTTCTCCTTTAGCAGAAAAGTAGCCCAATTTACCCAATACCCAGTGTCAGAATGCATTTTGAAATAAATAAACTGTCCCTTGGTGGTTTTTTGTAACTTGTAAAACAAGAAAATGGTCCCTCACTGACCTGATCCTCACTCCTCACCCACCCACCCTCCCTCATCTCCCACTCAACACCCACCACCCCACACCCAGCACTCACCTGAACATGTCCCATGGCATAGATCCACACTCTGATTGAAGACACATCTTGCTGCTGGAATCAGTGGCTGCAATACGAGAAAATAAGGCACGTGTGGTATAATGTACTTCTATGGGGGGGCAAACTCTGATTCATGATTCTGTCAATAATGAATATTTTTGCACCAAATTTTCAACACAGCCTTTTTGACACCCCACCTCATGACCAATGGCAGTGGAATTATAAAAATCTGTCCAGAAAGGTAATTTTGCAGTCACTTTGTGAAATCACCTTTTGGGTAGGATTTGAAATTTTCATCATGTGTGTTCATGAGGTGGTGTCATAAGAAGGCTATGTTCAAAATTTGGAAACAAAATATTCAAAAATAAAGTTACGAGCTTACATTGAAAGTATTCTACACTCGCTCGTAACTTTGGTGATTTTAAATATTTGAGACCACAAATTTTCAAGAAAGTCATTATGGAAAAGAGGAGCAAAAGTAAGGATATGGGGATGGGGCTGGGGAAAGTACCTAGTGTGAGGGAAGGCACAAAAGGCAAAAGGCAAGGTATGAGAGGGTGGAGAACCAGGAGGGGGGAGGAGTTGGATGAAGGGAAGGGGAGGAGAACAAGTGGTGGGGAGCAGGGTGGGAAAGGTTGAGAATGAAGTAATTGGGGGAGGAGTGAGAGGATGTGTTAGAGGGGCCTAGTGGGTACAGTTGCAGCTGCTTACATTGGTGAAGTGGTGAAGTAATTTTCATTTAAAGAGGCCAAGCTTATTCTCAGCAGAGACATCTGGGGGATACTACTAAGGGAGGGAGCCCTGGTGCAGAAAGAGTGCTAGGCTTGGGTGGTTCACCAGAAGGGAACCAGGAAAGAGGTTTTATTGGAGTTGTGAGTGCAATGGAAGTAAGGGGTGGGCAAAATGTAGGACTGGGAGTCCAGTGGGGTAAGACCAAGACAAATTTTCTTTACTTGAAGCAAATCTGGTAGGTAATTCACCCTTGAAGGTGGAGCCAATTAGACAGTTTATAGAGATCACAGATATGTGTTATTTTGCCATCTCCAGTGACAAGGTGACAGCACTTATTCAGGACTGTTTTTATTGTTTTTAAGCTAGTATCAGTGGCAGAACTAACATACTAACATACTAAAATGCCAGCAGAATAGGCCTAATGGTCTTTCGTGTCTGCTTGTTTGGTCAGTCCCCAACCTGGGTGCTGACCTTGCTGTCCCCCTCACCTTCTCTGGCTTCTCCCTTCCCAGTTCCGGATATTCTTGCTGCATTGGATTTTGCTTCCATAACCCTTCCCCTGTACCTGTCCCACCCCCTCTTGAACCCCTCCACCGTCTCTGCCTCCACCAGCCCCCTAGGCAGTGCATTCCATGGCTCCACCACCCTCTCAGTGAAGTAGCACCTCCTCCTTTCTCCTCTGAATCTTCCCCCTTCCAGCTTCCAGCCATGCCCTCTAGTGGCCCCTTCCTCCTTCCTTCGAAGCACCTCAACTGTTCCTCCTCTAGTTACCCTCTTCATGTACCTAAAGACCTCTATCATGTCCCCCCGGTCCCTTCTCTCTTCCAATGTGTACATATTTAGCTCTTCAAGCCTCTCCTCATAGGTCCTGTCCCCAAGCCCAAATAATTTGGTTGCCCTCCTCTGGACCCTCTCCAGGAAGTTAATGTCCCACTTTAGTGTGGCCTCCCAGAACTGCACTAGCGTACTCAAGGTTTGGCCTCACCAAATCAGTTATACAGGAGGAGTATCACTCTCCTTCTGGAGGTGATCCCCTAGTGATGCATCCTAGCATCCTGTTGGCCTTGGCTGCTGCCCTCCTACAAGTCTCACAGTTGTTCATCTTGACATCCACCACCCCAGGTCCCTCTCAGCCATCGAGACTTGTGATTCCCCAGGGTGTACACTTGACCTGGGTTTCCTGGCCCCCAGGTGGAGTACCTTGCATTTCCCTGCATTGAACCTCAGCTTCCACTTTCTAGACCATCTTTCCAGAGCTCAGGTCCCCTGTAGGGCCACCCTCCCTCCCCTCTCCACCATCCACCACCAGTTTTGAGTCATCTGCAAAGAGACTCATCTCACTCTGATTCCTGTCCCAGTGTCGGATATGTAGGTGTTGAACAGAAGGGCCCAAGGACTGATCCTGTGGGACCCCACTAATGAGACCCTTCTTGGGGATGAGACTCATCCCACCAACTATGACCCTCTGGGTCCGGTCCTGGAGCCAATTGCCTATCCATCTGGTCATCTGGTTCCTCACTCCCATTTCTCCCAGCTTATCCAACAGGCCCATGTGAGGAACAGAGTCAAATGCCTTGCTGAAGTCCAGAAGAGGACATCCACTGGTCACCCAGGTCCAAGGCACTTGTCACCCAGTCATAGAACTCCACCAGGTTTGTCTTGACACATTTCCCGGGATGAATCCATGCTGTCTATCGTCCAGGCACCCTGACTTATCCAGGTCCCCTAGCCTCCTTGACAATGCCCTCCATCACCTTGCCCACCACCGAGGTCAGGCTGACAGGCCTGTAGTTCCCTGCCACCTCCTTGATCCCCCTTGTGGATAGGCACTATATAGCCACCTTCCAGTCTTGGGGTACCCACCTGTCCTTAGAGATGGTAGGCTCTGCCGGGGGTTTGCCAGGACATCCGTACGTTCCTTCAGCACTCTGGGATGTAATTTATCCGGCCCCGTGCTTTCTCCATCTTGGGAGCTGGGGCTTCCTCACTCTCTCAGCTGTGATTTCCACTTCCAGTGCCCTTCTCCTGCTTAGCCTCCCCCACCTGCCAGTGATGCCTCCCCTCTCCCCAGACCTGCCGGTCGGTGGGGGCCCCTCCTTCAGTATCTCTGTCTCCTCCATGTATGATGCAGCACCCCATTTTCCCTGGTGGAAACTGAGGTGAAGTACTCATTTAGTACCTCAGCCTGCTCCCTGGGTCTTGTGCCCATCCTTCCCTGATTTAATCACTGCTAATCACCCTTCCTTTATTTTTCCCCAGTATCTCTAAAGAACCTTGTTCCCTCTCTAATTTCCTATTGAGGTTCTGCTCCTTCCTTGCCTTAGCCACCCCCACCACTCTAGTGGCCCTTCTGCCATCAGCTCATACTCCCTCGGTCCTTTCACTCCTTGAGCACTTGAATTGCTTATGGGCTGCTCTTTCCCCATCACCTCCTGGACCTCCTGGTCACCAACAGGGTTTTTGGGCCTACCGCATTTTAGTTTACTCTTGCACAGGTGCTGGTAGCATCCTGCACCCCTCTTTCATGATTTCCCACCTACTATCAGCATCCATGTCTGACCCAATCCCATCCAAATGCTCATAAGGATCCTTCCCATTTCCTTAAATCCGCCCCCTGAAGTTGGTTACTTCCGTCTTTGTGCAGCCTTCTACCCCTCCTAGGTCCAGGCAGAACCAGACCGTGGCATGGTCACTCCCGCCAATGGGTCCCTTACCTCCGGCCCCCAATCTGGTCACTGTCAGGACCACATCCAGTACCATGCCTCCCTGGTGGGTTCCCTCACCTGCTGAGTTAGGAGCGTCTTGAAAGACATCCAACAACCTCTGTTCCCTGGTCACAGAGGATGTCGCAATCTCCCCAATTGTTTCTGGTATGTTTAAGTCCCCCAACACCACCACTGTTCCTCTGCCCAGTCTGCAGTGTCTCCTAACATCTGCCACCAGACTGTCCTCCAGCTCCTCTGCTGGGGGGGTCTATACACTCCTGTTTTACTCTCTTGCCCCCTTGTTATCAAGGTGACCCAAATCGCCTCCATGGTTCCTCTGCCTCCCTCTACTCCCCCTATGCCAATGCGGTTTTGACTATCATTGCTACCCCTCCCTTCCCTCCCCTGTCCTTCCCTGAACATAGTGTATTCCTCCAGGTTCAGGTCCCAGTCATGTCTTGCAGTGGCTCAGTCTCAGTGACCGCTGCCATCACTGCTCCCTCAGTTAGCATCGCCTGGAGCTCAGGCATTTTATTGCCCAGCTCCTGGCATTTTAACAGGACTACCTTCCACCTCTTTCCTATAGTTCCATTTCCCTGCTCATGTTCCCATGGGGTTCTTTTTTCCCTGGTCTTGCACTTTGCCAGTTGGCCTTTTCCTGCAATCCTCCTGGTCCCTCAGGGGGTGGAGACAGAGTCCCTCCTTTATCGGCACCCCTTGACAGCCTTTTCTCCATCCCACCCCTTCACAAGTTTAAACCCCACTTTTCACCAATGAACCCTCTATTTTCAACTTAAGGATTCCTCCTCCTCAAATTGAGATAGTCTATCTCTAGCATACAGCTCCTTATCCTCCCAGGTCTCCCCCAATCTCCATCAACCATACCCTCTGGCCTCACACCACTCCTCTGAGCCACTGGTTTATCTCCTTATTTTTCCTTTGTGTTCCCACTAGCTCTTTGGCACTGGCAGATTTCTGAAAGAAACTGTGCATCCTATGTCATGACAGACCCTGGCGAGCTCCCTGAATCTTGCTTGTATCTCTGGCTCGCTATTTCCCTCAATATCATTTGTACCCAGGTGGACCAGTATGTCTGGAATCTTCCACAATCCTTTGCCAGCTGATTATGCCTCGTGCCTTAGCCCTGTGCACCGTTGGTCCAGGGAAGCATCTTGTTCTAACTGGCCAGGTCTTCCTCCCTATCCCATTTGATACCCCTGATCATAGAATCCCCAGCAGGAGCACTTTGACCATTCCTTTTCCTCCATTCCCCCTTCCATGTCCCTCATCCTTTCTGGGCCCCTCCACCCAGCTGGCTCCGTGTTCCTCCCCCTTTCTGGGTGCCACATACCACCCCCTCCTCTCAATACTATGCCTCTCACTCTCCTGGTATCCTTCTGTTCATACTAATTCCCCTCACTGCTACTTAACTGGTCCTTCTCCCCATCTGCTAAACTAGCCTGGCTCATCCTCCCTTTCTTCCTGTCTCCATTTGGTTCCTCCTTGCTAGTGGGTGCTCCTGGCCTAAACCCTCAGCTCCTTTACTGAATCCTCCTTGTACTTCTGGTCCTTCTCCTTACCTTTCCTCCCTCTTCCCCTGCCCCTCCTGCTCCGATTCACTGCTCCCCATTCTCCTGCATTCCAGGTCCCCCTGTTCTTCTCCCTGCTATCTGGCCCCTGCCTCCTGCCTCCACTCCCTTCCATCTCTAATCACCCCTGTCATGGCTACATCACCCCCTCATCCTGAGCAGGAGAGATTAGGCAGTTACTGAGTGTAAGGTCTGGTCCACTTCCCCACCTTGCTTCCTTCTGTCCAGCCTTGGCCATCTGCCTACTTCCCTGAGGAATGTTGTCCCTGCAAGAAACGCAAGGACACCATTGTACTAAGGAATGCTTAAGAGGATGTCATTAGCTTGGGGCAGATAGTGTGTGCATGTTAGTTAGTGGTAGAATGAGTAGGAAGGAGCGGTAGGAGGAGGTGGGACGTCATAGCTATGGGGAGGGGAGGTTGAGGAAAAGCAGGAAGGAAGGTGGGATATCATACTGTTAGGCAGAGTAGGGAGAAAGAGGAGGGTACAGTTCTAACAGAGAGTACTAACTAAGAAAACAGGGAGGGCAGTGTGAGGAACTGCAGGCTAAAACTGCACAGGAAATTGGTGTGACCTTTAATGGAGGTTGTGGATGATTGCAGAGCTTAGGGAGAGGAGGAAGAGGTCATTCTGTTAGCAAGACAGCATTTAATAGCCAGGGCTGGGAGGGCAGGAGGGGTGTACTTAGAGAATAAAAGCTACCCAGTTGAATAAACAGTGCCATGAAGCATGGATTGAGGCCATTCTAATGAAAAGTGAGATATAGCCTGCCAATGAGGATCCACTTCTGGACCTAACCAATGAGAAGGCTGCCTGGTTCGAGGGCTGCTGCTTAGATCAGCGGGCCATACCTGAGTTTTGTGCAGGGGCAGTTTGAGCCGGGAGCGGACAGCCCAGGAGCTGAGCAGGACTGGGGGCAGGCACCCAGATCAAGGGTGGCCTGAAAGAGAGAAGAGAGCAACGAAGGTCAGAAAAGAGATTCCATGACTGCAGGGCTAAATTGGGGGCAGGCCAGAAGGAGAAATAAAAGAGAATATGAGGAGCTAGTAGAGTGTGGGGGGAGGAAGAAGAGAGAAATGTGTGGGTGTATTTATGAAGCTAGGGGCAAGGCAGAGATGAAGAGGTGGCTCAGGTTAAACAATATAGGTGGAGAACAGGAAAATTGTTAAATTTACAGAGGCATAATCCTAAACAGTACTCCAGCAGTAAAACTACATGCAGTTAGTTAAAAAGAGGAGTTCGATCGAGTTTTAATAAGAAGTCAGTGCTGGAAAATGTGGTGTATAGATACAGTAGGTTGGCAATGAGTGAACATTGCATTTCAATTTTCACTCATAACTTTGTAATTTTCAATATTTTATCTTCAATATTGCCATTTTTCACACTTCACTTTAAATGGAATGGTGTTATTTTAAACCTGATGAGATATGTTTTCACCTCTGGTGAAATTATGTTTAACCAATTTACTATTGATGATACTTGTATATTTATAAGTGAGTCATAAACGACTATCTTGAAAATTTACTGTCAAACTTAAACAATATATGGTATCCAGTCAATTTTACACTGCAATAATCACACTGCAAAAAGCACAGAAACTAACATTGGGAAAAAACTATGGGATAAATGGTACTAGGATGTTATGCCTCCCAACTGTTACCTGCCCAGAGTGTCTAATAGCACATCACTCCCATGAGTTTCTCTCAAGTTCCATCCTGCTTGTAATAGTAACTCTCACTGACTTTTCCCTTGAGTTCTGTCAAAGGTTAATAGTATTAACTTAATACTATTAATTTGTTCCTCCCCGATTCCACCTCCTGAGGTTGTAATACTAAAATCTAACACACTGACATTCTCCCTACTTTAAGCAGGAATGAAAGCTGCAGGGCTATCAACACATGCCAGGTACCTATAGGAAGACAGCTGCCTTCATAGAGTCTGCACTCTGCACCTATGTGTGGTATAGGCCCATGTATTGATGTTAGATGAATTGTGCCTGTGCACCTCAATCTGTAGCTCAAGGAAGACAGGAACGAATGACCTGCACTTCCACAGCCTCAGACAGCCCCTGAATTTTTCTTATATTTAAGGTTTATTGGACACAAAGCCTATTAAAAACAATACAAATGCAGTTGTGAAATCAGTGTACAGACGGTAGTAAAATATGTTTGATTTGTGTTACCAGCTATCTGAGTTTGTCTCTACTAGCTATCTGAAGAGAAAGTGAAAACATCAGAGAGAAATGAATTAGGCTGTTCAAGTTGCATAAAAACCAAAGTGGGAAGTGATGGAAGTGTCGACAGAGGGCACCCATACCAAATTCTAAAGGGTTATGTTGCAAAGTTGAAAAGAACCTGTCTCCAGGATTCAGAGCTTAGTCAAAAGAGATAGAATCATGGAGCCAGGTTCAACCAGAGTATATTGAATGAGTGGCAGAATTTTTCCACAGAGTATATTTCTGTCAAATGATGCCAAGTCCCTAAGGTAGGTGTATCTAGTTTCATCCAGTTGCGAGAAATCACTTTCTTAGCTGCTAAAATATAAGTCCAAAGGAGGGATTTCCAAGATAAATGGCAGAGGGTAGGTGGTTAAACATCAGAATAAAGGTTGGAGGAATGAGTAATGAAGGACCTGTATGCTTGTCGTGTTGTTCATGTATCGATGCCCATTAGGGTATAAGAACTGGGCAGAAATAGAAAATGTGCACCTGGTCCATTGGGTTATACCCACATTGTCGCTAGCATGTACCAAAAGGTTGTGGTAGAAATTTTGCAAGTTTGGCTGGGTGGTGATATCGCTGGATTGGCATTTCAATTCTTGCCAAAGAGCTGAAGAGTTAATCTTCAGTGCTAGGAGAGCACATTTTATCCATGTCTGAAAGTTCATGATTCCATTTGTCCAGAATGGATTGAGTAGCTTATATACTGAATTTCTGTAATCCCTTGTAAACGTTTCCAATAGTGTGTTCCCATACGAGATCATTATGAAAATCCACCATCATGGCACTCAAGAAAGGGGCCAGATGAGGATGTTTAGTGTATTCCTTATGTTTATGAGTAAATATGTGTTGTGAAGTTACTCTAAAATGTCTTCACTATTAGTATATTGTAGGGTGTGAAGACCTTTAAAAGCACTACACCATTATAATACAAAAAGTCATATACAGTGAAGCCTTCCAAGATGAAGCGTAGTGTCACAGGTTTTCTGCATGACAAAAGGGATCACCTCCTACAAGGCCCCTACTTTTTTGCTGCACATTGGGACCAACTTCTGCGGCAAGACTACCATTTGCCATAGAACTTCTGCGGTGGTGGTTTGTAATTTCTGCGGACGTTCTGTGGCACTGAGCTACCACATCATAGTGTCCATTTGTCATCCTGACTTCACTTTCATGGCATTGATTATAGCAATCAGGATGGGGAAAAGCACAGTAACACTAGTTCAAAAAATAACAGACTTGTAGAAATAATTTATGCCTAAAAAGCAAAAGCAAAAACTAAATCTATCCCTTTGTTGCTGCACTGATCTGTTTATTTTACTTTCTTGTTTTAAAAGACTACTGTTACTACATGAGGGAAGGGTATTGTCCCACTAAAATAGTCCCTACTACTCCGCCTTTCAGATGAGACGCTAAACTGAGGTCCCATCTGCCTGAATTGGTGGTAGTTCTGTGGATGTTAAAGATCCCATGGCACTTATCGAAAAAGAGTAGGGAATTTCGGTGTCCCGGCTAAATTTTCCTCATTCAGTAAAAATACCACCAACAGCTTAATTGGTTTAAGGTCAGCTGGCATTCATCTGTATTCTCCCGGTTGTGTGTCTTGAAAATAGGCAGGATTGTCTGTGCACTTACCGCGTCAACAAAAGCTAACAAATAAATAAATAAAAAATTTCTTTCTTGATTGCCAGAAAGGAGTGTGGGACACTGATGGTCTGGAGGAAAGCTCTATCTCAACCTCAGCAACCCCACTTACTTTACTACACATTACATGCTGCTGTAGTGATAGATGTAACACTCAATTCCTGTAGCTTAGCTCAGGATTTGCATTTCTAAAGGCTCAAATTTTAATCTTTGACAAACTTAGCGCTAGTGAGTAAACCGAAGCTTAGGCGAATGCGCGCTTCCGGTTTGATGGTTTAAAACCACCCGCTTAGTGAGTGGGGCAAGCGTGCATGGGGCCACATGTGGAGACGCTTGCAGAGACATGCGCATCTAGTGTGTGTCTACTGTGTCTTCTGTGGATACTGGGGAAAGGGACATCAGCATAGGCATAGGGGTAAGTAGAAAAAGAACTGTCTTCAGACTGTGGCTGTTATAAGTATTTAAAATCTGCTTATTAGGTTAAACTAGAATTGGTTACACAAGTTAAGTGCTTTATGTAATTACAGTATTACCAAGTGGGTGGACTATAATGGCAACCCCTGAGAACTGCTGCCAAAATTGTGGCATGTATAGCCTAGGAGAACAACTATGGGGCTACACCTGTGACAACTGTGTATTAATATCTACCCTCTATGATGAACAACATATTTGGTGAAACCAGATGTTGTGGTAAGAGCTTGATGTAAATCACTTAGAAGATTATATTGATTCTATGGTAATAACACTTGAAACCAGTGTACTTAAGGCAGATTTGGAATTAACACACTTAGTCCTACTCAAGCCCAGATAAACTGCTGAATAATTGGATCAAATGACACATGGGCTCTTGTACCATTAAACACGAAAAAACAGAAGAGGTGGTCAGGTTTATTTCCAGTACTGTAGTTACTGCTAATAATATTTTGATTCATTACAACAAGTTGATGATCCATCTCCCCAAACTAAGGAGTCATACCTTCCAAACACTTCAATAAAAACACATAGAACTAGTCCAAAAGCACCATCTCCTATAGCATATCCCAAATTAACACTTTTGACAACAGTATCCAGAAAACAAACGTTATTACAACCCAGACTAATCAATGCTCAAGACACTATAACAACCCCCACAATTGTCCACTGTCCCAAACCAGTTTGTTTTGGGAGACTCAATTATTAAACACCGATAGACTAATATGTAACCCTGATAAGACTAATCGGACCTGCTCCAGTTTCAGGGGAGCAAGAGTTTGACATTACAATAATGGCCAATTCCATATTAAAAAATCCCCCGACAGGGACACTAGTAGTTGTCCATGCAGGGACCAATGATATTTACAGAAACACATTAATTGAACTAAAAAAGGACTTTATAGCTCTGAACAATGTATTGGTTGACAAGGGTGTGATGTATGTTTTCGAAATATTTGCCATACCTAGTGCTAGTATAGGCATCCTGTCAAAATCAAAGCCCTAAATGAGTGGGTCAGGAAGTGGTGCCTTAAACAAAATATTACATGTTTAACGTATCTGAAGACTTTTCTTGATAGACCCTCCTCTACTGTTGGGACGGTTCACACTTAAGAAGAGGAAGTACAATTCTTGGGAAAAAAATTACTACATTCATTCACAAAGCTTTAAACTAAACAAAACGGGGAGAATGGATTCACTTCCACATCTCTTATTAATAAAAATAATAACTGCACATCATGCAATGTTCTATCATTGAATGCAAGATCCCTAAATACTATACAATTGTCTGAACTTGATGCTAAAATTAATACTCATAACATTGACATTATCTCAATAACCGAAACATGGTGGGACACCGACTCTGAATAGACAAGGCATATACCCGGTTTCAAACTATCATAAAGATAGAACTCACAAAAAAGGGAGAGGAGTATGTATGTATATTAGGGATCACATTCCCTCCTTTGAAAATAATATTCAAACACAGAAAGTGCATGGGTTACAATTCAATTTAAGGGACAACCACAAATACTTTTAGGGACATGTTACAGACCAACTAATGAAAATGTTGACTATATTAACTCATTAGTGGCCGAATAAAAACATAGCAAGAAAGGTAACATTATAATAATGGATTTCAATATACCAAACATTAATTGGGACAATTTATGGTAAATCGGACACTGACAAGATGTTCCTCTCTAGGGATAATTGATTTTGGTTTGACAACTTATCTCAGAATCCACTAGATGAAACAATATATTAGATCTACTACTCGCAACAACCGATGTTCACATTTCTAATCTATCTCATACTAGACCCCTTGGGAATAGTGACCACAAATCTATGTTTTCAGTTTACCGTTCATCAACAGTATTTTAAGAAATAACATACTACTTAAACAATATGGTAGAGCTGACTTAATTTAATTAATAATCATCTAAAGAACATACTATGGGAACATATTTCTTTCATCTTTATCAGTGAGCATGCTTGGATTAAATTTAAAGCAATTATTCTGGACTTGGAATCTAATATATACCAACAAAAACAAATATAATCCAAAAGGCTATATTCTAAATGGTTAAATAATAATATAATAACATTAATTAAACAAAAGAAAGATGTTCTCTAAATTTTAAAAAATCCAAATAATAATGAAACTTATCATCCTATAGGGCTTCTGTGACTAAAATTAAAATTGGCAATTGTGAAATCAAAATGTAACTTAAAATTTAGGATAGCGCATACAAAAAATTACCATAAAATCACTGTATTCTTATTTTAAACAAGAATAAAGGTAACATTAGACAAGTAGGTCCACTAACAATCAATAACATACCAATAATATCAGACACAGCAACAGCTCATCACTTAAATAAATACTTTTGTTCTGTTTTTTCACATGTAGACAAACATTCAGATTCAAACAATAAAATAATCCAATAAACACAATTATCTAATAACTATTAATCAAATGAAGCAGGCACTGAAGACATTAATAAAAAAGAAGCCCAGCACAGGCATGATTAATCCCAGATTTTGATAGAAACCATTGATACAGTATCTATTCCCTTTGGCTATTATTTTCAATAAAACCTTTAGTGAATCAACAGTTCCCACTGACTGGTTGAGCATCATGTGACACCCATTTCAAAAAGGGAACAGATCGAACCTGAAAACTATCAACCTGTAAGTCTAACCTCAGTACCATGTAAAGTAATGGAAAAATTATTAAAACCCAGTGGAAGAAGAAATTTTTGAATCTAAATCTTCAAGACACTTCACAGTATGGTTTCAAACAGGGACATTCAACAACTGCTAATTTGATTGCTTTCACAATCAAATTCACCTTGAAACTGATGCAAGGACCCCATGGTTCATTATTAGTTTAGACTATAGTAAGCTTTCATTCGTGTATCCTACACAAAAGTAATCAATAAACTGACATTGCTAGGAATCTCACCAAGTCTAATCAGTTGGTGGATAACTGGTTAACCAATAGACCCAACAAGTAAGGATTAATGGAATCCTGTCAGACATGGATGAGGTGACAAGTGGAATCACAGGGTTCTGTGTTTGGACCTGTCTTATTTAATGTATTTATTTCTGACCTGCATACTAGTTCAAACACCTATTTATCAAAATTTGCTGATGACACCAAACTGGGAGGAAGGGTTCATACACTGGACAATATGAACCTACTGTGCACAGATTTGCATAAAACTGAGGAATGGGCACTGCTAAATGGCATGGAGTTTAACAACAATAAATGCACTGTACTTCACCTCAGTAATAACCCACATCAATCCTACAAACTAAATATACCACTTAAAACAACAAATTGTGAAAAAGATCTTGGATTATTGTTAACAACATACCTCTCAACTGTCCCTGATTTTGCTCAAAATTTTACTCTGTCTCTCTTAAAATGTTTTTTCCTGACGAACAGTGAGGGTTTAACTACAAAAAATGTCAAAAATTAAAGTTACAGGCTTGTTCTTCCTTAGAAAATGTATTTTTACACTCATGGCCCTGATTCTACCAGCTTCCTGAGTGGATATCACCAATTTTGAGGATGTGTCCCTGATTTTAGTCCTTTGTTCCTGATTTTTTATGCCTTGTCCTGATTTTGAGGCAGGAGGTTGAGAGATATGGTTAACAACTAAATTATTCTCTAGGGATCATTGTAACAAATTAGCTAAAAATTCAAATGGATTACTCAGAAGAATAAATCGCACGTTTGTATCAAAACTTGAAAATTACATTATTCCCCTGTACATGACATATGTTAGACCATATTCTGATTATGGGTCACCATTTTGGAGGCGGGAGCCCATATCTCAAGAAGGATATAGCTACCATTGACAGCATCCAAAGAACAGTAACAAGGATGATACCACATTTAGCACACTTACCATATGAAGATAGGTTAAAAAAAACTCAAACTCCACTCACTAGAAACAAGGCGGTTGAGGGGAGACCTCATGTTTCTTTACAAAATTTAAAAAAAAAATTGATGCAATAGTGTGGATTCAATTACACAACAAGGAAACTAGTTCCCAGACTACACACTAAACAACTAGGGTCCGGATATTTAAAAGGGTTGCGCCATGCACAACAGGGTTGCGCATGCGCAAGTCCAAAATTGCGCCATTTTGCGATATTCAGAAGGGAGGCAGTTGGCGCCATCGAAACATGCTGAGCAACAGCACAATGAAAATGAAGGCATGCGAATCAAGGTGGATCCATGCATAAAGAGCGCAATGCCATATTCAAAGACTTCTGCGCGATGTGCAATAAGTGGCACAGCCGAAATTAAGCACTAGCGGAAATGAGCCAAAATAAAAAGGCTCAAGGAAGTAGTGCAAGAACGCTACAAGGCTGCCAAGTGGGGGAGAGAGAGAGAGAGAGAGATAGACAGACAGACAACAGACAGGCTAGGGCATCACACAGTCGGCCACGTCACGCATCCTCACCCAATCCCTCAGCGCACTGCTACCACATGCTGCGGAGTACATCCATTTCCCCAGCACCGCGGCAGAGTGTACAGCAAGCATGCAGGAGTTCCACTGGGTAGCAAGTATGCCTGGTGTGCTAGGCCATAGACTGCACCCATGTGGCCATTCGCATGCCACCTGGCCCCGATGGGCATCGCATATAGGAACAGAAAGGGTCTCCAGTGTCAACTGCCAGGTGGTGTGTGATGCCACTGGGCGATAATCAATGTCTGTGCCACACACCCTGGTGGGAGCACATGATGCCTTCATATGGTAGCAGTCCCACTGTGCCATCAATTCGAGAGTGGGGACATCCCCACAGGCCATCTAGTGGGTGAGTACACATGTGGAATGCAAACTCGGGGCAAGGGTGGAATGCCACAGGTGCCATGGTAGTGGCACACAGGGATATGGGCATATGGACCTGAACATGAGACTGATCTCCACTATTCCACACAGGTGACAGCGGATACCCACTTCCCTGGCTGCTCACACTGCATTGCGCTCCATGACCCCATCGCAGCAACGCTATAATGAGGCACATATTTCCACACGCAACATCATAGAGCAGGTGTTTGGGATGCTCAAGGCACGCTTCCGATGCCTAGACACCTCTGGCGGTGCCCTACAGTACAGCCCCCAAAAGGCCTGTGGGATATTCCTGGCCTGTTGCATCCTGCGCAACATGGCCAAAGACCATGGGATAGCTGTACAGGTTGAAGAGGGGGACAGAGATGGGAATGCCAGTGGTGCCGGTGTTGATGGTGATGAGCAGCCCCCCCGGGACGGTGGGACCCCTGACTGATCCGGCAGGCCCAGCTGCATCAGGACACCATCACAGAGAAGCACTATGCACAACACAGGTAAGTCAAAGGGACATGTGCAACCAACACTGTCCATGCGCAAACCACAGGCACACAGGGGAACACACCAGGGGTGCATGATGGTCAGGGGAGTGGAAGGGTCCAGGCATACAAACACACCATCAGGGAGGGGTGAGTACTCATATGGACACACACACACCAGGCACAGAGCGTACATGGGCAGATGCACAGCACAGCAGAACCGACATTGCTAACACACAGCACCACCGACCACCCCACCACCTGTACTGTTCAAGTACGTGTGTCAGATGCTGGGCACCCTTGCACCTTGGTGTACAGTACAATGCAGGCATCATCATGCACACGCACCTGTGGACAGCAGTTGGGAGGGTGTGCAGGTGGTCCGTGTGTCGGCGTGGTGAGCAGAGCACCCAGCAGTGCACTGCCCACCATGACACACATTGCACACATGGCAGCACCAGACAGGGCCGCACTGGGAGACAGCTCAGTCATGTAGCACTGTCCCACTGCCACCATGGATGCGTGGTGGCCCCACTGTGACCCAACAGCACTGGCAGGCTGAGCAGGGCCACATGGGGTGGCACTGTTGCACCACCAGGGTCCCACTGTGCAAACGCGACCTTGCCCACACAGGGGTCTGCAGCATGCCGAACAAACCTGCACCAGGGGTGCTCGGGATGGCCACAGCAGAACCTGGCATCGACAGGCCTGGTGTCGCATGATGCCTGGAACGGGGCGTGGAGAGTGAACTGTGTGGGGTGTGCGGTAAAGGAGCACCTGACTGTGTGCCCAATGCGTCCACGACAGAGACCACTGCCTGGGTCAGCCTGTCAATGGTGGCGGCCACATCCGTCCGCATACGAACCAGCTCTGCATGGTCCAGAGCACACTCCCTGCTGTGCCACTCCACAGCCACAGACAGTGCCTCCACGGACATTGCAACCCACCTCTGCAGCTGTACTGATTCCCGCAGCAGGCGGGTGTGCTCGTCCAATGGGTACTGTGTCCCAACGGCATCCTGTCCCCCAGGGTGTGGAAGGTCCTGATGCACAACATCCCTTGAGGGTGGGCGCTGTTCACCAGGACCAGGAATGGGCAGATCAAACAGCGGCGGACATGTGCCACCACTTGACACTGTACCCCCAGACCTGGTGGGTGACTGCTGCTGCTGCCCCACCAACTGCTGTGCCCCAGGGTCCACTCGTTCCACCGCTGTGCTAGCAACAGTGCCAGACACCTACACAGCCACCGGTGCTGCCCCACTGGTGCTGACAGGCACAGCCTGGGACTGTGCCAGCATGCTGGTACACAAGTTGGAACCAGAAAGGCCCAGGGGCACGTGCCGGCCTGCTGTGTGTCCGTCATGGGACACACACCTATCACTGCCCATTGCAGTCCTTGCATCATCAATGGTGCAGGTACGTGATACAGCCATAGTCACAGTGTGCTGGCATGCTTGCATGCCAGACTGCTGAGACACAGGCTGTGCACCCCCCGCACCTAAATCACCGACACCAGAGTTGGTGGCCCAGCGTGCATGCTGCTGCAGTGCCTGCTGGCTGGTGATAGAGGTGGATGGACCCTCCTCCATGTCCAGCAGGTCATCACTGCCTGGACCCACCACCACCGTCTCCTGAAGATGAACAGGATCTGTAACAGAAAGAGAGTACATGTGAGTGCATGTGAACAACCTGCCCCCAACCCCCCCAACACCACCACCATGTCATACCGTGCAGTGATGGGCTTCCACCTGTCTGGAATCCACCTCCTGGTATGCCCTCAATAGCGCTCTGCTGCACTGATGCAACCAGTGTCTCCTCAGCCGGGGTCAGCTCCAACACCACTGGCGGGCCCCCGCCAGTGCCAGCACGTGCCGCCCTGAAGGCTGCCACCTTCTCCTTCAACCTCCTGCGGTCTGTCCCCATCTTCTTCTTGAATTCCTGCATGGAGCGCTGGTAGCTTCCATGCAGGTTCACGGCCCGAGCTACCCCCTTCCATGCAGCCGCATGGACTGAGGGGTGCCCCTCCATGCACTCAGTACTGGCTCCTCATCCAGGTAGGCCTGGAAGAGGGCCTCTGTCTCTGCTGGGGTAAAGTTGGGCCTCCTCCTACACCCACCGTCCTCACCCTCACCTTGGCTCTGCTCGGTCATGGCGATCTGTATGGGGCAAGTGGACACCTGTCACTGTGCAGTCTACAGCATTTTCCCATGACCATTGTCCAGAACATCACACAGCATGCAACTCACCTCTCACCTGCAGTAACTGAATCTGGCCGCGCAGCCCAATGTTGCACATTTATAGTGCAATGCATGGAAATTAAGAGTGGAGCAACTATAATGACATGCAAATCACGCCACTGCGCCTTTGAATGGCTGATCAGATGATTTGCATGTGTCAGCTGAATATCGCGAATTTGCGCTTTGCACAATACGGTTGAGTCGGCTGAGCCAATGGCGCAGATCTGTGACTGTGTGGTACACTGCATTGTGCATGCCCAGATAGCTTACACAGGCATCTACCACGCTGCTGACATGCTGTGCGCGATCGACAATTCAGGCCATGGCCACCATTGTGCCAGTGGCGCTACAGCACTGGCCACTATATGGCGCTCTGGCACTACTGCGCAATAGTCCACTGTGGCACTGGTACGCAGCTGGTCAGTCGTGCAGGATGCCGATACGTCAGATGGCGCTGTGCGTGGCCTTCCGTCATTGCCCATGACCTTGTGTCCAACCTTTGCCCCCTGGCCCTGTTTGGCTGCCATGTGTACGGCCCTATTGCGCTGTCTGGTGACAGCGCTATGTGAAGTGACGGCGCTGTTCGAACAGCGTGATTGGAACCTGTGGTGGTCTATTGTGCAACATCTCCACGTGGGGTTACGGCGCAGCGGGGTGCCATATTGCCTGCTGTAAAGTTGGTACCATGGCTCACAGAAGAGCAGTTCAGTGGAGCCCATTGGAACTGGCCAACTTGGTGGCCCTAGTAGAGCCCCACTATGGGGCACTTTATGGTGAGGCACCCCTCACCATTGCCAGGATGCAGGTGTGGCAGCAAGTGGCCACTGACCTGGTGGGGGTCACTGGACGGTGCCGGTCAGCTGAGCAGTGCCGGCACTGGTACGGTGACCTCCGCCGGAGGGATCCGGAGCTTCTTGATCAGCTGCGGTCATGTGCCAGGCGGGGCCGGGTGCCTAGGCCAGGTGGGTGCACCATCTATGCACCTGTATTCTCTGTAGGGGTGTGAGTGTGTTTTGGTGGCTGTGCATAGGTGATGGCTCTGCCATGGTTGGCTGTATCAGTGTGTGTGCAGGTGTGAGATGCATGGGTCTGGCTGTGTGGGCAGGCACCTCACTGGGGCAGGGGCAGTCTGCTTTGGAGTCACACTGATGTTTGTCTCAACATATGTTTCCCACAGGCTGGGATGTGAGGATGCAGGCCGGGTTGAGGAGGGCCAGCCAGGGCCCCGTGCCAGTGGGAGTTGCACCCAGCAGCAGCAGCAGCAGCGGCAGACCCAGCTGCTTGAGCAGTGGAGTATCATTACTTCATAGATGCTACTGCATGCTGGGGAAGACCACTAGCCCTGCACAACACAACCATGCAGGAAAGGGGAGGTCATAATTCCACTATACAAGACACTAGTGAGGCCCCACCTGGAGTACAGTGTACAGTTCTGGAGACCATACCTACGTAAGGACATAGACTGGGCAGAGAAGGTTCAGAGGAGGGCAACAAAGATGGTGCATGGATTGCATCACAAGTCCTATGAAGACAGGTTGAATGAACTGAACATGTACTCCCTGGAGGAGAGGAGGGAGAGAGGGGATATGATAGAGACATACAAGTATCTTACAGTGAGGAACAGGGTGCAGGAAAACACTATTTTTAAGTGAAAAAGATGTTCCAGGACTAGAGGGCATGGGATGAAGTTGGAGGAGGATGATTCAGAGGAAACATGAGAAAGAATTTCTTCACAGAATGGTGGTGGACAAGTGGAACACCCTGCCAGAGGAAGTGGTGGGGCTGAAACAATCATGGATTTCAGAATGCACAGGATAGACATAAAGGAATTCTGGAGGTCAGGGTAAGGGCAACAGACTTATAGGAAAACAAAGTGAACTTACAAGCTCAAATGGACAGACTGTGGGCCATAGGCTCTTATCTGCCGACACTGTCTATGTATCTATGTATGTATGACACACAGGTGACATGCATCACTGTCCAGTATCACAGCACGTCTGTGTATGCGTCACTGGTGGTCCATGCATGCACTGGGCACATAGCTGTGTAACTGGCATTGCACATCATGTTACCACATCACTTGACAGCCTTGTTTGTGCTGTGATGGACATGGGCAGTGTGTGTGTGTGGTGCGCATAGCTGGTGCCGCCTGTTTGTGATGGCCATGTGCATGTTCACTGTGGGTGGGTGCATGCCATCACAAGTGTGGACATTGGGCTATAAGGCTTGCAGGTTGGGTGGTGTTCTAGGTTGTGGTCAGTCACAGCCATTGACTGTGTTCCCATTTTCCTAGGCCTCGAGGTTCTCCAGAGGATTCGGCAAGACATTCGGGCCTGACACAGATGTCCATTGAGAACCAGGCCATCCTTCAGTCCATCAGGCGCCATGGCTCTATGGAGGAGGCGTCACAAGACAGTGCGAACCAGGCACAGGATGACCAGCTGGCTGGGCCTTAGGAGAAAATACCCTTCCCACTTCTCCCATCCCTACCACCCTGCCTTTCCTCTCCAAGTTGTTCATCCCTACCCCTTGAACACCCCTACCTTGTACCCGTCCCCCCCCTTGTAAATAGTTGTTGTTTATTGTTTTGGTTATTTAGTATTTGAAAATTTAAATATACATTTATATTTTGATATGAATACTGTGTTGGTCTCTGATTTGCAGCTGGCTATGGGTGCTCAGTTGCAGTGGTGTACATGCCATCTGGGGTGGTATGGTCTTGGGTATTGTGTGTGTGTGTGTGTGTGTGTGTGTGTGTGTGTGTGTGTGTGCGCATGTGTGTGCATGAGGAGATATCTCCAGCATGGCAGTGACTTTCTGTTGGTCTTGCCATCTGCTGCCACCCACTGCTGGGTGCACAGGGTGTGTCTGGCTTGTATGCTTCTGTGCTGCACGGGGTTGACGTGTGCTGGGGGGATGCATGGTTTCCTGCAGTGCCAGTCACTGCACATGGGTGGTGTCTTGGGGTCATGGTGCAGGGTGTGCTGTGTGTATGGGGGGCTGATGTGCACTGTGGTTGTCAACCCCCTGTGTGTGGCACTCTCAGCCTGCCAGTGGTTGTACTGGGGTGTCATGGTTCTGCTGTGCTTTGTTGGCTTGTCCCCATGGGCCAGTAGATCATCCGTCACACCCCCAGTGATGCTGTGCTTGGGGTGTGCAGGTGTGGTGTTGGTTCTGCAGTGTGTTCCTGTGCCCATGTGTGGCATGGCTGGTGGTGGGCCCCAGACTGCCTCCCTGGATGTGCAGTTCCATTGCTCTGGGGGGGTCTCTGCTTGCGCTATGGCACCTCTGGCCTGCTCAGCTGGGCTGCCCTGGTTGCACGATAGCGCAACATTTCTGCTCAGCTTCTCCTTCCTGGTTGCGCTATGGTGCAGTTAGTGTGATATTCAGATGTTGGCTGCTTGCACAATTTGTTCTGCTCCATGTTTGAATATCGCACCTGTTGCGTATATGCACAATTGGTTTGTGCTTGCTCCTGCTGTTGCACACATTTTGGGCGCAGTTTGAATATCCGGGCCTAACTATCCCAAAAGCAAACACCAACAAGAGATTACACTATTTTACAATTTGGGCTCCCAGAACATGGAACAAGTTACCCGATGACCTTGTCACCAGCACCAATTTTGAAACATTTAAAACCAAACTAGATTTATGGTTAGAAACTGCTAACAAATAATGATCCACAAAATTGTGGGAGTACTCTTGATGGGCACATCACCTTCTTGTAACCCACTCTACCAAGTAATACGCAATCTGTAACATACATACGTGTGTGTGTGTGTGTAGTAAAAGAGAGATACTGTGTGTGTCTTTCTATCTATCTATCTATATCTTTATAATTTCCATTAAATTGTATCTTCATTCATATAAGTTCCTTTGGAAATGGAATAAACAGAATAAAGGAGATACAGCAGATTTTATTTTAATGCCAACCTGTTTCCACTGACACACTACGTAACACCATCAGGCCATGACATGCATGTGAACCCATTGTGCGATAAAGCTCTCCAGCCCATCACAAGGTGCCCCCCGTGTGGCAGAACACTGCACCATATCTTCCCAGGGTCTGAGCAGTGATGTGTTCCCCCAATCCTTGTGCTGCCTAGCCAGCTCCCAGAGCTCATATCTGAACCTGAGTTGCCGGCACAGGAACACAACATGCTACCCTCTGGCCAAACAGATCGCCCTGCACACAACATTTCTCCATAACTTTTAGGTGAGTCCATCAACCAATGACAATATGTAATCAATAACCCTGGCAAAAATGTATAGAGCACAATTATTTATTTAACAGGTCTACTATTTCGACATTGAGCTCAGTTGAGCTGGAGTAAGCATGTCTCTGGAGAGAGGCAGTCCTGAACCTGTGGCTTACCAGTCTATGCAACACTTGTAGCAATGAATTTACTTACAGAGCAAGAGGTCGAATGCTGAGGCAGCAATAAAACATCTTGTTCTGGGGCACTGATAAATAGGAATGTGTTTATTGTGTGTGTTCCTGACTGCAGGGGCATTTTTAAGCTTTTAATTTCTGTAATTTCCACTCACTGGAACTGGAAGTAGACAACAGTCTACTCAATCCAGCCACTTTAAAACAACCGTGTTAGTGAGCGGCGAGCTTGCGTGAGGCCACGTGTGCAGAGACACGCACGTCCTAACATGCATGTTACATGTGTTAGGAGTAGGAGGAGTGAGAGTGGTATATTGCAAAGAAAGCTAATCACAGGGCAGGTAAGGATGGAGGACAAATGTATTTGAAAAATCCTAAACATCAAGTTCTTAGCTTTTTTTACTTGTGCAGGTAAGATGTTTAATAAATAGTAACGCACTGAATAGGTCAATAGTAACAACAGAACTACCTTTAAAATTGGGTGCAAAACATTAATAGTACCAAAGCTAATAATAAGGTAGAGTTGGTAGTTAAATAAAGCTTTGAGCACTATAACACAAGGGTACTGTTCTTACTAGCAGTGATTTAGCTTGAGATATACCCCCAAAAAAAAAAAAAATGTTCACAGTCCTACATATAATTTAGGTATTAAGTTCTGCATTGCCAGGTGTCAGTAGCTTTCCTCAACATTATAAACACCCCAATTTAACCATACTTGTGAGACCGTACTACTATCTAACAAGTCATGGCGCAGACACTGTTACCAGCTGATGGGATTACATGTATAGCTTGTGAATCCTGTAATATGCATCAAATAAACAGCAACAAGGACATTCCCCATGCATTTGTTTGTAACAAATGCGAGGACAACAAACTAATGGCTAATGAAATAATACTATTTAATGTCAGACTTCAAGCCTTAGAAGAGAGTAAACTGCAAATGAGTAGCAGGTTTTTGGAAAGGGATACACCCTATCCAACATCTGCCACATTACTCACAGAGGTAATAGGGACACCAAACAGGACTGATACCAACAGTAAATCATAAGAAGGATCTAAAGAAAAGATAAGACAAAGAACCTCTGTGTGCAAGCACTGAGGCAATGGTTACCCCAAAGGCATTTGGCCGGGAAGCCAGGTTTCAAAGAAATACAAAATCACACATGCCCCCATGATGCAAAGCATCATGGCCTGCATATGCAAATCACCACAGAATATTATGCTGGTTCAACTTTAAGCAAAAATGCATGGTGCCAAAAGGCCTCTCACACTGTAAAGGGTGCCAACAGAAGACATAGACACGTGTTTCATCCTACCAGGACTCATCAGTATGCCTCGTCTGTTTGTGGAATGAAACAGCTACCCTAAGATAGTGTATCTGGGTTATGTTGTGGTGAACCCAATTAAAACAAAAAAACAATTTAAAAGACAAAGAACCTCTGTGTGCAAGCACTGAGGCAATGGTTACCCCAAAGGGCATTTGGCTGGAAGCCAAGTTTCAAAGCATGTCTGATTTGGGGACAAACTGAAGATGCACTTGTCTTCCATGCTCTTGTCTGAGGTCTGTACTGTGTGGGGTGGAATGAGAGAACCTGACACTGCTGGGCACCACTGTACTGGGCAGAGCTGTGGGTGTCAGCAATCTTGCAATACAGTATGTCTGAATTATCCATAAACTAAATCAAGATAGCAGCCAATTCATGGAATCTGACAAACTGTGATGACACTGAGAGGTGAGGCATATTTTATTAACTACTGCCTGTCCATTAATGATGAGGCATATGTTGTTAATTACTGCCGGCCCATCAGTGATAAGGTGTATGCTGTTAATTATGGCTGGCCCATCAATGATGGGGTGTATGTTGTTAATTACGGCCGGCCCATCAATGATGGGTTGTATGTTGCTAATTACTGCCGGCCAATCAGTGACAAGGTGTATGTTGTTAATTACAGCCGTCCCATCAATGATGGGGTGTATGTTGTTAATTACTGCCAGCCAATCAGTGATGAGGTCAATGTTGTTAATTACTGCCTGCCCATCAGTGATGAGGTGTATGTTGTTAATTACTGCCTGCCCATCAGTGATGAGGTGTACATTGTTAATTACTGCTGGCCCATCAGTGACAAGGTGTGTGTTGTTAATTACAGACAGCCCATCAATGATGGGGTGTATGTTGTTAATTACTGCCGGCCAATCAGTGATGAGGTCAATGTTGTTAATTACTGCCTGCCCATCAGTGATGAGGTGTATGTTGTTATTACTGTTGGCCCAATGATGAGGTGTATGTTGTTAATTACTGCCTGCCCATCAGTGATGAGGTGTATGTTGTTAATTACTGCCGGCCCATCAGTGACAAGGTGTATGTTGTTAATTACTGCCTGCCCATCAGTGATGGGGTGTATGTTGTTAATTACTGCCGGCCAATCAGTGATGAGGTCAATGTTGTTAATTACTGCCTGCCCATCAGTGATGAGGTGTATGTTGTTATTACTGTTGGCCCAATGATGAGGTGTATGTTGTTAATTACTGCCTGCCCATCAGTGATGAGGTGTATGTTGTTAATTACTGCCGGCCCATCGGTGACAAGGTGTATGTTGTTAATTACTGCCTGCCCATCAGTGATGAAGTGTATGTTGTTAATTATTGCCTGCCCATCATTAATGAGGTGTATGTTGTTAATTACTGGCTGCCCATCAATGATGGGTGTATGTTGTTAATTACTGCCAGCCCCTCAATGACGAGATATATGTTGTTAATTACTGCCTGCCCATCAATGACGAGGTGAATGTCGTTAATTACTGCCTGCCCATCAATGGCAAGGTGTATGTTGTTAATTACTGCCTACCAATCAGTGTTGAGGTGTATGTTGTTAATTACTGTCTGTCTATCAATGACAAGGTGTGTGTCATTAATTACTGCCTCTCCATTAGTGATGAGGTGTATGTTGTTAATTACTGCCTGCCCATCAGTGATGAGGTATATGTTGTTAATTACTGCTTGCCCATCAGTGATGAGGTGTATGTTGTTAATTACTGCCTGCCCATCAATGAGGTGAATGTTGTTAATTACTGCCTGCCCATCAGTGATGAGGTGTATGCTAATTACTGCCTGCTCATCAGTGACAAGGCATATGCTGTTAATTACTGCCTGCCCATCAGTGATGAGGTGTATGCTGTTAATTACTGCCTGCCCATCAGTGATGAGGTGTATGTTGTTAATTATTGCCGGCCCATCATTAATGAGGTGTATGTTGTTAATTACTGGCTGCCCATCAATGATGGGTGTATGTTGTTAATTACTGCCGGCCCCTCAATGACGAGATATATGTCATTAATTACTGCCTGCCCTTCAGTGATGAGGTATATGTTGTTAATTACTGCCTGCCCATCGACGTGGTGAGTGTTGTTAATTACTTCCTGCCCATCAGTGATGAGGTGTATGCTGTTAATTACTGCCTGCCCATCAGTGACAAGGCATATGCTGTTAATTACTGGCTGCCTATCAGTGACATATAGAATACTGGATGGTCACCCATCCACAACAAGGTAGTGTTTCCCTCGAGGGAGTTGATGACATCATCGAGACCTCGATAGCGAAGCTCGAGAGGTCTCTCTGATGTGATCAACTCCCGAGAGGGAAACAGCCTAAGTTGTGGAATGACAACCATCCACTGTTTTATATAGTATAAGGCTTAGGGCTTATTGTTGATGAACATTTCTTTTGTTTTGGTTGCTGGCTTGTTTTACCTCGTTTCTCACTCGAGCATCTCCCCGCTCCCACTCGCTTCAAATTTGTCCCGCTCTTGCTGCCACTCGCTCCTGCTTCTCCCTGCTCCTGCTGACACTTGTTTCACTTCTTGCAACTTCTGCTCCCTCTGGTGTCAGCATTAGTACTTTTTAAAATAAAAAAAAAATCACTTTTGTGACACGGAGCGATGGTAGCTCCTCATGTCAAAACAGGCAGAGTCCTCTCTACCGCCGCTAAACTGCTGCAGCCATGTTTCCAGTATTTTTTACATCGAGCTTGTTGGTATGAGCCAATCAGAAGGCAGTTCAAAGCTAAAAGCTGTTGTACTATCGTTCTGACGTCACGTCGATAGTACAACAACTTTTCTGACCTCTGAACCATCCTACAACAAGATTTAGAAAGCCACCAGTTTTCATCAACAATAAGCCCTAACCATATACTATAAGGTGTATGTTGCTAATTACTGCCAGCCCATTAATGATGAGGCATATGTTGTTAATTACTGCCTGCCCATCAACAACAAGGTGTATGTTGTTAATTACAGTTGACCCATCAGTAACGAGGTGTATGTTGTAAATTACTGCCTGTCCATTAATGACGAGGCGTATGTTGTTAATTACTGCCTGCCCTTCAATGACAAGATGAATGTTGTTTATTACTGCCTGACCATCAATCATGGGTGTATGCTATAAATTGGTGCCTGCCCATCAGTGACAAGGTGAATATTGTTAATTACTGCCTGCCCATCACTGGCGAGGCATATGTTGTTAATTGCCTGTCCATCAGTGACTAGGTGAATATTGTTAATTACTGCCTTCTCATCAATGATGGGAAGTGAAAAATATAAATATTGTTAATTACTGTCTGCCCATCCATGATGGGTGTATGTTGTTAATTACTGCCTGCCCATCAATGGCGAGGCATATGTTGTTAATTGTCTGTCCATCAGTGATTAGGTAAATATTGTTGATTACTGCCTGCCCATCAATGATAAAAAATATGTTGTTAATTATTGCCTGCTCATCAGTGTTGAGGTGTATGTTGTCAATTACTGCCTGCCCATCATTAATGAGGTGAATGTTGTTAATTACTGCCTGCCCAACAATGATGGGTGTATGTTGTTAATTACTGCCTGTCCATCAATGGCGATGCATATGTTGTTAATTGCCTGTCCATCAGTGACTAGGTGAATATTGTTAATTACTGCCTTCTCATCAATGATGAAATATATGTTGTTAATTACTGCCTCCCCATCAATGATGGGTGTATATTATTAATTACTGCCTGGCCACCAGTGATGGGTGTATATTGTTAATTACTGCCTGTAAATCAATGGCGAGGCATATGTTGTTAATTGCCTGTCCATCAGTGACTAGGTGAATATTGTTACAATAATTACTGCCTTCTCACCAATGATGAAATATATGTTGTTAATTGCTGCCTGCACATCAATATTGTGGTGTATGTTGATAATTACTGCCTGCCCATCATTAATGAGGTGAATGTTGTTAATTACTGCCTGCCCATCAATGATGGGTGTATGTTGTTAATTATTGCCTAGCCATCAATGGTGAGTCATATGTTGTTAATTGCCTATCCATCAGTGACTAGGTGAATATTGTTAATTACTGCCTTCTCATCAATGATGGGTGTATGTTGTTAATTACTGCCTGCCCATCATTAATGAGATGAATGTTAATTACTGCCTGCCCATCAATGATGGGTGTATGTTGTTAATTACTGCCTGCTCATCAATGATGGGTGCATGTTGTTAATTACTGCCTGACCTTCATTGATGGGTGTATGTTGTTAATTACTGCCTGTCCATCAATGGCAAGGCATATGTTGTTAATTGTCTGTCCATCAGTGACTAGGTAAATATTGTTGATAACTGCCTGCCCATCAATGATAAAAAATATGTTGTTAATTATTGCCTGCTCATCAGTGTTGAGGTGTATGTTAATTACTGCCTGCCCATCATTAATGAGGTGAATGTTGTTAATTACTGCCTGCCCATCAATGATGGGTGTATGTTGTTAATTACTGCCTGTCCATCAATGGTGAGCCATATGTTGTTAATTGCCTATCCATCAGTGACTAGGTGAATATTGTAATTACTGCCTTCTCATCAATGATGGGTGTATGTTGTTAATTACTGCCTGCCCATCATTAATGAGATGAATGTTAATTACTGCCTGCCCATCAATGATGGGTGTATGTTGTTAATTACTGCCTGCTCATCAATGATGGGTGCATGTTGTTAATTACTGTCTGCTCATCAATGATGGGTGCATGTTGTTAATTACTGACTGCTCATCAGTAATGAGGTGTATATTGTTAATTACTACTTGCCCATCAGTGAGGAGGTGTATGTTGTTAATTACTGCCTGCCTATCAATGATGGGTGTATGTTGTTAATTACTGCCTGCCCATCAATGGCGAGGCATATGTTGTTAATTGCCTGTCCATCAGTGACTAGGTGAATATTGTTAATTACTGCCTTCTCATCAATGATGAAATATATGTTGTTAATTATTGCCTGCTCATTAATGTTGAGGTGTATGTTGTTAATTACTGCTTGCCCATCAGTGAGGAGGTGTATGTTGTTAATTACTGCCTGCCCATCATTAATGAGGTGTATGTTGTTGATTATAGCCTGTCCATCAATGATGGGTGTGTGATCTTAATTACTTCCTGCCCATCAATAACGAGGTGTATGTTGTTAATTACTGCCTGCCCATCAATGATGAGACGTATGCTGTTGACAGCTGCCTGTCCATCAATGACATTACTTTCTGTCTCAAAAGTCCATGGGTGGCTGCCTTGATTAGATCTATGGATGATTTTGATGTTTTATCTCTGGATTCTTGACATCTACTGTATAGGCAGGTATGTAACCCTAGTACCTTACTCTGAAGATCTTTTCATTGGCATTAACATTTTGCAGGACTCAGCAATGTTTCTGTCACCTTTAATAACAGTAATAGTAAATAGTTCTGATAATTCATAAATTACCAATAAAATAATATCTAACTTTCTTTCTACTGCTTCAAACCTTCAACAATTCATATGTGGTTTATTATTGTAGGTTCACTTACCACTGTGGTTAGAGATTTCTCCTTCAGCACATGGGACACAGTCATAGCAGCAGGCAGGTTTCCCCCTTTGGACAGCTTTTCTAAAGCCTGGGAGACAGCTTTCACTGCACAGAGATCTGGGAGGCTATGGATGTAGAGAAAGATATACAATTTGGTAATTAAATATAACATAGATGATCATAATTCATAGTGCTTTAAGCCATAGGCAATTTCTCACCACAAAATAAAAAGGGCCACACATTTAGAAAATGTCAGCTGTGCGTGCCCCTACACCCCCTCAGACACTGTGATTATTAAACAGATAGTGAGTGGTGCTATCTGACTTACTATTGGTCCATGAAGGCACAGTGCTACACAAACCTGTTCAGCCCCAGCACGGAACAGAGCTGTATATGGACAATGGGTATAGTGCTGCCTGATATCGCCAAGATCCCCATGGGTAAAATTCAGCCCCACCACATACCGAAACTGTACATGGACAATGGGTATAGTGCTGTCTGATATTGCCAAGATCCCCATGGGTAATATTCAGCCCCTGCACGGACCGAGGCTGTACATGGACAACGAGTATAGCGCTGCCTGATATTACCAAGATCCCCATGGGTAATATTCAGCATCAGCATGGACCAGAACTGTATATGGACAATGGGTATAGTGCTGTCTGATATTGCCAAGATCCCCATGGGTAATATTCAGCCCCAGCATGGACCAGAGCTGTATATGGACAATGGGTATAGAGCTGCCTGATATTGCCAAGATCCCCATTGAGAAATATTCTGCCCCGGCACAGGATGGAGCTGTATATGGAGAATGGGTATAGAGCTGCCTGATATTGCCAAGATCCCCATTGGTAATATTCAGCCCCACATTGGACCAGAACTGTATATGGACAATGGGTATAGAGCTTCCTGATATTGCCAAGATCCCCATGGGTAATATTCAGCCCCGGCACAGACCAGAGCTGTATACGGACAATGGGTATAGCACTGCCTCATATTGCCAAGATCCCCATGGGTAATACTCAGCCCCAGCATGTACTAGAGCTGTACATGGACAACGGGTATAGTGCTGCCTGATATTGCCAAGATCCCCATGGGTAATATTCTGCACCAGTATGGACCAGTGCTGTATATGGACAATGGGTATAGAGTAGCCTTTATATTGCCAAGATCCCCATGGGTAATATTCAGCCCAAGCATGGACTGGAGCTGTATATGGACAACGGGTAGAGAGCTGCCTGATATTGCCAAGATCTCCATGGGTAATATTCTGCACCAGTATGGACCAGAGCTGTATATGGACAATGGGTATAGTGCTGTCTGATATTGCCAAGATCCCCATGGGGAAGTATTCTGCCCCAGCACAGATCAGAGTTGTATATGGACAATGGGTATAACACTGCCTGATATTGTCAAGCTCCCTGTGGGTAATATTCAGCCCCAGCATGGACCAGAGCAGTACATGGACCACAGGTATAGTGCTGCCTGATATTGTCAAGATCCCCATGGGTAATTTTCAGCCCCCTGCATGGACCAGAGCTGTATATGGACAATGGGTATTGTACTGCCAGATATTGCCAGGATTCCATGGGTAATATTCTGCCCAGAATGGACCAGAGCTGTACACAGACAACTGATATAGCGCTGTCTGATACTGCCAAGATCCCCATGGGTAATATTCAGCCCCAGCTTGAACCAGAGCTGTACATGGACCACAGGTATAGAACTGCCTGATATTGCCAAGATCCCCATGGGTAATATTCTGCACCAGCATAGACCAGAGCTGTATATGGACAATGGGTATAGCACTGCCTGACCTTGCCAAGATCCCCATGGGTAATATTGAGCCCCAGCACATACCAGAGCTGTATATGGAAAATGGGTATAGCACTGCCTGATATTGCCAAGATCCCCATGGGTAATGTTTTGCTCCAGCATGTACCTGAGCTGTACATAGACATGGGTATAGCACTGCCTGATATTGCCAAGATCCACATGGGTATATTCAGCCCCAGCATATACCAGAGCTGTACAAGGACAATGGTATTACCAAGATCCCCATGGGAAATATTCTGCCCCGGCACGGACCGGAGCTGTATATGCACAATGAGTATAACACTGTGTGATATTGTCAAGCTCCCCATGGGTAATATTCAGCCCCAGCATGAACCAGAGCTTTATATGGAGCAGAGGAATAGAGCTGCCTGATATTGCTAAGATCCTAATGGGTAATATTCAGCCCTAGCATGGACCACAGGTATAGTGCTGCCTGATATTGCCAAGATCTCCCTGGGTAATATTCAGCACCTGCACGGACCAGTGCTGTATGTGGACAATGGGTATAGAGCTGCCTGATATTGCCAAGATTCCCATGAGTAATATCCTGCCCCAGCATAGACCAGAGCTGTACATGGACAATGGTTATACAGCAGACTGATATTGCCAAGCTCTCCATTGGTAATATTCAGCCCCAGCATCAACCAGAACTGTACATGGACCACAGGTGTAGAGCTGCCTGATATTGCCAAGATGCCCATGGGTAATATTCAGCCCCGGCATGGACCAGAACTGTACATGGACCACAGGTATAGAGCTGCCTGATATTGCCAAGATCCCCATGGGTAATATTCAGCCCCAGCATGTACCAGAGCTGTGTATGGACAATGGTTATAGTGCTGCCTGATATTGCCAAGATCCCCATTGGGTAATATTTAGCCCCAGCATGGACTGGAGCTGTACCCGGACCACAGGTATAGAGCTGCCTGATATTGCCAAGATCCCCATGAGTAATATTCTGCCCCAGCATGTACCAGAGCTGTACATGGACAATGGGAATAGCTCTGCGTGATATTGCCAAGATACCCATGGGTAATATTCAGCCTCAGCATGGACCAGAGCTGTATATAGAGAATGGGTATAGCGCTGCCTGATATTGCCAAAATTCCCATGGGTAATATTCTGCCCCAGCATGTACCAGAGCTGTATATGGACAACAGGTGTAGAGCTGCCGGATATTGGCAAGATCCCTGTGGGTAATATTCAGTCCCAGCACATACCAGAGCTGTATATGTACAATGGGTATAGCGCTGCCTGATATGGGATATTGTCAAGATCCCCATGGGTAATATTCAGTCCCAGCACTGACCAGAGCTGTACATGGACCATAGGTATAGTGCTGCCTGATATTGGCAAGATCCCTGTGGGTAATATTCTGCCCCAGCATGGACCAGAGCTGTACATGGACCATAGGTATAGTGCTGCCTGATATTGGCAAGATCCCCATGGGTAATATTCAGCCCCTGCATAGACCACAGCTGTATATGGACAATGAGTATAGCGCTGCCTGATATTGCCAAATCCCTATGGGTAATATTCAGCCCCAGCATGTACCAGAGCTGTGTATGGACAACAAGTATAGAGCTGCCTGATATTGCCAAGATTCCTGTAGGTAATATTCTGCCCCAGCATAGACCAGAGCTGTACATGGACAATGGTTATACCACAGACTGATATTGCCAAGATCCCCATGGGTAATATTCAGCCCCGGCATCAACCAGAACTGTACATGGACCACAGGTATAGAGCTGCCTGATATTGCCAAGATGCCCATGGGTAATATTCAGCCCTGGCATGGACTAGAACTGTACATGGACCACAGGTATAGAGCTGCCTGATATTGCCAAGATCCCCATTGGTAATATTCAGCCCAGCATGTACCAGAGCTGTGTATGGACAATGGGTATAGTGCTGCCTGATATTGCCAAGATACCCATGGGTAATATTCAGCCCCAGCATGGACCAGAGCTGTATATAGAGAATGGGTATAGCGCTGTCTGATATTGCCAAGATCCCCATGGGTAATATTCTGCCCGAGCATGTACCAGAGCTGTATATGGACAACGGGTATAGCGCTGCCTGATATGGGATATTGCCAAGATCCCCATGGGTAATACTCAGTCCCAGCACTGACAAGAACAGTACATGGACCATAGGTATAGTGCTGCCTGATATTGGCAAGATCCCTGTGGGTAATATTCAGCCCCAGCATGGACCACAGCTGTATATGGACAATGAGTATAGCGCTGCCTGATGTTGCCAAATCCCTATGGGTAATATTCAGCCCCAGCATGTACCAGAGCTGTGTATGGACAACAGGTGTAGAGCTGCCTGATATTGCCAAGATCCCCATGGGTAATATTGAGCCCCAGCACATACCAGAACTGTATATGGAAAACAGGAATAGCACTGCCTGATATTGCCAAGATCCCCATGGGTAATGTTTTGTTCCAGCATGTACCTGAGCTGTACATAGACATGGGTATAGCGCTGCCTGATATTGCCAAGATCCACATGGGTAATATTCAGCCCCAGCATGTACCAGAGCTGTACATGGACAATGGGTATTACCAAGATCCCCATGGGAAAAATTCTGCCCCAGCACGGACCAGAGCTGTATATGCACAATGGGTATAACACTGCATGATATTGTCAAGCTCCCCATGGGTAATATTCAGCCCCAGCATGGACCAGAGCTTTATATATGGAGCACAGGAATAGAGCTGCATGATATTGCTAAGATCCCCATGGGTAATAGTCAGCCCTAGCATGGATCACAGGTATAGTGCTGCCTGATATTGCCAAGATCTCCCTGGGTAATATTCAGCACCTGCACGGACCAGTGCTGTATGTGGACAATGGGTATAGAGCTGCCTGATATTGCCAAGATTCCCCATGAGTAATATTATGCCCAAGCATAGACCAGAGCTGTACATGGACAATGGTTATACCGCAGACTGATATTGCCAAGCTCTCCATGGGTAATATTCAGCCCCAGCATCAACCAGAACTGTACATGGACCACAGGTGTAGAGCTGCCTGATATTGCCAAGATGCCCATGGGTAATATTCAGCCCCGGCATGGACCAGAACTGTACATGGACCACAGGTATAGAGCTGCCTGATATTGCCAAGATCCCCATTGGTAATATTCAGCCCAGCATGTACCAGAGCTGTGTATGGACAACGGGTATAGTGCTGCCTAATATTGCCAAGATCCCCATTGGGTAATATTCTGCCCCAGCATGGACCAGAGCTGTACATGGACAATAGAATAGCTCTGCGTGATATTGCCAAAATTACCATGGGTAATATTCTGCCCCAGCATGTACCAGAGCTGTATATGGACAACAGGTATAGAGCTGCCTGATATTGGCAAGATCCCCGTGGGTAATTTTCAGCCCCAGCACATACCAGAACTGTATATGGACAACGGGTATAGCGCTGCCTGATATGGATATTGCCAAGATCCCCATGGGTAATATTCAGTCCCAGCACTGACCAGAACAGTACATGGACCACAGGTATTTTGCTGCCTGATATTGGCAAGATCCCCGTGGGTAATATTCAGCCCCAGCATATACCAGAGCTGTATATGGACAATGGGTATAGCGCTTCCTGATATGAGATGTTGCCAAGATCCCCATGGTAATATTCAGTCCCAGCACTGACCAGAACAGTGCATGGACCACAGGTATTGTGCTGCCTGATATTGGCAAGATCCCCGTGGGTAATATTCAGCCCCAGCATATACCAGAGCTGTATATGGACAATGGGTATAGCGCTGCCTGATATGAGATATTGCCAAGATCCCCATGGTAATATTCAGTCCCAGCATGGACCAGAACTGTACATGGACCATAGGTATATTGCTGCCTGATATTGGCAAGATCCCCATGGGTAATATTTTGCCCCAGCATGGACCACAGCTGTATATAGACAATGAGTGTAGCGCTGCCTGATATTGCCAAATCCCCATGGGTAATATTCAGCCCCAGCATGTACCAGAGCTGTGTATGGACAACAGGTATAGAGCTGCTTGATATTGCCAAGATCCCTGTGGGTAATATTCAGTCCCAGCACATAAGAGAGCTGAGTATAGACAAGGGGCCAGATATTCAAAAGGGTTGCGCATGCTCAAGTCCTAAATTCCTCCATTCTGTGATATTCAGCAGGAGGCAGTTGCGCCACTGAAAACAGGCTGAGCAACAGTGCAATGCAAATGAATGCATGCTCAACAGGAGGGGGAGGAACCATGCATAAACTGCACAGCCCGATATTCAGCCGGGCTGTGCAGAGTTGTGCAGGTGCAACCCCCAACCTGAGCCTGCAGGACCCTGAGCCAAAAAAAAAAGGTTTAAGTAGAGGGCCACCCACAGGTGAGCTGCTGTATTGCAGGGCGCAACACAGCAGCTGCCACCTGTGGCTGGCCCCCAACTCAGTCCCTGTGCCCCCCCAGCCCGATCGTAGGCATAGTGTACTCCCCCCCCACCAGCCCGATCGCGGGCATCAATGTGGCCCCTCCCGTTCACATCCCTGGTGGTCAGTGGACCAAATGCCTGATCGTGGGCACTAAGTAAATTGAACCCCCGAACATGTCCCTTGTGCCAGATCGCGGGCAGTAAGTAAAGTGATCCCCACCCGAACATCTCCCTGGTGGTCCAATGACCAGTACGCCGATCGGGGCAGAATGTAAATTGAACCCCCAAACATCTCCCTGGTGGCTAGTGTCCCCCACCCATCCACGCTCCCCACCACCCGCCCCCGCAGCTGGCGGGCTGAGCATCCCACCCGCCTGCCGCCCACCGACTGACTGCTCAGTAGGGCTGCATGCCCATTGGTGCGAGCAGAGCCAATGGGTGTGCAGCCCTATACTACTATGACAGTCCAGATTTGTAAATGATTCATTCACAAATCTGGACTGTCATGTTGACTATGAGCTGCATGCCCATTGGCTCTGCTATGCACCAATGGCGCAGTCTTACCGGGCAGTCAGTCAGCAGGTGGCGGGTGGCAGGCAGGTGGATGCTGCTGCCCGCCGCCGCCGGGAGCGGGGTGGTGGGGCTTCCATGGGTGGGGTGGGGGGACACCTAGCCACCAGGGAGATGTTTTGGGGGTCTAATTTACATTCTGCCCGTGATCGGGCATTACGGTCCACTGGACCACCAGGGAGATGTTCAGGGTGGGGAGTCACTTTACTTACTGCCCACGATTGGGCACAAGGGACATGTTCAGGGGGGTTCAATTTACTTTCTGCCCGCGATCGGGCACAAGGGAGGGGTTTCACTTTACTTAGTGCCCGCGATTGGGCATTTCGGTCCACTGGACCACCAGGGATGTGTACGGGAGGAGGTGGGGGAGCCACATTGCTGCCCGTGATCGGACTGCAGGGTGCATCGGTCCCCGACGGCTGCTGCCTGGCAGGGCACCAGGTGCAAGTCCTCGGGGATCGGCGCACCTACATGCTAATGGCATGCAAATGGGGCTATAATCAGATGCAAATGGCCCCCCTGTGCCTTGCATGAATTATGGCCCCATTTGCATGTCACCTTTTGAATATCGTGATTTTGCACATGGCGCAATGGTACTTGGCCACCGCAAGTTGAATGCTCCACTCTGACAACTTGCGGTGGTGCAAGTTCCACTGCACCATGCACAGTGGCTGTGGCTGGGGGGTGATATTCAAAGGAGTTGCTCAATAGTGCAAATCCTTTGAATATTGCCCCAGCCACACCCCTGCACAACTATTTTGCGCAGCGCAAGGGCTTATGCCTCAGAATGGCACAGTTTGAATATCCAGCCCAATGAGTATAGTGCTGCCTGATATTGCCAAATCCCCATGGGTAATATTCAGTCCCAGCTTGTACCAGAGCTGTACATGGACAATGGGTATAGAGCTGTCTGATATTGCCAAGATCCCCATGGGTAATATTCAGTTCCAGCACATACCAGGGCTGTATATGGATGATGGGTAGTGCTGCCTGATATTGCCAAGATCCCCATGGGTAATATTCAGTTCCAGCACATACCAGGGCTGTATATGGACGATGGGTAGTGCTGCCTGATATTGCCAAGATCCCCATGGGTAATATTCAGTTCCAGCACATACCAGGGCTGTATATGGATGATGGGTAGTGCTGCCTGATATTGCCAAGATCCCCATGGGTAATAGTCAGCCCCAGCATGTACTGGAGCTGTACATGGACAACGGGTATAGTGCTGTCTGATATTGCCAAGATCCCCATGGGTAATATTTTTCCCAAGCATACAAATGAGCACACTGGGCATGTAAAATGCTAAGAAACCATTTGCATGCTTACTGGGGACTTATTTCCATGGGGTGCAGCAGCCCCTTAGCACGACTGACAACCTTGAAATGGGAGACCTGGTGGTCACATGGTCCCTTCCACCTCATGAACACCTGTTTTCTGTGTATACATTAATCCCTGTGTCCTGTGTGGCCCCATCCCCAGTCATCTATTTTCAATGTATACTGCAATTACAGTAAAACAGCTGTTTTTACAGTGTGCACGACAGCTCAGCTGGTGGCCAGCTGTGGAGGTGAGAGGAGGGTTGTGATGTATACTGCAACTACAGTAAAACAGCTGTTTTTACAGTACGCACAACAGCTCAGCTGGTGGCCAGCCGTGGAGGTGAGAGGAGGGTTGTGATGTATACTGCAATTACAGTAAAACAGCTGTTTTTACAGTGTGCATGACAGCTCAGCTGGTGGCCAGCTGTGGAGGTGAGAGGAGGGTTGTGCTGTATACTGCAATTACAGTAAAACAGCTGTTTTTACAGTGCACATGACAGCTCAGCTGGTGGCCAGCTATGGAGGTGAGAGGAGGGTTGTGCTGTATACTGCAATTACAGTAAAATGGCTGTTTTTACAGTGTGCATGACAGCTCAGCTGGTGGCCAGCTGTGGAGGTGAGAGGAGGGTTGTGCTGTATACTGCAATTACAGTAAAATGGCTGTTTTTACAGTGCGCATGACAGCTCAGCTGGTGGCCAGCTGTGGAGGTGAGAGGAGGGTTGTGATGTATACTGAAATTACAGTAAAACAGCTGTTTTTACAGTGTGCATGACAGCTCAGCTGGTGGCCAGCCGTGGAGGTGAGAGGAGGGTTGTGATGGTCATTGAACCTAGCTGTGCAGAGCTCTGGACATCTGGGTAAGTGGAGGGATGCAGGGTGGTGGGATATGAACTGGTGAGTTGGGTGGAGGCTCTTTGGGGAACACTGGATCACCAGATATTATAATTGTTTGAGGAAACTTCAGATCTGGGGTGGGGAGAGCCACTGAACCACCATGGATCACCATATACACAGAAAATAGCTCATCTGGGTGGGATGAGGATGCACTGGATGATCAGGGATTACTGTATACACTGACAATGGGCAATCGAGGTATGGGGGAGGTCTTGCTAGTCCATCTGGAAATAATTTACACACTGTAAACAGGCGGTCAGAGGTGGGAGGGACCACTGGACAACTAGGGGTTAATATATACACCATTAATGAGTGATCAGGAGTAGGGGGGAACCAATGGAACACAAGGACATGATGATCCACTGTGCAAGCAATAATACCTGACAGAGTGGGCGGTATTGGGCAATACCGGACTGCCCAGGGGCGTAATGGGGCCTGACACTGCAGGCAGAGGGCTTAATAGCCTCTTGAAGGTTCAGTATTGCCCATACCACCCACTCTGGAGGATATTATGGAGAAAATGGGCACTGTGTGAAATATATTTAAAAAATATATCCTTTTAAGTTTTCATGGTGAAATTATTTTATTTACTTTTATGATAATAAGGTAATCCCTCCCCCTTTTTTGTTGTCTTCTGTGCATCCTGTTTTGAGCAGATTGTCAAGATTACACTCGCAATTCTCCCTCCATGCCCACACAAGCGCGCACGCACACACACATACACACACACACACACACAGTATTGGCAGTTTTTGAAATTTTTTTTATTTAATAATTTTTTGCTTTAATTGTTTGAAGGGAAGTGGAGAGGCAGTAGCGGGCAGTCGGCAACGTCAGAGGTCATCATTGTTAACTCGCTCCCCCCCACCAGCACACATGGACACACAAGGACTATTGCCAATTTTAAAATATTTTTTTTCAATGCTTTTGGAGTTTCTTTGTTTGCGGGTATTGGAGAGGTGGTAGCGGGCAGTTGGCGAGGTGACCGGAAGTTGAGGAGACGGTCACGGAAGATATGACTTTGCAAATGAGAGAGCGAGGTTGAAAGTTGCAGGAGTCAGAGAAAGAAAAAAACTGCAGTAGAGAGAGCAAGGAACTGAAGCTAGAAGTAAGAAATCCTAATACTGATTTTTGAATCTGCAGACTGGCATGGCAGGTGGGGGAAGGTGCCACATTGTATAGTATGGATTTTAGAGATCTTGTTGCATGAGGGCACAAAATGGTGTCTCTGTAGTATGCCAATTTGGGGTGCCCAAAGATAGTCTTAGGTAATGGGGCACCTTGAATTGGCACTTTTTTGAAGTGGACATCTATCGCAAGTTAATGTACCCCCCTGCTATAGCTATCAGCCAATCAGAGAGCTGATAGTGTCTAGGCCATTTTCTAAACAGAAATAGGAGATCAGGGTGGGACCAACTGGACCACAGGATATGATGATCTACTGTACAGAAATAAGATCAGGGAGGGACCCACTGGACGACCAGGATATTATAATCTACTGTACAGAAATAAGAGATCAGGGAGGAACTCACTGGATGACCAGGATATTATAATCTACTGTACAGAAATAGGAGATCAGGGAGGGACCAACTGGACCACTAGGATATGATGATCCACTGTACAGAAATAAGAGATCAGGAAGGGACCCACCAGACCTGCAGGGCATACATTATAGAGTGCATACAGGAGATTGGTGTGGGAAGACCCACTGGACCAGCAGGACATTCATAATGTAATGTGAATGGGAGGTCAGGGGGTGAAGGGATACAGTGGACCACCAGGAAATAGGTTGCAGAATGTGAAAAGGCAATCAGGGCTGTACAGCTGCATCACAGCCACTGTGCCTATATGGGTCATAGGCTTAATGCCCAGTTAAGAGGTGGTGTTCAGTGACAAAAACAATACCACCTGGGGACAGTTTACTGCCATCACAAACCTTTGAATATCTCTGCATACAGTATGTATGAGGGACACCTTCATTTACATAGGCACAACAGTATTTTAGCACCTTATCACTTCCGGGTTTGAGGGTGCCCTGAAGAAGAAGAAGAATCAGCATTTATATAGCACTTTTCATACATCCAAAGCACTTTAGAAGCAATGATATACCAGTAGTGAAGTGACTGAATGTGTGATGGCGGCCATATCGCACATCATAATGTAATGTGAATGGGAGGTCAGGGGGTGAAGGGACCCACTGGACCACCTGGATATGATGATCCACTGTACAGAAATAGGAGATCAGGGAGGGACCCACTGGACTGGAGTGTGTAAAATTTTATTGTAATTTATTATGTTTTTATGATATATTTTATAATCTTTATGGTTTTGATGTTTGTATTGTGTGTTGAAGCTTTTATTGACCTGTTCAGAGCCTTGATAAAGTGAAAGGCACTATATAAATAAAGTTATTATTATCACCACCCACACACAGCCTGGATAATTGCATGAACCGGTTTATGGGAAGGGGAATGTTGGCCAGGACACCGGGAATGTTCCCTATTCTTTGTGAAGAGTGCCCTGGGTTCTTTTACTTCCACCTGGACACCCACCAGGACAACACCAGGAAGGGTAGAAGGGACCTCGGTTTAATGTCTCATCCAAAGGATGGCACACCCCAGCAGTACAGCACCCCCTAACATTGCACTCAGATGCAAGTGATTTTTAGGTGCAAGTCCAATCCCAGTGTGGGACGAGAACCCATGACCTTCTGGTCCAGAGGCAGATGTGCTACCAACTGAGTCACAGGCTCAGTGCCTCTGAATATGCTTTCACTGGGAGTGCTCATGCAGACTCATTTTAGCACATGTACTAGCCTTTTTAGCATGGATGTTAACCTTTGAACATACTGCCCAAAATGAGCAAAGTGTTAGTTGAAAAACTGAACTGTGTACCAGTGATTTAAAATAAAAAACAGTATTTATTCAAATGGGTTTGACTGCTTATAAGGTAGGAAATGCCCACATTCTGTAAGGGTTAATAATCACTTCTTCCTCATCTTTAAGCTATTGGTTAACTCCTGAACATGACAGAGTGGGTGGGTGGATAAATAGAAACACAGAATTTGACGGCAGATGAGGACTGCTTGGCCCACCTAGTATGACCATTTCCTTACCTAATGGATAAGCTGCAGATCCTAGTTAACCAACAGCCTACTTCCTCCTACCCATCACTAGAATTGCCTGCCTGTCCCATGCATTCTTGAATGCCCCCATTGTTTCTGACTCCACTACCTCCTCAAGAAGGCTGTTCCATGTATCCACAACCCTCTCTGTGAAAAAATACTTCCTCACATTACCTCTGAGCCATCACCCCTCTATCTTTAAATTGTGCCCCCTTGTTCTTGCACATCTCTTTTTCCGAAAGATGCTACCCTCTTGGACTCTGTTGATTCCCTAATGTACTTGAAAGTTTCTATATGTTCCCCCTCCCCCTCCTCTCATCTCCTTGAGGGTACACATATTAAGCTCCTTTAATCTCTCTTCATATGTCTTCTGGTGCAGACTCTGCACCATTTTAGTTGCCCTCCTCTGGACAGCTTACATCCTGCCTATGTCCTTGCAGAGATGGGTTCTCCAAAACTGCGTGCAGTACTCCAGATGGGGTCTCACCAACTGTCTGTACAGAGGGATAACAACTTCCTGTTTTCTACTGCTGATGCCTCTCTCTATGCATCCCAGCATCTCGCAAGCCCTCCTTACTGCCTTCTCACATTGCTGGCCCACCTTTAGTTCTTCTGATATGACTACCCCCAGGTCCCTTTCCATTTTTGTTGTTGTTATTAACTCACCTTCCATTGTGTACTCTTCCCCTGGATTTTTGTTTTCCAGGTGCATTACTTTGCACTTATTTGCATTGAATCTAAGCTGCCATACATTGGATAATTCCTCCAACCTTGCCAAGTCCCTTTGCATCCTTTCCACTACACCTTCTGTATCAACCCTGTTGCAGGTCTTTGTGTCATCTTCAAAGAGACATATTTTTCCTTCCAGTCCCTCTGCGATGTCACTTATAAAGACATTAAAGAGGATCGGTCCCAGTTCTGAACCGCGGTACCTCACCAGTAACCCCCCTTTCTTCAGAGTAACTCTGTTACTATTATCCTTGCATCCTGTTGTCCAGGCAATTTTTTACCCAGGTTACCACTTTGGGACCCACTCCAAGGTTGGCTTACTTGTATATTAATCTTTTGTGTGGGACTGTGTCAAATGTCTTGCTAAAGTCTAGGTAGGCCATGTCCACAGCCCCTCCCTGGTCTACTACATAGGTCACCCAGTCAAAGAAATCTATTAGATTCCTCTGACATAACCTTCCTACTGTGAATCCATGCTGCCTTGGGTTCTCTGTCCCTACTAACCTCTAGGAACTCAACAGTTCTTTCCTTTAGAAGAGATTCCATCATCTTCCTACTACTGAGTTCAAACTAACAGGTCTTAGTTTCTTGCCTCTGTCTTGCTCCCACTTTTGTGGAGGGGAATTATGTCTGCCCTCCTCCAGTCCTCTTGTACCACACTATCCTCCCATGATTTGTTAAAAAGGGTATTCAGTGGTGTCACTAGTTCCCCCCTTAGTTTTTTTAGAATTCTTGGGTGAATCCCATCAGGCTCCATTGCTTTGTCCACCTTCAGTTTTAAGAATTCTTTCAGAACCCTTTCTTCTGTGAATGGACTTATATTGACTCTCTATCCAGAGTGCTTCTGTTCTTTGATTTGGGTACCTCCCCCTCCTCTTCTTTTGTGAATACTGAGCAGAAATATTCATTCAGTATCCCTGCTTTTTCACAGTCACTCTCTGCCCAACCACCTTCCTCTTTATTAAGCCTCAGTATCCCTTTCTTGTTCTCTCTTTGCTCCCTAATGTACCTATAAAAAGGTTTGATTCCTCTTCTTAACTCAGTTGGTTATCTTTTCCTCAGTTTGCACCTTTGCTATTCTGACTGCCTTCCCAGCTTCCTTCTGCTTTAACTGGTACAGTTCTCCATCCTGCTTCTTCTGTGTTGTCTTATACTTCCTGAAGGCTACCTTTTCCTCTTAACCTGCCCGCCACCTCTTTTGAGAACCATAGTGGTTTATTCCTTCCTTTGCTTTGTTGATTTGAGTCACACAAAGGCTTGTTGCCTCTGTGATGGCTGATTTGATTTTTCCCATTGTTCCTCTACCCTCCTTCTTGCCATTTGAGTGCTTTTCTGAGGCACTCTCTCATTTTCCCAAAGCCAGCCCTCCTAAAGTCCAATACTCTTGCTTTTATATGGCTTGACTCTATGGCTGTGTTTATCATGAATCACACTGTTTGGTGGTCACTTGTTCCCAGATGGCTACCCACTTCTAAATCTGAGATACTTTCTCCATCCCCATTTGATAGTACCAGGTCTACGATTGCTCCCTTCCAAGTGGGTTCCATCACTAGCTGTCTGAGGCTTGCCCCCTGTAGGGCATCGAGAATAACCCTGCCCTTGGATGTGGCTGCAACAAAGGTGCTCCAACTAACATCTGGCATATTCAGGTCCCCCATCAACAACATCTCCCCTTTTTCTGCCATTCTAAGGATGTCTTCTATTATTTCCTTGTCTGTTGCCTCCCCTTGAGATGGGGGTCTGTATACAACCCCTGTGCGAATTGTGGTGACATAGCCTGTCTCCAGGGTAACCCACAGTGCCTCCTCTACTCCCTGTTCATCCTTTAGTTCTATTGCTTTGATCCTTCTCCTTATGTAGGGAGCTACTCCTCTGCCTCTTTTACCCTCCTTGTCCCCCCTGTAGATTGTGTACCCTGGTATGTTGACATCCCAGTCATGGTTCTTTGTGTACCATGTTTCTGTGACTGCTCCAATATCCAGGTGTCCCTTTTCCATCAAGGCCACTGGTTCAGGGAGCTTGTTAGACAGCGGTCACTGGTACTCATCACCCACTATTTTTGATGGCCTAACCCCTTTTAGCCCCATCCCTGTCCTTACTGCCTTTTTCTGCATTTACCCCTGTTCTGCTCCCCATTAACTTCTCAACCTTGGTGTTTACCTCTCTAACTACTGTATTTTGTGGGGGGAGGCTGGGTTTCCCTGCTCCTTTTCTGTGCCCCCCTTGGCTATGCCCCATGGATAGCAAATGCAGTATTACACAGATTAAAGTCTTTCGGATGAGACGTTAAACCGAGGTCCCATCTGCCTGGATTGGTGGTAGTTCAGGTGGATGTTAAAGATCTCATGGCACTTATCGAAAAGAGTAGGGGAATTTTCCCCGGTGTCCTGGCCAAATTTCCCTCATTCACTAAAAATACCACCAACAGCTTAATCTGGTTCAAGGTCAGTTGGCATGCATCTGTATCCCCCTTCCCCAGGTCATGCCTGAAAATAGGCAGGATTTGTCTAGTGCACTTACCCGGTCAACAAAAGCTAAATAAATAAATAAATAAATAAATAAATAAAGGAAACTGTCATACACTTGGGGGGGAAAGATAATGATTACAGACCCAAGACACAGTATAACGATTTTGGTAACAAAATAACAATGCAGTAAATAAATCTTTGGTCATGACAGTGGTAATGAGTTATCACCAAGTTCCAAACATATGAGGTCAAATATGGCTTGTCACCTCTCTCCATGACCTGAGAACAATATTTCTAAAGCCTGGGAGACAACTTCTGTTGCAGGCAGATCTGGGACTCTGCATCTGTGAAGTAAGCAATGACATGTGCTAATAGACTGTAACATAGATGATGTCAGTTTAAAGTTCTTCAAGTGCTGTGGCCAGTTTCTCAGCACAAAAAAACACAGCTATGATAAAGATTTTATTAAAAAAACAATAGGCTGCTATGAGGGCATGGTCTGTGAGGCATCAAGATGGAAGCATAATCTTTGTGCTTGGCAACCTCTATATGAATCTGTTTTCATCCAGTGCTCCCTGATCCCCTAAACATGACACGATCATTGCTTCTGCCCTCCTGGTACTCTCCTCTAGAGTGTGGTACTGCAATTAGTATTACTCAGTTTGGTAATCCAGTTGGTATTACTCAGTTTGGTACTGCAGTTGGTATTACTCACTTTGATACTGCAGTTGGTATTACTCAGTTTGGTGCTGCAGTTGGTATTACTCACTTTGGTACTGCAGTTGGTATTACTCAGTTTGGTGCTGCAGTTGGTATTACTCACTTTGGTACTGCAGTTGGTATTACTCAGTTTGGTACTGCAGTTGGTATTACTCAGTTTGGTAATGTAATTAGTATTACTCACTTTGGTACTGCAGTTGGTATTACTCACTTTGGTACTGCAATTAGTATTTCTCAGTTTGGTACTGCAGTTGGTATTACTCAGTTTGGTACTGCAGTTGGTATTACTCAGTTTGGTAATGTAATTAGTATTACTCACTTTGGTACTGCAGTTGGTATTACTCACTTTGGTACTGCAATTAGTATTACTCAGTTTGGTACTGCAGTTGGTATTACTCAGTTTGGTACTGCACTTAGTATTACTCAGTTTGGTACTGCAGTTGGTATTACTCACTTTGGTACTGCAGTTGGTATTACTCAGTTTGGTTCTGCAGTTAATATTACTCAGTTTGGTAATGTAATTAGTATTACTCACTTTGGTACTGCAGTTGGTATTACTCAGTTTGGTACTGCAGTTGGTATTACTCACTTTGGTACTGCAGTTGGTATTACTCAGTTTGGTACTGCAATTAGTATTACTCAGTTTGGTACTGCAGTTGGTATTACTCAGTATGGTACTGCAGTTGGTATTACTCAGTTTGGTACTGTAATTAGTATTACTCAGTTTGGTAATGTAATTAGTATTACTCAGTTTGGTACTGCAGTCAGTATTACTCAGTTTGGCACTGCAATTAGTATTACTCAGTTTGGTAATGTAATTAGCATTACATTTGGTACTGCAATTAGTATTACTCAGTTTGGTACTGGTACTGTAATTGGCATTACTCAGTTTGGTACTGTAATTAGTATTACTCAGTTTGGTACTGCAGTTAGTATTACTCAGTTTGGTACTGCAATTAGTATTACTCAGTTTGGTACTGCAGTTAGTATTACTCAGTTTGGTACTGCAATTAGTATTACTCAGTTTGGTACTGTAATTAGTATAACGTTTGGTACTGCAATTAGTATTACTCAGTTTGGTACTGGTACTGTAATTGGCATTACTCAGTTTGGTACTGTAATTAGTATTACTCAGTTTGGTACTGCAGTTAGTATTACTCAGTTTGGTACTGCAGTTAGTATTACTTAGTATGGTACTGCAGTTAGTATTACTCAGTTTGGTACTGTAATTAGTATTATTGCAGTTAGTATTACTCAGTTTGATACTGCAGTTAATATTACTCAGTGTGGTACTGCAATTAATATTACTCAATGGGGTACTGCAATTAGTATTATTCAGTTTGATAATGCAATTAATATTACTCATTTTGGTACTGTAATTAATATTACTTAGTATGGTACTGCAGTTAGTATTACTCAGTTTGGTACTGCAGTTTGTATCACTCAGTATGGTACTGCAATTAATATTACTCAATCTGGTACTACAATTAGTATAAGTCAGTTTGGTTCTGCAATTAGTATTACTCAGTTTGGTAATGCAATTAGCATTATTCCGTTTGGTGAAAGACACCCTGTTAACGAGCAGTTTGAACTTTCAGGTCTACCTTCACTGCCATTCTCAGGCTAAGCATGGTGATGGCTCACATGACAATCATGCAGCAGATATCTGTCATGCGGACAAAGAAACCTGCAATAGATCTCTGTGATGCAAACACAACAGACATGCAGCAGATCTCTGCAGTGCTCACACAACAGACATGCAGCAGATCTCTGCAGTGCTCACACAACTGACATGCAGCAGATCTCTGCAATGCTCACACAACAGGCAGCAGATCTCTGCAATACTCACACAGCAGACATGCAGCAGATCTCTGCAGTGCTCACACAGACATGCAGCAGATCTCTGCAGTGTTCACACAACTGACATGCAGCAGATTTCTGCAGTGATCACACAACTGACGTGCAGCAGATCTCTGCAATGCTCACACAACAGGCAGCAGATCTCTGTGATACTCACACAGCAGACATGCAGCAGATCTCTGTAGTGCTCACACAACAGACATGCAGCAGATCTCTGCAGTGATCACACAACTGACGTGCAGCAGATCTCTGCAATGCTCACACAACAGGCAGCAGATCTCTGTGATACTCACACAGCAGACATGCAGCAGATATCTGTCATGCAGACAAAGAGACATGTGATAGATCTCAGTGATGCAAACACAACAGACATGCAGCAGATCTCTGCAGTGCTCACACAAATGTCATGTAGCAGATCTCTGCAATGCTCATACAACAGGCAGCAGATCTCTGCAATACTCACACTCAGACATGCAGCAGATCTCTGCAATGCTCATATGGCAGACATGCAGATCTTTTCAGTGCTCACACAAATATGCAGCAGTTTTCTGTGAAACTCAGACATGCAGCAGATCTCTGCAATACATGCACAACAGACATGCAGATCTCTGCAAAGCTCACACAGTGGACATGCAGCAGATCACTGTAATGCTCACACACCAGACATGCTGCAGATCTCTGCAATGCTTATACAGCAAATATGTAGCAGATCTCTTCAATGCTCACATGACAAATATGTAGCAGATCCCTTCAATACTCAAACAACAAACATGCAGCAGATGTCTGCAATGCTCAGACATACAGCAGACCTCTACATTATTTACACAACAGACATGCAGCAGATCTCTGCAATGCTCACACAACACACATGCAGCAGATCTCTGCAATGCTCAGACATGCAGCAGTTCTCTGCAATACTCATACAGCAGACATGCAGCAGACCTCTTCAATGCTTTCATGACACACATGCAGTAAATCTCTTCAATGCTTATGCCAAACATGCAGGAAGATCACTGCAATGCTCCTACAACAGACATGAACCAGATTTCTGTGATGCTCACACAACAGACATGCAGCAGATCTCTGCAATACACACACATCAGATGCAGCAAATCTCTGCAATGCTCACCAACAGACATAGAAACGTATAAGTTGATGGCAGATAAGGACTGCAAGGCCCATCCAGTCTGCCCATTTCTTTTCTACCTTATAAATGTGCCATAGTGCCTTTGCTCTATCAGTGGCCTATCTACTCATAGTCATTTGTATTGCTCCTTATGCCTATCCCATGCCTGTTTGAAGCCCTGCACTGTATTCATAGCCACCACCTCTTGTGCTAAGCCATTCCATGCATCCACCACCCTTTCTGTGACAAAGAATTTCCTCACATTCCTCCTTAATCGACCCCCTCTGATCTCATGTTGTGTCCTCTTGTCCTGCTATTTTTCTTATATTTAAACATGTTAGACTCTTACACCTTGTTAATGCCCTTAAGGTGTTTGAATGCCTCGATCATATCACCTCTCTCCCTCCTTTGCTCAAGGGTATACATATTGAGCTCTGTTAATCTGTCCTCATATGTCTTCTGATGCAGTCCTTGCACCATTTTGGTTGCCCTTCTCTGGACTGCCTCAATTTGGTTAATGTCCTTGTGAGGTGTGGCCTCCAATACTGCATGCAGTACTCCAGATGGGGCCTAACCAGTGTCTTGTAAAGAGGATTATTACCTCTCTCTTATGACTTGTGATACCCCTAATATACCCTAACACTCCCCTAGCCTTACCTACTGCTTTAGAGGTCTGCTTGGATGATTTCAGGTCATCAGTGATGATGATGCCCAAGTCTCTTTCTTCCTTTGTGACTGTTAGCAACTCCCCTCCCAGCCTATAGGTGGCTTCAGGGTTTCTCTTCCCTATGTGCATGATTTTGCACTTCTTTGCATTAAATCCCAGTTACCACTCTTCTGATTCTGCCCACCCCATCTGGATCATCTACTCTGTTGCAGATCTTGGTGTCATCTGCAAACAGACAAGCCTTACCCTCTAGTCCATCTGCAAGGTCACTAATGAAGATGTTGAAGAGCACTGGCCCCAGGACTGATCCCTGAGGTACCCCACTTGTGACTTGCATCTCTTCTGACTGTATACCTTTTACCACCACTCTCTGTTTTCTGCCCGTCAACCAGTTTGCCACCCAGTTGACCAACTTCTGACCCACCCCGAGCCTACCCAGCTTATTTATCAATCTTCAATGTGGAACAGTGTCAAAAGCTTTGCTGAAGTCAAGGTAGGCGACATCAACTGCTCCCCCTTGGTCCACCACTCTGGTTACCCAGTCAAAGAAATCTATGAGATTAGTTTGACAGGACCTTCTTTGTAAACCCATGCTGTCTTGGATCCTGTGCCCTATGGTTCAGGTGTTGCACTATCCTTCTATCCTTTCCTTAAGGTGCCTCCATAATCTTGCCCTCTACTGAGGTAAGACTGACTGGTCTATAGTTCCCGCCTCCTCCCTGCTACCACTCTTGTGGAGCGGAATCACATGAGCCCTTCTCCAGTCTTCTGGGACCTCTCCTGTGCTCAGGAGACTCACTAAACAGTTCTGCTAATGGCTCTGCTAGTTCCACCTTTAGCTCGTTAAGTACCCTGGGATGTATGCCATCAGGTCCCATTGCCTTATCCACCCTGAGCTTAGCAAGCTCTTGTAGGACCCTTTCTTTTGTGAAGGGAGTAGTGCTCACCTCCCTCCTCCCCTGTGTCCATGATGCTGAGCTGTGGACCCCGCCCTACCTTCTCTTCAGTAAATACTGAGCAAAAGTGTCTATTTAGGATAGATGCCTTTACAGGGTCCTCCTCCTCTCATGCTCCCTTTTCTTCATTAAGTTTAGCAATACCCCCTCTGGACTTTCTCCTTTCACTAATGTATCTATAGAAAGTCTTGTCACTTTCTTTGACTGTTCATGCTAGTGTTTCCTCAGTTTGGGACTTTGCCTGCCTTACTGCCTTCCCTGCTTCCCTTAGGGCAGTTTGGTATGCTTCTAACTTCATCCACTGTGTTCCCTTATATTTCCTGAAGGCCAGCCTTTTGGCTCTGACCGTTTCTGCTACTGTATTTGAGAACCAAAGTGGTTTCCTTCTTCTTTGCACTTCATTTTCTGTCTAACACAATGGGATGTTGCTTCATGTATTGCATCATAATGCTTGCCCACTTTGCCTGTATCCTCACCTGTGTTTCTTTTTGCCAGGGCTAGCTTAACTCTGTTGGCCATCTTATCAAAGTCAGCTCCTCTGAAGTCCCATATTTTTGCCTTGGAATGGGATGATTTACATGTAGTAGCCAAATTGAACCATACCATGTGATGGTCACTGGCCCCCAAGTGACCTTCTACCTGGAGATCTGTGATCCCTTCCTTGTTAGTCAGTACTAGATCTAGGATAGCCCTGTCTCTTGTGGGTTGCTGTACCAGTTGTTTGAGGCCCTCCCCCTTCAGGGAATCCACTATGTGTCTACTTCTGGCAGATGTTCCTGCTGGTATTGACCAATCTGTATCCAGCATGTTGAAGTCTCCCATTATCAGAACCTCCCCTTTAGCTGTCATGTTTTGTATATCTTCTAACAGTAATGTGTCTATGTCCTCCCCCTGGTCTGGGGGCCTGTAGACAACCCCAGTTCTTATGGCTGTCCCATTTCCTGTTTCCAGGGTGACCCACAGGGCTTCTGGCTCCTTAGGTGTATTCTGAATTTCTGTAGCTTTGATATTTTCATTGACATACAGGGCCACTCCTCCCCCCCTTTTTGTACCTCGGTCTCTTCTGAACAATACATAGCCAGGTACTGAAGTCCCCCAAGTGTGGTTACTGGTAAACCACGTCTCACTAATTGCTACTATGTCCAGTTTAGCCTCTGACATTATTGCCTGCAGGTCTGGGGTCTTATTTCACAGGCTGTGAGCATTTGTGTACATGATTTTCCATTGGCCAGATTTTGGTGTGTTAGTTGTTGGGTGAGGTTTGGAATTACCCGTGCATCATATGGGGAGACAAACCTTTTTTCTTACCTGGTGATGCAAATGAACTGCAAACATGCTGAATCCCTGTTTGACCACTAACTGAGGGGGGAAGGGTGTTCTTCCCATTCGACATATGGGGTGCTGCACCCCTCTCCCCATTTGCTAGTTTAAATATTCTGCAAAGACATCAAACTTCTGCCCCAATGCACTGACTCCCTCCTTAGTCAGATGCAGTCCATCAAATTTAAAGAACTTTTGCTCCCAGAACTGTTGCCAGTTCCCTACAAATCTGTGTCCTTTTTCCTGGCACCAGCTCTTGAGCCACATGTTTAACTCCCCTATCTCCCCTTCTCTGACCTTCCGTCCATCTGCTCCCCTCTCCCAGACTGGCAGGATCTCAGAGAAGGAGATGCCAGATGAAATAGATGATAGTTTGTCACCCAGCCTGGTCAGGTGTTCCTTGGTCTCCACAACTGACTGGCTGGTGAGATCATTAGTCCCTATGTGTACTAGGACATCAATGTTTTCTCCTGCTTTGTAAACAATTTTAGCAATGCGGTCAGAGTCTCTCCATGCTGATGTACCTGGGAGACATCTGACCATTACCCCTGGCTGGAGATGGGTATCAACTCCCCGAATCATGGAGTCTCCTATGATCAGAAGGTTTTTGGATTTCCTTTTTGGTTTTTTGTTTTGGTTCCTGATTTGGGTGAGTTTTGTTGTGCTAGCTCCTGTGCTGCAGTGTCCTGCTCTGCAGTGTCTTCTGCCTCTTTGTTTGATTTCAGAGATAGAGGCAGATACCTGTTTGTAGTGTTTATATGGTGTTTGGAAGTAATATGTTGGAGAGCAGAGAGTGATGAGGCACCCGATTTGCCCCTCCTAACCACCTGCCAACCTCCTGGACCAACTACCCTCTGTGGTTGAGGTTTTTCTGTTGGATGCTGGGGAAATGGCAGGTGGTTCTTATAATGTATTTCCTCTTGAATATGAAATTTGAGGCATGCAATCTCTGCACATGCTGCCCAGAGCTGAGCCCTAAGATCTCCAAAGGCCCAGCATGTAGGACAGTGTCCTAAATCCTGTAAGACTGTCCTTCTGAAAATTGTTCCACAGTACCTGCAGTTAATGATATCCATTCCAGATAAGTTGCTGGGTTTATAACCTAGTCAGAGTAATTAGAAGAAAGAAAATGCAAGTAATAGTTTGATTGTGTTTTGTTTAACTTGTTATAACAAGTTAAATTACTAGTGCCCTGTAAATGAGCTCACCTTGTGGAGACCTCACTGATCCACACCTTCCTGCTCTGCCACAGGAAATGTCACAACTGTGGTACCCTATAAAAGGAGTGTAGTGTGGGGTGGTTGGGGATGTGGGTGGGTGGCTGGGCCCTTCCCCTTCTGAAAAAGAAGAACCACGGATGAAAGAACAAGGAGGTAAGAGCAGAAACAATCAGTCAACAACAAATGCAGTAACCCTGAAAGCTTATCCTAATGTTAGATAAAGCTGTAAAACCTGTAAAGCACCACCTGTAATAATTTCAGAGAAGACAGACACTGTAAGAAACACTTTGCTACAGAGAAAAATAAAGCAATGAAATGTTAGCAACAAACAGTAGCAATCCCTGTGAGTAAAAAATAAAAATAACACCACACAGTAAATCTGCTTAGCCAAAATAAGTCTTAATCCTTTTCCCTTGCTCTGGTAAGTTTCTTTACTCTGCCTTTCAAGCAGTCTTGGAAGGAAAGAGCTCAGGTGAAGCTAGGTGCCTTGGCCAGCAAACCAAGTCTTCTACCTCCAAGAGATCAACTAACCTGACTTTTTAACCCTTCTTTCTGTTGGAAATCACTGACAGTTTGCCAGCTCCACCCCCACATACACACATAATCCTTTGGAAAAGCTGTGGGAAGAAAGCAATTTGCTCCTTCAATGTGAGAAGGAGACTGAAACACCTCTGAGACAACAAACCTTTTCAACAAACAAACAAAAAAAAAACAAGAATAAAATAAAACAGTGTCAAACAGTAATTTTGCTTAGCCCAATGATAGAAAAGTCACAAAAATGTAAGCTCCACCTGTAATACAGTAATTTCAGAGAAGATATACCTGTAAGAAACACTTTGCTACATAGAAAAATAAAGCAGTAACAGAAGATATACCTTGCAAAAGACAATTTGAATCAGAAGATTACAGCAGTGATCTGTTAGCACACACCTGTAGGCACACCTTGTAATAATGCAGAATAAGGTATAGCAGCAACAACAATCTGAATCAGAGAAATATCAAGCAATGAAATGTTAGCAACAAACAGCAGCAATCCCTGTGAGTAAAAAATAAAAATAACACCACACAGTAAATCTGCTTAGCCAAAATAAGTCTTAATCCTTTTCCCTTGCTCTGGTAAGTTTCTCTACTCTGCCTTTCAAGCAGTCTTAGAAGGAAAGAGCTCAGGTGAAGCTATGTGCCTTGGCCAGCAAACCAAGTCTTCTACCTCCAAGATATCAACTAACCTGACTTTTTAACCCTTCTTTCTGTTGGAAATTACTGACAGTTTGCCAGCTCCACCCCCCATACACACATAATCCTTTGGAAAAGCTGTGGGAAGAAAGCAATTTGCTCCTTCAATGTGAGAAGGAGACTGAAACACCTCTGAGACAACAAACCTTTTCAACAAACAAAAAAAAACAAGAATAAAATAAAACACAGTGTCAAACAGTAATTTTGCTTAGCCCAATGATAAAAAAGTCACAAAAATGTAAGCTCCACCTGTAATACAGTAATTTCAGAGAGGATATACCCTGTAAGAAACACTTTGCTATATAGAAAAATAAAGCAGTAACAGAAGTTATACCTTGCAAAAGACAATTTGAATCAGAAGATTACAGCAGTAATCTGTTAGCACACACCTGTAGGCACACTTTGTAATAATGCAAAAGAAGGTATACCAGCAACAACAATCTGAATCAGAGAAAAATAAAGCAATGAAATGTTAGCAACAAACAGTAGCAATCCCTGTGAGTAAAAAATAAAAATAACACCACATAGTAAATCTGCTTAGCCAAAATAAGTCTTAATCCTTTTCCCTTGCTCTGGTAAGTTTCTCTACTCTGCCTTTCAAGCAGTCTTAGAAGGAAAGAGCTCAGGTGAAGCTATGTGCCTTGGCCAGCAAACCAAGTCTTCTACCTCCAAGATATCAACATGCAACAAGTCCCTGTGAAGCTCACACAACAGACATGCAGCTGATCTCTGTGATGCCTCGCAGCCATTCTCAGGCTAAGCATGGTGATGGCTCAGATGAAAATCATGCAGCAGATCTCTGCGAAGCTCACACTACAGGCATGCAGCAGATATCTGTCATGTGGACAGACATGTAACAGATCTCTGTGATGCAAACACAACAGATATGTAACAGATGTCTGCAATGCTCACACAACAGACATGCAGCTGATCTCTGCAATGCTCACACAACATACATGTAGCTGATCTCTGCAATGCTCACACTCAGACATGCAGCAGATCTCTACAATGTTCACACAACAGAGACTCCCTTTATTAAATGATTTGTTAATTTTTTTTTTTGCCATGTACAGTTGTTTTTTGCTGTTGTCAGGGTCTTTTATATAAATGACCAGAACGCATTCCAATTTGTTTCTATATTCATACCAATACCACAATCTAAGGTTTTTAAATAAAATATCCACTGCCTTTGTGCTTTGCCAATCATTTTCTGATAGTCTTCACCTCGTACTGGTGGTTGAACTTGTTTGAGTCCCCAGAACCGCAATGAAGCTTCTGTGTGTCCCTGTTGTGAAAATGTATTGTTACCTGTGATGTTTCATTATGTCTCGTAATGTCACTTTTGTGCTCTTGTATTCTAGTATTAAATGCTATTGTGGTTTGTCCCACATACAAGTGGTCATCAGGGTATTGGAGTACATATATGACTCCTTCTGATGTGCAGTTGATATGTTGTTTTATAAGGAATTCCTGCCCTGAAGTGGGTGTCTAAAGACATCTTTTTTTTGTAGTACACAGCTGAGCATCTTCCACAGGGTGCCATCCCTGCTTTGAGTGGTCCAAGCAACAATTGAATGTCTTGCTTTTCTGTGGTCTTGAACAGTGATCTTAGGGGAGGCAGTATAGTGCAGTGATTTAAGGTTCTGAGCTACAAATCTGGAGACCTGGGTTTGAATCCCAAAGCCCCCACTTGCATACTGTGTGACCCAGAGCAAGTCACTTAGCTTCCCTGTGCTCCCAGGTCACACCTGTAAACAAGCTTTCAGCTTGGTGTGCCACTCCTGGTTAAATAATTAAAAAAAATTACTAGTCTATCCTTTAAAGTGTCAACGTTTTTGCTGCTATCAATGGTCTGCTATGATATATCTGTGGTTGGTTCCTATCAATAGTTAGAAGTCTAGAGACTATCAGAAAATGATTGACAAAGCAGAAATGCAGTAGATGTTTTATTTAAACATCTTAGATCACAATATTGGTATGACTACAGAAACAAATTTGAATACATGCTGGTAATTTATATAAAAGACCCTGACAACAGCAGAAAACAACTATACATAGCAAAAAATAATTGAATAAAAAATGTAATAAAGGGAGTCACTGGCACGATGCTTAAAGGCAAGTCCTGAACACGCAACAGCCTGTGATAGATTCCTATATGTTTAACTCCTCCCCAACCCTGCCCCCAGACTAGGACATCCGGGTTAAGAACAAAAGGTAATTAACCACCGTGTCATCCATTATAGCATGTGACAGAGCAAACATTGTAGTTGCTAGCAATTTAAGTACAGAAAACAGTGACAACATGAACATGAAAAAAAAAAAAAAAGTACAATGCAATGACAAATATTCTGTTTTAAACAGAGGGACACAACAAGTAGTATAAAAAGTAACTACAATATTGCATTTACAAATTACAGCAGTAAGAAAGTGTAAGGGCAACACTTTAGTTTTGTATGATGAGAAGTGGTTAAAATCCCAGCCTCAGTAGAATGGCATCCCATATAAAGAACAAGCAGTAACTCAGACCAGTGATTCACACAATATAACAGGATTGCCCAGGCCTGATCACAAAGGCTATGCATAACGCATAGCAATGCTGCCTGGACAACACAAACCAGCATGTGACAGAGCTGGTGATAACACTCAAAACATCATGCGATATTGCTATCGGGCCTGAGAGGATTTAGTAGCACATCCAATTTGAATGAAAAATGAATGCACAACAGCACAAACACGTGGCTGACACAGAGCAACTTGAATAAATAGTCAGGTAACAAGAATAAATCTTGTATAAACTTGCTTAATAACACATTTAAAGTGGAGTAAAGATGCTATAAGAAATCTTTGACTTTCTAGATAATTTTTTGGACAGTCAAAACAAATGAGACACACTACTGTACCAACACAGGCCACAAGTAAGGCAAGAAACCAGAACACACAAACTCAGGTAAAAGAAAAAACCTAAACATTTAAATGGAGAAGTGAGCACTGTGTTGGAAAGAGTAGACCTTTCAGTATTTTAACGCTGACTTGTTTTTTAAATGTCTCAACAGAAATGCAGTGCGGAGAAAAGATGAAAAGAAGTGATATAAAAAACAAAAGTGCTCTGGAAAGATAGCTAATTAAACTAACCGATAAAGAAGGCACTTAAATAAGCTATTAAATTGAAAAGTAAGCAAGAGATTGCAGTAGCTGTAGGACTGTAATTGAATTGCATTGTTTATATGTTTTACAAAAGAAAAACAGAATACAATGCACGTGGAAAGATGACAATTGATGAGAATTCTGGCAGCATATTTTAAGGTAACGTGCATTTAATCAGTAAGCTGGCAAAATAACAGAACTATCAGCAAGAAGGATACTGCTAACCAAAAATAAGGGGGCAAGTACTGTAGCTATTTGTTAAATGAGACAGAGCAGGCAGACGACAGCAGTACACAGTTACAAGACTCATATGAAGTGGTGAATCAGTGTGAATTAAAACAAGCATTTGTCAATGCCGAACATTCGCTTGCAGGTATTTGCAGTGGTGTTTGGCACTTATGGTACTTTCAGTGGCATAACTATGCATACTTATTGTACGCCAATGTGTACAGAAAAAAAATCTTCCTTTTCTAAATTGCCCATTTTTTTTGTGTGTTTTTTTTTTTTAAGCTGCCCGGGTACCAACCCCAGCCAGCTGGGGGGGGGCAGGGCGGGGTGGTCGACTCACTGGATCCCTTTTCGATAGACATGCTGCCTGACATGGTGACACCAAGTTTGTTGTCGACTGTTGGATCGCATCTAATGGAGCAATTGGACAGTTTTTGTCCACATGATTCTTTGCTCTGCAAGCCTTCTCCAATCAGGTGCTGTAATTTACCTTCTGCTACCTCACATCCCCAGGGACCAGAGCCAGCCCAATACAGTGTCAGTAGCCAGCACGGAAAGAGATGTGAGTGAGAGCCAACTCAAACCCAGCAGCCAAAAAGCTTTGCCTAAGGTGCGCGCTGGTAGTGCTGCACTTTAAGGTTGCCACCTCCGCATCGTGGGAGTTTCAGCATGGAGGAAGACTGGAGTACTCACGAGTTGTGGTTATCACGTAGAGGCCTATCTCCTATAGCCTGAGCCAGGCCAGCCAGTCATCACGTTACCTCGCGTCGCTCGACTCGGTCAGTCTTCCTCCTCCTGTGTCACCCGCCGCTGGTCATGGGAGCTTAGGTGGTTGGTCGCCTATCGAGCCAGAAGCAGAAGGGCAGTGCAGTGGTTGGAGCCGGGCCCACCCAGGATCAGGTCAATGAAGTCCAGGAGGACTTGCCGGAGGCCAGCAGCCAGTCAGTGTCCAATCCTTTCCCCCTCCCTCCATCAGATTATTCAATGGAGCCTACTGTGTGTGTCTTTCCTTTGTATTTCTTGTGTTGGCCCCCCTTCCATTTTATTAATTCCTCCTCTTGTCCCTTTCTTTTCCAACCCTTGCAATGCCAGGTCCATGTACTATCATCTCAGTGTTCTACAAAGTTTGTAGTGCATGGCATTGCAAGGGTTGGAAAAGAAAGGGACAGGAGGGAAATGAATAAAATGCAAGGGGGGCAATGCAGAAAATACAAAGCTGCATCCAGAAGGCTGAGAAGTCCCTTGGAGGACTTGGAGCAGGGGGCTGCAAAGGTGGTTCTGTATTCTGCTGCTGCTGCAAGGAGACATGTCTGTGACTGCTTTTCTCCTGCTGGTGCTGTTGCAGCTTCCATTGGCAGGTAACTTGTTTCTTTAGAGTAATAAGCATTGCCACAGCTGTTGCTATTGACTAATAATATTACAGTATTTTATCTTATCTGCCATTTATTAGCAAGTTATTTACTGCCTATTGAGAAGTGTTATTGAATCGTTATTCATTTTTGAACTGTGCCACATTGTAATCTTGGATCAGTTGTTCTGTTGTGCAGTCTGTGAGGAGTGGAGTCAGGAGCCAGTCAGGCACCAAGATTGTGTGCTGTATTTGGTCTGGGACTGTTTGGGCTCACTTGTCTGCAGCTTCAGGCTTCTCAGAATTCTGCCCTTTGTTGCCAGAGTTCCTCCAATCAGGAGACTGCTGGCTGTGTTAGGTGAGGCTTTAGTAGCACAAAACAGCTTTTGAACTGTGCATGTTCTAATCTTGGATCAGCTGTTCTTTTGTGCTGTCCATTGGAGTGGAGTCAAAAGCCTGTTGGGTTCTGTGATTGTGTGCAGCATTGGGTCCAGGACTGTTTGAGCTCATTTGCCTGCAGCTAGCAGGCTTCTCTGAGCTCTGCCCCTTGTTGCCCAAGTTCCTCCAGTCAGGAGGCTACTGGCTGTGTTGGGCAGGACTTCACCTTGCTCTGTTTCTAGACAGTTGCTAGCAGTCCACCATTGTGGTCCATAGCCAAAGGGCCAAAGCATAAGGTCATTGTACTGGGGCAGCTGCAGGCAGGAGATGCTGCACCCCTTGTGTGACGCTCTGTGCTACAGTTACATAGAAACATAGAATGTGTCAGCAGAAAAAGACCGGTAGGCCCATCTAGTCTGCTGTATTTTCCATGACTATATATAACACCATGGAACCTATTTGGTCACATGTGTCACTCCCTCCTCCCTTAACTCTACCTATTATACCCATCATGTGCCTAGCCCCTGCATGCTTGAAGTTCCCCAGTGTCTTTGTCCCCAACACCTCTTCTGGCAAGCTGTTCCAGGCATCCACCACACTTTCAATGAAGAAGTATCTCCTCACATCCCTCTTAAACTCCTTCCCTCCAGCTTCATAACATGCCCCCATGTTCTGGTGTTCTCACTACTCTGACAGAGACTATCTTCTGCATCTTGCTCACCCCCATGAGGTACTTATAGGTCTCAGTCAGATCCCATCTCATTCTCCTCTCTTCCAAGGAGTACTTATTGAGCTCCTGTAGCCTCTCCTTGTATGGTTTCTTATGCAATCCCACAACTTTTTGGCATCCCTCCTCTAGGTCACTTCTACCCTGTCAATGTCCTTGCAGATGTGTGGCCTCCAGAACTCCTTGGGAGGTGGTCCTGTTCTGAAATTAGGGGTAGGGAAGATGCAATAAAACTGTGTTTTTTTCTCAAGAAAACCCCTAATACTCACCACAGAGCATGTAAAACCCCCCAGAGCTTCTGGGGGCCTGGCAGACCCCAAACCCTTTATTTGTCCTTATTCATAAATATCATATCCAAGCACCCTCCCAAAAAAGTCCTGCCTACGCCCCTACCTGCTGTTATAGTTCTGATGGGAGGAACTCTGGAGGAAAGGAGTTGACAGTCGGGTGGTTTAGACAACTCACTGAACTGTGGGGACTGCAGAAAAGACTATAGTGCAACTTACTAGGCATGGAGAGAGGTGGAACAGGGTAGCTAATTCTGTTTCAGATTACCCCCAAAATGCACCAGAATGCACCAAAAAACCAAAATGTTATGGGGGCCTGGGCGGCCTCCAGACCCCCGGCCTATAATTTAGATTATTGGTGCGTACACTTTTTTTTAAGGCTGGTTACTCCACTGGGTACTTTACCCTAATGTCACGGGCATTCGCTGGTATTTGCACTACAAATTTTCAATACAGACTTTTTATGACCCCCACCTCATTTGGGACCTCTGGTCATAAACAGTATCACTATGATTTTCTTAATCTGCCCTGAACATTGATTTCTTACAGTGGCCGCGCCATTGTGCGCCAGGTGTGTGAAAACACATTTTCAGCAGTATGTGAAAAATGACAGTTGTACTGTTCATAACAAGGTGTGCAAAAATGGTCATGTTGAAAATCTGGAGTGAAAATATTACAAATTTTCGAAGTTACAGGTGTCCATGGAAACTGCGCAATGCACGCTCGTAACAGTCATTTTGTGGATGTTTGTCACCAAATTTTCAACATAGGGACTTTAGGACCTCTGCTCATGAACAGTGTCACTGTGATTTTCATAATCTGAACCAAATATTGATTTCCTACTGTGACTTAAACATTGTGTGCTGGGTGTGCGAAAACACATTTTCCCAGGATATGAAATGTGATAGCTGTACTGTTCATAAGGAGGTGTGAAAAAATGCCAATGGCAAAAATCTGGAGTGAAAATATTACAAATTGTCAAAGTTATGAGTGTGCATGGAAACTGCACAATGCACCCTCGTAACAGTCATGTTTTGGAATTTTTTCACCAAATTTGCAACATAGACTTTTTGGGAGCCCACCTCATGAACAGTCAAACTGCTGTTTCATTAATCAGTCCCAAAAGGTGATTCCACACAGTGACAGCGAAATCACCTTCTGGGACTAAATAACCACATGACAGTGACTTAATTCATGAGGTGGGTTCCCAAGAACCCCATGTTGAAAATGTGGTGCCAAAATTCACAAAGATGGCTGAGATATCCACGTAAGTTGAAACAAAACAAACATTTATGCCATTATACAGAGTACCGTCATTTCCTCAGTTCACAGTCGCTTTTCAAGAGTGCAGACCTGTTCCTGCTCCACTGATGATTGCTGCACTGGGCTCAGGAGGTATGGGGTGGAGGTGGGGTGCACAGATGGTTTTTGTGGGTTGGGGGAAGGAGCACCAGACACAACTCTGTTTTCAGAGGGTTAAAAGAAAGACATTGCAGGACATTTGTCCCCTTACAGGGACAATGAGCACAGTTGGGGGCCTCCTAGCATGTCACCTGGGTATTTGTTGGAGGGGGCCTGGAGCCAATGGGATTTGGGTACCCTGTCAGCATACAATGTGTTTGAGGGGAGCAATAAGGGAGCAAGAAGGACAGCAGAGAGGGAGGAAGGAAGGTTTCTTCAGCAGCTGGAGGAAAATGGTGATGTCAAAATGCTAAATGCAGTCATGTTACCACCTCTGATTGCAGTGGTGCTTTTCTTTTAACTGAAGATCACTGCATCCAAACTGCTGTCATAGACAGTCCGTGCATCCATTGGTGCGGTTGGGTCATGCCTGCTACACCAAGCTCTGCATTGGACAGGAGGGTCACACACCTCCAAAAAGTTGTACTGTCCAAAAACCCTTGGGCATGCACACAAGCTAATGCAAAAAAGAGAAATTGTCGAAAGGAAGAGAAGAAAAAGTTAAAATGTATCTGAAGTACCTGTGATTGGAATAGTATAACAAAGAAGTCTGGGAATATTAACAACAGGAATGAGAACAAGGGCATCTAGTATTGTTCAAGATGGTAATGAGTTCCAGCTGTGATATCAGATAGCAAAACCGTAATACAATAGGTTGTAAAAATGATTTACTAATTATATAAACTATCATTTTACAGTACAAGAAAGCCCTTTGAAAAAGCACGTTATGTGCAAAATGTTAGGGTGAATCAATAAAAAGAAAATTTGGACTATAAAAGGACCACAAGAAGATTTTTTCTGTTTCACCCCCACCCCCATGAACATTAAACTCACACAACAGACATGCAGGAGATACCTCTGGGCTGATCAAAAAACAGACATGGAACAGATCTCTGGGATGGTCACACATTAGACATGCAGCTGATCTCTGTGATACTTGAACAGCAGTCATGTTAGCTGAGCTCTGCGATACACAGACATGCAGCAGATATCTGCAATGCTCACACTACAGACATGCAGCAGATCTCTGCGATACTCACACTACAGACAAGCAGCAGACTTATGTGATGCTCACACAATAGACATGTAGCAGATCTCTGTGATGCTCACACAGACAAGCAGCAGATCTCTGTGATGCCCACACATCAGACATGCAGCAGATCTCTGCAGTGAAAGACACTGATGATTTGAAGCTGTCATTTTCCCAAACCTCCAAGGACCTTGCCAGCATAGGCGCCTAACTGAATGTGGCTTAATCCCAGGTGGTGATAGTTGAGTCTTTTATTGAATAGCTTCAGGTCATTTACAGGAGCAAGATGGACTCATTAAATTATTTGCTGCTTTAGGGCGATAATTTGAAGAACTGTGTCTGCTAGAACAGTGTCTGTTTTTTCATGTTCCAGAAGGAGGTATGGGGGCCTGACATTATCTAGTTCCATAGGTCAGTGATACTGCAGCTTTGAAATGCTCCTAACTGCCCACCTCTGGAGACAGAGTGAGACACACTAATCACTGGCAGCAAAACCATAACTGACTGGACATCCTAGAGCTATATTGGCTCACTTTCTCAAATTCCCAGGGGTCCAAACACACTTGATATCTCAGAGGATTTCTTACTTCCTATGCTATGAAGCTCAGGTTTGGGTGGTATATACTTCCCTCAGGTGGTACTTACAGGGTATGGGTAGGCCCTACTGTATCTGGATTAACCCATATTGGGATGGTGTCTGTGTGTCCTCTACTCTGAGTACCAGGTTCCCTTCTCCACCTTATTTGCTGTATGGTATTGTTTTTGGGACCCTCATTCTGATAACCTTTGTCCCCACTCTGTGGCTGCCCATAACACTGTATGCACCCTGCTTTATGTCATGCAACTACTGTCTGCATTCTGGGGCCACAGAAGGATTGCTCACCCCCTAAAGATCCTGCAACACTGATGTTTAAGGGGTGGGAAGCTCCCCCTTGTCTTGGATTGGGCTAACTGTCTGCAGCCACTGGTGATTGGGTTTTATTCCCCTGCTGAAGGTTCCCAGTCTCAGAAAGTGGGGAGCAAAATGTTTGTATCTTCCTCAGGCACTAGTTACTGAAGCATAGAGGTAATTGCCTGCATCTCATGCACTGGTTACTGAAGCAAAGAAGTGATTCCCTCCATTTCCTCATGCACTGGTTACTCAGGCATGTAGGCAAGTTCCCTCCATTTCCTCATGCACGGGTTACTGAGGCATGTAGGGGAGATCCCTCCATTTCCTCATGCACTGGTTACTAAGGCATGTAGGTGATTCCTCCATTTTCTCATGCACTGGTTACTGAGGCATGTAGGGGAGTTCCTCCATTTCCTCATGCACTGGTTACTGAGGCATGTAGGTGAGTCCCTCCATTTCCTCATGCACTGGTTACTGAGGCATGTAGGTGAGTCCTCCATTTCCTCATGCACTGGTTACTGAGGCATGCAGGGGAGTCCCTCCATTTCCTCATGCACTGGTTACTGAGGCATGTAGGGGAGTTCCCTCCATTTCCTCATGCACTGGTTACTGAGGCATGTAGGTGAGTCCCTCCATTTCCTCATGCACTGGTTACTGAGGCATGTAGGTGAGTTCCCTCCATTTCCTCAGGCACCGGTTACTGAGGCATGTAGGTAAGGCCCTCCATTTCCTCATGCACTGGTTACTGAGGCATGTAGGTGAGACCCTCCATTTCCTCATGCACTGGTTACCAAGGCATGAAGGTGAGTCCCTCCATTTCCTCATGCACTGGGTACAAAGGCATGTAGGTAAGACCCTCCATTTCCTCATGCACTGGTTACTGAGGCATGTAGGGGGGTTCCCTCCATTTCCTCATGCACTGGTTACTGAGGTATGTAGGGAAGTTCCCTTCATTTCCTCATGCACTGTTTACTGAGGCATGTAAGGGAGTTTCTCCATTTCCTCATGCACTGGTTACTGAGGCATGTAGGTGAGTCCCTCCATTTCCTCAGGCACTGGTTACTGAGGCATGTAGGTGAGTCTCTCCATTTTCTCATGCACTGGTTACTGAGGCAAGTAGGTGAGTCCCTCCATTTCCTCATGCACTAGTTACTGAGGCATGTAGGGGAGTTCCCTCCATTTCCTCATGCACTGGTTACTGAGGCATGTAGGTGAGTCCCTCCATTTCCTCATGCACTGGTTACTGAGGCAAGTAGGTGAGTCCCTCCATTTCCTCATGCACTAGTTACTGAGGCATGTAGGGAGTTCCTCCATTTCCTCATGCACTGGTTACTGAGGCATGTAGGTGAGTCCCTCCATTTCCTCAGGCACTGGTTACTGAGGCATGTAGGGGAGTCTCTCCATTTCCTCATGCACTGGTTACTGAGGAATGTAGGGGAGTCCCTCCATTTCCTCATGCACCGGTTACTGAGGCATGTAGGGGAGTCCCTCCATTTCCTCATGCACTAGTTACTGAGGCATGTAGGGAAGTTCCCTTCATTTCCTCATGCACTGGTTACTGAGGAATGTATGGGGAGTCCCTCCATTTCCTCATGCACCGGTTACTGAGGCATGTAGGGGAGTCCCTCCATTTCCTCATGCACTAGTTACTGAGGCATGTAGGGAAGTTCCCTTCATTTCCTCATGCACTGGTTACTGAGGCATGTAGATGAGTCCCTCCATTTCCTCAGGCACTGGTTACCGAGGCATGTAGGTGAGTCCCTCCATTTCCTCAGGCACTGGTTACTGAGGCATGTAGGTGAGTCCCTCCATTTCCTCATGCACTGGTTACTGAGGCATGTAGGTGAGTCCCTCCATTTCCTCAGGCACTGGTTACTGAGGCATGTAGGTGAGTCCCTCCATTTCCTCAGGCACTGGTTACTGAGACATGTACAGTAGGTGAGGCCCTCCATTTCCTCATGCACTTGTTACTGAGGCATGTAGGGGAGTTCCCTCCATTTCCTCATGCACTGGTTACTGAGGCATGTAGATGAGGCCCTCCATTTCCTCATGCACTGGGTACTGAGGCATGTAGGTGAGGCCCTCCATTTCTTGACTCATTTTTCAGGAGATGAGGACTCATATGATATATAGGGAGACAGGGTAGAAAAGCTACTGGACATAACAGGTGGACAGTAGAATCTGTGTGCCCCTTTTTTTATCCCTTCAGATGCTGTTTTGAGATAGCATTGGAGGTCTTGGTTCCCATTCCGAAGGTTGTTCCCCTCAACAGGGGATGTTGTTGCAGGTGTCCCTGTGTCATCCATGAGAGTATTTGGTCTATGGGCTCCCGTGCCCCAGTCCTGTTAGTAACTTCATACTTTTGGGTATGGATATTTTTTCTCCATCCTTACTGGGAGTGCACTGGGGTACTGTCATCACCCCCACACACACACATACACACCTTCGGCAGTAAGGTTCAGGAGGCTTTTGTTCTTTTCTATTTGAACTTCAGGTAGGGAGGGACAATGCACTTACTCTGTGCTATTGGCAATCCTTCCTGAGTGGATGGTGGAATGGCATTCAGTTTGGGATTGCCTGGTCCTCTTACTCTCACTGCTCTAGATCTGCACTGGTTGTACTGCTGTATGCATTGATTCTCACGTTCCCATTTCTGGTTATGTATGTACACGTAGTTCTTCTTTTTCCTGTTGCTTTGGTGCTGCTCACTTTCCATGTTCCTAGGTTTGTGGACCCCTTAAGTCACAGTAATGACTTTTACTTTGATGTACAGAGTAGTTCCCTCACACTGGAAACACGCATTTGTTACTCCAGTATTTAACAGTGGCGATAGGTTATCAGCCTCTAATTACAGACCCATGTCTGTTTTATCTTCACTTTCTAAGGCACTCGAATGGATAATACATGATCAGATTATGGAACATCTTGAAACTATAATCTGTAGACTGTTGAACAACATGGTAAAACATAGTTCTATTACAGCTTTAGCAGAATTTACTAATTGTATGCATGAGTCCCTGGACAGTGGTGCTCTAATTGATACTGTTTACATAGATTTATCAAAGGCTTTCAACTTGGTACATCATGCAAATTGGATTCATAGTTTAAAACAGCTTCATTTTTCCAGTTCAGTTACATCTTGGTTTAAAGATTATTTAACCAACGTGTGCAACAGGTTAGACTTCAAAATGTTCTTTCAGAACCATTGCCCGTGACTTTGAGTGTTCCACAAGGATCTACCCTTGGAACCCCTGCTTTTAGTCTTTTTTTGAATAACTTACCCAGTTTTATAAAACAATCAAAGATTCTATTGTGCTCAGGTGACAATTTTTTTTGTTCTAAAATAAATACTTAAATAACTTGACTACCATACTACAATGTGATTTTTGTGCTGTGTATGTTTGGATCATAAATAATAAGCTATGCTTGAATTCAAGAAAGACAAAAGTTATGTTATTCCATTCTAGGCAACATACTGGTTCCCTACAGTCTCTCTCTATAAAACATCTAATGGCATTATTTTGGATCAAGTCACACAAAATAAATATTTAGGTCTGACTCTAGATAGCAGTTTTAGTTATCATTAGCCAATTGACAATGTTGTGAAGTCTGTTAAAAAATGATTTGGCATGTTGTACAGTAATAGATTTAACTTTACCCAAAAAACAAAAAATCTTATTGTTCAAACTCGTATTCTATCCATTATTGACTATGGCCTAGTCATTTACGCATCGGTCAATAAGTCCTTGTTGCAGAGAATAGCACTGTCACTCAACAAAGGCTGTGGGTTTGCATTTGATTTACCTTTGGAATGTCATGTGAGTTGTTAATACAATGTATCAAAGTGGTGTATATTTTGTAACAATTCTTTGTTACAAAATATACACCACTTTGCTACATTGTAATAATTATCAATTAATAGCCAGGATGTCAGGCTTGGAAGATTGTTAATGAACAAGTACCAGCTAAAGTAAGATTATTGTAGAAAGACCAGCATTGTCAAATGTTAAAATTCGATCTATAGATAGTTTATATTTAAAATACATTTTAAAAAATGTTGTTAATGCATTAGTTAGGGTTGAAGCAACAAAAGTAGGGAAGTGTGATGTAAGGGTTTACATCCCTAACACCCCAACCCCATGGGGAGTGCCTTGGGCTTAGCACTCACCCCATTCCATGAATAAATACAAACAAATGAACATACAAAATTGCCAGCAGAAAGAGGCCTTATTTGTCTATCAAGTCTGCTCAAGTGTGTAACTCAGTCTAATTCCCTGGAGCTGCTCCCCTTCCCCTTTCTTCAGGAGTCATCTTCCCCCTTTACCCCCTTCCACCCTCCTGTTCTAATTTTCTTTTTCACCCTGTCACCCCCCCACCTTGAAACTTCCCATCGTTTTTACTGATATCACTGCCTCTGGCAACTCATTCCACCTAGACACCACCCTTTCTGTGATAAAGTGTCTCCTCAATTCCTTCATACATCTTCCCCCCACTAGTTTCAGACTATGCCCCCTTGTGTCTCCTCCCCTTTTAAATTGAAGATGCCCTCCATTCCAACCCTGTTTAAACCCTGAAGGTACTTGAAGGTTTCTATCATATTCCTCCTCTTTCCTCTGCCCTCCAGGGAGTACATATTGCGCTTCTGTAGTCACTCATCATATGGTTTGCCCCCCATGCCCAGGGAGTACATATTGCGCTCCTGTAGTCACTCATCATATGGTTTATCCCCCATGCCCAGGGAGTACATATTGCACTCCTGTAGTCACTCATCATATGGTTTGTCCTCCATGCCCAGGGAGTACATATTGCGCTCCTGTAGTCACTCATCATATGGTGTGTCCCCCATGCCCTGGGAGTACATATTGCGCTCCTGTAGTCACTCATCATAGGGTTTGCCCCCCATGCCCAGGGAGTACATATTGCGCTCCTGTAGTCACCCATCATATGGTTTGTCCCCCATGCCCAGGGAGTACATATTGCGCTCCTGTAGTCACTCATCATATGGTTTATCCCCCATGCCCTGGATCATCTTGGTCACCCTCTGCTGAACCCTCTCCAGTAGCCTGATGTCCTCCTTTAAATAAGGGCATCAGAACTGTACACCATACTCGAGGTGCAGCCTCACCAGTGACCTGTACAGTGGCAGAATAATTTCCTCCCTCCTAGAGGAGATTTCTCTGGTGATGCAGCCTGTACACCATTCTCCAGGCGTAGCCTCACCAGTGACCTGTATACTGGCAGAATAATTTTTTTTTATTTGGTTGTTTAACCAGGTATAGCACACTAAGCTGAAAGCTTTTTTACAGGAGCGACCTGGGAGCACAAGGAGGTTAAGTGACTTGCTTAGGATCACACAGTATGCAAGTGGAAGCTGTGGGATTCAAACCCAGGTCTGGTCTGCTGGATGTCACCAGATTTGCAGCTCAGAGCCTTAGACCACTGTGCTATACTGCCTCCTACCACTGCGCTATACTGTCTCCTAAAGGAGATTTCTCTGGCGATGCAGCCTGTACACCATACTCCAGGTGTAGTCTCACCAGTGACCTGTATACTGGCAGAATAATTTTCTCCCTCCTAGAGGAGATTTCTCTGGCAATGCAGCCCAGTAATTTGTTTGCTTTGGCTGCTGCCTTATGGCACTGTGCAGTGTGTTTAATGTTGCCCCTGACTAACACCCCCAGATCCCTCTCCTCTTCTGAGATGGTCATCTGTATGCCCTCAAGCCAGTAGCTGGCCCCTGGGTCCCTGGCTCCAAGGTGCATGACCTTGCATTTCTTAACATTGAATCCCAACTGCCAGATACTCGACCATTTCTCTCGCTTAGCCAGAATTTCCCTTAGCTCCTGTGTCCACACTCCCACAAAACAGTATCATCTGCAAAAAGGCAGATTTTACTTTTGATCCCATCTGTTATATCACCCATAAAGATGTTGAAAAGCACTGGCCTGAGTACTGAGCCCTGTGGGACCCCGTTGGTTACAGGTCTGGGTTTAGATAATTCCTCCCCCCCCAGCAACCTTTGGTTCCTGTCTTGTAGCCAGCTCTTGACCTACTGCAACAGCTTGTTCCTGATTCCTGGGTTACTCAGCTTGCTGATCAACCTGCCATGTGGCATGGAACTGAACACCTTGCTGAAGTTCAGGTACAGAGCATCCACTGCCTGACCTGTGTCCAACAACCCTGTGACCCAGTCATAAAAGTCTATCTTATTTGTTTGGCAGGATCTCTCCCTGACAAACTCAGGCTGACTGTCATCCTGGAGACCATTTACCTCCAGTAAGGTCACCAGCCTTTCCTTTAGCATGGTCTCCATTAACTTGCCAACTATGGAGGTCAGGCTGACTGGCCTGTAGTTACCCAACTCATCTCTTGGACCTCCCTTGTGGAATGGCACCACATGCGTTATCCTCCAGTCCTGGCATGTACCCTTCACCAGTGAGGTGCTAAACAGGTCCACCGGGGGCAGCCAGTACTTTCACCAGTTCCTTCCATCCCCTCAGGTGCACTCCATCTGTTCCAGGTGCCTTGTCCACCCAAAGGGCCCTAAGAACCTTGAAGACCCTGTCAACCACAATCACCCATTGGTTTCATCCCACCAAACAGTCTGCCCCAGTTTTCTCCAGTGGCATAGGTCTATCCTCTAAAGTACTCATTTAGTGCCTCTGCCTGATCCTCACCATTTTCTGCCATCCTACCTCCCTCTTTATCCTGACAATCCTGTCCCTGTTCCTCCTCTCCTTTATGTATCTGAAGAAGTAATTTTCCCCTTCCTTGATCCTCTGTGCCAGCATTACTCATCCTCCTTCTTGAGCTTTTGCTGCGTAGACCTTCCTGTCATCCTCCCTCAAAGTATGCTTGTACCTCTGGAAGGCTGCCCTCTTCCTCCTCACTTTCTTTGCCACATTCCTGTTGAACCAGTTAGATCTCTTAGTCCTAGAATTCTTATTATGAGTCTTCAAGCAAGTGATTGTGGCCTCTTAACTCCACTTTAATGATGGACCATTTCTGATCCACATGCATCTCCAGTCAGAGCTTTGCAAGGTGCCCTACTAGTATGTCCCCCATCATAGGAAGGTCCACCCTCTTGAAGTCCACCACTCTCATTTTGATCTTGGCTGCTTCTTTACCCATATTGATGTAAACACACACCATGCAGTGCTCACTGCCTGCAATGGGGTCCCTCACTTCTACCTCCTGAACCAAGTCACATTCCAGCAACACTAGGTCCAGTATGGCCTTCTCCCTGGTTGGCTCTGTGAACCCCTGTGTCAGTAAACACCTGGAAAGTATCCAAGATGATCTGTTCTGGGAAAGAGGAGGTAGACAGGGTGCTCCACTATACTCCAGATAGGTTGAAGTCAGCTGCTATGACTGTTTCCTCTCCTGCCTACCTTCCTCATCTGGTCACTTAGCTCCCTGACCAGCTCTGCACCCTGTGAGGGTGGTCTGTACACCACCCCTAATAGAATCCTTCTCCTATTGGCATTCTGGAGCATTACCCATAAGGCTTCTGCCCCTCCCTACCTCTTCCACCTTCTCTGCTGCATATTATCCCTTCACTTATGTAAAAAGCCACACCACCACACCGCCCCTTCTCTCTGTCCTTCTGGTACAATCTGTACCCAGGGATCACAAGGTCCCAGTCATGGTACTGGTTTGCTCATGTGTCTGTGTTGGCTGCTGTGTCCACTTCACCTGCTGCCATCAGTGCCTGCAGATCTGCTGACTTGTTAGCCAGACTCCTTGAATTCAAGGACAACACCTTCCAGGGCAACCCCTGTACCTCTTTGCTCCTTGACTTCTCTCTGTCTCTCTCTCTCCCTTCTGTGTTCTTTCTATCCCCCATGCCCCCTCTCTTCTTTGTGTTTAACTACTGGGTGGAAGGCCTGATGTCTCCCCTCTCCTGGTGACTGCTAGTGCCATGCCTTCAGTCGCCCCCCATCTTCAGTTTAAATTCAGTTATTCTATCAAGTATCCCTCCAGTTTATTCTTCAAGACTCTGGCACCTCCTTACTTAAATGCAGCCTGTCTGGTGCATTTAGGTGCTTATTCTGTCACGTTCTGCCCCAACAACCCATACCCATTTGTGTCACACCATCCCCCTCAGCCATGTATTGCATTCCTCTATCCTCTGCTTCCTAACAGTACTTGCCCTAATAAGCTGAGATGAGTGCAGTATATGAGAATGAGGTGAGCATTAAGGTTGACAACCCGAAGGCACACCCCTCACCCATTGCTGCCTGCAGGGCAGGGGTGGGGTGCTGGATGCCAACCCTAATACCATGTTTCCCTACGTTTGTTGCTTCAACCATAACTACAGCAGTGCATTAGGGATTTTATTTGCAACAAATGTCCTTACTTTTTGAGATAGTATCATTGTTTTATTATTTGCATGTGGGAGTGCAGGGCCCTCTGGCTCTGCAGTCTCATTCCTCCTTAGAGGCGTATACAGTATGCATGATACTGTGCAGGCACAGGTCCCTCTGGGCTCTGCACTTACAATTGTAGTGGTGGTCTAAAAATATGGCTATACTGAAATTTTGTAGTCAAAATATTTAAAATTACCAGACTTCTGAGTGAGCATAGTAAAATTTAAACAGACACACACAACTTTGGCATTTTTACATATTCTGGCCCAAAATTTTAAACGTAGCCTTCTTATGACCCCACTTCATGAATGAAAGCAGTTAAAATCTTCAAATCATGCTAGAAGGGTGATTTCACCAAGCAACCATGAAATTGCCTTTTGGGATGGTTTGCGAAATTCCACTGACATCGCCCATCAGGTGGGGTTCCAAAAATGTCATGTTGAAAATTTGGTGTGAAAACATACAAAAATGGCCAGGTTCTGCATCATAAGAACATAGAACCATAGAAATTTGTCAGCAGATAAGACCCTTCAGCTCACCTAGTCTGCCCCAATACCTGCAATAACTGTGCTCTTTTATGCTTTGCCAGTATTAGGTTGTCCCCCTCCTCCATTTACCAGTAGTCCTCTATGGCTTTCCCAAGCATTTTTAAATCCATTTATTGTTTCTGCCCTCACCATCTCTGCTGGCAGCTGTTCCACTTGTCCATTGCCCTCTCTGTAAAGAAGTACTTTCTCACATTTCCCCTGACCCTCCATCCTGCCAATTTCATGTCGTGGCCCCTTGTCCTTGAGCAGCTTTTTGTCTCAAAAAGTGTATTCTCCTGAATCTTATTTCTCACTGTGAGGTACTTAGATGTCTCAATCATATCCCCTTCTCCCTCCTCTCCTGTAGGGAGCAGGAAAGGCAAATTTTATTTAAAGACATACAATTCCTGGGGCTCTGGGAGCTATACACAAGAAAAAACAGAAAAAAAAATGAACATACCAACAGATAAAACAGTATTAAATATACAACTATAGTAAAATAGAACATTCAATAAATAAATAAGAATCCTAGGACAGAAACTGTTTCATAGTGTGGCACTGCCAAAGCAGTATTTAAAAGACAGGGTCAGGGAAAGCTTAATTGAATAAGAAGGCCTTGAGGTGGGCCTTGAACACCTCTACTGAATGGGTCTTCCTTACAGCTGGCAGTTACAAATTCCATGAAATGGGGATGGCGACACTAAAAGTTCTGTAGCTGTCCATTTTTAGCCTTTTCCTGGGAATTGCAAGGAGGGCCCTAAAGGAGGACTGGAGGGAGCAGACTGAGGCAACAGGTGTAAGAAGGTCCACCAGGTAACCAGGGCCCAGGCTGTATAGGGCCTTAAAGATGAGCAAGCCCACCTTAAAGAGGACCCTCAACCTGACTGGCAGCCATGGTAGTTCACACAGTACTGGGGTGATGTGGCAGTACTTAGACTTCCCCATCAGCAACCTGGCGGCTGCATTCTGCACCAGCTGCAGTCAGTGGAGGGTACCTCCTGAGACCCCATGGTAGAGCACTTTACAGTAGTCAAGCCTCGATGCCAAGGCGTGCACCATGGTAGGAGGTCCAGGGGCTGAACCAGAGGCTTGATCCTGGTGATATTCCTCAGATGATAGAAACTAGTATGAACAATGGACGACACCTGGAATTCAAGTGTCAATACACTGTTCATCATAACGCCAAGATTGCACACACCAGAAGGCCTTCAATGGCACGGAACCCAGAAAAAGTCCCATCTCTGCAACAGAGGCCATGCTATCATGCCTTCTGTTTGACTCCAGTACCAGTACTTCTGTCTTATCGGGTTCAGTTGCAGCCATCTGGAGGCCATATAGTCACTGATCTCAGCAAGGCAATTATTTAGCATGTCCACTGTGTTGGATGTCCCAGGGGCAAAGGAAAGGTACAGCCTGGTATCATCTGCATAGTAATGAAAACCCAGACTGTACTTCTTAATAATCCTCTCCCAGGGGCAGCAAATATATGGTGAACAACATCGATGACAAGACCAAACCCTGAGGTACTCCACAGCACAGAATGCTAGGGGAGGAGGAGAAATTCCCCACCACTACCCTTTGCATTCTGTTCATGAGATAGGACTCAAACCAGCAGATGGTAGTGCTGGTGAGCCCACAAAATTCTCTCAGATGGACACAATGATCCACTGTGTCAAAGGCTGAGGAGAGATCAAGAAGGAGAATTGTCCCCTTCCCTCGATTCCTCACCCTGAGGAGGTCATTGTGCACCTGAACTAATGAAGTTTCTGTGCTATGCCTCACACAAAAGCCTGACTGGAGAGGCTCATATAGATCATAAGTCATGAAGTGCTCCCCAAGCTGAAGTGCCACAACCTTCTTGACAACCTTACCTAAAAATGAAGGTTGGAGATAGGACAGTAATTTGCCTTGACGTCAGGGTCTAAAGATGGTTTCTTCAGAAGGGGTCTCACCAGTGCCTCCTTCAAGGCATCTGGGAATGCCCCTCTGACAGAGAGCACTGGACAATCAAGGCAAACACCAGGCCTACGGAGTTGACACCAACCATGTCGGCACTGGGTCCAGTTCACAATAAGTGTGATTCAGCATGGACATAACCCCATTGACCTCAGCTACCTCCACTGGTCTAAACTCACCTCAACCAGAGTGCTCTAAGGGCACTCAAGGTGACTACTGTCGGCTATAGTTTGGTTCACTGGTGGAATTCTCTGCTGGATGGCGGACACTGTGTCCAAGTAGAATCAAGCAAACTCTTCACATAAAGTGTCAGAAAGTCTTTTTTGGCTGTAGACAGGCAGTTGGTTGATTCTTCCTGGCAGCAATCTTCCTGAACAGGAACTCTGCCTTCTTACAGTTGGTTGCCCCCTGGTACTCACCGTATTGAGCACGCAGGGCCAGTTTGTCCACCTCCAGCCCAGTCTTCTGCCAGCAGCACTCTAACCTCCGACCCATAATCTAAATCACCTTGAGCTCCCCATCAAACCATGGGGACCTTAAATGAGAGGATTTGGGTCATACACTGACTAGTAGAAGGGAGTCAAGTGCATCAGACATTGGCTTGTTGTAGGCAGCAACTGCTATGCACATACCCCCTTCGCATGCATTTTTCACACTAGATAGATTGGCTGCCACCAGAAAACCCTCGGGGGTCAAACCTCTCAAAGGGCAGTAACTTAACATCTTTGCAGGGGAGGTCTCTTGGGGGGGCCCCTGAACAAGAACTCCACTGTGCAATGATCGGACCAAATGACCCAATCAGTCTTGAGATTGTTTACCTCAAGCCCCAGCGAGAAGAGCAGGTCCAACATGTGGCCACCCTGGTGGGTCCAGGAAGAAATTTCTTGTGACAGGCCCAGAGATGTCATCATCTGGAGGAGGTTATAACCAAGTCTAGAGGACTCGTTGTCTGTCCAAACATTAAAGTCCCCCAGAACTAAACATCTGGGAGCCTCCAATGTTTTGCCAACAACAAAGTTGGCTATCCACTGTAGGGATTCTTGCACCACTCTAGGGGGGTGGTGAACCAAGAGAATCCTTCAGCCTGCACCTGGACCCCTATGAACAGCCACACATTTGAAGGAACCCAGTATTCTCATTGAATGCACAGTAAAAAACCCAGTTCAGATCAAAAACAGATATCCACCCAGCTGCCCCTGTGTTCCACTCTGGGGCAGTGCACTACAGAGTACCCGGGGGTGGGACAGTGGCCTCTAAGACCAGGCTAGCATCATCACCCACCCTGGTCTCCATGATGCAAGTCAGATTGACCAAAAAAACCAAATCCATTATAATTTTGATCTTGTTTCTGATTGATCTGGCTGATAGTTTGGGAGGGAAAACATGTGCAGACTGCACTCCGGCAACAACTTCTACTGTGGGAGAAGGAAACCCAGACAAATGATAATAATAATAAATTTTATTTCAGACCATCAAGGTGCATTACAAAAAGATAAGAACGAGCATATAAAACAGTACACAGTAAAATAAGTGAATAACATACAAAATATAATAAATAACAAGGAGTCAAAATTAAATAGTGTTATCATAAGCTCAATTCCATAAAAATGGTTTTCAGTGCCTGTTTGAGCCCCTCCACAGTCATACACTCCCAAAGCTGATGGAGTAGAGAATTCCAGAGGGTTGGGGCCACATGCATAAATGCCCTGGCCCCAGAAGATTTCAGGACACCCTTGCAATCTCTAGCAACCCCTTGTCAGCCGACTGCAACTGTTGCACCAGATGGTAAGGCAAAGAAGCTCTTTCAAGTAGTCAGGGCCCAGTTCATGCAGTGCTTTATAAGTCAGTAAACCAACTTTAAAGGTGATCCATCACCTAATCATCAGCCAGTGCAGATCGCGCAGCATAGGGGTGATATGAGATACTCGAGAAGCCCCAGTTAACAATCGTGCTGCTGTGTTCAGCATGAGCTGCAGGAGGTGGATTTCAACCCCAGAAAGCCCTAAGTACAGGGAGCTACAATAATCAAGGCACAAAGTCACAAAAGCATGGACTAATTTAGGCAAGTCCCTGGGTGGGACCAGGTGCCTAATCCTGGAGATATTCCTAAAATGATAAAAGGAAGACTTGATGATGGCCTACACCTGGTATCATAAGGTCAGCCCATCATCAAGCACTACTCCCAGGTTACACACCCATTCAAAGGATAGGAGCTGAGATCCCCCAAGAAAAATTCCAGAGGGTTTATCAGCCCTAAGCCCTTCTGTCTGGTGACCAGGGTCCACCACCATCACCTCCATCTTATTGGTGTTCCACTTTGGCCAGCTTGAATTCATCCAGTCCTGGATTTCAGCAAGGCAGGAATTAAGTACAGAGACAGCTCTATCCTGGTCAGGGCAAAAGACAGGTAGAGCTGGGTATCATCTGCATAGCAATGAAACCTCAGCCCATACCATCTTACAATGTCTCTGAGGGGCAGCATATACACTGCAAACAACATGGGGGACAGCACTGAACCCTGGGGAACCCCACACAGTAGGGAGAAAGGGTCCAAGGAAAAAATCTCTGACACCACTCTCTGACACCGACCAGTGAGGAAAGATGCAAACCACCTAAGGACCATACCTGACAGTCCACAGATGGACCCAAGACATCCAAGCAGCACCCCATGGTCTATGGTGACAAAAGCTGAAGAGAGATCAAGGAGCACCAGGATAGAATGGTTCCTCCGATCTCTCACCATCAGGAGATCATTGAGCACCTGAACCAGTGCCATCTCAGTACTGTGCATCTTTTGGAAAATGGCCTGGAGAGGTTCATAGATGTTATGGATGGTCAAGTGGTTGTCCAACTGTGTTGCCACTACTTTCTCAATCACCTTCCCCAGAAAGGGAAGGTTTGAGATTGGTCTGCATTTGGCCAGGGAGTCCAGGTCCAAAGAAGCTTTCTTCAGGAGGGGAGTTACTACTGCCTCCTTCAGGGAGCTTGGAAACTCACTGGATACCAAGGAGCACTGGACTATCAGAGCCAGGACCAGGCCAATCATATCCCAACAACCCATAATCAAGGAAGTTGGGCCCAGGTCCAAACTACAGCACATAGAGCACATACCCTGCACAATCAGCATGACATCCATGAGCTCAGGCAAGGCAAAGGTACACTAGGAAGCTTGGGGTGAGGTGGCTGTGCACTGATCATAAGTAACCCCATAGAGTTAGTTGAATGAAGCTCAGACCTGATGTCAGCCACCTTATCTGCAAAGAACCCAGACAAGCTCATTGCACTGTACTTGTGAAAAAGGTCTTGGAGCTGGAGTCAGGTTGGGTTGCACAGCCTGTCAACAGTTCAGAAGAGCTGAGACAGGTTGGGTTGCACAGTCTGTCAGTTCAGAAGAGCTGGGCTGGTCGGTTCTGAGCAGCAGCAATCTCCCTGGACAGGAATTCTGCCTCCTTACGGGAGATCATTGATTGGTAAATCTTATAATGTTCAACCAATCTAAGACGGTCAGCAGCCAGGGCAGATTTCCGCCAACAACACTCCAACCTACGTCCTACATGCCGCAACTCCCTCAAAGGGCCATCAAACCAAGGGGCCTGAGGGCAAAGTGGGAGAGGACAAACACGGACAGGGGCAATCAAGTCCTGGGACAAGAGCCAGGGATTAGAAACAGGGCTGGGGCATTAAAATATACTGAAAAACACAAAGGGGACCAGAAAGGTCAGGGTGGGAACTGAGAGCCAGATGAGGGAGAGGGGGAGCAGGGGAGAACCCAGGGTGGGGAATTCAAACCTAACATAGGTGCAGAGCAACCAGCCAGTAAGCAAACACTGCACAGTAATTAAGGTGCCTCAGGTTACTATTAACTATACAGCTTTGAGACACATTCAGGCTAAAAGTACCTAACTAAGCAGGGCTAAAGCACCTGAATAAATGGTAGACAGAATGTTTCAATGAGCATACGTGACATTCTGTCCATCACAATTAAGCTGGCTACCACTTATCCATAAAGCATTTTGTCCACGGCAATGTAGCCACTACATTTCTGCTGGTATTCATCTGCGTGCCATATTTGGGTGTTGGTACTGGTCATAATTGGGGAAGCATTACCCCTGGAAGTGTTTTTTTAGGTAGATTATGCACCCATCACCACGTTTGCCTGCCATGTCAAGTCTGAAGATTGTGTACCCCGTATCTGAATGACTGTGTCAGCTACCGTTGGTGTGAGTCACGTCTCCACTACCGAGAGCATATCTGGTTGATGCTGGGTTACACAAACTTGCAAGGAGTCAAATTAGCCTGGAGGCTTCATACATTAATGGAGGCAACTGTTAAACCCTCGTGGTTACTATGTTGGAATCGAGCTTGCTGCACTGGGCCAGGGATTGGATGGACATTCCCCAAAAGCAGCAACAGTAGCCAGGACAATCTAACTGTCTACCACTTCAGATACCTTATAACTTGTGAGCTGTGATTTGTACTGGACTAATTTTTCTTACTGTGTACTCCAACGGGTATGAAGCTAAGTACTGGCTGTGGGAGAGGTTGAGTGTTTGTTGGTATTACATGTGCCAGACTATGTGAGGTAGTATGATCCTATCATATGGCTAAGTAGGGGTAGATGTGGTTTGTGGCCATGCCGAGAGTAGAGATACACAGCTACTGTAGTTGTGTTGATGTATATGTAGTGGCTATTCTGTGAGGAGCGGTGGTCATAGTGACAGCTGGGCTTATAACCAGCCACACACTTAGTAGAGCAAATGTGACTGTCAGACACATTATGCTTGTCAAGGGTGGTGACTTAGGGACAGGGCACCAGCTTAAATGCTGCTGAGAGAAAAAATAGGGTGGCTAGAAAACAATGCTGGAAGGACTGAAGATGGGAAGAGGAGTACTAGGTGTTGCACATTTGTAATATTGTTTGATCAGAAGAGATGGTATACAACCAGCCAAAGGATTATAAAAAGTCAAATAATTAGACAGCAATTATTCTCTAACCTGTTTATGGCCTCCATTCCACATGATAGTCTTGTCTGCGATGGATAAACTCATGTTATAAGGTTTTCTGGGGTCATATATGCCAACAATTGAAAATATAACGTATCCGTCTGTTCTCACGTGCCAGTTGACAATATCATATGCTGCTGGTGTAGAACCTCCCTCATCAAAAAATATCTCTTCATTCACAGGTGTTGTAAAGTGAACATTGCGCAGGTAATGGAATAACTACGGAGAAAAACAAATAATCACATCAGAAATTAAACCATGACATTTTGTCTCTCATCAGCATCTTTATATAAGTATACATAGTGTATGCCTGGTCTCATCAATGCACTTCCTACTACACAAAGAGGACTGACCATTGGGAAAGCCATTGTTTTCTTCCATTTGTGCTTACGCAAAGCATTGCTAAAATAGGAGATACAGATATAGCTACTGAGCTATCTGGAAACTTCCAGGTATTTCATGATATTACCAAAGACATTCTCTGAAAATCTCTCTGGTGACCATACACCTGTACTGTTGCTATTTCAGATAGGCAGAAGATTTCTCTAGAGATACTGCAGATAGAGCTGCTTATACAGTATATGTTATTCTGTGCTGGCTGCCTGGGCTCAGGAGTGAACTCGGGACATTTGTGCAGGAGTGAACTTGTGAACATGGGACTTTGGTACAGAAGTGACCTTGCGATGTGGTTACGGAAGTAAACTCAGGACACTGGTACGGGAGTGATCTCGGGACATTAGTACAGGACGAAACCTGGGACATTGTTATGAGAGTGAACTCAGGACACTGGTACGGGAGTGAACTTGGGGCATTGGTACAGGATTGAACTTGGGACGCTGTTATGGGAGTGAAATCGGGACATTGGTATGGTATTGAACTCGGGACATTGGTACAGCATCGGTATTGGGATGTTGTTATTGGATTGAACTTGGGACACGGTTAATGGAGTGAAATTGGGACATTTGTATGGGATTGAACCCAGGGCATTGGAACAGGATTGAACTCAGGATGTTGTTATTGGATTGAAATCAGTACATTGCTTTGGGAGTGAACTTGGGACATTGTTATGGGAGTGAACTCAGGACATTGGTATGGGAGTGAACTTAGGACATTGGTACAAGACTGGTATCGGGATCCTCTTATTGGATTGAAGTCAGGACATTGGTATGGGAGTGAACACGGGATGCTGGTACAGAAATGAACTTGGGATGTAGGTACAGAAGTGAACTCAGCATGGTGGTACTCAGGACTTTGGTACATGATTGAACTTGGGACTTGTTATGGCAGTGAACATGGGAGACTGGTACAGGCGTGAATTGGGGTACTGGTATGGGAGTGAACTTTGGATGCTGAGTTGAGCGAAAGAGGCTGAGATAGTAGAGAGCAAGACGCTGCTACCAGCCAGGAAGAGAAGCATCATGGTTTAGATGCCTCAGAGAACCCTGCAGTGGCCCAAAGGGGCATGTCTCCCTCATAGGCACAATTATGTGTGTCTGAGAAGATGGGCCCTGGGACACACTTTCTGGACAGGGGCGAAAAGAGATAGAGATGAAAGAAACCTGAAAACAACATGTGCACTGCTTGCCTTGAATGACTGTCAGTGCCATAAGGCTTCACCTTCTCTGGATGACCCCTAGGATAGTAAAGGGATGAGTGGCAGATATAACTTTGGGCAGTGGGCAATATGCCTGAAGAAGGTGCATTGTGGCAATCAGGGGCCAAATGTTTAGATTAACAAATGAAGAGATGGTACAGATACTTCAGGAAATACTAGGACATGTCACGGGTTACAACTCAACAGTTACAGAAAGTGAACAATGTAGATGACACTGCCCCAGCCAAAGGGAATTAAGGAGCATGCATAAGTGACATCTAAATAGTGCAACATTTGTGAAAGCTGTTTCATGGACAAATCAAGACTAAGAGAATGTACAGTGATTTCCCTTATTCTTCCTTTCCCAACCTCTGACTTACATCCCTGCTATATCAGTATCTGTGTACTGACCTACATCATAGCTTTCTCAGTATCTGGATAATGACCAACATCCTGGTGTCTTATAGAAACACAGAAACATAGAATTTGTGGCAGATAAGGACCGCTTGGCCCACCAGTCTGCCCATTTTCCTACCTAATGGATAAGCTGCAGATCCTAGTTAACCAGCAGCCTACTTCATTCTACCCCACCCCTAGAATTGCCTTATGGCTGTCCCATGCATGTTGAATTCAATCACTGTTTTGACTCCACAACCTCCCCGGAGGCCGTTCCATACATCCACAACCCTCTGTGAAAATACTTCCTTACATTACCTCTGCACCGCCCCCATCTTGAAATTGTGCCCCCTTGTTCCTGCACACCTCTTTTTTTGAAAGATGCTACACTCTTGGACTTTGTTGATTCCCTTGAGGTACTTGAATGTTTCTATCATATTCCCACTCTCCCGCCTTTCCTTGAGGCTATACATATTAAGCTTCTTTAGCCTCTCTTCATATATCTTCTGGTGCAGACCCTGCACCATTTTAATTGCCCTCTGGACAGCTTCCATCTTATCTATGTCCTTGCGGAGACTGGGTTTCCATAACTGCACACAGTACTCCAGATGGGGTCTCACCAGCTGTCTGTACAGAGGGATAACAACTTCTATTTTTTCTAGTGATGCCTCTCCCTATGCATCCCAGTATCCCCCCAGCCCTCCTTACTGCTCTCTCACATTGCTTGCCCACCTTTAAGTCATCTGATATGACTTCCCTCAGGTCCCTTTCCATTTTTGTTGTTAGTATCTCACCCCCCATTGTGTACTCTTCCCCTGGGTTTTTGTTTCCCAGGTGCATTATCTTGCACTTCTTAGCATTAAATCTAAGCTGCCATACTTTGGACCATTCTTTAACCTTTCCAAGTCCCTTCTCATCCTTTCCACCCCACCTTGTGCATCAACTCTGTTGAAGATCTTTGTGCCATCTACAAAGAGACATACTTTTCCTTCCAGTCCCTCTGCAATGTCACTTACAAAGACATTGAAGAGGACCGGTCCTAATACTGAACCCTGCAACACCGCACTAGTAACCCGCTTTCTTCAAGTGGACTCCATTTACTATTACCCTCTGTGTCCTGTTCTCCAGCCAATTCTTTACCAAGGCTATCATCTTTGGACCCACTCCCAGGCTGGCTAACTTGTATATTAATCTTTTGTGTTGGACGAGTCAAATGCCTTGTTAAAATCTAGGTAGGCCATGTCCATAGCCCCTCCCTGATCTACTACTTTGGTCACCCAGTCAAAGAAATCTATTAGAATAATCTGGCATGACCTTCCTGCTATGAATACATGCTGCCTTGGGTCCTGTGCCCCTCTAGGCCTCTAGGTACTCGACAAGTCTTTCCTTCAGAAGTGATTCCATCATTTTCCCTATCACTGAGGTTAAACTAACTGGTCTGTGGTTTCCCGCTTCTGCCCTGCTCCCACTTTTGTGAAGGGGAATTACATCTACCCTCCTCCAGTCCTCAGGTACCACCCCATCCTCCCATGATTTGTTAAAGAGGGTGGGCAGTGGTGTCACTAGTTCTACCCTTAGTTCTTTTAGAATTCTGGGATGAATCCCATCAGGCCCCATTGCTTTGTCCACCTTCAGTTTTAAGAGTTCTTTCTGAACCCTTTATTCTGGAAATGGGCTGGTATCAACTTCTGTATCCAGAGTGTTTCTATTGTTTGTTTTAGGTACCTCCACCTCTTCATTTATAAATACTGAGCAAAAATATTTGTTTAGTATCTCTGCCTTTTCACAGTTACCCTCTGTCCACCCCCTTCCCTTTATTAAGCCTCACTATCCCTCCCTTAGTCTTCCTTCACTCCCTGATGTACCTAAAAAAGGTTTTATCCCCCTTCTTAAAGGGGCATTGTCAGCTTTGCCCCTCGGTTCTGCCTCAATTTGAAACAATGATTCCACAAGCACATACCTGTACCAATATTAGAGTAAAATGCACCTACATAAGCAAAAAACTCAACTGGTTACCTGTTTTTGTAAAACAAGCATTACTTCAGTTAACTTTCAGACCCGAATGCAAACCCGCCCCACCGGAAGAAGATTCCACGCCGAGAACGCACATGTAGTCAGCGCGTGGCGCCGAAGCACATGCATAATAGCGGCATGTTCTTGCACATGCGCGAGATCTTTTCCTCCCGCTGCTATTGCGCATGCGCGGGATTTCGGTGCCACAGTTTGAAAGTGTTTTGCTGCTGAACTGGTGCTCGGAATTAAATTTTAAATACCAGCAGCACTTTTCATTACGGAGTTCTACTAAATGATCTATTTGTTGTAATGGGGACCATAAAAAATGCACTTTGGCACCACGCGCCGACTAGATGTGCGTTCTCGGCGTGGAATCTTCTTCCGGTGGGGCGGAGGCAAAACCGAGGGGGCAAAGCTGACAGTGCCCCTTTAACTGAGTTGGCTATCTTTTCCTCAGTTTGGGCCTTTGCTGTTCAGACTGCTTTCCCAGCTTCCTTTTGCTTTAACTGATGCAATTCTCTGTCCTGCTCCTTCTGTGATTCCTTGTACTTTCTGAATGCTTTCTTTTTCCTCTTGAACCTTCACTGCCACCTCCTTTGAGAACCATAGTGGTTTCTTACATCATTTTGTTTTGTTTATTTGCTTCACACAAAGGCTTGTTGCCTCTGTGATGGCAGTTTTTATTATTCCCCATTGTTCTTCCACACCTCCTTCCTGCTCATTTGCTAGTGCATTCCTTAGGCACTCGCCCATTTTACATAGAAACATAGAGTTTGACGGCAGATTAGGACCACTTGGCCCACCCAGTCTGCCCATTTCACTACCTATTGGATAAGCTGCAGATTCTAGTTAACCAACTGCCTACTTCCTGCAACCCCCACTATAACTGCCTTATGTCCCATGCATGTTTGAATTCTCCCACTGTTTTAGACCCCACAACCTCTCCAGGAAGGCAGTTCCATGTGTCCACCACTCTCTCCATGAAAAATAATGTCCTCACATTACCCCTGAGCCATCCCCCCTCTAACTTTAAATTGTGTCCCCTTGTTCTTACACACCTCTTTTTCTGAAAGATGCTACTCTCCTGGACTTTGTTGATTCCTTTGAGGTACTTTAAAGTTTCTATCATGTCCCCCTTGTCCCTCCTTTCATCAAGGGTATACATACTAAGCTCTCTCAGTCTCTCTTCATATGGTTTCTGATGTAGACCCTGCACCATTTTAGTTGCCCTCCTCTGGACTGCTTCCATCCTGTCTATGTCCTTGCGTAGATGAGGTCTCCAAAACTGCACACAGTACTCCAGATGGGGTCTCACCAACTGTCTGTACAGAGGGATAACCACTTCTCTTTTTCTACTTGTGATGCCCCTTCATATGCATTCCAGTATCCCCCTGGCTCTCCTTACTGACTTCTCACATTACTTACCCACCTTTAGGTCATCTGATATGACTACACCCAGATCCCTTCCCATTATTGTTGTTGTTAGTACCTCCCCTGCTATTGTGTACTCTTCTCCTGGATTTTTATTTCCCAGGTGCATTACTTTACACTTCTTTGCATTGAATCCAAGTTGCCATATGTCTGACCATTCCTCCAACCTTGCCAAGTCCCTTCTCATCCTTTCTACCCCCACTGTATATCAACTCTGTGACAGATCTTTGTGTCATCTGCAAAGAGGCATACCTTAAGACGTTAAAGAGGACTGGACCCAGTACTGAGCCCTGAGGTACTCCACTAGTAACCCCCATTTCTTCAGAATGTGTCCCATTCACTATTACCTTTGTGTCCTGTTGTGCAGCCAGTTTGCTACCCAGGCTACCACCGTGGGACCCACTCCCAGGCTGGCTAACTTGATTATTAATCTTTTGTGGGTGACTGTGTCAAATGCCTTGCTAAAGTCAAGGTAGGCCATATCCACAGCCCCTCCCTGGTCTATTATTTTGGTCACCCAGTCAAAGAAATCAATTAGATTAGTCAGACATGATCTTCCTCCTGTAAATCCATGCTGCTTTTGGTCCTGTGCCCCGCTGGCCTCTAGGTACTGAACAATTCTTTCTTTCAGAAGTGATTTCATCATTTTCCTCACCACTGAGGTCAAACTAACAGGTCTGTAGTTTCCTGCTTTTGCCTTGCTCCTGCTTTTGTGAAGGGGAGTCACATCTGCCCTCCTCCAGTCCTCAGGTACCACCCCATCTTCCCATGATTTGTTAAAAAGTGTGGTTAGTGGTGTCACTAGGTCCTCCCCATTGCTTTGTCCACCTTGAGTTTTAGGAGTTCTTTCAGGACTCTTTCTTCTGTAAATGGACTGTCATCAACCCCCCTACCCAGAGTGCTTCTATTGTTTGGTTTAGGTAACTCCTCCTCTTCTTCTTTTGTGAATACTGAGCAAAAGTATTCATTCAGTATCTCTGCCTTTTCACTGTCTCCCTCTGCCCACCTCCCCTCTCCTTTATTAATCTTCACTATCCCTCCCTTAACCTTTCTATGCTCCCTTATTTACCTATAAAAGGTTTTATCCACCTTCTTTACTGAGTTGGCTATCTTTTCCTCAGTTTGGGCCTTTGCTTTTCTAACTGCCTTCCCCACTTCTTTCTGCTTTAATTGATACAGTTCCCTGTCGTGCTCCATCTGTGATTCCATGTACTTTTTGAATGCAGCCTTTTTCTCCTTAACCTTCCCTGACACCTCTTTTGAGAACCATAGCGTTGTTTTATTCCACTTTGTTTTCTTTATTTGTTTCACACAAAGGCTTGTTGCCTCCATGATGGCAGTTTCGATTTTTCTCCATTGTTCTTCCACCTCTCCTTTCTGGCCATTTGCTAATGCATTCCTCAGGTATTCACCCATTATGCCAAAGTCAGCCCTTCTAAAGTTCAGTATCCTTGTCTTTGTATGGCTTGTCTCCTTGGTTGAATTTATTGTGAAGCACATTGTGCAGTGGTCGCTTGTTCCCAGATGTCTACTGACTTCTAAATTTGTGATCCTTTCTCCATTTAAGAGTACCAGGTCTAATATTGCTCCCTCCTGAGTGGGTTCCACTACTAGCTGTCTAAAGCATGCCCCCTGTAGGGCATCAAGAATGACCCTGCTCTTGGATGTGGCCACAGTCCATGTAGCCCAGTTAACATCTGGCATAGTCAGGTCCCCATCAACAGTATCTCCCCTTTTTCAGCCATTTTGAGACTGACATCTATCATTTTCTTGTCCATTTCCTCCCCTTCAGACAGGGGTCTGTATACAACCCCTGTGCAGATTGTGATGCCATTCCCTGTCTCCAAGGTGACCCAGAGTTCCTCTTGTCCTTCCCCTTTACTTTTTAGTTCTGTAGCTTTAATCCCTTCCCTTATGTAGAGAGCAACTCCACCTACTCTTTTACCCTCTCTGTCCCTTCTGTAGATTGTGTACCCTGGTATGTTGACATCCCAGTCCTGGCTCTCTGTGTATCATGTTTCTGTGACTGCCACAATATCGCAGTGTTCCTCTTCCATCAGGGCTACTAGCTCTGGAAGCTTGTTTCCCAGACTACGGGCACTGGTACTCATTGCCCTCCATTTAATGTTGTTTTTATCCTTTTTTACCCCATCCCTGCTCTTATTGTCCTTGTCCATTTTTCCATTTATCCCTGTCCTGCCCTCTGTCAAGTTCTGTACCTCAGTGTTTACCCTACTACCTGCCATGTTTTGTTGAGGGAGGCTTGAACTTTCCTGTTTCCTATCAGCACCTCCCCCCTTAGCTAGTTTAAAAGCTTGCCAAGGAAGCCTTTAAAGCTGTCACCTATGAGCATGTTTCCCTTCCTGGACAGATGCAGATCATCATGCCAGTATAGACTTTCATCTCTCCAGGTGGACCCCCAGTCCCCAATGAAGCCAAATCCCTGTGCTCTGCACCAGTTTTGCAGCCATTTATTAAACTGCATGGTGTGCAGTACCCTAGCCTCACCCCTGCCATAGACTGGCAGCACCTCTGAGAAGGTTACCGTGCTTGTTACCTGTCTGAGGTCCCTCCCAAACTCTACAAATTCATCCTGCACTTCACTGATCTCATGCCTAGCTAAGTAGCTGACAAAGTCAGCCCTCCTGAAGTCCAGTACTTTTGCCTTTGTATGGCTTGACTCTATTGCTGTGTTTATTGTGAACCATACTGTTCAATGGTCACTAGTTCCCAGATGGCTACCCACTTCTTCATCTGTGATCCTTTCTTCATCTCCATTTGAGATGACCAGGTCTAAGATTGCTCCCTCTCAAGTAGGTTCCAATACTAGTTGTCTAAGGCATGCCCCCTGTAGGGCATCTAGAATAACCCAACTCTTAGAAGTGGCTGCTGCAACTGCACTCCAGTTAACATCTGGCATATTGAGATCACCCATCAGCAATATCTCCCCTTTATCTGCCATTCTAAGTATACTTTCTATAATTTCCTTGTCCATTTCCTCCCCTGAGAGGCAGTCTGTATACAACCCCTGTGCAGATTGTGGTGCCATTGCCTGCCTCCAAATTGACACACAGTGCTTCTTCTCCTCCCTGTTTATCCCTTTGTTTTGTTGCTTGATTCCTTCTCTTATGTGCATACTAACATACTATTTGCCAGCAGATTAGGCCTTATGGTCTATCGAGTCTGCTCGAACCTAGATCCTTAGTTGGGTGCCGAGACCCTCCCATCCCTTGTGCTCCAGAAACCCCTATCATCCATCCCCACCCCCTCCGGGACAGGCCATCATCTGATACATCCACTTTCTGTGTCTGTCCCACCCTCTCTTAAAGCCCTCCACTGTGGATCTCTGAACCAGCTCACCAGGCAGAGCATTCCAAGGGTCCACCACCCTCTCAGTGAAAACCTCCTCCTCTTTTCCCCTCACCCTTCCACCTTCCAACTTCAAACCATGCCCTCTGGTGATGCCTCCTGCTTTAGTCTAAGATCCCTCCATGTTTACCCTATTTATTCCTTGAGGTACTTGAAGACCTCAATCATGTCCCCCATCTCTCCTCTCCTCCAATGAAAACAGGCAGAGCTCCTCAAGTCTGTCCTCGTAAGTCAAATCCTAGCCTCGTATCATCTTTGTTGCCTCCTCTGTACCCTCTCCAGGAGCTGTAAGTCCCTCTTCAAGTGTGGTCTCCAGTACTGTACACAGTACTCAAGGTGTGGTCTAACCAGTCCATTGTACAGCAGCAGAATCACTTCCTTGCTCCTAGAGGTGATCCCCTTACGATGCATCCCAACATCCTGTTTGCCTTGCTAGCTGCTCTCCTGCACTGCTCAGAGTTATTCATACATGTATCCACCATGACCCCTAGGTCTTTTCCCCTGTTGAGGCTTCCAGCACCTCCTCCCAGGGTGTACCTGTGTTTAGGGTTTCCCCGACCAAGATGCAACACCTTGCACTGGTGATATTGAAATTTATTTGTGTGAGCCCAGCTTTCCAGGGTGTCCAGGTCCCCTTGCAGGGCTAACCTCCCTCTTCTCCTCAACTACTGCTCCCATCTTGAGTCATCCACGAAGAGACTCATTTCACACCTATACCATCCCTGATGTCCGATATGTATGCATTAAACAGGATTGGACCCAGGACCGAGCCCTGTGGTACCCTACTACCAACCTCCGTAGGGTTCGAGAGCTCCCCACAGACCACTACTCTCTGAGTGCATCCAGCTATCCAGTTTTCAATCCATCTGACCATCAAAGGGCCTACTCTAACCCTATCAGTTTCTCCACCAGACCATTGTGGGGACAGAGTCAAACGCCTTGCTGAAGTCCAAGAATAATACATCCACAGGCTTACCCCTGTCCAGTTCTGATGTTACCCATTCATAGAACTCCACAAGGTTGGTTTGACATGATCTACCTGGCACAAACCCATGCTGCCGACTATCCAGACCTCCACCTCCTCCAAGTAAACCCCAATCGTTCCTTTAGTATACTCTCCATTAATTTTCCCACCACCGAGGTTAGACTGATGGGTCTATAGTTTCCTGGTACTTCCTTCGACCCTCCCTTTAAGGATTGGTATCACATGTGCCTCTCACCAATCCCTAGGTACCCTCCCTGTCTCAAGTGACCTGCTGAAAAGCTCCGCCAGGGGTGCAGCCAGTATGTCCGCTAATTCCCATAGTACTCTCGGATGAATGCCATCTGGCCCAGGAGATTTGTCTTTCTTTAGGGCCTTGAGGGCAAACCACCCTTTTGGCGGGGATGGCGTCATCCGTCCCCTCCACCTTACTAGTCTTTTTATCCTTATCCAGATGTGACACCCCTTGGGTACCTTTCCCTCCCTTTTGCTCCATTTCTGTTGCTCCCCTGATCCCACTCCCTGCCACTTCTATCCCCTTTGTGCCTTGCTTTGTAGATATCCCATCCCTCTCCCTAGTGAACACAGAGGCAAAGTACTCGTTAAATACCTCTGCCTGGTCCCTCGCCTCTTCCACCCACCCTGCTTCTGATCTCAATCTGCTGAGATGGCCCTTAGTTTTTCTCCGCTCCCCAATGTACTGGAAGAACCCCTTTTCCCCTCCATGTATCCCCTGTGCCAGCCGTTGCTCTTTACTGGACTTTGCTCCCCTCACCATACGGGTGACTTTTCTAGATGCAAGCTGGTACATTTCCTTATCCCTATCCCCTCTTGTTGTTTTATATTTTTTGTAAGCCGCCTTCTTTTCTCTGACTGCTACCTGGACCTCACTGGACCACCAGCATGGTTTATGTGACCTTGCTCCCTTACGTTTCAACTTAGCGCAGATCCTGACTGCCTCATGAAGTCCCCATTTTATGACCTCCCATCTCCTTTCCACACTTGTCATTGAGGTAATCCCCTTCAAGTGATCCTTGAGAATATTTCCCATGCACATAAAGTCTGCCCCCCTGAAGTCCACTGCCAGTGTCCTAGATCTCACCCCCTCCCCCAATGCTTATTTGAAACCAGACAGTATTGTGGTCACTCCCAGTCAGGGGGTCCTGTACAACCATGTCCTTTACCAGATCCCCATCTGCCAGAACCACATCCAGGACATGCCCCTCCCTTGTGGGCTCCATCACATGCTGTGTTAAGAACACATCCTGGAAGCCATCCAGCAGCCTCTGCTCCTTGGCCACCTTAGAGGACATGGTTCCCAGTTTGTACCTGGCATATTAAGGTCCCCATCAACACCACTCCTTCCCCTTTTGGACCACACTGGGCAATGATGTTGTCCAGCAAACCATCCTCTAGAACATCACTCATCCCGGGAGCCTATATACTACTCCCAGCTTGACCTTATCTCCTGCTGGGGATCGTGGGTGACCATAAGGCCTCTCGTTTCCCGATGCCTCTCTCTACCATAGCAATTTCTATGTCATCTCTAATGAACATAGCCACTCCACCCTCTGCCCTCCTTTCTATCCTTCCTAAGAATAGTGTAGCCCCATACTTTTAGGTCCCAGTCATGGTTTTGTTGTCCATGTTCCGTGACTGCCGCCACATCCACCACCCCCTCGAACAGCATGGCCTGGAACTCTGGCAACTTGTTTCCCAAGCTCCTGGCATTTACTAACACTAGCCCCCACCCCTTATCCCTGATTCTCTTTGTCGAACCCCACCCAGATTCCTTATACTTCCATCCTCCCCATCTCTTCCTGAAACCTCCACCTCCAGTCTGTTTCCCCCTTCCCCCCTTGGGCTTGAAGGCTACTCCCGTCATCTGGAGGGGAAGGCTTCTAGTCAGCTCCTCCTTATCCCTCCCCCCTTACAAGTTTAAACCCCACCTTTCTTGTTATGTCAGCCATCCCTGTTTAAGGACTTCCTTCCCTAATGGGGCAAGATGAAACCTGTCCTTGGCATATAGTCCCTTATCCTCCCAAACTCCATTCCAGTTCCCTAACACCCCCAACCCATTCTCTTCACCCCACTTCCTGAGCTAGTCATTAACCTCTGAGAGCTTCATTTTTTTCTCCACTGAGGATTTGGTACTGGCAATATCTCCGAAAAGGAAATGTTGCATCCATTATCCCGACAGACTCTGGCAAGTTCTTGGAACCTTGCTTGGATTTCCATAATGCTATTTCCTCTAGATCATTAGTTCCAAATACCAGAAATCCGGTTTCCCTCCACAATCCCTAACCATTTCATACACCATGAACTTTACTCTGTGCACTGTCAGCCCAGAGATACTACTACCTTCACCTGGCTATGGCATCCACCCCCTGTCCCTCCCAATGGATACCCTTAATCATCGAGTCTCCAGTAACAGAACCTTAACACCGCCATCATCCTTATGGTTACCTCCACTATGCCCTCTCAGCCCCCCTCCCCCAGAAGTAGAGAGCTACTACTCCTCCTCCTCTTTTACCCTCCCTGTCCCTCCTGTAGATAGTGTATCCTGGTATGTTTATATCCCAGTCATGGTTCTGTGAGTACCATGTTTCTGTGACTGCCATGAAGATCCAGATGTTCCTCCTCCATCAAGGCCACTAATTCAGGAAACTTGTTACTAAGACTACAGGCATTGGTACTCATTGCTCTTCATTTTTTGATGGCTTTACCTTCTGCAGCAGCATCCCCCACAGACCTTTCTACCTTGGTCTTTTTCTCATTTAGTACCCTGTTTTGTAGGGGAGCAGGTCTTAGTATCAGGGTGCTAACCTACATCCCTACTTTCTCAGTATTGGGGTGCTGACCTCCTTCACTGCTCTCTCAGTATCTGGGTGCTGACATACATCACTGCTGTCTCAGTATCTGGGAGCTGACCACATCCCTGCTGTCTCAGTATCTGGGTGCCAAGCTACATCACTTCTGTCTCAGTATCTGGGTGCTGACCTACATCCCTGCTGTCTCAGTATCTGGCTGCTGACCTTCATCCCTGCTGTCTCAGTATCTGGCTGCTGACCTACATCCCTGCTGTCTCAGTATCTGGCTGCTGACCTACATCCCTGCTGTCTCAGTATCTGGCTGCTGACCTACATCTCTGCTGTCTCAGTATCAGGGTGCTGACCTGAAGCACAGCTGTCTCAATATCTGGGTGCTGACCGACATCCCTGTTGTCTCAGTATCTGGTTGCTGACCTTCATCCCTGCTGTCTCAGTATCTGGGTGCTGACCTTCATCATTACTGTCTCAGTATCAGGGTGCTGACCTGAAGCACAGCTGTCTCAGTATATGGGTGCTGACCGACATCCCTGCTGTCTCCGTTTCTGGATGCTGACCTAAATCACTGTTGCCTGAGTAAATGGGTCCTGGCAGATATTTCTGCTGCCTCACAATCTGGAATCTGATGTTCATCCCTGCTGTCTCAGCAACTGGGTGCTGACCTACTTTACTGCTGTCTCAGTATCAGGGTGCTGATGTACAGCACAGCTGTCTCAGCATCTATGTTTATCTGGGTGGTAACCTACATCCCTGCTGTCCCAGTATCTAGATGCTGACCTACATCACTGTTGTCTGAGTAAATGGGTCCTGACAGATATTTCTACTAAATCAAAATCTGGAATCTAATGTTCATCCCTGCTGTCTCAGTATCTGGGAGCTGACCTACTTCCCGGCTGTCTCAGCATCTGGGTGTTGACCTAATTACCTGCTGTCTCAGTATCTGAGTGTTGATCTACATCCCAGCTGTCTCAGTATCTGAGCATTGACCTATTTCCCTGCTGTCTCTCTATCTGGGTGATGACCTACTTCCCTGCTGTCTCAGAATCTGGATGTTGACCTACTTCCCTGCAGACTCACTATCTGGGTGAAGACCTACTTCCCTGCTGTCTCAGAATCTGGATGTTGACCTACTTCCCTGCTGACTCACTATCTGGGTGATGACCTACTTCCCTGCTGTCTCAGTATCATAGTGTTGACCTACTTCCCTGCAGTCACAGAATCTGGGTGATGACCTACTTCCCTGCTGTCTCAGTATCTGAGTGATGACCTACTTCCTGCTGTCTCAGTATCTGGGTGATGACTTACTTCCCTGCTGTCTCACTATCTGGGTGATGACCTACTTCCCTGCTGTCTCAGTATCTGAGTGATGACCTACTTCCCTGCTGGTCTCACTATCTGGGTGATGACCTACATCAATACTGTCTCACTATCTGGGTGATGACCTACTTCCTGCTGTCTCAGTAGCTGGGTGATGACCTACATCACTGCTGTCTCAGTAGCTGGGTGATGACCTACATCACTGCTGTCTCAGTATCTGGGTGTTGACCTACATCCCTGCTGTCTCAGTATCTGAGTGTTGACCTACATCACTGCTGTCTCAGTATCTGGTTGTTAACCTACTTCCCTGCTGTCTCACTATCTGGGTGATGACCTACATCCCTGCTTTCTCAGTATGTGGGTGATGACGTACTTCCCTGCGGACTCAGAATCTGGGTGAAGACCTACTTCCCTGTTGTCTCAGAATCTGAGTGTTGACCTACTTCCCTGCTGTCTCATATCAGAGTGTTGACCTACTTCCCTGCTGTCTCACTATCTGGATGATGACCTACTTCTCTGCTGTCTCAGTATCTGAGTGTTGACATACTTCAATGCTGTCTCAGTATCTGAGTGTTGACCTACATCCCTGCTGTCTCAGTATCTGAGTGCTGACCTACATCACTGCTGTCTCACTATATGGGTGATGACATACATTACTGCTGTCTCAGTATCTGGGTGCTGACCTACATCACTGCTGTCTCAGTATCTGGGTGCTGACCTACATCACTGCTGTCTCAGTATCTGGGTGCTGACCTACATCACTACTGTCTCAGAATCTGGGTGCTGACCTACATCCCTACTGTCTCAGTATCTGGGTGATGACCTACATCACTCCTGTCTCACTATCTGGGTGCTGACCTACATCCCTGCTGTCTCAGTATCTGGGTGATGACCTACTTCACTGCTGTCTCAGTATCAGGGTGATGACCTACATCACTGCTGTCTCAGTATCAGGTGATGATCTACTTCCTGCTGTCTCAGTATCTGGGTGATGACCTACATCCCTGCTGTCTCAGTATCTGGGTGCTGACCTACATCACTACTGTTTCAGTAATCTGGGTGCTGACCTACATCCCTACTGTCTCAGTATCTGGGTGATGACCTACATCACTCCTGTCTCAGATCTTGGGTGCTGACCTACATCCCTGCTGTCTCAGAATCTGGGTGATGACCTACTTCCCTGCTGTCTCACTATCTGGGTGATGACCTACATCACTGCTGTCTCAGAATCTGGATGCTGACCTACATCACTACTGTCTCAGTATCTGGGTGATGACCTACATCACTCCTGTCTCAGTATTTGGTGCTGACCTACATCCCTGCTGTCTCAGTATCTGGGTGATGACCTACTTCCCTGCTGTCTCACTATCTAGGTGCTGACCTACATTACTGCTGTCTCAGTATCTAGGTGATGACCTACATCACTGCTGTCTCAGTATCTGGGTGATGACCTACATCCCTGCTGTCTCAGTAGCTGGGTGATGACCTACTTCCCTGCTGTCCCAGAATCTGAGTGTTGACATACTTCCCTGCTGTCTCACTATCTGAGTGTTGACCTACTTCCCTGCTGTCTCAGAATCTGAGTGTTGACCTACTTCCCTGCTGTCTCACTATCTGGGTGATGACCTACTTCCCTGCTGTCTCACTATCTGGGTGATTACCTACATCCCACCTGTCTCAGTATCTGGGTGCTGACCTACTTCCATGCTGTCTTAGTATCTGGGTGCTGATCTACATCACTACTGTCTCAGTATCTGAGTGTTGACCTACTTCCCTGCTGTCTCACTATCTGGGTGATAACCTACTTCCCTGCTGTCTCAGTATCTGGGTGATGACCTACATCCCTGCTGTCTCAGTATCTAAGTGTTGACCTACTTCCCTGCTGTCTCACTATCTGGGTGATGACCTACATCCCTGCTGTCTCAGTATCTGGGTGATGACCTACTTCACTGCTGTCTCAGTATCTGGGTGTTGACCTAATTACCTGCTGTCTCAGTATCTGAGTGTTGACCTACATCCCTGCTATCTCACTATCTGAGTGTTGACCTACTTCCCTGCTGTCTCTCTATCTGGGTGTTGACCTACTTCCCTGCTGTCTCACTATCTGGGTGATGACCTACATCCCTGCTGTCTCAGTATCTGGGTGATGACCTACTTCCCTGCTGTCTCACTATCTGAGTGTTGACCAACATCACTGCTGTCTCAGTATCTGGGTGCTGCCCTACATCACTACTGTCTCAGTAGCTGGGTGCTGACCTACTTCCCTGCTGTCTCACTGGCTGGGTGCTGACCTACATCACTGCTGTCTCAGTATCTGGGTGATGACCTACATCCCTACTGTCTCAGTATCTGGGTGATGACCTACACCACTGCTGTCTCAGTATCTGGGTGATGACCTACTTCCCTGCTGTCTCAGTATCTGGGTGATTACCTACATCCCTCCTGTCTCAGTATCTGGGTGCTGACCAACTTCCATGCTGTCTTAGTATCTGGGTGCTGATCTACATCACTACTGTCTCAGTATCTGAGTGTTAACCTACTTCCCTGCTGTCTCACTATCTGGGTGATAACCTACTTCCCTGCTGTCTCAGTATCTGGGTGATGACCTACATCCCTGCTGTCTCAGTATCTGATTCTTGACCTACTTCCCTGCTGTCTCACTATCTGGGTGATGACCTACATCCCTGCTGTCTCAGTATCTGGCTGCTGACCTACTTCACTGCTGTCTCAGTATCTGGGTGTTGACCTAATTACCTGCTGTCTCAGTATCTGAGTGTTGACCTACATCCCTGCTGTCTCAGTATCTGGTTGTTGACCTACTTCCCTGCTGTCTCACTATCTGGGTGATGACCTACATCCCTGCTTTCTCAGTATGTGGGTGATGACCTACTTCCCTGCAGTCTCAGAATCTGGGTGTTGACTTACTTCCCTGCTGTTTACTATCTGGGTGATGACCTACTTCCCTGCTGTCTCAGAATCTGAGTGTTGACCTACATCCCTGCTGTCTCAGTATCTGAGTGTTGACCTACTTCCCTGCTGTCTCATATCAGAGTGTTGACCTACTTCCCTGCTGTCTCACTATCTGGATGACGACCTACTTCCCTGCTGTCTCAGTATCTGAGTGTTGACCTACTTCCCTGCTGTCTTACTATCTGGTGATGACCTACTTCCCTGCTGTCTCAGAATCTGAGTGTTGACCTACATCCCTGCTGTCTCAGTATCTGAGTGTTGACCTACATCCCTGCTGTCCCAGTATCTGAGTGATGACCTACTTCCCTGCTGTCTCACTATCTGGGTGATGACCTACATCACTGCTGTCTCAGTATCTGGGTGCTGACCGACATCCCTACTGTCTCAGTATCTGAGTGATGACCTACATCACTGCTGTCTCACTATCTGGGTGATGACATGCATTACTGCTGTCTCAGTATCTGGGTGCTGACCTACATCACTGCTGTCTCAGTATCTGGGTGCTGACCTACATCACTGCTGTTTAAGTAGCTGGGTGATGACTTACTTCCCTGCTGTCTCAGTATCTGGCTGATGACCTACATCCCTGCTGTCTCAGTATCTGGGAGGTGACCTACTTCCCTGCTGTGTCAGTATCTGAGTGTTGACCTACTTCCCTGCTGTCTCACTGTCTGGGTGTTGACCTACTTCCCTGCTGTCTCACTATCTGGGTGATGACCTACTTCCCTGCTGTCTCAGTATCTGGGTGTTGACGTATTACCTGCTGTCTCAGTATCTGAGTGTTGACCTACATCCCTGCTGTATCAGTATCTGGGTGATGACCTACTTCCCTGCTGTCTCACTATCTGGGTGATGACCTACATCCCTGCTTTCTCAGTATCTGGGTGATGACCTACACCACTGCTGTCTCAGTATCTGGGTGATGACCTACTTCCCTGCTGTCTCAGTATCTGGGTGATTACCTACATCCCTCCTGTCTCAGTATCTGGGTGCTGACCAGCTTCCAAGCTGTCTTAGTATCTGGGTGCTGATCTACATCACTACTGTCTCTGTATCTGGGTGGTGACTTACACCATTGCTGTCTCAGTATCTGGGTGATGACCTACTTCCCTGCTGTCTCAGTATCTGGGTGCTGACCAACTTCCATGCTGTCTTAGTATCTGGGTGCTGATCTACATCACTACTGTCTCAGTATCTGAGTGGTAACCTACATCCCTGCTGTCCCAGTATCTGAGTGATGACCTACTTCCCTGCTGTCTCACTATCTGGGTGATGACCTACATCACTGCTGTCTCAGTATCTGGGTGCTGACCGACATCCCTACTGTCTCAGTATCTGAGTGTTGACCTACATCACTGCTGTCTCAGTATCTGGGTGATTACCTACATCCCTCCTGTCTCAGTATCTGGGTGCTGACCAACTTCCAAGCTGTCTTAGTATCTGGGTGCTGATCTACATCACTACTGTCTCAGTATCTGGGTGATGACCTACACCATTGCTGTCTCAGTATCTGGGTGTTGACCTACTTCCCGGCTGTTTACTATCTGGGTGATGACCTACTTCCCTGCTGTCTCAGAATCTGAGTGTTGACCTACATCCCTGCTGTCTCAGTATCTGAGTGTTGACCTACATCCCTGCTGTCCCAGTATCTGAGTGATGACCTACTTCCCTGCTGTCTCACTATCTGGGTGATGACCTACATCACTGCTGTCTCAGTATCTCGATACTGACCGACATCCCTACTGTCTCAGTATCTGAGTGTTGACCTACATTACTGCTGTCTCACTATATGGGTGATGACATACATTACTGCTGTCTCAGTATCTGGGTGCTGACCTACATCACTGCTGTCTCAGTATCTGGGTGCTGACCTACATCACTGCTGTTTAAGTAGCTGGGTGATGACTTACTTCCCTGCTGTCTCAGTATCTGGCTGGTGACCTACATCCCAGCTGTCTCAGTATCTGGGTGATGACCTACTTCCCTGCTGTGTCAGTATCTGAGTGTTGACCTACTTCCCTGCTGTCTCACTATCCGAGTGTTGACCTACTTCCCTGCTGTCTCACTATCTGGGTGAAGACCTACTTCCCTGCTGTCTCAGTATCTGGATGATGACCTAATTACCTGCTGTCTCAGTATCTGAGTGTTGACCTACATCACTGCTGTCTTAGTATCTGAGTGTTGACCTATTTCCCTGCTTTCTCTCTACCTGGGTGTTGGCCTAATTCCCTGCTTTCTCACTATCTGGTTGATGACCTACATCCCTGCTGTATCAGTATCTGGGTGATGACCTACTTCCCTGCTGTCTCACAATCTGGGTGATGACCTACTTCCCTGCTTTCTCAGTATCTGGGTGATGACCTACACCACAGCTGTCTCAGTATCTGGGTGATGACCTACTTCCCTGCTGTCTCAGTATCTGTGTGATTACCTACATCCCTCCTGTCTCAGTATCTGGGTGCTGACCAACTTCCAAGCCGTCTTAATATCTGGGTGCTGATCTACATCACTACTGTCTCAGTATCTGGGTGATGACCTACACCATTGCTGTCTCAGTATCTGGGTGATGACCTACTTCCCTGCTGTCTCAGTATCTGGGTGCTGACCAACTTCTATGCTGTCTTAGTATCTGGGTGCTGATCTACATCACTACTGTCTCAGTATCTGAGTGGTAACCTACTTCCCTGCTGTCTCACTATCTGGGTGATAACCTACTTCCCTGCTGTCTCAGTATCTGGGTGATGACCTACATCCCTGCTTGTCTCAGTATCTGATTGTTGACCTACTTCCCTGCTGTCTCACTATCTGGGTGATGACCTACATCCCTGCTGTCTCAGTATCTGGGTGCTGACCTACTTCACTACTGTCTCAGTATCTGGGTGTTGACCTAATTACCTGCTGTCTCACTATCTGGGTGATGACCTACATCACTGCTGTCTCAGTATCTGGGTGCTGACCGACATCCCTACTGTCTCAGTATCTGAGTGTTGATCTACATCACTGCTGTCTCACTATATGGGTGATGACATACATTACTGCTGTCTCTGTATCTGGGTGCTGACCTACATCACTGCTGTCACAGTATCTGGGTGCTGACCTACATCACTGCTGTCTCAGTAGCTGGGTGAACCTACTTCCCTGCTGTCTCAGTATCTGGCTGATGACCTACATCCCTGCTGTCTCAGTATCTGGGTGATGACCTACTTCCCTGCTGTCTCAGAATCTGAGTGTTGACCTACTTCCCTGCTGTCTCACTATCTGGGTGATGACCTACTTCCCTGTTGTCTCAGTATCTGAGTGCTGACCTACATCCCTGCTGCCTCACTATTTGGGTGATGACCTACTTCACTGCTGTCTCAGAATCTGAGTGTTGACCTACATCACTGCTGTCTCAGTATCTGGGTGCTGACCTACATCACTACTGTCTCAGTATCTGGGTGCTGACCTACATCACTACTGTCTCAGTATCTGAGTGATGACCTACATCCCTGCTGTCGCAGTATCTGAGTGTTGACCTACATCACTGCTGTCTCAGTATCTGTGTGTTGACCTACATCACTACTGTCTCAGTATCTGGGTGCTGACCTACATCACTACTGTCTCAGTATCTGGGTGCTGACCTACATCACTGCTGTCTCAGTCTCTGGGTGCTGACCTGCATCCCTGCTGTCTCAGTATCTAGCTGCTGGCCTACATCACTACTGTCTCAGTATCTGAATGCTGACCTACATTACTACTGTCTCAGTATCTGGGTACTGACCTACATCACTACTGTCTCAATATCTGGGTGCTGACCTGCATCACTGCAGTCTTACTATCTGGGTAATGATCTGCATCTCTGCTGTCTCAGTATCAGGGTGCTATCCTTCATCCCTACTGTCTCAGTATCTGGGTGTTGACCTAGATCACTACTGTCTCAGTTTCTTGGTGATGACCAACATCCCTGCTGTCTCAGTATCTTGTTGGTGACCTACTTCCCTGCTGTCTCACTATCTGGGTGATGACCTACATCCCTGCTGTCTCAGTACCTGGGTGCTGACCTACTTCACTGCTGTCTCAGTATCTGGTTGTTGACCTAATTAACTGCTGTCTCAGTATTTGAGTGTTGACCTACATCCCTGCTGCCTCAGTATCCGACTGTTGACCTACTTCCCTGCTGTCTCTCTATCTGGGTGTTGACCTACTTCCCTGCTGTCTCACTATCTGTGTGATGACCTACTTCCCTGCATCTCAGAATCTGGGTGTTGACCTACTTCCCTGCTGTCTCATATCTGAGTGTTGACCTACTTCCCTGCTGTCTCGGTATCTAGGTGATGGCCTACTTCCCTGCTGTCTCAGTATCTGGGTGTTGACCTAATTACCTACTGTCTCAGTATCTGAGTGTAGACCTACATCACTGCTGTCTCAGTATCTGAGTATTAACCTATTTCCCTGCTGTCTCTCTATCTGGGTGTTGACCTAATTCCCTGCTTTCTCACTATCTGGGTGATGACTTACATCCCTGCTGTCTCAGTATCTGGCTGATGACCTACTTCCTGGCTGTCTCACTATCTGGGTGCTGACCTACATCACTGCTGTCTCAGTAACTGGGTGCTGACTGGCATCACTGCTGACTAAGTATCTAGGTGATGACCAACATCACTGCTGTCTCAGTAGCTGGGTGCTGACCTACTTCCCTGCTGTCTCACTGGTTGGGTGCTGACCAACATCACTGCTGTCTTAGCATCTGGGTGATGACCTACTTCCCTGCTGTCTCAGTATCTGGCTGATGACCTACATCCCTGAAGTCTCAGTATCTGGGTGATGACCTACTTCCCTGCTGTCTGAGAATCTGAGTGTTGACCTACTTCCCTGCTGTCTCACGATCTGGGTGATGACCTACTTCCCTGCTGTCTCACTATCTGGGTGATTTCCTACATCCCTCCTGTCTCAGTATCTGGGTGCTGACCTACTTCCATGCTGTCTCAGTATCTGGGTGCTGATCTACATCACTACTGTCTCAGTATCTGAGTGTTGACGTACTTCCCAGATGTCTCACTATCTGGGTGATAACCTACTTCCCTGCTGTCTCAGTATCTGGGTGATGACCTACTTCCTACTGTCTCAGTATCGGTGTCTGCTGGGACTATATTGCCCTCCCCTCCCCTCCACCCCAGCCAAAGCTAGTTCTATTTTATAGGCTGGGTTGACTGACAACAAGACTTCCTGTTTGGGGCGAGTAGTGATCACAGAACCACCAGACCGACCACCTAGAGGGCAAGAGTAGCTCTCTGGGCCTCTGGCTGCTGGAGTCTGCCTCAACAAGTAAGTGGTTGAGAAATATAGGTATTCTTGTCAGAACAGGACAATCAGGAGCCAAAAGGACACACAGGCAGAAAGTAAGGAGAGAAAAAACAGAGGAAAAGTAAGGTTGCAAACAGTTAAGGGCAGAAATAAGACATAGTGGGTGGTGCAGTGCAGTGGCAATGGGCAGCAGTCATCCGAGATGTTCTAGAGGATCGGTGTTGTACCACACAGGCACCTCTGGGAAGAGGAGGAGGTTGCTCATCTCAGGCTGGGTTAGCCAGGTTGTGGGACTCCTCTTCCATCAGGAACACAGTGCCACTGCGTTGCCTCAGGTTGTCAAAAACAGGAGGCGGTTGGACCACAGTGGGCTCAGGGAAGTGAGGGTGGTGGAACAGTGCAGCCTCAGTTGTACCTCTCCACAATTCTATGCCTTCAGCAAGTGGTTCCTCCAACAGGCACCCACAGTGGAACCAGGGATGTGAACCTCCACAAGGAGCCACAGGAGGGTGGCAGGGGACCCTGCAGGGAAAACAACTCACAGTGAGACTCCATTATTAGGAAGATAGATTTGGGAGAAGGGAGAGGGAGGAGTTCCTCCATGCGCCATGGCAGGAGGGACAGGGCCAATCCTCAAGTTGCAGAGCAGCTGCACAGGAGGAGCTGGATGTCACTGTCCACCTGGGAACAAATGACCTGGCTAGAAAGGGATTAAGAAGTGCAGAAAGGTTTATGGAGAGTGGGGGGGGCCTTAGTCAAGTAGCATGGTAACCTTCCAAGTGCACCATCATAGCATAGGAGGCTAGGGTGTTCACCATGGATTCAATCAGTGGTTGACAGGTGTGGAGCTCAGGGTTTAGCCATTGGGGACTGGGTGTCCACCTGGAGTGGCAAGCCTATACTGTGATGGGCTGCATCTGTCTGGAGGAACCAGGATCCTAGGTGATGGTTATGCTTCATTGGAAGCTTTTAAACTAACAAGGGAGCACTGGAAAGACAGGAAATCTAGCCCCCAAATATCCATGGTAGTAAGTGTGCAAACACCAACATAGAGGTGTTGATAGGGAGAAGGGCAGGATAAATGAAGTGACAAAGGCAAGAAGGACAGGGATGGGCAAAGATAAGGCCATCCAAATGGAGGGTAATGAGTACCAATGCCCATAGTCTGGGCAACAGCTCCCTGAGCTGGTGGCCTTTAATGGAAGGGATGCTGGATATATTAGCAGTCACAGAAACATGGTACAGAGAACCATGACTGGGATGTTAACATCCAAGTGCAAAACCGACAGGACAGACAGGCAGGAAAAAGGGGAGGTAGCTCTCCATGTAAGGAAGGATAAAGCAACTGAACAAAAGAGTAAACAGGGAGGAGAGGAGGCACTGTGGGTCCTTGGAGCTGGAAAGGCACCACAATCTACCAAGGGTTGTGCTCAACCCTCATGTCGGGGAAGGAATGGAAGAATATTTATTGTTATTTAGTTTTGTTGACTGGTAAGTGCTAGACAAATCCTGCCTAACACCAAACACGACCAGGGCCAGGAGGATACAGATGAAATGCCAACTGACCTTGAACAGATTAAGCTGTTGGTGGTATTTTAGTGAATGAGGAAATGCCCAGGACACAGAAATTCCTACTCTTTCGATAAGTACCATGGATCTTTAACATCACCTGAACCACCAGTCCAGGCAGATGGGACCTCGTTTAATGTCTCATCTGAAGGCATAGGCATTCTTGAATGGCAGAGAAGGGAGATACTGTTGATGGAGACTGAATATGCCAGATGTTAACTGGGCATTGCAGCCACATCAAAACAGAGCCATTCTTGATGCCCTACAGGTGAGGCAGTGACAATAGTTTGAACCCACTCATGAGGAAATCGACCTCATAACTCTCAAATGGGGGCGGGGAGGATCTCAGATCTAGAAATGGAGTTGCCATCTGAGGACAAGTGACCATCAAACAGTGTGGTTCACATTAAACTCAGCTACAGAAGTCAAGCCAGACAAAAAGTGAGGGTACTGGACTTTGGGGCTGACTTTGGCAAGATGGAAATGACTCAGAAAGCACTAGCAAACAGCAGGCTAGAAGGGTATGGGCAATGGAAATTATCAAAACTGCCATCACAGAGCAACAACCTTTGTGTAAACAAATAAATCAAAATAAGAAAAAACACTATAGTTCTCAAAAGGGTGGCTGTGAAAGTCAGGAAAAAGATAGCATTCGAGTATGAAACACAAAGGAGCAGGACAGAGCTGTACAGTTAGACAGAAGGAAGCAGGGAGAAGTCAAATGAAGGCCAATGAGAAAAGATAGCCAACTCAGTTAGAGCAGAGGATAAAACCTTTATAGGTACATAACGACGTAGAAAGACAAGGGAGGGATAGTGAGGCTGAATAGAATGACAGTGGAACAGAAGAGACAGTGGCAGGAATACTGATTATATTTCACTCAGTATTCTAAAAAGAGGAGAATGACTAATCCAAGTAACAGAAGCACTCTTAGTGGAAGTTGATCCAATCCTTTCATGAAAGAGGTTGCAAGAACTCCTAGTGAGGTGGACAAAACATGGGTCTGATGGAATTCACCCAAGGTGTAAAATAATTAAGGGAGAACTAGCGAAACCACTGGCTACTCTTTTAATAAATCATGGGAGATGGTATGGTACAGGACTGGAGAAGGCGGATGTGATTCCCTTCCAAAGTGGGACCAAGATAGAGGCGGAAACTAAACCTGTCAATCTGACTCTGTGGTAGGGAAATGATCACTTCTGAAGGAAAGAATAGTTAGTACCTAGAGACCAATGGGCACGGACCCAGGCAGCATGGGTTCTAGCGGAAGGTCATATCAGGCAGATCTAATAATTTCTTTGACTGGGTGACCAAGTAGTAGACCAGGGAGGATGTGGGAAATGGCTCACCTAACTTTAGCAAGGCATTTGACACAGTCCTACAAAAGATGTAGTTAAATTAACCGCCTTGGAGGGGTCCCAGGGTGGTAGCCTGAAACATTGGCTGGACAACAGGACACAAAGGTGTAAATAGGTCCTCTGAAGAAAGGGGTTACTAGTAGGGTACCGCAGGGTTCAATTGGGTCAGTCCTTTTTAATGTCTTCATCAGTTACATTGCAGAGGACTGAAGAAAAGTATAACTTTTGCAGATGACACAAGATCTGCAACAGGGTTGATACAAGGAGGCATATAAGGATGAAGGGACTTCTGAGTTGGAGGAATGGTCAAATGCAACTGGATTCAATACAAAGTAAAAATAATGCACCTGGAAAACAAACCCAGGAAGAATACACAATGGTGGAGAAGTAACAAAACAAAAAGAGGGACCTGGGGTAATCTATCAGATGACCTTAAAGTTGCAAAAAATATGAGAGGCAGTAGGGAAGGCTGGGGTATACTGGGATGTATGGGAGGCATCATCAGCAGAAAACAGGAAGTTGTTATCCCTCTGTGGAACAGTTGGTGAGACCCCACATTAATGTGTCAGTTCTGGACACCCATCTCACAAGAACATAGACGAATGAGGTAGTCAGGAGACAACTAAATGGTACAGGGTCTGGAAAGTATGAGGAGAGACTAAAGACATATGTACCCTTGAGGAAGGAGGGGACATGTGAAACTTTTAAAGTACATCAGTGGAATCAACAAAGTCCAGGGTAGCATCTTTCGAAAAAGAGACTTACAGAACAAGGGACACAATTTAAAGAGAGAAGGAGGTGGTTCAGGGCAATGTGAGAGTAATACTACACAGAGGTAGTGGATGCATGAACAGCCTTCCTGGGGAGTTGTGGAGTCTAAAACTGTGGAAATTCAGATGCATTGGACAGACATAAGAACATTCTTTTAGGTAGGAAGAAATAGGCTGTTAATTAGCAGGATCTCACGGTATCCTGTAGGTAGGAAATGGGCGAATAGATAAGCTAACGGTCTTATCTGCCATCAGTCTATGTTTCTATGTCACTGTATAGTACCACATAAACACATAACCAGATATACACACTGTATAGTACATATAACCACAAAATCCAGATATACACACAGGGCTGGATAAACACTGCGCCATTCATAGCGCAAGCCCCTCAAACTCACAAAATCATTACGCGGGGTGTGGCCTGGGCGATATTCAAAGGAGTTGCACTATGAGCAACTCCACAGATCACCAGCACAACCACTGCATGCGCAGTGGACTGAACCACCGCCAGATGACAGGTGGGCATTCAATTTGCGGTGGTGCAGTGCCATGCGCAAAATACGATATTTGGTGACTTGCAAATGGGCTATAATTCATGCAAGGCGCAGGGGCCAGTGCATGATTGTCCCATTGCATCCATTAACGTAGGTGCCCAATCCCGAGGACTTGCGCTGTACCCGCCAGGCAGCGTCGGGGACCTCGCCTGCAGCCCGATCGCGGGCATATGTCTCCCCCCACCAGCCCGATCGCGGGCATCAATGTGGCTCCACCCTCATCCCGTACCATATCCCTGGTGGTCAGTGGACGAAATGCCGATCGTAGGCGGTATGTTTAATAACTCCACCCCTCCCGTTCATCCCTAGTGGTCAGTGGACCAAAATGCTGATCAGAGCGGTATGTGACAAACCAACATAGCCCTGGTGGCTAGTCCCCACCTACCCACCCACAAGCACCACCACCCGCTCCCCGGCAGCGAAGTGCGGCAGCATCCCTCCGCCTGCCGCCCTGCTGCCCGACAAACAACCGGCGAGGCCCTGCAGCCAGTGATGCTGAGCAAGTGCCAATGGGCGTGCAGCTCCATCACCGATACATGACAATCCAGTTTTGTGAATGAATCATTTACAAATCTGGGACTGTCATCAGCCAATGTCAGACTGCATGCTTGGTGGCTCTTGCTCTGCGCAGTGGACATGCAGCCTGGGCACGGTCGGGTGGATGTGAGGGAGCGGCAGGTGAATGGACTCTTGCCACCCGCGGATGCCGGGGAGGAGTGGTGAGACTTTCAAATGGTGGGTTGAGTGAGGGGACACTGCTCTGGGGCAGGGGGGTTGCTCACGCCACCGCCCGCGATGGGCATTCAGTCCGCTGGTTCCCTCAAAGTGTGAGCGGCAGGAGGAGCCACATGATGCCCAGCGATCAGGCTGGTGGGGAGTACACTCTGCACGATCCAGGCTGAGGGGCACAGGTACTGGGTTGGGGGCCAGCCACAGGTGGCAGCTGCTGTGTAGCGCCCTGCAATACAGCAGCTCACCTGTGGGTGGCCCTCGACTTAAGCCTTTTTTTTTTGGCTCAAAGTCCTGCAGGTGCAGGTTAGGGGTTGCACCTGCACAACTCTGCACAACCCGGCTGAATATCGGGCTGTGCAGTTTATGCATGATTCCTCCCCCTCCAGTTCAGCATGCATTCATTTGCATTGCACTGTTGCTCAGCATGTTTTCTGTGGCGCAACTGCCTCCTGCTGAATATGGCAGAATGGAGTAAGTTTGGACTTGCGCAGACGCAACCCTATTGCGCATGGCGCAACCCTTTTGAATATCTGGCCCATACAGTATACTGTATAGTACATGCAAACACATAACCCAGATATGCACATATATTGCACAGTACACATAAACACGTAACACAGATATACACATATACTGTATAATACATATAAACACATAACTCAGATATACACATATAGAGCCGGATATTCAAAAGGGTTGCGCCATGCGCAATAGGGTTGCGCATGCACAAGTCTGAAAGTGTGCCATTCTGCGATATTCAGCAGGAGGCAGTTGCGCCACCGAAAACAGGCTGAGCAACAGCGCAATGCAAATGAAGGCATGCGCAACCGAAGGGGGTGGATCCATGCATAAAGAGCGCAATGCGATATTCAAAGACTTGCGCAATGCGCAAGAGCTGAACAGCCGGAAGTTGCGCCCCAGCGGAAATGAGCCAAAATAAAAAGGCTCAAGGAAGAGGCGCAAGAATGCGACAGGGAAGACACATGAGGCAGAGAGACAGAGAAGGCCAGAGTAACAAACAGTGCAGGCCAGGGAGTGCACAGGACAGAAGAGGGGCAAGGGAAGGTGTATGGGGCCACAGAGTGCAGAGGCCAGTAGGTGTACCAGGTGTGGTGGAGGTAGAAGTCAGGACAGCGGGGGTAACAGAGCCACATCAGCCAGGGGGGTCACAAGCCAGGGAGATGGACAGTGCCAGCTTCCACGTGGAAGCTGTAATGAGGGGGGTGAGAATGCATGCTGCAGGGGGACGTGGCCGTGGAAGGGCCCATCGGCGGTACGCCCCCAACAGGCAGTACCGTGCCCATCAGCTTTCAGCTGTACACAGATGTAGAGATCGTGGGCCGGTACCGCCTGAACAGGGCAATACTGAGACGGCTCTGTGAGCTGTGCAGTGATGTGATGCAGGCACCCTCACGACGGAGTCACGCTCTGTCGGTGGAGACCAAGGTGACAGCCTGCATGTGCCTGCCTACCACGGGCACCTTCCAGCGGCCGACAGGGGACACCACAGGCATCACACAGTCGGCCACATCACGCATCCTCACCCAATTCCTCAGTGCACTGCTGCCACATGCTGCAGAGCACATCCAGATCCCCAGCACCGCAGCAGAGCGTACAGCAAACATGCAGGAGTTCCACAGGGTAGCACGTATGCCTGGCATGCTTGGGGCCATAGACTGCACCCATGTGGCCATACTCACGCCACACCAGCCGGTGGGGGCTGCATATAGAACAGGAAAGGCTATTCCAGTGTCAACTGCCAGGTGGTGCAGTGATGCCACTGGGCGCATAATCAATGTCTGTGCCACACACCCTGGTGGAGCACATGATGCTGCCTTAATGGTATCAGTCCACACTGTGCCATCAATTTGAGAGTGGGGACATCCCACAGGCCATCTAGTGGGTGAGTACACATGTAGGAATTGCAAACGTGGGGCAAGGGTGGGAATACCACAGGTGCTATGGTAGTGGCACACAGGATATGGCAATATGGACCTGAACATGATACTCATCTCCACCATCTCCACACAGGTGACAGTGGATACCCACTCTGTCCCTGGCTGCTCACACCATACCGGCACCCCATGACCCCATCGCAGCAACGCTATAATGAGGCGCATGCCGCCACATGCAACATCATCGAGCGGGTGTTTGGGATGCTCAAGGCACACTTCCGATGCCTGGACACCTCCGGCGGTGCCCTACAGTACAGCCCCTCAAAGGCCTGTGGGATATTCCTGGCCTGTAGCATCTGCACAACATGGCCAAAGACTGTGGGATAGAAATTCAGGTCGAGGAGGGGGACAGCGATGGGGACGCCAGTGGCGCCGGTGATGATGGTGATGAGCAGCCCCCCCTTGGACAGCGGGACCCCCGACTGATCCGGCAGGCCCAGCTGCACCGGAACACCATCACAGAGGAGCATTATGCATGACACAGGTAAGTCAAGGGGCCATGTGCAACCAACACTGTCCTGGCACAACCCACAGGCACACAGAGTAACACACCAGGGGTGCATGACGGCAAGGGGAGTGGAAGGGACCAGGCACACAAACACACCATCAGGGAGGGGCGAACAGTCATATGGACACACACACACACACACACCAGGCACAAAGCATACATGGGCAGGTGCACAGCAGAGCAGGAACAGACATGGCAAACACACAGATCCACAGACCACACCCACCACCTGTACTGTCCAAGTACGTGTGTCAGATGCTGGGCACCCTTGCACCTTGGTGTACAGTACAATGCAGGCATCATCATGCACACACACCTGTGGACAGCAGTTGGGATGGTGTGCAGGTGGTCCGTATGTTGGCGTGATGTGCAGGGCACCCACCAGTGCACTGCCCACCATGACGCACAGTGCACACAGGGCAGCACCAGACAGGGCCCGCACTGGGAGACAGGTCAGTCATGTTGCACCATTCCACGGCCACCACGGATGCGTGGGCGGCCCTCGCCATGACCCAACAGCACTGGCAGGCTGAGCAGGGGCCACATGGGGTGGCACCGATGGACCACCAGGGGTCCCACTGCACGATCGCGACCTGGTCCGCACTGGGGTCTGTAGTATGCCAAACATACCTGCACCAAGGGTGCTCGGGATGCCCACAGCAGAACCCGGCATTGACAGGCTTGGTGTTGCATGATGCTGGGAATGGGGAGTGGCGAGCATACTGTGTGGGGAGCGTGGTACAGGGGCACCTGCTTGTGTGCCCAATGCAGCCACGACAGCAACCAATGCCTGGGTCTGCCTGTCAATGGCGGCGGTCACATCCATCCACATATGGACCATCTCTGCAAGTTTCAGAGCACAGTCCCTGCTGTGCCACTCCACAGCCACGCACAGTGCCTCCACGGATGTTACAACCCACCTTTGCTGCTGTACTGATTCCCGCAGCAGGCAGGTGTGCTCTTCAAATGGGTACTCTGCCACAACGGCATCCTGTCCCCCAGGGTATGGAAGGTCCTGATGCTCAACACCCCTTGAGGGTGGGTGCTGTTCACCAGGACCAGGAATGGGCATATCAAAGGGCAGTGGGCATGTGCCACCACTGGACACTGTACCCCCAGACCTGGTGGGTGACTGCTGCTGCTGCCTCAAACCGCTGTGCCCCAGGGACCACTCGTTCCACTGCTGTGGCCGCAACAGTGCCAGACACCTGCACAGCCACGGTGCTGCCCACCAGTGCTGACAGGCACAGCCTGGGACAGTGCCGACATGCTGGCACACATGTTGGGACCAGCTAGGCCCAGGGGCACGTGCTGGCCTGCTGTGTGTCCATCATGGGACACACACATGTCACTGCCCATTGCAGTCCTTGCATCATCAATGGTGCAGGTACGTGCTATAGCCACAGTCACAGCGTGCTGGCATGCTTGCATGCCAGACTGCTGAGACACAGGCTGTGCACCCCCCACACCCAACTCACTGACACCATAGTTGGCAGCCCGGCGTGGATGCTGGTGCAGTGCATGCTGGCTGGTGACAGAGGTGGATGGACCCTCCTCCATGTTCAGCAGGTCTTCCTCACTGCCTGGACCCACCACCACCATCCCCTGAAGACGAACAGGATCTGTAACAGAAAGAGAGGACATGTGAGTGCATGTGAACAACTGCCCCCCCCAAACACCACCACCATGTCATACAGTGCAGTGATGGGCTTCCACCTGTATGGAATCCTCCACCTGTTACGCCCTCAATGGCACTTGGCTGCATGGCTGTGACCAGTGTCTCCTCAGTTGGGGTCAGCTGCAACACCACTGGTAGGCCCCCGCCAGTGCCAGCACGTGCCGCCCTGAAGGCTGCCACCTTCTCCTTCAACCTCCTGCGGTCTGTCCCCATCTTTTTCTTGCATTCCTGCACGGAGCGCTGGTGGCTTCTGTGCAGGTTAATGGCCCGAGCTACCCCCTCCCATGCAGCTGTACGGGACTGAGGGGGTGCCCCTCCATCCACTCAGCACTGGCTTCTCATCCAGGTAGGCCTGGAAGAGAGCCTCCGTCTCTGCTGCTGTAAAGTTGGGCCTCCTCCTACGCCCACCGTCCTCACCCTCACAATGACTCTGCTTGGTCATGGTGATCTGTATGGGGGAAGTGGACACCTGTCACTGTGCAGTCTACAGCATTTTCCCATGACCATCGTCCTGAACATCACACAGCATGCAACTCACCTCTCACCTGCAGTAACTGAAACTGGCCAACGCAGCCCAATGTCGCACATTTATAGTGCAATACATGCAAATTAGGAGTGGAGCAACTATAATGACATGCAAATCACGCCACTGCGCCCTAGAATGGCTGATCAGATGATTTGCATGTGTCGGCTGAATATCGTGAATCTGTGCTTTGCGCAATACGGAAGAGTCGGCTGAGCCAATGGCGCAGATCTGTGCCTGTGTGGTACACTGCATTGCGCATGCCCAGATAGCTTACGTAGGCATCTGTCACACTGCTGACATGCTGAGCACGATCAGCAATTCAGGCCATGGCCACCATTGTGCCAGTGGCGCTACAGCAATGGGCACTATATGGCGCTGTGGCACTACTGCGCAATACTCCACTGTTGCACTGGTACGCAGCTGGTCGGTCGCGCAGGATGCCTATACATCAGATGGCGCTGTGCGTAGCCTTGCGTCATTGCCCATGACCTTGTGTATGACCTTTGCCCCCTGGCATTGTTCGCCTGCCATGTGTACGTCCCTATTGCGCTGTCTGGTGACAGCGCTATGTGAAGTGATAGCACTGTTCGAACAGCGCGATTGGAGCCTGTGGTGGTCTATTACGCAACATCTCCACGTGGGGTTACGGCGCAGCTGGGTGCCATATTGCCTGCTGTAAAGTTGGTGCCATGGCTAGGAGGAGGGCGGTGTCCTGGAGCCAGCTTGAAGTGGCCAACTTGGTGGCCCTAGTGGAGCCCCACTATGCGGCACTTTATGGTGAGGCACCCCTCACCATTGCCCGGACCCAGGTGTGGCAGCAAGTGGCCACTGACCTGGTGGGGGTCACTGGACGGTGCCGGTCAACTGAGCAGTGCCGGCACCGGTACAGTGACCTCCGCCGGAGGGATCCTGATCTGCTGGATCGGCTGCGGTCACGTGCCAGGCGGGGCGTGGTGCCTAGGCCAGGTGGGTGTGCCATATATGCACCTGTATTATCTGTAGGGGTGTGTGTGTGTTTTGGTGGCTGTGCATAGGTGATGGCTCGGCCACGGTTGGCTGTGTCAGTGTGTGCAGCTGTGAGATGACTGGGTATGGCTGTGTGGGCAGGCACTGTCACTGGGGCAGGGCAGTCTGCTTTTGAGTCACACTGATGTTTGTCTCAACATATGTCTCCCACAGGCCGGGATGTGAGGATGGGGGCAACAGTGAGGGCCGTGCCAGGACCTGTTGCCAGCAGGGGTTGGAGCCCACCAGCAGCAGCAGCACCAGCAACAGCGCCAGTCGGAGCTGCTTGAGCAGTGTGAGTATCATGACTTCATGGATGCTATTGCATGCTGGGGGGGGCCAGTAGCCATGCACAATACAAACATGCAGGAAAGGGGAGGTCATAATTCCACTATACAAGACACTAGTGAGGCCCCACCTGCAGTACAGTGTACATTTCTGGAGACCATACCTACGTAAGGACGTAGAGTGGGCAGAGAAGGTTCAGAGGAGGGCAACAAGGATGGTGCATGGCTTGCATCACAACTCTTAGGGAGACAGGTTGAAGGAACTGAACCTGTACTCCCTGGAGGAAAGGAGGGAGAGAGGGATATGATTGAGACATACAAGTATCTTACAGGGTGGAACAGGGTGCAGGGAAACACTATTTTGAAGTGCAAAAGATGTTCCAGGACTACAGGGCATGGGATGCAGTTGGAGGGAGGACGATTCAGAGGAAACATGAGCAAGACTTTCTTCACAGAACGGGTGGTGTACAAGTGGGACACCCTGCCAGAGGGAGTGGTGGGGGCTGACAAACTCACGGGATTTCAGACTGCACGGGATTGACATAACGGAATTCTTGAAGTCAGGGGTAAGGGGCAACAGACTTCTAGGTAAACAAAGTAACTTCCAGGCTGAAATGGACAGACTGTGTGGGCCATAGGCCCTTATCTGCCGACACTGGCTATGTATCTATGTCTGTAGGCATGACACAGGTGACATGCATCACTGTCCAGTATCACAGCACGTCTGTGTATGCATCACTGGTGGTCCATGCATGCACTGGGCACATAGCTGTGTAACTGGCATCGCACCACGTTGCCACGTCACTTGACAGCCTTGTTTGTGCTGTGATGGACATGGGCAGTGTGTGTGCAGTGGTGCACATAGCTGGTGCCGCCTGTTTGTGATGGCCATGTGCATGTTCACTGTGGTTGGGTGCATGCCATCACAGGTGCAGGATATTGGGCTATATGGCTTGCAGGTTGGGTGGTGTTCAGGGTTGTGGTCAGTCACAGCCATTGACTGTGTTCCCATTTTCCTAGGCCTTGAGGTTCTCCAGAGGATGGTGAGGGATGTCAGGGCCATCCGCCAGCTTGTGGCCCAGAACAGCCACATCCTGCAATCCATTCACCGCCATGGCGTGCGGAGGAGGCGGCAGAGAACTGCAGGACACCGGCAGGAGGACGGGCGGCCAGCTGGCCCATGACCTCTCTACCCTTCCCACTTCTCCCATCCCTACCACCCTGCCTTCCCTCTCCAAGTTTGTCATCCCTACCCTTGACCAACCCTACCTTGTACCGTCCCCCTTGTAAATAGTTGTACTTGTTCTTGATAATGTTTGTTGTTGTGAAATACATTTTATATTTTTATATGAATAATGTGTTGCTCTCTGATTTGCAGCTGTCTATGGGTGCTCAGTTGCAGGGGTGTACATGCCATCTGGGCTGGTATGGTCCTGGATATGTGTGTGTGTGTGTGTGCGTGCGTGTGTGTGCATGGGGAGGTATCTCCAGCATGGCAGTGACTTTAGGTTGGTCTTGCAGTCTGCTGCCACCCACTGCTGGGTGCATAGGGTGTGTCTGGCTTGTAGGCTTCTGTGCTGCATGGGGTTGACGTGTGCTGGGGGGGATGCATGGTTTCCTGCAGTGCCAGTCACTGCACATAGGTGGTGTCTTGGGGTCATAGTGCAGGGTGTGCTGTGCATACGGGGGGCTGATGTGCACTGTGGTTGTCAACCCCCTGTGTATGGCACTCTCAGCCTGCCAGTGGTTGTGCTGGGGTGTCATGGCTCTGCTATGCTTTGTTGGCTTGTCACCATGTGCAAGTAGATCATCCGTCCCACCCACAGTGATGCTGTGCTTGGGGTGTGCAGGTGTGGTGTGGGTTCTGCAGTGTGTTCCTGTGCCCATGTGTGGCATGGCTGGTGGTGGGCTCCAGCCTGCCTCCCTGGATGTGCAGTTCCATTGCTCTGGGGGGGGCTCTGCTTGCACTATGGCACCTCTGGAATGCTCAGCTGGACTGCCCTGGTTGTGCCATAGCACAACATTTCAGCTCAGCTTCTCCTTCCTGGTTGCGCTATGGCGCAGTATGTGCGATATTCAGACGTTGGTTGCTTGCGCAATTTGTTCTGCTCCATGTTTGAATATCACACCTGTTGCTTGCTCCTGCTGTTGCGCTCATTTTGAGTGCAGTTTGAATATCTGGGCCATACTGTATAGTACATGCAAACACATAACCCAGATATTCACATATACTGCATACTACACATAAACACATAACCCAGATATACACATGCACTGTATAGTACATGTAACCACATAACTCAGATATACACATATACTGTATAGTACATGCAAACACATAACCCAGATATGCACATATATTGTATAGTACACATAAAAACATAACCCAGATATACACATATACTGTATAGTACATGCAAACACATAACCCAGATATACACATACACTGTATAGTACATGTAACCACATAACACAGATGTACACATATACTGTATAGTACACATAAACACATAACCCCGATATACACATATTCTGTATAGTACATGTATACACATAACCCAGATATACACATGTACTGTATAGTTCACATAACCACATAACACAGATATACACATACACTGTATAGTACACATAAACACGTAACCCACATATACCCACATACTGTATATTATACAATGGCAAGAAAAAATTCTGGACTCTGATTGGTCAGTCTTGGGCTGGACCGGTGACGTTTTCCCAGCACATCATCACGGGTCTAGTCTCAGCCTCACTGTGAACCTGTAGATGATTGTTTGGATGATGAGCTAGGTTACCTCTGTTTTTGCATCTCCTCTTAAGAAACACAAATATTTTTCTACACTAAAAAACATTCTTTAAATTTTTATTTTATTTTATATATATATAACAACAAGCCATTGTATAATAGCAATAATGCCCTCCAGGGTGTGTGTCGCTTGGGATAACGTCACACCTCAGTTGTTCGATGTACTCGGCCTACGGCTTTGTGCCCAACCACCTGCGGCATACCATTATCCTTGCATGAGACACACTCAGTCAGGCATTGTTGCTTAAGTACATGTAAACACATAACCCAGATATACACATATACTGTATAGTACATGTAACCACATAACCTAGATATACACATATTGGGCCAGATATTCAAACTGCACTATTTTGTGGAGCAAGCCCTTGCACTGCACAAAATAGTTGTGCAGGGCTGTGTCCAGAGTGATATTCAAAGGAGTTGCACCCTTGAGCAACTCCTTTGAATATCATCCCCCAGCCACAGCCACTGTGCATGGTGCAGTGGAACTTGCACCACCGCAAGTTGTCAGAGTGGAGCATTCAACTTGCGGTGGCCAAGTACCATTGCGCCATGCGCAAAATCATGATATTCAAAAGGTGACATGCAAATGGGGCCATAATTCATGCAAGGTGCAGGGGGGGCCATTTGCATCTGATTATGGCCCCATTTGCATGTCATTAGCATGCAGGTGCGCATGCAGGTGCGCCAATCCCCGAGGACTTGCGCCTGGTGCCCTGCCAGGCAGCAGCCCTTGGGGATCAACACCCCCTGCAGCCCGATCATGGGAAAAACAATGTAGAATCCCCACCACCACCCCCCACTGGCCCGATCGTGGGCAGCAATGTGTTCCCCAACGTATCCCTGGTGGTCCAGTGGACCGTAAATCCGAATCGCGGGATGGTATAAAGAAACACCCCACCCCAACACATCCCTGGTGGTCGCCAAAAATCTAGATCGCGGGATTGAGTATTAACCCCCACACCTCCGATTATATCCCTGGTGGTTCAGTGGACCAAAGATCCCGATCAGCGGGATGGAGTGTGCAAACAACCCCCAAAACATCCCTGGTGACCTAGTGTCCCCACCCCACCCACCCACTAAGCCCCATCACCCGCTCCCCGCGGCGGTGGCGGCAGCATCACCGCCTGCCACCACACTCATTCACAAATCTGGACTGTCTTGTATGGTATGGGCTGCCGCCCATTGGCTCTTGCTCTGCACCAATGGGCATGCAGCCCTACTGAACGATCAGTCAGTGGGTGGTGGGGCAGCAGATGGGTGGGATGCTGCCCGCCCGGCTGTGGAGGGAGCGGGGTGGGGGCTTCTTGGGTGGTGTGGGGTGGGGGACACTAGGTCACCAGGGATGTTTTGGGGGGATTGTTTTCACACTCCATCCCGTGATCATGATCTTCGGTCCACTGGACCACCAGGGATATAATCGGGAGGTGGGGGGGTTAATACTCAATCCCATGATTGAGATTTTCAGTCCACTGGACCACCAGGGATGTGTTGGGGGTGTTTCTTTATACCATCCCGTGATCGGGATCTTCGGTCCACTGGACCACCAGGGATATGTTGGGGGGGAGACACTTTGCTGCCTGTAATCGGGCTGGTGGGGGGGGATTAAAGCTATGCCAGTGACCAGGCCGGTGGGGGTGGTGGGGGGATTTTACTCTCTTTTGCCCTTGATCGGGCTGCAGGGGGGGCACAGGGAGTGGGTTGATGGCCAGCCAGAGGTGGCAGCTGCTGTGTTGCGCCCTGCAAAGCAGCAGCTCACCTGTGGGTGGCCCTCGACTTAAGCCTTTTTTTTGGCTCAAAGTTGTGCAGGCGCAGGTTGTGGGTTGCACCTGCACAACTCTGCACAGCCCAGCTAAATATTGGGCTGTGCAGTTTATGCATGGTTCCTCCCCCTCCAGTTCAGCATGCATTCATTTGCATTGCACTGTTGCTCAGCCTGTTTTCAGTGGTGCAACTGCCTCCTGCTGAATATCGCAGAATGGAACAAGTTCGGACTTGAGCAGGCGCAACCCTATTGTGCATGGCGCAACCCTTTTGAATATCTGGCTCATACTGTATAGTACACATAAACACATAACCCAGACATACAGATATACTGTATAGTACACATAAACACATAACCCCGATATACACATATTGGCCTGGATATTCAAACTGCTCCCAAAATGTGCGCAACAGCAGGAGCAAGCACAAACCAATTGCGCATATGCGCAACAGGTGCAATATTCAAACATGGAGCAGAACAAATTGCGCAAGCAGCCAATGTCTGAATATTGCACTAACTGTGCCATATCGCAACCAGGAAGGAGAAGCTGAGCAGAAATGTTGCGTTATAGCGCAACCAGGGCAGCCCAGCTGAGCAGTCCAGAGGTGCCATAGCGCAAGCAGAGCCCCCCCCAGAGCAATTGAACTGCACATCCAGGGAGGCAGGCTGGGGCCCACCGCCAGCCATGCCACACATGGGCACAGGAACACACTGCAGAACCCACACCACACCTGCACACCCCAAGCACAGCATCACTGGGGGTGTGACGGATGATCTACTGGCCCATGGGAACAAGCCAACAAAGCACAGCAGAGCCATGACACCCCAGCACAACCACTGGCAGGCTGAGAGTGCCACACACAGGGGGTTGACAACCACAGTGCACATCAGCTCCCCTTACGCACAGCACACCCTGCACCATGACCCCAAGACACCACCCATGTGCAGTGACTGGCACTGCAGGAAACCATGCATCCCCCCAGCACACGTCAACCCCATGCAGCACAGAAGCATACAAGCCAGACACACCCTGTGCACCCAGCAGTGGGTGGCAGCAGACGGCAAGACCAAGAGAAAGTCACTGCCATGCTGGAGATACCTCCCCATGCACACACGCACACACACACACACACACACACACACACACACACACACACCCCAGGACCATACCACCCCAGATGGCATGTACACCACTGCAACTGAGCACCCATAGCCAGCTGCAAATCAGAGACCAACACAGTATTCATATCAAAATATAAATGTATATTTAAATTACAAAATACTAAAGAACCAAAACAATAACAACTATTTACAAGGGGGGGGATGGGTACAAGGTAGGGGTGTTCAAGGGGTAGGGATGAACAACTTGGAGAGGGAAGGCAGGGTAGTAGGGATGGGAGAAGTGGGAAGGGCATCTCCTGCTAAGGCCCAGCCAGCTGCTCATCCTCTGCCTGGTTCTGCACTGTCCTGTGACACCTCCGAAGGCCATGGCGCCTGATGGACTGGAGGATGGCCTGGTTCTCCATGGACACCTGTGTAAGGCCCCGAATATCCTGTAGAATCCTCCGGAGAACCTCGAGGCCTAGGAAAATGGGAACACAGTCAATGGCTGTGACTGACCACAACCCTGAACACCACCCAACCTGCAAGCCATATAGCCCAATGTCCCGCATCTGTGATGGCATGCACCCACCCACAGTGAACATGCACATGGCCATCACAAACAGGCGGCACCAGCTATGTGCACCACTGCACACACACACTGCCCATGTCATCACAGCACAAACAAGGCTGTCAAGTGGCGGTAACAGCGTGGTCGATGCCAGTTACAGCTATGTGCCCAGTGCATGCATGGACCACCAGTGGCGCATACACAGACGTGCTGTGATACTGGACAGTGATGCATGTCACCTGTGTCATGCGCACATACATAGATACATAGCCAGTGTCGGCAGATAAGGGCCTATGGCCGCAGTCTGTCCATTTGAGCTTGTAAGTTCACTTTGTTTTCCTATAAGTCTGTTGCCCTTACCCTGACCTCCAGAATTCCTTTATGTCTATCCGTGCATTCTGAAATCCGTGATTGTTTCAGCCCCACCACTTCCTCTGGCATGGTGTTCCACTTGTCCACCACCCGTTCTGTGAAGAAATTCTTTCTCATGTTTCCTCTGAATCGTCCTCCTCCAACTTCATCCCATGCCTCTAGTCCTGGAACATCTTTTTCGCTTAAAAATAGTGTTTTCCTGCACCCTGTTCCTCCCTGTAAGATACTTGTATATCTGTATCATATCCCCTCTCTCCCTCCTCTCCTCCAGGGAGTACATGTTCAGTTCCTTCAACCTGTCTTCATCAGACTTGTGATGCAAGCCATGCACCATCTTTGTTGCCCTCCTCTGAACCTTCTCTGCCCAGTCTATGTTCTTACGTAGGTATGGTCTCCAGAACTGTACACTGTACTCCAGGTGGGGCCTCACTAGTGTCTTGTATAGTGGAATTATGACCTCCCCTTTCCTGCATGGTTGTGTTGTGCAGGGCTAGTGTCTCCCAGCATGCAGTAGCATCCATGAAGTAATGATACTCACACTGCTCAAGCAGCTGTGTCTGCTGCTGCTGCTGATGCTGCTGCTGCTGGGGTGCAACTCCTGCAGGCACCGGGGCCCTGGCACGGCCCTCCTCAACCCGGGCCTGCATCCTCACATCCCAGCCTGTGGGAGACATATGTTGAGAAAAACATCAGTGTGACTCTAAAGCAGACTGCCCCCTGCCCCAGTGAGAGTGCCTGCCCACACAGCCAGACCCATGCATCTCACACCTGCACACACTGACACAGCCAACCATGGCAGAGCCATCACCTATGCACAGCCACCAAAACACACTCACACCACTACAGAGAATACAGGTGCATAGATGGTACACCCACCTGGCCTAGGCACCACGCCCCGACTGGCACGTGACCGCAGCCGATCAAGGAGCTCTGGATCCCACTGGTGGAGGTCACCGTACCGGTGCCAGGACTGCTCATCATACTGGCACCGTCCAGTGACCCCCACCAGTTCAGTGGCCACTTGCTGCCACACCTGCGTCCTGGCAATGGTGAGGTGCCTCACCATAAAGTGCCCCATAGTGGGGCTCCACTAGGGCCACCAAGTTGGCCAGTTCCAATGGGCTCCACTGAACTGCTCTTCTGTGAGCCATGGTACCAACTTTACAGCAGGCAATATGGTGCCCGCTGCACCGTAACCCCACATGGAGATGTTGCGCAATAGACCACCACAGGTTCCAATCGTGCTGTTCGAACAGCGCCGTCACTTCACATGGCTCTGTCACCAGACAGCGCAATAGGGCCGTACACATGGCAGCCGAACTGGGCCGGGGCAAAGGTCAGACACAAGGTCATGGGCAATGATGCAAGGCCTCGCACAGTGCCATCTGACGTATACGCATCCTGCGCGACCGACCAGCTGCATACCAGTGCCACGGTGAACTATTGCACAGTAGTGCCAGAGCGCCATATAGTGGCCAGTGCTGTAGCACCACTGGCACAATGGTGGCCATGGCCTGAATTGCCGATCGCGCACAGCATGTCAGCAGTGCAGTAGATGCCTGCGTAAGCTATCTGGGCATGCGCAATGCAGTGTACCACACAGTCACAGATCTGCGCCATTGGCTCAGCCGACTCAACCATATTGCGCAGCGCGCAATTCCGCGATATTCAGCTGACACATGCAAATCATCTGATCAGCCATTCAAAGGCACAGTGGCACGATTTGCATGTCATTATAGTTGCTCCACTCCTAATTTGCATGCATTGCGCTATAAATGTGCGACATTGGGCTCGCTGGCTGGGTCGGTTACTGCAGGTGAGAGGTGAGTTGCATGCTGTGTGATGTTCTGGACAATGGTCATGGGAAAATGCTGTAGACTGCACAGTGACAGGTGTCCACTGCCCCCACAGATCGCCATGACCGAGCAGAGCCAAGGTGAGGGTGAGGACGGTGGCGAGAGGAGGCCAACTTTACCCAGCAGAGACAGAGGCCTCTTCCAGGCCTACCTGGATGAGGAGCCAGTACTGAGTGGACAGAGGGGCACCCCTCAGTCCCGTGCGGCTGCATGGGAGGGGGTAGCTCGGGCCGTGAACCTGCACGGAAGCCACCAGTGCTCCGTGCAGGAATGCAAGAAGAAGATGGGGACAGACCACAGGAGGTTGAAGGAGAAGATGGCAGCCTTCAGGGCGGCACATGCTGACACTGGCGGGGGCCTGCCAGTGGTGTTGCAGCTGACCCCGGCTGAGGAGACACTGGTTGCATCGATGCAGCAGAGCGCTATTGAGGGCATACCAGGAGGTGGATTCCAGACAGGTGGAAGCCCATCACTGCATGGTATGACTTGGTGGTGGTGTTGGGGGGGTTGGGGGCAGGTTGTTCACATGCACTCACATGTACTCTCTTTCTGTTACAGATCCTGTTTGTCTTCAGGAGGCGGTGGTGGTGGGTCAGGCAGTGATGCTGACCTGCTGGACATGGAGGAGGTCCATCCACCTCTATCACCAGCCAGCAGGCACTGCAGCAGCATGCATGCTGGGCGCCAACTCTGGTGTCGGTGATTAGGTGCGGGGGTGCACAGCCTGTGTCTCAGCAGTCTGGCATGCAAGCATGCCAGCACGCTGTGACTATGGCTGTAGTACGTACCTGCACCATTGATGATGCAAGGACTGCAATGGGCAGTGATAGGTGTGTGTCCCAAGACGGACACACAGCAGGCCAGCACATGCCCCTGGGCCTTTCTGGTTCCAACTTGTGTACCAGCATGCTGGCACAGTCCCAGGCTGTGCCTGTCAGCACCGGTGGGGCAGCACCATGCTCTGCCGCGGTGCTGGGGAAATGGATGTACTCCGCAGCATGTGGCAGCAGTGCGCTGAGGAAATGGCCGACTGTGTGATGCCTGTGGTGTCCCCTGTCAGCCTCTGGAAGGTGCCTGTGGTGAGCAGGCACATACAGGCTGTCACCTTGGTCTCCACTGACAGAGCGTGACTCCGTCATGAGGGTGCCTGCATCACATCACTGCACAGCTCACAGAGCCGTCTCAGTATTGCCCTGTTCAGGCAGTACTGGCCCACGATCTCTACATCTGTGTACAGCTCAAAGCTGATGCGGGCACGGTACTGCCTGTTGGGGGCATACCCAACGGGCCCTTCCACGGCCACGTCCCCCTGCAGCATGCATTCTCACCCCCTCATTACAGCTTCCATGTGGAAACTGGCACTGTCCATCTCCTTGGCTTCTGACACCCCCTGGCTACTGTTGCTATGTTACCCCAGCTGTCCTCACTGCTACTTCCACTGCACTGGGCACCCCCCCACTGGGCTCTACAGCCTATGGCCCATGCTTTCCTTGCCTGCCCTAGCCTTTCTGTTGTCTGCCTGTCTGTCTGTCTCTCTCTCTCTCTCCCCCACTTGGCAGCCTTGTAGCGTTCTTGCGCCGCTTCCTTCAGCCTTTTTATTTTGGCTCATTTCCGCTAGTGTGCAATTTCTGGCTGTGCCACTATTGTACATCACGCAAGTCTTTGAATATCGCATTGCTCTCTTTATGCATGGATCCACCCCCTTCGGTTGTGCATGCCTTCATTTTCATTGCGCTGTTGCTCAGCATGTTTCCGGTGGCGCATCTACCTCCTTCTGAATATTGCAAAATGGCGCAATTTTGGACTTACGCATGCGCAACCCTGTTGCGCATGGCACAACCCTTTTGAATATCCGGGCCATACTGTATAGTACATGTAAATACATAACTCCGATATACACATATACTGCATAGTACATTTGACCACATAACCCAGATATACACACATACTGTGTAGTACATGTAAACACATAACCCAGATATAGACACATACTGTATGGTGCATGTAAACACATAACCCCGATATACACATATACTGCATAGTACATGTACACACATAACCCAGATATACACATATACTGCATAGTACATGTAAACACATTACCCCGATATACAGATATACTGTATAGTACATGTAAACACATAAATGCTGATATACACATATACTGCATGGTACATGTAACCACATAACCCAGATATACACATATACTGCATAGTACATGTAGACACATAACCCAGATATACACATATACTGGAGAGTACATGTAAACACATAACATAGATATACACATATACTGTATAGTACACGTAAACACATAACCCCAATAGACACATATTCTGTATAGTACACGTAAACACATAACCCCGATATACACATATACTGTATAGTACATGTATACACATAACCCAGATATATGCACATTCTGTATAGTACATGTACACACAAAACCCAGATATGCACATATACTGTACAGTACACATAAACACATAACCCAGATATACACATATACTGTATAGTACATGTAAACACATAACCCATATATACACATATACTGTATAGTACGAGTAACCACATAACCCAGATATACACATATACTGTATAGTACATGTATCAATCAATAAATTTCATTTATATGGCACCTTTCAATTACCAAGGCACCTCACAAAACAGTTAAAGCAGCTACAGTGCAGAATCACATATTTTATAAATATTATAACATACAAATAAAACCAGCAAACAGTATACAAATTATTCCCCAAATGCTTGAGTCCATAAGAAGGTTTAAGGTCCTGTTTAAATACCTCCATGATTGTGCACTCATGTAACTGATGAGGTAGAGATTTACAAAGGGTAAGGGCCATGAGCATAAATGCCCGGGCCTCAGAAGATTTTAAACAAACCCTTGGAATCTCTAGCAACCCCTCATCAGTCGATTGGAGTGATTGCCCAGGGCAGTAAGGGACCAGAAGCTCTTTCAGTTAGTCTGGACTCTGTCCATGTAGGGCTTTATAAGTCAGAAGTCCAATTTTGAAGGTGATTCGCAACTGTACTGGCAGCCACTGCAGTTTGCACAGCACCAGAGAAATACGACAGGGCTGAGAGGTTCCAGTCAATAACCAGGCTGCAGCATTCTGTATCAGCTTCAAGTGGTGACTATCTACCCCCGGTAGCCCTAGGTAAAGGGCATTGCAGTAATCCAGGTGTGAGAACACAAAGGCATGGACCAACGTAGGAAGATCACTGGAGGGAACAAGATAACTCTGGAGATATTTCTCAGTCGGTAAAAAGAGGATTTAATGACAGTCAACACCTGGGAACATAGTGTCAATCCCTCGTCAAAAATGACCCCCAGGTTTCGCACCTGTTCGAAGGTCTGGAGTGGTAAACCCCCAAGAACAAGTCCTGAGAGTGAACCCACCCCAAACCCCCCATCCGGCTACCCGAGTCCACTGAGGCAGTTATTAAATACTGAGAGAGCTCTACCCTGGTCAGGTGCAAAAGAAAGCTAGAGCTGGGTATCATCAGCATAGCAGTGAAACCTCAGCCCATACCTTCTTACAATGTCTCTGAGGGGTAGCATGTACAATGTGAACAACATGGGGGACAACACTGATCCCTGAGAAACCCCACATGATAACAGAACTGGGTCAGAGGAATAAATCCCAGACACCACCCTCTGAGTTCTTCCAGTGAGGACAGATGAAAACCACCTGAGGACCATACCTGACAGGCCACAGATGAACCTCAAGTGGACAAGCAGAACCCCATGGTCCACAGTGAAAAAAGCTGAAGAGAGATCTAGAAGAACCAAGATGGAGCAGTTTTTCTGATCTCTTGCCATCGGGAGATAATTGAGCACCCAAACCAGTGCCATCTCAGTACTGTGCCTCTTTCAAAAACTGGACTGGAGAGGTTCATAGATATTATGGATGGCCAAATGGTCCTCCAGTTGGTTGGCTACTACTTTCTCTATCACCTTCCCTATAAAGGGGACTTTCAAAATTGGTCCATAGTTTGCATGGCAGTCTGGGTCCAAAGAAACTTTTTTCAGGAGGGGTGTCACCACCACCTCCTTCAAGGAGCTAGGAAACTCACCTGTTTCCAATGAGCACCAGACTATCTGTGCTAGGACCGAACCAAAGATGTCACTACAACCCAAAATCAGGGTGGATGGTCCTGGGTCCAAACTACAGCAGGTAGGGTGCATACCCTGGACAATCTGCATGATATCCACAAACTCCAGCCAGTTTAAGGTACTCCAGGAAAACTGAGGGGCAGTGACCAAACACCAGTTCAAAGCAATACCAATACAGTGTGCCAGTTGGAGTTTTGCCCTGATGTCAACCACCTTAGCTACAAAGAATAGAGCAAGCTCATCACACTCAACTTGCAAAATCACTTTTTGGACCTGTAGACAGGCTGGGTTGCACAGTCTGTCCATGGTTCAAAAAAGCTGAGCTGGTTGGTTCTGAGTGGCTGCAATCTCCCTAGACAGGAACTCTGACTTCTTATGGATGATTGTGGATTGATAGGCTTGATAATGATCCATCAATCTAAGGTGATTGGCATCAAAGGTGGATCTCCACCAGCAATGCTCTAACCTTTGTCCTAGTTTCCCTCAAGGACCCATCAAACCAAGGGGACTGAGGGCGAAGGACGAGAGGACTAACTTGGACAGGAACAGTGACATCCAGGGCCATAGAAATTACCTTATTATAGGCCATCACTAGGGCTCCTGGGTCATTGTTTGCCAATGGAAGGACCAATAGGTCAAGCACCACCTCCAGGCCTTCAGAGCTTACATCTCATAAAGGGCGATACCTGACCATCTCAACAGGGGTAGGCCTACAAAGGGGGGGTGCAAATACTGAACTGCATGGTGTAGTGATTGGACCATCCAACTGGTTCCACCCCAAAATCTGAGGCTTTGATCCCCAGGAGAAAAAATTAGTCAAGAGAATGACTGTGTTTGTGGGTAGCAGTAGAAACAATCTGCATAAGGCCCAGAGATGTCATCAACTGGAAGAAATGCTGACCAAATTTCAAGAGTCCGTCATCGACCCAGGTGTTAAAGTCACCCAGTACCATCAGCCTGGGTGACTCAAACACCATGTTGATCATGAAGTCCACTACTTTCTGAGGGAACCACTTCTCATCCCCAGGTGGATGGTGGATGAGGGTGATCCTACAACCTACACCTGCTACCACAGTACATTCAAATGACTGGGTCTCCTCAACCGGTACACTCGTGAGGTCCAGTTTGGTCTTAAAACAGACTGCAAACACCCCCCGATTCAATCTCAGGTGGTGAATCACCGAGTACCTGGCCAGAGTTATAGCCTGCAATATGGTGCCAGAGTTCTCATCCAATCAGGTCTCAGTGATGCATGCCAGATCCGCTGTTCCCACAAGATCTGCAATAATTGCAATCTTGTTTTTGATGGACCTGGCATTGCATAACACTGCTTGAGTTGGATGAACTTCCAGGGCCGTCCAAGCCACCTGCCCACCAAAATTGGTGGTGCCCTTGGGTATGGAGACCAGACATGGAGGATCATGGTCTGGGTTCCATTTTTCCCCAGGGCATCTCCTGACTCTCATGACCATGGTGCAGTGGCCCCATTCATTCACCCTCCACTGTTTGCACCCCTGACTCCAGTTCCCCCACCAGGTGAGCAATGCCCAGCACTCTACAGCACTGGTAAGTTGTAAACTGCAATGGGGGAGATAAAGTGGTAGAGGGCATGAAGGGTAGAGGATGAATAGTGCACAACCATTGTAAGATTCTTACAGGATTTGGACTTATGACCCTGGGATCCCAGTACTGAGAGAAGTATAAATGCCACTCAACACAATGAGTTCTTGTTTCCTCACCTGGAGGAGGTTTTATTTCAGCATATAGGCTTTAGCATTACAGGTACTATAATAAAAATATAGCTGGCAATAGTTTACATGATAATAAAGCATAAATATTACCCATTTCTCTTGGAAGCTGACGGCAGGTTTTTAAGATGTCAGGATTTTCAGCTTAACTCTGGCTAATTCAGCCAGTTTATATTCACTTTACACTCTTCCTGATAGCTACTTCCAGAAAAGATATGCAAATATTCAAATGAGAATGAATGAATAGAGCGAAGAGCTAATGAATGCCCATTGGAAGGTGTACAGATAACTAATGAATAGGGCTAATGAATAGCCTGTTGAACAGACACATAGCTACTGAATAGCTTATTGAAAACTTGCAAATTTAGTACATTGTTTCCATCACGTACTCAACATCAGGTGAGAATGATGTCAGGTACTTGCAGGTTTAGTACGTTATTTCCATCACATACTCAACATCAGGTGAGAATAGGTCAGAATAATGTCAGGTTAAAATAATGTCAATTCAGAATGATGTCAGCTTCAACTAGTTCCTGACCACAAGGCTTGTGCTTTATATGAACCTTACTCTGAAACTTTCATACACTTCACTTTGGCCATCAAGCATTGAAACATAGTGCATAACACAGCAGTACCTACACAGCAGTACCTTACAGTCCCCCACTTGAAGGAGAGAACTTGATCCTTCACATAGTGTAAGCTACAGCATTGAGTGAGTGATACCTGCAGCTCTGATCATAAGCATTTCATTTCTGACATTTCTTATTAAACAGCGGAGATAACAAATGCTTAACAAGAGGAAAAACACTAGTACCAATTAAAACACAGTCTTAAAAGCATTACGTTATACAAAAAATGTAACATTAGTTAGAACAAAGATGCCACAGAAGTTGTAGCAGGTGCAAAGTCATTATGGTGCAAAGCAGTGTCAGCAGAAATACATGTGTACAAGAATACTTTGGTAAAAAGATATGGTTAGGCCCAAAGCACGTATGCCTTACATAAGCAAATGAACATTACATCTAACAGAAATCTAAGAAATAATACTGTAAAATAAATGTGTACTGTATAGTGTATACACTTAGCAAGCATGATCCCTAGTACCCATGTCTAGACAGTGGATACCCATTATTACATATTAGTGCAATACAGCAATATTACAGTAATAATAAAACATCTGTCATTGGCGCATGCATGTAGGGTGCAAGGGCTGTGGTACCCACAGGAAACATTCCCCATCTTGTTGCCTCAAAAGGGGCAACACAACCATAGGGAAATGGTTGTAATCATTTCCAAGCCCAAAGCACGAGCCTTGTAAAGGAGTGTTAATGATAATATTGTATGACAGTACGCTGCAGACAGTAAAGCGTTAGAATTAATAATATATGATAAAAAAATAAAACAGGGTTACATGTGTGAGGGATAATCACAGATTGAAACCTAAATGGAGACAGAAATGTATGTAGTTTGTAAAAAGCAGACAGCTAGTCAGGGTTACTGTCAAAAATAGGCCTGTTTAGGAGTTGGTACAGGGGTGATCACAGAAGGAGCATAAATGGTGTGTTTGTAAAAGGTAGTGCAGAACTCAGGGATGTCAACACCACAACTGAAATTTGTAAAAAGATGTTAACATGTGATACCACATAGAACACAATAGGACATAACAATATTTGTTGATGAAGAAGAGTTCATGGAATCCACTTTGAGAGTGGATAAGGTAGATGCTGCCTGGTGTTGAGGTGTGGCACACCCTTGGAGCTTGATTGAAGAATTTGTTGATAATGTCTCTTGACAGATAGGTCCTTATAAAACATATGTGACCAGTTTAGAAAGTTTATATGAATAACAGTACATAAAGTTTATTATTTGCAAAAAGGTGGTAACCCACAAGGTACATGGGGCTATGCAGATGTTAACTGAAAGATGAAACACCATCATAGTAAGAAAGTCAGTGTTGATATTGCTGGCTGCTGGATGGCTAGATTGGCAGACACCTTGGCAAGGGGTGCATTAGATTGTGCACTGAGTCCTTTAAGGAAATATCCACACACACTGGCATAGTGTTTGTGTTGTGGTAGTTGATGACACCCTGGCACAAAGATTAACAGTTTATAAGTAATAATCAGTCTGTATAAGGTGTCAGCCAGGCTTGGAAAAAGCAGCAATGGAGAAAATGGATGTCTTGCTTGAAGATCAACTGAAGAAGAATCTACTTGCTGAAGTTAGGGGATTGCCCCTACCCCAGGCTTAGCTTAATAGTAGGCAGACACAATAGGCTTGATTGTAGAGTCTGAATGAGTTGGACCTTGTTTAGCTGATTTAAAGGTTTATAAACAGGTGTAATTTTTTTGAAAACATTACACTTGCACAGGTAATAATATTTTGTTTTATGTAGTAGTCCTTATATGGAATGACATTGAAGCTGTGGCAGCTGCTTTCATTTTAGGAAAAAGATGAATGTTTTGGCAGCTTAGATGAAAGTGTTACTGCTGTTGTTCATGGAGATGTTATGTGTGCCACACCGAGGAAACCTGCAAACTTGTAAAGTGTGTTAGAAACTGAGTCAAGAACACATAAATAACAATCTGTTAAACCAATGACCTTTTTGTTTTGTAAAAAGTGATGTGACAGAGCCTACATTTCTGACAATTGTGGAAAGAGAAAAATAAAGATGGGGTGTCGCCCACACACCTGGGGTGCAGGCCGAGGTCCAATAATACCATTTGACCATTTGTGAATCCATGACAATGTCATGGTTACACCCTGCTTTCAAATCGCAGAAGAGGCTCTGACAGTGATGAACATGATTTCCCTGTCTATGTGTTGCTGGCAGGCCTAACTGAGGCCTGTGTTGTAAAATCTTGTAATGTTATACTAACACACTCAAAACATATAGTTTTGGCAATATGCCCATTACACTATACAATAGTGGGACAAATATATATATATATATATTGTTGGCCTGTGCCAACTAATAATAGTGCCTATTGCACCTGTGACAAGTGAAAGGGTCTACCTTCTTTACAATGTAAAGTGAAATACTCCAAAGTACTGAGTGAGGTAAGGCCTACTATGGAACCTTGAAGCATAGGGTCTGGAGCATAATCTAAATTCTGCCATATTACAGTTGTAAAGCTTTAAAATTACAAAATGTGCATAGAGTGCACTTTATTTTCCAGAGGTACCTGGGAGCGATAAGACAAATAGAGCATTAATTTGTCTGGAGTTTTGCTTGGAACATATTGTAGGGGTGGGTCATCAATGCTGGCCCCATTATCTAGGTTTGGTTATGGGCATTCAAAACATTGATAAATGTGGAGCAGTTTGCTGAATACACACTTGATAAAGTGTAGCAAGATGTATATCACATCATAATAGCATAAGCATAAAACATAAACATGTTTTGCAATAGAACAATATTAGTATTGAGCACAATGCATAAACTACATGTGAAACAACAGAACACAGGTACACTGCAATACACAATAGCAGGGGAGGTACTAACAACAACAAAAATGGAAAGAGACCTGGGGTAGTCATATCAGATGATCTAAAGGTTGGTAAGCAATGTAAGACGTCAGTAAGGAGAGCCAGGGGGATACTGAAATGCATAGGAAGGGGCATCACAAGTACAAAAAGGGAAGTGGTTATCCCTCTGTACAGACAATTGGTGAGACCCCAGCTAGAGTACTGTGTGCAGTTTTGGAGACCTCATCTACGCAAGGACATAGGCAGGATGGAAGCAGTCCAGAGGAGGGCAACTAAAATGGTGCATGGTCTGCATCAGAAATCATATGAAGAGAGACTGACAGATATTAATATATATACCCTTGATGAAAGGAGAGACAGGTAGGACATGATAGAAATGTTCAAGTACCTCAAGGAAATCAACAAAGTCCTGGATGGTAGCATCTTTCAGAAAAAGAGATGTGTAAGAACAAGGGAGCACAATTTAAAGATAGAGGGGGATCGGCTCAGGGGTAATGTGAAGACATTTTTTTTCACAAAAAGAGTGATGGATGCATGGAACCGCCTTCTTGGGGAGGTTGTTGGGTCTAAAACAGTGGGAGAATTCATACATGCATGGGACAGACATAAGGTAATTGTAGTGGGGGTGGCAGGAAGTAGGCTGTTGGTTAACTAGAATCTGCAGCTTATCCAGTAGGTAGGGAAATGGGAAGACTGGGTGGGCCAAGTGGTCCCTATCTGCCATAAAAGTCTATGTTTCTATGTTTAGTTTAGAGTCCAGGGGCCAGATATTCAGAGCTCAGCACTGGGCGCAAAGCCGTTGCGCTGGACTAGCGCTGACCTTGCGCCCGACTGCAGTATTGAAATGCACCTTTATCACTAGCCCTAGGTGTTAGCGCTGACGCTAAACCAAAATGAAAGCAGGGGGTGGGACAGAGGGGAGGGTCCCTGAATGCCAGTGCACTGGCATATTCAAAAACAGAGCCCCATGCTACAGGCATTAGTGTGACCTGTAGCGTGGCGCTAGATACTCCTGAAGAAAAGCTGCTCTTAAGGCAGCACTAATAGCGGAGGTACCCTCCCAGCACCTATCCCGACCCCCATTCCCCATAGCAAACATCATTACTCTGGTAGCCTAGTGGTGCCCCCCATCCCCCTGCACATTTCCCGACCCTGATCCCCGTAATAGCACATTTATCTCTGGTAGTCTAGCGGCCCCCCAGCACGTTTCCCAACCCCAATCTCCATAATTCCACATATATCCCTGGTAGTCTAGCAGTCCCCCAGCACATTTCCCAACCCCAATCCCCATAATTCCACATATATCCCTGGTAGTCTAGCTGCCCCCCAGCAGTGCCGTCCTCGCAAATCCCACCCATCAGCCACGAATGGAGCTGCCGACTGGCTCAGCCCTCCTCACACCACCACGGCCAGCCGCCAACTGAGGAATGAATGAGATGTGTACAGCTCATTCATTCCTCAGTCAACAACGACGGTGGTGGTGTGAGGAGGGCTGCACCAGTCACTGGCTCCTTTCATGGCTGATGGGTGGATGCGGCGGGCGGCGCTGTTGGGGGTACTTAGACTACCAGGGATATATTTGAAATTACGGGGATCGGGGTCAGGAAACATGCTTGGGGGGTACCACTAGACTACCAGGGTGTGCAACAGGCACACATGGCAACAGGGAGTGGGACCATGATGACAGGGCAGACAGTCTGGCCCAGCCAGTCTGCCCAGGTCCCTACTGTATGGATATGCTGCACACCCTAGTAGTCTACAGCATATGTCCATCCACCCCCACCAGGTGTGCCTTATGCTTGTCCCATGCATTCGTGGGTCCCCCCACTGTGTTTCACCAACACCTGCCATAGGGCACCTATGTTGTTGGGGGGGCATCTACAAGGGCACATATGGCCAGTGGGACATGTGTGTGACTATCTCCCCCTCTCTCTAAATATGTATATATTATATCTATCTATCTATCTATCTATCTATCTATCTATATATATATATATATATATATATATGCGTATATGTGAGTGTGTGTATCAGTTGTATATCTAGCTATGTGACACATAGGCATCACTCTCTCCGTATCTCTCTCTCCCCCTATATTCATACCTTGTGTTGTACAGCTTGCAGTGCTGCATGGGCAGGATGTCTGCTCTGTTTGTGTCTGCCAGCACACTGGAAACAGGGGAGGTACACAAAGACTGGAGGGCAGCAGATGTAGTCCCCATATACAAAAGCGGGAACAAAGAGGAAGCAGGGAACTACAGACCAGTCAGCCTCACCTCGGTAGTGGGAAAGATCATGGAAGCACTACTGAAGGAGAGATTGGTGGAACATCTGGTTGTCAGTGGACTACAGGACCCAAGGCAGCATGGTTTCACCAGGGGGAGGTCATGTCAGACCAACCTCATTGAATTTTTTGACTGGGTGACTAGGGAGGTGGATCAGGGGAGGGCAGTGGACATGGCCTATCTGGACTTCAGCAAGGCCTTTGACACTGTGCCACATAGAAGACTATTACACAAACTGGGAAATATGGGTGTGGGCAGGACAGTAGTGTGGTGGGTAGGTAACTGGCTGGGCAGCAGGACACAGAGGGTGGTGGTAAATGGCTGTCACTCCACAGAGGAAGAGTGACCAGTGGGACCACAGGGATCAGTGCTGGGACGGTCCTATTCAACATCTTCATCAGTGACATTGCGCAGGATCTAGAAGGCAGAATTTCACTGTTCGCTGATGACACAAAGCTCTGTAACAGAGTAGACACACCAGAGGGTGTAGACAGAATGAGAAGGACCTGCAGAAACTTGAAGAATGGTCAAGGGTTTGGCAGTTGAAATTCAATGCAAAGAAGTGCAAGATAATGCATAGAGGCACAAAAACCCTGGCACAATATATCAGTTGGGGGGTGAGGATATAGCATGCACCAAGCAGGAAAGGGATCTTGGGGTTGTCATCTCTGATGACCTCAAGGTAGGGAAACAGTGTGACAAGGCATCAGGTAAAGCAAATAGGATGCTGGGATGTATAGGTAGGGGCATCACCAGCAGGAAAAGGGAGGTCATAATTCCACTATACAAGACACTAGTGAGGCCCCACCTGGAGTACAGTGTACAGTTCTGGAGACCATACCTACGTAAGGACATAGACAGGGTAGAGAAGGTTCAGAGGAGGGCAACAAAGATGGTGCATGGATTGCATCACAAGTCCTATGAAGACAGGTTGAAGGAACTGAACATGTACTCCTGGAGGAGAGGAGGGAGAGGGATATGATAGAGACATACAAGTATCTTACAGGGAGGAACAGGTGCAGGAAAACACTATTTTTAAGCGAAAAGATGTTCCAGGACTAGAGGCATGGGATGAAGTTGGAGGGAGGACGATTCAGAGGAAACATGAGAAAGAATTTCTTCACAGAACGGGTGGTGGACAAGTGGAACACCCTGCCAGAGGAAGTGGTGGGGGCTGAAACAATCACTGGATTTAAGAATGCATGGGATAGACATAAAGGAATTCTAGAGGTCAGGGGTAAGGGGAAACAGACTTCTAGGAAAACAAACTGAACTTACAAGCTCAAATGGGCAGACTGGGTGGGCCATAGGCCCTTATCTGCCGACACTGTCTATGTATCTATGTAGTTCTCTGCTGCTTCCAGCCTGTACTTCCCTGCCGACCAACAGGGGACGCTGTGGGCATGCCTTGGCCTGCTGCATCCAGCTTGTACTACCATTCTGACCAATAGGTTGCGCTGTGTGCTCCATGCAGTAGCACTGGGCAAACTGCGTGGTACTGACTGCTAAGCAGCAGATAATGAGATGCAAATGTACCTGTTTGCCCACAGATTACCTAAGTAGGCTCATTTGCATGGGAGCTTTGAATATGGCTCCCATTTGCCCCGGACTATTCAGCTTGGACTGAGCTAATGCGTTAGCACTATGTACTCAGGTTAGCATGGGCAAACCTCACGTCAGCATAGCACAGTTCTGCAGTGTGTAGCTTACATTGTTGTTTGCAGTGGATGTGACACATCTCTGTGCAGTCACACACAATGCTCTCCACCTGCAAAACTGGCTTTCTCCATGGTCTAATGGGCTGCAGTGGCATTGTGCACTTCCCTGTTGCTATATTTAGTGCTATTTTATTCCAGGGCTATTTTTGCCCTGCACTCCTGGCCCTGTTTGTCCGACTTCCTTTGTTTGCTATATTCAGCAGGTTTTGTTCCTGGCTATTCCTTTTGAATATAGCTTGCTTTTTGCTCCAGGCTATGTTTGCCTGCTGGGCAGTGCTACTTTAGCCCCAGAGCACAGTTTCGAATATCTGGCCCCAGGAATCTTAGAGCATTGTGAATTCATTTGTGTTGACCACGACCATAGAATAAGTTGCAGAGAGTGGGACAAAGTTTAAGTTTGTAAGTTGCAGTCCTTGGTAAAAATTATTTAGTTTTGGTTGAAAGAATTATTTGAAGAAACCACCACTCTGTTTTTTGTTAACTCATGCTTATAGAAGGCAGATGATTGCATCCATTGCGGTAAGGCTATGGAAAGTTGGTTTGTATTTGTCTGGCAGGATAAAAGAGCTGAAAAGACAATCAAAAGATATGAATATGTGGAAATACATACACAATCCTGAAAATAAAACAAGATTATTTTGATAGGATAAAAGAAGTCAAGCGTCCCTGGGTTCACTTATCCTAAGCATTAGAAAATGTCAGCTGAGTTTATAAAAGATCCGGATTGATGGTAATACCATACTTACGTATATCTTAAAATACATTTTTAAAAGAAAAAAAAAATGATCACGCCATGGTCACACATAAAAACAAAAGTTGTTTTTAACTGTAGATGGTAAACTCTTTTAACAAACAGCTGTAATATTTCTTTTTTTTTAACAGTATACTGTATCTATCTATCTATCTATCTATCTATCTATCTATCTATATATATATATATATATATATATACATATCTATATAAATAATACCGGGGTGGTCAGTAACCCCCCTCCCTTAAGCGCCTTGTATAGTATGGGAATCACATGATTTTGTTGAGGAACAAAGGAGCAGTGCTACAACCAAACCTTCGTGGAGGAAGGCCTTGGGCATTGGCTGTGTTGGCTGCAAGCCCAGAAAAAAAAATGTCTGTCTTTTTTGCTTGGACAGACTGCAAGCACTATATTAAAAAAAAGGTAAAATTGTAGGGTTCATCCTTGGTCTGTTTCCATGAAAACATACATTTGTGTGGAAATGGGTGCTTTAGATAGGTTCACACATTAAGTTTGTACTGGTAGTGACAGAGAATGTTGAGACACAAGAAGGTCATGTTACTTGCTAAAGGTCACATAGTATGAAAACGATGGCTGTTGGGGATGAAACACAGCCATTTAGGTTTGAAACAGTAGTGCAGTCAAGTACTGAGCGGCACTAAGATACAGTACATACCTTTCTCAAACACCATCGATCTTTAACTACACAAACAATCAACACTTGCGTTACTGTCTTGAACAACTTCTGCCTAAGACATCAACTGTAACAACAGGATTCTAATCATAACAAAACTCTTGTACAACTCCCAATATCACAGATAGCCAGAACAACAGCTAACAATGACCCTGAAACATGGAAAACCACACCAATAATTAGGCACGGAGCACATAACAACCATGATGTGGGCCATTGAGTCTGAATGTATCTTAAAGTGAGTAGCAATAACAATTGAATAAACACATATATATCACACCCAAACTGTTGCAGATGACATTAGAACAGCTTTAAACGTTTTCCCAATGTAAGCAGTGGTTCTTGAACCATAAAAAAAAAGGTCGGAGACAAAAATAGGAATGAACTGTAAGAACATTTACCAGATATCAATTTGAGAAGAAACAGCTGCTTGCCCTCCAGGATTGAATGGGACAGTTTTCCGTTCCAAAATCTCTGATTGTCTGGCCATTATGACTGATGTCAGGTGTTGTACTTCACTTTCTAACTGTTTAGTTTTCTGTTTACGTCTACGATGCTCCATGCCATATGGGTCTCTATCTTCCCGTATAGAGTCCAGATGGTAATGGATGGTGGTTTGGGCATCTCCTAAAGAGTGACTGAGTTTGTCAACTTGTTTCTTTAAAATGTAATTTTCTTCTCTTAAGTTAGCAACATACTGTTGCTTCATTACCTTGTCCTGTGCTATTAAGTTGCACTGTTGTAATCTCTCACTGAGATCTGTAATTATATCAGTACACTCCCTAAATACAGATATCAGCACTGCCCTCCATGGCACATCTGCCTGGAGATCATCCTGTAGGGAAGAGTACGGTTTAACTTTAGTAACTTTTTGTTCAATAAGATGTTCTAAACCAAGAATGTCTTTCATTGCCTTTTTATTATTGGTTTGTGAACTTCACAAACACTCACACAATGACACACACTGACACAGACACAGTGACACTCACTGACACACACTGACACAAACACTCGGACTGTTTCCAGTCCTTCTCCCCTGTGCCTTGTTAGGCTGCAACCCTTATCAAGGACACAGCCTATAACACTTGCCAAACTTACTCTCAGCCTTCAGGATTAGCCAGAAGTCCTGCCATGGTTGCCACTGTAAGATTATTGCAGGATTTGGACTTATGAACCTGGGATCCCAGTACTGAGAGAAGTATAAATGCCACTCAACACACTGAGTTCTTGTTTCCTCACCTGGAGGAGGTTTTATTTCAGCATATAGGCATTAGCATTACAGGTACTACAATTAAAATATAGCTGGCAATAGTTTGCAAGATAATAGAGCATAAATATTACCCATTTCTCTTGGAAGCTGACGGAAGGTTCTTAAGATGTCATGATTTTCAGCTTAACTCTGGCTAATTCAGCCAGTTTATATACACTTAACACTCTGCCTGATAGCTGCTTCCAGAGAAGGTATGCAAATATTCAAATGAGAATGAATGAATACAGCTAAGAGCTAATGAATGGCTCATTGGAAGGTGTACAGATAACTAATGAATAGTTCTAATGAATAGCCTGTTGAACAGACACATAGCTACTGAATAGCTTATTGAAAACTTGCAAATTTAGTACATTCTTTCCATCACGTACTCAACATCATGTGAAAATGATGTCAGGTACTTGCAGGTTTAGTACATTATTTCCATCATGTACTCAACATCAGGTGAGAATAGGTCAGAATAATGTCAGGTCAAATTAATGTCAATTCAGAATGATGTCAGTTTCAACTAGCTCCTGACCACAAGGCTTGTACGTTATATGAACCTTACTCTGACCCCTTCCATGAACCTTTCATACACTTCACTTTGGCCATCAAGCATTGAAACATTGTGCGTAACACAGCAGTACCTATACAGCAGCACCTTACACCATGGGGGCAGGCCTCCAACACATTTCAATAACCCAAATAAGTCTACACAATCTACTAAATAAAATTAAATGACAAAAACACAAAACAAAAATCACTTTACAAACAAAACAATAAATCCCTCAGCTCTCACTTCAAGGAGGGAAGGGAATTAGATAAAATTTACAGCCAAATAAATAACCATCAAGTCAGAACAGAATTATCCTAATAACAATGCAAACTTACACTCAACCAAAAAACTATAAATAAAATCAATAAAGTAAACAGTAAATGTCACAAACATCCAGTCCAGGCTTGCAGTTTTAGAATAATCAGAGTCTGAGCTTAAATAGCCAGAAAACTTTAAAACCATAACTGATGGCTGGAGGATTCAGAAATTCCAGCCCCCAATGGCCCTCACACCACCAGAGGAGACCAGTTAATGAAAATGTCTCAAAACTTTCCCCAAACCCCTGAATACGTTCACTACAAGGGGGGGTGAGGATATGTCCAAACATTTTAGTATCAAGGCACAATGTTACTGTACCAGGGGTCAGAAGAAGAAAAGACACTCTCACTGCCTTAAACAGACTTACATATGAGTAATAAATAAGAGTCTGACCCTAATTGATGAGGAAGAAGTCCAGGATGGTCTGCTTCAGTGATCAACTGCTCTGGAGCTGGAGAAAGCCCCGACACATCCTGCTGGAAAGCCAAACTACAGCCAGCAGATGATGCTATCACTCCCCACCCTGACTCACTTTCCAGCAGGCCCAGGGAGAGATCCTAGGGGGCACCAGGCTAATGGATATACACATATACTGTATAGTACACATAAACACATAACTCAGATATACACATATACTGTATAGTACCCATAAACACATAACCCAGATATACACATATACTGCATAGTACACACAAATGCATAACCCAGATATACACATATACTGTATAGTACACATAAACGCATAACCCACATACACACATATACTGCATAGTTCACATAAACACATAACCCAGATACACACATATACTGCATAGTCCACATAAACACATAATCCATATATACACATATACTGTATAGTCCACATAAACACATAACCCAGATATTCACATATACTGCATAGTCCACATAAACACATAACCCAGATATACACATATACTGCATAGTACACATAAACACATAACCCAGATATACACATATACTGTATAGTACACATAAACACATAACCCAGATATACACATATACTGCATAGCACACGTAAACGCATAACCCAGATATACACATATACTGCATAGTACACATAAACACATAACCCAGATATAAACATAAACTGTATAGTACACGTAAACGCATAACCCAGATATACACATATTCTGTATAGTACACGTAAATGCATAATCCAGATATACACATATACTGTATAGTACACGTAAACGCATAACCCAGATATACACATAAACTGTATAGTACACATAACCACATAACCCAGATATACACATATAGGCCCAGATATTCAAACTGCACTCAAAAGTAGCGCAACAGCAGGAGCAAGCACAAACCAGTTGCGCAAATGCACAACAGGTGCGATATTCAAACATGGAGCAGAGCAAATTGCGCAAGCAACCAACATCTGAATATCGCACATACTGCGCCATCGCTCAACCAGGAAGGAGAAGCTGAGCTGAAATGTTGCGCTATGGAGCAACCAGGAAGCTCAGCTGAGCATTCCAGAGCTGCCATAGCACAAGCACAGCCCCCAGAGCAATGGAACTGCACATCCAGGGAGGCAGGCTGGGGCCCACCGCCAGCCATGCCACACATGGGCACAGGAACACACTGCAGAACCCACACCACACCTGCACACCCCAAGCACAGTATCACTGGGGTGGGACTGGATGATCCACATGCCCATGGGGACAAGCCAACAAAAGCAGCAGAGCCATGACACCCCAGCACAACCACTGGTCAGGCGGAGAGTGCCACACAGGCGGTTGACAACCACAGTGCACATCAGCCCCTGCACGCACAGCACACCCTGCACTGTGACCCCAAGACACCACCCATGTGCAGTGACTGGCACTGCAGGAAACCATGCAGTCCCCCCAGCACTCGTCAGCCCCGTGCAACACAGAAGCCTACAAGCCAGACACACCCTGTGCACCCAGCAGTGGGTGGCAGCAGATGGCAAGACCAACTGAAAGTCACTGCCATGCTGGAGATACCTCCCCATGCACACACATGCACACACACACACACACATACCCAGGACCATACCAGCCCAGATGGCATGTACACCCCTGCAACTGGGCACCCAGAGACAGCTGCAAATCGCAGACCAACACATTATTCGTATAAACATATAAAAATGTATTAAACAACAACAAACAGTATAGAAACAAGTCAAACTATTTACAAGGGGATGGGTACAAGGTTGGGTTGGTCAAGGGTAGGGATTACAAACTTGGAGAGGGAAGGCAGGGTGATAGGGATGGGAGAAGTGGGAAGGGCAGAGAAATCATGGCCCAGCTGGTTGCCCGTCTTCCTGCTGGTGTCCTGCAGGTTTGTGCCACCTCCTCTGCACACCATGACGCTGAATAAAGTGCAGGATATCAGCGTTCTGCCCCACAAGTTGGCAGATGGCCCTGACATCCCTCTTTATCCTCCGCAGCACCTCAAGGCCTAGGAAAATGGGAACACAGTCAATGGCTGTGACTGACCACAACCCTGAACACCACCCAACCTGCAAGCCATATAGCCCAATGTCCCGCACCTGTGATGGCATACACCCACCCACAGTGAACATGCACATGGCCATCACAAACAGGCGGCACCAGCTATGCGCACCACTGCCCACACACACCGCCCACGCCAATCACAGTACAAACCAGGGCTGGCAAGTGACGGGCAACGGGTGTGATGCCAGTTACACAGCTATGTGCCCAGTGCATGCCTGACCACCAGTGACGAACACAGACGCAGCTGTGATACTGCACAGTGATGCATGTCACCTGTGTCGGCCTACATACATGGATACATAGACAGTGTTGGCAGATAAGGGCCTATGGCCCACCCAGTCTGCCCATTTGAGCTTGTAAGTTCACTCTGTTTTCCTATAAGTCTGTTGCCCTTACCCTGACCTCCAGAATTCCTTTATGTCTATCCTGTGCATTCTAAATCCTGTGACCAAGTCAGCCCCACCACTTCCTCTGGCAGGTGTTCCACTTGTCCACCACCTGTTCTGTGAAGAAATTCTTTTCATGTTTCCTCTGAATCGCCCCTCCAACTTCATCCCATGCCCTCTAGTCCTGGAACATCTTTTACGCTTAAAAATAGTGTTTTCCTGCACTCTGTTCCCCTGTAAGATACTTATGTCCCCATCATATCCCCTCCTCCCTCCTCCAGGGAGTACATGTTCAGTTCCTTCAACCTGTCATCATAGGACTTGTGATGCAATCCATGCTCCATCCGTGTTGCCCTCCTCTGAACCCTCTACGCAGTCCATGTCCATACGTAGGTATGGTCTCCAGAACTGTACACTGTACTCCAGGTGGGGCCTCACCAGTGTCTTGTATAGTGGAATTATGACCTCCCCTTTCCTGCATGGTTGTGTTGTGCATGGCTGGTGGTCTTGCCCCCCACCCCAGCATGCAAAAGCATCCATGAAGTAATGATACTCACACTCCTCCAGCAGCTGGCTCTGCCACTGCTGCTGCTGCTGGGGCACAACACCCCCTGGCACCGGGGCCCTGGCACGGCCCATGTCACTGTCACCCTGCGTCCTCAGATTCTGGCCTGTGGGAGACATATGTTGAGACAAACATCAGTGTGACTCAAAAGCAGAGTGCCCCCTGCCCCAGTGAGAGTGCCTGCCCACACAGCCATAACCATCCATCGCACAGCTGCACACACTGACACAGCCAACCGTGTCCGAGCCGGAACCTATGCACAGCCACCCAAGCACATACACACCCACCCCTACAGAGAATATAGGTGCATAGATGGTACACTCACCTGGCCTAGGCACTACGCCCCGCCTGGCACGTGACCGCAGCTGCGACAAAAGTTCTGGCTCCCTCTGGCGGAGGTCACTGTACCAGTGCCGGCACTGCTCAGCAGACCGGCCCCATCCAGTGATCTCCACCCAGGTCAGTGGCCACTTGCTGCCAGCTGAGTCCTGGCACTGGTGAGGGGTGCCTCACCATACAGGCCATCATAGTGTGGCTCAACTAGGGCCACCAGGTTGGCCACTTCAATCTGGCTCCAGGACACCGCCCTCCTCCTAGCCATGGCACCAACTTTACAGCAGGCAATATGGCGCCCCGCTGCACCGTAACCCCACGTGGAGTTGTTGCGCAATAGACCACCACAGGCTCCAATCGCGCTGTTTGAACAGCACCCTCACTTCACATGGCGCTGTCACCAGAGAGCGCAATAGGGATGTACACATGGCATGCCAACAGCGCCAGGGGTCAGAGGGCATACACAAGGTCACGGCAATGATGCAAGGCTACGCACAGCACCATCGGACATATAGGCATCCTGCGCGACTGCCAAGCTGTGCACCAGTGCCACAGTGGACTATCACGCAGTAGTGCCACAGCGCCATATAGTGCCTAGTGCTGTAGCACCACTGGTACAATGGTGGCCATGGCCTGAATCGCCTATTGCGCTCAGCAGGTCTGCAGCACGATAGATGCATGCGTAAGCTGTCTGGGCATGTGCAATGCAGTGTGGCACACAGCTACAAACCTGTGCCATTGGCTCAGCCGGACCTTCCGTATTGCGCAAAGCGCAAATACGTGATATTCAGCCGACATAGGCAAATCATACGATCAGCCATTCAAAGGTGCAGTGGCGCGATTAGCATGTCATTAAAGTTGTGCCACACCTCATTTGCATGTGTTGCACTATAAAAATGTGACAGTGGGTTGTGCTGGCCAGATTTGGTTACTGCAGGTGAGAGGTGAGTTACATGCTGTGTGATGCTCAGGACAATGCTCATGGGAGGAGGATGATAAAGGCTGAGGGGGCTGAGCATGAAAAGGGCACTTAGAAAGGGACAAAGGGCACCCTTTCTGTTAGTATTTGCCATGGAGAGGAACGGGGGCTTCCGTCCCCTCGGGCCGGCAGCTATGCTCATGGGGAAATGCTGTCGACTGCACAGTGAGAGTGTGTCCACTTCCACCCACACAGATCACCATGACCGACCAGAGCCGCCGAGGTGTGGATGGTGGCGTAGGAGGAGGCTGAACTTCACCACGGCAGAGAAGGAGGCCCTCTTCCAGGCCTACCTGGAGGATGAGCCACTAGTGAGTGGACGGAGTGGCACCCCTCAGGAATGTGCAGCTGCATGGGAGGGGGTAGCTCAGGCCATCAACCTGCACGGAAGCCACCAGCGCTCCGTGCAGGAATGCAAGAAGAAGATGGGGACTGACCGCAGGAGGCTGAAGGAGAAGGTGGCAGCCTTCAGGGCGGCACGTGCTGGCACTGGTGGGGGCCCACCAGTGGTGCTTGCAGCTGACCCCTACAGAGGAGACACTGGTCGTGGCCATGCAGCCAAGTGCCATTGCAGGCGTACCAGGCGGAGGATTCCAGACAGGTGGAAGCCTATCACTGCACGGTATGACAGTGGTGTTGTTGGGGGGGGCTGTTGTTCACATGCACTCACATGTACTCTTTCTGTTACAGATCCTGTTCATCTTCAGGAGACGGTGGTGGTGGTGGGTCCAGACAGTGATGCAGACCTGCTGGACGTGGAGGAGGGACCATCCACCTCTGCCACCAGCCTGCAGGCACTGCAGCAGAATGCCGCTGGGCCAACAACCCGGTGTCAGTGATACGGTGCGGGGTGCACAGCCTGGGTCACAGCAGTCTGGCATGCAGGTATGCCAGCATGCTGTGCCTATGGCAGTGGACGCACCTGCACCATTGACTGATAGCAGGCCTGCAATGGGCAGTGATAGGTGTGTGTGTCCCATGACGGACACATGGCAGGCCAGCACGTGCCCCTGGGCCTTCCTGGTTCACACCTGTGTACCAGCATGCTGGCACAGTCTCAGGCTGTGCCTGTCAGCACCAGTGGGGCAGCACCGGTGGTTGTGCAGGTGTCTGGCACTGTTGTCAGCACGGAGGTGGAACAGGTGGACCTGGGGCTCAGCAGTTGGAGGAGCGGCAGCAGCAGTTGCACACCAGGTCTGGGGGTACAGTATCAAGCAGTGGCACATGTCCACCGCCCTTTGATCCACCCATACCTGGTCCTGGTGAACAGTGCCCACCCTCAAGGGGTGCTGTGCACCAGGACTGTCCACACCCTGGGCGTCACAATGCCATTGGGGCACAGTACCCATTGGACGCGCACACCCGCCTGCTGCAGGACTCAGTACAGCTGCAGGGTGGGCTGCAGGTCCATGAGGCACCTGTCTGTGTCTGTGGAGCGGCATAGCAGGGAGGTGCTCGGGACCGAGCTGAGCTGGTCCTTATGTGGATGGATGTGACCGCTGCGATTGACAGGCTGACCCAGGCAGTGGTCTCTGTCGCGGATGCATTGGCCACACTGTCAGGTGCCCCTGTACCACACACCCCACACAGTGCGCTCTCCACTCCCCATTCCCGGCATCATGTGACACCAGGCCTGTCGATGCTGGGTTCTGCTGTGGGCATCCCGAGCACCCCTGGTGCAAGTTTGTTTGGCAGGATGCAGACCCCTGTGTGGGCAAGGTCATGTTCGCGCAGTGGGACCCCTGGTGGTGCACCAGCGCCACCCAATGTGGCCCCTGCTCAGCCTGCCAGTGCTGCTGGGCCATGGCGGGGCTTCCCATGCATCCATGGTGGCCATGGGACAGTGCTACCTGACTGAGCTGTCTCCCAGTGCAGGCCCTGTCTGGTGCTGCCCTGTGTGCAATGTGTGTCATGGTGGGCAGTGCACTGCTGGGTGCTCTGCTCACCACGCTGACACATGGACCACCTGCACACTCTCCCAACTGCTGTCCACAGGTGCGTGTGCATGATGACACCTGCATTGCACTGTACACCAAGGTGCAAGGGTGCCCAGGTCCTGACACACGACGTGACAGTCCAGGTGGTGGGGGTGTTGGTGGTGCTGTGTGTTGGCAATGTCATTTCTGCAGTGCTGTGCTGCTGCCCATGCACGCTGCCTGGTGTGTGTGTGTGTCCATATGAGTGCTCACCTCTCTGATGGTGTGTTGGTATGCCTGGAACCTTCAACTCCCTGATCTTCATGCACGGTGTGTTCCCCTGTGTGCCTGTGGTTTGCGCATGGACAGTGTTGCCTGCACATGTCCCCTTGACTTACCTGTGTTAGGCGTAGTGCTCTTCTGCAATGGTGTCCCAGTGCAGCTGGGCCTGCCGGGTCAGTCGGGGGTCCCTCCATCCTAGGGGGGGCTGCTTATCACCAACATCACCGGCGCCACTGGCGTCCCCATCGCTGTCCCCCTCTTGGACCTGTACAGCTATCCCATGGTCTTTGGCCATGTTGTGCAGGATGCAACAGGCCAGGAATATCCCACAGGCCTTTTGGGGGCTGTACTGTAGGGCTCCACCGGAGGTGTCCAGGCATCGGAAGCATGCCTTGAGCATCCCAAACACCCGCTCTATGATGTTACGTGTTGCGGCATGTGCCTCATTGAAGCATAGCTGTGCTGGGATCATGGGGCGCCAGTACGGTGTGAGCAGCCAGGGACGGAGTGGGTATCCGCAGTCACCTGTGTGGAGATAGTGGAGATCAGTGTCATGTCAGGTCCATATTGCCCATATCCTTGTGTGCCACTACCATGGCACCTGTGTCATTCCCACCTTTGCCCAGAGTTTGCATTCCATACATGTGTACTCACCCACTAGATGACCCGTGGGGATGTCCCCACTCTCGAATCGGTGGCACAGTGCAGACTGGTGCCATATGAAGGCATCATATGCTCTGCCAGGGTGTGTGGCACAGACGTTGATAATGCACCCAGTGGCATCACACACCACCTGGCAGTTGACACTGGAAAACCCCTTTCGGTTCCGATATGCCTGGCCGTCGGGGCCAGGTGGCATGTGAATGGCCACATGGGTGCAGTCTATGGCCCCTAGCATGCCAGGCATACGTGCTACCCTGTGGAACTCCTGCATGTTTGTTGTACGCTCTGCCGCGGTGCTGGGGAAATGGATGTACTCCGCAGCATGAGGCAGCAGTGCGCTGAGGAATTGGGTGAGGATGCGTGACGTGGCAGACTGTGTAATGCCTGTGGTGTCCCCTGTTGGCCTCTGAAAGGTGCCCGTGGTGAGCAGGCACATGCAGGCTGTCACCTTGGTCTCCACGGACAGAGCGTGACTCCGTCGTGAGGGTGCCTGCATCACATCACTGCACAGCTAGCAGAGCTGTCTCAGTATTGCCCTGTTCAGGCGGCACCGCCCACAATCTCGACGTCCGTGTACAGCTTCGAAGCGATGCGGCACGATACCGCTTGGCAGACAACACGGCCTCCGCTGCCACGTCCCCTGCAGCATGGTGTCTCACCCCTCATTACAGCTCCCATGTGGAAGCTGGCACTGTCCATCTCCTGGCTTCTGCCCTCCGGCTGCTGTTCCTGTGTTATCCCGCTGCCCCCACCGCTGCTTCCACTGCACCGTGCACCCCCCACTGGCCTCTCTGTCCTCCAGGACCCACTGTCCCTCTCTGCCCTTCCAGCTCCTGTCTCTCTCTCTCTGTCTCTCTCCCCAGTTTGCGGCCTGCTAGGGGTTCTTGCACGCTCCTTGAGCCTTTTATTTTGGCTCAATTCGCTACTATGCAACTTCGTTGAGCCACTCTTGCGCATTGCACAAGTGTTCGATTATCGCATTGCACACTTTATACATGGACCCGCCCCCTTCGGTTGCGCATGCCTTCATTTCCATTACGCTGTTGCTCAGCATGTTTTTGGTGGCACAACTGGCCCCTTCTGAATATCGCAGAATGGCGCATTTTTGGAGTTGCGCTTACGCAACCCTGTTGCTCATGGCGCAACCCTTTTGAATATCTGGGCCATACTGTATAGTACACATAAACACATAACCCAGATATACACATATACTGTATAGTACACATAAACACATAACTCAGATATACACATATACTGCATAGTACACATAAACACATAACTACGATATACACATAAACTGTATAGTACACGTAACCACATAACCCAGATATACTCATATACTGTATAGTACACATAAACACATAGCTCAGATATACACATATACTGTATAGTACACATAAACACATAACTCAGATATACACATATACTGTATAGTACACATAAACACATAACCCAGATATACACATATACTGTATAGTACACATAAACACATAACCCAGATATACACATAAACTGTATAGTACACATAAACACATAACCACGATATACACATAAACTGTATAGTACACATAAACGCATAACCCAGATATACACATAAACTGTATAGTACACATAAACGCATAACCCAGATATGCACATAAACTGTAAAATACACATAAACACATAACCCAGATATGCACATATACTGTATAGTACACATAAACACATAACCCAGATATACACATATATTGTATAGTACACATAAACATATAACCCAGATACACACATATACTGTATAGTACACATAAACACATAACCTGGATATACATATAAACTGTATAGTACACATAAACACATAACCCAGATATACACATATTCTGTATAGTACACATAAACACATAACCTGGATATACACATATACTGTATAGTACACATAAACACATAACCCAGATATACACATATACTGTATAGTACACATAAACACATAACCCAGACATACACATATACTGATAGTACATGTAAACACATAACCCAGATATACACATATACTGTATAATACATGTAAACACATAATCCAGATATACACATATACTGTATAGTACACATAAACACAAAACCCTGATATACACATATACTGATAGTACATGTAAACACATAACCCAGATATACACATATACACATATACTGTATAGTACACATAAACACATAACCCAGATATACACATAAACTGTATAGTACACATAAACACATAACCACGATATACACATAAACTGTATAGTACACATAAACGCATAACCCAGATATACACATAAACTGTATAGTACACATAAACGCATAACCCAGATATGCACATAAACTGTAAAGTACATATAAACATAACCCAGATATGTACATATACTGTATAGTACACATAAACACATAACCCAGATAATACATATATTGTATAGTACACATAAACATATAACCCAGATACACACATATACTGTATAGTACACATAAACACATAACCTGGATATACATATAAACTGTATAGTACACATAAACACATAACCCAGATATACACATATTCTGTATAGTACACATAAACACATAACCTGGATATACACATATACTGTATAGTACACATAAACACATAACCCAGATATACACATATACTGTATAGTACACTTAAACACATAACCCAGACATACACATATACTGATAGTACATGTAAACACATAACCCAGATATACACATATGCTGTATAGTACATGTAAACACATAATCCAGATATACACATATACTGTATAGTACACATAAACACAAAACCCTGATATACACATATACTGATAGTACATGTAAACACATAACCCAGATATACACATATACACATATACTGTATAGTACACATAAACACATAACCCGGATATACACATATTCTGTATAGTACACATAAACACATAACCTAGATAGACACATATTCTGTATAGTAGACATAAACACATAACTCAGATATACACATATACTGTATAGTACACATAAACACATAACCCAGATATACACATATACTGTATAGTACACATAAACACATAACCCAGATATTCACATAACCCAGATATACACATATACTGCATAGTACACATACACACATAAGCCAGGTATACACATATTCTGTATAGTACACATAAACGCATAACCCAGATATACACATATACTGTGTAGTACACATAAACACATAACCCAGATATACACATATACTGTATAGTACACATAAACACATAACCCAGGTTCACACATATACTGTATAGTACACATAAACACATAACCCAGATATACACATATACTATATAATACACATAAACACACAGCCCAGATATACACATATACTGATATTACATGTAAACACATAACCCAGATATACACATATACTGTATAGTACATGTAAACACATAACCAGATATACACATATACTGTATAGTCCACATAAACACAAAACCCTGATATACACATATACTGATAGTACATGTAAACACATAACCCAGATATACACATATACACATTTACTGTATAGTACACATAAACACATAACCCAGATACACACATATATTGCATAATACACATAAACGCATAACCCAGATATACACATATTCTGTATAGTACACAAAAACACATAACCCAGATATACACAAAACCGATATACACATATACTGCATAGTACAAGAAAACACATAACACAGATATACACATATACTGTATAGTACACATAAACACATAACCCAAATAAACACATATACTGTATAGTACATGTAAACACATAATCCAGATATACACATATACTGTATAGTACTGATAACACATAACACAGATATACGCATATACTGTATAATACACATAAACACATAACCCAGATATACACATATACTGTATAGTACACATAAATACATAACCCAGATAAACACATATACTGTACAGTACATGTAAACACATATCCCAGATATACACATATATTGTATAGTACATGTAAACACATAACACAGATAAACACATATACTGCATAGTACATGAAAACACATAACCCAGATATACACATATACTGTATAGTACACATAAACACATAACCCAGATATACACATATTCTGTATAGTACACATAAATACATAACCCAGATATACACATATACTGCATAGTACACATAAACACATAACCCAGATATACACATATACTGCATAGTACATGTAAACACATAACTCAGATATACATATAAACTGTATAGTACACGTAAACACATAACCCAGATATACACATATTCTGTATAGTACACGTAAACACATAACCCAGATATACACATATTCAGTGTAGTACACATAAACACATAACCCAGATATACACATATCCCCGATATACACATATACTACATAGTACATGAAAACACATAACACAGATATACACATATACTGTATAGTACACATAAACACATAACCCAGATAAACACATATACTGTATATTACATGTAAACACATAATCCAGATATACACATATACTGTATAGTACTGATAACACATAAAACAGATATACACATATACTGTATAGTACACATAAATACATAACCCAGATAAACACATATTCTGTACAGTACATGTAAATACATATCCCAGATATACACATATACTGTATAGTACATTTTTTTAACCAATTATTTTACCAGGTGAGACACACTAAGCTGAAAGCTTGTTTGCAGGTGCAACCTGGGAGCACAAGGAAGTTAAATGACTTGCTCAAGGTCACACAGTATGTACCTAGGGGGCTGTGGGATTCAAACCCAGGTCTCCAGATTTGCAGCTCAGAGCCTTAACCCACTGCGTCATACTGCCTCCAACACATAACCACATAACACAGATATACACATATACTGCATAGTACATGAAGACACATAACACAGATATACACATATACTGTATAGTACACATAAACAAATAACCCAGATATACACATATACTGTATAGTGCATAAAAACACATAACACAGATATACACATATACTGTATAGTACACATAAACACATAACCCAGATATACAAATATACTGCTTAGTACACACATAAACACATAACCTAGATATACACATACTGCATAGTACACATAACCACATAACTCAGATATACACATAGGGTGGGATATTCAAAAGGGTTGCGCCATGCGCAATAGGGTTGTGCATGCGCAAGTCTGAAATTGCACCACTCTGCGATATTCAGCAGGAGGCAGTTGCACCACTGAAAACAGGCTGAGCAACAGCACAATGCAAATGAATGCATGCTAAACTGGAGGGGGAGGAACCATGCATAAACTGCACAGCCCGATATTCAGCTGGGCTTTGCAGAGTTGTGCAGGCGCAACCCCCAACCTGCGCCTGCATGACTTTGAGCAAAAAAAAGGCCTAAGTCGAGGGCCACCCACAGGTGAGCTTCTGCATTGCAGAGCGCAACACAGCAGCTGCCACCTGTGGCTGGCCCCCAACCCAGTCCCTGTGCCCCCCCTGCAGCCCGATCGTGGGCAGCCGACTGTAAATCCCCCACCACCCCCACTGGCCCAATCGGGCATAGTGTACCCCCCCCACTAGCCCAATCGCGGGCAGCAATGTGGCTGTCCCCAAATGTATCCCTGGTGGTCCAGTGGACCAAAATGCCCAATGCGGGCAGTAAGTTTAATAACCCCCTCCTCCCACAGTCATCCCTGGTGGTCAGTGGACGAAATGCCTGATCATGAGCATAAGTTTAATAACCCTCCCTCCTCCCACAGTCATCCCTGGCGGTCCACTGGACCAAAATGCCTGATCGTGGGCAGTAAGTTAATAAAAAATAGCCTGGTGGCTAGTGTTCCCCACCCACCACCCATGAGCCCCACCACCCGCTACCTCCCAGCAGCCAGCGGGTGGCAGCATCCCTGCCTGCTGCCCCACCACCCACCGACTGGCTGCCGGTGGGACTGCAGGCTCATTGGTGCAGGCAGAGCCAATGGGCATGCAGCCCATACTGTATGACAGTCCAGATATGTGGAATGAATTCACAAATCTGGACTGTCATGTATATTGGCTGCACGCCCGTAACGCTTTGCCTGCAACAATGGCATGCAACCCCACCGGCAGTCAGTCGATGGGCAGTGGGGCAGCAGGCAGGGATACCGCCACCCGCCGCCGCCAGGGGGTGGGGTGGTGGGGCTTCATGGTGGGTGGGTGAGGGACACCAGCCATCAGGGCTATGTTCAGGGTTTATTACACATACCGCCCGCAATCGGGCATCTTGGTCCACTGGACTACCAGGGATGACCGCGGGAGGGGGTTATTAAACTTACTGCCTGCGACTCGGGCACTTCGTCCACTGAACCTCCAGGGATACGCTCGGGAGAGCCACATTGCTGCCCACAATCGGGCTAGTGGAGGGGAGTACTATGCCCGCACTCCGCACTGGGGGTGGTGGGGATTGTACACTGATTCCCCGTGATCAGGCTGCAGGGGGCGCCGGTTCCTGATGGCTGCTGCCTGGCAGGGCACCAGGCGCAAGTCCTTGGGGAACGGTGCACCTACATGCTAATGGCATGCAAATGGGGCCATAATCAGATGCAAATGGCCCCTCGCACCTGCATGAATTATAGCCCATTTGCATGTCATCTTTTGAATATCAGTTTTGTGCATGGTGCTATGGTACTTGCGCCACCGCCCAAGTTGGTGCTCCACTGTCAACTGCGGTGGTGGTTTCTGCTGGCGCCATGCACAGTGGCTGTGGCTGGAGGTGATATTCAAAGGAGCGTCAAGCAACCTCGAATATCACCCCGGACACACCCCTGTGCAACTATTTTGCGCAGTGCAAGGGCTTGCGCCTTTGAATGGCGCAGTTTGAATATCCCACCCATATACTGTACAGTGCACATAAACACATAACCACATATAGTGTATAGTACATGTAAACACATAACCCAGTTATATACATATACTGTATAGTACATGAAAACACATACCACAGACATACACATATACTGTGTAGTACACTTAAATGCATAACCCAGATATACCTATATGTTGTATAGTACACATAAACACATAACCCAGATATACACATATACTGTATAGTTAACATAAACACATAACCCATATATACACATATTATGTACAGTACACATAAACACATAACCCAGATATGCACATACTGTATAATACATATAAACACATAATTCAGATATACACATATACTGTATAGTACACGTAAACACATAACCCAGATATACACATATACAGTACAGTACACATAAACACATAACCCAGATATACACATATACTGTATAGTACACATAAACACATAACCCAGATATACACATATACTGTATAGTTAACATAAACACATAACCCAGATATACACATATTATGTACAGTACACATAAACACATAACCCAGATATGCACATACTGTATAATACATATAAAAACATAATTCAGATATACACATATACTGTATAGTACACGTAAACACACAACCCAGATATACATGTATATTGTATAGTACATGTAAACACATTACCCAGATATACACATATACTGTATAGTACACAACAAAACCCAGATAAATGCATATACTGTATAGTACATGTAAACACATAACCCAGATATACACATATTCTGTACAGTACACATAAACACAGAACGGAGATATATCTCAGATCTAGAAGTGAGTTGCCATCTGGGGACAAGTGACCATCAAACAGTGTGGTTCACATTAAACTCAGCTACAGAGTCAAGCCATACAAAAGTGAGGGTACTGGACTTTGGGAGGGCTGACTTTGGCAAGATGGGAGAGTGCCTCAGAAAAGCACTAGCAAACAGGCTAGAAGGAGGTGTGGAGCAACAATGGGGAATTATCAAAACTGCCATCACTTGTGAAGCAAATAAACAAATCAAAATGAAAGAAAAAGCCACTATGGTTCTCAAAAGAGGTGGCTGTGAAAGTCAGGAAGAAAAAGATAGCATTCGGGAAGTATAAGGAAACACAGAAGGAGCAGGACAGAGAGCTGTACCAGTTAAGGCAGAAGGAAGCAGGGAGAAAAGTCAGAATAGCAAAGGCCCAAACTGAGGAAAAGATAGCCAACTCAGTTAAGAAGGGGGATAAAACCTTTTATAGGTACATTAGTGAGCGTAGAAAGACAAAGGGAGGGATAGTGAGGCTGAATAGAATGAACGGTGGGTGGGCAGAGGGGGACAGTGAAAAAGCAGGAATACTGAATGAATATTTCTGCTCAGTATTCACAAAAGAAGAGGGGGAAGTGCCTAATCCAATTAACAGAAGCACTCTTGATAGAGGGGTCGATCCCAGTCCTTTCACAGAAGAAAGGGTTCTGCAAGAACTCCTAAAACTGAAGGTGGACAAAGCAATGGGTCCTGATGGAGTTCACCCCAGAATTCTAAAAGAATTAAGGGAGGAACTAGTGAAACCACTGGCTACTCTTTTTAATAAATCATGGGAGGATGGTGTGGTACCCGAGGACTGGAGGAAGGTGGATGTGATTCCCCTTCACAAAAGTGGAACCAAGATAGAGGCAGGAAACTACAGACCTGTCAGTCTGACCTCTGTGGTAGGGAAAGTGGTGGAGTCACTTCTGAAGGAAAGAATAGTTGAGTACCTAGAGGCCAGTGGAGCACAGGACCCAAGGCAGCATGGGTTCACAGCGGAAAGGTCATGTCAGACGAATCTAATAGATTTCTTTGACTGGGTGACCAAAGTAGTAGACCAGGGAGGGGCTGTGGACATGGCCTACCTAGACTTTAGCAAGGCATTTGACACAGTCCCACACAAAAGATTAATAGTCAAATTAACCAGCCTGGGAGTGGGTCCCAGGGTGGTAGCCTGGGTAAAACATTGGCTGGACAACAGGACACAGAAGGTAATTGTAAATGGAGTCCACTCTGAAGAAGGGGGGTTACTAGTGGGGCACCACAGAGTTCAGTATTGGGTCCAGTCCTTTTAATGTCTTCACAGTGACATTGCAGAGGGACTGGAAGGAAAAGTATGCCTTTTTGCAGATGACACAAAGATCTGCAACAGGGTTGATACACAAGGAAGTGTGGAAAGGATGAAAAGGGACTTGGCAAGGTTGGAGGAATGGTCAGAAGTATGGCAGCTAGGATTCAATGCAAAGAAGTGCAAAATAATGCACCTGGGAAACAAGAACCCAGGGGAAGAATACACAATGGGTGGGGAGGTAGTAACAACAATAAAAAAGGAAAGGGACCTGGGGGTAATCATATCAGATGACCTTAAGGTTAGCAAGCAATGTGAGAAGGCAGTAGGGAGGGCTGGGGGTATACTGGGATGTATAGGGAGAGGCATCATCAGCAGAAAACAGGAAGTTGTTATCCCTCTGTACAGACAGTTGGTGAGACCCCTTCTGGAGTACTGTGTCCAGTTCTGGAGACCCCATTTCCGCAAGGACAAGACAGGCTAGAGACAGTCCAGAGGAGGGCAACTAAAATGGTGCAGAGTCTGCAAGAGAAGCCGTATGAGGAGAGACTAAAGGAGCTTAATATGTATACCCTTGAGGAAAGAAGGGAGGGGACATGATAGAAACTTTTAAGTACCTCAGTGGAATCAACAAAGTCCAAGAGGGTAGCATCTTTCAGAAAAAGAGACTTGCAAGAACAAGGGGACACAATTTAAAGATAGAAGGAGGGCGGTTCAGGGGCAATGTGAGGAAGTATTATTTCACAGAGAGGGTAGCGGATGCATGGAACAGCCTTCCTGAGGAGGTTGTGGGGTCTAAAACTGTGGGAGAATTCAAGAATGCATGGGACAGACATAAGGCAATTCTTGTGGGGGGTAGGAAGAAATAGGCTGTTGGTTAACTAGGATCTGCGGCCCATCCTGTAGGTAGGGAAATGGGCAGACTAGATGGGCCTAGCGGTCCTTATCTGCCGTCAAAGTCTATGTTTCTATGTTTCTATGTTACACATATACTGTATAGTACACATAAACACATAACCCAGATAAACACATATACTGTATAGTACATGTAAACACATAACCCATATATACACATATAGGCCCAGATATTCAAAAGGGTTGCTCCATGCGCAACAGGGTTGCGCATGCGCAAGTCCTACATTAGCCATTCTGCTATATTCAGCAGGGAGGCAGTTGCGCCACTGAAAACAGGCTGAGCAATGCAAATGAATGCATGCTCAACATGAGGAGGAACCATGCATAAACTGCACAACCCGATATTCAGTCGGGCTGTGCAGAGTTATGCATGCGCAACCCCCAACCTGCGCCTGCACAACTTTGAGCCAAAAAAAAAGGATCAAGTTGAGGGCCACCCACAGGTGAGCTGCTGTATTGCAGGGCGCAACACAGCAGCTGCCACCTTGGCTGGCCCCCAACTCAGTCCCTGTGACCCCCACCAACCCGATCGCGGGCAGTATGTATGCAGACACCTCCCCCCAAACAGCTCCCGATGCCCGATCGCGGGCAGAATGTGAATCAACCCCCAGTGCCCGATCGCGGGCAGAATAAAAAGCCCCCAACCTGAATATCTCCTGGTGGTCCAGTGGACGTAATGCCCGATCGAGGCAGAATGTCAGTGACAACCCCCAAACATCTCCTGGTGTCTAGTGTCCCCATCCCACCCACCCACGAGCCCCTCCACCCCGCTCCCCGGCGGCGGGTGGCAGCATCCACCCGCCTTGCCACCTCGCACCCATCGATGATTGTCTGGGTAGGGCTGCACGCCCGCTGGTGCAGCTAGAGCCAATGGGCGCAGCCCTATACCGTATATGACAGTCCAGATCTGGCATTATGCGTCCACTGGACCACCAGGGAGATATTCGGTTGGAGGGGGCTTTACATTCTGCGCGATCGGGCACTGGGGGAGTTGATTCACGTTCTGCCCACGATCGGACACTGGGGGGGTGTCTTGATACATACTGCCCACGATCGGGCATCGGGAGCTGTTTTGGGGAGGAGTGTCTGCATACATACTGCCCGCGATCGGGCATCGGGAGCTGTTTGGGGGGGAGGTGTCTGCATACATACTGCCCGCGATCGGGCATCGGGAGATGTTTGGGAGGGTGTTGTCTGCATACATACTGCCCGCGATCGGGCTGCAGGGTGCGTCGGTCCCCGATGGCTGCTGCCTGGCAGGGTGGCCAGGCGCAAGTCCTCGGGGATCGGTGCACCTACATGCTAATGGCATGCAAATGGGGCCATAATCAGATGCAAATGGCCCCCCCTGCACCTTGCATGAATTAGCCCCATTGCATGTCACCTTTTGAATATCGGAAATTTGCGCATGGGCGCAATGGGTACTACGCCATAAGTTTAATGCTCAACTCTGACAACTGCGGTGGCGCAAAGTTCCTGCGCCATGCACAGTAGCTGTGGCTGGGGTGTTATTCAAGGAGTTGCTCAATAGTGCAACTCCTTTGAATATCGCTTGACCAAACCCTCGCTAACTATTTTGAGCAGCTCAAGAGCTGCGCCTCAGAATGGCGCAGTTTGAATATCGGGCCATACTGTATAATTTACAAAACACATAACTCAGATATACACATATACTCTAAAGTACATAATCACATAACCAGATATACACATATACTGTATAGTTTACATAAACACATAACCCAGATATACACAAATTCTGTACAGTACACATAAACACATAACTCAGGTATGCACATACTATATAATACACGTAAACACATAACCCAGATATACACATATAATGTATAGTATACATAACCATAACCCAGATATATACATATACTGTAGTGCACAGAAACACTTAACCGGATATGCACTTATACTGTGTAGTACATGTAACCACATAACCCAGATATTCATGTTTACTGTACAGTAGACATGAACACATAACCCAGATATACACATATACTGCATAGTACATGTAACCACATAACCCAGATATATATGTTTACTGTATAGTACAATAAACACATAACCCAGATAAACACATATACTTGGCATTGGCCCAGTTGCCTTAACTTGGTTAACAAATAAAAATGAAAAAATGAAATACACATATACTGTATAGTACATATAAACACATAGGAACATTTAAAGTGATGGCTGAAAAGGACCTCCTGGCCCACCTAGTCTGCCCATTTGTCTAGCATCCTCTAGGCCTGCCTTAGATTTTCAACAACCCTCTTTGTCTGTCCCATGCCCTCTTGAACCCCCACTGAATTCTTGCCCACCATAGGCAGCCCATTCCAGGTGTCTACCACCCTCTCAGTAAAGAAGTTCTTTCTGATGTTGCCCTTAAACCTGCCTCCATCGAGTTGGAGATTATGACCCCTTTTTCTGGGACACCCCTTCAAATGGAATGGGTTCTCAATAGGCACTTTGTTGATCCTTTTTATGCACTGAAGGTCTTTATCATGTCCCTCTCTCCCTCCTCAGCTCCAGAAGTACATGTCAAGGGCTTCCAGTCTCTCTTCATATGGCAGGTGACTAAGTCCCTTCTCTATCTTGGTTGCCCTCCTTTGCATCCACTCCACCCTCTCTACATCTTTTTTTGGTAAGGCCTCCAAAACTGGACCCCATATTTTAGATGAGGGCTGACCAACTGAGTGTAAAGGGGAATCAGGACCGCTTTCTTCCTGCTGGTGATCCCCCTCCCAATACAACCCAACACTCTGCTGGCTTTTGCCACTGCTCTGCCACACTGTCCAGCCACCTTCAAGTCATGAGAGATGATAATGCACAGGTCACTCTCCTCCATGGTAACCACAAGCGGATTTTCCCCAGTCTGTATTCTGTCCTCCCATTTCTTCTGCCCAGGTGCATAACTCTGCATTTCACCATGTTGAGTGATAATTTCCACTTCCTGGCCCACTCCTCCAAAATCCCTAGATCCTTCTGCTACTTCCCAGCTCCATCCTGTATGTCCACATTATTGCACTTCACCCAGCTCGTTCAATACCCTAGGGTGAATCCCATCCATCCCCATGGCCTTATCCACCCTCAGGCCCTTAAGCTTATTCAAAATCTCCTCTTCATGGACTGGACCCACACCCACCCCTACTCCCTCCATTTCTGTTAGTCTAGTGTCATCCCCCTTCATGAATACTGCGCTGAAGTAACTGTTCAGTAATTCAGCCTTCTTCTGGTATCCCTCTACCTTTTCCCCAGTCTCAGCTAGGAGGCCAGGTATCCCAGTCCCACCTTTCCTCCACTCACTTATATACCTAAACAAGGTCTTGTCCCCCCTTCTTGACCCCCTTGGCTATATTCTCTTCCATCCTTGCTTTAGCCCATCTGACCACTCTCCCAGCTTCCCTTTGCTTATCCTGGTATACCACATGGTCTAGCTCACACTGTAGTTTTGTACTGCCTGAAGGCTCACCTCTTAGCTCTGATTCTGGCCCCACTTCCCTACTGAACCACAATGACCTGCTTTTCCTCCTGTTCTTGCTCACCCTCTTTGAATAGTGGTCTGTGACCCCCATGATTGCCCCCTTAATCATGGCCCAAATATTTTCCAGACCCCTAAGTTCCCCCATCCCCCTTAATGCCTGGTGAGTATACTCCCTCATCTTACCAGAATCAGCCCTTCCAAAATCCAGCACCTTCACTTTGATCCAGTGGCATGAGGCCAATGTGTGTACTGTGAACCACACCATGTCATGATCATTACTACCTAGAGTATCCCTTACCGCTACCTCACCCACCCTGTCACCATTTGCAAGCACCAGATCCTGCACCATTCCATCCCTGGTTGGCTCCTTGACCAGCTGCCTGAGGTGGGCTATCTGTAGAGAGTCCATAATTGCTCTGCTTCTGGATAAGGATGCATACATTGATTCACACTCCACATCTGGCAGGTTAAGATCTCCCATCTGCAGCACCTCCCCCTTGACCACCATCCTAAGTATCTCCTCGACCATTAGGTTATCCACCTCTACTGTTTACCCTGGTGGCCTGTAAACAATTCCTGTGCATACTAACTCACCCTTCTCTGTGGCCAGTGAGACCCATAGAGCCTCTGCATCCCACCTGCCTGCCCTGTGTTTCCAATGCCTGGATCCTCTCCTCACATCCAGTGCTGTGCCACACTCTCCTGTCAACCCTGTCCTTCCTGAGCAGTGTATAACCTGGGATGTTCATGTCCCATTCCTGTCTGTCATGAAACCAAGTGGCCATAATTCCGACTAAGTCCAACTCTTTCTCTTCCCTGATCACTGCCAGGTCTGGAACCTTGTTGCCCAGGCTTCTGGTGTTTGTGCACTTGGCCCTCCAGTAAGTGGTTTCTAACTCGACCACCCCTGTCTCAATGGTATTTGCCTTGTGAGTGAAAACAAATCCATCCTAAGCAGTTGGCATGTCCTCTGTGGGAGAACAGCTGTTCCCTTGCTGAGTGCACTGTTAGGTGACACTTCCATCTCCTCCCACTGGTTCAGTTTAAGTTGCAGTGTTTACCAAAGAACTCTTCGGTTTCCACTAAGCACCTCCTTGCCCTGTCTATTTAGGTGCAGCCTATCTGGAGCAAAGAGGCTGTCATCCTACCAGAGACCCCTACTGGCCCACCACCCCATAGGCCTTCTGGACACACCATTTAGAGAGACAGCTGTTGAACTCCTATCCTCTTCTGCCTATCCGTGCTAGTTCTAGGGACTGGAAACACCTCTGAGAATGCCACTGAATGAAAGCACAGGTTGTTATAGAACCACAATAGGGCTTCAAGCGTCACTTGAACTTCCATTAGGCTGTGCCCAGCTAGGTCATTCATTCCCAAGTGAAACACCAGGTAGGTTCTCATATCCTAATGCTTCCCCCATGATGGGATTTAGTGAATGACCCCCACAGCTGTCATTCCTGGCTAGCAACTGACCCACACTTTGCTACTGCTACCACCCTTTCCCTTTGGCTGATGACCCTAACCATGGAGTCACCTAGAATCATGACCTTATCCTTAACCTTGCTTAGCCCAGAACTACTTCCTGCCTGTACCCCTGCTTCCCCAACAATCTTGACCTTATCCTCAACCTTGCCTACATTGGCACCATTCCTTCCTTGTCTTCGCATCCTCTCCTTCCTGTGACACGCTTTCTCGCTCACCAGAACCTTCTTTGTAACTGCTGGCCCACTCCAATTTGTTTCCTCAGTAGTACCACCCTGGTGCCAGCCACCCAGACCCTAAGCATTAGACCCATTGGCCCCAGTACACCTCTTGTCCTCTAGCTCCCTGTGCCCCTTGTCAGCACTGAGCACCATCTCCTGGGCCTGCATGGACACTATCTGTACTTTGTCCATTGCCAAGTCCAATCCCCATTGTGGGGTTATACCGGTGCCCCCTGAGGGTGGCTTCCACTTTGCACCCTCCAACCCCTTGCACTCCCTGACCCACTGCATCCCCCTCAGGTCGGGTCCAATCTGAGGTGTTCCCCGCTCTCCACTCCTCAGCCCTCTGAACCATCTTAGCTGACTCCCCTACTCCCCCCATTCATGGAAGATGTCCTGCTGCCCCATCACGCTTACCATCTGTGCTAAACTGGCAATCCCCCATTACCAGCCCATGCATCTCCACCTTTTCCTTCTCCAACCCAGCTACTTCCTCCTCCTTATCCTTCCCTAGAAGTAGTGGTGAGAATTTGTTTTTAAGCTCTATGCCTAATTTCTTACTATCCCCTGAAGGTACACCCCCTGCTAGCTCCTGACCCCACCCCCAGTGCCTTTGCCCCAACCATCTGCCAGCAGCTATTTCTCTTCATGCATTTTACACCACCCCATACCAGGGCCCTACATCACTCCACCCCTAACAGGGCCTCCATCACTCCACCCCTACCAGGGCCCTCCTTCACTCCTTTCATTCCATCCCCCTGCCCTCGATGCTGCATGAGACTCTGAACCTGGGGTGGCACTGGCTCAGATGGCTTGCTGGCCCCATCCCCATCTCCCTGCCTTGATGGCCCTAGTGTCCCCTTCCCCCTTCTTGTTCAGGAACCTGGCTGCAACTGCAGGACCCAAAGGACCAGCCCCTCCACTGCCCCCTGCCCCTGTCTCCTACCCCCTCCAGGACTGTCTGTGTCATCTCTTCCCACCTAAGTGCCACCTTAGCCATGATAACTCCCTCCAAAGTTTAGCAAACTGGCAGCAGACTGTACACCCCCATTCTCCAAGCCCAGGCCAGTATCATGGTGGACCCACACCCTGTACACCCCACCACCCTACCAAAAATGCCATCCCAAGTGGCTTGCAGCCCTGCCTCACCCTTGCCCCCATCCTGTAAAGGCCCCACAGCAGCTTTAGATTCTGGTGTAGCACTCTCCCACCCACCCAAACTCTCAAACCCCTGCTCGAGTCATAGTCCATACTCAGCAAAGCATACATTTTGCATGCACTTAACAGACATGCTTGAAGCATAAACTTAGCACACAACTTAAAATATAGCAAATCTACCACTTGGTAGCTTTAAGCACATCCAACCAAATTGGTAGTACAGTAAGACACCTCCACAGAGTCCCTCACCATTGGCAGTTCAATATCCACTCATCTTGAAAACAGCACCAATGTCCCATCTCCTTTGCTAGTATCTTTGGCTTATAGTCCAGCAACCACTCCCTTAAGAATGCCGATCCATGGTAGCCCCACCCTTCGGCATCTCATCTAGCCTATTTAAAATGGAAGTGGTGGCTGGGTGGGTGGGTGAGAGAAAATATTGGCACAGCACCATAGCTCTCCCTAGACAACTGTATGTGGCTGGGCACCCTGCTTTAAGTCCAGCCATTGCAGTCCAAAATGTTGTGCCATTGGTGCCAATTGGCTCCACAGCTAGGAGCATCCTCCTTCCCTGCAGTTCTTTTCTGCCATTGATGCATCCAAATCCTTCTGCCTCCGGTATGGCCGCTGATATGGTCACATCATCCCATGCCTTGCTCCGCACAGCCACAGCAACACAGCCCTTCTTAGATGACAGAACGCAGCTGGCCCCTGTTTTTAAACTTAGCCACTGCAGTCCAAAGACTTGCAGCCTTGGTGCCAATTGACTCCTCAGCAAGGAGCCTCCTCCTTCCCTGCAGTCCTTCTCTGCCAGCAACATGGACAAAATCCCTTCTGCTTCCTGCTATGGCCACTGATATGGTCATATCCCCAATGCCTCACTCTGCACAGCCACAGAAACACAGCTGTCCTGTACACTACACATAACACATATCCCTGATATACACTTATACTGTAGTACAAACAAACACATAACTCAGATGTACACATACAGTAAACTTACAACAATCACAACTGGAACCTGGGATGTCCCTAGGCACATTACTCTTTCTCCAATGCAACAATGGCAACACAAATATTTACTTCCAACAATCACACCAGAGGGTGGTGCATATTTTATGGAACACGTAATGCCAAGTCCCAGCGGAGGCACTTATTCTTTCTCCCCCTTGTTTGTATATGAAGCAGAGAGCTTGCCACATTCTCCTGTCAGTATTCTGGATTTGCTACCCTTTGCACCGAGCAGAGGTCCTTAGACCACATTCCTGTGATCATGTCTCCACCACTCCCTGGGACCTCGGAGATGGAGCTTGCACCACATATTTGGCACATGCTGCAGTAAATCATGAAGAGTGTTGCAACTGTGCCTGGGAATGGATAATCAGGTGTAGTTGTGGCAGTGTGATTCGGTGCACGGGCAGAACCTAAGTCCCATGGCACAGTGCAGTACCCTAGCTCTGCACTACGTTTTGAAAATCCAGCCCATTGTTTATTCAGGAGGAAGCCTCTAAACAGTTTGAAGACCATAATCTTTTGGTATTCAGTGATTCTCTTTGAATCACAGATGATTTGCTGCTGCATTACTGAGATTCATGTTTGTGACAGAGGATGCCGCAGGTGTTGGATAATTTCCTTATTCAATTACCAGAAATAACCAGCATGGTCCTGCAGTGCCCCAGAAACAATAACTCATTGTCTCTGACAGATTTGGTGGGAGATGGAATGTACTGCACTACTTTGATATTTAGTTACTGAGAATCACTAACATTGCCCTGCAACATTCCTAAGTCTGAACTTGTTTTTCTGGCAGATGCATTGAGACTTGAGAACTTCCAACTTATTTAGGCACTGTACTGCAATATTCATCCACAGACTTGTGATCCACACTGAGAATTATTTATTTACTTATTTATTTAGCTTTTGTTGATCAGGTAGGTGGCGTTATGCAAAAACCCTGCCTATTTTCAAGCACGACCTGAATAATGTCTTCATTAATGTTTTGAAGTGCTGCTCTCTCTTTCTTCATACATCTATATATGTAATAAAACAAAAGGGTTAGATAATGTAAAATCACTCAGAATTAATGTTTCAACCATTGGACTTTAGAAATATCTATAAAGGAAAAATAATAAAAATTAGTAAAGAGTCTAGAAGAAAGCACAGGTTTATGCAGAGAATAAAAAAAGGTGGCTGGATCTGGAGAAAAGGTGGTAGTAGGCAAGTTAAGTATAGAAGTTAGGAAACAGAGATGTGGAATAAGGTGAGGAAGACGTATTAGAAAAAGTTAGGAGTGAACAAGTAGATGAATAATAAAGAAGGAACTGGTAAGCGAGGTAAGAAGAGTCAGAAAAGTGACAAGTGTGGGGAGATGAGGGATTGAGGAAAAGTCAAGATAAGGGAAATGAGAATATAGACACCCATGAAACATGTAAAGTGACTATGTAACCACTCATACTACAAGTCAACATGTGCAAGTAAATTCAGATATACACATATACTGTACAGTACATATAACCACATAATCCAGATATACACATATACTGTCTAGTACATGTAACCACATAACCCAGATATATACATATAGGGCCGGATATTCAAAAGGGTTGCGCCATGCACAATAGGGTTGCGCATGCGCAAGTCCAAAAGTGTGCCATTCTGCGATATTCAGCAGGAGGCAGTTGCGCCACTGAAAACAAGCTGAGCAACAGTGCAATGCAAATGAAGGCATGCGCAACGGAAGCGGGTGGATCCATGCATAAAGAGCGCAATGCGATATTCAAAGACTTGCGCAATGCGCAACAGTGGAACAGCCGGAAGTTGCGCCCCAGCGGAAATGAGCCAAAATAAAAAGGCTCAAGGAAGAGGCGCAAGAACGCTACAGGGATGCCAAGTGGGGACGAGAGAGAGAGAAAGACAGACAGTGACAGGCCAGGGCAGGCAAGGGAAGCAGTGTGGGCCATAGGCTGCAGAGGCCAGCGGGGGGTGCCCGGTGCAGTGGAAGTAGTGGTCAGGACAGTGGGGTAACAGAGCAACATCAGCCAGGGGGGCTCACAAGCAAGGGAGATGGACAGTGGCAGCTTCCACATGGAAGCTGTAATGAGGGGGGTGAGAATGCAAGGTGCAGGGGGATGTGGCCATGGATGGGCCCGTCGGTGGTATGGCCCCAACAGGCAGTACCGTGCCCGCATCAGCTTTGAACTGTACACAGATGTAGAGATCGTGGGCCGGTACCGCCTGAACAGTGCAATACTGAGGCAGCTCTGTGAGCTGTGCAGTGATGTGATGCAGGCACCCTCACGCCGGAGTCACGCTCTGTCAGTGGAGACCAAGGTGACAGCCTGCATGTGCCTGCTTGCCACGGGCACCTTCCAGAGGCCAACAGGGGACACCACAAGCATCACACAGTCGGCCACGTCATGCATTCTCACCCAATTCCTCAGTGCACTGCTGCCACATGCTGTGGAGCACATCCATTTCCCCAGCACCACGGCAGAGCGGACAGCAAACATGCAGGAGTTACACAGGGTAGCACGTATGCCTGGTGTGCTAGGAGCCATAGATTGCACCTATGTGGCCATTCACACGCCACCTGACCCTGATGGGGCCGCATATAGGAACAGAAAGGGCTTCTCCAGTGTCAACTGCCAGGTGGTGTGTGATGCCACTAGGAGTATAATCAATGTCTGTGCCACACACCCTGGCAGAGCACATGATGCCTTCATATGGCATCAGTCCACACTGTGCCATCAATTTGAGAGTGGGGACATCCCCACAGGCCATCTAGTGGGTGAGTACGTATGTAGGAAATGCAAACACGGCGCAAGGGTGGGAACGCCACAGGTGCCATGGTAGTGGCACACAGGGATAGGGCAATATGGACCTGAACATGATACTAATCTCCACTATCTCCACACAGGTGACAGTGGATACCCACTCCATCCCTGGCTGCTCACACCGTACCGGCGCCCCATGACCCCATCGCAGCAACACTATAATGAGGCACATGCCGCCACATGCAACAGCATTGAGCGGGTGTTTGGGATGCTCAAGGCACGCTTCCGATGCCTAGACACCTCCGGCGGTGCCCTACAGTACAGCCCCTCAAAGGCCTGTGAGATATTCCTGGCCTGTTGTATCCTGCACAACATGGCCAATGACTGTGGGATAGCCCTACAGGTTGAAGAGGGGGACAGCGATGGGGACGCCAGTGGCGCCGGTGTTGATGGTGATGAGCAGCCCCCTCTTGGACGGTCGGGACCCCGACTGATCCGGCAGGCCCAGCTGCACCGGGACACCATCATGGAGGAGCATTATGCAGACACAGGTAAGTCAAGGGGCCATGTGCAACCAACACTGTCCTGGCACAACCACAGGCACACAGGTAACACACCAGGGGTGCATGATGGCAAGGGAGTGGAAGGACCAGGCACACAAACACACCATCAGGAGGGCGAACAGTCATATGGACACACACACACACACACACAGGCACAAAGCGTACATGGACAGGTGCACAGCAGAGCAGGAACAGACATAGCAAACAACAGATCCACAGACCACACCCACCACCTGTACTGTCCAAGTACGTGTGTCAGATGCTGGGCACCTTGCACCTTGGTGTGCAGTACAATGCAGGCATCATCATGCGCACACTGTGGACAGCAGTCGGGATGGTGTGCAGGTGGTCCAGAAATGTCCGTGATGTGCAGGGCACCCACCAGTGCACTGCCCACCATGATGCACAGTGCACACAGCGCAGCACCAGACAGGGCCCGCACTGGGAGACAGGTCAGTCATGTTGCACCGTTCCATGGCCACCGCGGATGCATGGGTGGCCCCGCCGTGACCCAACAGCACTGGCAGGCTGAGCAGGGGCCACATGGGGTGGCACCGATGGACCACCAGGGGTCCCACTGCGCGATCGCGACCTTGTCCGCAGTGGGGTCTGTAGTATGCCAAACATACCTGCACCAGGGGTGCTTGGGATGCCCACAGCAGAACCCGGCATTGACAGGCTTGGTGTCGCATGACACTGGGAATGGGGAGTGGAGAGCGTACTGTGTGGGGTGCGCAGTACAGGAGCACCTGCTTGTGTGCCCAATGCAGCCACGACAGCGACCAATGCCTGGGACTGCCTGTCAATGGTGGCGGTCACATCCATCCACATATGGACAATCTCTGCATGGTCCAGAGCACAGTCCCTGCTGTGCTGCTCCACAGCCACACACAGTGCCTCCACGGATGTTGCAACCCGCCTTGCTGCTGTACTGATTCCTGCAGCAGGTGGGTGTGCTCTTCAAATGGGTACTCTGCCTCAACGGCATCCTGTCCCCTAGGGTATGGAAGGTCCTGATGCTCAACACCCCTTGAGGGTGGGCGCTGTTCACCAGGACCACGAATGGGCATATCAAAGGGTGGTGGGCATGTGCCACCCGCTGGACACTCTACCCCCAGACCTGGTGGGTGACTGCTGATGCTGCCCCTCCAACCACTGTGCCCCAGGGACCACTCGTTCCACTGCTGTGGCCGCAACAGTGCCAGACACCTGCACAGCCACCGGTGCTGCCCCACCGGTGCTGACAGGCACAGCCTGGGACTGTGCCAACATGCTGGCACACACGTTGGAACCAGCTAGGCCCAGGGCACGTGTGTGCCTGCTGTGTGTCCATCATGGGACACACACATGTCACTGCCATTGCAGTCCTTGCATCATCAATGGTGCAGAGTGCGTGCTACAGCCACAGTCTACAGCGTGCTGGCATGCTTGCATGCCAGACTGCTGAGCATCAGGCTGTGCACCCCCACCCGACTCACCGACACCAGAGTTGGCAGCCCAGCGTGTATGCTGGTGCAGTGCATGCTGGCTGGTGACAGAGGTGGATGGACCCCCCTCCATGTCCAGCAGGTCTTCCTCACTGCCTGGACCCACCACCACCATCCCCTGAAGACGAACAGGATCTGTAACAGAAAGAGAGGACATGTGAGTGCATGTGAACAACCTCCCCCCCCAACACCACCACCATGTCATACCATGCAGTGATGGGCTTCCACCTGTCTGGAATCCACCTCCTGGTACGCCCTCAATAGCACTCCACTGCATTGATGCAGCCAGTCGGTCCTCAGCCGGGGTCAGCTCCACCACCGCTGGCTGGCCCCTGCCAGTGCCAGCACGTGCCACCCTGAGGGCTGCCACCTTCTCCTTCACCCTCCTGCGCTCTGTCCCCATCTTCTTTTTAAATTCCTGCATGGAGCGCTGGTGGCTTCTGTGCAGGTTCACTGCCCGAGCTACCCCCTCCCATGCAGTTGCACAGGCCTGAGGGGTGCCCTGCCTTCCACTCAGTACTGACTCCTCCTCCTCCAGGTAGGCCTGGAAGAGGGCCTCTGTCTCCGCCGTGGTGAAGTTGGGCCTCCTCCTCCGCCCACCATCCTCATCCTCACCTTGGCTCTGCTCGGTCATGGCGATCTGTATGGGTGGAAGTGGACATCTGTCACTGTGCAGTCTACAGCGTTATCCCATGACCATTGTCCAGAACATCACACAGCATGCAACCCACCTCTCACCTGCAGTAGCTGAATCTTGCCAACGCAGCCCAATGTCGACATTTATAGTGCAATGCATGCAAATTAGAGGTGGAGCAACTGTAATGAGATGCAAATCATGCCACTGCACCTTTGAATGGCTGATCAGATGATTTGCATGTGTCTGCTGAATACTCGCGCCGTTACGATTTCCAATCTGGTTGAGCAGGCTGAGCCAATGGTGCAGATCTCTGACTGTTGGTACACTGCATTGCGCATGCCCAGATAACTTACGCAGGCGTCTGCCGCGCTGATGACGTGCTGTGCGCGATTGGCAATTCAGGCCATGGCCACCATTGTGCCAGTGGTGCTGCAGCACTGGGCACCATATGGCGCTGTGGCACTACTGCGCAATAGTCCACTGTGGCACTGGCATGCAGGTGATTGGTCACGCAGGATACGTAGATGTCAGATGGTGCTGTGCGTGGCCTTGTGTCATAGACCCCTGACCTGGTGTCTGACCTTTGCCCCCTGGCACTGTTTGGCTGCCACGTGTACAGCTCTATTGCGCTGTTTGGTGACAGCGCTATGTGAACCGACAGTGCCATACGAACAGCGCGATTGGAACCTATGGTGGTCTATTGCGCAACATTTCCAAGTGGGGTTGCCGCCCTGCGGGGTGCCATATTGCCTGCTGTACGACCCCAAATATGGCACGCAGGAGAGCTCCCCAATGGAGCCAGGTGGAGTTGGCCAACCTGGTGGCCCTGGTTGAGGCCCACTTTGAGGCACTGTGCGGGATGAGCCTCACCATGGCCCACCCAGGTGTGTGGCTGCAGGTGGCCACTGACCTGGTGAGGTCACAGGGTGGTGCTGGTCTGTGGAGCAGTGTAGGCTGGGTTTAGTGACCTCCACAGGAGGGAGCTGGGCGTGCTGCGACACCTCAGGTCACGTGCCAGGAGGGCGTTGTGCCTAGGCCAGGTGGGTGACCCATCTATGCACCTGTATTCTCCGTGAGGGGTGTGACTGTGTTTTGGTGGTGGTGCATGGGGATGGCTCTGCCATGGTTGGCTGTGTCAGTGTGTGCAGGTGTGAGATGCATGGGTCTGGCTGTGTGGGCAGGCACACTCACTGGGGCAGGGGCAGTCTGCTTTGGGGTCACACTGATGTTTTCTCAACATTTGTCACCCACAGGCCTGGCGGAGAGGATGCAGGCACAGGCTGAGGAGGGCCGTGGCAGGGCCCAGGTGGCAGACGGAGGAGATGTGAGGGGTGGGCCACAGCGGCAGCAGCAGCAGCAGCCTCAGCTGCTTGATGAGTGTGAGTATCATTACATTATGGATGCTATTGCATGGTGGAGGGGTGGGCATGACCACCAGCCATGGACAACACAACCATGCATGACACAGGTGACAGTCATCACTGTCCAGTGTCACTGCACATCTGTGTGTGCGTCACTGGTGGTCCCATGCATGCAATGGGCACATGGCTGTGGAACTGGCATCCACCACATTGCCATGTCCTTGCAGCCTTGTTTGTGCTGTGATGGACATGGGCAGTGTGTGTGTGCAGTGGTGCACATAGCTGGTGCTGCCTGGTTGGGTGTGTCATGTGCATGGTCACTGTGGTTGGGTGCATACCATCACAGGTGCGGGGCACTGGGCTATATGCCTTGCAGGATGGGTGGTGTTCAGGGTTGTGGACAGTCACAGCCATTGGCTGTGTTCCCTTTTCCTAGGCCTCAGCATCCTACGCAGGATGGACTGTGCCCTCCAGCGACTGACCAGGGTATCCATCGCGACGCATGACATCCTCCGGGACATTCAGCGCCATGGGGTCAGGTGACAGCGGAGGTGACAGGAACAGCACCAGGCAGCAGCAGACCAGCCTGCAAGGTGCTAAATGTCTTCCTCTCCCACTTCACCCATCCCTCCCACCCTGCCTTCACTCTCCCAGTTGTTCACCCTACCCTTGCCCACCCCTACCCCTACCCCCGTCTTGTACATATCTGTATATAGTGTTGTTCTTGATCTTGGTGTTGTAATTTCTGTTTTCCAATATATAGATATATTTTGTTATGAATACTGTGGTGGTTTCTGATTTGCAGCTGGCTATGGTTGCTCAGTTGCAGTGGTGTGCATGCCATCTGGGGTGGTATGGTCCTGGGTGTGTGTGTGTGTGTGTGTGTGTGTGTGTGTGTGTGTGTGTGCATGGGGAGGTGTCTCTGGTGTGGCAGTGACTTTCAGTCGGTCTTTCCATCTGCTGCCTCCCACTGCTGATTGCCCAGGGTGGGTCTGGCTTGTATGGTTCTATGCTACGAGGTTGGCGTGTGCAGGGGATGCATGGTGTTTACTGCAGTGACAGTCACTGCACATGGGTGGTGTCTTGGGGTCACGGTGCAGGGTGTGCTGTGCAGGCGGGGCTGCTGTGCACTGTGGTTGTCAACCCCTGTGTGTGGCAGTCTCAGCCTGACAGTGGTTGTGCTGGGGCATCATGGCCTGCTGTGCTTTGTTGGCTTGTCCCCATGGGCCAGTGGATCATCCATCCCTCCCCCAGTGATGCTGTGCTTGGGGTGTGCGGGTGTCTTGTTGGTTCTGCAGTGTGTTCCTGTACCCATGTGTGGCATGGCTGGTGGTGGGCCCCAGCCTGCCTCCCTGGTTGTGCAGTTCCATTGCTCTGCTGGGGGTGGGAGAGCTCTGCTTGCGCTATGGCACCTCTGGACTGCTCAGCTGGGCTAGCCTTGTTGCGCTATGGTGCAACCTTTCTGCTCAGCTTCCCCTTCCTGGTTGCGCTATGGCACAGTTTGTGCGATATTCAGACGTTGGCTGCTTGCGCAATTTGTTTTGCCCCATGTTTGAATATCACGTCTGTTGCACCTATGCGCAATTGACTTGTGCTTGCTCCTGCTGTTGCACACACTTTTGTGTGCAGTTTGAATATCCGCCCATAATGTATAGTACATGTAAACACATAACTAGATAGAGAGTACTATAACCCTATCCTCCTCTGCACATATAGAGAGTACTTTAACTGTGATTACACCTTTGCATATAGAGAGTACTACTAACCCCATCCCACCTCTGCATATAGAGAGTACTGCTAACCACATCCCACCTCTGCACATATAGAGAGTACTGCTATCCCCATTCCACCTATGCATATAGAGAGTACTACTAACCCCATCCCACCTCTGCATATAGAGAGTACTACTAACCCCATTCCACCTTTGCATATAGAGAGTACTACTAACCCCATCCCACCTCTGCATATAGAGAGTACTACTAACCCCATCCCTCCTCTACATATATAAAGAGATCTACTAACCCCATCCCACCTCTGCACATATGGAGAGTACTACTAACCCCATCCCACCTCTGCATATATTGAGAATACTACAAACCCCATCCCACCTCTGCATATTTATAGAGTATAACTAACCCCATCCCACTTCTGCATATATAGAGAGTATTACTAACCCCATCCCACTTCTGCATATAGAGAGTACTACTAACCCCATCCACCTCTGCTTATAGAGAGTACTACTAACCCCATTCCACCTCTGCATATGGAGTATTACAAACCCCATCCTACATCTGCATAAATGTAGAGTAATACTAACCAGATCCCACCTCTGCATATGGAGTATTACTATCCCCATCCCACCTCTGCATATATATAGAGTACTACTAACCCCATCCCACCTCTGCATATAGAGTATTACTTAACCCATTCCACCTTTGCATATAGAGAGTACTACTAACCCTATCCCACCTCTGTATATATATTGAGTACTACTACACCATCCCACCTCCATGATATATATAGAGTACTACTAACTCATCCCACCTCTGCATATAGAGAGTACAACATACCCCATCCTACCCTCTGCATATATAGAGAGTTCTACTAACCCCATCCCACTCTGCATATAGAGAGTACTACTAACCCCATCCCACTCTTCTGCATATATAGAGATTACTGCTAACTCATTCCACCTTGTTACAGAGAGTCTCACACTCCATTCCACCTTGCATACAGAGGACTACTTAAGCCCATCCCACTCCATACGTAGAGAGTACTACTAACCCATTCACCCTTTGCATATAGAGAGTACTTAACCTAATCCCACCTCTACTATAGAGAGTACTACTAACCCTATCCCACCTCTGCATATAGAGTGTACTACTAACCCATCCCACCTCTCATATATAGCTAGTACTACTAACCCTATGCCACCTCTGCATATATAATACTATTAACCCCATCACACCTCTGTATATATAGAGTACTACTAACCTATCCCACCTCTGTATATATCAGAGAGTTCTATTAACCCATCCCACCCCTGCATATATAGAGAGTACTACTAACCCCATCCCACCTCTGTGCATATAGGAGAGTCCTACTAACCCCATGCTACCCTGCAAGTAGAGAGTACTACTAACCCCATCCCCACCTCTCGCATATAGAGAGTACTACTATCCCATCCCACCTCTAGATATAGAGAGAGTAGTACTAACCCCATCCCACCTATGCATAGAGAGTACTATTTAACCCCATTCCACCTTGTACATAGAGAGTACTACTAACCCTCATCCCACCCTGTATATAGACAGTACTTCTCTAATCCTATCCCACCTCTGCATATAAAGAGTAATTACCAATCCATCCCACCCTGCATATATAGAGAGTAGTCCTAACTCCTGTCCCACCCTGTACAGAGAGTACTACTAATCCTATTCACCCCTGCATATAGAGAGTACTACTAACCCCATCCCACTTCTTCATATAGAGAGTACTAATAACCCCATCCCACTCTGCGTATATATAGAGTACTACTAACTCCATCCCACCTCTGCATATAGAGAGTACTACTAACCCCATTCCACCTTTGCATATATAGAGTACTACTAACCCCATCCCACCTCTGCATATAGAGAGTACTACTAACCCCATTCCACCTTTGCATATATAGAGAGTGCTACTAACCCCATCCCACTCTGCATGTATAGAGAGTACTACCAACTTCATCCTGCCCTCTGCATGTATAGAGAGTACTACTAACCCATCCCACCTCTGGATATAGAGAGTACTACTAACCCCATTCCACCTTTGCATATATGGAGTACTACTCACCCCATCCCACCTCTGCATATAGAGAGTACTACTAACCCCATCACACCTCTGCATATATAGAGAGTACAACTAACCCCATCCCACCTCTGCATATAGAGAGAGTACTACTAACCCCATCCCACCTCTGTATATATAGAGAGTACTACTAACCCCATCCCACCTCTGCATATATAGAGAGTACTACTAACCGCATCCCACCTCTGGATATACAGAGTACTACTAACCCCATACCACCTCCTGCATATATAGAGAGCAATAACCCATCCCACCCTGGCAGATATAGTGCACAATCCTATCTCCACCTTGCATGTAGAGAGTGCTACTAACCCCATCCCACCTTCTGCATATAGAGAGTACTACTAACCCCATCCCACCTCTGCATGTATAGAGTCCATAACCCTATCCCACCTCTGATATAGAGAGTACTACTAACCCCATTCCACCTTTGCATATATAGAGTACTACTCACCCCATCCCACCTCTGCATATAGAGAGTACTACTAACTCCATCACACCTCTGCATATATAGAGAGTACAACTAACCCCATCCCACCTCTGTGTATATAGAGAGAGTACTAATCCCATTCCTGCCCTGTATATATAGAGAGTACTACTTAACTCCTATCCCACCTCTGTATATATAGAGAGTACTACTAATCTTGATCCCACCCTGGACATACAGAGTAATGACTAACCCTATACCACCTCTGCTATATAGAGAGTACTACTAACCCCATCCCACCTCTTGCACATATAGAGAGTACTGCTAACCCCATTCCACCTTGCATGTAGAGTGTACTACTAACCCCATCCCACCTCTGCACATAGAGAGTTCTACTAACCCTCTCACCTTGTATTTAGAGAGTACTACTAACTCCATCCCACCTCTGCATATAGAGAGTACTTACTAACCTGTCCCTCCTCTGCACATATATAGAGAGTACTTCAAACTCCCATTCCACCTTTGCATATAGAGAGAACTACTAACCCCATCCCACCTCTGCATATAGAGAGTATTACTAACCTCTATTCACCTTTTCATATAGAGAGTATTATTTAACCCTATCCCACCTCTGCATATAGAGAGTACTACTAACCCCATTCCACCTTTGCATATAGAGAGTACTACTAACCCATCCCACCCCTGCATATATAGAGAGTACTACTAACCCCGTCCCACCTCTGCATACAGAGAGTACTACTAATCCTATCTCACCTCTGCATATACAGAGAGTACTACTAACCCCATCCCACCTCTGCATATAGAGAGTTCTACTAACCCCATCCCACCTCTGCATATATATAGAGTACTACTAACCCCATCCCACCTCTGGAAGTACAGAGTACTACTAATCCCTTAGCTACCACCTGTATAGATAGAGAGTACTACTACCCCTATCCCCACTTCTGCACATATAGAGAGTACTCAACCTCTATTACACCTTTGCATAGATAGTACTTACTAACCCCATCCCATTTCCGTGTACATAGAGAGTACTACTAACCCCATTCCACCTTTGCATATAGAGAGTACTACTAACCCCATCCCACCTCTGCATATAGAGAGTACTACTAACCCCATCCCACCTCTGCACATATAGAGAGTACTGCTATCCCCATTCCACCTTTGCATATAGAGAGTACTACTACCCATCCCACCTCTGCATATAGAGAGTACTACTAACCCCATTCCAACTTTGCATATAGAGAGTCCTACTAACCCCATGCCACCTCTGCATATTGAGAGTACTTCTAACCCCATCCCACCTCTGCATATATAGAGAGTACTACTAAACCCATCCCACCTCTGCATATATAGAGAGTACTACTAACCCCATCCCACCTCTGGATATACAGAGTACTACTAACCCCATACCACCTCTGCATATAGAGAGTACTACTAACCCCATCCCACCTCTGCACATATAGAGAGTACTGCTATCCCCATTCCACCTTTGCATATAGAGAGTACTACTAACCCAATCCCACCTCTGCATATAGAGAGTACTACTAACCTCATTCCACCTTTGCATATAGAGAGTCCTACTAACCCATGCCACCTCCGTATATATGTAGTACTACTAACCCATCCCACCTCTGCGTATATAGAGAGTACTACTAACCCCATCCCACTCTCTGTATATAGGACAGTACTACTTTTATCCTATCTCACCTCTCTATATGAGATTACTACTAACCCCATCCAACCTCTGTATATATATAGAGTACTATTAACCCTATCCCACTCTGGATATACAGAGTACTACTAACTCCTATCCCACCTCCGCATATAGAGAGTACTACTAACCCTATCCCACCCTCTGCATTTAGAGAGTACTACTAACCCCATCCCACCCTCTGTATTTAGAGAGTACTACTAACCCTATCTCACCTTTGCATATAGAGAGTACTATCAACCCCTAATCCCACCTCTGCATAGAGAGTACTACTAACCCCATCCCACTCTTCATATATAGTGAGTACTACTAACCCCATCCCACCTCCTCTATATATAGAGTGAGTACTACTAACCTCATCCCACCTCTGTGTATATAGAGAGTACTACTAACCCATCCCACCTCTGTATATAGAGAGTACTACTAACCCATCTCACCCCTCTGATATACTTATACTACTAACCCTATACCATCTCTGCATATGAGAGTACTTACTAACCCATCCCACCTCTGTACATAGAGAGTACTGTAACCCATTCCACCTTTGCATATAGAGAGTACTACTAACCCCATCCCACCTCTGCATATAGAGAGTACTACTAACCCCATTCCACCTTTGCATATAGAGAGTACTACTAACCCCATCCCACCTCTGCATATAGAGAGTACTACTAACCCCATCCCTCCTCTGCACATATAGAGAGTACTTCTAACCCCATTCCACCTTTGGATATAGAGAGTACTACTAACCCCATCCCACCTCTGCATATAGAGAGTACTACTAACCCCATTCCACCTTTGCTTATAGAGAGTACTACTAACCCCATCCCACCTCTGCATATAGAGAGTACTACTAATCCCATCCCACCTCTGCATGTAGAGAGTACTACTAACCCATCCCACCCCTGCATATATAGAGAGTACTACTCACCCCATCCCACCTCTGCATTCAGACAGTACTTCTAATCCCATCTCACCTCTGCATATACAGAGAGTACTACTAGCCCCATCCCACCTCTGCATATAGAGAGTACTACTAACCCCATCCCACCTCTACATATATATAGAGTACTACTAACCCCATCCCACCTCTGGAAATACAGAGTACTACTAACCCCATCCCACCCCTGCATATATAGAGAGTACTACTAACCCCGTCCCTACCTCTGCATACAGAGAGTACTACTAATCCCATCTCACCTCTGCATATACAGAGAGTACTACTAACCCCATTCCACCTCTGCATATAGAGAGTACTACTAACCCCATCCCACCTCTGCATATATATAGAGTACTACTAACCCCATCCCACCTCTGGAAGTACAGAGTACTACTAACCCCATACCACCTCTGCATAGATAGAGAGTACTACTAATCCCATCCCACCTCTGCACATATAGAGAGTACTGCTAACCCCATTACACCTTTGCATATAGAGAGTACTACTAACCCCATCCCACCTCTGCATATAGAGAGTACTACTAACCCCATTCCACCTTTGCATATAGAGAGTACTACTAACCCCATCCCACCTCTGCATATAGAGAGTACTACTAACACCATCCCACCTCTGCACATATAGAGAGTACTGCTATCCCCATTCCAGCATTGCATATAGAGAGTACTACTCACCCCATCCCACCTCTGCATATAGAGAGTACTACTAACCCCATTCCAACTTTGCATATAGAGAGTCCTACTAACCCCATGCCACCTCTGCATATTGAGAGTACTTCTAACCCCATCCCACCTCTGCATATATAGAGAGTACTACTAACCCCATCCCACCTCTGCATATAGAGAGAGTACTACTAACCCCATCCCACCTCTGCATATATAGAGTACTACTAACCCCATCCCACCTCTGCATATAGAGAGTACTACTAACCCCATCCCACCTCTGATATACAGAGTACTACTAACCCCATACCACCTCTGCATATATAGAGAGTACTACTAACCCCATCCCACCTCTGCACATATAGAGAGTACTGCTATCCCCATTCCACCTTTGCATATAGAGAGTACTACTAACCCAATCCCACCTCTGCATATAGAGAGTACTACTAACCCCATCCCACCTTTGCATATAGAGAGTCCTACTAACCCCATGCCACCTCTGCATATAGCGAGTACTACTAACCCCATCCCACCTCTGCATATATAGAGAGTACTACTAACCCCATCCCACCTCTGCATATAGAGAGAGTACTACTAACCCCATCTCACCTCTTCTTATAGAGAGTACTACTAACCCCATCCAACCTCTGCATATATAGAGAGTACTACTAACCCCATCCCACCTCTGGATATACAGAGTACTACTAACCTCATCCCACCTCCGCATATAGAGAGTACTACTAACCCCATCCCACCTCTGCATATAGAGAGTACTACTAACCCCATCCCACCTCTGCATTTAGAGAGTACTACTAACCCCATTCCACCTTTGCATATAGAGAGTACTACTAACCCCATCCCACCTCTGCATATAGAGAGTACTACTAACCCCATCCCACCTCTGCATATATAGTGAGTACTACTAACCCCATCCCACCTCTGCATATAGAGAGAGTACTACTAACCCCATCCCACCTCTGTATATATAGAGAGTACTACTAACCCCATCCCACCTCTGTGCATATATAGAGAGTAATTACTAATCGCAGATCCCAATTCTCCGGATATACAGAGTACTACTAACCCTATACCACCTCTGCAGCTATATAGAGAGTACTACTAACCCCATCCCACCTCTGCACATATAGAGAGTACTGCTAACCCCATTCCACCTTTGCATATAGAGAGTACTACTAACCCATCCCACCTCTGCATATATAGAGAGTATTACTAACCCCATTCCACCTTGCTTGTATAGAGAGTACTACTAACCCCATCCCACCTCTGCATATAGAGAGTACTACTAACCCCATCCCTCCTCTGTACATAGAGAGTACTTCTAACCCCATTCCACCTTTGCATATAGAGAGTACTACTAACCCCATCCCACCTCTGCATATAGAGAGTACTACTAACCCCATTCCACCTTGTATAGAGAGTACTACTAACCCCATCCCACCTCTGCATATAGAGAGTACTACTAATCCCATCCCACCTCTGCATGTAGAGAGTACTACTAACCCATCCCACCCCTGCATATATAGAGAGTACTACTAACCCCGTCCCACCTCTGCATTCATACAGTACTTCTAATCCAATCTCACCTCTGCATATACAGAGAGTACTACTAACCCCATCCCACCTCTGCATATAGAGAGTACTACTAACCCCATCCCACCTCTGCACATATATAGAGTACTACTAACCCCATCCCACCTCTGGAAATACAGAGTACTACTAACCCCATACCACCTCTGCATAGATAGAGAGTACTACTAACCCCATCCCACCTCTGCACATATAGAGAGTACTGCTAACCCCATCAACCTTTGCATATAGAGAGTACTACTAACCCCATCCCACCTCTGCATATAGAGAGTACTACTAACCCCATTCCACCTTTGCATATAGAGAGTACTACTAACCCCATCCCACCTCTGCATATAAGAGAGTACTACTAACCCCATCCCACCTCTGCACATATAGAGAGTACTGCTATCCCCATTCCAGCATTGCATATAGAGAGTACTACTCACCCCATCCCACCTCTGCATATAGAGAGTACTACTAACCCCATTCCAACTTTGCTTATAGAGAGTCCTACTAACCCCATGCCACCTCTGCATATAGAGAGTACTACTAACCCCATCCCACCTCTGCATATATAGAGAGTACTACTAACCCCATCCCACCTCTGCATATAGAGAGAGTGCTACTAACCCCATTCCACCTCAGCATATATAGAGAGTACTACTAACCCCATCCCACCTCTGCATGTATAGAGAGTACTACTAACCCCATCCCACCTCTGATATACGGAGTACTACTAACCCCATCCCACCTCTGCATATATAGAGAGTACTACTAACCCATCCCACCTCTGCATATAGAGAGTACTACTAACCCCATCCCACCTCTGCATATATAGAGAGTACTACTAACCCCATCCCACCTCTGCACATAGAGAGAGTACTACTAACCCCATTCCACCTCTGCATGTATAGAGAGTACTACTAACCCCATCCCACCTCTGCATATATATAGAGTACTACTAACCGCATCCCACCTCTGCACATATAGAGAGTACTGCTAACCCCATTCCACCTTTGCATATAGAGAGTACTACTAACCCCATCCCACCTCTGCATATAGAGAGTTCTACTAACCCCATTCCACCTTTGCATATAGAGTACTACTCACCCCATCCCACCTCTGCATATAGAGAGTACTACTAACCCATCCCACCTCTGCATATATAGAGAGTACTACTAACCCCATCCCACCTCTGCATATATATAGAGTACTGCTAACCCCATTCCACCTTTGCATGTAGAGAGTACTACTAACCCCATCCCACCTCTGCATATATAGAGAGTTCTACTAACCCCATTCCACCTTTGCATATAGAGAGTACTACTAACCCATCCCACCTCTGCATATAGAGAGTACTACTAACCCCATCCCTCCTCTGCACATATAGAGAGTACTTCTAACCCCATTCCACCTTTGCATATAGAGAGTACTACTAACCCCATCCCACCTCTGTACATATAGAGAGTACTGCTAACCCCATTCCACCTTTGCATGTAGAGAGTACTACTAACCCCATCCCACCTCTGCATATAGAGAGTACTACTAACCCCATCCCACCTCTGCATATATAGAGAGTACTACTAACCCCATCCCACCTCTGCACATATAGAGAGTACTGCTAACCCCATTCCACCTTTGCATATAGAGAGTACTACTAACCCCATCCCACCTCTGCATATAGAGAGTTCTACTAACCCCATTCCACCTTTGCATATAGAGAGTACTACTAACCCCATCCCACCTCTGCATATAGAGAGTACTACTAACCCCATCCCTCCTCTGCACATATAGAGAGTACTTCTAACCCCATTCCACCTTTGCATATAGAGAGAACTACTAACCCCATCCCACCTCTGCACATATAGAGAGTACTGCTAACCCCATTCCACCTTTGCATATAGAGAGTACTACTAACCCCATCCCACCTCTGCATATAGAGAGTTCTACTAACCCCATTCCACCTTTGCATATAGAGAGTACTACTAACCCCATCCCACCTCTGCATATAGAGAGTACTACTAACCCCATCCCTCCTCTGCACATATAGAGAGTACTTCTAACCCCATTCCACCTTTGCATATAGAGAGTACTACTAACCCCATCCCACCTCTGCATATAGAGAGTACTACTAACCCCATTCCACCTTGCATATAGAGAGTACTACTAACCCCATCCCACCTCTGCATATAGAGAGTACTACTAATCCCATCCCACCTCTGCATATAGAGAGTACTACTAACCCATCCCACCCCTGCATATATAGAGAGTACTACTAACCCCGTCCCACCTCTGCATACAGAGAGTACTATTAATCCCATCTCACCTCTGCATATACAGAGAGTACTACTAACCCCATCCCACCTCTGCATATAGAGAGTACTACTAACCCCATCCCACCTCTGCATATATATAGAGTACTACTAACCCCATCCCACCTCTGGATATACAGAGTACTACTAACCCCATACCACCTCTGCATAGATAGAGAGTACTACTAACCCCATCCCACCTCTGCACATATAGAGAGTACTGCTAACCCCATTACACCTTTGCATATAGAGAGTACTACTAACCCCATCCCACCTCTGCATATAGAGAGTACTACTAACCCCATTCCACCTTTGCATATAGAGAGTACTACTAACCCCATCCCACCTCTGCATATAGAGAGTACTACTAACCCCATCCCACCTCTGCACATATAGAGAGTACTGCTATCCCCATTCCACCTTTGCATATAGAGAGTACTACTAACCCCATCCCACCTCTGCATATAGAGAGTACTACTAACCCCATTCCACCTTTGCATATAGAGAGTACTACTAACCCCATCCCACCTCTGCATATAGAGAGTACTACTAATCCCATCCCACCTCTGCATATAGAGAGTACTACTAACCCATCCCTCCCCTGCATATATAGAGAGTACTACTAACCCAGTCCCACCTCTGCATACAGAGAGTACTACTAACCCCATCCCACCTCTGCATATATAGAGAGTACTACTAACCCCATCCCACCTCTGCATATATGGAGAGTACTACTAACCCCATCCCACCTCTGCATATATAGAGAGTACTACTCACACCATCCCCCCTCTGCATACAGAGAGTACTACTAACCCCCTCCCACCTCTGCATATATAGAGAGTACTACTAACCCCATCCCACCTTTGCATGTATAGAGAGTACTATTAACCCATCCCACCTCTGCATATAGAGAGTACTACTACCCCATCCCACCTCTGCATATAGAGAGTACTACTAACCCATCCCACCCCTGCATATAGAGAGTACTACTAACCCCATCCCACCTCTGCATATATAGAGAGTACTACTAACCCCATCCCACCTCTGCATATATATAGAGTATTACTAACCCCATCCCACCTCTGCATATATAGAGAGTACTACTAACCCCATCCCACCTCTGCATATATATAGAGTATTACTAACCCCATCCCACCTCTGCATATATAGAGAGTATTACTAACCCCATCCCACCTCTGCATATATAGAGTATTACTAACCCCTTCCCACCACTGCAAATAGAGAGTACTACTAACCCCATGCCACCTCTGCATATAGAGAGTACTACTAACCCTATCCCACCTCTGCATATGGAGTTTTACTAACCCCATCCCACCTCTGCATGTATAGAGAGTACTATGATCCCCATCCCACCTCTTCATATATAGAGAGTACTACTAACCCCATCCCAGCTCTGCATATATAGAGTACTACTATCCCCATCCCTCCTCTGCACATATGGAGACTACTGCTAACCCCATTCCACCTTTGCATATAGAGAGTACTTCTAACCCAATCTCACCTCTGCATATAGAGAGAGTACTACTAACCCATCCCACCCCTGCATTTAGAGAGTACTACTAACCCCATCCCACCTCTGGCTATAGAGAGTACTACTAACCCCATCCCACCTCTGCATATATAGAGAGTGCTACTAACCCCATCCCTCCTCTGCATATAGAGAGTACTAGTAACCCCATCTCACCTCTGCATATATAGAGTACTTCTAACCCATCCCACCTCTGCATATATTGAGAGTACTACTAACCCCAGCCCACCTCTGCATATACAGAGAGTACTACTAACCCTATCCCACCTCTGCATATATAGAGAGTACTACTAACCCCATCCAACCTCTGCCTATATAGAGAGTACTACTAACCCCATCCCACCTCTTCATATACAGAGAGTACTGCTAACCCCATCCCACCCCTGCATATATAGAGAGTACTACTAACCCCATCCCACCTCTGCATATATAGAAAGTACTGCTAACCCCATCCCACCTCTGCATATATAGAGAGTACTACTAACCCCATCCCACATCTGCATATGGAGAGTACTACTAACCCTATCCCACCTCTGCATATACAGAGAGTACTACTAACCCCATCCGACCTCTGCATATTGAGAGTACTACTAACCCATCCCACCTCTGCATATATAGAGAGTTCTACTAACCCCATCCCACCTCTGCATGTATAGAGAGTACTATGAACCCCATCCCACCTCTGCATATAGAGAGTACTACTAACCCCATCCCACATCTGCATATATAGAGAGTACTACTAACCCTATCCCACCTCTGCATATATAGAGAGTACTACTAACCCCATCCCACCTCTACATATAGAGAGTACTACTAACCCATCCCACCCCTGCATATAGAGAGTACTACTAACCCCATCCCACCTCTGGCTATAGAGAGTACTACTAACCCCATCCCACCTCTGCATATATAGAGAGTACTACTAACCCCATCCCACCTCTGCATATAGAGTGTACTACTAACCCCATCCCACCTCTGCTTATATAGAGTACTGCTAACCCCATCCCACCTCTGCATATATAGAGAGTACTACTAACCCCATCCCACCTCTGCATATACAGAGTATTTCTAACCCCATCCCACCTCTGCATATATAGAGAGTACTACTAACCCCATCCAACTTCTGCATATATAGAGAGTTCTACTAACCCATCCCACCTCTGCATATAGAGAGTACTACTAACCCATCCCACCCCTGCATATATGAGAGTACTACTAACCCCATCCCACCTCTGCATATATAGAGAGTACTACTAACCCCATCCCACCTCTGCATATATAGAGAGTACTACTAGCCCCATCCCACCTCTGCATATAGAGAGTACTACTAACCCCATCCCACCTCTGCATATACAGAGAGTACTACTAACCCCATCCCACCTCTGCATATATAGAGATACTACTAACCCCATCCCACCTCTGCATATATAGAGAGTACTACTAACCCCATCCCACCTCTGCATATACAGAGAGTACTACTAACCCCATCCCACCTCTGCATATATAGAGAGTACTACTAACCCCATCCCACCTCTGCATATATAGAGAGTACTGCTAACCCCATCCCACTTCTGCATATATAGAGAGTACTACTAACCCCATCCCACCTCTGTATATAGAGAGTACTACTAACCCCATCCCACCTCTGCATATACGAGAGTACTACTAACCCCATCCCACCTCTGCATATATTGAGAGTACTACTAACCCCATCCCACCTCTGCATATATAGAGAGTACTACTAACCCCATCCCACCTCTGGATATACAGAGTACTACTAACCCCATACCACCTCCTCATATATAGAGAGTACTACTAACCCTATACCACCTCCTCATATATAGAGAGTACTACTAACCCCATCCCTCCTCTGCATATAAAGAGAGTCAAGTGGCTGTCTTTCCACACTTATTCCTACTCCACATGATATGCTCCAAGTTGGGCAGAACATTACTGGCATTGAGATGTAATGAATGGGTTGCCCTGGGAGATGGTGCCAATATCCCTCACCACCTCTATAAATGAGAGAAGTCCCCCGACAATCAATCTTTATTCTTTTCCCCAGGCCTGCACCATTTTAGTTGCCCTCCTCTGGACTGCCTCCATCCTGTCTATATCATTGCAGAGATGGGGTCTTCAGAACTGGACACAGTACTCCAGATGGGGTCTCACCAACTAACTGTACAGAGGGATAACAACTTCCTCTTTCTACTGGTGATGCCTCTCCCTATACACAGTGTCCCCCCCAACCCTCTCTACTACCTTCTCACATTGTTTGCTAACCTTAAGGTCATCTGATATGATTTCTCCCAGGTCCACTTCCATTTGTGTTGTTGTTACTACCCCCCATTGTGTAATCTTCCCTGGGTTTTTGTTTCCCAGGTGCATTATTTTGCACTTCTTTGCATTGAATCCTAGCTGCCATACTTCTGACCATTCCTCCAGCCTTGCCATGTCCCTTCTCATCCTTTTCACCCCTCATGTATCAACCTTGTTGCAGAGCTTTGTGTCATCTGCAAATGGGCATGCCTTTCCTTCCAGTCCCTCTGCAATGTTGCTTGATAATCCAGTTCCAGTCAAGGAGTATAAAAATTAATTAAAGCATTAGGCAGCATACCTCTCAACCTCTTGTCTCCTGAATCAGGGACAAGGCTTAAAAAATCAGGGACAAGGACCCAAAATCAGGGACAAACACCCAAAATCAGGGACAAGGACCCAAAATCAGGGACAAAGACCCAAGATCAGGGACAAGGACCCAAAATCAGGGACAAAGACCCAAAATCAGGGACAAAGACCCAAAATCAGGAACACATCTTAAGAATTCTAACAATTCACTCAGAATGCTGATAAAATAAGAGGATTTGTGTTAAGATGCATTTTCTGAAGAAGAACAAGTCTGAATCTTTAATGTTTGACATTATTTTGTTATTTTAATCCACACATACTGTCACAAAAACACAAATTTTATCAGGGAGAGAGGAAAATTTTGAGGCGAAATGAGGGACATCCCTGAAAATCAGGGACAGTTGAGAGGTATGTTAGGTAGTATTGTACAGCATAGTAGTTACAGCTTCAAGCAAAGAACCTGGAAAACATGTAGGCTCAGAACACTTGGATTTGTGAACCACAACCACTGTCTGCATAGTACATGATCCAGGGCCGTGGAATGTCGCAGAAGATCCATGTGCTAATGAGAGGCAGCTGGAGCTTGGAACAGGCTCTCCAATTAGCTGGCTTTACTGGCTGTCTGATCCTTCCAGTATGAATGATAGCCCCTCCCCCCAAATGCACAACAGATGAGATGGGTATTGGACAAACTACTGCAGGGGGCCCCACATTCAAGATTTATACCACAGTCATTCTCTTTCTGTCAGGAACACCAAATTGGGGGGGGCAGGGATCTGTCTAGCTACTTCTTCCCACTTGGAATATCAGGGGAGTGGGAGACACAGCAAAGGAAGATGTCCTATTTTCACCATAAAAATTCTGCCTGGCTGGAGCAGCATATAGCTATCATCTTTACTTTGCACCTACTCAGGGACGTGAGCTTCACAGTCAAGCAGAAAAGCAAAGGAATAGGGCCTGTTTACACTTTAAAGGTTAATCTGTTCCAGCCCCTGAAGTCATCAGCTGTACTTAACACCTAATCAGGGAGGTGAGAATTCCATCACAGTTCAGCTTCAGCCTTGTTCATCTTATTCAGCAGTCAAGTCCATTACAAAAAAATTCAGCACAAAGAAATGGGTATGCAGTAAATATAGTTGGGGGATTGTTGGGGGGCCTACTGGCAGATGGGGGACCAATGCTAGTGCCTATGTTGTCTTTGCCTTAATCTGGCCCTGACCCATATACACACATATACTGAATAGTGCATGTAAACACATAACCCAGATATACACATATACTGTATAATACATGTAAACACATAACCCCAATATACGCACATACTGTATAGTACACGTACACACATAACCCAGATATACACATATACTGTATAGTACATGTAACCACATAACCCTGATATTCACATGAATAGCTTGGCAGAAGACACCAGGAGAAAGGATTGCTGTGTGACTGAACTTCTCTGCTGGGACTAAAGTAGAAGAACTTTTGTACTTGGACCTTTAATTTAGGGTAAAAAAAACCTAACATACAAAAAAAGTGTGTGTTTGGGTTAACTGAACTGAATGGGTATCTGAAGAGTTATCTAGGTGTAAATCTCAGGTGACTGAAAGAACTTAACTGCTGTGAGGTTTAAATTACTTGTAGAAAGATCTGGAAGTAGGGAAGTGGCTTAGCTAGAAGGAAGCTACATTTAAAGACTGCCTTAGAAAGATTCTGCTAATAGCTTGGCAGAAGACACCAGGAGAAAGGACTGCTGTGTGACTGAACTTCTCTGCTGGGACTATATTGCCCTCCTTCCCTCCCCTCCACCCCCCAGCCAAAGCTAGTTCTATTTTTATAGGCACAGGATTTGACTGACAACAGGAACTTCCTGTTTGGGGGCAGGAAGTGAGTGATCACAGAACCACCAAGGACCGACCATCCTAGAAGGGCAAGAGTAGCTCTCTGGGCCCCTCTAGCTGCTGGAGGTCTGCCTCTGAGCAAGTAAGTGGTCTACTGAGAAATATAGGATATTCTTGTCTCAGAACAGGACAATCAGGAGCTTAAAGGACACACAGGCAGAAAGTAAGGAGAGAGAGAAAAAAACAGAGGAAAGAGTAAGGATTGCAAACAGTTAAGGGGCCAGAAATAAGACATAATTGGAGTGGTGCAGTGCAGTGGCTGTGGAGCAGCAGTCATCCGGGAGATGTTCTAGAGGATGCGGTGTTGTCCCATCTGCAGGCACCTCTCTGGGCTGAGGGAGGAGGTTGCTCATCTCCAGGCTGAGTTGGCCAGGATTTGTGGGACCTCCTCTTCCATCCAGGGAACACCAGTGCCACTGCCGTTGCCTCAGAGGTTGTCAAGAAACAGGAGCGGTTGGACCACAGTGGGCTCAGGGAGGGTGAGGGTGGTGGAACAGAGGTGCATCCCTCCAGTTGTACCTCTCCACAATTCCTATGCCATTCTGGCAAAGTGTGGTTCTCTATGGAGGCACCCACAGTGGAGACCAAGGAGGATGCTGGGAACCTCCACAAGGAGACCCACAGGAGGGTGGCAGGGGACCCTGCAGGGGAGAAACAACTCCTGGTGGGGGACTCCATTATTAGGGAAGGTAGATTTGGGGAGGAAGGGAGGGAGGTAGGTTCCTTCCTTGCGCCATGGCTTGAGGGACAGGAGCGAATCCTCAGGATTGCCAGAGCAGCTGCACAGGGAGGGAGCTGGATGTCACTGTCCACCTAGGAACAAATGACCTGGCTAAGAAAGGGATTGAGAAGTGCAGGAAGAGTTTGTGAATTGGGGAGGGCCTTAGTCAATAAGTAGCACGTGACGGTAACTCTTCTCAGAGAAAGTACCCATCTATGGCATAGAGAGGTTAGGGTGTTCCACACCATGGGATTCAATCAGTGGTTGAAAAACTGGTGTGGAGCTCAGGGATTTGGCTTCATTGGGGACTGGGTGTCCACCTGGAGTGACGCAAGCCTATACTGGCATGATGGGCTGCATCTGTCTGGGAGGGGAACCAGGATCCTAGGTGATAGGTTTAAATGCTTCATTGGCAAGCTTTTAAACTAGCCAAGGGGGGAGGCACTGGAAAGGAGCAGGAAAATCCTAGCCCCCCCAAATAATCACGGTAGTAAGTGTGGCAAACACCAACATAGAGGTGTTGATAGGGAGAAGGGCAGGGATAAATGGAGAAAGTGACAAAGGCAAGAAGGACAGGGATGGGGCAAAAGGGAGTAAGGCCATCAGGAAATGGAGGGTAATGAGTACCAATGCCCGTAGTCTGGGCAACAAGCTCCCTGAGCTGGTGGCCTTTAATGGAAGAGGGATGCCTGGATATCGTAGCAGTCACAGAAACATGGTACACAGAGAACCATGACTGGGATGTTAACATACCAGGGTACAAAACCTACAGGAGAGACAGGCAGGGGAGAAGAGGGGGAGGAGTAGCTCTCTATGTAAAGGAAGGGATAAAAGCAACTGAACAAAAGAGTAAACAGGGAGGAGAGGAGGCACTGTGGGTCACCTTGGAGACTGGAAAGGGCACCACAATCTGCAAAGGGGTTGTGTACAGACCCTCATGTCAGGGGGAAGGAATGGACAAGGATATTTATTTATTTATTTAGTTTTTGTTGACTGGGTAAGTGCACTAGACAAATCCTGCCTATTTTCAGGCATGACCCAGGGCCAGGGGGAGGGGGATACAGATGAAATGCCAACTGACCTTGAACCAGATTAAGCTGTTGGTGGTATTTTTAGTGAATGAGGGAAATTTGGCCAGGACACCGTGGAAATTCCCCTGCTCTTTTCGATAAGTACCATGGGATCTTTAACATCCACCTGAACTACCACCAGTCCAGGCAGATGGGACCTCGGTTTAATGTCTCATCCGAAAGGCATAGAAGGCATTCTTAGAATGGCAGAGAAAGGGGAGATACTGTTGATGGGAGACCTGAATATGCCAGATGTTAACTGGAGCACATTTGCTGCAGCCACATCCAAGAGCAGAGCCATTCTTGATGCCCTACAGGTGGCAGGCATTAGACAGCTAGTTTCGGAACCCACTCATGAGGGAGAAATCTGAGACCTCGTACTCTCAAATGGGGGCAGTGAGAGGATCTCAGATCTAGAAATGGGTTGCCATCTGGGGACAAGTGACCATCAAACAGTGTGGTTCACATTAAACTCAGCTACAGAGTCAAGCCATACAAAAGTGAGGGTACAAAGTCTATGTTTCTATGTTTCTATGTTACACATATACTGTATAGTACACATAAACACATAACCCAGATAAACACATATACTGTATAGTACATGTAAACACATAACCCATATATACACATATAGGCCCAGATATTCAAAAGGGTTGCTCCATGCGCAACAGGGTTGCGCATGCGCAAGTCCTACATTGCGCCATTCTGCTATATTCAGCAGGAGGCAGTTGCGCCACTGAAAACAGGCTGAGCAACAGTGCAATGCAAATGAATGCATGCTCAACATGAGGGGGAGGAACCATGCATAAACTACACAACCCGATATTCAGTCGGGCTGTGCAGGATTATGCAAGCGCAACCCCCAACCTGCGCGCCTGCACAACTTTGAGCCAAAAGGATCATGTTGAGGGCCACCCACAGGTGAGCTGCTGTATTGCAGGGCTTAACACAGCAGCTGCCACCTTGGCTGGCCCCCAACTCAGTCCCTGTGCCCCCACCAACCCGATCGCTGGGCAGTATGTATGCAGACACCTCCCCCAAACAGCTCCCGATGCCCGATCGCGGGCAGAATGTGAATCAACCCCCAGTGCCCGATCGCGGGCAGAATGAAAAACCCCCAACCTGAATATCTCCTGGTGGTCCAGTGGACGTAATGCCCGATCGCAGGCAGAATGTCAGTGACAACCCCCAAACATCTCCTGGTGTCTGTGTCCCCATCCCACCCACCCACGGCCCCTCCACCCCGCTCCCCGCGGCGGCGGGTGGCAGCATCCACCCGCCTGCCACCCGCCACCCACCGACTGATTGTCTGGGTAGGGCTGCACGCCCACTGGTGCAGCTAGAGCCAATGGGCGCAGCCCTATACCGTATATGACAGTCCAGATCTGGCATTATGGTCCACTGGACCACCAGGGAGATATTCGGGTTGGAGGGGGCTTTACATTCTGCCGATGGGCACTGGGGGATTGATTCACGTTCTGCCCACGATCGGACACTGGGGGTGTCTTGATACATACTGCCCACGATCGGGCATCGGAGCTGTTTTGGGAGGAGGTTCAGATACATACTGCCCGCGATCGGGCATCGAGCTGTTTGGGGAGGTGTTCAGATACATACTGCCCGCGATCGGGCATCGGGAGATGTTTGGGAGGGTGTTGTCTGCATACATACTGCCCGCGATCGGGCTGCAGGGTGCGTCGGTCCCCGATGGCTGCTGCCTGGCAGGGCGGCCAGGCGCAAGTCCTCGGGGATCGGCGCACCTACATGCTAATGGCATGCAAATGGGGCCATAATCAGATGCAAATGGCCCCCCCTGCACCTTGCATGAATTATGGCCCCATTGCATGTCACCTTTTGAATATCGGAAATTTGCGCATGGGCGCAATGGGTACTACGCCATAAGTTTAATGCTCAACTCCTGACAACTTGCGGTGGCGCAAGTTCCATGCGCCATGCACAGTGGCTGTGGTTGGAAAGTGTTATTCAAAGGAGTTGCTCTATTGAGCAACTCCTTTGAATATCGCCCCGGCCAAACCCCTGCGCAACTATTTTGAGCAGCTCAAGGGCTTGCGCCTTAGAATGGCGCAGTTTGAATATCCGGGCCATACTGTATAATTTACAAAAACACATAACTCAGATATACACATATACTCTAAAGTACACATAATCACATAACCCAGATATACACATATACTGTATAGTTTACATAAACACATAACCCAGATATACACAAATTCTGTACAGTACACATAAACACATAACTCAGGTATGCACATACTATATAATACACGTAAACACATAACCCAGATATACACATATAATGTATAGTATACATAACCACATAACCCAGATATATACATATACTGTAGTGCACAGAAACACTTAACCCGGATATGCACTTATACTGTGTAGTACATGTAACCACATAACCCAGATATTCATGTTTACTGTACAGTAGACATGAACACATAACCCAGATATACACATATACTGCATAGTACATGTAACCACATAACCCAGATATATATGTTTACTGTATAGTACACATAAACACATAACCCAGATAAACACATATACTTCGGCATTGGCCCAGTTGCCTTAACTTGGTTAACAAATAAAAATGAAAAAAATGAAATACACATATACTGTATAGTACATATAAACACATAGGAACATTTAAAGTGATGGCTGAAAAGGACCTCCTGGCCCACCTAGTCTGCCCATTTGTCTAGCATCCTCTAGGCCTGCCTTAGATTTTCAACAACCCTCTTTGTCTGTCCCATGCCCTCTTGAACCCCCCACTGAATTCTTGCCCACCATAGGCAGCCCATTCCAGGTGTCTACCACCCTCTCAGTAAAGAAGTTCTTTCTGATGTTGCCCTTAAACCTGCCTCCATCGAGTTGGAGATTATGACCCCTTTTTCTGGGACACCCCTTCAAATGGAATGGGTTCTCAATAGGCACTTTGTTGATCCTTTTTATGCACTGAAGGTCTTTATCATGTCCCTCTCTCCCTCCTCAGCTCCAGAAGTACATGTCAAGGGCTTCCAGTCTCTCTTCATATGGCAGGTGACTAAGTCCCTTCTCTATCTTGGTTGCCCTCCTTTGCATCCACTCCACCCTCTCCACATCTTTTTTTGGTAAGGCCTCCAAAACTGGACCCCATATTTTAGATGAGGGCTGACCAACTGAGTGTAAAGGGGAATCAGGACCGCTTTCTTCCTGCTGGTGATCCCCTCCCAATACAACCCAACACTCTGCTGGCTTTTGCCACTGCTCTGCCACACTGTCCAGCCACCTTCAAGTCATGAGAGATGATAATGCACAGGTCACTCTCCTCCATGGTAACCACAAGCGGATTTTCCCCAGTCTGTATTCTGTCCTCCCATTTCTTCTGCCCAGGTGCATGACTCTGCATTTCACCATGTTGAGTGATAATTTCCACTTCCTGGCCCACTCCTCCAAAATCCCTAGGTCCTTCTGCTACTTCCCAGCTACATCCTGTATGTCCACATTATTGCACTTCACCCAGCTCGTTCAATACCCTAGGGTGAATCCCATCCATCCCCATGGCCTTATCCACCCTCAGGCCCTTAAGCTTATTCAAAATCTCCTCTTCATGGACTGGACCCACACCCACCCCTACCCCTCCATTTCTGTTAGTCTAGTGTCATCCCCCTTCATGAATACTGCGCTGAAGTAACTGTTCAGTAATTCAGCCTTCTTCTGGTATCCCTCTACCTTTTCCCCTGTCTCAGCTAGGAGGCCAGGTATCCCAGTCCCACCTTTCCTCCACTCACTTATATACCTAAACAAGGTCTTGTCCCCTTCTTGACCCCTTGGCTATATTCTCTTCCATCCTTGCTTTAGCCCATCTGACCACTCTCCCAGCTTCCTTTGCTTATCCTGGTATACCACATGGTCTAGCTCACACTGTAGTTTTGTACTGCCTGAAGGCTCACCTCTTAGCTCTGATTCTGGCCCCACTCCCTACTGAACCACAATGACCTGCTTTTCCTCCTGTTCTTGCTCACCCTCTTTGAATAGTGGTCTGTGACCCCCATGATTGCCCCCTTAATCATGGCCCAAATATTTTCCAGACCCCTAAGTTCCCCCATCCCCCTTAATGCCTGGTGAGTATACTCCCTCATCTTACCAGAATCAGCCCTTCCAAAATCCAGCACCTTCACTTTGATCCAGTGGCATGAGGCCAATGTGTGTACTGTGAACCACACCATGTCATGATCATTACTACCTAGAGTATCCCTTACCGCTACCTCACCCACCCTGTCACCATTTGCAAGCACCAGATCCTGCACCATTCCATCCCTGGTTGGCTCCTTGACCAGCTGCCTGAGGTGGGCTATCTGTAGAGAGTCCATAATTGCTCTGCTTCTGGATAAGGATGCATACATTGATTCACACTCCACATCTGGCAGGTTAAGATCTCCCATCTGCAGCACCTCCCCCTTGACCACCATCCTAAGTATCTCCTCGACCATTAGGTTATCCACCTCTACTGTTTACCCTGGTGCCCTGTAAACAATTCCTGTGCATACTAACTCACCCTTCTCTGTGGCCAGTGAGACCCATAGAGCCTCTGCATCCCACCTGCCTGCCCTGTGTTTCCAATGCCTGGATCCTCTCCCTCACATCCAGTGCTGTGCCACACCTCTCCTGTCAACCCTGTCCTTCCTGAGCAGTGTATAACCTGGGATGTTCATGTCCCATTCCTGTCTGTCATGAAACCAAGTGGCCATAATTCCGACTAAGTCCAACTCTTTCTCTTCCCTGATCACTGCCAGGTCTGGAACCTTGTTGCCCAGGCTTCTGGTGTTTGTGCACTTGGCCCTCCAGTAAGTGGTTTCCCTAACCCCGACCACCCCTGTCTCAATGGTATTTGCCTTGTGAGTGAAAACAAATCCATCCCTAAGCAGTTGGCATGTCCTCTGTGGGGGGGAACAGCTGTTCCCTTGCTGAGTGCACTGTTAGGTGACACTTCCATCTCCTCCCACTGGTTCAGTTTAAGTTGCAGTGTTTACCAAAGAACTCTTCCGGTTTCCACTTAAGCACCTCCTTGCCCTGTCTATTTAGGTGCAGCCTATCTGGAGCAAAGAGGCTGTCATCCTACCAGAGAGACCCCTACTGGCCCACCACCCCATAGGCCTTCTGGACACACCATTTAGAGAGACAGCTGTTGAACTCCGCTATCCTCTTCTGCCTATCCATGCTAGTTCTAGGGACTGGAAACACCTCTGAGAATGCCACTGAATGAAAGCACAGGTTGTTATAGAACCACAATAGGGCTTCAAGCGTCACTTGAACTTCCATTAGGCTGTGCCCAGCTAGGTCATTCATTCCCAAGTGAAACACCAGGTAGGTTCTCATATCCTAATGCTTCCCCCATGATGGGATTTAGTGAATGACCCCCACAGCTGTCATTCCTGGCTAGCAACTGACCCACACTTTGCTACTGCTACCACCCTTTCCCTTTGGCTGATGACCCTAACCATGGAGTCACCTAGAATCATGACCTTATCCTTAACCTTGCTTAGCCCAGAACTACTTCCTGCCTGTACCCCTGCTTCCCCAACAATCTTGACCTTATCCTCAACCTTGCCTACATTGGCACCATTCCTTCCCTTGTCTTCTGCATCCTCTCCCTTCCTGTGACACGCTTTCTCGCTCACCAGAACCTTCTTTGTAACTGCTGACCCACTCCAATTTGTTTCCTCAGTAGTACCACCCTGGTGCCAGCCACCCAGACCCTAAGCATTAGACCCATTGGCCCCAGTACACCTCTTGTCCTCTAGCTCCCTGTGCCCCTTGTCAGCACTGAGCACCATCTCCTGGGCCTGCATGGACACTATCTGTACTTTGTCCATTGCCAAGTCCAATCCCCATTGTGGGGTTATACCGGTGCCCCCTGAGGGTGGCTTCCACTTTGCACCTCAACCCCTTGCACTCCTGACCCACTGCATCCCTCAGGTCAGGTCCAATCTGAGGTGTTCCCGCTCTCCACTCCTCAGCCCTCTGAACCATCTTAGCTGACTCCCTACTCCCCATTCATGGAAGATGTCCTGCTGCCCCATCACGCTTACCATCTGTGCTAAACTGGCAATCCCCATTACCAGCCCATGCATCTCCACCTTTCCTTCTCCAACCCAGCTACTTCCTCCTCCTTATCCTTCCCTAGAAGTAGTGGTGAGAATTTGTTTTTAAGCTCTATGCCTAATTTCTTACTATCCCCTGAAGGTACACCCCCTGCTAGCTCCTGACCCCACCCCCAGTGCCTTTGCCCCAACCATCTGCCAGCAGCTATTTCTCTTCATGCATTTTACACCACCCCATACCAGGGCCCTACATCACTCCACCCCTAACAGGGCCTCCATCACTCCACCCCTACCAGGGCCCTCCTTCACTCCTTTCATTCCATCCCCCTGCCCTCGATGCTGCATGAGACTCTGAACCCTGGGGTGGCCACTGGCCCCAGATGGCTTGCTGGCCCCCATCCCCATCTCCCCTGCCTTGATGGCCCTAGTGTCCCCTTCCCCCTTCTTGTTCAGGAACCTGGCTGCAACTGCAGGACCCAAAGGACCAGCCCCTCCACTGCCCCCTGCCCCTGTCTCCTACCCCCTCCAGGACTGTCTGTGTCATCTCTTCCCACCTAAGTGCCACCTTAGCCATGATAACTCCCTCCAAAGTTTAGCAAACTGGCAGCAGACTGTACACCCCCATTCTCCAAGCCCAGGCCAGTATCATGGTGGACCCACACCCTGTACACCCCACCACCCTACCAAAAATGCCATCCCAAGTGGCTTGCAGCCCTGCCTCACCCTTGCCCCCATCCTGTAAAGGCCCCACAGCAGCTTTAGATTCTGGTGTAGCACTCTCCCACCCACCCAAACTCTCAAACCCCTGCTCCGAGTCATAGTCCATACTCAGCAAAGCATACATTTTGCATGCACTTAACAGACATGCTTTGAAGCATAAACTTAGCACACAACTTAAAATATAGCAAATCTACCACTTGGTAGCTTTAAAGCACATCCAACCAAATTGGTAGTACAGTAAGACACCTCCACAGAGTCCCTCACCATTGGCAGTTCAATATCCACTCATCTTGAAAACAGCAGCCAATGTCCCATCTCCCTTTGCTAGTATCTTTGGCTTATAGTCCAGCAACCACTCCCCTTAAGAATGCCGATCCATGGTAGCCCCACCCTTCGGCATCTCATCTAGCCTATTTAAAATGGAAGTGGTGCGGGCTGGGTGGGTGGGTGAGAGAAAATATTGGCACAGCACCATAGCTCTCCCTAGACAACTGTATGTGGCTGGGCACCCTGCTTTTAAGTCCAGCCATTGCAGTCCAAAATGTTGTGCCATTGGTGCCAATTGGCTCCACAGCTAGGGAGCATCCTCCTTCCCCTGCAGTTCTTCTCTGCCATTGATGCATCCAAAATCCCTTCTGCCTCCCGGTATGGCCGCTGATATGGTCACATCATCCCATGCCTTGCTCCGCACAGCCACAGCAACACAGCCCTTCTTAGATGACAGAACGCAGCTGGCCCCCTGTTTTTAGGCTTAGCCACTGCAGTCCAAAGACTTGCAGCCTTGGTGCCAATTGACTCCTCAGCAAGGGAGCCTCCTCCTTCCCCTGCAGTCCTTCTCTGCCAGCAACATGGACAAAATCCCTTCTGCTTCCTACTATGGCCACTGATATGGTCATATCCCCCAATGCCTCACTCTGCACAGCCACAGAAACACAGCTGTCCTGTACACTACACATAAACACATATCCCTGATATACACTTATACTGTATAGTACAAACAAACACATAACTCAGATGTACACATACAGTAAACTTACAACAATCACAACTGGAACCTGGGATGTCCCTAGGCACATTACTCTTTCTCCAATGCACAACCCAATGGCAACACAAATATTTACTTCCAACAATCACACCAGAGGGTGGTGTGCATATTTTATGGAACACGTAACTGCCAAGTCCCAGCGGAGGCACTTATTCTTTCTCCCCCTTGTTTGTATATGAAGCAGAGAGCTTGCCACATTCTCCTGTCAGTATTCTGGATTTGCTACCCTTTGCACCGAGCATAGGTCCTTAGACCACATTCCTGTGATCATGTCTCCACCACTCCCTGGGACCTCGGAGATGGAGCTTGCACCACATATTTGGCACATGCTGCAGTAAATCATGAAGAGTGTTGCAACTGTGCCTGGGAATGGATAATCAGGTGTAGTTGTGGCAGTGTGATTCGGTGCACGGGCAGAACCTAAGTCCCATGGCACAGTGCAGTACCCTAGCTCTGCACTACGTTTTGAAAATCCAGCCCATTGTTTATTCAGGAGGAAGCCTCTAAACAGTTTGAAGACCATAATCTTTTGGTATTCAGTGATTCTCTTTGAATCACAGATGATTTGCTGCTGCATTACTGAGATTCATGTTTGTGACAGAGGATGCGCAGGTGTTGGATAATTTCCTTATTCAATTACCAGAAATAACCAGCATGGTCCTGCAGTGCCCAAACAATAACTCATTGTCTCTGACAGATTTGGTGGGAGATGGAATGTACTGCACTACTTTGATATTTAGTTACTGAGAATCACTAACATTGCCCTGCAACATTCCTAAGTCTGAACTTGTTTTTCTGGCAGATGCATTGAGACTTGAGAACTTCCAACTTATTTAGGCACTGTACTGCAATATTCATCCACAGACTTGTGATCCACACTGAGAATTATTTATTTACTTATTTATTTAGCTTTTGTTGATCAGGTAGGTGCGTTATGCAAAAACCCTGCCTATTTTCAAGCACGACCTGAATAATGTCTTCATTAATGTTTTGAAGTGCTGCTCTCTCTTTCTTCATACATCTATATATGTAATAAAACAAAAGGGTTAGATAATGTAAAATCACTCAGAATTAATGTTTCAACCATTGGACTTTAGAAATATCTATAAAGGAAAAATAATAAAAATTAGTTAAGAGTCTAGAAGAAAGCACAGGTTTATGCAGAGAATAAAAAAGGTGGCTGGATCTGGAGAAAAGGTGGTAGTAGGCAAGTTAAGTATAGAAGTTAGGAAACAGAGATGTGGAATAAGGTGAGGAAGACGTATTAGAAAAAGTTAGGAGTGAACAAGTAGATGAATAATAAAGAAGGAACTGTGTACGAGGTAAGAAGAGTCAGAAAGTGACAAGTGTGGGGAGATGAGGGATTGAGGAAAAGTCAAGATAAGGAAATGAGAATATAGACACCATGAAACATGTAAAGTGACTATGTAACCACTCATACTACAAGTCAACATGTGCAAGTAAATTCAGATATACATATACTGTACAGTACATATAACCACATAATCCAGATATACACATATACTGTCTAGTACATGTAACCACATAACCAGATATATACATATGGGCCGGATATTCAAAGGGTTGCGCCATGCACAATAGGGTTAGCATGCGCAAGTCAAAAGTGTGCCATTCTGCGATATTCAGCAGGAGGCAGTTGCACCACTGAAAACAAGCTGAGCAACAGCGCAATGCAAATGAAGGCATGCGCAACCGAAGGGGGTGGATCCATGCATAAAGAGCGCAATGCGATATTCAAAGACTTGCACAATGAGCAACAGTGGAACAGCCGGAAGTTGCGCCCCAGCGGAAATGAGCCAAAATAAAAAGGCTCAAGGAAGAGGCGCAAGAACGCTACAGGGATGCCAAGTGGGGACGAGAGAGAGAAAGACAGACAGTGACAGGCCAGGGCAGGCAAGGGAAGCAGTGTGGGCCATAGGCTGCAGAGGCCAGCGGGGGGTGCCCGGTGCAGTGGAAGTAGCGGTCAGGACAGCGGGGTAACAGAGCAACATCAGCCAGGGGGGCTCACAAGCCAGGGAGATGGACAGTGGCAGCTTCCACATGGAAGCTGTAATGAGGGGGGTGAGAATGCAAGGTGCAGGGGGATGTGGCCATGGATGGGCCCGTCGGTGGTATGGCCCCAACAGGCAGTACCGTGCCCGCATCAGCTTTGAACTGTACACAGATGTAGAGATCGTGGGCCGGTACCGCCTGAACAGTGCAATACTGAGGCAGCTCTGTGAGCTGTGCAGTGATGTGATGCAGGCACCCTCACGACGGAGTCACGCTCTGTCAGTGGAGACCAAGGTGACAGCCTGCATGTGCCTGCTTGCCACGGGCACCTTCCAGAGGCCAACAGGGGACACCACAAGCATCACACAGTCGGCCACGTCATGCATTCTCACCCAATTCCTCAGTGCACTGCTGCCACATGCTGTGGAGCACATCCATTTCCCCAGCACCACGGCAGAGCGTACAGCAAACATGCAGGAGTTACACAGGGTAGCACGTATGCCTGGTGTGCTAGGAGCCATAGATTGCACCTATGTGGCCATTCACATGCCACCTGGCCCTGATGGGGCCGCATATAGGAACAGAAAGGGCTTCTCCAGTGTCAACTGCCAGGTGGTGTGTGATGCCACTAGGAGTATAATCAATGTCTGTGCCACACACCCTGGCAGAGCACATGATGCCTTCATATGGCATCAGTCCACACTGTGCCATCAATTTGAGAGTGGGGACATCCCCACAGGCCATCTAGTGGGTGAGTACGTATGTAGGAAATGCAAACACGGGGCAAGGGTGGGAACGCCACAGGTGCCATGGTAGTGGCACACAGGGATATGGGCAATATGGACCTGAACATGATACTAATCTCCACTATCTCCACACAGGTGACAGCGGATACCCACTCCGTCCCTGGCTGCTCACACCGTACCGGCACCCCATGACCCCATCGCAGCAACACTATAATGAGGCACATGCCACCACATGCAACAGCATTGAGCGGGTGTTTGGGATGCTCAAGGCACGCTTCCGATGCCTAGACACCTCTGGCGGTGCCCTACAGTACAGCCCCTCAAAGGCCTGTGGGATATTCCTGGCCTGTTGTATCCTGCACAACATGGCCAATGACTGTGGGATAGCCCTACAGGTTGAAGAGGGGGACAGCGATGGGGACGCCAGCGGCGCCGGTGTTGATGGTGATGAGCAGCCCCCTTGACGGCGGGACCCCCGACTGATCCGGCAGGCCCAGCTGCACCGGGACACCATCATGGAGGAGCATTATGCACGACACAGGTAAGTCAAGGGGCCATGTGCAACCAACACTGTCCTGGCACAACCCACAGGCACACAGAGTAACACACCAGGGGTGCATGATGGCAAGGGGAGTGGAAGGGACCAGGCACACAAACACACCATCAGGGAGGGGCGAACAGTCATATGGACACACACACACACACACACACGGCACAAAGCGTACATGGACAGGTGCACAGCAGAGCAGGAACAGACATAGCAAACACACAGATCCACAGACCACACCCACCACCTGTACTGTCCAAGTACGTGTGTCAGATGCTGGGCACCCTTGCACCTTGGTGTGCAGTACAATGCAGGCATCATCATGCACACGCAACTGTGGACAGCAGTCGGGATGGTGTGCAGGTGGTCCGTATGTCGGCGTGATGTGCAGGGCACCCACCAGTGCACTGCCCACCATGACGCACAGTGCACACAGCGCAGCACCAGACAGGGCCCGCACTGGGAGACAGGTCAGTCATGTTGCACCGTTCCATGGCCACCGCGGATGCGGGGTGGCCCCGCCTGACCCAACAGCACTGGCAGGCTGAGCAGGGGCCACATGGGGTGGCACCGATGGACCACCAGGGGTCCCACTGCGCGATCGCGACCTTGTCCGCAGTGGGGTCTGTAGTATGCCAAACATACCTGCACCACGGGTGCTTGGGATGCCCACAGCAGAACCCGGCATCGACAGGCTTGGTGTCGCATGACGCCGGGAATGGGGAGTGGAGAGCGTACTGTGTGGGGTGCGCAGTACAGGAGCACCTGCTTGTGTGCCCAATGCAGCCACGACAGCGACCAATGCCTGGGACTGCCTGTCAATGGCGGCGGTCACATCCATCCACATATGGACAATCTCTGCATGGTCCAGAGCACAGTCCCTGCTGTGCTGCTCCACAGCCACACACAGTGCCTCCACGGATGTTGCAACCCGCCTTTGCTGCTGTACTGATTCCTGCAGCAGGTGGGTGTGCTCTTCAAATGGGTACTCTGCCACAACGGCATCCTGTCCCCTAGGGTATGGAAGGTCCTGATGCTCAACACCCCTTGAGGGTGGGCGCTGTTCACCAGGACCACGAATGGGCATATCAAAGGGTGGTGGGCATGTGCCACCCGCTGGACACTGTACCCCCAGACCTGGTGGGTGACTGCTGATGCTGCCTCAACCACTGTGCCCCAGGGACCACTCGTTCCACTGCTGTAGCCGCAGCAGTGCCAGACACCTGCACAGCCACGGTGCTGCCCCACGGTGCTGGACAGGCACAGCCTGGGACTGTGCCAACATGCTGGCACACACGTTGGAACCAGCTAGGCCCAGGGGCACGTGTTGGCCTGCTGTGTGTCCGTCATGGGACACACACATGTCACTGCCCATTGCAGTCCTTGCATCATCAATGGTGCAGTCGTGCTACAGCCACAGTCACAGCGTGCTGGCATGCTTGCATGCCAGACTGCTGAGACACAGGCTGTGCACCCCCCACACCCGACTCACCGACACCAGAGTTGGCAGCCCAGCGTGTATGCTGGTGCAGTGCATGCTGGCTGGTGACAGAGGTGGATGGACCCCCTCCATGTCCAGCAGGTCTTCCTCACTGCCTGGACCACCACCACCATCCCCTGAAGACGAACAGGATCTGTAACAGAAAGAGAGGACATGTGAGTGCAGTGAACAACCTCCCCAACACCACCACCATGTCATACCATGCAGTGATGGGCTTCCACCTGTCTGGAATCCACCTCCTGGTACGCCCTCAATAGCACTCCACTGCATTGATGCAGCCAGTCGGTCCTCAGCCGGGGTCAGCTCCACCACCGCTGGCTGGCCCCTGCCAGTGCCAGCACGTGCCGCCCTGAGGGCTGCCACCTTCTCCTTCACCCTCCTGCGCTCTGTCCCCATCTTCTTTTTGCATTCCTGCACGGAGCGCTGGTGGCTTCTGTGCAGGTTCACTGCCCGAGCTACCCCCTCCCATGCAGCTGCACGGGCCTGAGGGGTGCCCTGCCTTCCACTCAGTACTGACTCCTCCTCCTCCAGGTAGGCCTGGAAGAGGGCCTCTGTCTCCGCCGTGGTGAAGTTGGGCCTCCTCCTCCGCCCACCATCCTCATCCTCACCTTGGCTCTGCTCGGTCATGGCGATCTGTATGGGTGGAAGTGGACATCTGTCACTGTGCAGTCTACGGCGTTATCCCATGACCATTGTCCAGAACATCACACAGCATGCAACCCACCTCTCACCTGCAGTAGCTGAATCTTGCCAACGCAGCCCAATGTCGCACATTTATAGCGCAATGCATGCAAATTAGGAGTGGAGCAACTGTAATGAGATGCAAATCATGCCACTGCACCTTTGAATGGCTGATCAGATGATTTGCATGTGTCTGCTGAATATCGCGCCGTTGCGATTTGCGCAATACGGTTGAGCGGCTGAGCCAATGGTGCAGATCTCTGACTGTGTGGTACACTGCATTGCGCATGCCCAGATAACTTACGCAGGCGTCTGCCGCGCTGATGACGTGCTGTGCGCGATTGGCAATTCAGGCCATGGCCACCATTGTGCCAGTGGTGCTACAGCACTGGGCACCATATGGCGCTGTGGCACTACTGCGCAATAGTCCACTGTGGCACTGGCACGCAGGTGATCGGTCGCGCAGGATACGTAGATGTCAGATGGTGCTGTGCGTGGCCTTGCATCATAGACCCCTGACCTGGTGTCTGACCTTTGCCCCCTGGCACTGTTCGGCTGCCACGTGTACAGCTCTATTGTGCTGTTTGGTGACAGCGCTATGTGAACCGACGGCACTATACGAACAGCGCGATTGGAACCTATGGTGGTCTATTGCGCAACATTTCCACGTGGGGTTGCCGCCCTGGTGCCATAATTGCCTGCTATGCGACCCCAAATATGGCACGCAGGAGAGCTCCCCAATGGAGCCAGGTGGAGTTGGTCCACCTGGTGGCCCTGGTTGAGCCCACTTTGAGGCACTGTACGGGGATGAGCCCCTCACCATGGCCCACACCAGGTGTGGCTGCAGGTGGCCACTGACCTGGTGAGGGTCACAGGGTGGTGCTGGTCTGTGGAGCAGTGTAGGCACAGGTTTAGTGACCTCCACAGGAGGGAGCTGGACGTGCTGCGACACCTCAGGTCACGTGCCAGGAGGAGCGTTGTGCCTAGGCCAGGTGGGTGACCCATCTATGCACCTGTATTCTCCGTAGGGGTGTGACTGTGTTTTGGTGGTGGTGCATGGGGGATGGCTCTGCCATGGTTGGCTGTGTCAGTGTGTGCAGGTGTGAGATGCATGGGTCTGGCTGTGTGGGCAGGACACACTCACTGGGGCAGGGGCAGTCTGCTTTGGGGTCACACTGATGTTTTCTCAACATTTGTCACCCACAGGCCTGGCGGAGAGGATGCAGGCACAGGCTGAGGAGGGCCGTGGCAGGGCCCAGGTGGCAGACGGAGGAGATGTGAGGGGTGGGCCACAGCGGCAGCAGCAGCAGCAGCCTCAGCTGCTTGATGAGTGTGAGTATCATTACATTATGGATGCTATTGCATGGTGGAGGGGTGGGCATGACCACCAGCCATGGACAACACAACCATGCATGACACAGGTGACAGTCATCACTGTCCAGTGTCACTGCACATCTGTGTGTGCGTCACTGGTGGTCCATGCATGCAATGGGCACATGGCTGTGGAACTGGCATCCCACCACATTGCCACGTCACTTGACAGCCTTGTTTGTGCTGTGATGGACATGGGCAGTGTGTGTGTGCAGTGGTGCACATAGCTGGTGCTGCCTGGTTGGGTGTGTCATGTGCATGGTCACTGTGGTTGGGTGCATACCATCACAGGTGCGGGGCACTGGGCTATATGCCTTGCAGGATGGGTGGTGTTCAGGGTTGTGGACAGTCACAGCCATTGGCTGTGTTCCCTTTTCCTAGGCCTCAGCATCCTCGCAGGATGGACCGTGCCTCCAGCGACTGACCAGGGTATCCATCGGCGCGCTGACATCCTCCGGGACATTCAAGCGCCATGGGGTCAGGTCGGCGGAGGTGACAGGAACAGCACCAGGCAGCAGCAGACCAGCCTGCAGGTGCTAAATGTCTTCCCCTTCCCTTCACCCATCCCTCCCACCCTGCCTTCACTCTCCCAGTTGTTCACCCACCCTTACCCACCCTACCTACCCCCCTCTTGTACATATCTGTATATAGTGTTGTTCTTGATCTTGGTGTTGTAATTTCTGTTTTCCAATATATAGATATATTTTGTTTATGAATACTGTGGTGGTTTCTGATTTGCAGCTGGCTATGGTTGCTCAGTTGCAGTGGTGTGCATGCCATCTGGGGTGGTATGGTCCTGGGTGTGTGTGTGTGTGTGTGTGTGTGTGTGCATGGGAGTGTCTCTGGTGTGGCAGTGACTTTCAGTCAGTCTTGCCATCTGCTGCCTCCACTGCTGATTGCCCAGGGTGGGTCTGGCTTGTATGGTTCTATGCCTGGACTGGCGTGTGCAGGGGATGCATGGTGTTTACTGCAGTGACAGTCACTGCACATGGGTGGTGTCTTGGGGTCACGGTGCAGGGTGTGCTGTGCAGACGGGGGGCTGCTGTGCACTGTGGTTGTCAACCCCCTGTGTGTGGCAGTCTCAGCCTGACAGTGGTTGTGCTGGGGCATCATGGCCCTGCTGTGCTTTGTTGGCTTGTCCCCATGGGCCAGTGGATCATCCATCCCTCCCCCAGTGATGCTGTGCTTGGGGTGTGCGGGTGTCTTGTTGGTTCTGCAGTGTGTTCCTGTGCCCATGTGTGGCATGGCTGGCGGTGGGCCCCAGCCTGCCTCCCTGGTTGTGCAGTTCCATTGCTCTGCTGGGGGTGGGGAGGCTCTGCTTGCGCTATGGCACCTCTGGACTGCTCAGGTGGGCTAGCTTTGTTGCGCTATGGTGCAACCTTTCTGCTCAGCTTCCCCTTCCTGGTTGCGCTATGACACAGTTTGTGCGATATTCAGACGTTGGCTGCTTGCGCAATTTGTTTTGCTCCATGTTTGAATATCACGTCTGTTGCACCTATGCGCAATTGACTTGTGCTTGCTCCTGCTGTTGCACACTTTTTGGGTGCAGTTTGAATATCCGGCCCATAATGTATAGTACATGTAAACACATAACCCAGATATACACATATACTGTATAGTGCACATAAACACATTACCCATATCTACACTAATACTGTATAGTACATGTAACCACATATCCCAGATATACACACATACTGTATAGTACATGTAAACACATAACCCAGATATTCACACATACTGTATAGTACATATAAACACATAACCCAGATATTCACATATACTGTAGAGTACATATAAACACATAACCCAGATATACACATATACCGTATAGTACACATAAACACAGAACCCAGGTAAACACAAATACTGTATAGTACATGGAAACACATAACCCAGATATACACATATTCTGCACAGTTCACATAAACACAGAACCCAGATACATATATACTGTACAGTACACATAAACACATAACACATATATACACACATATACTGTATAGTTTAAATAAACACATAACCGAGATATACACATATACTGTATAGTACATATAAACACATAACCCAGATATACACATATACTGTATAGTACATGTAAACGCATTACCCAGATATACACATATAATGTGTCGCATATGTAAACTCATAACCCAGATATGCACATATACTGTATAGTACACATAAACACATAACCCATCTATACACTTATACTGTATAGTACATGTAAATACATTACCCAGATATACACATATATTGTATAGTACACATAAACACAAAACCCAGATATGCACATATTCTGTAGAGTACATGTAAACACATACTTGAATATACACATATACGGTAGTTCATGCAAACATAACCCGACACACATATACTGCTAGTGCACGAAACACATAGCAGATACCACATATATGCATAAATGCAAAACATAACAGCTATACCGCATATACTGTACAGTATATAAACACAACCCAGATATACACACAGGGAAAGATATTCAAACGCATCATTCTGTGGTGCAAGCCCAGCAACTCAAAAAATGTTGCAGGGGTGGCAGCCAGGGTGATATTCAATGGAGTTGCGCTATTGAGCAACTCCTTTGAATATCGTCCCCCGGCCACAGTCACTGTGCATGTCGCAGTGGAACTTGCGCCACCACAAGTGGTCTGAGTGGAGCATTCAGATGCGGTGGCGCAAGTTCCATTGCGCCATGTGCAAACCTGCAATATTCGGAGGCAGTATAGTGCAGTGGTCTAAGGCTCTGAGCTGCAAATCTGGTGACATCCAGCAGACCAGACCTGGGTTTGAATCCCACAGCTTCCACTTGCATACTGTGTGACCCTAAGCAAGTCACTTAACCTTCTTGTGCTCCCAGGTCGCTCCTGTAAAAAAGCTTTCAGCTTAGTGTGCTATACCTGGTTAAACAAATAAATAAAATATTCAAAAGGTGACATACAAATGGAGCCATAATTTATGCAAGGCGCACGGGGGGCTATTTGCATCTAATTATGGCCCTATTTGCATGCCATTAGCATACAGGTGCACTGATCCCCGACAACTTGCACCTGGCGCCCTGCCAGGCAGCAGCCATCTGGGACCAATGCCCCCTGCAGCCCGATCACAGGCATAACATAGTTTAACCCCGACTAGCCCGATTGTAGGCATAACGTAGTTTAACCTCCCCGACTAGCCCGATTGTGGGCATAACGTAGTTTAAACCCCCACTAGCCCGATTGTGGGCATAATGTAATAAACCCCCCGACTAGCCCGTTCACAGGCATAATGTATTAAACCCCACCCACTAGCCCAATCACAGGCATAACGGCAACCCCCACAAAGACCAATATCCCTGGTGATCCAGTGGATCGCGAAGCCCGATTGCAGGCATAAGTTCAAACCCCCCTAAGTCTAATATCCCTGGTGATCTAGTGGCCCTCCCACCCCACCAACCCACGGAGCCCCACCACCCTGCTCCCCCCGGCTGAATATCGGGCTGTGCAGTTTATGCATGATTCCTTCCCCTTCAGTTGAGCATGCCTTATTAGCATTGCGCTGTTGCTCAGCATGGTTTGGGGGGCACAAATGCCTCCTGCTGAATATCGCAGAATGGCACAATTTCGGACTTGCACATGCGCAACCCTATTGTGCATGGCTCAGCTCTTTTGAATATCTGGGCCATAGTGTATAGCATATATAACATAACCCAGATGTACTCATATACTGAATAGTACATGTAAACACATAACCCAGATATATGCATATTCTGTATAGTACATGTAAACACATAACCCAGATATACACACATACTGTATAGTACATGTAAACACATAACCCAGATATATGCATATTCTGTATAGTACATTAAACACATAACCCAGATATACACACATACTGTATAGTACATGTAAACACATAACCCAGATATATGCATATTCTGTATAGTACATTAAACACATAACCCAGATATACACACATACTGTATAGTACATGTAAACACATAACCCAGATATATGCATATTCTGTATAGTACATTAAACACATAACCTAGATATACACACATACTGTATCGTACATGTAAACACATAACCCAGATATATGCATATTCTGTATAGTACATTAAACACATAACCCAGATATACACACATACTGTATAGTACATGTAAACACATAACCCAGATATATGCATATTCTGTATAGTACATTAAACACATAACCCAGATATACACACATACTGTATAGTACATGTAAACACATAACCCAGATATATGCATATTCTGTATAGTACATTAAACACATAACCTAGATATACACACATACTGTATAGTCCATGTAAACACATAACCCAGATATATGCATATTCTGTATAGTCCATGTAAATGCATAACTCAGCTATACACATATACTGTATAGTACACATAAACACATATCCCAAATATACACATATGCTGTATAGACAAAGAACCTCTGTGCGCAAACACTGAGGCAAGGGTTACCCCAAAGGGCATTTGGCTGGGAAGCCAAGTTTCAAGAAAATACAAAATCACACATGCCCACACAATGCAAAGCATCATGGGCTACATATGCAAATCACCACAGAATGTTATGCTGGTCCAACTTTAGGCAGAATTGTATGGTGTCTTTTAAATAGTTTTTTATTTTAATGGGTTCACCACAACATATCCAAGACACACTGTCGTAGGGTAGCTGGTCCATTCCACTGGGGTGTCAAACAGACGAGGCATATTGATGAGTCCTGGTAGGACGAAACACGTGTCTATGTCATCTGTTAGCACCCTTTGCAAACTGTGTGAGAGGCCTTTCGGCACCATACAATTCTGCCTAAGTTGGACCAGCATAACATTCTGTGGTGATTTGCATATGCAGCCCATGATGCTTTGTAATTCAGGGCATGTGTGATTTTGTATTTTCTTAAAACTTGGCTTCCCAGCCAAATGCCCTTTGGGGTAACCCTTGCCTCAGTGTTTGTGCACAGAGGTTCTTTGTCTTTTAAATAGTTTTTTATTTTAATGGGTTCACCACAACATATCCAAGACACACTGTCATAGGGTAGCTGATCCATTCCACTGGGGTGTCAAACAGACGAGGCATACTGATGAGTCCTGGTAGGATGAAACACGTGTCTATGTTATCTAATAGCACCCTTTGCAAACTGTGTGAGAGGCCTTTCCACACCATACAATTCTGCTTAAAGTTGGACCAGCATAACATTCTGTGGTGATTTGCATATGCAGCACATGATGCTTTGCATTGTGGGGGCATGTGTGATTTTGTATGCTGTATAGTACATGTAAACATATAACCCAGATATTCACATATACTGTAGAGTACATGTAAACACATAACCCAGACATACACATATACTGTATAGTACGTGAAAACATATAACCCAGATATAGACATATACTTAGAGTACATGTAAACACATAACCCAGATATACCTCTACACTGTATAGTACATGTAAACACGTAACCCAGATATACGCATATACTGTATAATACATGTAAACACATAACCCAGGCATACACATATACTGTATAGTACATGTAAATACATAACTCAGATATACACATATACTGTATAGTATACATAAACACATATCCCATATATACACATTGCTGTATAGTACATGTAAACATATAACCCAGATATTCACATATACTGTATAGTACATGTAAACACATAACCCATATATACACACACATACTGTATAGTTCATGTAACCACATAACCCAGATATACACACATACTGTATAGTACATGTAAACACATAACCCAGATATTCACATATACTGTAGAGTACATATAAACACATAACCCAGATATACATCTGCACTGTATAGAACATGTAAACACATAACCCAGATATACACATACACTGTATAGTACATGTAAACTCATAACCCAGATATACACATATAGGTCCAGATATTCAAACTGCTCCCAAAATGTGCGCAACAGCAGGAGCAAGCACAATCAATTGCGCATATGCGCAACAGACGTGATATTCAAACATGGAGCAAAACAAATTGCACAAGCAGCCAACATCTGAATATCGCACAAACTGCGCCATAGCGCAACCAGGAAGGGGAAGCTGAGCAGAAAGGTTGTGCCATAGCACAACAAGGCTAGCCCAGCTGAGCAGTCCAGAGGTGCCATAGCGCAAGCAGAGCCCCCCCCCCAGAAGAGCAATGGAACTGCACAACCAGGGAGGCAGACTGGGGCCCACCGCCAGCCATGCCACACATGGGCACAGGAACACACTGCAGAACCAACAAGACACCCCACACCCCAAGCACAGCATCACTGGGGGAAGGACGGATGACCCACTGGCCCATGGGGACAAGCCAACAAAGCACAGCAGGGCCATGATGCCCCAGCACAACCACTGGCAGGTTGAGACTGCCACACACAGGGGGTTGACAACCACAGTGCACATCAGCCCCCCCGTCTGCACAGCACACCCTGCACCGTGACCCCAAGACACCACCCATGTGCAGTGACTGTCACTGCAGTAAACACCATGCATCCCCCCAGCACACGTCAACCTCATGTAGCATAGAACCATATAAGCCAGACCCACCCTGTGCACCCAGCAGTGGGAGGCAGCAGATGGCAAGACCGACAGAAAGTCACTGCCACACCGGAGACACCTCCCCATGCACACACACACACACACACACACACACACACACACACGCACACACACACACATACCCAGGACCATACCACCCCAGATGGCATGCACACCACTGCAACTGAGCAACCATAGCTAGCTGCAAATCAGAGACCACCACAGTATTCATAACAAAATATATATATATGCAAAGAGAAAGTAGAACAACAGAACAATAACAAAACTATTTACAAATATTTACAAGACTGGGGGTGGGGTACAAGGTAGGGTGGGCAAAGGGTAGGGGTGAACAACTGGGAGGGAAGGCAGGGTGGGAGGGATGGGTGAAGTGGAGAGGAAGCCTGTCTAATGCCTAGCAGGCTGGTCTTCTGCTGCCTGGTGCTGTCTTGTTGGCTGTGCCATCGCTGAGCCCATGCGTTGAATGTCCCATAGGATGTTATGGTTCTCAACGGACACCCTGGTCAGCTGGTGGAGGGCACGCTCAATCCTGCGTGGGGCGCTGAGGCCCTAGGAAAGGGAACACAGTCAATGGCTGTGACTGTCCATAACCCTGAACACCACCCATCCTGCAAGGCATATAGCCCAGTGTCCCGTATCCAGATGGTATGCACCCACCCACAGTGACCATGCACATGACATGCCCAACCAGGCGAACACCAGCTATGTGCACCACTGCACACACACACTGCCCATGTCCATCACAGCACAAACAAGGCTGTCAAGTGACGTGGCAATGTGGTGGGATGCCAGTTCCACAGCATGTGCCCAGTGCATACATGGATCACCAGTGATGACACACACAGGCGTGCAGTGACACTGGACAGTGATGACTGTCGCCTGTGTCGTGCATGGTTGTGTTGTCCATGGCTGGTGGTCATGCCCACCCTCAGCATGCAATAGCATCCATGATGTAATGACACTCACACTCAGCAAGCAGCTGTGGCTGCTGCTGCTGCTGCTGTGGCCCACCCCTTGCAGCACCACCGTCCGCCACCTGGGCCCTGCCATGGCCCTCCTCAGCCCATGCCTGCATTCTCTCTGCCCAGCCTGTGGGTGACAAATGTTGAGAAAAACATCAGTGTGACTCCAAAGCAGACTGCCCCTGCCCCAGTGGTGTTTCTGCACACAGCCAGACCATGCATCTCACACCTGCACACACTGGCAGCCAACCATGGCAGAGCCATCCCCATGCACCACCACCAAAACACTCTGTCACACCCTACAGAGAATACAGGTGCATAGATGGTACACCCACAGCTGGCTGGCGCCCCCTCCTGGCATGTGACCGGAGGTGTTGCAGCACATCCGGCTCCCTCCCTGTGAGGTCACTATACCTGTGCCTGCACTATTCAGCAGACCGGCACTGCCCTGTGACCCTCTCCAGTTCAGTGGCCACCTGCAGCCAGACCTGGGTGCGAGCCATGGTGAGGGGCTCCTCCCCATACAGTGCCCATAGTGGGGCTCAACCAGGGCCATCAGGTTGGCCACCTCCACTGGGCTCCATTGGGGCGCTCTCCTATGTGCCATAGTTGGAGTTTTACAGCAGGCAATATGGCGCCCTGCAGCATGGCAACACCACGTGGAAATGTTGCGCAATAGACCACCATAGGTTCCAATCGCGCTGTTCGTACAGCGTCATTGGTTCACATAGCGCTGTCACCAAACAGCGCAATAGGGCCATACACATGGCAGCCGAACAGCGCCAGGGGGCCAAGGTTGGACACCAGGTCAGGGGTCTATGATGCAAGGCCATGCACAGCGCCATCTCACGTCTCCGCATCCTGCGCGACCAACCACCTGCATGCCAGTGCCACAGTGGACTATTGCACAGTAGTGCCACAGCACCATGGTGCCCAGTGCCGTGCGCCACTGGCACAATGGAGGCCATGGCCTGAATTGCCGATCGCGCGACAGCACTTCATCAGCGTGGCAGATGCCTGCATAAGCTTCTGGGCATGCGCAATGCGGTTTACACACAGTCATGAGATCTGCGCCATTGGCTCAGCGGCTCAACCGTGATGCGCCAAAGCGCAGCGGCGCGATATTCAGCCGACACATGCAAATCATCTGATCAGCCATTCAAAGGCGCGGTGGTGATTGCATCTCATTACAATGCTCCTCCTGATTTGTGTGCATTGCGCTATAAATGTGCGACATTGGGCTGCGCTGGCCAGATTCGGTTACTGCAGGTGAGAGGTGGGTTGCATGCTGTGGGATGTTCTGGACAATGGGCATGGGATAATGCTGTAGACTGCACAGTGACAGGTGTCCACTTCCACCCATACAGATCGCCATGACCGAGCAGAGCCAAGGTGAGGGTGAGGATGGTGGGTGAAGGAGGAGGAGGCCCAACTTCACTATGGCAGAGACAGAGGCCCTCTTCCAGGCCTAACTGGAGGAGGAGTCACTACTGAGTGGACGGCGGGGCACCCCTCAGGCCCGTGCGGCTGCATGGGAGGGGGTTGCTTGGGCAGTGAACCTGCATGGAAGCCACCAGCGCTCCGTGGAGGAATACAAAAAGAAGAGCGGGACAGACGCGGGAGGGTGAAGGAGAAGGTGGCAGCCCTCAGGCGTCACGTGCTGGCACTGGCGAGGGCCAGCCAGCCCGGTGGTGGACTGACCCGGCTGAGGACCGATTGGCTGCATCAATGCAGTGGAGTGCTATTGAGGGGGCACGGAGGTGGATTCCAGACAGGTGAAGCCCATCACTGCAGTATGACATGGTGGTGGTGTTGGGGGCAGGTTGTTCACATGCACTCACATGTCCTCTCTTCTGTTACAGATCCTGTTCATCTTCAGGGGACAGTGGTGGTGGGTCCAGGCAGTGAGGAGGACCTGCTGGACATATATGGAGGTCCATCACCTCTGTCACCAGCCAGCATACTGCACCAGCATGCACGCTGGGCTGCCAACTCTGGTGTCGGTGAGTCGGATGGTGGGGTGCACAGCCTGTGTCCAGCAGTCTGGCATGCAAGCATGCCAGCACACTGTGACTGTGGCTGTAAGCACGTACTGCACCATTGATGATGCAAGGACTGCAATGGGCAGTGACATGTGTGTCCCATGACGGACACACAGCAGGCTAGCACGCTGGGCCTACCTGGGTTCCAACGTGGTGTGCCAGCATGTCAGCACAGTCCCAGGCTGTGCCAGTCAGCACCGGTGGGGCAGCACCGGTGGCTGTGCAGGTGTCTGGCACTGTTGCGGCCACAGCAGTGGAAGGAGTGGTCCCTGGGGCACAGCGGTTGGAGGGGCAGCAGCAGTCACCCACCAGGTCTGGGGGTACAGTGTCCAGCGGTGGCACATGCCCGCCACCCTTTGATATGCCCATTCCTGGTGAACAGTGCCCACCCTCAAGGGGTGTTGAGCATCAGGACCTTTCACACCCTGGGGGACAGGATGCCGTTGTGGCAGAGTACCCATTTGAAGAGCACACCCACCTGCTGCGGGAATCAGTACAGCAGCAAAGGCGGGTTGCAATGTCTGTGGAGGCACTGTGTGTGGCTGTGGAGTGGCACAGCAGGGACTGTGCTCTGGACCATGCAGAGATGGTCCATATGTGGATGGATGTGACCTCCGCCATTGACAGGCAGACCCAGGCATTGGTCGCTGTCGTGGCTGCATTGGGCACACAAGCAGGTGCTCCTGTACCGCTGCACCCCACAGTACGCCTCCACTCCCATTCCTGGCGTCATGCGACACCAAGCCTGTCAATGCCGGGTTCTGCTGTAGGCATCCCAAGCACCCCTGGTGCAGGTATGTTTGGCATCCTACAGACCCAACTGCGGACAAGGTCGCGATCGCGCAGTGGGACCCCTGGTGGTCCATCGGTGCCATCCCATGTGGCCCCTGCTCAGCCTGCCAGTGCTGTTGGGTCACAGCGGGGCCACCCATGCATCCGCGGTGGCTGTGGAATGGTGCAACATGACTGACCTGTCTCCCAGTGCGGGCCCTGTCTGGTGCTGCCTTGTGTGCACTGTGCGTCATGGTGGACAGTTCACTGGTGGGTGCCCTGCCCATCATGCCGACATACGGACCACCTGCACACCATCCTGACTGCTGTCCACAGGTGCGTGTGCATGATGATGCCTGCATTGTACTGTACACCAAGGTGCAAGGGTGCTTAGCATCTGACACACGTGCTTGGACGGAGTACAGGTGGTGAGTGTGGTCTGTGGATCTGTGTGTTGCCATGTCTGTTCCTGCTCTGCTGTGCACCTGCCCATGTACGCCTTATTGCCTGGTGTGTTTGTGTGTCTGTGTGTCCATATGACTGTTCGCCCCTCCCTGATGGTGTGTTTGTGTGCCTGGTCCCTTCCCCCCCCCTTGCCGTCATGCACCCCTGGTGTGTTACTCTGTGTGCCTGTGGGTTGTGCCAGGACAGTGTTGTTTGCACATGGCCCCTTGACTTACCTGTGTTGTGCATAATGTTCCTCGGTGATGGTGTCCCGGTACATCTGGGCCTGCCGGATCAGTCGGGGGTCCCGCCGTCCAAGGGGGGGCTGCTCATCACCATCAACACCGGCGCTCTGGCATCCCCATCACTGTCTCCCTCTTCAACCTGTACAGCTATCCCACAGTCATTGGCCATGTTGTGCAGGATACAACAGGCCAGGAATATCCCATAGGCCTTTGAGGGGCTGTACTGTAGGGCACCGCTGGAGGTGTCTAGGCATCAGAAGCATGCCTTGAGCATCCCAAACACCCGCTCAATGATGTTGCATGTGGCGGCATGTGCCTCATTATAGCATTGCTGTGATGGGGTCATGGGGCGCAGGTACGGTATGAGCAGTGAGGGACGGAGTGGGTATCCGCTGTCACCTGTGTGGAGATAGTGGAGATCAGTATCATGTTCAGGTCCATATTGCCCATATCCCTGTGTGCCACTACCATGGCACCTGTGGTATTCCCACCCTTGCCCCGAGTTTGCATTTTCCTACATGCGACTCACCCACTAGATGGCCTGTGGGATGTTCCCACTCTCAAATCGATGGCACAGTGCGGACTGATGCCATATGAAGGCATCATGTGCTCCACCAGGGTGTGTGGCACAGGCGTTGATTATGCGCCAGTGGTATCTCACACCACCTGGCAGTTGACGCTGGAAGCCCTTCTATTCCTATATGTGGCCCCATCGGGGCCAGGTGCTGCGAATGGCCACATGGGTGCAGTCTATGGCCCCTAGCATGCCAGGCATGCGTGCTTACCCTGTGAGCATACCTGCATGTTTGTATGCTAGCTCTGCCGCGGTGCTGGGGAAATGGATGTGCTCCGGTGGCATGTGGCAGCAGTGCGCTGAGGAATGGGGAGGATGCATGACATGGCTGACTGTGTGATGCCTGTGGTGTCCCCTGTTGGCCTCTGGAAGGTGCCTGTGTCAAGCAGGCACATGCAGGCTGTCACCTTGGTCTCCACTGACAGAGCGTGACTCCGTCGTGAGGGTGCCTGCATCACATCACTGCACAGCTCACAGAGCTGCCTCAGTATTGCCCTGTTCAGGCAGTACCGGCCCACAATCTCTACATCTGTGTACAGCTCAAAGCTGATGCAGGCACGGTACTGCCTGTTGGGGGCGTACCGCCGACGGGCCCATCCATGGCCACGTCCTCCTGCACCTTGCATTCTCACCCCCCTCATTACAGCTTCCATGTGGAAGCTGCCACTGTCCATCTCCCTGGCTTGTGACCCCCCTGGCTGATGTTGCTCTGTTACCCCCACTGTCCTGACTGCTACTTCCACTGCACCAGGCACCCCCCGCTGGCCTCTGCAGCCTATTGCCCACACTGCTTCTCTTGCCTGCCCTGGCCTGTCACTGTCTGTCTTTCTCTCTCTCTTCGCCACTTGGCATACCTGTAGCGTTCTTGCGCCTCTTCCTTGAGCCTTTTTATTTTGGCTCATTTCCGCTGGGGCGCAACTTCCAGCTGTTCCACTGTTGTGCATTGCGCAAGTCTTTGGATATCGCATTGCGCTCTTTATGCATGGATCCACCCCCTTCAGTTGCGCATGCCTTCATTTGCATTGCGCTGTTGCTCAGCATGTTTTCGGTGGCGCAGCTGCCTCCTGCTGAATATCGCCGAATGGCGCATTTTTGGACTTGCGTAGGTGCAACCCTATTGCGCATGGTGCAACCCTTTTGAATATCCGGCCCATATTGTATAGTACATGTAAACATATAACCCAGATTTTCACTTATACTGTAGAGTACATGTAAACACATAACCCAGATATACATCTACACTGTCTAGTACATGTAAACACATAACCCAGATATACACATATACTGTATAGTACATGTAAACACGTAACCCTGATATACGCATATACTGTATAGAACATGTAAACATATAACCCAGCTATTCACATATACTGTAGAGTACATGTAAACACATAACCTAGATATACACAGATACTGTATATTCCATGTAATTACATAACTCAGCTATACACATATATTGTGTAGTACACATAAACACGTAACCCAGATATACGCATATACTGTATAGTACATGTAAACATATAACCTAGATATTCACATATACTATAGAGTACATGTAAACACATAACCCAGAAATACATCTACACTGTATAGTACATGTAAACACATAACCCAGATATACACATATACTGTATAGTACATGTCACCACATAACCTACATATTTTTATTTATTTTTGTTTTTTTGTTTTTTGTGCAATAAACAAATTCTGCCTATTTTCAGGCATGACCTGGGGGAAGGGGATACAGATGAATGTAAACTGACTTTGAAGCAGATTAAGCTGTTGGTGGTGGTTTAGTGTATGGGGGGAAATTTGGCCAGGGCACCGGGGAAATTTCCCTACTCTTGCAGTTGGGGGAGTTTTGTCCGACTACTGGTTGGCAAGATGGCCGACCAGGGAGCAGGGTGCACAGATGGTGCCACTGCAGTTTCAGATGTTTCCAACCTTGGACTTATTACTTTGGAATCTACTCCTTCATTCCTTCTGGGGATTCAGTTTTTTAAGATATTCTGCAAGAAATTATGGACTTGGAGGTTTTCCAATCCTGTCTTGAGCCTCCTGCTTCTACTAAGCTGGAGAACCTGCCTTTACCTGACCCTGAAGTTGTGGCTTTGATTCCATGCAGTGTTGTACCTGACCCTTTATGACCTACTTCTACTTGTGCAGCCCAAGATTCAGCAGAGCAAATCTTGACAGTTAAACTTCGTAGGGACAAGCTTTTACATCTTTTGGACATTTAGGAAAAAGCTCTCTCACCTGGAAAGCACCATGGGTGATGTTCCTTCAGTTTCTTTGGATGCCCTTCCACAGCATTCACATCAGTACTCATCTCCAGGACCTCTGAGAGTTTCCCCGCTAAAGCTCAGCCCTGATCTCCAGCGGCTGCCTTACAACACGCTGGCTGGATCCGTAATGCTGATGATACTGCCTGGATTTCTTCTGCCATCCCGACAGCTAAAGAAATCCATACTTCAGGTACTTTAGCCACTGCTCCATTGCCTTTGGCTCACCCAGTTTGTTCTGCTGCCTGTTCTTCTCATCAGTCTGAAGGTCCGGTTGCCATGGTTCCACGTTCCGACTGTCAGATGGCAACTGCGCCTAATGTTATGGACCTTCCTCGCAATGCTGAGCAGCACCCTATTCCTCCAGTTGCTTCTGCTGTTCCCTGCCAGGTTGAATACAGCATCCATGTAAGTACCTCTGCTCCTTCTATTCATTCCAGTTCTGTTGCTGTACATTCTGGGCCCAAAGTTTCTTTAGATTTACCTGGTTCTTCTATTGCATTGCCACCTCTACATGATAGTTCCTCCACCTCCTGGGGTGTTATTATAGATTCACTTGTGTGTTTCGATACCCCACAACAGCAGGCTGTGGATCTGAATGCCCCAAAGTCCAAGCCTACTACCTTTAAACTGTCAGATCTTTTTAATAATTTGGGGGAACCTGCCAAACAAAAGAACGCAGTCACTTATGTGGCTCGGCAGTTGCTAAAGGAAGCTATGCGATTAAAGATTAAAAGAATCAATAAATGATTGAGTGTTACTCAGGGCATTTGCAGTTAGTTTCAAGAAAATACAACACACATGCCCCACAATGCAAAGCATCATGGGCTGCATATGCAAATCACCACAGAATGTTATACTGGTCCAACTTTAAGCAGAATTGCATGGTGCTGAAAGGCCTCTCACACAGTTTGCAAAGGGTGCTAACAGAAGACATAGACACATGTTTCATCCTACCAGGACTCATCAGTATGCCTCATCTGTTTGACACCCCAGTGGAATGGACCAGCTACCCTTAAGACAGTGTGCCTTGGATATGGCACCATGCAATTCTGCTTAAAGTTGGACCAGCATAACATTCTGTGGTGATTTGCATATGCAGCCCATGATGCTTTGCATTGTGGGGGCATGTGTGATTTTGTATTTTCTTGAAACTTGGCTTCACAGCCAAATGCCCTTTGGGGTAACCCTTGCCTCAGTGTTTGCGCACTGAGGTTCTTTGTCTTTTACATATTTTTTATTTTAATGGGTTCACCACAACATATCCAAAACACACTGTCTTAAGGGTAGCTTGGTCCATTCCACTGGGGTGTCAAATGATGAGGTATACTGATGAGTCCTGGTAGGATGAAACATGTGTCTATGTCTTCTGTTAGCACCCTTTGCAAACTGTGTGAGAGGCCTTTCCGCACCATGCAATTCTGCTTAAAGTTGGACCAGCATAACATTCTGTGGTGATTTGCATATGCAGCCCATGATGCTTTGCATTGTGGGGGCATGTGTGATTTTGTATTTTCTATGCAATTTACTGCCACCAATGACACAAAAATGACACCATTTTTGCTGTAATCCATACCTTGGGAGATACCCAATTTGCTGTCAGCTTTCGTTCTCCTTTTTTGTTGGACATATTTTGGCTGAAGTATTACACAGTGAAACATTCCCCTGTCTGGACCCCATTCATTTTTATCCCTTTAACTAAGCCTAGATGGAAAATCAATAACATGTTATTTAAGAATAAATGAGTTAATATTTTAGATGTTTTGCATTGGATTAAATGCTGCATGGAGGCTATTGATCATCCTCAGCTCATCATGGATTCGAGAACACTTAGATGGGTGGTTGGTGCATGAAAGTAAAATTAAAAACTTCAGATGTGGGTGTTCAACACCTTCCTAGTAGCTTCTATATTGGCAGGGATAGGGGATTTTGTTTTTACCCCAGACAGCCTAAAACTTGTCAAGGGTGTGGTTCTCTTTCTCATTTGAGTAACGCCTGTGATGTTCAAGTTTATGATTTTTGTCTGGAAGTGGGCTATTCTCATAATTTTTGTCCGAACCTGGTTTGCTGTAACTGATGTGAAGAGCAAGGACACTCTTATAGGATGTGCCTCTGGGCTGCTCATACTATAGGGTATTTCTATGATCAGGATGATATGATCCTGAAGGCTCAAAAACAGAAGGAAAAGGCTCAGTCCTTGCTTTCTACTACACCACACACCTCTGAGATCACTGATGACCAAGCCGATCCCGCTCAGGCCCACCCTCCAGCTCCGATGCTTACTTCTCCTGCTGCTCTTTCCACCACGCTGTCTGATGGACACTCCTCCTCCTCTATCCCTCCATCTGAAATGCCTCCTCCAACTCTCCCACTGGATGACTTTGTCATGGTGGGTGGGAAGAGGAACCAGGAAAAAACACCAACCTAAGTCTAAGATTTCTCCCCATGACTCGATCATGACTAGAACTAGTTCTGCTGCCCTGCAAACTAGAGTTGAGGATGATGGGGATAAATCAGAGTTATCCTTTAGAGCATCTTCAGTGAAGGATAATTCAGGAGGGTGAAGGTGCACCTCATCAGACAGAACCGCAGAAGTCTTATAAAAGGACTGAGAAGAAACAGTCTTGATTTAACCTTTGGTTCTGTCTTCTTTCCAGCTTCATGTTGCATCTTTAAATACTAAGTCTTACGAATCTTCGGAGACGACATACTCTTTTTTTCTTCCCTCCAGCTACTTGCTACTCATTTTCTTTTTTTACAGGATACCAAACTCAGATCTGTCCAGGATATATTATATACAAAAAAGGCTTGGTCTTGGGGGCTCTTTTTAGTCCCTGGGGGAAGAGACTTGTTCTGGTGTGGGCATTTTATTTAAGACCTCAGCTATTACTGTTACTATAATTATGGATGTTGTTCCTGGTAGACAGTTTTTGTTAGATGTTTTCCATGATAATATTGGTTATGAGACTAGGTTCTTTGTGTGCACCTCAGACTAAGAATGATAGGGTCTCTTTTTAACTATTTCAAACCTTATTTTACACATGGGGAGGTTTGTACTCTTGGGTGGAATTTTAATTGTCCCTTTGATTTACAGGATAAAACTGGGGCTGCGCCAAATTATATTTTTGATACCACTGCTCTTCGCTTCCTATTCTTCAGACGGCCAATTTACAGGATTCCTATCAACAGGTCCATTCTTCTGGTGGATACACCTATTTTAGAAGTACGCTTTCAACTCGTATTGATTATATTTTTTCCTCCAGTAGAGGGCAGATTCAGGATGCCTGGATGCAGGTTAATGCCTTGTCTGATCATACTTGCCTTTCTCAAGCAACTGGTCATGGAACCAACTCAGCAGAAGGCAATACTGGACCTTGTGCTCACAAACAGGGACAGTGTGATGGGGGTAACAGTGGGGGATCACCTGGGGAACAGTGCCCATCAGTCATTGTGGCTTATAATCACAGAAAGAGCAGAACCAAACCACACAAAAACACTTATCCTGGATTTTAGGTATGACTTTGGAAAATGGGGAACTTGAAAGAGGCATTAAGGGAATGGGGCAGAAATCAGGGGTTGAGGAACAGTGGGCACTATTTAAAATGGGGATTACAAGAGCAACAGAATTATGCATTAAACTGGTTAGCAAGAGGAAAAGGAAGAGGATAACATTATGGTTTTCTAAAGATGTAGCAAAGAAAGTGAAAGCCAAAAAGATTGCATTCAGGCAATACAAAAAGACAAAGGCAGAAGGGGATAGGAAGAAGTACCAGGAGAAGCAATGGGAGGCAGAGAGGTCTGTAAGGGAAGCCAAAGCTCAGACAGAAGAACACATTGCAAAATCAGTGGGTAGAGGGGACAAAACCTTTTACAGGTACATAAGTGAAAAAAGAAAGGCAAAGGAAGGGTAGGAGACTGAAGGAGAGGATGGGGGGCTATGGAGGATGACAACAGTAAGCTTGATATATTGAACAGGGTATTTCGCTTAGTCTTTACTGAGGAAGAGGAGGGTCATGGGTCTGAATGGAGTACAAGGGTGAGAATGGTGCAGAGTGTGGACATAAGACCCTTTACACTAGAAAGGGTCCTGAAGGAACTGGAAGTAATAAGAGCTGATAAAGCAATGGGGCCAGATGGGGTGCACCCCAGAGTCCTTAAAGAGCTAAGAGAGGTGGTGGCCAAACCTCTGGCTATCCTCTTTAGCCAATCAGTGAAAGCAGGGGAGGTACCCAAAGACTGGAGGACAGCAGATGTAGTCTCCTTATACAAAAGTGGGAATAAAGAGGAAGTGGAACTGATAGGACTAGTCAGCCTCACCTCAATAGTGGGGAAGACTGCGGAAGCACTACTGAAGGAGAGACTGGTGAACATCTGGTTGTCAATGGACTATAGGACCTAAGGCAGCATGGTTTCACCATGGGCAGCCATGTCTGACCAACCTTGGTAAATTTTTGGACTGGGTGACTAGGGAGGTGGATCAGGAGGGCGTGCATGGCCTACCTGGACTTCAGCATAGCTTTGACACTGTGCCATAGAAGACTATTACACAAACTGGGGAATATGGGCTTGGGCAGGACATTAGTGTGGTGGTAAACTGGTTGGGTGGCAGGACATAGAGGGTGGTGGTAATGGTGGCTGTCACTCCATTGAGGGAAGAGTTACCAGTGGGGTACCACAGGATCAGTGCTGGGACCGGTCCTATTCTTCATCTTCATCAGTGACATTGCGAGGACCTAGAAGGCAGAATTTCACTGTTTGCTGATGACACAAGTTTGTAACAGAGTAGACACACCAGAGGGTGTAGACAGAATGAGAAGGGACCTGCAGAAACTTGAAGAATGGTCAGGGTTTGGCAGTTGAAATTCAATGCAAAGAAGTGCAAGATAATGCATATGGGGCACAAAAACCCTGGCACAATATATAGTTGGTGGTGAGGATATAGCATGCCCCAGCAGGAAAGGGATCTTAGTTATCATCTCTGATGATCTCAAGGTAGGAAACAGTGTGACAAGGCAGCAGGTAAGCAAATAGGATACTGGGATGCATAGGCAGGGGCATCACCAGCAGGAAAAGGAGGTCCTAATTCCACTATACAAGACACTAGTGAGGCCCCACCTGGAGTATGTGTACAGCCGTTCTGGAGACCTTATCTTACGTAAGGACATAGACAGGGTAGAAGGCTCAGAGGATGGCAACAAAATGGTACACATGGATTGCATCACAAGTCCTAAGAGGACAGGTTGGTTGCAGGAACTGAATATGTACTCCCTGGAGGAGAGGAGGGAGAGGGGGGTAGGGATGAGAGACAAGTATCTTACAGTGAGGAACAGGGTGCAGCAATAATTATTTTTAAATGAAAAAGATGTTCCAGGACTAGAGGGATGGGATGAAGTTGAGGAGGACATTTCAGAGGAAATGAGGAAGAATTTCTTCACAGAACAGGTGGTGGACAAGTGGACACCTTGTCAGAGGGAAGTGGTGGGGCTGAAACAATCTTGGGATTTATGAACATGGAATAGACATAAAGGAATTGTGAAGGTCAGGTAAGGCGTCAGACTTCTAGGAAAACATAACCAAAGTTACAAACTCAAATGGGTAGACTGATTACGCGCTTATGTGCCAACATTAGTCTATGCCAACACTGTCTATGTATCTATGTATACTGAATTGCATATAATTTGAATCTTGGCCTTTACTAAACACCTTGGAGAGGGTACTGAAATTGAACACTTCTCCTCATTGATCCTAGATTGCTGGCCTTTCTGCATGCTAGGCTTTCACCGCCATTTTTTATGATACTTTTTTGATTGGTGGTCCGCCACCAAACTGACTTCTTTTTTAGATACCATGGTAAACGTGAAGGCAATGGACACATTTTACTACTTAACTCTTAGGACACAACTTTATAAACTTTCTTTGCAATCTACTTTAAAAATGTCCTTCTCCCACAAATCCACTGTCTTAAAACCAAATTAAAGCATTTTTGCATGATAGGGTTCAGTCTTTGATCACTGAACAAAGTTTTGAGCACTTGTTACAGAAATGTTTGGATCGGAAGTATAATCAGAGTTTACTAATACTAAAAATCATTGGACAGTTTTTGTAATGTTGATGGGTCTTTTGGATCTGAGTCCACATATTTTACGATTTGTTGAATCTCGTTAGAATCCTTTTATAGCAGCCTCATGCTCCTTCGAAGGTATTTTTCTGATTTACCTCCAAAGTTTTATCTGATGAAGATGTGGTTTTATTAACTAAACCTATTTCATATCTAAGGTTGAATCTGCATTCAAGTCCTTCGATTGAATAAAGTTCTGGTCCTGATGGACTAGTTCTGAATTTTATAAACAATTCGGCCCTTACTGTCCAGGATCTCATTGAATTGTTTAATGAGATCTTGACTACTAACTGTATTTCCAGGGACTGGCTTAGGCTACATGATTTTGTTATATAATGAGGCATTTGTCAATGCCTGTCAAACCCCCCTCCCCTCCTCACTGGATTCTACCCTCACATCTTGGTATGCCCAATGCTGCACTTTTCACCCTCTTCCCACCCTTCCTACATTCCTTCTCCCACCCTCCCCTCTTCCCTCTCCCTATGACTCTGGCACTTCTTATCTGTTGTCTATTTTCTCTGACAAATGCCGCTGGCTGCCTTGTTACAATGATACTCTTGAATTGTATTAATCTGTACTCTGTTTGCAATGACCACATTGTTGTAATTCCTGTCTTGATGTTCCCATAATATGTATTTCTCTGACGTGGAACCTTTGTAAAAGAGCCAAGGCTCAAAGGTATTTGTAATCCTAGACTTGATAAAAAAATAAAATAATGCAGAATGTTGTCACGCTGGCATTGGCAGTGGTGGAGGTGGAGAGGCATAGCGCTGTGAGTTTGTCAATGTGTCCCAAAAGGTGATTTTGCATAGTGAGTATGCCACTGTGTGTCAGAGCTGTGGAAACGCATTTTGGGCAGGCTGTTTAAAATGGCAGCTGGATTGTTGATAATGAGGTGTGCACTAAGGCCAGTGGTGAAAATGTGGCATGAAAATATTGCAGATTGACAAAGTTACAAGGGTGCATGTAAACTGCACAATGCACGGTTGCAACACAGTCATTGTCTGGTCTTTCGCCACCAAATTTTCAACATAAGCATTTTAGGACCTCTGCTGATGAATAGTGTTACTGTCATTTCCTAAAAGTGTCCCAAAAAGTGATTTCACACAGTGACCTCCGATTCTGCACCGGATGTGCGAAACACATTTCAGCCAGCTGTACTGTTCATAAGGAGGTATGGAAAAATGGCAATGATGAACAGCTAGAGTGAAAGTATTACAAATTCACAAAGCCATGAGCGTGCGTGCGAACTGTGCAACGTGCGCTCATAAAACACTCATTTTATTTACTTTTGCCCTTATATTTTCAACATAGGCATTTTAGGACATCTGCTAATGAACAGTGCCACTGCCATTTTCATAATGTGTCCTGGACACGAGCTTTCCACAGCGACCGTGCTATTGTGTGCTGGAACCGTAAAAACAGATTTTGCTCAGGATATGAAAAATGACAGCTGTACTGTTTATTAGGAGGTGTAGAACAATGGCACTGTTGAAAATGTGGAGCGAAAATTTAAGTTTGCGAACTTACAAGCATGCATGCAAACTGCATAATGTATGCTCATAACACAGTCATTTTGTGGAGTATTGTCACTATATTTTCAACACAGGCATTTTAGGCCCTCTGCTCATGAACAGTGTCACTGTCATTTTCATAATGTGTTCTGAACAGTGATTTTGCATAGCAACCATGCTATTCTGTGCTGGAAGTGAGAAAACACATTCCGGGCAGAATGTGAAAAATGGCAGTTATACGGTTCACAAAAAGGTGTGCCTCACCGCCAGCGACTGGGAACTTCCTTGTTCCCTCTCGGCCATTGCGCTTGCTGAACTCCCTGATATTGTGGTGCTCTTTCCACCCCCAGAATAAAGTCTTTAATTGCTTTCCCTGCTACAGCGACCTCTAAACAGTTAAAGCTCCTCACTTTTCCGATTCTGCGGATCCCGAAAACTTTTAAACTTAATGCTAATTTCCTCGGGACTCGGGAGCCTTCCTGAAGATGTCTACCTCCCGCTAGCTCATCCCGTGATCTCCCCAAGGTATCTTGTTTAGATTACACTTGCTGCTATTGAAAATGATTGTACTTAAAGTACTAAGTAGTTTAGCATTTAATTGCTTCTTGATGGCTGCTTCTATCACTAGTGCAAAAGGAAATAAACTGGGAGCATATTGGCCAAGTTTTGTCCCAGAGAAGCAATCAAAATCAACCAGAAGGAATGTCTTTACCAGACACTGGGGGAGATTTTATAATTTTCAAAATGTTAGGGTTTTTAAAACAAGATTATTAAGGATAGTACCTAATTATAAAGGGACCTGTTTTATAATGTTAATGATTATGGGAGGAGATACAGAATTGAATCCTGGCCCAGTGAATAATATGTGTAAAGTAATGCACGATAATGCTCTGAGTGTGGCAACTAAAACTGATCAATTAGCCTTATTGGTACAGGAACATGATCCTGTTGTATTGGGACTGAGTGAGACTTGGTTATCAAACAGGACTGGGGACAGTGAATTAACCTTACCAAATTATCAACTTTTTAGATCAGATAGAGACAAAAGGGGAGGGGGGGTAATGTTCTACGTTAAAAATGAGGTAGGCCATGTGGAACCTCTTCTAAAGGGGAGTGTAAATAATATTGAATATCTGGTAATACACGTGGATAGACTTAAAATAAGTTTTGCTTGTGGTCTATTTTCCCCTAGATCAAAGTTTGACATCTATTGAAGAAGTATTAAATAAGATCTGTGGTTGCATAGAGGGACAGGTCTTTAATTTTATTAGGAGATATGAATTGTGATTGGCTAAATTCAAGAGGTAGGAAACTGGAGGAGATTGCTTTAACTTTGGGACTAATTCAGCATATTAAGACACCAACTTGGTATACTAATAGTAGGACTGAAGGAACTATTCTGGATCTCTTATTTACTAATTCTTTAATAGGTATAAAGGCAATAGGAACTTTACCACCACAACTTAGTGATCATAACCCAATATGGGCTGTGGTATCAAAACAGGCTTGGGTTCTGTCAGATTGCTTTAATAATAAGAAAAGGATATATGCGGAATTTCTCTGAACAGAGATTCCTGCAAAGTAAAGTTAATGAGAACTGGGAAGATGAGATTAGTACCAGAACTGGACCTAGCTGTGAGAATATTTTCCCATTACTTTTCAGTAAGATTTGTGATTATCATGCACCAAAATTAAGATCTTGCTATAAACATACTCCAGTTACATGGATTAATGAAAGGATCTTGAAAATCATTAGAGTAAAAGATAGGTTGTGGAAAAGCTTTAAAATCTAAATTACCTTCTGATTGGGAGCTATTTAAGTAAAATGGAATGCATGTAAATATCTCATAAGAAAGGCTAGGGCCCATTACTATCAAAATAAGCTGAACTGTAATTCTGACCCTCATAAATTTTGGCATACTATCAATCACTTAACAAATCTGGTAATTTTGGAGTACAACCAAATTTAAATTTACAGATTAGGGGCAAATCTAATTGACAACCAAGAGTACCTCGAGGGCATTAAATACATTTTTGTAGATCTGCCAGGCAGTAATAATCTAGGTGTTTCCATCTGGAGATATGCAGTCAAAGTTATCTTGTTCACCTTCTTTTTAGATTTAGGACCTTGAAAATATCGCAGTATGTAGGGAACTGAAGTCTATAAAGCCTATAAATCAGCAGGACCAGATGAGGTGAGGTAGATTTCTTAAGTTAGTGGCAGACTATATTGCTCCAACGGTAACTTATATTTTTAATGGAGCTTACAGTCTGAATGCTTTCCCTGTCCTGGAGAGAAAGCAAGGTCATCCCATACATAAAGGGGTGGACGTTACAGAATTGAACAACTATCGTCCATAGCTCTACTTATCTTGTCCAAGTGCTTGGAGAAATGTGAAATAGGCAGATCTCCGAACACTTGGACAAATATGGATTGTTAACACCTTATCAATTGGGGTTTAGAAAGGGTTACTCCACAACTACAGCATTGCTGAGTTTAAAGATCTAGTTTGTACTTCTTTGAACTTGGTCTGGAAACTGCTGTTGTATTTGTGGACTTGGAAGGCCTTTGACCTGGTGAGCACTCCCTTTACTGGATAGATTAAAGACGTAGAGCATAGTTGATGGGCCTAGAAAATTGGATAAAATCCTACTTAACAGGACGTACCCAGAGGGTGGAGATCTCACAGACATTGTCTACATCAGAAATGTGGGCAGTGAAGAGTTCCTGAGGGGTCCATGTTAGGGCCCTTGTTATTCTCATTTTTGTTAATGATCTACTAGGTGGTGAGACATTCAGCTGTGAGACTTTATGCTGATGATATATGATCATCACCACCAGCAGTTCTGTTATGGATCTTCAACAGAAGCTTCAAGCTGGACTTTGCCGAGGTGGGGGTGGCTCACTGGGTCAAGGCTTTTGATGAATGTTAAAAACTAAATTGGTGCATTTTCAAATAAAGAAGCCTAAATCCAGATTCATATTGTATCACACAAATAGATTAATAGAACAGGTGGATAGTTATTGCTATCTGGGGGTGACATTTGATTCCATGTTGCCTTTTGATGTTCACATAAATAATAACATAAAAAAGATGACTAAGTAATTAGGAGCCTTGAGACGAACTACCAAATGTTTACAGATTAAGGACAGGAAAAAAGTGGCTGAACAGTTAATTATGCCAACCTTGATTTATGGGGATATAATTTATAAAACAACGAATAAACATCAGTTGATTAGATTGGATAGGGTGCAATATAGAATAGCTAGATATGTTCTGCAGTGTTCATATAGAACTCATCACTGTAATATGCTTATAAAATTGAATTGGCAGCCTTTAGAAATGATTTTTCAAAAAATTGGATAATATTGATACACAAATATAAACGTTTTATCCAGAACATTATATTATCAAACACTTTCTCTAAAGTTAATAAGGTAGGCATGAGTTATTGAGATCGGTACATAGACATAGAGTTTATCCTATCAAATTTATAATAAATACGGTAATGGTTCCATTTTATGTCAGGCAGCTAAAGTATGGAATATTCTACCCCTCCAATAAGATCTCTAGAAGAGATCACATGATTTTTAAAAATGAAATTCTAAAATTTTATAGAATAGAATATTTGTTGTATATAGTATGTTTAGGATAATGTTTATGTTTTGTAATTTCTTTTTAGTAGTATTTGTACTTTAAGGTAATGTTGGATAATTGAAAAGTTGTTTATTATTTATGTTTTGTTTTTATGTGAGTATTGTTATATATTTGATGTTTAGTCATAACTAAGTGAAATACAAACAGGACTATCTTGAGAACAGGATTGTATAATCCTAATGATTAGAATTTCCTGTATAAAAATAAAGTTTTATCATCATCATCATCATCATCATGTTTTAATGTTACTTGCCAGCCAGAATTGATTAGGACTGACTGCATAGCACCATTAGGAAGGTAATGTTCTGCTTAACATCTTTGCCACTGACACTTTGTGAGTATCATGTTCACTTTAGGAGTTGTTCACATTTGTTAATGACATGATGTGTATGGCAAACATTTTGTCCATCTTGAACCAACTAAGCACTTTGATGAAAACACACATTCTGGGTATCTCAGCCAGTATAAAACAAAAACTGAATTGAGCACAGTTTTTTTTGATTGCATAGCATCATTGGAAAGGCAATTTTGTATGAAACAACTTTGCCGCTGATGTGTTGTGTATATCATGTATACTTTAGGAGTTATATGCATTTGTTTAGGGTCTGGTACACTCTCCCGACTTTCTATTTACCGAGAGTCAGTAGCGTTCCCGACTAGTACTGTCTTCGATGTAGTTTTTACCACTCATTCATTTTCCCAACCAAACAACCAAATGAACAAGTTGAAAAGTTGAAAGCGAGGGTCTGCTCTGAAACTATAACTGTAAACAGGTGTTCTGCAGTTTAGTTTAAGTTCTGTGCTTTGCTGTGCTTTGCTTTGTGCTGAAAAGCTGGCACACAACAAAATGAATTAACACCACTTTTGATTCTCTCTCTCTCTATCGTGTGAATCACTAAATGGCAAACCATTTCCTTCTGTTCCCTGGTTCTCTGTCTTAGCTGTCTCAGTCACAGTCACTAGTCACTAACCTTCAGCTGAAGGCACATGGAGATCGCCCCTGTCACCATGGAAATGCTCGGCGCAGCTGCTGCTGATGCCATCTCTATGGGGCAACTGTCAATGCACATCCAATTATTTATAAGATGTGTCAGCTGTTAGCCTCTGAAAACACCACTATGGTCTGTAATGTCAGCTTCTATGGTTCAGTCCTGCAAAACTGTTCCCTCTCAAAGGGGCCACGATATGCTGTGCATTAAGGAATACATCTATGTGAAAAAGAGGAACCAGGGGGGTCTTTATTACTGGGGCTGCCAGAAATGAAAGTCTGGATGCCGTGGCAGGGCAAGCACAGTCAAGATTGGGGGAGAACATCAGCTGTGAAGCGAGAACGAACGTACACATTCGCCAGATGCTAATGATGGGCCAGTTTCAGAGGCAGTTGCTGCAGTAAAACAGCGTGCAGTGACGACAAGCGGTTGCCCTACTCAAATAATTCAAACTGAATGTGCCAATGTCACCAGCAGTGCGGCACAATATGCCATCCACCACACCTACAGCAGGTAATCAAGAGAGCCGGAGAGAAAATATGTCCCCAGAGCCATGATCTCTGGATGATCTTGCTGTGCCTGACTCGATGAAATATTTAAATGGTGAGCTATTTTTAGTTAAAGACTCTGTCTGTGGTGAAGATAGAATTTTACTTTCACTACCAGAGTAAACATGCTTAAGCTTTCTGCAGCACAACTGTGGCTAATGGATGGGACATTTCGAACTGTACCCTCGCTTTTCAGGCAACTGTATTCCATTCATGCATCGGTTGGAGGTTCAGACACCAGCCAAGTTGTTCCTCTGGTGCATTAATGACCTTGAAATCTCAGGAATGCTATACACATCTGTTTCAGGACCTCCAGGACATTGCTGATGAACATGAAGTTACCCTGGAGCCACGCTTTATCTTAACCGACTTCGAGCAAGTTGCAATAAATGCTTCCAAGATAGAGTTCCCAATGCGATCAACAAGGGGAGTCTATTTCACTTCGGACAGATAATTTGGAGAAAAATACAGAGCATGGGACTGTCTACTAAATATGGTTTGGAGCTCGATTTCAGCCTGCTCCTGTGCCAATTGCAAGCACTTACTTTCCTGCCACCGGCCGATATTCCAGCAACATTTGCTGAATTCAAAAATGATTTGCCTGAATGCTGTTCCCAAATAACGGAATGGTTTGAAGAAAATGATGTTCTTGGCCATGTGAGGAGGAGGATGTGGAATGACACAACCATCCATAGCCCTCCTCTGTTGCCCCCTGAACTGTGGTCTGTTCACGACCAAACTGCTTTTGGATTGCCAAGAACACAAAATAATGTGGAGGCCTGGCACAGATGGTTGGCAACATTGATAGGAGCATCCCATGTTGGCATTGGAAGATTTGTGCAGGAGCTGAGACATGAACAACATAACACTGAATGCACAACTGAGAAAATAGCGTGCGGTCTCCCCCAGTCCCCTCTCAAGAAAAAATATGCTGTGCGTGAAGAAAAAATTGGAAACATCATACGTGACAAAGAAATCATTCGTCCAAGGACTTTGTCCGTGGCATTGACCACAACATGGTTTTATAAGGAATCAATAAAGTTGTTTTTAACTACAATGTGACACAGTACCTAGCAGTCCAAAATATGCTTCTATGTTGCAGCTGCCAGTGTTTGAAACACAGCTTTAATGTAGAAGCATAAGACAGGGCTAGCTAATATCTTCTGATCGACTTCAAGAATGGTAAGTCTTCTGCCTATGTCTGATTGACTAAAAACTGCACTGCTGCTTTGAAACTGAGTGTTTCCATGGAGACTGTTGCAAGAGAGCAAGTCTGCATGAGTTTAAAGTTTAAACCCAGCGTCTGAAACTGCAGCCTGCAGTGAGTAGTTGAAAGCGAGCGTCAGCTCTGAAATTGTAAACAGGTGTTGTGCTGTTTAGTTTAAGTTCCCGTTAAGTTCTTCTGTGATTTGTAGTTTAAACTGCAGCATGAATCATGTACTGTCTGCAGTGAGTAGTTGTCTAGTCGGGAAATAGTCATTTGGTAAGACAGACAGCAGGCATATGATAGATGAGGGCAGTTGGAGTCGGGAGATCGTATGGATCCCTTTATTTATGGTATGGTGTGTATGGTTCATATTCGTCCCTCAAACCTCTCCAACACACCTTGAATAAAATGAGGAAAATTATGTTTAATACTACAGAAATAGCTGTTTTTTTTTACAAACAAATTATTAAACCTACATCTAATGCCCAGATGCTTAATTTGGTGTTGATATGTTACATATTTCCCAATAAAAAAGGCTTGTGGTGCATTTTTTAGTGGAAAAAATATTTTTGCTTGCTGTTTTGACCAGCATAGAAAAAAAACTAAATTAACTCTTATTACTTGCATACCACCATTGCAAAGGTAATTTTATGCTGAACAAGTTTGCCACTCATACTTTGTATCTAGCACTTACGGTTTTTGTGCTATTAGCATTTGTTTGTGACATGCTGGTTATGGCTTGATTTTGCTTAGAAAGGCCCAGGAGGCACTGTTAACAGTATACAGGAGACAAGTGCTGCAACTTCAGAGAGTTCCAGTGGAGGCAATGAGTTAAACACCTCTGACTCCCTTACCTGAGTCCATATCCTCAACCCGGATAGTTCCTCATCTGTCTGAGCTTTCCTTCTGTTTTACCTACAGTACCCTGGACCCCCACCTGCCATCCTTTGCCACCCCCCACTCCCTCCAAGTACCTCCCCTCCATACTCCCCCAAACACCTCCCCTTTCCACCCACTCTCTCCCCCCAAATATTCTCCTTCTGCCAATCCTTTTCTCTCTCTCTCTCTCTTTCTCCCCCCTCTCTCTCTCTCCTCCTCTCTTTCTCTCTAATCTACCCATCATCTGCACTCTCCCCCCTTTCTTTCTCCTACCCTTTCCGATACTCTACCTTGACAGGCCCTCGTGGGGCAGCTATGCCATACGTTGCTAATTGGGAATCTCCTCCCACTGTTTAATTTCAGTTGTCTAGATTACTCAAATGTATTATTTATCTACTTTCTGTATTAAATAGCAGTCTTACGTTTTGTGTTAACTGTCAAGTTTTTATGTCATGTCTCTGCTGTTTTACATCCTGATGTGGAACCTTTGTATAACAGTATATACTCAAAGGTTGTATCTGAATTACCAAATAAATATATTAAATTTAAAAAAATTATGCCACAGTCAATTAGCAGATCATCCAGCTCTGCGTCTCAACTGGAAGCTTACTATGAACTAAAATAGCTGGAAAGTATACAAAAGAGAAGCAATGCCATTGCAAAACTTTCTTTTAGAATTCATATCCCTCAAACTAATTTATATTCAAACGGATGCAAGCAGTCCATGAAGAACAAAATGTAGCTCTTGTCTTGCAGAACAAATCTTCACCTTCTCATAACTCCAGGTAGATCTTATACGTGCCACATTGGTCTAAAAGAAAAAAACTGCTTGATACCTTTAGAAAATATCCACATCATGAGGCCGAGCACAGCAGGTACAGTACAGGGAGCTTTGCAAATGCCAAATCGTCAGCTTACTGGTAATGAAAGAGCTTAAACGAAGCCAGTTGGGGGAATGAAGCTCAGAGGAGTCTAGCCACTGAAGGGAAAATGAAGTTGTGTAAGTACAGAAAACGCCACAGCTCGATATGTCTCAAGGTCCCACTAGTGGGCCAAGGAAAACCATTAAACTAGAACAATGCAGAGTCCTTTGAGACTGATAGCAAAAAAAGTCCCCTAATACAATATAATTAGACAAATGAGTATAACCAAACGTCTTGGCTCACATGAAATCCACAATTTGTAAACTGAATGGGTACACAATCCAATCTATTATTATACACAGGCAGCCGGGTTGGTTATGTGTTAAAGAACCTTTTCAGCAGTAAAGATGCACATCTACAGAAGGCACTTACATATTAAGGAAGTCCCACTCATCCAGCAGTATTCTGAAAAAGGTCTGTGAAAAGCTTAGAAAGTTCTTTACTGGCTTGCTGTGCCAATTCATAGCGATGACAACCAGCATCTGTAGTTACCTCCAGATGGGCCGGGTGGAGCAGCCAATGTTTAATGTGTGCTGCCCATAATTTATTTAACAATGGGTGATATGCTGCTCTGGTCTGCTGGACCTGCAGCATCAAGTCTGGTACAATACAAATCCTTCAGCTGGCCGATTGAATTGTCTCCAGGCCCCTTGCCATTTTCAAAATATGTTTCTGGTATAGGAAGTTGAGCAATTTGAAAAATAAGTGGTCTGGGGGGGCCCTTGGAGGTGGTTTACACCTCAAGGCTTAGTGGGCTGTTTCAATAACATAACAGGGGCCATTTGGAGAAGGGCCCATCATTTTTTAACTGAATTGTTGCACAAAGTCCAGCAGGTTTGACCCCTCTTCACCCTCAGGCAAACCTATTTACACCAAGTTGTTTCTCCTCTTCCTACCCTCTAAATCATCTACCTTATTTTCTATGGTGAAAATTGGGCACTTGATTTGAACCACTTCAGGATCAGTTTTATTATGGTGATCCTTCAGGAAGGATATTCTAGCTTCAGCATTGCAGACCCATTCAGATAATTCCTTTAGAGTGGGCTTGATTTCCTTCATTTCATACACCAAGGAGAAAACATCTTGTTTTATTGCAGCCAAGCCCATATAAATTTGAAATGGTGACAAATCTTCCAGGATGGAGTGTTCCGATGGAGTCAGAGAAACACTTCAGTGGGGATGCTTGGCCTCCAGGGTGAGTGCCTGCTCATCTTCATCTGAAAACACTGAGAGGTTCTGCTGCTCAGAGACACCCATTTCGATTTTAGCCTCATCCAAAACAATCTCCAGTACCATCAGTATCCACTGGTAAATAACGAAACACCGCCTTTTAGATTTTAATGAGGTAAAAGATATATTATTAGTCGAACCAAACAGAGCTCTGAGCTCAAGCAGCTTACTCAACACCGGCATTATGTGACCTCATGATTACAGGTTTTAAACATGCTTGGGATGGTCATAGAGGATTGCTGGTAGTCAGGGGGGTACAACCTAATGTCAGTAATGCATGACAGAGCACAATTGTTAGTTGTAATAGGGCAGACTGGGTGGAATGAAGGCCCTTATCTGCTGACAATTTCTATGTTTCTGTGCTGTACTCTGCTTCACTATTGTAACCCCCTAACAAAACGATACCTCAATACACAACCAATATTACTTTTAAGTGTAATTCTACAGTTACTCATCAGTTTCTGGTAAAATTCACAGTCAGATAATTGTCCCTTTGCTTCTGAGATGTATTTTGAGGTATCCATAACGATGACTGAACCTACGTTTTCAGCTTGCTTTATTGTAATCATGGTATTCACTGAGCAGCTTCTTAATGCTGACTTTTCCCATGTGGTACAGTTATGAAAACAGTCAGGTCATGGTCTAGACAGCAGTTCATCCAGGTGTTTACATTTGTTTACTAATACTTGCATGGCCGTAAACAGTGTAGGGCAATAAGTGGAATGCGGTCTAATCATAGGGAGAACCCTGCTTAGGGGCAATTCAATGGAAGTATCTTTATTGGTTGACCAGGGGCTTAGATTCAGGCATGGCTGGCTGACTGGATGCTTGCCTTACAACAAGATTTATGCTGGCTAGAAGTTAGCTGTCCTGGTTTTTCAGTCTAGAAGCATGCAGTGGAGGCAACAGGGGGAGGAGAGTGGTTGAGGATGCATGTTCTTCACAACTGGCTTTGTTTGCTTAAGAGTCTGGGTTTTTCAGTCTGGATGCACGTAGCTGGGGTGGTGGTGGTGGCCAGTGTTATTGCTGACAAGTCTTGCATTTAATGATGTGTCCACTTATTTTCTGTTTTGCTTGTGGCCATCTCATAGCAGAGTAGTAGTATGTAACAGGATGTATGGCAGCACTAGTGTCACAACCTGAGGAAAAATAGCATCAAGAAAACTGAAATTGAAACACTACAAAAAAGGATTCGACTGATGAGGAGGAAGTGATGGACAGAACACATTTTTTACACTTCAATCATTCCTCATCAAGGAAACAGTCCTCACAATCTTCAATCTCCCAGACCGGAGTTGTCCCCACATGGGAATTTTTTCTCCATATGTACTTCATTGGCCTCAGTTGTAGGCAATTTGATGTTCTGGTTCATCCTAAACAGCACTGTCACTTTCGTGTGGCAGGAACGCAGACATGATTGTGTTGCATGGAATGTGCCACACATTTATCTTAATATATGTCAGCATGGCAACATTTCTAGGTGACTGATTTGGGTATGCCTACCTGATGGTGACACCAACACAGCAACATACCATGCTGTCAGTAAAATCAACACTTTGCTGACAGGTCGCTGTGTTGGTGCACCCGAGACAGGGTCACACTGTCTCCCGGTCCTTCATCCGCTACCCGAATCAACTCTGGCTGGAGTTGATAATCCAAAGCACAGGGGGTTGGGAGGCAGAGACCCTCACATGGGGTGTTTGGGAGCAAAGTCCCCTGATAGAAAAACAGTACCAGGATACGTATGGGATTTATGTCGACTGCAACTTGCAGTCGACATAAATCCAGTCGCTGAGGATGCCGGTCAACAAAAGTGTTGTCGAACTGGCATCATAGAGCCACTGATTTGTATGCCTGTGTGATATACAATAGCCTCTGGAGAACTGAGTATACACTCCACAATAACATGCGAGGTTAGACAGCTTCGGTGTTTGATGGCTACTGAGGTCAGTGTGGGCCAATCAGTAATCTTGCTCCCCCAGTACTGCAAGGGATCTTCCCTGACAGCAAAGTGTCTCATGTCTTCCATATATTCATCCACCATAAGTTGTGATGCAAGCAATCCTGCTGTCTCATCATCAGTCTCATCCTCCATCTTTTCCTTAACATCTTCAATACCCCAAGGTACAGCACATCCCAAAGTAATTTGTTGGAGTTTATCCTTACTGTGTATGTTTTATCAGCTTGTTCACCATGCAAGGTGGACGTAACACCCAGTCTGTGTTGAATTTCATGTTGCGCCTTAGATAATAGTGACTTTAGCATCAGTGCCCCACGTACATGTCTCATTAGGAGATTGGTTAAATTTTGGATCTGATTATGCTCACCTTCAATTATTGAGAGGTCACGTTTATACCATGGGCCAACAACTGTGGCAGTTCCTCAGATCTGCAGACAACAGAATGCTGGAAATATGGGTATGACAGTCCATGGCATTGAGCATGTGTTATATCAAGGCACAGCTTCCAGTATCACCACCTGCCTCCAGAACCTGCAGTGCATTCAACAGCATCTGCCTCAGCACCCCTAAGAATGGGATGACCTGTCTGATGCAGGCAGTGACCCCACTCACTACCTGGGTTTTGTGTTTGAATTCCCTCAGAATGATGATCAGGCCATCTGTTAGCCACCAGAGATCAAGTGTCAAAGACATGGATACTCCAGCACTGCCATGACTTGCATGCAACACCAGACAGAAACATAGAAACATAGAATCTGCTGGCAGATGTGGACACCAGATTCACCCATTCTGCCCATCCCCCCCAGTATTACTGCAGACCCTATTTGATCTCCATCTCTCTCCAACACTTGCTTTCTGCTACTATTCCCTCATGCCTATCCCATGCATTCTTGAATCCTACCTCTGTTTTCAACCCCATCACCTCTGCTGGAAGGGTTTGCTAGGCATTCATCACTATTTCCATGAAGAAGTACTTCATCACATCTCTCCTGAATTTACCTCCCTCCAGCTTCATTATCCTCTTGTTCTCAAACATCTTTTTTTCAGAAAAATACTCAGGTCCTTTACTTTATTTACTCTGTGAGGTATTTATAGGCCTCTATCATATCCCTGCTCCTCTCACCAAGAGTGTACATATTGAGGTTCTTTACTTTCTCTTGATAGGTCTGCAGATGCAAACTCTGCACCATTTTAGCTACTCTCCTCTGGACAGCCTCCACTCTGTCTATGTCCTTTGGGTCTACATAAATGGACACAGTACTACCTGTGGGATCTCACCAGTGATCTATATAGTGGCAACACCCCCTGCCTTGTTCTGCTGGTGATACCCCTTTCTACCCCAACAATCCCCTGGCCCTACCTGCTACTATGTCACACTGCCTGGCCACTTTTAGGTCCTCAGAGATGAATACTCCAGGTCCCTTTCCTGTTTGGTTACTATCAGTACCTCTTCTCCTGTTTTGTACTCTGCCTCTGGGTTTCTGTGCCCTAAGTGCATGATTTTGTAATTTCTTGCATTGAAACCAAGTTGCCATGACCTTGACCACGCCTGATGTTTTTACAGGTCTCTGTATGTTTTTTTTCACACACACACCCATGGACTGTCCACCCTATTGCATATTTTGATGTCATTCACAGAGAGGAAGACCTTCCATTTAGCTCACCTGCAATGTCACTTATAAAGACAATAAGGGTGCATGGCCTGACATCCAACAATGGCAGACACTAACTAGCTGGGCTCCCACTGGCATCATATGAATGGCAACAAAAACTAATTTTACTGAACCCTTTTATGTGGCAACATTGATTCGAACTGCTACAGACAACAACTTTTGAACCCTGGAATGAATGGGGACTGGGGAACTGGAGAGCCACACAAGATCACAGGCAGCAACATATGAACTGAGCTTTCCTAAGAGTACTACCAACATTCTACTTACAGTGCTTCCTGCAATGATAATATATTTACAAAATGAAGTAAGAGCAGGTTTCACTGATATTACATTTCAGATTACCCACCTGCAGACCATAGTGACATACCTTGCTGAAACTTCAACTGCACATCCCACCTGTCTCGATGAACAGGAAAAATGGATCAGTGATCACAAGGATCTAGTTGCAGATGTAGCAAGAGATAAAAATGTTAGCCCCCTCTGGATTCAAAAAGCAAACAGAGTAAAAGTAAGGTGTACCCCCATCAGAGCTCAATCAAGAATATGACTTCTCCCAGTTCAGTAGTTTCAATGCAACTATTTCCTTTGATAGGTAGGTTGTTCTTCATAGAGAAAACTTTTGTTTTTCTTGTTATGTGCCCGCAATATATGTGAAGAAAGAGAGGACAACTGTGACAATATTTGTAACTTCAAAAATGCCAAGTGACTGTTGCTCAGTGAAATATATATCCAGCAGCCAGAAAGTGGTGTTCAGTCTCACAGGTAAAGAATAAAAATGACCCTTTATTTGCTGTTTGATAGGTTAGAGGGAACAAAAACTTGTTTTTTGTCCATAATAGCAAGATCTTTAAGAATCTATGGACCGTGTAATTTACTCCGCTACATAAATAACCAAAAAGGAAAATTGGCTAGTGGCTAAACAAACAATGCACGCTGTCCCATACAGAATATCAGTGCATGCAAGATCTAAACGTAACCATACCCCACAAGCAGGGCTAGATACATAATTTAAATGCTGGACAACACAGTTCTCTGCCCCATTCCACAGTACAGACACTCATTCCACCTGAAAGAAATGCTGCTAGATCTATAGAATCATTCAGTCATTTGCCCTACTGAGTTCCCAGCTCATATATCCTGAAGCTCTCCCTATGGCTAATCTTTTGTTTCCAATTTCCCCCTCTCAGCCCCAACATCACCTTTTCAATTCCTACAAACTGAATGTTATGATGGTCTGTGCTTACAGTATTAATATATCTGACAATTGCAAAAGAATAGTCATTTTTTTGAAGAGCTCTTACATGTTCACTGATCCATGGGGTAGACCACACAAAAACACGTATCCTGGATTTTAGGGGGGCAAACTTTGGAAAAATGGGGAGATACTTGAAAGAGGCATTAAGGGGAATGGGGCAGGAATCAGGGGTTGAGGAACAGTGGGAAGTATTTAAAATGGGGATTACAAGAGCAACAGAATTATGTATTAAGCAGGTTAGCAAGAGGAAAAGGAAGAGGAGACCATTATGGTTTTCCAAAGAGGTAGCAAAGAAAGTGAAAGCCAAAAGATTGCATTCAGGCAATACAAAAGAACACAGGCAGAAGGGGATAGGGAGAAGTACCAGGAGAAGCAAAAGGCAGGGAGGTCAGTAAGGAAGCCAAGCTCAGACAGAAGAGCGCATTGCAAAAATCAGTGGGTGGGGGACAAAACCTTTTACAGGTACATAAGTGAAAAAGAAAGGCAAGGGAGGGATAGTGAGACTGAAGGAGGAGGATGGGGGGCTGTGTGGAGGATGACAATAGTAAAGCTGACATACTGAACAGGTATTTCTGCTCAGTCTTTACTAAGGAAGAGGGAGGGTAATGGGTCTGAATGGAGTACAAGGGTGAGAATGGTGCAGAAATGGACACAAGTCCCTTACATGAGAAAGGTCCTGAAGGAACTGGAAGTAAAGAGTTGATAAAGCAATGGGGCCAGATGGGGTGCACCCAGGGTCATTAAAGAACTAAGAGAGGTGGTGGCTGAACCTCTTGCTATCCTGTTTAATGATCACTAGAAACAGGAGAGGTACCCAAAGACTGGAGGATAGCAGATGGTAGTCCCCTTATACAAAAGTGGGAACAAGAGGCGAGAACTACAGACCAGTCAGCCTCACCTCGGTAGTAGGGGAAGATCATGGAAGCACTACTGAAGGAGAGATTGGTGGAACATCTGGTTGTCAATGGACTACAGGACCCAAGGCAGCATGGTTTCACCAGGGGAAGGTCATGTCAGACCAACCTCATTGAACTTTTGACTGGGTGACTAGGGAGGTGGATCAGGGGAGGGCAGTGGACATGGCCTATCTGGACTTCAGCAAGGCCTTTGACACTGTGCCACATAGAAGACTATTGCGCAAACTGGGGAATATGGATGTGGGCAGGACAGTAGTGTGGTGGGCAGGTAACTGGCTGGGTGGCAGGACACAGAGGGTGGTGGTAAATGGCTGTCACTCCACAGAGGGAAGAGTGACCAGTAGGAATTTTCACAGGGATCAGTGCTGGGACCGGTACTATTCAATATCTTCATCAGTGACATTCGCAGGACCTAGAAGGCAGAATTTCACTGTTCACTGATGACACAAAGCTCTGTAACACAGTAGACACACCAGAGGGTGTAGACAGAATGAGAAGGACCTGCAGAAACTTGAAGAATGGTCAGGGTTTGGCAGTTGAAATTCAATGCAAGGAAGTGCAAGATAATGTATATAGGGGCTACAAAAACCTGGCACAATATATCAGTTGGGGGTGAGGATATAGCATGCACCAAGCAGGAAAGGATCTTAGGTTATCATCTCCTGATGACCTCAAGGCATGGAAACAGTGTGACAAGGCAGCAGGTAAAGCAAATAGGATGCTGGGATGCATAGGCAGGGGCATCACCAGCAGGAAAAGGAGGTCATAATTCCACTATACAAGACACTAGTGAGGCGCACCTGGGTACACTGTGCAGTTCTGGAGACCTTACCTATGTAAGGACATAGACAGGGTAGAGAAGATTCAGAGGAGGGCAACAAAGATGGTGCATGGATTGCATCACAAGTCCTAATGAGGACAGGTTGAAGGCACTGAACATGTACTCCCTGGAGGAGAGGAGGAGAGAGGGATATGATAGAGACACACAAGTATCTTACAGGGAGGAACAGGGTACAGGAATGCACTATTTTTAAGCGAAAAAGATGTTCCAGGATTAGAGGCATGGGATGAAGTTGGAGGAGGACGATTCAGAGAAGACGTGAGGAAGAATTTCTTCACAGAGCAGGTGGTGGACAAGTGGAACACCCTGCCAGAGGAAGTGGTGGGGGCTGAAACAATCACGGGATTTAAGAATGCATGGGATAGACATAAAGGAATTCTGGAGGTCAGGGGTAAGGGGCAACAGACTTCCTGGAAAACACAAACTGAACTTACAAACTTAAATGGGCAGACTGGGTGGGCCATAGGCCCTTATCTGCCGACACTGTCTATGTATCTATGTATCTATGTGTCTAGGTAGGACATCAAGGATTGCATGCATTAAAGAAAAGGGCTTAGTGATAAATTCCTCACATTTGACCCAGAGAGACTGTTTGCACTCAGGTAGGAACCAGTTACTGGCCTATCCGAGAAGGAAAGTTTGATTATACACTTTTATGTTGGGAAGTTCCATGCCACCATTATCCTATTTTGTTTTTAGTTTGTCTGTCCTTAGCCTAGCTAGCTTCCCCACCAAGAGAAATATCGTAACCATTCGGTTTATTTTCCTAAACCGCATTTGACTGATGTTAATAGTAAGGTTTACCAACAAATATAGGATTCTGGGAGCTTCTATCATCTTAAAAGCATTGATCTTACTTCAGAGAAATACATGTAATTTCCTCCTGTTTTAGGTCTATTTGGATTCCAACACAGGGGGTTTCCAAATTAATTTTGGCCAATTTACATAGATAAGTCATTTGAGATTTTTATTCCTAAGTAGCGTTGTGCCTGTGACACAATCGGTTAGTGTATTTGGCTGTTAATTTAAAAGGTTGGTGGTTCAAGCCCACCTACGGATGTTTTTTGGGCACAAAGGAGGGCCATGAAAATTATTCAGGGACTGCACAATATGGCATGCCAGGACAGGCTAGGGGAACTCAACATGTACTCCCTGAACAGAGGAGGGACTGGGGTGACATAATTGAGACTTTTAAATATACGAGGAGTATAAATAAGGTTAATGTTCTGGAGCTTTTCCAATTGAATGAGAGTGGGAGAACAAGAGGGCATGAAATGAGGCTGAAGGGAGGGAGGGAGGTTCTGGAGTAATACAAGAAAGTTCTTCTTTACAGAGAGGATGGTGGACCCATGGAATAGCCTACCCAAGGAGGCAGTGGGGGCCAAAATGGTAAGTGAGTTCAGGAAAGCATGAGGTAGACATAAAGGTAGCATACAGAAAGGAATAGTACAAGGTAGGTTCTTGGGCAGACTAGATGGACCTTGCAGTCCCCTTCTGCTGTCGCTTTCCATGTTTCTATGTAAGTAAGTTATGTTGAAGGCCTTTTTTATACATAATAATTTAATATTCTTGTCTTTTCTGAGTAGTGGCAGTACTTTGGATTTGGACCAGTTAATTGTAAGCCCAGATATTGTTTTAAGTGTTTAGAGTGTTCATAACATAAGTTATAGGGCGCTTGGGTTAGAAAGCAATAGCATCAGATCATTTGCATATCTAATTATTTGATCTTCTCTGCCATCTTTATGCCAGTAATATTAGGTGTTTGTCTTAACTTATATAGTAGGGGTTCAATGGTTGCGACAAAGACTAATGCGGATAGACAGTATCCTGCCTTGTCCCCCTTTTTAAGTAAATATTCTCAGATTTGCTTCTGTTTGTACACACTCTAGCAGTAGGTTTATAATATATGGTTGAGACCCATGTTGTTAAAACATGACTTCAGTTAAAAGTTTCAAGAATTAATTTTAGATAACCCCATTCAACTGAGTCAGAGAAACATAGACAATGAAGGCAGAAAAAGAAGAAGAAGAAGAATCAGTATTTATATAGCACTTTTCATACATCCAAAGTGCTTTACAAGCAATGCTAGACTGGTAGTGAAGTGACTGAATGTGTGGTGGTGGCCATATCGCACATCATCACCCACACACAGCCTGGAAAAGACCAAAGATTCATCCAGTCTGCTTGAGTTCCCTGGGACCTACTGTTCCTTCAGTGTCCTAGTCTCCCCCTTCATTCTCCTTACCAATTCTGATGCCCTGAGCAGCGACTATACCCTTCATTCTGCCACGGCCACAATTAAAACCACTATTGTTTTTTGCATCCGCCACCTCAACTAGCAACCACTCTTTCTGTAAAATAGTACTTCATCACATTCTTCATGACCCTCCCTCCTGTTAGTTTCCACTCATGACCACATTAATATGTTTTGCTCTGGGAAACTGAACCTAGACCCCTTCCTGCTTGGCAGCCTGTAACTCTACCACTGTACTAAGCTTCCTAGAGCCAACTTCTTTACGTGTAACTAATGATAGCAACATGGACCTATCTTTTTGTCTATTAGCATACCAGATGGACAACAATAGCCTTCTGATGTTCTCAGAATCATGTCATCCTTTGATAAAACTCACCTGGTCTCCATGTATTAGTTGAGTTAGAGTGGACTGTAATCTTACAAAATGTTTGCCAAAATTTTGTAACCAGCATTAAGGAGAGATATTAAATAGCTGTTGGCAGGGTCAAAGGAGTTATTATGTTTTTTTTATATAGGACTGTTATGATGGCTTTGGACATTGTGGGAGACAGGTTGACTTGGTATATGCTTCTTTGTATGCTCTTAAAAGGAAGCAACTAATTTAATCTCCTAGAAAGAATTAGGAAACATCAGATAAACCATCCATGCTAGGGGTTTTTGCAGATGGTAAAATATTTATGGCCCTCTTTACCTCTTCTAACTTTAGATCAGAGTAAAGATTATATTTACAGTGCCTTCAGAAAGTATTCACCCACCCCTGGATTTTGTCACATTTTGTGATGTTGCAAACTCTAATTAAAATACATTTATATGGGATTTTTTTGTCCCGTATCTACACAAATTACTCTATAATGTCAAAGTGGAATGAAACTTCTGGAATTTTTTGTTCATGTAATTTAAAATAAAAACCTGAAATGTCTTGATTTGATAAGTATTCACCCCTTTTGCTATGACACTCCAAACTGAGCTCAGGTGCATCCAATTTCCTTGTGAGATCACTCTAAAACTTGAATGGAGTCCACCTGTGGTCAGTTCAAATAGTTGACATGATTTCAGAGGAAATACACCTGTCTATATAAGGTCCACTGTTGACAGTGCATGTCAAGCAGAAACTCTACCATGAAGACCAAGGACTGTCCATAGAACTATGTGATAGAATTGTGAGGAGGCAGAGATCTGGGGAAGGGTATAAAAACATTTCTAGGGTGTTGAAAGTTCCCAGGAGCACAGTCAAGTCCATCATTAGGAAATGGAAAGATTATGGAACCACCCAGAATCTTCCTAGAGCAGGCCATCCTCTCAAGCTCAGCAACCGGGCAAGAAGGACCTTGGTCAGTGAAGTGACCAAGAACCCAATGACCACCCTGACAGAATTAAAGAGTTCCATAGCTGAGATGGGAGAACTTGTCCAGAGGACAACAATCTCTGCAGCACTTCACAGATGTAGCCTCTGTGGGAGAGTGGCTAGATGGAAGCCACTCCTAAGAACAGGCCACATAATAGCATGCCTGGAGTTTGCACGAAGGCATGTGGCAGACTCTGAGACCATGTGCCAAAAGATTTTCTGGTCTGATGAAACACAAATTGAACTCTTTGGCCTGAATGCAAAGCGCTATGCCTGGTGCAAACCGAACACAGCTCATCCCCCATGTAACATCATCCCTACCATGAAGCATGGTGGTGGCAGCATCATATTATGGGGATGCTTTTCAGTGGCAGGGACTGGGGCACTTGTCAGGATAGAGGGAACAATGAATGGAGCCAAATACAGGCACATCCTTGAGGGGAACCTGCGTCAGTCTGCAATAGACCTTGGACTGGGGTGAAGATTTACATTCCAACAGGACAACGACCCCAAGCGTACAGCCAAAGCAACACTGGAGTGGCTTCAGAACAAGAAGGGTGAATGTCCTTGAGTGTCCCAGCCAAAGTCCAGACTTGAATCCCATTGAGAATCTGTGGAAAGACTTAAAGATTGTGGTTCACCGACGCTCCCCATCCAACTTGACAGAGCTTGAGACAATCTGCAAGGAAGAATGGGTGAAAATCCCCATATCCAGATGTGCAAAGCTGATACAGACATACCCAAGAAGACTCAAAGCTGTCAGTGCTGCCAAAGGTGCTTCTACAAAGTATTGACTCAGTGGGGTGAATACTTGAGTAAACAAGATATTTCAGTTTTTAATGTTTCATAAATGTTTGTTACACAATAAAAATATTTTTGGCCCTTTGAATTGTTGAGTATGCTGTGTGAATCAAGGGGGAAAAAATAATTTCAATGCATTACAAATTCTGGTAGTAACACAACAAAATGTGACAAAATCCAAGGGGGGTGAATACTTTCTGAAGGCACTGTATATGCTTCTGTAATCTTCTGTAGCTTGGTGATCCCCAGGAATTGAATCTATTGCTTCAGGAGTAAAATTATACTTACGTCTGCAACAGTCTTTATAAAAGGACAGAAATACTTCACTTATTTCCTGGGATTTAACTATATCTTTCTTATTTTTGTCTATTATATGAGTTATATTATTTCTTTTTTGCATTTGTTTAAGTCTGTATGATGGGAGTATGCCTGCTTTCTCCCATGATCCCCAGAATATTTGTTTTGTTTTGAATGAGGCAAATGTGGCCTTGTCTGTGTGCATTTCATTCATTTCAGATTTAAGCTGAATTATTTATTTAAGCACATTTTAGATTTTTCTAAGTATTGATCTTATATGCTCCTTCTAATACTTTTATTTTCTTTCTCAGACAGGAGTTTCCCTTTTTCCTTTTTCTTCTTGGATGAGAAGCTCATAATCCCTCCCTTATGACTGCCTTATATGCCACCCAAAGGGTAGAGTCTGATGTTTTGCTGTTGTTGTTATGTTTGGAGAAGTCTTTTCTTTCTTTTTGTAACCAGCTGCAAAATTCTTCATCTCTAACAAGGGAACAATTTAGTTTCCATCTGTTTTTATGTTTAGACTCAGAGGGCCAGATTTTCAAAGTGTGGTACATACTTTCCACCAAGCCCTGCACCACGACACTTAGATTCCAACACTGCGCCGCACCCCTTTGCTGCAACTGTGCATGATTTTACAATGTTGGGTGCAGTCACGACAGTTTCCATGATTTACGGCAGATTGCACCAAATATCTGGTGCAAGCCCTGTAAAATGTGCCCCCCGGATTGCCCCAAGCTAGACCACAAAAAGATGTGGTAATTGGTGCATGGAATAGAAATCCTGATCGCTGGCCAGGAGAATTCCAAAAGGCTGGTGCACCATATATTTGATGCACCTGGAACTTGTGACATTCTGGCCCAGGGTTTATTGTAAGTAATAGTGTTACTGGGGCATGATTATAAATAATACAGCTTCCAATTTCTGATTCTACAATGTTATTCACTAGTTCTTTTGATTTTAGTAGGGCATTCTTTCTACTAAAAGATCATGGAGAGACAAATAAAATGTATAGTCTTTTATTTTCAGATAGGTTAGATGTCAAGAGTCTCTCTGTCTTAGATCGATTACTCTATCTTTTAAAATGTTCCTAGCTATAGAGTTAGTGTCCTTCGAGGCAGGGTTACTTCTGTCAAAAAAGTGATCTGGAGCCATATTGAAGTTCTCTCCTAATATTATCTTTTATTTTTACTTTTCACTAATTCTTTAAAAATTTCAGAAAAAAAATCCTAGATTCTCCATTGGCTACATATACAGTAAATTACTCATGGCTATGTCTATTTCAACCAGTGATCCTTCTAGAATGTGCCAATGACCCTTGATGTCTATTTTGTGAGTTCATAGGAGAAAATGTATTTCTTTCTTGATTAGAATCAATATCCTTTCTTTTTACTACTTACTGACTTATAAAATACTTTACCCGTTGTCCATTGTAACATACAGGTTTCTTGAATTAGTGCTATGTCAGACTTTAGTTTAAGTAGATGTGATAGTACTTTATTCATTTTATAGGAGACCTTTGACCTTTAACATTCCACATAGTAAAATTAAGTTTACTTATCATACTTATAACTTAAAAATGATTTGTAAATTATAATATGGACAGCTGAAAAAACAGTTCCATGTTAATAACACATGAATTCCCCCTAATGCTCTGTATTTCATATCTGGTAACATATGCTAATGCTGTATTACTACATATAGCTTTAGATTTAAACTTGTATTCTATTTCATATATTACTATCTGTATTGTATCTTAGTTAGCATCTACTAACTGTTTCAGTAAGTAAATTAACTGCAAACTGTGTCTAGCATACAGGGCCAAAAATATCCTTACTCCCAAAGCTTGTGTTGCCCTTGCCAGTGGGTGTTCCTCCCAATCTTAACAATGGCCTCAATGGGCACATTTATATAATAAGTCATTTATATAGTAGAGATGGGTTGCACCTAAATAAAGATAATGCTGTTATACTTGCAAGATTGATCAAAACCAGAATAGAGGAAGAGAGTTTAAACTAGGGGGGCTGGAGGGAAGGAGTCATCCAAACAGTACAAGAACTAGGCTAGCAAACCTCATAGCATGGACAAATAAACCACCCAAAAGCAATTTAAAACAAAAAAGCATTTGGAATAAACCTGGCAATGACACCACTATAAAAGGGAAACCTAACATACAGTAGTAGGTAATCCATCTAACAACTCCCTTAAGCAGAGATACATTGCCCAGAACAGTAGTAATAAACACTGTTTGGGTGAGCATATAGCCAATCTAAACTTTATATTATGCCACACAAGAAGCTTAAGTAATAAACACAGTGAGCTCCAGGCACTACTGGCAACAAATGAGCATATAGATATAGTTCTGATTATTGAAACTTGGTGGAAAGAGGATGACACTTGGGCAAAAACTATACCTGGGTACAGTCTACTATGATTAGACAGAACAAACAAAACAGGAGGCCGGGTAGTGGCACATACCACAACAAAAATAAACACAATAGACATAACAGCTAAAATAAAGACTCACTCCACCCCTACAGAAACCTTATGGTTTCAGTTAAACCAAAACAAGTTATGTCATATAATTGTAGGACTGTGCTATAGACCCCCCAGTGCAAATGAAGAAACACTGAATGCATTATTAAATGAAGCTTCCAATGCCATGGAGTTAGGTGAGATTATTTGGACAGGTGATTGCAATTGTAATAACATTGACTGGAATTTAAATGAGGTGAATAACAATCATAACAGCAATTTATTGTACTTCCCCCAGAACATAATCTTGTACAGCATGTTAGAACTGCCACAAGAGAACATAACATTCTAGACTTAATATTCTCAACAGAGCATATTAACATAACGTATTGTAAAATTGCACCCCCTTCAGGAAACAGTGACCATTCATGCATGCATTTTTCAACAAGATGTACCACTAGCATTAATAAGGCATGTACAGAAATATATTTATATACAAAAGCAGACAAAGACAAAATGAATGCAGACATATCAAACATTGACTGGAACATGATACTTTATAACAAATCAAGTGAAAACTGCTGGGAGATTATCAAACAAACTCTATTAGCTGTCACTGAAACTTGGGCTAGCCCTGGCCATGACTGGGATCTTAATCTGAGTGGGTACAGTGTGCTTAGGAAGGATCGAGTGGTAGGCAGGGGTAGCATTGTTTATCAGGGATAACACTGGAATTATTAGAATAGAGGAGGCAGAGGGAAAAGTGGAAGCCTTATGGGTCACCTTGCAAACCCCCCCGGGGGAGGAAGATCAGAATAGGGGTGGTATATAGGCCGCCAGGACTGTCTGAGGATCTGGAGGATTGTCTGTTGGCTAACATTAAGAATCAGCATGGGCAGGAAGGGGTGGTGTTGATGGGGGATCTCAATATACCTGCTACTGATTAAGATAATATGACGTCCACTGTGACTAGGGAGCAGAAACTGTTGGATGGCTTTCTGGATGCATTCCTAAATCAGTAGGTGATGGATCCAATGAGGGAGGGTATATCTTCTGTCAAATTATTACCGGTGGTGTTTTACAGGTTTTACAGTTTTATCTATCATTAGGATAAGCTTTCAGGGCTACTGCATTTGTTGCTGGCTGATTTTTTCTGCTCTTGCCTCCCTATTTCTTTCATCCGTGGGTCTTCTTTTTTGGCAGGGGAAAGCCCCAGCCACCCACCCCCATCCCCAACCACCCCACACTTCACTCCTTTTATAGGGTAGCACAGTCATGACATTTCCTGTAGCAAAGCAGGAAGGGGCAGATCGGAGGGGTATGCACACAATGACTTCATTTACAGGGGCACTAGTAATTTAACCTGTTATAACAAGTTATACAAAAACAAACAAACAAAACACAAAATCAAACTTTTACTTTCATTTTCTTCCTTCTAATTACTCTGACCAGGTTACAAACCCAGCAACTTATCTGGAATGGATATCATTAACTGCAGGTACTGAGGAACACTTTTCAGAAAGGCAGTTTTACAGGATTTAGGACACTGTCCTACATGCTGGGACATTGGAGATCTAAGGGCTCAGCTCCAGGCAGCATGGGCAGAGATTGCACACCTCAAATTGCATATTCAAGAGGAAATATATTATAAGAACTGCCTGCCATTTCCCCAACATCCAACAGAAGCACCTTGACCGCAGAGGGTAGTTGGTCTGGGAGGTTGGCAGGTGGTTAGGAGGGGCAAATCAGGTGCCCCATCACTCAGTGCTCTCCAACATATCACCTCCACAAACAATATAAAAACTATAAACAGGTATCTGCCTCTATCTCCAAAATCAAACAAAGGGGCAGAGGACACTGCAGAGCAGGATACTGCACCACAGGAGCTAGCACAACAAAACTGGCCCAAATCAGGAAACAAAACAAAAAAAGCAAAAAGGAAATCCAAAAATATTCTGATCATAGGAGATTCCATGATTCAGGGAGTTGATACCTATCTCCAGCCAGGGGTAATGGTCAGATGTCTCCCAGGTACATCAGTGTGGAGAGACACTGACTGCATTGCTAAAATTGTTCAGGAAGCAGGAGAAAACATTGATGTCCTGGTACACATAGGGACTAATGATCTCACCAGCCGGTCAGTTGTGGAGACCAAGGAACACCTGACCAGGCTGGGTGACAAACTATCATCCATTTCATCTGGCATCTCCTTCTCTGAGATCCTGCCAGTCTGGGAGAGGAGGGCATATGGACGGAAGGTCAGAGAAGGGGAGCTAGGGGAGCTAAACATATGGCTCAAGGGCTGGTGCCAGAAAAAAGGACACAAATTTGTAGGGAACAGGCAACAGTTCTGGGAGTGAAAGTTCTTTAAATTTTATGGCCTGCATCTGATTAAGGAGGGAGTCAATGCATTGGGGCAGAAGTTTCATTTCTTGGCAGAATATTTAAACTAGCAAATGGGGAGAGGGGTGCAGCACCCCATACGCGAAAGGGATGAACACCCCTTCCCCTTCAGCTAGTGGTCAAACAGGAGTTCAGCATATTTGTAGTTCATTTGCATCACCAGGTAAGGAAAAAGGTCTGGCTCATCATACAACACACAGGGGAAATGGCAGACCTCACCCATCGACTAACACACCGAAATCTGGCCAATGGAAAATCATGTACACAAATGCTCGCAGTCTGGGAAACAAGATCCCAGACCTGCAGGCAATAATGTCAGAGGCTAAACTGGACATAGTAGCCATTAGCAAGACATGGTTTACCAGTAACGACACTTGGGGGACTTCAGTACCTGGCTATGTACTGTTCAGAAGAGACCAAGATGTAAAAGGGCGGGGTGAAGTGGCCCTTTATGTCAATGAAAATATCAAAGCTACAGAAATTCAAAATACAAATAAGAAGGCAGAAGAACTGTGGGTCACCCTGGAAACAGGAAATGGGACAGCCATATAAACTGGGGTTGTGTACAGGCCCCCAGACCAGGGGGAGGACATAGACACATTACTGTTAGAAGATATACAAAACATGACAGCTAAAGGGGAGGTTCTGATAATGGGAGACTTCAACATGCCGGATACAGATTGGTCAATAACAGGAGGAACATCTGCTAGAACTAAACACATGGTGGATTTCCTGCAGCGGGTGGGACTAAAACAACTGGTACAACAACCCACAAGAGATAGGGCTATCCTAGATCTGGTATTGAATAACAGGGAAAGGATCACAGATCTTCAGGTAGAAGGTCACCTGGGGGCCAGTGACCATCACATGGTATGGTTCAGTTTGGCCACTAGAAATAAATCATCACATTCCAAGGCAAAAATAAGGGACTTCAGAGGAGCTAACTTTGATAAGATGGGCAACAGAGTTAAGCGAGCACTGGCAAAAAGAAATATAGGTGAGGAGGTACAGGCAAAGTGGGCAAGCATTAAAGATGCAATACTTGAAGCAACATCCCATTGTGTTAGAGAGAAATGGAAGTGCAAAAGAAGAAGGAAACCACTTTGGTTCTCAAAAACAGTAGCAGAAAAGGTCAGAGCCAAAAGGCTGGCCTTCAGAAAATATAAGGAATGCAGCAGGATGAAGATAGGGAGGCATACCAAATTACCCTAAGGGAAGCAGGGAAGGCAGTAAGGCAGGCAAAGGCCCAAACCAAGGAAACACTAGCACAAACAGTAAAATAAGGTGACAAGACTTTCTATAGATACCTTAGTGAAAGGAGAAAGTCCAGAGGGGGTATTGCTAAGATCAAAGGGGATAAGGGGCAAGTGAGGAGGAGGACTGTGTAAAAGCATCTGTCCTAAATAGATACTTCTGCTCAGTATTTACTGAAGAGAAGTTAGGGCAGGGCCCAAATCTCAGCACCATGGACACAGGAGGGAGGGAGGGAGGTATGCACTAGTCCCTTCACAAAAGAAAGGGTCCTACAAGAGCTCAATAAGCTCAGGGTGGACCAGGCAATGGGACCTGATGGCATACTTCCCAGGGTACTAAAGGAGCTAAGGGTGAAACTAGCAGAACCATTATCAAAACTGTTTCATGAGTCTCTGAGCACAGAAGAGGTCCCAGAAGACTGGAGAAAGGTTCATGTGATCCCTCTCCACAACAGTGGCAGCAGGGAAGAGGCAGAAAACTACAGACCAGTCAGTCTTACCTCAGTAGTGGGCAAGATTATGGAGGCTCCTTAAGGAAAGGATAGTGCAACACCTGGAATCCATAGGAGCACAGGATCCAAGACAGCATGGGTTTACAAAAGGAAGGTCCTGTCAAACTAATCTCATAGATTTCTTTGACTGAGTAACCAGAGTGGTGCACCAAAGTGGAGCAGATGATGTCACCTACCTTGACTTCAGCAAAGCTTTCAATACTGTTCCACATGGAAGATTTATTAATAAACTGGGTAGGCTAGGGGTGGGTCAGATGTTAGTCAACTGGGTGGTAAACTGGTTGACGGTCAGAAAACAGAGATGGGTGGTAAATAGTATACAGTGAGAAGAGATGCAAGTCACAAGTGGGGTACCTCAGGGATCAGTCCTGGGGCCAGCCCTTTTCAATATCTTCATAAGTAACATTGCAGATAGACTGGAGGGTAAGGTTTGTCTGTTTGAAGATGACACCAAGATCTGCAACAGAGTAGATGATCCAGATGGGGTGTGCAGAATGAGAAGAGATCTGGATAAACTAGCAAAATGATTGGAAGAGTATTTAATGCAAAGAATTTCAAGATCATGCACATAGGGAAGAGAAACCCTAAAGCCACCTATAGAATGGGAGGGGAGTTGCTTGCAGTCACAAGGGAAGAAAGGTACTTGAGCGTCATCATCACCGATGACCTGAAATCATCCAAGCAGACCACTAAAGCAGTAGGTAAGGCTAGAGGGATGTTGGGGTGTATTAGTAGGGGTATCACAAGTTGGAAGAGGGAGGTAATAATCCCTCTTTACAAGACACTGGTTAGGCCCCATCTGGAGTACTGCATGCAGTACTGGAGGCCACACCTTCACAAGGAGATTAACCAAATTGAGGCAGTCCAGAGGAGGCCAACTAAAATGTTGCAGGGACTGCATCAGAAAACATATGAGGGCAGATTAACGGAGCACAATATGTATTCCCTAGTGCAAAGGAGGGGAAAGAGGTGATATGATAGAAACATTCAAACACCTTAAGGGCATTAACAAGGTGAAAAAGTCTAACATGTTTCAATATAAGAAAAATAGCAGGACAAGAGGGCACAGTATGATATTAGTGGGAGGCTGATTAAGGGGTAATGTGTGGAAGTTCTTTTTCACAGAAAGGGTGGTGGATGCATGGAATGGACAACCTCAGGAAGTGGTAGATATGAATACAGAGCATGGCTTCAGACAGGCATGGGATAGGCATAAGGGAGCAATACAGATGAGTATGAATAGATAGGCCATTGACAGAGCAATGGCCGATAGCACATTCATAAGGCAGAAAAAGAAATGGGCAGACTGGATGGGCCTTGTGGTCCTTATCTGCCTTCAACTTCTATGTTTCTATGTTTCTGTGTTTCTATATCCTGGATGTGGTTCTGGTAGACAGGGACCTGGTAAGAGACCTAGTTGTGGAGGATCCCTTGGCAGAGAGAGACCATGATATGACCTGGTTTCAGCTCAACCTGGGGTGGGAGAGGGATCATACTAGGACAGAGACAGTTGATTTTAGGGGTCAGAATTTAGGCATATGGGGGAAATTCTCAAAGGGCATTTGCAGTAGTTAAAACCAGGTATGATGTAGAAGGCCAGAAAGAGGGTTATAAAATGAGGGCTACGGGAGGCTACCAGGTCCTGTGTGAAAGTGAGGCACGAGGGTGGTTGGTATTGAAAACCATGCTGGTGGACTAAGGAGGTACAGGAGACAGTGAGGGAGAAGACTATTACACAAACTGGGGAATATGGGTGTGGGCAGGACAGTTGTGTGGTGGGTAGGTAACTGGCTGGGTGGCAGGACACAGAGGGTGGTGGTAAATGGCTGTCACTCCACAGAGGGAAGAGTGACCAGTGGGGTACCACAGGGATCAGTGCTGGGACCGGTCCTATTCAACATCTTCATCAGTGACATTGCACAGGATCTAGAAGGCAGAATTTCACTGTTCGCTGATGACACAAAGCTCTGTAACAGAGTAGACACACCAGAGGTGTAGACAGAATGAGAAGGACCTGCAGAAACTTGAAGAATGGTCAAGGGTTTGGCAGTTGAAATTCAATGCAAAGAAGTGCAAGATAATGCATATGGCACAAAAACCCTGGCACAATATATCAGTTGGGGGTGAGGATATAGCATGCACCAAGCAGGTAAGGGATCTTGGGTTGTCATCTCTGATGACCTCAGGTAGGGAAACAGTGTGACAAGGCATCAGGTAAAGCAAATAGGATGCTGGGATGTATAGGCAGGGGCATCACCAGCAGGAAAAGGGAGGTCATAATTCCGCTATACAAGACACTAGTGAGGCCCCACCTGGAGTACAGTGTACAGTTCTGGAGACCATACCTACGTAAGGACATAGACAGGGTAGAGAAGGTTCAGAGAAGGGCAACAAAGATTGTGCATGGGTTGCATCACAAGTCCTATGAAGACAGGTTGAAGGAACTGAACATGTACTCCCTGGAGGAGAGGAGGGAGAGAGGGGATATGATAGAGACATACAAGTATCTTACAGGGAGGAACAGGGTGCAGGAAAACACTGTTTTTAAGCAAAAAAGATGTTTCAGGACTAGAAGGCATGGGATGAAGTTGGAGGGAGGACGATTCAGAGGAAACATGAGAAAGAATTTCTTCACAGAACCGGTGGTGGACAAGTGGAACACCCTGCCAGAGGAAGTGGTGGGAGCTGAAACAATCACGGGATTTAAGAATGCATGGGATAGACATAAAGGAATTCTAGAGGTCAGGGGTAAGGGGAAATAGACTTCTAGGAAAACAAACTGAACTTACAAGCTCAAATGGGCAGACTAGGTGGGCCATAGGCCCTTATCTGCCGACACTGTCTATGTATCTATGTATCTATGTAAGAAGGCTGCCTACAGTAGGTACAAAAGATTGTGAGGAAAGTTAGGTAGGGAGGGCTATCATTTTTCAACCAGGCAGGTCACCTGAGTAGTAAGGGGGCAAGGGCTAGGAAAGAACAGAGACTGGCACAGGGGATACAGGGTGGGGAAAAGGGTTCTATAGGTATATTGGTGAGAGGAGAAAAGTCAAGGGCCAGCTCAGCAGGTTGTGGACAGGGGTGATGGGGGAATGGTCTGGGGAGCAGACAGAGGTGCTTAATGAGTTCAAGTTCAAGTTTATTGCAGGAAAGACTCCGTTGAGCAAGCTTATTCACAAGGAGGTCCTGAGGCACATACACATACAGTTCACAATTACATAGACAGGAGATATAAAATGTAGAACAACAAAGAAAAACATATATAATACAAGAGGTATACACAATAGAAGTCCTTATGCTATATATGCAGTACATTCCAGCTTTAACCTTGCCCTAAATTATGCAACACATTTCATCTTAATAAGTAGAGGGCCAGTTGGTACCTAGGAAGTTGACTTGGCATTGGGGGCCTAGTAGCACCTACATATGTCTTTTAATTTAGAGATAGCTAGTGTTTTGCAGGAATTAATTGATACAATGCTGGTTAGCTTCAGCATGGCTTGTAGTTGGTTCCAAATGTTTGGGAGGGCATATGAGACAGCTCTTTGGCCAGCTGTCGTACATGTCCTGGGAACATCTAGTAGGATAAGGTTGGATTTCCTTAGGGAGTAGGTGCTATGTGAGATGTGTATGAGAGACGTTACATAGACAGGCAGTTTGTGGAGTAGTAATATGAGGTTCCAAATGCCAGTATGCAGGAGGTGTCTGGTGGCAAGAGAGGTCCACCCAACTGCTGCATAAAGATCACAGTGGTGGGTCCTGTACGAAGAGTTAGTAATGAAGTGAAGACCATGGTGATAGAGTACATCCAGTTTAGACAGGCTCAGGGTTGGGGAGGAGATAAAGATAATGTCTCCGTAGTCAAGCAAGGGAAGGAATGTTGCTTGGACTAGTCTTTTGTGGGTCACAAGAGAAAAGAGGGTCCTATTTCTAAAGAAGAAACCCAAGCTTGCTTTAAGCCTGTTTGATAGATCCTCAATGTGGTTGTTGAAGGAAAACTTGTTGTCTATCCACATACCTAGATATTTAAATTTAGGTGCAACTTCCAAGGGTTCACCTAGGGAGGTAACTATGAAGTTTTTAGGTGGGGTAGGTAGGGCACCAGACATGGCAAGTCTCAAGAAAATCATTGTCTTGTTTTTTTAATTTTTTGCCCACTTTGCCTCAGTTTTCACTAGGGAGGGCGCTGGGGATACTTCATATAAGAGTCTGCATGGAACAGATGGGGCAGCAGACCTGTCTGTTAAAGTACCTGCTGGTGAATGGGTCACTGAGGGAGAAGGTCTGGGGGCAAGGAGCCAGAATGGACCAGCCAAAGGGGGGGAAGGGGAAACAGATGCAGATATATTGATCAGCCATGTGTGGGAAGCTCTCAAGTCCCTAAAGAAGGACAAATCCCTGGGTCCTGATGCTATCTATCCTGAGTATTCTGGGAGCTGGCTGATGTTTTGGCTGCACCACTGGCTGATCTCTTTAACTAGTCACTGCAGACAGGGAGGGTGCCCAGGGAATGGAGGTGGACACACATTGTTCCCATCCATAAAAGGGGTTCAAGGGAAAAGTCAGGGAACTATAGATTCATCAGTTTGAAGACAGTGGTGGGAAAGTTAATGGAGTGCATACTTAGGGAGAGGCTGGAGGGTTTCTTGAATGACAAGGGATATATAGATGACCAGTAGCATTGGTTTGTTCCAGGTAGGTTGTGTCAGACTAACCTTGTGGAGTTCTACCAGTGGGTGACATCAGCACTCGACCAGAGGAGACTGGTGGATGTACTGTTCCTGGACTTCAGCAAGGCTTTTTATTCAGCTCTGCACAAAGGTCTGCTGGAGAAGCTAAGGAGAATGGGGGTAAGACCACTGATGGTCAGGTGGATTGGAAATTGGCTTTCTGAGCGCACCCAGTGGGTAGTGGTGGTCTTGTCTCCTAGGGAGGTAATTAGTGGAGTCCCACCGGGGTCAGTTCTGGGGCCATTCCTGTTTAATGCCTACATTTCCAATATCAGGGAAGATATAGGCTGTGAAATGAGTCTCTTTGTGGACGAATTTAAACTGGGGGTGGTAGTGAAGGGAGAGAAAGGGAGATCAGCCCTGCAAACGGATCTGGATACTCTGGAAAGATGGTCACACACCTGGAGATTGCAATTTAACCTCTTCAAGTGCAAGGTGCTACACCTAGCCGGAGGGAACCCCGAATATGTGTACACCCTGGGGGGGGAGTTGCAGGCTTGTTACATAATCAATAGAAGCTGTGTCACGGTTTATATTCAAAACATTGATTTCAAGTCTGCTGTACTGAAAACATACTGAATCACACTGTTCAACCAAGGTCTGGTGTTGAAATACCTGCATGTTAACTCTTTCAGTAATTACTTCAGACTTTTTATCCCTAAGTTCCTCGTTTCCAAAATGTAAGGAATCAGTGTCATTAACCAGAACACCATTCGTTTGAAAAACTTTTTCTCTAATAGGTTTTGCCTTTTCAGCATTACCTGTTAAGGGATGCAGGTCTTGGCTGCTTCTCTCATTAAAGAGAGACTCATTTTCCTGATGGACAGACTGCAACTGAGACTGCAGTTCATCTATCCTTTCCTTATGAGAAGCCTTTTTCTGAATAATTTCCTGCTTGCAGCATACCCAGAAACTAAAACAGATATTTTATTTAGAACAGCATCAGCACAATTAAACAATGTTGCAGTTAATAATCCTTCAGGATCAACTCTTGTGGTACCATTTTTCAATTCCCCATAATGGGCAATGATATCCCTTAAAGGGCTACCATTGGATCCTGCTACCTCAGCAAAATCACACCAATCACCATAAGCAGTTTGGTATGTTAAGGCATCCAGCCTCAACTCAGTACTGATATATTTAGACATGTCATAAGATAAGAAACCCTTAGCTGTCAGTGGATCAAAAACTTTGTTTGCAACCAAAGTTCATGAAAGGACACAAACAACATTTGGCATAATGTGGACACCTAGATGAGTATATATCTAGTAGGACTTGAATCCACAAATAAAAGCAGTCTATCTGTCTGTTCAGATCCCTGTACAGCTGTGTGTTCCCACAGAAAATGAATAGAGAAAAAACAAAACAAAAATAAAACAACCCATTACACAGAGATTGAATATCTGCCAAGAGATTGTTTTGTCTGTGCTGTGGAACACACAAAAGACCAAAAAGTTAAACAGAAGACACTTTCAGCTGCTTGTTACTGGAGATTTCTCAACCAGTGTTTTAATTTACAGAGGAAATTAAAATGCAACTTAGCAAACATCCAGACTCCACTTGCGGTTGCCATTTATGTTACGTAAACCATCTCAGATAGTAGAGTAAATCATCATAATAATGATAATACAGATACTTGTGTCTTTGGAGTCTGCCAAGAAACATTTGTAAATAAGCAAGAGTACTAATGAATGTTTATTGGACTACTTATGCCAAGTATGTGACAAAAGAAATCACAAGGGAAATGGGTTTCTCACCACTAGCCTGAAGAATGTATATAATCTCCAGGATTGTAGGATCTCATGTTATCTAAGATCTCAGTCTCTCTCCCCACACTTCTAGAGAACCTACAGTAGATTGCAGATGACTATATACATAGAAACATAGAAACATAGACTTTGACAGCAGATAAGGACCGCTAGGCCCATCTAGTCTGCCCATTTCCCTACCTACAGGATAGGCCACAGATCCTAGTTAACCAACAGCCTATATCTTCCTGCCCCCCACAAGAATTGCCTTATGTCTGTCCCATGCATTCTTGAATTCTCCCACAGTTTTAGACCCCACAACTTCCTCAGGAAGGCTGTTCCATGCATCCACTACCCTCTCTGTGAAATAATACTTCCTCACATTGCCCTGACACGCCCTTCTTCTATCTTTAAATTGTGTCCCTTGTTCTTGCAAGTCTCTTTTCTGAAAGATGCTACCCTCTTGGACTTTGTTGATTCCCTTGAGGTACTTGAAGTTTCTATCATGTCCCCCTCTCCTTCTTTCCTCAAGGGTATACATATTAATCCTTTAGTCTCTCCTCATATAGTTCTCTTGCAGACCCTGCACCATTTTAGTTGCCCTCCTCTGGACTGCCTCTTTCCTGTCTATGTCCTTGCGGAGATGGGGTCTCCAGAACTGGACACAGTATTCCAGATGGGGTCTCATCAACTGTCTGTACAGAGGGATAACAACTTCCTGTTTTCTGCTGCTGATGCCTCTCCCTATACATCCCAGTATACCCCGGCCCTCCCTACTGCCTTCTCACATTGCTTGCTAACCTTAAGGTCATCTGATATGATTACCCCCAGGTCCCTTTCCTGTTTTGTTGTTGTTACTACCTCCCCACCCATTGTGTATTCTTCCCTGGGTTCTTGTTTCCCAGGTGCATTATTTGCACTTTTTGCGTTGAATCCTAGCTGCCATACTTGACCATTCCTCCAACCTTGCCAAGTCCCTTTTCATCCTTTCCACGGCTCCTTGTGTATCAACCCTGTTGCAGATCTTTGTGTCATCTGCAAAAATCATACTTTTCCTTCCAGTCCCTCTGCAATGTCACTGATGAAGACATTAAAAAGGACTGGACCCAATACTGAACCCTGTGGTACCCCACTAGTAACTGCCCTTTCTTCAGAGTGGACTCCATTTACAATTACCTTCTGTGTCCTGTAGTCCAGCCAATGTTTTAGCCAGGCTACCACCCTGGGACCCACTCCAAGGCTGGTTAATTTGACTATTAATCTTTTGTGTGGGACTGTGTCAAATGCCTTGCTAAAGTCTAGGTAGGCCATGTCCACAGCCCCTTCCTGGTCTACTACTTTGGTCACCCAGTCAAAGAAATCTATTAGATTCATCTGACATGACCTTCCCGCTGTGAACCCATGCTGCCTTGGGTTCAGCATAGCAACAGAGATTACCCCATAGTTACAGATATGAGAAACAGTATGTATTTATCCTAAGTCATTCTCCATTGAATGATGACTTAGGAGACAGAATTACTAATGAGTATCATATGAGGCAGAATATGCTTCCATTTGCATTATAGCTTCGACAAAAGAAATGCTGACGGGTTCAAACTACATGTGGCATTTCTTGCTTACAGTACAGAATAAGACATAAAGACATAACAAAGTCTTTCTCTCTCTGTCAGCTTGCTTAGACAAAGAGAAGTGCTGACAGGGCTCTAGTACACATGGCATTTCTGCCTGAGTGTAAAACACACACTACATATAATTATATGAGAATACAAGTACACAATAATCACTGATGATCCCTCAGAGTCATCTTATCAGTGATTAGGAAGATTATATATGGAATATATGTAAAAGACAAACATAAGCTAGATAAATGTATTATAGTGAGGTATAATGACTCATGCATGATAAACATTAGCATATATTAGCAGCAAAGCACATTCCTAGCACTCATGCTTATATGATGGGTGCCTATATCTATATGTTAGTGCAAAGTAGCAGTATCACAGTACAATAGATCAGGAATACAGTGTGAGGTGTATGCGAGGTGTATGTGGAATGATAGGGGCATAACCCAGATGCAATAGGCTTTGGCAGGGGAATAAGACCTTGGAGTCCTGCTGGCTGTCAACATGAATAATTCAGAGCAGTGCAGGAGGGCCATGGTCAGGCAAATAGGATGCTGGGCTGCATCACCAGGGGGTTTACCTCTAGGAGCAGGGAGGTGATTTTGCTGCTGTATAACAGCCTGGCTAGACCACAACTGGAGTAGTGTGTGCAGTTCTGGCAGTCACACCTAAGGAGGGACATCCAGCTCCTGGAGAGGGTTCAGAGGAGGGCAACTAGAATGATCTGGGGACTGGGGAACATGATGTATGAGGAGCATCTGGAGGAGCTCAACCTGTTCTTGCTGGAGGAGAGGAGGAACAGGGATATGACTGAGGTATTCAGGTACCTCAAGGAAGTTAATAAGGTAAGCCTAAATCGGATCCTTCAGCTGAAGGAGGGTGAGGTCACCAGAGGGTACAGTTGGAAGATTGAGAGTGGAAGGCTGGGGGGAATGGAGGAGGAGGTACTTCACTGAGAGAGCGATGGAACCATGGAATGCACTCTCTAGGGAGCTGGTACAGGTAGCTACTGTGGACGGGTTCAAAAGAGGATCGGACAGGTATATGCAAGGGGTGAAGCAGAGAATGGCTTGCCTGGGGGGCAAGGAGTGGGGGATGGGGTAAGCAGGAAAGGAACCAGGTAGATGGCTGCAGTACCCAATCAGGGGCTGAGGCCCAAGCAGACTCTATAGACCGTAAGGCCTTCTCTACTGGTGTTTTAGAGTGTTAGTATGTTATTAGAGACATGTGACAAAAATATACCATATATAAAAAAATATAGCAACAAGGGGATTAAACCCAAATGGTTAAGCAAAAAAATCATAAAACTGATAAAACTAAAAAACAAATATGAAAATTGTAAAAAAAACAGGTACCGAAAAAGACTGGAACATATTTAAGAAATATCAAAAAAGATGTCAAAATACAGTAAAAAAGGCAAAAAAGAACATAGAGTACAAACTGGCTACTTTAGCAAGCAAAGACAATAGTAAGCAATTTTAAGCTTACATAAATTCATTTAAGAAAAACGATCAGAAACTAAGCACTATTGTTGACAATAACAACCTTATTTCTCAGCCATGAACTGTAGCAACCATATTTAATACATATTTTTGTTCAATCTATTCTCCATCCAGTCAATTGGATATCAAGAGAAAGTCTGTTCCGGTAGGTGTTTCTGTACAAGAGATGAAACAAAAAATTAAATTGACATAATAAAAAAGTACGGGACCCTAGGTATTGACAAAATCATTCCACAGATGCTCATACTTACTAAAGACACAATATTTTTCCCCTTGGAAATATTATTTAACAAACTAATAAGAACAGGTGAGGTACCAGGAGACTGGAAAATTGCAAAAATCACTCTGATTTTTAAAAAGGGAAAGAGACAAGATAAGTCTAATAATAGACCAATAAGTCTCACCTCGGTCCCTGGGAAAATTCTTGAATCATGAAGAAAGGACAGGTTAACAGAACTCATGATAAAAACAGGCAAGGTACACCTAGAACAGCATGGATTCATTGCCGGAAGATCTTGTCAGACAAATCTGCTCTGTTTTTATGATTACATGAGCAGAACAATAGATGAAGGGAAATCAGCGGATGTTGCCCTGCTTGACTTTAGTCTGGCATTTGGTACCGTGCCTCACTGGGCCATATCTTGTACGTTAGCCACTCTGGGAATTAATGAACACATACAGACTTGGATCCATAACTGGTTGGTAGATCGGACACAGAGAGTGGTTGTAAATGGATTTATGTCTGATGAGGGTTAGGTAACAAGTGGAGTGTCACAGGGCTTGGTTTTCAGCCCTCTGTTGTTCATGATATTTATGTCAGACATGGGCAACAATTTAAAGAATAAAATAACTAAATATGCTGATGATACCAAACTGGGTGGCCCATGTGAAATAACTCTGGAATCTCTCACTGTTCAGCAAGACCTAGACATAATTACCCAATGGGCATATAGGTGGGGGATATGATTTAACATCAATAAATGCTGAGTCCCGCATATGGGCAAAAAGAACAAAAAAAATACTTTCTGTGCAATATAGTACTTAATAGCTCCGGCACTGAGAGAGACCTGGGTGTTTGAATTGACACTAATATGGACTTTGTTCTACAATGTACCAACGCCATTAACAAGACCAACTGTGTATCATATACTATTAGAAGAAATACTAGGTGTAGACAGTCCCGGGTAATGATGCCACTGTACAGGCCATACGTGATACCACATCCTGATTACTGTAGCCCGTTATGGAATCCTTCTAAGGAAAAAGACACAAAGAATAGAAAATGTACAACACAGATACACTAAAATAATAAGTGAGACAAAGACAGAACCATGCCAAGAAAGAATTAAACAATTGGGACTGTATATCTTTGAACTGTCTAGGACAAGGGGTGATATACCTTTATTCTATAAATGATTAAATCTAACATTTTGCCTAAGGAAATGAAAATAGAGTTCAAAGACAACAAGTCCATTGCTAGAGGACATACCTTGCAGGTAAAAAGCATTATATTAAGCAGCCTAAAAAGAAAGTATTTATTCACTGATAGGATGGTCAATCTGTGGAATAGTCTACCAGAGGAAGTGGTTTCAAGTAAAAATAAAACAATTTTTAAATCCATTCTTGATACTTGCATACAAAATGGAGGTAAACTACAGTGTATAGGAGCTACCATGGGCATCAGCCTTCTTTTGCTTCTCTTTTCATTAGTGACATTACCTATGCTAGCATGGCTGAGGCCTCACTCAGAATGGATGCTACATGTAATAATGTCTGCAGGTTTGCTCTATCAGCTGTCAGTCTCACACATCATTGTGAACTTTACAGTAAGCTGGAATGGTTGTTCCCTGCTAATAGCCATTCTTTTTTCCTGGGCCATTTAGTACATGAGACTCTGAGAACATCCAATCCTCCTGTCCTGGCAGGTCAACTAAATGCACCTATCCAAAGTTATCAGCTCAGATCCATTGACCAGTCTCTGTTGGTTGTCAGAAAGACTTGCACCACCTCAAGGGACCAGGCCTTTGCAGCTTGGGCTCCAAGCCTCTAGAACCCTTTCCCATTCCTTGCTCATAGGGCTGTCTCCCATATATGTTTCAAAAAGCTCCTCTGGGACTCCTGGAAGGCCAGCTCGTCCTGCTCATTCACTTAGCTGTAATGGTATTGTACTCTAGAGGTCTGTAGTTCCTGTGTTTTTGCCTCCTAGTTTGTAGGGTTACTCCCTGTTTCTGTTGCCAGGGATTGTTACCCTCTACCATTCACTTCAGATTGTTTCTGTACATTGCACCCAGCTCAAGTTTGTATGGATTATGGTTACAGTTCCTTTTTATCTGCATATTTTTCTACTCACTGCCTATTCATTTAGCTAATTGGTCACTCTGCTGAAGGTAAATACTCACTGTACTGTTGTTACTTTGGTTTTGTAATGCCTTGTAACTCTCCCAGGTCATGCTAAAAAATAGGCACTGTTTGTCTAGTGTGCTTACCTGGTCAATAAAAGTTAAATAAATTAATAAAACATACTGTCTCTACCATGCCAGTTTGACAACTAAGTTGTCGACTGCCGGCGGCCCAGTGGCACTGAGGGTTGAGGCGCTGGACGCCACATCTTGCACAATGCTGGTGACCCGGGTTCAGGAACAAGTCCATGACATCAGGGGTCGGCAGGGGAGGGAGAGGATTGAGCATCTGAGGACAGCTCTCCTCTCCTGGGAGGGAGGCGGGATGCACGCTCGGTGCCTGACTGGCCTCTGGCAGAAGCCGGAGGCATAGCAGACACATGAGCGCACAAGAGGTTGGGAAGTGGCAGACACTGGCAGAGACACCTTTATGTCAGGGTGTAGGCCACTCGTTCAAGAACTTTGGGAAAAACACCCGCAGCACTCCAAGGTAGACGGAGCACCAGGCCCTGATCCTCAATAGCCCTACCTGCCCTGGTGACCAGCATCCTGACAAGACAAGGAATTCGGGGTGCTTGCCCCCTACCTCGTCCCCACCTGGGGGGTAAGTCAAGGCTACATGAAGGATGGACCATCATGGGATACAGGTAGGAGGTGGGGACAAGAACAGCCATAGGCATCTCCCAAAGGGAGTAGAGTGCCATGGAGTGGAGGAGAATAAATAGAATGCAAAAATAAAATAAGTTGTCAACTGCCATCACAGCAATGGATTTATTTCGGCAGCAACTTGCGATTGACATAAATTCATCTTGAGACCCCGACCATTTTCCCCATGTGGGGGACTCTGCCCCTTGCACCCCCCGATCACTAGGATTTTAACTCCACATCTGAGTTAGAAAGGGGAGACAGTGCAGGACTGGGATAGAGAGTGCTGGGGTCCCGGGCAGTCTATTACAGTGAAAACATCAATGTTGTTGGCATCAACCTTTTCGCTGTAATAGTGTTGCCATCCTGGTCGCATACCAAACATACTGAAAAGTGTAACTAGGTTTTGAAGGTTTAGCTATGGAGAATTGAATTCCCTAATTGATGTGTCTATCATGCACAATGAAGACATAGTACCTCTCTTGTTGATAATAATAAGCTGTTGTTATGTTCAGCCCATTTGAGAACCATGAGGACTGAACTATCAGGTATAGTGTGTTTAGTGAGAACATCAATTAATCCATGCTTTCATACTTACAAGAACAATACTTACAGTGCTAGAAAGCTGTTTTTGCTGCACCTACTGCTTCAGGTACATCAGCAACCAAAGGAAGAAGCATGGAGGCATACTCAGACTGGCAAGGGAAGGTGGTGGGCATGTGGAGGCTGAAAAAGGAAAAGTTGAAATCCTCAACTGATGTTTTTGCTCGGTTTTCACTAAAGAAGGGGAAGGAAGCAGGCTGCCCATGCCAGAAAAAAGTACAAGCAGCAATGGAACTAACTTGGAACTTTTTACAGAAGAAAGAGTCCTGAAGGAACTAGAAAAGCTCAAGGTGAACAAGGCTATGGGACTGGACAATGTTCATCCAAGATAACTGAGAGAGCTAAAGGAGGAACTGGCAGCTCCCCTGCCCAGGCTATTCAACCTATCTTTGGAACATGTAGAGGTACTGGAGGACTGGAGGAAGCCCCCATTTATGCAAGTGATACACTATGGGACTGGGCCAGGCATCCTATTGAATGCCCTTCTGAGGCCTGCACTCTGCCCCAGTGCTGCCACATTCCTCCTCCACATGACTGCATGCTGGAGAGGCTGGTGCACAGTCCCGGGGCCTGCATCTGTGAATGCCAGCTTGCACCCACCTCTGTAGTGGTGATTTATGCGTGCTTCATGCACAGTTAGTGAATAGACCCCAATCTCCCTTAGCTTTCCTACTCCATATGTATAAGTTGCTACAAATCTCAGAAATCTCTGACTGTTTTTCCCCTCCTGGCTATCAGATTGATGATACATATTTAGCAGCAGAGTTGATCTATCCACTGCCTCCATCTCTGTTGCTGTCCTTTTAATATCCTGGATTTTATAACCCCTTGACACAATCCTTTAGAACTGATGCTATTCTCTTGCCCTATAAATTTCAGGATCAGTGCAATTGTGTTTTACTCGTAACAGTTGTCCTTTTGGACTTGCTTGTACCATATGTTATGCATGACAGCCAATGGCCTGAAGTAATGTATTTCTGTTGGTCTCTTTAACTAACAAATCCGACAGAATATCCCACCGTTATCCCTATAAAGACAAACATCCCAAAAATAGACACTATCCTTTCCCATCACAAGTTTAAATTTTAGGGCGGGATTTATATCCTCCAAATACAAGTCAAACTGCTTGAGATCAGATACTGTTCCTTTCCAATAATTAATATATCATCAATGTAGCGCTACCACACACCCAAACATTGTAAAAATGAATTTGTGGCAGTGCTACATACAAATTCCTCATCCCATTACCCAAATAAAAATTGGTAAAAGTTGGCACAAATGTAGCACCATAGCAGTACTATGTGTCTGTAAAAAGAATTTGCCAGTGAACACAAAAATGTTATATTTTAGCACCATTTCAGCTAATTTCACTCAAACTTCTGTTAGGGAGTTATCTAATTCAGCTCTCTGCTCAAGATGATAATTGACTGCATCCATACCCTCCCTATGCAGTACTGAAGTATAAAGTGACTGAATATCCAGTGTTGCAGAAAAACTCTCCTGGTACATACCAAGATTATGTACTGTGTTCACAATATCTGCTGTATCATTCATGTATGACAGAGTCCTTTGCAGAATGAATCTGAGAAATAAATCAGCATATTTTGATAAGGGTTTAGTTATCCATCGGATACCTGAAATAATAGGGCATCCTGGAGGCTTTTCAAGTCATTCATGTGTCTTGGGCAGTACATATATGGGTGGCACAGCTGGGTGTCTTGTCTGTAAAAAACAGTTTTCTTCTACTGTAAGCCAACCTTCACTGCACACCCACAATACATAATCATCTATAAATTTCTTAAACCCCATGGTCAGATTTCCAGTCAGTCTCCTACAAAAAGTCTTGTCTCCCCGCTGAGTCAGGATTTTGTTCCCATAATCCACACTGCTCATTATGACCACTGTCGCACCTTTGGCAGCAAGTTTGATCATAATCGAAGACTACCCCTTCAAATTCCTCAAAGCACCTTTTTCAGCCTTAGACATATTATAAAATACCTCCCTTGCAGTGTTCTGCTGTAGATCTAGCTTCAGGAGATCCAGTTCACACACGTGCACAATGTCTGCCCTGCTAGTCCATTTTATATTGACTTAAGCAGCCTTTTATGCACTCATTAGATGTGCTATTTAAGAAGAAGAATTAGCATTTATTTAGCACTTTTCATACACAATGCATCCCAAAGCACTTTACAAGCAATGCTAGACTGGTAGTGAACTGACTGAATGTGTAGAGGCGGCCATATCGCACTTCAGCACCCACACACAGCCTGGACAATTGCATGAACCAGTTTTATGGGAAGGGGAATGTTGGCCAGGGCACCGGGAATGGCCCGTACTCCTTGCAAAGAATGCCCTGGGTTCTTTCACTTCCACCTGGACACCCACCAGGACAGCACCAGGATGGGTAGAAGGGACCTCAGTTTAACATCTCATCTGAAGGGTGGCACTCCCCAGCAGTACAGCACCCCCACTAATACTGCACTCAGGTGCCAACATTTTAGGTACGAGTCCAATCCCGGTGTGGGATGAGCATACACGACCTTCTGGTCCAGAGGCAGATGTACTACCAACTAAGCCATGTTGACACCTTAAGTATTAGCTTCTGATTGTATAGTTTTACAAAAATGAATTGAGTTTGCAGGGCTGACATGTAGTGTATTACTGTTTTTAATACATTTAATATATGTAATTACTTTTGTATTTACTTTTTATATGTTTATATATGGGTAAGTATGCACATGCTTTTTGGGGGGTTGCTATCGTGATAAGAATTGTATATAAACATTATTAAATACCTGATTAGATATCTGTGATGAAGTCTCAGCCAGCCTAGGTGAAACATAAGATTTAGTCTTCAGCTTCAGCTGGCATAGCTGCTGAAAAGTTTGGACTGCTGTATTTGATCTCTCCCATGGTGTGTCTCATATCAGCTTTCATAAGAACAGTACACATAATGGTTAGCCACTGATAAGCTGTTCTAATAAATCATATTTTAGTAAGTTTTCTTGTGGCTAGTATGCTGATATGTTTATTATGTTACTTGCATGCATGTGCAAGAAACATAGTGCCATCATCCGAGTTTTTGGAGGTGTGGCAGCCCTCTTCCAATTCAGTCAGTGTGTTTGCAGGCACAGCCGCAGTTCTCTAATCACTGCTGGAGCTGTCTATGACAGCAGTCGAAAATGCAGTGGAGTACAGTTGAAAGGGGGAGCTACGCTTCAGTGAGCAGCGATAAGATATTGCCTGCTCATGCGCGCTCCCCACACACACACACACACACACACACACGCATGCATGCTGCGTGCGCGCCCCCCCACTCGCAATCCCCCATTGGCTGTGTTGCCCTCCCCCCAAACAGAGTTGCACATGCCACGCTGGGTGCCCACCCCAGCGTGGCAACACATCGTATAGCTGACAGTGATGCCCAATCCCCTGTCAGCTCCACAGCCCCCCCAAAGAGCTGTCCTTGTGCCACGCTGGGAGCCCACCCCAGTGTGGCAAACATCCCGTGTCGTCCTCCTGTTTTTTTATAAAAAAAGAACCTGCAACACAAAAATGGTCCCTTGCTATCTGGCCCCCGCACCCACCACTCGCACCCTACCTCCCACACCCCTGTCACCCCATACTTACCTCCGGACTCTGGCATGATGATCTTCGGTGGACCGGGAACACGTCTGCACTCTTCAAAGCTGACCGCGAACTGAGGAAATGCCGGTAAGCTGTATAATGTAATAAATAGGGTTTATTCAACTTTGCTGCATATCTCAGCCATTTTTTGGAATTTCTTCACCAAATTTTCAACATGGGGTTTTTGGGACCCCTTCTCATAGTCTTGCATTGTCATGGCATTAATCAGGCCTGAGAGGATGATTTAGCAGTCACTGGTAAAATCACCTACAGCACCGATGTGAAATGACACTGTCAGCTCGTTCATAAGGTGGGCTCTCAAAAGCCTATGTTGAAAATTTGATGGAAAAATTCCTAAAACTGACTGTTTTGCAAGTGTGCATTGCGCAGTTCCTACACACGCTTGTAAGTCATGAATTTTCAATATTTTCACTCCAGATTTTCAACATTGTAATTTTACCACACCTCCTTATGAGCAGTACAGCTGTCATTTTTCACATCTTGCCCAAAACGTGTTTCCACCCATGTAGCGCACAATGGCACAGTCGGTGTGCGAAATCACTGTATGGGACACATTAAGAAAATCACAGTGACACTGTTCATGAGCAGAGGTCTTAAAATGGCTATGATGAAAATTTTGTGGAAAAATTCCTACAAATGACTGTTTTATGAGCGTGCATTACGCAGTTCCTACGCACGCTCATAAGTTTGTGAATTTTCAATATTTTCACTCCAGATTTTCAACATTGTCTTTTTACCACACCTCCTTATGAGCAGTACAGCTGTCATTTTTCACATCTTGCCCAAAACATAATTCCGCCCATGTAGCACACAATGGCCCAGTCAGTGTGCGAAACCACTGTATGGGACACATTAAGAAAATCAGAGTGACACTGTTCATGAGCAGAGGTCTTAAAATGGCTATTTTGAAAATTTGGTGGAACAATTCCTAACAAGCATTTGTCAATGCCGAATGTTGCTTGCTTGTATGTGCTGTTTAGGTCTTTGGAAGTGACAGTTTCATGCCTTCCTGTCAAAACATCCACTGTGTCTTTCCGTTCAGTATTAGGTGTGGCAAAATGGCAATGTTGGAAATCTGGAGTGAAAATATTGAAAATTCGTGAACTTACGAGCGTGCATAGGAACTGTACAATGCACGCTCGTAAAACAGTCATTTTTGGAATTTTTCTACACAAATTTTCAACATAGCCATTTTAACACATGCTCATGAACAGTGTCACTGTGATTTTCTTAATTTGTCCTGCACATTGATTTCAAGACATTCCGACTCGCGCCCATTGTGTGCTACATGGGCGGAAACACATTTTGGGTGAGATGTGAAAAATGACAGCTGTACTACTCTCAAGAAGGTGTGGTAAAATGGCAATGTTGAAAATCTGGAGGAAAATATTGAAATTCGCGAACTTACGAGCCCGCGAGAACTGCATAACCTACGCATGTAAAACTGTCATTTTAGAATTTTGGCACAAATTTTCAACATAGGGTTTTTGGGACCCCTTCTCATGAATGATGTCACTGTCATGGTGGTATTCAGGCCCTAAGGGTGATTTCACAGTCACTGCACAGTCACTGCGCGAAATCACCCTTCAGGCCTGAGTAACACCATGACAGTGACATCATTCATGAGAAGGGGTCCCAAAAACCCCATGTTGAAAATTTGGTGCAAAAATTCCCAAAAATGCCTGAGATATGCAATAAAGTTGAACCCCACCTATCTAGCCCATTATACAGCTTACCGGCATTTCCTCAGTTAGCGGTCGGCTTTGAAGGTGCAGACGTGTTCTGGTCCACTGAAGATCATGTGAGCCAGAGCCAGAGGTAAGAATAGGGTTGAGGGGGGTGGGAGGCTGGAGTGCACAGTGGTGGAGTGCGGGTTGTGGGAGGAGTTGGGAGAGCTACCGCCGGGACCGCATTTCATTTTACAGGTTTAAAAAAAAAGCGTTGGGACGTTTGCCATGCTGGGTGGGCTCCCAGCGTGGCACAAGGATGTGGGGGGCATTCAGTTGGCGAGAGTTGGACACCCCCGTCGGCAAAAAGACTGCTTGCCACGCTGGGGTGGGCTCCAGCGTGGCACCTACTGGGGGGACAGCTCAGCCGACGGGGATTGGGCACCCTGTTGGCTATACAGTACGTGTGGGGGCATGCACGCCTGCCTGTGTCTGGGGGGAGCTGCGTGTGAGCAGCCGATATCTTATCGGTGTTCACTGAAGCGTAGCTCCCCCTTTCAACTGTATGCCACTGCATTTTGGAGCATGTCATAGACAGCTCCAAAATGCATTGGCTTACAGGGGCCGCACCTGCCAGCACACTGACTGAATTGGAGGAGGAGGTGACACACCTCCGAAATCTCCGATGATGGCACTATGTTTCTTGCACATGCGTGCAAACAACATAAAAATGATTGTTTTACGAGCCTGCATTGCGCACTTCCTACGCACGCTCATAAGTTTGCAAATTTTCAATATTTTCACTCCAGATTTTCAACATTGTCATTTTATCACATCCTCCTTATGAGCAGTACAGCTGTCATTTTTCACATCTCGCTCAAAACATGATTCCGCCCATGTAGCGCACAGTGGCACAGTCGGTGTGCAAAACCACTGTATGGGACACATTAAGAAAACCACAGTGACACTGTTCATGAGCAGAGGTCTTAAAATGGCTATGTTGAAAATTTGGTGGAAAAATTCCTAAAAATGACTGTTTTACGAGCCTGCATTGCACACTTCCTTCGCATGCTCGTAAGTTCACAAATTTTCTATATTTTCCCTCCAGATTTCCAGCATTGCCATTTTAACACACTTCCTTATGACCAGTACAGCTGTCATTTTTCACATCTCGCCACAACGTGCTTCCGCCCATGTAGTGCACAATGGCGCGCAGTCGGTGTGCAAAATCAATGTATAGGACACATTAAGAAAATCAGAGTGACACTGTTCATGAGCAGAGGTCTTAAAATAGCTATGCTGAAAATTTGGTCACAAACTTCCTAAAATGACTGTTTCACGAGCGTGCATTGTGCAGTTCCTACGCTAGCTCGTAAGTTTGCAAATTTTCAATATTTGCACTCCACTGACTTCAAAATACCTGAACAGCACATGGAAGCAAGCAACATTTGGCATTGACAAATGCTTGGTTTATTATAGGTAGAGTACAGAGTGCATACTGAGCTTGGGGGCAGTAGGTGCACTGTTTTATTAGCTTTTCTGCTGTTTGGTTCTTTGCTTCGGTGCACCATCTAATTTCCCTGCGATGGAGCACTTGGTTCTTGGTGATGCTAGTGCAAGTATAAATGAATTCTGTAAGTGTGTATCCTTTCTATGGAATAAGGAGGATGAGTTAGTCTGGGGGAATAGGGTAATGGGTATAGATAGATCTTGTGTTCTGTAATGGCACATTTTGTTTTCACAGTTATGTTCTGAAGGACACAGCTAAAGGAGTTTGTACTCCATAATACATCTTTACTGCGCAGTTGCACTTTTATAAGCCAAGATGTACATCAGGGTTTTGTGTTATTGAACACAACTGATACAGCAAACTTGCATTTAAGAAAAACAGTTCCATTTCACTTCTCTGGTGGGCTATATTTATTGTAAAGACACATGCCATTGTTTGGGGGCACTTCTGTAGTAAGGGGGCAGTAAATTGACATTAAAGGGAAAAAAAACCTGGCCCAGTAGTGCTGAGGTTGAGGCGTTGGACACCTTACTTCGAGGTACACCTGTGACCTGGGTTGGAAATGACTTCGGGTTGTCAGAGAGCAGGCACCGGGGGGGAGGAAGCAGGATTGAGCAGCCAAAAGGCAGTTCTCCTCTTCCAGAGAGGTTGTTGCCCAACCATAGTCCTGCTCCTACCGTGTGGAGGCCCAGTGAGTAGTGTGGTGTGGGGGGGTGGCAGTGTGGTGGGAGGGTGCCCTGAGTGATGGCATGTGCCCACACGCCCAGGACATGGGGGATCCGTAGAAAATGAGGAAAAAGCCAATAAAAATAATAATTAAAAAAAAAAGAAAAATAGAAAACACCCCTTTTTAAATCACATCCTGTACTTCTCCATCTTCATCGTCAGAATTAACATCCAGGACAGAGGTAGTTGTAGAGGGTTCTTATTTTTTGTAGGGGATCTTGTAGCTATTGGTGATTACTTGTTTTCTGCTGAGTTTTTATGTTCCTGGGCTGTATTGAATTCTGGGTTCTGCTGGTGCTTGCATTTCTTTTTTATAGGGAGCTACTTCTGAAGAAAAAGAGAGTATTTTGGATATCCCCTAGTTAAGCCTTGCATTTCATACTGACTGCCATTCTTTTGAGTGCATGCACTGTGGTAGGTCTGTGTTGACACTTGGCTCACAGCATTTAAAGTAGAACTTCCAGGGGGTGGGAGTTCTGAGGACTAAGCATCGGGAAGCTCCCACTTTGGTCTGTTGCTGGAATGTTTACTACCATTTGAAATATGACGATTACTGTTACTAGGATCAAGCCTGCTTTGTATAAAGTAACAAGCTGAGTCCGGTGTTCAGAAGGCATGAGTGCCTCCATTGTGATCAACTAGTAGAGTGGCAGGCTAGATCATTTTATACACAGTCCCCATTTTATTTTGCAAAACACTCCCTATTTCAGTGAATGATTTCCTCTTTCTCACTATTTCAGATGAATAATCCTTAAACATTTAAGTAATAAGGCATGACAGGGTGTGTGTCATTGCTAAATAACATCACACCTAGGATGGGTGAAAGCACGAGGCCGCAGTGAGTGCTTCTGCCTCCCTAGGTGTGACATTATTCAGGGATGACACACACCCTGGAGTTCCTTATTCAGATTATAATATCGCTATAACAAATCTGACAAGACTTTAATGATTAAGCAATAAACAAAAGAAAAAAATAAGAAATTATAACTTTATTATAATAAATTTAGACATAAAATAGAGATAAAATTGTCCCTTCAAGAGCTGTACTGCATCACTCCATATTGCTTGCTCTGACTTTTTTTTTATAGCTGATTATTTAACTTTGAGCTTAGCAGTATTTTTTATACTCCTGCTTTTATCTCATTTTTCAAGTCACAGAATTGAACACATTAGTATTGACAGTCCTACTTAGTGTCCCTACAGAGCTCAGTCATGCTGCAGTGGAGACATACATACAGTAATATTCTGTGTTTCCTTGTTTTTTTTAACAAGAGTGAGGAGTAAAGACTGTTCTAACAAACAGAAATAAATAATTAAGCAATAAGGCATGACAGAGTATGCATTGTGGTTGGATAGTGGCACACCTCGGGTGTGCCATGAGGCATGAGGGATCGCCAAGTGCCTTCACTTCAGCCACCCAAGAAGTGCATTACCCCACTACAATGTATACCCTGAAGTGTCCTATTGTAATTATAGAACGTGTCCAAGATGTTTTTATTCATTGCGGGGGGGTGAAGAAATGCACTAAATAAAAAAAAAACATTTTTATGACTTTTAAAACAGTCCCAGCACATCCCAGCACTGATATGCCATCTCACGTTTAAATATTATGTATAGCAAAATTCATGTATTTTTAATTAGCTCTTAAACCCTCTAGTTTCCCACAACTCATACCCTTTTACCAATTCCCTCACCTTTCTCTCTTCTGCTTTATAATATTCCCTCCCTCTTCTCTGTCATAAGAACATCAGAAAAGTGTCAGCAGATGGGGACTGTGCAATCCATCTAGCCTGCCCTAGAAACTACCCCCTTCCTATGCAGCCTTCGTTTTAACTTGTCCTTTATGTCTGTCCCTTGTGAGTTTGAACTCCCTGATTGTCTTTGATGCTACCACCTCTTGGGGCAGGCTGTTCCACAGGTCTATCACTCTGTCTGTGAAGAAGTACCTCCTAAGGCAGCTTTTGAACCTTCCTTCTATCAGTCTCATATCATGCCCTCTCATGCATGCTGCCATGTTCTGTTGGAATAGATTTCCTGTCTGAGCTGTGTTAAATCTCCTCATGCACTTAAATGTTTCAATCATGTCCTGTCTGCTTCTTCTGTGCTCAAGGGAGTATAGGTTCAGCTCCCCAGGTCATGTTTCATATGACGCGTGATGCAGTTCATGCACCATTCTTAATAGCCCTTCTTTGCACTGTTTCCAAACGGTCAATGTCCTTCTTGAGGTGAGGTCTCCAGAACTGAATGCAGTTCTCCAGTGTGGCCTCACCAAGGACCTGTAGAGGGGCATGATAACCTCCCTCTTTCTACTAGAAATACCTCTACTTCTACATCCGAGGATGCCACCCGCTTTCTGTGCTGGTTTCTCACATTGTTTTCCTACCTTTAATTTGTTAGTGAATATTATGCTGAGATCCCGCTCCGTTTGTATCTACTCGAGTTGATGTCCCCCCAGTGTATACTTTTCCCAGGGTTCCTCTTTCCAAAGTGCATTACCTTACACCTTTTGGCATTAAATTGTAACTGCCAATCCCTGGACCAATCCTCTAGCCTTCTAAGGTCAGCTTCCATGTTGTCTGCTCTTTCCCTTGTGTCCACTCTGTTGCAGAGTTTTGTATCATCTGCGAACAGGCAAACCTTTCCTGTTAGTCTATTTGCTATGTCTGCTATAAATATGTGAAAGAGAATTGGTCACAGTACCGATCCCTGGGGGATGCCACTGGTCACCCTACTCTCCCTTGACAATGATCCATTGACTAGCACTCTCTGGGTCTTATCGTTCAGCCACTTTTCTTCTCTGTACATATTTTTAATATGCCCTTATTAACTGAAAAACCACAAACGTTGGTAGCAATAGGACATGGGCACTATGTTTGGCTTCAGTGTGAGAGTCCTATGTGCCCTTTCCATTTCAAGTGGCCGGTTCCAGATGTATCCACAAGACTGAAGGTGAATGACTGAAGGATCTTACTAAGGATCATACTACGGAGCATCAGGGAGCCACAGACAATCATGCCCATAAATCGCTCCCATCTCATAACCGGTAGTACCACTTCAGCCCATTTCCCATGATCCATGCTTCTAATTTGCACTTAAAGATGGATTGGTTTTTGCTGAATATTATATCTTGTGGGATGGCATTCCAGGGTTTCACCACCCCTTTGTGAAACATAAAACTGCCTCCTAACACTGTTATATTTAATGCACCATAAATGTAACAGACAATCTCTAGTTTCTGCTTTTTCCTGTTTAAATTCAAAGTCTATTTCATTTAAGTACAAGTTCAAGTTTATTGCAGGAAAAAAACTTCATTCAGCAAGCTCATTCACAAGGAGGTCCTGGTACATATATATAAACAAGAGTATGTAACCCCTTGTTACCCGGGATTACTAGAATCCCAGTAAGACCTAGTGGTAGCCAGGGAAGGCAGCTTGTGAAACTCCAGTTAAATGGGTTTCACACTGTCTCACTCTGTTCCCAGTCTCAGCTGAGACTGAGAGATGACATCACCGATAGAACTGTTGCAGCTGCATAAGCCACATTGGAATCTGCAGCAGAGGGAGTGAGATAGAATGTTGGGAGTTTTCAAAGTCAGTCTCCTGTTTGTTGTCAAACAAGAAGGTTCAGTCTGCAAGTTGGTTTTGAGTGTCCAGTGTTCAAGTGGTGGAGACCACTGTCCAGGTCTCAGTGCCCCCCTCCTTCCGGGGGGAGGAGTAAAGGAAGTAAAGTATCCCCATGTAGATTCCAGGGGCAATCCCCTAATTTCTGCAGAAAAAAGAAAGCTGCCTATTACAGTTTCAGTTTGTGTTTGAAAAGTGGAAAGAGTTGTGCTTAGCCTGGGGCACCTGCAACAAAAGGGAGTGTTGCTCTAATATGAGAAGGGCAAAATGTTTCTTCAGCCTGGAGAATGTGAAGAAATCTGGGATTTGAACTACTATTTGGGAGGCCTATAGTACTAGGACAAACAAATGGAGTAGTGTCAAAATCTAGAGTGCTGTGTGAATTCAAGTTCGAAGTTTCAGTTTGTCCAGAGAAATGGCCGGGTATGGGCTGTGGGAGCTGGAGGTGAGAACACCCCCCATCTTTAGTAACCAGGTCCACCTCTACGGATTTCTGCTGTGATTGCTACTTGCCTCATGCGCTTGGCCAGTGATGAGGGAAGTACCCAGACGTGGGTCGCAAATGGTAAAATCTCTCTAGGGGTCACAGACTCTAAGTGGTGTGGGGAGCCACAACAAGTACAATGGGTTCATTCTTCCAATGGACCATCAGTCAAGTGGCTGGCAGGGAAGCCGGGCCAGTCGGGCTGTGTACCCAAAGAGCGTGCAAGTCCGGGCTGTGTGCCTGGTGGGTCCAGAGCCTGAAAACAGTAGAAATGGTTCATTCTTCCAGTGGACTGAGTTGTAGTCTCAAATCTGCATTAACAGTAAACGTAGCCTCATGGGGGTCCGTCTATGCTTTGTTATGTTCAGCTAGTTGTGAATAAAAGCCACACTGAAAAATCCCATTCCTGGTTCTAGACATTACAGTTATTGCTTCCTGTGTTAAGATTTACTTGGGTGCCCCTGTGCAGAGTAGCCAAACCTAGGTCCCCATGTGCTGAGTAACCTCATCCTTCCCGAACCCAGGTTCCCACCAGGTATTGCTGCCAGCGCCAACAGCATGCCACCTGTCATTTGGTAAAAAGGCAGGGGTGAGGGGTTATAAGTAATATTACATACATACATTAAGCGCTAATCCTATACTTGTGCACAAGTAGTGCTCCATATCACCTGGAGCAGGGCAACACGCTCTTACATAACCTGCTGGGGCTGTTATTATGGACCAGCAGGCTTGACAGGTCCTAGCAGAACAAGTTTTAGTGACAGCTGCAGACATCTTTTATTTTTCATTAGATAGCTTTTTAAAGAGGCTAGCAGAGACTAATTTAGGTAGTTTCAGGGTCGATTGTAGCTGGTTCCAGATGGCAGGGAGGGTGATGGAGAAGGCACGCTTGCCAAAAGAGGTGCAAGTTTTTGGGACATTCAGGGAGCTAAAGTCTAACTTCCTGAGTGAGTAAGTACTGTGGCAGATCTGGATAAGGGAGGTTAGATAGCTAGGAAGTTTGTTACGTAGGAGCTTTATGGTCCAGGTACCAGGGTGGAGAATACGTCTGGTAGTGAGGGACGATCCAGCCTTTGGCTGAATACAGGTCGCAGTGATGTGTCCGTAGAGGAAAGTTCATAATGAAGCGCAGGGCACGGTGATAAAGCATGTCCAGTTTATTTAGATTTGAAGTTGAAGACGAGGTATAAATTAGATCACCGTAGTCTATTAGCAGGATAAATGTGGCCTGTACAAGTCTAGTTCTAATTTCGAGCGGGAAAAGTGACCTGTTATGGAACAGGAAGCCTAACTGTATTTTTAGTCTTATAGCAAGGTCATCCAGGTGTTCCAAAAAGGTGAGCTTACTGTCTATCCAGAATCCAAGGTTTTTAAATTTCAGGGTGACTTCCAGTGGCTAGCCTAGGGAGGTAACTATAAAATCCTTCAGCAGTGAGGTAGATACGGATGGTGCTGTATTGGAGGAAAAGATCATAGCTTTGGTTTTCTTGGTATTTAGAAGAAGTCCGGCATTAATGAGGTTGGACTTGAGCTGGGCAAAGTTGGCTTGGAGGACATCCCTAATCTCAGATAGGGATGCGTCAGATGTATAAAGAACTGTATCATCAGCGAAGAAGTGAAGTTTTGATTTGGATATGTGATGGTCAAGGTCATTAATGAATAGAGTGAAAAGGATGGGACCTAAGATGGAGCCTTGCAGGACTCCTCTAGTGATTGGTAGTGGGGAGGAGAACGTGCCACCGGCTTTGATTTTTTGCATCCTTCCCGAAAGCCAACTACTAAACCACAGTATGGTCAGTGGGGTGGCACCTATATTGGCAAGGCTGCTTTTGATTAGGGAGTGATCTATGGTGTTGAATGCTTTGCTAAGATCTAGGAAGACAACACCCGTGATCTTCTTTGAGTCCATAGCAGAGAGCCACTCATCAGTTACTTTAGCCAGAGCAGTAACGATACTGTGGTTAGAGCGGAAGCTGGATTGGGCTGGGTTCAGGAGTGGGAAGGTTTCCATGTGCTGTTTTAGTTGCACATGAATCAGCTTTTTGAAAACTTTAGAGAGGACAGGTAAAATCAAGATAGGTCTGTAATTATTTAAATTGTATGGGTCTCCCGATTTAAATAGCGGTAGGATGTGAGCTAATTTCCAGCATGAAGAGACAGTGGAGGATGAAATTGGAAGTTTGAAGATGTGGAGGATAGGGGCAGTGAGGTGAGAGTACCCAAGTTTTAGGAAAAGCGGTTCGATTCTATCATCCCCTACACTTTTCTTGGTGTTTAGATTCATAAGGGCATCTTCTTTGAAGCTAATAGGGAGAAGAGGGAGAAGCTGAAAGGGTCTGGTTGTTGCTGAAGGGTGGGGTTTGAGTTAACCTGACTATTTACACGTGCATCATAAGGGGATGAGTCAACGGCTAGCCCAGTGATGATGAAGTGGGAGTTGAATTCTTTGAGGATTTGGCTACTGTTTTCAACAGTCACATCATTTTTAATGATCTTGGTTGGTAGAGGTGGGGTCACCGGTCACTCTTCGATGGACTTCAGTGTCTTCCAGATTTGCTGGGAGTTCCCTTTAGCCTGTTCAAGTGTAGTAATGTAGTAGTTGGCTTTGGAGGAATGGATATGCTTGATGCAGGCATTCCTGGTGGTTCTAAAGGTCTGCCAATCCATCGGACTCTTAGTATGTCTAGCCTTTGCCCATAGCCTATCATGCATTGAGAGAGCGGTCTTGAGCTCAGGTGAGTACTATGGGTGTGAGATGTTCCATGTCCTGACTTGGATGACCGGTGCATGTTTGTTTGCTATATAGTTGAGATTATCGTTTAGGGTGTGACCACCTCGTCCGGTGTTTTAGCGAGGTATAGATTCTGCCACCTAACCTTACTAAGGTCATTTAGGAAATTAGGTATGTGGAATTTTCTGAATGACTGTCTGGTTATAAGCTTAGGCTGATGACGGGTTTTTGCTTGTGACCTTGTACAGACTACAACTCCATGGTCGCTCATATCATCATGAAATACTGCTGCATGGAGGATTTTGTGGGGATGAGTAGATAGAATAAGATCCAGAATAGAGCTATTCATTGTGTTTTCCTTGTTAATTCTAGTAGGTTCAGATACTAGTTGGGTTAGGCCAAGTTAATCGCACAGACATTTGAGAGTGTGTGATTTGTGTGAGAGCCAATCCATGTTAAGATCCCCTAAGAAAGATTAAGACTTTGGATTTGGCAGAGGTAGTTAATGATTTCAGGATGTTGAAGATGTCAGTTCCACGACTAGAGGGCCTGTAACCACCTATAATAGTAATGCATTCCATGGAGGGGAGGTATAACTTTTTTTTTTAACTTTATTTGTATATCTACACCCCCGAGCATCCTTCAGGAGTTCCCACTCAGAATCTGCCCTACTCTTAGCCTGAACTCCCTGCATCTCCCTTGATCATCTCCCGTGAATGACCACAGGCAAGCTCGACCCCCCCGGTACCATCTCCGGGGCTGATTCCGCCCTCCCTCAGTGGCTGGCTCCTAAGTATGAAGAGCCTTACCTGTTGTCAATGGTCGGCCCTGGAAGGATCCAGGAGCATCTGGGCCAGCATTTGGGATGTAGACAATTCCCTCTGGGCCACTGTCATCTCACTGATGGTACAGAAGGCTGTTTTGCTCTTTTTCTTTCTCCCCCCAGAGTGCAACTTGGCATGGCAACATATGTCACAACTCTGCCCATGCGTCTGCAGCATTGTCATGCTTGGGTGCCTCTGATTGCTGCCAGAGGCTGCTCCAGAAGCGATCACTTCCCCACACCCTCCCTGGGAAGAGAGAGCAGTCCTGTGGATGATCAGTCTCTTTCCCCCTCCTGTCAACCCCCAGAGTTCAGGGTTCATTCCTGAACCCAGGTCACCAGTGTGGCGCGAGGTGTGGCATCCAGCACCTCAACCCTCAGTGCCACCGGGCCGTGGGAGGTGTAACTTAGGGATACTGTTTCGTATTCCTTATGTTTAGAGTTGCAGTAGATGTCACTAACTGAGAATTTGTTTTTTATGTAAATAACTACTCCCGCCACCTTGGATCCCCTGTCTGCTCTATAAAGCTTGTAGCCCAGAAAGGTAACTTGTTGGTCCAGGTTAGATTTTTGTAGCCAGGATTCTGTGATAATAATGAGGTCAGGCTCTGTGTGTAGGTCCCAAGCTTGTAAATGGTCATTTTTTGGGCAGGCTTAGAATGTTAACTAGCATTATTTTAAGACCTGGGGCTGACACAAACTCAGTTGGAGAACTAAGCAGGGTGGGTGGGCCAGGGTTACCTCTATGTTGCCCGAGCAAAGTAGTAGTAGGAGTAGTCATTCCTTAAGTGTGCCCAGGAAGGGCCTGAATGCATTTGTTCCTTTTGTGCCACTTGTTTGAAAGTGGCAATTATGGTCTGATGTTACTGGTATGTTTCAGTGAGATGTGGCTCTGAAGGGATAATAGAGGGAGTGCTCTGATTGTCAATGGTGATGGAAGCAGGAGGTGTGATGGGAGAGACAGTGGGGTGTAGAAAAGAGATGGGGGAGGCCGAGATGGGGTGTGGTGCATCGGCGGGGAGCTTGGCTATCTGATTACAGGGGAATGAATATTGGAATGGGTCCTGACTCATCGTTCATGCAAAGTGCAAAGGTACAACAGAACAACAATGAGAATACTGTAGATGCAGTATGCCATAATTTAGGGATGGGATGAAGAGTATTATAGTGGATAGAAAGCGCCTTATCCTAATGCGTGATGAAGGAGAAATCAAGGATAGGCCCAGTTGTTGTCCAATGGGGAAGCAGCAATGCCGACTGGGGCAGGGCTAAGGTGTATTTAATGGGGGCCTGGGAGAGTGTGGTGGGGTGGGATGAAAAACCAGAGAGGAGAGATGAGTCCTTTGGGTGGAAAAAGCCCAGTTTGAAGTCCTTGTCTCCTGGCCAATTGGAGCCATTCAGAGAGAGGCGCCCGAGTTTCGATTGGCTGGAAGGGTACTGTACCTTAGCAGGAGAAGAGCCCGGGCTAGGTGGTGTGGTCGGCGGCTTTGGAATCACCGTCCGACCACTGAGATGGGTCTGTCCATGGAGCGAGGGCTTTCCCCAGTCACGAGGGGGTTCACTAGCAGGAGGAGAGCCCAGGTTGGGTGGCGTGGTCGGCAGCAGTATCACTGTCAACCACTAGATGGGTTGGTCCATGGGCGAGGGCTTTCCCCAGTCACAGGGGCCATAGCAGGAGAGTCCAGGATAGGCAGCATGGTGGCAGCGAATTGCCATTCGACCCGCTGAGATGGGTCTGGCCATGGAGTGAGGGCTTTCTCCAGACACGGAGGGGTAATAAAATTAATATAGGTCATTGATGGGTCATTGATGTCCACATAAGCTCAAGTCCCATGTAACCTCCTTTTTTTAAGTGACATGAGATTTAACCTTCTAGGTCTGTCATTATAATGAAATTCCTTCCAACCCATTTACTTGTTAATTACTCTTCTTTGAACCTTTTCTATTTGATTTATGTCATTTTTTTAATATGGAAACCAGCACTAAGAATGATAATACTAATGTGGGCAGATGTATGATCTGTACAGAAGCAATAAAACATCCAGTGCTCGGGACCTAATATTGTTTCTAATGGACCATATCATTTTATTTGCTTTACTAATCGTTTCATTTGTCATTACCAAGTTGGCTAAAACATTTGTTACATAGATCCCATGCTCTTGCTCTGCTGTTATGAACATACGAAATTTGCCAGCAGATAAAGGCCTAGAGGTCTATCTAGTCTGCTCGAATGTGCAGCTAGCACCCCATATTCTGCAGCGCCCTCCTTCACCCTTCCTCTTCATTAACCCTCCTTGTCCATCCCATCCTCATTTGAAGCAGTCCCATTAGTTCTACTGCATACCACTTCATCAGGTACAACATTCCACCCAGCCACCACCCTCTCTGTAAAAAGTGTCTCCTCATCTCCTCAGAACCTTCCTTGCTCCAGTCTCATATCATGGCTCCTGGTGCCCTCCCCTCCTTACTTTGAACAGCCTCTGTGCCCATCTTGTTTATTCCTTTCATGTATTTAAGGTTTCAATCCATGTCACCCCTGTCTCTCTCTCCTCCAGGTAAGGGTACGTTCAACTCCTTCAACCTCCTCTCGTATGATAAGTCCCCAGCCCCTTGATCATCTTTGTCGCTCTCGCACACCCCTCCAGTAACTTAATGTCCCTCTTCAGATATGGACACCAGTACTGCATGCAGTACTCCAGGTGTAGTCTAACAATGACATAACAGTGGCAGGATCACCTCCTCCTCCTCAAGGATATACCCCTTGCAATACAACCCAGCATTTTGTTGGCCTTAAGGCTGCCTTCCTACATTGTGCGAGTTGTTCAATTGACCCTATAATGAAACACACCCAGATCCTCTCCTCCTCTGTCGGGCTACTGCACTCCCCTGGTTGTAACTCCTCCTGGGTTCATCCCCAAAATGCAGCTCCTTGCACTTTTTTGGCATTAAAAGCCAGTTGCCAAGTGTCTGACCAGGTTTCAAGCTTTGCCAGATCACCTACAACCTGCCATCCCCTAGGTCATCCACCACCGTGTCTACAGTGTATCAACAAACAGACTGATCTTGCTCTTGATATCCCATGATATGTCTTATTAAATATCCCAAACAATACTGGTCCCAACACTGAGCCCTGTGGAATACAGCTCGTCACTGCCCTTGGAGTGTGAGCTCCCACCCACCACCACCCTCTCTTGCCTTCCCTGCAGCCAGTTTCTACCCATCTCACCAGCTTTGCACCTGCCCATGTGCCTACTAACTTCCTTCTCAGCCTTCCATGTGGCACTGGGTGAATGCCTTACTGAAGTCCAGATACAGGACATCCACTGCATGGCCCCTGTCCAGTTGCCTAGTTACCCAGTCATAGAACTCAATCAGGTTGGTTTGGCAGGATCTGCCACGTATGAAGCCATGCTGTCTGCTGTCCTGTAGTCCTTTGTCCTCTAGGAGGGCCACCAGCCTTCAACTGCTTCCAACACAAAACATAGTTATGATTACAATTATTAAAACCCAGGTGCATAACCTTGCCTTTTTCCAGGTTAAAACACACATTCCAGTACTTCCGGCGATGAGCCAGCTGAGGTGAAAGGGCTTTCCATGGAGCTCTGCTCTTCAGCCTTTTCACTTAAATATTTTAACAACGAACTAAATTTTTTTGAGCTAAGCTGCATAATATTAGAACATTGGATCATCTGTTTAAGGTTACAATGGGAGACAAGTGGTTGTCAAATGGACTATGATATGAAAAACCCAGTGAAGCACATGCTGCCACCCACTCCAGACCAGCCAGGGAGTTTGAAATGCTCCAAGCATTTAACGGATGATGCTCCACCAGTTCCACAAAATAGCAACTTAGTTATGTAAGATAAATTTATGGAGGAGATTATGCAAATAATAAGAGCAATATCTGTACTGATGGAGGACTCTAAATCTATCAGGGCACTACGGGACAAGATCAACTCTCAACTTGCTGACACTGAAGCCAGGATATCTTGATCAGAACTGGAGAAACAGAAGTGAACCTGGGTTCCCAGCTATCTGACATAACATTTCCAAACTGGGCTAAAATTACAAGATCTAGAGGGTAGGTGCAAAGAAACAATGTAGTGATCTATGGCCTCCTGGAAAATCACCTTGCTTTTGGAACCAGTTTCAAAACCTGGCTACTTGGGGAATTTTGCTGTAATCGCATGCCCAGGTAGCCCCTCTCTCTCCCCCCATAGGGTGTACCCCTCCTTTCCTCCTTTTCTGCTGCACCTGTGCCTTTATCCTGTCCTGCACCTATGCTTCAATGGTTACTTGGCTGGGGCGTGTGGTCAAACTGCAGTCTTGATGGTAACCGCTTACTGCTACTGTACCTCATTTTTACTGACTATGCCCTCAACTATTGGCTAGTTGCTTTTTCTATTTTTGTTGAACCTGTCTCTCTTAAGCTACACTTGTAAAGTTGCTATTTCTCTCAATTCAACCAGTATTTCATTGTACTGCACCGTCTGTACTCAGTGAAAATTATTGGTTATGTTTTATATAGTAGATAATTAACATGTGTGTATGCATTGTATGTATGTGTTCTTTGTCAACTCACCTTAAGCTGCATTTTGTAAACTTGCTTATTACTCACTTCTACCAGTATTTCATGTCCTGTTCTGCCTGTACTCATGGTATATCATTATCATGTCCTGTATCAGCTGTACACATTGTAAATAATTATTATGTATTGTATAGTAGCTCTTTATCATGTATGCAACAATGTACGTATGTATTTCCTTGTCATTACTGTGCCACTCCTGTGGCCTGGGTCATGCCTGAAAATAGCCCTTTGGATCAGTGTACCTACCCAGTAACCAAAATCATAAATAAATATAAATAAATAAATACATTTCTGAAGGGCCAACCCATTACACTTTACTGGTTGTTTCACAAAACTTTGCAGGAAATCACCTAATGGAACGCTCTTGTATAGCTGAAGGGCATATTATGCCCTAAGACCACTATCACTAAAAGGTACTCTCCTCGTCCCATTATTATAAGATTCTAATTACCTTGATAGAGCATGTAATAAGCAAAACAAAATATATCAGGGATCTCTCAAGGGATAGGAAAAGTTTGAATCTCAGGCCCTTCCCCAGTCAGAAATGGACAGGAGAGACATTTCTCCCAATAAACCAATAGCTGACCTTAGCTAGGATAAAATTCAGAATGTATACCAGCTAAACATTGCATTTTCAGACAGTAATCATTAAGCAATAAAACAACATGAGTTTATTTCACAACTTGACGAATCTATCTGAAGACTAAGTTATCTATTTGAACCCTGCTTTCCAACTTTTGGGAGATGGTGGCAACCTTACTTTAGATCACAGTACTCCTTCTTGTAAAGGCTGAACTCTGGACAATGTTAGAGCGCATGTGGGATGGGGTTGAGATTTGTTCCTTACTCATTTCTTTAAATTTACTTAATGCTGCAGAATAAATAACATAGGCTTTTAAATATGGGTTTACCATATATAAGGTCATGATATCTGATACTGACTCAGTGAGAGCTTTTACATCTTACAGGTCTAAATGGACTAGAAGAGCATTCAGACACCAGTTGACAAGATCCATATTTTCCTTTGCTTTGATCCCCAGGGAGTTAAATGATTGTGGGATCTCAAGTTAATTGAATTTGGAATTTTTTTATTATTTATTCTTACCCTGTTACCCAAGTTTTGCCCAGCAGAAGTAGTCCCGCAGGTTCTCTAGGATAAGTGACGAGTCAAGACCGAAATAGAAACATAGCAATTACAGGTATGTAGATTTTTCTTTCTTCTCTCCTCTGGACCAATATTGAGACCTTATTTTAAAAGTTGGCTTCATTACTCTATTCTCTAAATTTGGATTACATAGGGCAGTCATATCTTCTATTTCTGGTTAGCAGAAGCTTGGTATAAGTAGGGATGAAAAGTGCCTGAGCTTTCCATGGGTGGTTTGATCCACTGGTGGGACAGATTAGTTGCTGGGGGTTCTTTCTTCTTTAGCCACTCTCTGAATAACGATGAAAGTAAGCCGGATTGCTACAGAGAGGGGGACTGTTTCTCAAATGGACTTATTCTTTTTTTGTAATTATAATCTTTATTTCATTTACCACTTTAAACAATCGATTGCATCCCAGTAGATATAAAGTAAACAGAAGGGTACTCACTGGAATACCACCGCCACATTCAAGGTATTCAGGCGAACCTAAAGAGTTCATACCTATCAGATTAATAACATTGACATTGTAACAGGGAATCTAAAGCATCCCGTTTGTGGTGGTTCAGGAACATTGTAGCTTATACATCAGATACTAAATTCAGAAGAGGTAGGATATTAAATATGTATCCTGCAGTACATATACAATCATTATTTTCCATTCTAGATAGGTATATATAAAAAAAAAAGGGGGAAATGGGTGAGAGGCCCTGCTGAATCCATATTCCTACAGAACCTGTTGGGGAGACAACTACTGGGGAGGTAGGATGAAACAAACGCCCAGTCCTACATAAATATATAAGCCACCTGTTCCACTACCATAGATCTCTCTCTTGTCTGTTATTCCAGACTGTATATTATTTTTCCAGCTGATATACTTGAGTATCCACCAGTCCTTCACAGGTAGGATTCTAGGGTCAACCAATTTTTGTGGTAGCCTTTTTCCGCCGCAATAGTATGGGCAAAAAAGCGAGCTCTAGGTCCTTAAAGGCTGGAGGAAAAATGACAGAATAAATACTTACAGGGTGAGTTGATTAGGCTATCAAATATTTCTTCAGCTCCTTCTGAAGTGAATAAATATATGTTATTAACAGGACAAAAATTACATGTATGGTGGGCCTTCCTCTCACACAAAAGCCAGCATGCGGAGTGTCTGGGAAGTAATGACTTGTAACCTCCGGAGATGAGTAGCGAGCTAGAAATTTCAGTAAAACTCTCACCATTGATGTGAGGGCAGAAGTGTGGGCCACCTGTCGGCCAAGCCTGTCTCAGTGTTCCTATTTCTAGGACACAGCCAGCTCTTTTTGCCATTTTGATGGTTCAATTAGTAATGCTGGGTGTGTTCCATCAGAAGTGGTGAAGGCGAGATCAGGTGACCCGACCTGGGGAGCTAAATAGTTATAACCCAGTGAACCAGGGCCAATGTCGAGGTCACGCACACCTCAGTCAGGAGTGATTCAAAATAGTGTCTTAGTTGTAAGTACCTATAATGATAGTGTTAGGTAAATTAAATTTTACTTGGGTTCCCGAAAGAATGATATTAAGTTTGTAATTTGGAGGCAGTTCAGTCTGTTTATCCAGAGTCAACATGGTCCATTTACTGGGATAAAAGTCAAGAGTATTGCAATTGGGCAGATTAATGGTGATAAGCAGTGATAGTGATGCCCTTAATCTGCTTCAGATTGTCACCTTTACTGTAGCTCTGGGGGTGGGACCACAGCCTCGACCTGGTGCCCTGCTCATGGTAAAACGGAGAAATACTCAAAATCCGGGACTGCTACCTGTTCAATATCTGCCCAGTGCGGCAGATAAAGCCTAGAGGTCCATCTAGTCTCGAATGTAGCTAGAAACTGTTCTGCAGCGCTCCCTTCCACCTTCCTCTTCATTAACCCTCCCTTGTCCTGTCCCATCCTCATTTGAACTAGTCCACTGTTCTACCATACCACTTCATCAGGTAACGCATTCCACCCAGTCCCTCTCTGTAAAAGTGTTCTCATCTCCCACTCAACCTTCCTTGCTCAGTCTCATATCATGCTCCTGGTGGCCCCCCCCCCTTACTTTGGAACAGCCCTCTGCACACATCTTGTTTATTCTTTCATGTTTAAAAGGTTTCAATCATGTCACCCCTCTCCTCCTCCAGTGAGTACCGCTCAACTCCTTCAACCTCCTCTCGTATGATAAGTCACAGCCCTTGATCATCTTTGTGCTCCCGCGCTGCACCCTCAGTAACTTAATGTCCCTCTTCAGACAGGGACGCGTACTGCATGCAGTACTCAGGTGTGGTTAACCAATGACATATACAGTGGCAGGATCACCTCCTCCCTCCTCAAGGATATACCTTGCAATACAACCCAGCATTTTGTTGGCCTTAAAGCTGCCTTCCTACATTGTGAGTTGTTCATTGACCTATAATGAGCACACAGATCCCTCCCTCCTCTGTCTGGGCTAGCTGCACTCCTAGTTGGTAACTCCTCTGGGTTCTTCATCCCAAAATGCAGCTCCTTGCACTTTTAGCATTAAAACCAGCAAGGTCTGACAGGTTTAGCTTTCTAGATCATCCTGCAACCCCTGCCATCCCCAAAGTCATCACCACCGTGTTACCTTGGTATCAGCAAACAGACTGATCTTACTCTTGATATCCATGATATGTCTGCAATGAATATCCCAAACAATACTGGTCCCACACTGAGCCTGTGGAATCAGCGCTCACAGCCCCTGGGTGCAGAGCCCCACCCACCACCACCTCTGTTGCCTTCCCCAGCCAGTTTCACCCATCTCACCAGCTTTGCACCTGCCCATGTGCCTACTAACTTCCTTCAGCCTCCATGTGGCACCAGCCCAATGCCTGACAGTCCAGATACGACATCACTGCAGCCCCCGTCCAGTTGCCTATTACCCAGTCATAGAACCAACCAGGTTGGTTTGGGGATCTGCCACGTATGAAGCCATGCTGTCTGCTGTCCCAGTCCTTTGTCTCTAGGAGGCCACCAGCCTTCAACTGCTTCCAACACAAAACTAAAGTTAAGATTACAATTATTAAACCAGCATAACCTTGCCTTTTCCAGTTAAAACACACATTCCAGTACTTCGATAAGCCAGCTGAGGAAAAGGGTTTCCAAGGAGCTCTGCTTCAGCCTTTCACTAAATATTTTAACAACGAACTAATTTTTTTTTGAGCTAAGCTATAATATTAGAACATTGGATCATCTGTTTACACACAATGGAGACAGTGGTTGTCAATGGACTATGATATGAAAACCCAGTACACATGCCACCCACCCAGACCAGCCAGGAGTTTGAAATGTCAAGCATTTAACGGATGATGCCCCACCAACCCACAAATAAAACTTAGTTATGTAAGATAAATTTATGGAGGAGATTATAAAATAACAAGCAATATCTGTAATGATGGAGGACTCAAATCTATCAGGACACTACGGACAAGATCAACTCTCAACTTGCTGACACAAGCCAGGATATCTTCAGTCAAGAACTGGAACAGAAAGAACTGAGTTCCCAGCCTCTGACATAACATTTCAAACCGGAGCCAAAATTCAAGATTAGAGGGAGATTGAAAAGAAACAATGTAGTGATCTATGGCCTCCGGAAAATCACCTTATTTTGGAACCAGTTTCAAAACCCAACTACTTGGGTTTTGCCAATGTGCCGGAGCCCTCTCTCTCCCCACAGAGGCACCTCCTTTCCTCCTTCTCTGCACCTGTGCCTTTATCCTGTCCTGCACCTATCTTCAACACTTGCCTGGGGGAGTGGTCAAACTCCAGTCTTGATGGTAACAGCCATACACTGCACCTCATTTTTACTGATTACCCCTCAACTATTGGCTATTACTTTTTCATTTTGTTGAACCTGTTCTTAAGCTACACTTGTAAGTTATATTTTCCTTTCAACCAGTATCATTGTACTACCCGTCAGCACTCAGTGAAATTATTATATGTTTATATAATAATAATTAACATGTGTGTATGCATTGTATGTATGTTCTGTCAACTCATAGCTGCATTTCAAACTTAGCCTCACTTCTACAGTATTTCATGTCCTGTTCTGCCTGTACTATGGTATATCATTATCATGTCCTGTATCAGCTGTACATTGTAAACAAGTATTATGTGTATAGAACTTTTATCCAAATGCAACAATGTACATGTTCGCTTGTCATTACCAGCCACCCAGCAGCTGGGTCATGCCTGAAAATACCCCTTGGATCAGTGTACTACCCAGTAAACAAAATCATAAATAAATATAACAAATAAATACATTTCTGAAGGCCAACCCATTACACTTTGCACAGGTTATTTCATAAACTTGCAGGAAACCACCCAATGGGGCCTCTTGTATAGCTGAAAGGGCACATGCCCTATGACCTATCGACTAAAGTGACTCTCCTCCTCCCATCATTATAAGATCCTGAATTACCTGATAGAGCACATGAATAACAAAACAAAAATATCAGGGATCTCAAGGATGGGAGGATCTGAATCTCTGGCCCCTTCCCCAAGTCAAGTCGGACAAGGAGGAGACATTTCTCTCCAATCGTCAGTAAGCTGACCTGAGCTGGGATAAAATTCAGAATGTCATACCCAGCTAAACATTTTATTTTCAAAGACAGTAAATCATAAAAGCAATAAAACAACTTGTGAGTTTATTTCCTGACTTATTCGACTCTATCTGAGGAACTAGAAAGTTATTATTTTGAACCTTGCTGTTTCAACTTTTGGGAGAATTGATGAGAGCCTACTTTAGATCTATACCTCTTGTAAAAGCTGAACTTGACAATGTTGGAGACATGGATGGGTTGAGATTTTGCCTCATTTTTCTTTAAATTTACTTAAAAAGCACAGCACTGAAATAAATAACATGGGCTTAAATATGGGTTTTACTTTATATAAGGTCCGCACGGATATCTGATACTGACTTCAGTGAGGAAGCTTTTTACATCCTACAGGTCTAAATGGACTAGAAGAGCATTCCAGAACACCAGTTGAAACAAATATCCATATTTTCCTTTTGCTTTGATCCCCAAGGGAAGTTAAACTGATTGTGGGATCTCTAGAGGATTTAATTGAATTTTGGGAATTTTTTTTTTTATTATTTTATTGTTACCCTGTTACTTAGGATTTTGCCAGCAAGGGGGTAGGTCCTGGCAGGTTCTCTAGGATAGGTGATGATTCAGGAGCCCAGAATAGAAACATGGCAATTTACAGGTGTCGGTAAGATTTTCCTTTTCTTCTCCTTCTCTGGACCAATACATTTGGGGCCTTACATTTTAAAAGTTGGCTTCATTACTCTATTCTCCTAAATTTGGATTACACTAGGGCAGTCATGTCTTCTATTTCTGGTTAGCAGGGGAAAGCTTGGTATGAAGTGGGGATGAGAAAATTGCCCTGAGCTTTCCACATGGGTGGTTTTGATCCACTGGTGGGACAGATTGGTTTACTTTGGGGTTCTTTTCTTCTTTGCTTCCTCTCTCTGAAAATAGCGATGAAAGGTAAGCCCGGGATTGCTACAGAGAGGTGGGGACTGTTTTCTCAGGTGGACTTGTTCTTTTTTTTTTTGTAATTATAATCTTTATTTCATTTTACTTACTTTAAACAATCGATTGCATCCTTACAGTAGATATAAAGTAAACAGAAAGAGGTACTCACTGGGAATACCACACGCCACACCATTCAATTATTCCAGAGCGAACTTATAAAGAGTTCATACCTATCAGATTAATAACATTAGACATTGTAAGCAAGGGAATCTAAGGCGATCCCGTTTGTGGTGGTTCAGGAACATGGTAGCTTATGCATCAGATACTAAATTCCAGAGAGAATTGTAGGATATTAAATGTGTATCCTGCAGTACATTATACAATCATTATAATTTCTCCATTCTAGTTAGGTATATATAAAAAAAAAAGGGGGGGGAAATGGGTGTGGGGGGAGCCCTGCTGGATCCATGTAGGCATTCCTACAGAACCTGTTGGGGTAGACTACTGGGGCAGGCTGGGGGGGTAGGCTAAGGCACAAACGCCCAGTCCTTAAGCATATAATATATAAGCCACCTGTTCCATCTACCACTGAATCTCTCTCTTGTCTGTTATTCAGACTGTATGTTATTTTTTCCAGCTGATATATTTGCTTAGTGATTGTCCACCAGTCCTTCACAGTTGGGATTCTAGGGGTCAACCAATTTTTTGTGGTGGCCTTTTTCCCTGCCGCCAATAGTATGGGCAAAAGATAGCGGGCTCCTGAGTCCTTAAAGGCTGGAGGAAAAATAGACAGAATAAATACTTGCGGGGTGAGTTGAATTGGGCTATCAAATATTTCTTGCAGCTCCTTCTGAAGTGAATAAATATATGTTATTAACTTGGGACACGAAAAGATTACATGTGTGAGGTGGGCCCTTCCCTCTCCACACAAACGCCAGCATGCGGAGGAGTGTCTGGGAGAGTAATGACTTGTAACCTCTGGAGGTGAAAGCGAGCTAGAAATTTCCAGTAAAACTCTCACCATTGGTGTGAGGCAGAGTGTGGGCCACCTGTCGGCAAGCCTGTCTCCAGTGTTCTATTTCTATAGGGCAGTCCAGCTCTTTTTGCCATTTTTGATGTAGTTCAGTTATTAATGCTGGGTGTGTTCCCATCAGAGAGTGGTAGAAGGCCGAGATCAGGTGACCCCGACCTGGGGAGCTAAGTAGGTTATAACCCAGTGAACAGAGGGGGCCAATGCTCAGGGTCACGCACCTCAGTCGGGAGTGATTCAAAATAGTGTCTAAGTTGTAAGTACCTATAATGATGGGTGTTAGGTAAATTAAATTTTACTTGGAGTTCCCGAAAGGACCAGAGTATTCCCGAGTTTGTAATTTGGAGGAGGCAGTTCAGTCTGTATTTTATCCAGAGTCAGAAAACATGGTCCATTTTACTGGGATAAAAGTCCAGGAGTATTGCAATTGGGCAGATTAATGGTAGGTAGGCAGTGATAGTGGATTGCCACTTAATCTGCTTCCAGATTGTCAGCCTTTGCTGTAGCTCTGGGGGTGGGACCACAGCCTCGGCCTGGTGCCCTGCTCCATGGTAAAGCAAGGAGAAGTACTCAAAATCCGGGACTGCTGCCTGTTCAATGTCTGCCCAGTGCGGTTTGTCATTTGTCAGCTGCCTTGCCATTATATGCGTAAGTTGCACAGCTTGGTAGTAGCAGTAAAGATTAGGGAGGGATAACCCTCCACGGTCTCTCGGGGTAGTAAGCAACTTCAGTCTGACCCTCGGTCTACGACCTGCCCAGATGAAGTTAGAGATTGCCCTGTCCCAGTCCCGAAACACAGTCCGTGGCAAGGTGATAGGGATATTATTAAATAGGTATAGCGCCCTTGGTAGAATAACCATTCTAATAAGTTCTATCTTCCTTGAGAGACTCAGTGGGAGAACTGCCCAACTAACTAGGTCTTCTTTAAGATGAGTAGTGAAGGGAACAAAATTAAGTTTATAGGCATCCCCCAGGTCTCTAGTTGGGTTAATCCCAAAATATTTTAGCTTCCCTAAGTCCCATTTGCAGGGGAACTGCTCCCAGACGGCTGGGTCAGAAGAGAATTGAAAAGTAAGGATCTCTGTTTTTGAGATATTAACTTTGTAGCCCGAAAGATGTCTGAAGGTTTCTAAATGTTACTAATTTTAGTGGTGATTCCGCTGGGTTCCCGATGTATAAAAAGTATAAATCCGCACAAGCATGTCAGACACTCTTCCCCAGCCACCTCTATCCCTGAATGTCCTTCGACTGTCTGACCAGCTGTGCTAGAGGCTCCATAAACAGGGCAAATAAAAGGGGGGACAGAGGACACCCCTGCCTAGTACCTCTGTAGAGGGGAAAAGATTTTGAGTGATGTCCTGTGATTCGGACGAAGGCCTTCGGGGATGAATAGATATTTGCAATTACCTGTATCAATGCACTGGGCAACCCCACGACCTCTAGAACAGAGTATAAAAAGGACCAGTGCACTCTGTCAAAGGCCTTTTCAGCATCAAGGCTCACCAGGGCCACAGGGAGTTCCAGGTCATTCATCTTTTGGATTATGTGATAGGTTCTCTTTATGTTATCCGAAGTAGTACGGCCTCCTACAAATCCGGTCTGATCCCTGTGTACTATCTGAGGGAGCACTGCTTCCAGCCATTATGCCCATAAAAATCCTATAGTCGGTGTTCAAACCAAATTAAGCAGAGACTGCAGAGTTGGGGTTTCACCGGGTTTGGTATAACAGAAATTGTACGTAGGCAAAGTAGAGTGGGGGATCTCCACTCAATACCGAGTTACAGGTGTCTAGTAGTATCGGCAAAAGCACTTCTTTAGTGGTTTTATAAAGCTCTGCTCCATAGCCATCAGGCCCTGGAGCTTTCATTGTTTTAGCTTGGGCAATAGCTTTAAGTAGTTCCTGGTTTGTAATTGGGGTGAGCAACTGCTCTCCTTGCTCTGAAGCAAGCTTCAGGAGAGCCAGAGACTAGAAATTCTTTAATTTTTCCTGGGGTTGGTCAAAATTCTGGGGTGTATAATGCGGAGGAGTACGCCGTGAAGGCTTCTGTTATATCTGAGATCTTGTTCAGGGGCTTACCCTCAGTTGGGTGATGGATCATAGTTATGGCTGTGGTTTTCTTTTGCTTCCTTATTTGATAAGCCAGAAGCCTAGAGGCTCTTGGACCCACCTCATGGAAGTTCTGCCTAAGGAAAGTCAAAGCAACTTCTGTCTGCTGCAATGCTAGTCGATCTGGATCCTGTTTAACCTGATTAAGCTGTGGGAGGATCAAATTGTCCCCTTGTTTATGTGCTTCTTGCAAGAAATGCAAGGTTTCCTCCCAAGTGGATTTTTGTTGTCTACGAGCTTTAGCTTGTAGTGATGTATATTTAATGAGGTGGCCTGAGGTACTGTTTTTATAGTGTCCCATAGGATACCTGGTGGGATCTCAGGGTCTGTATTGTCCTCAAGGATCTCTAAAATCTTGTCTTTTGAAGAAATCAACAAATGTTTGGATTTAAAATGGTGAGGATTTAACGCACACATTGTGGTCCTCCTCGGTAGGCCCAACCTCCAGGAACTGATTATGTGTGCGTGGTCCGACAGGGAGATATCACCCAGTTGGACATCCATTAACAGGTTTAGGTGTTCAACATGGGTAAAGCTTAAATCAATTCTGGAATAGGTGCAATGAACTGCTGAATAGTGCGTGTAGTTATTGGAGTAGGGGTGCAGATATCGCCAGATATCAGTCCATCCCACTTCAGATAGAAACCTGCATAGGTACTTCTGCTGCAGAGTTTTCCTTGGGGTGTTAAGGCTTGAGGAGTCCTGCACGGGGTTAGGTAACATTTTAAAATCTCCCGCAAGTAACAATACACCTTTAGTAAACTGTGCTATCCTGTCTAACAGTCCCTTAATTTCAGGAACTGATGAGTCTAATGGGATAACTATATATTTATAGAGTAAACTCAGTCTCCCCCAGCTGTCCCCCAAGCAGTACCATCCTGCCCAAGGGGTCCTCCCATTTAGCTTGTATATGCCAGGGGGTATGTTGTGGGATAATTATAGCCCGCCTCTTCTCCTTCCACCGCGGAAAGTCGAAGAATAAAGTTCCCCTTTTGCTATCCTCCCCAGTTTAACATGTTCAGCATAACTGAGGTGAATCTGTTGCAGGTAAATTATATCAGCTTTGCATTTCCTTATCTGTGAGAGGACTCTTGTACGCTTAACTGGGGTGGAGAGCTCATGAATATTCCATGATAGCAGTCTCACGGGGGTCTCAGCCATATCAAGGTAGGGACAAGGTTAGGGTTTACTATTAATGTGCCACATGGATCCCAGGGGGCCCCCCCATGTCCCCTCCATCAATTGAGAGTGGAGACTAAATAGACACAATCGATATCCTGCATATACAGCGCTATTGCAGTAGAGTTTTACCTTAAGATCATAGCAAAATTGATTGCCTTTAAACTGGCAATTCAGCAACATCATGACAATCAAGGCAGTAATGATTAAATTAAAACAGTGAGTAAACAGTGTAAAAAACTTATAGATTACTAGAGCCAACCTGGCCCCAGCAGTTGCCATTTAAACATCAACTGGGTTAACTAAAGTTAACTTCCAAATATCGGGAACCTCCAAGGTTCTCTTATGTGAGGAACTCCACACTATGGAAAGGGGGCGTATCTCCACGAGAGGACCCTAGGCGACTCAATGCCTGGTCTGGGTTGGGGAGGGAGTGATGATTAGTCCACTCTCCAATTTCAGCCATTTGGGGGGTTGTTTTATTTCACATGGAAAGAGGGCAAGGAGAAGAGAGGAAAAAGGGGGTTAATAATTCCCCGTAAGGTGTTGCTCTACTTCTCCCCAGACCATAGACAACCAGTTTGCTTTATATATTCTACCTCAAGATGACATTGGAATCCATATACTAATAGGAGGATACGGGGTTAGAATACAAGAACTGATATAGGGAGAAAGGTGTGCCAATATGTGGCAATTTCTATAAAGGTTGGGGAGGGAGACAGGGAGAGAGGGAAGTGGTGGAGTCATTCCAACTGATAGCTGTGCGCTATAACAGACCTCAGTGAGGATTAGGCCATGAGAGGGGTAGTTTCTTGGGGTGGGATGGGTCGATGTACATAGCTCATCGACTACTCATAGGAGCAGATTGCCCTTAAAGGTCACAGTGCAAGCAGCTGTCCAAGAGGCTGTGATCTGGAATAAACACATCATTGAATCAGTTGTTCCAATACTAATGCAGTTCTAAAGCTTGAATGATGTTAGAGAAGTGAACTAATAATGTTCAATAGTCTTTCGGCTAAGAAATTATCCTTTGCCTGCTGTAACTATTACAATAGACTGAAATTATGGGATAAATCGATGAAGGCTAACCATCATAGGACCCAAACGCATGACTGAGGTGATGATCACTGATGGGAGTTGTCTTTGCAAGGGTGTGAGGAAGAAAGGTGACAGACAAACATTTATAAAATAGAGGTAAGAGGGAGGTGAGGAAGGGAGGAGAGGGGGAAAGGAGGGGAGAGTTAACAACAAGCTGGGAAAAAAAAGGTCAGAAGCTAAAAATAAAATAAAGTAAAACTAAACTATTGACAATAAGGACTGTAAAGTTCAACTTATCTGAGGGATGGTAGAGTAAGAACCAGATAGAGAGTAGAGAAGAAGCATAGAATATGCGTGGATGGTAGCCAGGCATTCCTGGTCTACTTTAGTCAGTCGTGGCTCAGGGTCAGCGGGATTTGCCGAACTCAACAGCTTAATCTTTAAGTCCTTCTAGTGTCCAGCAGAAGAATCAAGTTTTCTGTTTAGATTGCTCTCATAGGGAGGCCATGATGCTGTGAACTGCCTCCAGCCCTTGACGCTTTCTAGCTTCGCGCTGACTTGATTGCCAGATCTGTTGTGGTAGTTTTGCAGCTAGAGTGTCTTTAGGCATTCGAGTAGGTGGCTTTTGAACCTCGACTTGGTGTTTTTGGAGGCCTTCAGTTGCCTCTTCTGCTGAAGAGTAAGTAAGTTGCCCATCAGGATGGAATACAATCAGTTTGGCCGGGAAGGGGGTCCGAAAGCACAAACCTGCTGACTTTAGTGCCTTTAGTATAGGAATGTATGCTTTTCATCTGGCCATTAACTCGGGCGTGTAATCGTTTTCAAAAAATAATCGTTGTCCCTTATAGTTGAGCTGACCTTTTTTCCAGGCTGTGTGCAGGGTGAGTTATTTTTCCTGGAAGCGCAAAAAACAGACCAAAATGGCTCATGGTCTGGAATCAGGAGGTGGCCTAGGGCCCAAAGTGCAGTGTACTCTCTCGAATTCCAAGGTGGATTCAGCCGGGAGATCTAATAGTTGCCGCAGAAGGAGACGCATAAACTTATGGGGATCATTCCCCTCTTCACCTTCTGGAATCTCCGAGATCCTAATATTATTGCAGTGGTTGTGGCTTTCTGCATCTTCAGCTCGCTCCTGTAGTGCTTGGATATTTTGATTTAACTGTACAATGCCCGCTCCGCCCTATCAGTTCTGGTGTCCGAGTCCACTGTATGCTGCTCCAGCTCTTCTTGTCTTTTTTCTAGCTTCCCTATATCAGTTCTTAGGGCAGCCGTGGTAGTTCTGAACTCATTTCGGGAAGTCCCAGAGTTCCGAGAGGACCTGCGTCATCTGCCTTTGCAGTGTAGTCAGAGGGGGCTGGCCGGACGGTCCTCCACTCCTACGTGAGGCGGTTGAGGCCTGTGAAATCTTGCTGCCAGAATCAGACAATCCTCCCTCATCCGGGATTGTAGTTGATTTTTTCCCTGCCTTCTCCCCACACTTCATCTTTATAACACCTCCTGGTGTAGTACGAAGTAAAATCTTTAATTGTTTAGTGGCCAAGATGGAGGTTTTAATTGCTGAAATGGGAGCTCACTTGATTAAGCTTGCATCGGGAGGGTGACATCACCAGAAGTCCCCAGGTGGACTTGTTCAAGGTAATTTGGAGTTCTTTGTGAAGAACAAATTTGCTGTCCTCTTGTTTTACTATTGATGTGTGCATTCAAGGTACAAAATAAAATATGCTGGGAGTGGAGAAGGGTGGTCTGGGGCAGAGCTGTGGTGTTGGGTCTCCTAGGGGGGGACTTAGAGCTTTACCCTTAGCCAGTTCTTTATTCTACCTGGAGATATATCTGCTAAATAGGGTAATCTCTGGGTTTTGTATCTCCTGGTTCCTCACTCTTTTGTAAACTACTTCAAGTAGGTGGGGCAATAGCAACAGACTTCCTGGGAAAGCACATATTTACTCGTTAACCCCATTTATCTTCATTCCCCATTAAATAGGGTGACATTTCATAATACTTGCTCAACTGGATTTCTCCGGGGTTTAAAATAGATAATTATGTAGGAGACGAATCTGCTGACTGAGAGAGATCTCTCAGAGAAATAAAGTCTTCTCTTTAGAACAGTTATTCTACGTGCATTATTTCAGCTTGGGTTTAATTTAAAATTAGGTGAGCAGAGGCAACAGAGTCTGGGTTACAGGTTCTGCTTTGTGAAACTCACCCACATACCACACTTTCCACCACACTTATACTGGCAACAGAGAAACTGTACAGTGTGGTTGAAGTCTGCAAGAATATAAGAGAAACATCCATTAAATAGGGAAAGTCCTCAGGTTTATGACTTCCTACACCCAACTGAGTGCATGATTATTGGTATTTTTGGAAGATGGAGTCAACTTGGTATGATGACCTGACCTCAAGGTTGAAATTATCTCTCGTTCAGCTTCCCCATTAAATAGGGGCAGAAACTGCAGACTCCTAGTGTTCAGACTAACTCTGGCTGTAGCAATTGCCCAGAGATATGCAGGCATTGTCACTGGTATAATGGGGCTTTCAGGTACCAATAAGTTTTATTAACTACAAAGACTTGGGAACATGACTATTGTCTAGTGCTGGGGGGTGGGCCCCAGGTACATTCTGTTCTGTGTGATAAGGGTGACTTTTAAATGCCAAACACCCTTATCGCAACCCCACATCACTGAAATTCAATTTTGACAATGTGGGATCCCAGCAAGACAAAATGCAGCACAGAAACCATTTTTGTTTTGTTTTATGTGGGGGGCTGTGCCCCTTGCACCCTCTGCACCCTCTAATTAAAGATTCTCAACTTCAAGGGGGTACATGTCAGGGGTGCATACCTGGGGACAAAAAAAATAATTTTACTGCCTCGGGTTGGGTGAAAGAAAAACTACCAGCACCTGGTCCCGAACCATGCATCCCCACCACCCCAAGCCAGCACCTAACCCACCACGCCATAACACCAGCTCACTGGAATCTTGCAGCACCACCCCTCACACACCCTCCTGCCCCTCCCTTGGTGGGCTCACCCGCCTCCCATGCACTTATATACACGTGACACCCTACCACCTTTTTGCTGATCCACCCATACATTCGCCGATCCCACACCCCCACTGTTGGGGCACTAGCCAAAAGTGGGTCACTGTTTCAGCAGGCACCCACTTGATAGTGCCCCATATCACAGGATACTGCTTCTTTTCCTTCTAGTAGGGTCCTGTTCATTGTGGCTCTGGCCTTGCTCACTCAAGTCCTTCATGGGGACTAAGATAATTAGATAGGTGAATAGCTTTATATAAACATGTACATGATATGGTGTACAAGAAAGCTATAAATTAATATGGTTATTGATATGAATACTAAAATTTAACTTTAGTAGTTCTTATTTTTCCTTTTATTGGTCAACCAGCATAAGTTCTATTTCCCACATAGTCAACTATTAGTATATGGCTGGGTTTAACATAAATTGTCTTACTATTTTAAGTTTACAGGGAAATAATCAACCAGGTTAATCTATTTTAAACCTGGGAATGGAGTACACATTATTACATACTTGGTCCTAACAAGTATTTAAGATGCCATAAGTTAGTTGAAGTAAAGGCTATAGATGTTGGGGTTTTTTTAAGAATCCTTCCAAGATTTCCTGGTGCTGGTAAAAATTGAAGTTATTAAGTTCTTCATATTGGAAAGTTTGCTAAGAAGTTTCATGGTTTAAAGTTAATAACGTGTTGCAAAGGAATTCTTGGTTATCAGTTAACACACTTTACAATGACTGCATAGTTTATAAACCTTGGGAGGAGAGAAGTTTACTAACCCTAAATTGAGTAGATTTAAAGTACATCCAGATAAAACTGAAGGAGGCAATGTTTTTATAGTCAATTTCAATATCTGGCCTAACTTTGGATTACATTTAATAATTTTATTTAATTGTAGTTATTAAACTTATATGGAGCCTCTTCAAGATGCAGATGATAATGTTTGATATTTTAAAGCTTTGTTATTCTTCACCCCTTTTTAGTGAAGAAACTGTGATTGGTCAATTGTACTTTCAGTGGTTTGTTAATAACCTTTGTATAAGGTTGAAGTTTGAGGGAGCTAGTTCAGGGATCATAGCAGTAAAAATGCTTTTAGGAGAACAGTCTTTGGGACTGGGGGAAGAAATAGACGGAATTTTTTCTTTGCTAGGTATATGATTATTGTGCCTGTATTTATGGGATTTTGGGGTGGCCAGTTTAGTTGTTCTTTGGGATGGGTTCATTACTGGACCTGTAAGGAGTTTGAACAGAATAATTACTTTTACAAAACAACTTCTTTAACTTTAAAGTATCCCTTTAAAATAAGTCAACATGTCAGTTATCTTAAAAGTCACCTCTTGGAATGTTTAAAGATCTTTGTCTCAGAGTCAAAGATTGCAAGTTCTTAATTATAGAAATGCTTTAGGCTATAACCTAGTCCTCCTGCAAGAGACTCATTTATTAAGCTCAGAATTGCATATTCTTAAAAAATGTGGTTATACCCAGATCTTTGGGTGTGGGAGATATACTTCAAAGGGAGAAGTAGCTATTCTGGTAAATAAATCTTAGACTTCATTCTGTTACAAACAGTTCAGGATTCAGAAGGAAGACACATTATTATTTTAGGGAAATGTGACCAAGTAGGCATAGTGATAGGCTCTATTTATGGGCCCAATGTTAACACCTCCTTTTTTTTAACAAAACTATTAACAGCTTTATCCCCTTTCTTAGCACATAGGATTCTACTTAGGGGGGACTGGAATATCCCTTTAAACCCTATATTAGATAGATCTAATTTTACAAATATAGCACTTCAATTGGCTATACAGACACTCAAAGAACTAGTAAATATTTGCACACTAACAGACCCTTGAAGAATTTTAAATCCAAATGTAAAAAAAAAAATAATTCTACTCCCCAGTCCACAATTCATTTTCACATATAGACTTTTTTCTAATCTCCAGATCTTGGATTAGACAGGTTCATAGTTCATAAATAGCTCTCTTTCTGACCACTCTTTGATCTTCAGATTTATAATTACAGCTTTATCCAAGACAATCTATTTGGAGACTTAATAACACTTTTTAAAGACAGGACTATATTATCAACTATATAAATCACTCAATTAAAAACATTTTACTGGAAAAGTTCAACACTATAGAAAGATGATGTCATTTATGCAGCTTTAAATGTAATATTAGAGGAGAGTTTATTAGATTTGCTTCAAAGCAAAATAAACAAATCTCTGAAAAAAGTTTCTCGCTTCGAAAATAGACACACTAGAATTTAGAGATCAGAATTCTTGATCCAAAAAAGAAAAAGGACTGCAAAGATATAAAAATGAAATATTCTGCCTTACCAAAGAAAAGGCAGAGTTCATCATTTTGAGGACAAAGGCCAGATATATAGACTTAGGTGATAAGTCTAGAAAGTTATTAACTAATAGACTCAAACATTAGGAAATATCTAGACATAGAATCAAGCCTAACAATAGATTCTAATGAGGCTAGGACTAATCCAAAGGACATTATATTAGAATTTGAGAAATTTTATTCATAGCTTTATGGCCCAATGAACAATCCTCCATCGGCCATTCAGATACAGGAATAGTTTAAAAATGTACAAGTCTGAAATTAATGCATGAACAAACCAATGATTTATCTAACAGAATTAGACAAACCAAAAATAGAAGAAGCAATTGATGACTTAACCCCAAATAAATCTATAGGCCATGATGGGTTCATAGCAAATTTTACAAAATGTTCAAACAGTCACTTGTCCACAATTTTACAGCAATTTTATCATTTTTATTGGATAATGGAATTAGCAATAGTTCACTTCTAGAGGCCCTTTAATTTGATTCCCAAACTGAATAAAACCAAGGAACAAATTGAGAATTATAGACCAATCTTTAATAAACTATGATATTAATATTCTTGGATTGACTCTAGCACAGAGAATTAAAAAAATTGGCACCCATTAATATTTAGAGAGCAAGTAGGCTTTATAACCCAAAGCAAGCATCGGATCATATTAGAAGCTTTCCCATGTTTTCTCTGTATCCAAGGACTCTAACTGACCTATGACACTGATGTACTTGGATGCAGAGAAAGCATTCAACAGGGTAAATCATGAATTTCTCTTTCATACTCTTACAGGGTTTGGCTTTTCAAACTCCTTTGTTAATTGGTTAAGAATTCTTTATTCATTCCCTATGGCTAGAGTATGTTGCAATAGTCTTATTTTGGACCCAATTAACTTTACAGTGGCACCCGTCAGAGCTGCCCAATGATCCCCAATTTTATTTAATTTATATTTAGATACTTTTTCTTGAATAATAACCTTAATGAAAAGTATTATATGTGACAAATCACAGCCTAAGATCTCTGCATTTGTAAATAATATTTTCACATGTTTCAAACCCAGGGGTTTCCATACAGGCTGCTTTAAAAACTATACAGGGTATAGTGTACTCTCTAATTATAAACCAATATAGACAAACTGAAGTAGTGCTGTTGAATATTCTATCCATTAATAATGATATAGTTCACCTGGACTTCTATTGGTCACCTCAAAAATTAAAATATTTAGGTATTTATCTAATGCCAGATTATTCACAATTTATTAAATTGAATTTAGATGAGCGAGTTTCAACAATTAACAAGATTTTAAAAGATAGAGCAACCTTTCCTTTCGTTTGGGGGAACATTAGTTTAGTTAAAATGAACATTTTTTTCCCCAGGATATTTTACCTTTAAATATGTTAAACATATTTATACCTTTACAGTGGTTTAGGAAACTTCATTTGAAAAGCTTCCATTTCATTTGGAGTGGGAAGACTCTGAGAATAACCATTAATAAATTATTTTTTCCTAAAACTCAGGGGTATTAAATTACCAAACTGCATTTTATACTACATGGCTTCTCACATTAACAAATATATAAATGGGTTCAACATACAGGAACAAGGATAGTTACATAAGTATCTGGCTAGATTTAGAACTAGCATATTGAAACAATTTAATATACTTCCATATGCCATTTTATTTTCCAAACCCAGTTTATTACCTGCTAAACTAAAGAACTCGGTAATAGGAACCTCTTTGAAAGTTCATCAGCAAATCATAAATTATACAGGTCTAGGTCATCAATGGAACCTTAATTAACCTATTCTTGGTAACCTTGATTTTAAGATTAATTGAAAGTTATTCTTCTAAATTGGTTACCAGACCCTGTTAATCTTATGGTTAATTCCTTTTTAAAAAGGGTTCTTTACTTTCACTCCAAGAAATGCTGAATACTTTGAAACTAAATAAAAAAATACCTACCCAAACTGTTTTAATTAATATATCTTTAAATGTGTATTATGGACCCACTCCCTGGTTACCCAGTTCTTAGACTTACTGGATAACTTGAAACAGAGGGGTTCAAACCCTCACCCTGTTACTAACCTTTATTTGTTGTTATTCACCATAAAATGTAATTCAGATTCTATCACTCCCTGTTTTTGGAATAAAGAATCTACAAATATACCTCAAAATTGGTCTATATTATAGAGAAATATCTATTAGTATATTCCTTTGGATAATTTAAGACTGATTCTATACAAGATTTTACATAATGCGTATATGACCCCTCAAAAAACTGTTTAAATTTGGGCTTTCCAGTTCTGATTCCTGTATTAACTGTGACTCAACAGAGGGTATGATTAGTCATATTTTTTGGGATGCCCGAATGCACAAGGTATTTGGAACTTAGTTAAAAATGACATTGGTAAAAAAGCTATCCTTATATAATGCTTTTAACGTTGAGACTTGCATTTTGGAAATCTGGATTTGGTAAGGGTTTATCACTAATCTTATTATCCATGATAGCTATTTTGACCAAACAGCAAATAGTATGACATTAACTTGACAAACAGGAACTTAGGATGAAGGAGTGGACCTCTAGCATGCTGCTTAATTTACAGATTACCAAACTAATTTACTTATTTAACAATAACATTGCCAAATGTTATCTCAAGTGGGGAGAGATCTATAATTTGTTATCACAGGTTAATTAAACACCACATTTAAATTATTTTGATAGAATTGGGAGACTCTGAGAACTAAAGGTTATAACTAAATTCCAAGGTTGATTTAAGAGGCTATATCTGTTCAAGGTCCTTTAGGCATGTGACATATACCCAACATTTTATCGCCATCCTGTTGAGTTTTATTTTATTTAGAGGGTGGATTGTGACAGTATATATTCATATTGGTTTAGTTATGCATGTAGTGACTTCTCTTTTGTCTTTATATTGTCAAATATTGTGAACTAATGTTGTACACTTTATTAAAATAAAAGAAAGTTAAAAACATATCCACATGATGGCATAAGCAGTTATGGTATTTAGATCATGTTGAATATGCATATAGTCTTCTTGGGTTGCACTAGTCCCACCAAATCATCTGTATATTTTACAGACCAACTATTTAATCCTTCGTCAAATCTGCAATAATATATAAACAAATAAAAGGGCCCAATACTGACCCTTAGGAACCCTGCTAGACACAGTACCTCCAATGAAGGAATGCCATTAATTACCACCCTCTGTTCTTTCATGTTGCCAGTCTAATATTGACTTTATCATTCTATGGTTTACCGCTCTTGACATTAATTTTTTTGTTATGTCTCCATGGTGAACAAGGCCAAAGGCCTTGCTTAAATCTAAAAAGATCACATCACAAGGTGTTTTCACATCCAGTTGACTGATGATTTTTTTCAGAAATGCACACAACATTTTTAACACAGGATCAGCCCTTAGTAAAACCATACTGCTCGTGGTCAATATTTTCTAATAAAGACATAATTTTATCTTTTATAATGCCTCCAGAAGTTTACATGATAGATATAAGACTAATTTGTTGATAGTTTTCAACATTCTGCCTATCCCTTTTTAAAGAGAGGTGTTACATTAACGATTTTCCATTTCTTGGGACCTTACCATTTTTAGGCTTCTTTCAAACAACAACTTCAAAACATATAGGAGGTCCCTTGACATTAGTTTAATCATGGTACCTGTTATCATATCTAGGGCCACGAGAGCAGTCTGCTTTGATATTTTGATCTTATTATTTATCTCTTCTTCAGATATTTTATGTATTTGTTTATACAGTTGCAGGTGGTATATATAAACTAACATAGACTGGTCCTCCTGCAAGGCATCCACAGCCAAAAGCAGATGATTCCTGGACACCTTGCAAGGTGCTGGACTCAGTCAACTTGTCACAGCCCTCACTGGGAAAAGCAGTCCTAGGCCTGGTGCTCAGAAACAGTAGCAAGGGCAAGGAGGTGGAGGTGGGGCCACCTGGGTATAAGTGATCACAAATCAATCTGGTTCAGGGTCAATACTAAGGAGGAAACAAATCACTAAGACACGGGTCCTGGATTTCAGAAGGACTGATGTTGATCAGATGAGAATATGCTTTAGAGATATCCTCAGGAGTAAACCAAAGGGAGTGGTGGAAGTATGCTGGACTAACATAAGGCGGCAATAACAGAGGTCACTGACAAATTTTCTAGATTGGTCAGTAAGACAAGGAAAAGGAAAATCCTGTCTGGTTCACAACACAGGCGGCAGCTACAGTAAAAGCAAGGAGTCTAGCATTCAAAAAATACTAGGGCTCAAATAGCAACAAAGAGAGGAATGCTTACAAAGCAGCTTAGTGAGGCTTCTAGGGTGATTAGAGCAGCAAAGGCACAAACTGGGGTAGAATTTGTACATGGAGTAAAATGAGGTAAAACACTTCTTTAGATACATGAGTGACAAAAGGAAAATGGGGGTATTGTTAGTCTAATAAGCAGTGATGGGAAGAAGATAAGAAGAAGACAGAGAGTAGGCAGAGGTCTTAATGAGTACTTTTCTTTGTCTTTACAAAGGATCACCCTGGAAATGGGTACACCACTAAAGGAGTTAAAAACTGCATGGGGATGGGGAGCAGATAGAAGCCCTTTCACAGAGGTGAGGGTAAGGACTGAACTCAATAAATTAAAATAGATAAAGTCATGGGGTCAGATGACATGCATCCATGCATACTGAGAGAACTTAGGATGAACTGAAGTACCTCTAGCAGATCTGTTCAGCAGATCCCTGAGAGAGGAATTGTTCCACAAGACTGAAAAGGGCAATAGTGGTTCCCATACATAAAGGAGGGAGTAGGGAGGTGGCGGTAACTACTGCCCTGTCAGTCTCACCTCAGTGGTAGGCAAATGATGGAAACCCTGCCAAGGAAAGCATTTTAACTTTCCTGGAAGACACTGGACAGCTGGACAGCAGGCAAGGTCCTGCCAGACTAATCTGATAGAGTTTTTTGACACAGTTAATAAGATAGTGGACTGGGATGGACCATGGATGTTATCTACCTTGACTTTAGCAAAGCCTTCAACTCGGTCCCACACAGAAGGCTACTAAATAAGCTCAAGCATACTGGAGTGGGACAAGAAGTGGTATCATGGGTTAGGAGCTGTCTTAGTCAGAGAAACCAGTTGGTGATGGTCAATGGGGCAGCATCAGGGGATAGGTGTGACCAGCGGGGTGCCACAGGGGTCAGTCCTTGGTCCTTTACTCTTCAATATTTTCATAAGTGACATCACTGAGATGCTGGGGGAGGAGGTGATTCTGTTTGAAGATGACATAAAGATCTGCAACAGAGTTGACACTGCTCAGGGAGTGGAACAAATGGAAAGTGACCTGATCAAGCTAGAAAAATAGTCCAATATGTAGCAGTTAAAATTTAATGCAAAACATGTAAAGTGATGCATCTGGGCAGGAGCAACCCAGGGACAGTCTTCTATCTGGAGGGGAGCAGCTAATAGCTACCAAACAGGAGTGGGATCTTGGGGTATCATTTCTTATGACTTAAAAGTGTGCAGACAATGTGAAAAGTGGCACAAAAAGCCAGCAAAATCTGGGATGTATAGGAAGGGCATCACAAGCAGGAAGAGGGAAATGATCATGCCACCATACAAGTCCCGTGAGGCCCCACTTTGAGTACTGTGTACAGTTCTGGAGGCCTTATGTCAAGAAGGGCATGGATACAGTACAGACAGTACAGAGGAGGGCAACACAAATGGTACAAGGGCTCCATGAATTGCCATATGAAAGCAGATTATGGCAACTCAACATGTACTCATGGGAGCAGCACAGAGATAGGGGACATGATTGAGACATTCAAGTTCCTGAAGGGCATAGCAGAGACTCTACCCAGGAACTCTTTCTGATCATTAGCTCTACAAGGATAAGGGGTCATGAAATGAAATTAAGGGGAGGGAGGTTCTGGGGTAACGTGTAAGTTCTTCTTTACAGAAAGGGTGGTGGCTCCATGGAACAGCCTCACTGCAGAAGGCATTGACTCCAAAACAGTAGGGCAATTCAAATCTGTTTGGGATAGGCATAAGGGATTGTCACTAAGAAATTCTAAGGGAGGTAGCACTCAGGGCAGACTAGATGGATCTTTGGTCCCCATCTGCCGTCACTTTCCATGTGCCTGTGTTTCTATCTTTTTTGCTATAAATGTTACAAAAGTGCTTATTGAATAGCTCTGCCATTTCTTCTAGTATATTTACAATGGAATTATTATGTGGTAATGGTCTCACTCTACATTTGGGTTGTTTTAAAGAGTTAGTGTAGCCATAGAATGTTTTATCATTGCTTTTTGCAACATTCTTTGCTAAGAAGAGTTCCTTTTTGCTCTTAGCATTTCTAATCCCCTCTTTGCATTTATTTTGTATATGTTTAAATTTATTCAAAAGAAAGGATGTGTGTTTTTTCTGTATTCATTGAAAACCTTGGCCCAGAGTCTCAAAGTCCACAGCAAGCCACAACAAAGGTGGCTTGTGCTGGTTGCCTGTATGCTAGGGACTCTGCGCCCAATTCTCTAACAGTTAGGGTCCTGACATCAAAGACCCACAGCTTGTGGCAAACCTTGTCCTGTGAAACAGGAGGAACAACAGGATGGTTTGTTGCAAGCTGTGGGTCAGCCATAGGGCAGTAGCAACAGGGACAGGTGCCATGTGGCAAGCACCCCCAGTCCCGATCCCCCTATATATATATATAGTATCCCTCATAGTCAGGCAGTCCCCCCAGCCCTGATTCCCCATTAAAATATATATAGTATCCCTGGTAGTCTAGTGGCCACCCCAGCCCTGATCTTGGTAACAAGAATGACAAGAACCATGGTGGTCTAGTGGACAGCCTGAGCCCAATGCCCTCCTTATATAACCTGAATCTATTCCTGGTGGTCTAGTGGACACCTCACCATACATTGCTCTGCCGCCCCACTCCCCCAACCCATAACATATCTGGCAACTGGCACAGCTCACCACTGACCTCTGCAGCAAGTCACCAACTGAACTTTGAATGAGCATGTACTGTATACAGTATGTGTTCAGTGACTGATAGCTTGTCAAGTACTGGGCGCATGCTATACACAGTATGCACTCATTCAAAGATTAATCAGTGGCTGGCCATGGATGTGAGTGGTGGGCTGTGCCAATCATCAGCTCTATTATGGGTTGGGGAGTAGGGTGAAGAGCACTTTGGGCTGGGGGTCCACTAGACCACCAGGCATCGATGCAGGTTATATAAGGGACATTAGCTTGGGCCTCAACTAACCATTCTTGTTACTGGAGAGCAGATTTTTTGTTGTGGACTCTGTCTGCTGTAGATGAGAAAGAGAGCAGTCACCAGCTTCCTTATAGCAAGAAGGTGATCTAATAGAAGTACACTGAATTTAATTCTTAATTTTGGTGCCTGTGTAAATAAGTGGAAGTCAGTCTTTTGGTTCTCTGTTTTTGGGGTTGACTTTTCTTAGTGTAAAGTTTATTTACCGGGAGGAAATTTAGTTGGGAAAATATCTGCAGTCATTTGTGACTAGACCTGTTACTTAAACTCTGTGAAATAGGTGTCTGAAAGGAAGGAAGGCACTCACCAGGGTGGTGGGTCAGAGTTGTAGCTGATTGTTTCTGGAGGGCATGGACTTAGTCCCACCCACCCTGACCCTCACCTCACCTGCCCCAAGCATTTTTTTTTTAATCAGGGTTCTGACATCACTTCCCCAAAAGGCAAAAGAACATACACCTGTTCATATTCTTAAAGGCACAGCACACTCAATAGGGGTAAACACATTCACACACTTGCACACACTAACAAAACAAACAAAAAACACATCTTAAACAGGAAGGGACACAGACATGTGGGAGTGGTGCAATGGGTGTGGAGTGGCAGTCTTCCGGGAGATGTCCTGCAGGCTGCATTGTTGCCCTATTTGCAGGCACCTCTCTGGTCTGAGGGAGGAGGTTGCCTGTCTCCATGCTGCTCTGGTGAGGATACAGGAGATCCCCTCCCCAACCCAGGCACTACCCAGGTCACCACTGCTGCCTTAGAGGTTGACAAGAAAGAAGAGTGATTGGACCACAGTGGGCTCAGGGAGGGTGTGGGTGGTGGAACAGAGGCACATCCCTCCAGTTGTGCCTCTTCACAATTCATTTGCCATTCTGGTGGAGTGTGGTTCCTCTGTGGAGGCACCCACAGTGGAGACCAAGAAAGATGCTTGGAACCTCCACAAAGGATACCCACAGAAGGGTGGTACGGGACCCCACAGGGAAAGGAAACAACTCCTGATGGGAGACAGTCATTAGGGGGTAGAACTGTGGGAGGGAAGGGAGAGGGAGGGAAGGTGCCTGCCTGGTGCCATGGCAGGGAGGGATTGGAAGTGCATCCTCAGGATCATGGGAGCACCTGCACACGGGAGACAGCTGGATGTCATTGTTCACTTAGGGACAAATGACCTGTCTATGAATGGGATCAGAGCAGTGAAGCAGGAGTTTGTGGAGTTTTGGAGGGGCCTTAGACTAGTGGTACACGCAGTAACTTTCTTGGAAGTGCTACCTGTCTATGGCATGGGTGATGCTAGGGTACATCGCACCATGGGATTCAATGACTGGTTGAAAACTGGTGTGGAGCTCAGGGATTTGGCTTCATTGGAGACTGGGGGTCCATCTGGAGGGATACTAGCCTATACTGGTGTGATGGTCCACATCTGTCAGGAAGGGGACCCAGGATCCTAGGTGATAGGTTTAAGTGCTTCATTGGCAAGTGTTAAACTAGCCAATGGGGGAGGCACTGAAGAGAAGTAGGGAAATCCCAGCCCCTCCCACAAAACAACACAAAGGTAAAGAAGTCAATAGGAAGCAGAACTGGGGTAAATCCAGAAAAAGGCAAAGGCAGTAAGGACATTGATGGGCCTAAAAGGGATAAGGCCCTCAAATAATGGAGGGCAATCAGTACTAATGGTCATAGTCTGGGTAACAAGCTCCCTGAACTAGTGGCCTTAATGGAAGAGGGACGGCTGGATATTATGGCAGTCACAGAAACATGGTACACAGAGAACCATGACTGAGATATCAATATACCAGGGTATACAATCTACAGGAGGGACAGGGAGGCTAAAAGAGGAGGAGTAGCTTGTTACATTAGGGAAGGAATCAAAGCAACAAAACTAAAGGGTAAACAGGGAGGGAAGGAGGCACTGTGGTTCACCCTGGACACAGTAAATGGCAGCACAATCCAAACAGGGGTTGTTTACAGACCCCAGTCTCAGGGGAGGCAATGGACAAGGAAATGATAGAAGGAATCCTTAGAATAGCAGAAAAAGGAGAGATATTGTTGATGGAGGACTGGAATATGCCAGATTTTAACTGGAGCACCTTAACTGCAGCTACATCAAAGATCAGGGTCATTCTTGATGCCCTACAGGTGACATGCCTCAAACAGCTGGTGTTGGAACCCATGCGGGAGGGAGCAGTCTTAGACCTGGTACTTCCAAATGGGGATGGAGAGAGGATTTCAGATTTAGAAGTCTGTAGCCATCTAGGAACAAGCAACCATCAAACAGTGTGGTTCACAATAAACACAGCTGTAGAGTCAAGCCATACAAAAGCAAGGGTGTTGGACTTTAGGAGTGCTGACTTTGTCAAAATGGGAGAGTGCCTCAGAAAAACACTAGCAAACAGGCAAGAAGAAGGGATGGAAGAACAATAGGTAAAAATCAGAGCTGCCATCACAGAGGCAACAAGCCTTTGTGTAAAGCAAATCAACAAAACAAAATGAAGGAAAAAGCCACTATGATTCTCAAAAGAGGTGGCAGGGAAGGTTAAGGAGAAAAGTACAGCATTCAGGAAATATAAGGAAACACAGAAGGAGCAAGACAAACAACTATATCAGTTAAAGCAGAAGGAGTCGGGAAGGCAGTCAGAATAGCAAAGACCCAAACTGAGGAAAACATAGCCAACCCTGTTAAGAAGGGGATAAAACCTTTACAGGAACATTAGTGAATGAAGAAAGACCAAGGGAGGAATATTGAGGCTTAATAAAGGGGCGAGAATGTGGGCAGAGGGTGACAGTGGTAAAGTAGGGATACTGAACGAATACTTCTGCTCAGTATTTGCAAAAGAGGAGGAGGAGGAAGAGGTGCCTAAACAAAACAATAGAATCACTCTGGATGGGGGAGGGTGATACCAGTCCATTCACAGAAGAAACAGTTCTGAAAGAACTCTTAAAACTGAAGGTGGACATAGCAATGGGGCTTGACAGGATTCACCTAAGAATTCTAAAAGAACTAAGGGTAGAACTAGTGACATCACTGACTACCCTCTTTAACAAATCATGGGAAGATGGGGTGGTACCTGAGGAGTGAAGGAGGGCAGATGTGATTCCACTTCACAAAAGTGGGAGCATGGCAGAGACAGGAAACTACAGATCTGTTAGTTTAACCACAGTGGTAGGGAAAATGAAGGAATCACTCCTGAAGGAAAGAATTCTTGAGTACCTAGAGGCCAGTGGGGCACAATACTAGAGATGCAGTGAAGTGGATGCTTTGCGTTACCATTCCACTTCACGAAATGCCCATTTTAAATCCTCACTTCACCACTTTGTATTGTAATTGACTTTGCGTTGTTCACTCCATCTTACTTCAAGGCAGAGTTAGAATTCATAGGCAGCCCACACACATCACATGGCTTACACAGTGTAGGTCACATGCTTCAGGCAGCGCACACACATCACATGGCTTACACAGTGTAGGTCACATGCTTCAGGCAGCCCGCACACATCACATGGCTTACACAGTGTTGCTCACATGCTTCAGGCAGCCCGCACACATCACATGGCTTACACAGTGTAGGTCACATGCTTCAGGCAGCCCCACACATCACATGGCTTACACAGTGTAGGTCACATGCTTCAGGCAGCGCACACATCACATGGCTTATACAGTGTAGGTCACATGCTTCAGGCAGCCCGACACATCACATGGCTTACACAGTGTAGGTCACATGCTTCAGGCAGCCCACACATCACATGGCTTACACAGTGTAGGTCACATGCTTCAGGCAGCCAGCACACATCACATGGCTTACACAGTGTAGGTCACATGATTCAGGCAGCCCTCACACATCACATGGCTTACACAGTGTAGGTCACATGCTTCAGGCAGCCCGCACACATCACATGGCTTACACAGTGTAGGTCACATGCTTCAGGCAGGCCACACACATCACATGGCTTACACAGTGTAGGTCACATGCTTCAGGCAGCCGTACACATCACATGGCTTACACAGTGTAGCTCACATGCTTCAGGCAGCACACACACATCACATGGCCTACACAGTGTAGCTCACATGCTTCAGGCAGCGCACACACATCACATGGCTGACACAGTGTAGGTCACATGCTTCGGCAGCCCACACACATCACATGGCTTACACAGTGTTGGTCACATGCTTCAGGCAGCCCACACACATCACATGGCTTACACAGTGTTAGTCACATGCTTCAGGCAGCCCACACACATCACATGGCTTACACAGTGTAGGTCACATGCTTCAGGCAGCCCACACACATCACATGGCTTACACAGTGTAGGTCACATGCTTCAGGCAGGCCACACACATCACATGGCTAACACAGTGTAGGTCATATGCTTCAGGCAGCCAACACACATCACATGGCTTACACAGTGTAGCTCACGTGCTTCAGGCAGTGCACACACATCACATGGCTTACACAGTGTAGGTCACATGCTTCAGGAAGCTCACACATATCACATGGCTTACACAGTGTAGGTCACATGCTTCAGGCAGCCCACACACATCACATGGCTTACACAGTGTAGGTCACATGCTTCAGGCAGCCCACACACATCACATGGCTTACGCAGTGTAGGTCACATGCTTCAGGCAGCCCACACACATCACATGGCTTACACAGTGTAGGTCACATGCTTCAGGCAGCCCACACACATCACATGGCTTACACAGTGTAGGTCACATGCTTCAGGCAGCCCACACACATCACATGGCTAACACAGTGTAGGTCATATGCTTCAGGCAGCCAACACACATCACATGGCTTACACAGTGTAGCTCACGTGCTTCAGGCAGTGCACACACACATCACATGGCTTACACAGTGTAGGTCACATGCTTCAGGCAGCCCACACACATCACATGGCTAACACAGTGTAGGTCACATGCTTCAGGCAGCCAACACACATCACATGGCTTACACAGTGTAGCTCACATGCTTCAGGCAGTGCACACACATCACATGGCTTACACAGTGTAGGTCACATGCTTCAGGCAGCCCACACACATCACATGGCTTACACAGTGTAGGTCACATGCTTCAGGCAGCCCACACATCACATGGCTTACACAGTGTAGGTCACATGCTTCAGGCAGCCCACACACATCACATGGCTTCACGAGTGTAGGTCACATGCTTCAGGCAGCCCACACACATCACATGGCTTACACGGTGTAGGTCACATGCTTCAGGCAGCCCACACACATCACATGGCTTACACAGTGTAGGTCACATGCTTCAGGCAGTGCACACATCACATGGCTTACACAGTGTTGGTCACATGCTTCAGGCAGTGCACACACATCACATGGCTTACACATTGTAGGTCACATGCTTCAGGCAGCGCACACACATCACATGGCTTACACAGTGTAGGTCACATGCTTCAGGCAGCGCACACACATCACATGGCTTACACAGTGTAGGTCACATGCTTCAGGCAGCCCACACACATCACATGGCTTACACAGTGTAGGTCACATGCTTCAGGCAGCCCACACACATCACATGGCTACACAGTGTAGGTCACATGCTTCAGACAGTCCACACACATCACATGGCTTACACAGTATAGGTCACATGCTTCAGGCAGCCCAAACACATCACATGGCTTACACAGTGTAGGTCACATGCTTCAGGCAGCCCACACACATCACATGGCTTACACAGTGTAGGTCACATGCTTCAGGCAGTCCACACACATCACATGGCTTACACAGTGTAGGTCACATGCTTCAGGCAGCCCACACACATCACATGGCTACACAGTGTAGATCACATGCTTCAGGCAGCCCACATGCATCACATGGCTTACACAGTGTAGGTCACATGCTTCAGGCAGCCCACACATCACATGGCTTACACAGTATAGGTCACATGCTTCAGGCAGCCCACACACATCACATGGCTTACACAGTGTAGGTCACATGCTTCAGGAGTCCACACACATCACATGGCTTACACAGTGTAGGTCACATGCTTCAGGCAGCCCACACACATCACGTGGCTTACACAGTGTAGATCACATGCTTCAGGCACACACACATCACATGGCTTACACAGTGTAGGTCACATGCTTCAGGCAGCCGATACACATCACATGGCTTACACAGTGTAGGCCACATGCTTCAGGCAGGCAGGCAGTGAACCATGCTTGAAAGAGAGTTTCACTGCAGCAGCAGCCCCTGGCTCCAACAACACCTGGCCCCCCCACCTGTGCCTGGTCCTCCCTGCACCTCATCAGTGTGGGAGTTCTTTACTACACTGCCTGGGGACAGGTTCCATGTCATATGAGTGAATGTGCATCAGTGATCAGCATATGAGCAAGTGCACATTGCCAAAAAAATGCAACAGTGATGTGCACAACAGTGGGACCATAGACAGTGATGAGCCAAACTAAAGGAAAAACCAACACATTTACAACATTTTTAATGTGGGGGGCCCCCTACACCCCCACGTGGTTGGATGCACCCTCCACACCCCACCTACAGTATTATAACCAACTCCGAGGGGGAGCCTGACACTGGGGTAACAAAAAATGTTAAGTGTGCACACACAGAAATCGCAATAAGTGCAGAGCTCCTGCCTGGGTTCAAACCTGAATCCTTCATCACTAAAGGCATACACAGCCTCCACTAGACCACAAGGCCAGCTCAACTGACCACCCAGAACTACTTCCTACATCCTCTACATCATAGATCCCACCTACCATTGCTCTCTCCACACTCGCTATTGTTGTTTCACCGTCACTCGTTATATCTATGTTCACTAACATATCCCACTTGTTCTATTGCAAGGTGCTCAAAGGTAGTCACTCAAATGTAGTTGCTCAGTTGTATTTGCCCATATAACTGGCTACCCTGGGGACAGTAGTGTAGTGAAATGTAATCTGTGTGGTGTGGAGGTGCGCTGTGACCCCAAAGGAACTCACCTTGGCACAGGTGGTCAGCACACCCACCTGTACAACCACCACCATGTACAGTGGCAGGCCAAGGTTGCAGAACAGGGCAGTAATGCACCTGCTGGCCCTGCTGGGGAAGTGGGGGGCAGCATGTCATCCATCTGTGTGGGGTGATGTGAAATGGGGAAGGGGCATGGATCAAGTGGCTTTCTGCTCCACCACCACAACTTGCAGCAGGTGACCGTGGCAACCCTGTCCAAGCCCCTGCCACTCAGGCCAATTTGGGCCTGATGTGGAGTGAGTTAGAGGCTGTTAACCACCGTCTTGACAACGTTGAGCAGCAGTTGGAGCGAATTGAGGGGCACCAGTTAAAAATTATGGGGATGCTTCAACTGCTGCTGTCCCATCAGAATGCTGATCATTAGTTTTATTTTGTCTTTGCACCCACCACCCTCTGCATACAAAACATTGGTCCTGACATTGCCCCTGATCTGTCCCCCCTCTGTCTTCAAATTGTGGGCCCTTCCTCATGCACATCTCTTTTTCTGGATGATGCTGCTGTCTTTTACCTTGTTGATTTGCTTTTGGTACTTGATATTTTCTATCATGGCCCCCTCGAGTCATCTTCAACAGGAACCGCTACATCACAACCTTTTTGAGAAGGGAGGGATTTAATACTAACCGACCCATACACAGCTACCATAACTTCCTTTTTCTCTGGTTCCCAATCAGTGTATCATCAGAAATGAAAAAAATATATAACTGCTGTGATTCGTGAAGAATGTGATTTGTCTCATGCTGAGTAACTGATGTGATAGGACTAATGAACTGTACGTAAATACCTATCGCTGTACTTCCCTGAGCTGTACCACCCAAACACCCTGACTTGAAAACACATATCAGTGAGTACAATAGTCAAGCCAAGATACTACAAAACAGGGTTACATGCAGCTTACAACCCAAAATGTAAAGTTTTGTAATTCGTGAATCATCATGACCATGCAGATGAAGAACATGATCTGTGGCGTGACTGACTCCTGTTGATCGCCCTGACTTAAAAATGCACACTAATGAGTACAATGTTCAGGCTGAGATATGCACCACATGGTACTCTGAGGGGAAACCAAATAAACAACTGTGACTTAAATTACAGATGGAGATTGGGCCCTAAAGAGATGCAATGCACAGACAGATTAAGACTGTGCTGTGCAGTCAAGAGATGCAGACGCAAATGCACAACACCTTAACCAGTGCTCACAAGTCACAAATCCAAATCTGGAAAGAATACCTTTTGCAGGTTGGTGGGGAGGGCAGTGAGCTACAGTAACAGTCCATTAGCAAAATACCACAAAGCAGTACAAAATAACGCAGGTGCAGTGGATAGCAGGTTCACACTGCTATAATTACTTTGTGGCACAATAAAAGGTATCTGATTTGATGGCATGTATCGCACACACACTCACAAACACACACACTACAAGTAATGTGTAGCAAATTGAAAACTTCAGTAATATAACCAAAACTTTTAAACAAACTGAAATTATGCACTGCTGCACCACAACAATCAGCAAAAAAATGTCAAGAATTACTGAAAATATTACTTAATGCTGTGTGGAATTTTCAAATTCTGGTGTAGAGAAATTCCGTGGAATATTCAAAATTCTGCTGAAATTCTGCCAAATTCCATCGAAAGTGGAATGGTGGAATTCTACAGCATAAAATAGCTGCAGAATGATTTTCCACAGAAAAATCACTGTTTTCGGAATATTATTCTGCAGATCACAGTAGGCAGAATTCCACAGGTGAACAAGTGAAATTTCAGTGGAAATTCTGCTGGCTGAATGGTTATTCTGCACTAATTCTACAGGTGGAATTACACATTCCACACAGCACTAATATTACTGTGTGTACATTAATACAGTTATACAAGAAAAATATAACCCAAACAGAAAGACTGCCTTTGTCTCCCAGTTAATCTATCTCCACCACAGATACACCCCTCCCCCAAAGCACACTTCAAGTGTCTGTCAGTGCACAGGCTAAATGTTCAAAATTAATGTTTAAAATCCACACACAAACAATAAACACTCAATGATATAAGTACAGGAGGGTTTCCTACAATGGATGTACTAATCTTTGAGGGAAAATGGCTCAAAAAGGCTTTTATAACAGCTTTTAGAGGGTTTCAGTCACAGAGTTCTAACAGCAAACTGTCTCCAGCTACCACTATATACACACTATACACACACTACACAGAACTGAGGCTGTGTAGAACAATCTAGAGTCCATGTGACCTGCAATCCCATGAATCACTGCAAAATTCACCTTGGAGCTCACACACAAGGTGAAGAGATGCAAAGTACATTGATTTCTATGTACTTCACCTTAAAATTGGTGCAGAAGTGGTTGGGGAAAGGCAGAGTAATGTGAAGTCATTGTTTTCAATTTACTTCACGTTCCTCATTATGACACGAAGTACTCCGCTTTGCATTGCAGATTACTTTGCGGATTCCACGTTACTCCACGATAGGTAACTGGCTGGGCGGCAGGACACAGAGGGTGGTGGTAAATGGCCATCACCCACAGAGGGAAAAGTGACCAGTGGGGTGCTGCAGGGATCAGTGCTGGAACTGGTCTTATTGCAAATCTTCATCAGTGACATTGCGTAGGAGCTAGAAGGCAGCATGGCCCTGTTCTCTGAAGACAGGAAGCTGTGTAACAGAGTGGACAAGCCAGAGGGTGTAGACAGAATGAGGAGGGACCTGCAGAAGCTTCAAGAATGGTGAAGAATTTGGCAGTTGAAATGTAATGCAAGAAGGTGCAAAATAATGTATATGGGGCTCAAAAACCCTGGAATGGCATATCAGTGTGTGTGTGTGTGCGTGTGTGTGTGTGTGTGTGCGTGCGTGTCGTGTGTGTCTGTGTATGTGTGTGTGTGTGTGTATGTGTGCGTGTGCGTGTGTGTGTGTATGTGTGTGTGTGCGTGTGTGTGTGTGTGTGTATGCGTGTGTGTGTGTGTGTGTGTGTGTGTGTGTGTTGCGTGTGCGTGTTGTGTATGTGTGTGTATGTGTGTGTGTGTGTGTGTGTGTGTGTGTGTGTGTGTGTGTGTGTGTGTGTGTGTGTGTGGGGGAGGAGGGAGGTGAGGATATAGCATGCACCAAGCAGGAAGAAACCTTGGGGTTATCATCTCTGATGACCTCAAGGTAGGGAAACAGTGTGACAAGGCAGCGGGTAAAGCAGATAGGATGCTGGGATGCATAGGCAGGGACACCACTAGCAGGAAACGGGAGGTCATAATTCCACTATACAAGACACTAGTGAGACCCCACCTGGAGTACAGTATCCAGATCTGAAGACCTCTCCTATGTAAAGACATAGATACGGTGGAGAAGGTACAGAGGAGGGCAACAAAGATGGTACAGGGATTGCATCACAAGTCCTATGAGGACAGGCTGAAGGACTTGAATATGTACTCCCTGGAGGAGAGAAGAGAGAGAGAGGGGATGAAATAGAGCCATACAAGTACCTTACAGAGAGGAACAGGGTGAGGAAAACACTATTTTTCAGTGAAAAAGATGTTCCAGGACTAGAGGGAATGGGATGAAGCTGGGGGAGGATATGTGAGGAAGAATTTCTTCACAGAAAGGGTGGTGGACAAGTGGAACACCCTGCCTGAGGAAGTGGTGGAGACTGAAATGATTATGGGATTTAAGAATGCAGGGGCTAGACATATAGGAATCCTGGAGGTCAGGGGTAAGGGGCAACAGGCTTCTAGAAAAATGTAAAGTTCAAGTTCAAGTTTATTGCTAGGAAAACTCCATTGAGCAAGCTTATTCACAAGGAGGTCCTGTGACATAAACATTAAAGTACAAACACAGATAGGTAATAACAGTATATACATGAAATGCACGTTACATGATACAGGCTGGATATACATACAAGGGTACCACATAGGGTGACCGCGGGTAGTAAACATTGATATGAGACAGGAAGCGACTTACAGGTTGCATACTGATAAATGAAACATGATGACTGGTGTGTGCAATACATATATTTTGGCAGCTAGAACAAACGACAGATTACAACTGATATGGGGTGGAGGAGTGATTTGATAGAGTAGCAGTGGAGTGTAAGCATAGATAAAGCCAGGAGTAGAAGGGGAAGGGAAAGCAGTTAATATGACAAATCAATTATACCTTACCAGTGGATAAATATGGCACACATGGGGAAGGAAGAGACTTAATGACAGTTACAGGTGTCTTTTATTTTGGCTGAACTTAGCGATTTGTAGAAGTTTATTGAAACTGTGCTAGTTAGTTTCAGTATGGTTTGTAATTGGTTCCAAATGGAGGGAAGGGTATATGCAATAGCACGTTTACCAAAGGAAGTCCACGTCTTTGGTATGGCAAGCATAATAAAGTCAGATTTTCTTAATGAGTATGCACTATTTGAGATACTAATAAGGTAATAAGGGAAGAGAGATAGCTTGGCAATTTCTGCAGGAGCAGTTTAAGAGTCCATAGCCCAGCATGGAGCAGGCATCTAGTAGTAAGGGATGTCCAACCAACAGCTGCATATAAGTCATAGTGGTGCGAACGGTAAGGGGAGTTGGTAATGAACCGTAACACACGGTGATAAAGGATGTCCAGTTTACTTAGATTTGCAAGAGTGGTGGAGGAATAGATTACATCGCCATAGTCGAGTGGGGAGAAAAGTGGCCTGTACAAGCTTGTTTCGAGTTTCAAGGGAAAGGGCCTATTTCTGTGAAGAAACCTAACCTTGCTTTTAACCTTCTAGAGACATCTTCGACGTGGTCATTGAAAGATAATTTATTGTCGATCCAGATACCCAGATATTTAAATTTGGTTACAACTTCCAGAGGCTCGTTTAGCGTGGTGACAATGAAGTCTTGGGCAAGGGTATTGGGAGGGCCAGTGACAGCACTGCAGGAGAATATCATCGCTTTAGTCTTCTTAGCATTGAGCAGAAGCTTTGCCTTTATTAGATTATGCTCAAGTTGTGCGAAGTCCGCTTGAAGCACTCCCTTGACTTCAGATAATGATGAGCCAGAAGTATACAACACAGTATCATCTGCAAAAAAGTGCAGATTGGATGTAGATATGTTAGCATCTAAGTCATTAATGTACAAAGAAAACAAGATAGGGCCTAAGATGGATCCTTGGGGGACTCCTCTTGCAACTGGCAGGCAGCAGAAAAAAACCTTCGCCTTTACTTTTGGAATCTTCCAGTTAGGTAGCTAGAGAACCACTGGGTGGTATGGTATGTGGCACCCAACTTTGCAAGGCAATTGACTAACAGTTTGTGATCAACAGTATCAAAAGCTTTGCTGAGGTCCAAAAGACTGCACAGTTACCTTCTTAGCATCTATAGCAAGATCCAATCATTGGTTACTTTTGCTAGTGCAGTGATTGTGCTATGATTAGCCCAGAAGCCAGATTGAGCTGGGTTAATGAGAGAGAAGGTTTCCAAGTGAGATTTTAACTGAATATGGATCAGTTTTTTGAGAACTTTAGAAAGGATAGGCAATATGGAGATAGGCCTATAGTTGTTTACATCGCATGGGTCACCAGATTTAAATAGAGGGAGGATATGTGCTGATTTCCAGCAGGATGGCACAGTAGCAGATGTAATTGAAAGATTGAAGATGTGGGGAATTGGGGCAGTGAGATGGGCGTAGCCTGACCTTAGGAAAAATGTTCCAAGCCATCGTCCCCTGTGCTTTTTTGGTGTCTAAGTTAAGAAGAGAATCTTCTACTTCTTTATAAGTTATCTCGTGCAGTTGGAAGGGGCTGGGTGCAGGACTAGATGTAGGGGAAGGGGTATGCTGGCTCACTGCAGCACCAGCATAAGGTGACGAGTCAAAAGCTAATCCACCTGTGGCAAAGTGGGAGTTAAGTTCCTCCAGGATTAGGGACTTGTTTTCCACAATCTTGCTACTTGCAACTATCTTTGTTGGGACAGAGGGCCATGGGCTGTCCTTCTATAGCTTTGATAGTCTTCCATATTTTATGAGGGTTACCTTTAGCTTGTTCGAGAGTAGAAATATAATAGTTAGCTTTAGCAGAGCGAAGTTTTTTCACACAGTTATTCCTGGCTGTTCTAAAGGCCTGCCAATCTGAAGATTCTTTGGAATGTCTAGCTTTAGCCCAGAGCTTATCTCGAGCTATAAGGGCTGCCTTGAGATCCGAGGTGAACCAGGGGTTGGAATTGTTCCGTGCCCTTACTTTGATGAAAGGGGCATGCTTATTTATTATTGTAGTGAGTTTGTCATTAAGGATGTAAGCTGCCTTGTTGACATCTTTGGCTAGGTAGAGATCTTGCCATCTGATCATGCTCAGGTCAGATAGGAAGTTTACTGCACTGAATTTGCGAAAGGATCTTTTTGTTATAAAGATGGGTTGTGGCTGAGCCTTAATTTGAGATCTTATGCAAGCAACAATTCCATGATCGCTCATGTCATTGTGAAACACTGCCGAATGAGATATTTTGTGTGGATGGGTGGTTAGTACCACATCTAGAATGGAACTTTTGGCAGTATTTAGAGTGTTGTTCCTAGTAGGTTCACTGACTAATTGCCCAAGACTTAGCTCGTCACAAAGGGATTTGAGGCCGTGTGATTTAGGTGATAGCCAGTCCATATTTAGATCTCCTAGAAATATTGTTTCAGTTTTTGCATCTACGAACATGGATTTCAAAAGATTAAGGACTTGTCACCACCAGACGGGGGTTTATAACCACCTAGGATAGTGATACATTCTGAAGAGGGGAGATGAAGGCTCAGCAAAACTAACTCAAATTCCTTGGCTAGAGATTTGCAACTAATATTGGTGACCAAGTTCTTAGATTTGGCGTAGATAACCACACCCCCACCTCTAAACTCTCTATCTGCTCTAAATAAATTGTAGCCCTGCAGTGATATTTGTTGATCAGTGTTCATCTTTTTTAACCACGACTCAGTAATTATGATAAGGTCAGGGTTAACATGTGCAGTCCAGGCTTGCAGCTGTACAAGTTTTTTAGGCAGGCTTAAAATGTTGACCATCATCATATTGAGACCTATGGCCTCAGCAAAATCGATAGTTGAGGTAAGTTGTAGGGGGGGGCCAGGGTTGAGCTCCACATTTCCTGAGCAGAGAAGAAGCAGAAATATAACTTTCTTTAAGGAGCTTATAAGAATGGAGACTGCTTTTTTATTTCTTTGCGGCAACCCATATCGTGCTGTGCAAGAGGCAGCACCACTGTAATGACAGTTGATCATGATCAATGTAAGTGCTTGAGTAGGCATAGGTGAGGACAGTAGCAAGGGGGTGTAGGCTAACCGGGGGGAATAGGCTAAAAGTGGAGAGGAAAATGACATAGTGTCTGCACGGTAGACCGTTATAACATTAGGTATTGATAAGGTACATTGGAGAACTGAATTGCATTGAGGTACTTTGAATTGCACTGTATTGCTGAAAACTCTGCACCTTCAATCAATCAATCAATCAATCAATCAAGTCTTTATTTAACCAGGCGTTCATCATTGAGCAGAAGCTCATTTGCACCATAGGACCTTAGGACCTTAGGGCAATAAAAACACAATAAGGAGAGCCATGGTCCCATATTGAGTGGTCTCGTGATTTGTATTAGTGTAATATTTTCTAGGCAAGTAATTTGCCCACCTAGGTACTCACTTAAAACCTAGATGAGAAAATACAGCAGAAAGAGGAAGAAGGAGAGCAGGAGCAGCTTAGTTAGTGGCGGGGCTCAAGAGATATTCACACAGGGCAGTCTTATTGGCCACACTCAGATACCAATCATAGGTTGGCAGCAGTCAAAACTAGGCCAATGAAGCAGTCATATGATATAGGAGGCAGATCATGAGTGTATTTAAAGGAGGCCTGGGAGAGGGGGTGGTGGGGTGGGAGAAAATTTCAGGTCAGAGCGAGAGCTGAGAAGTCAGAATTAAGAAGGGAACACTGTAACAGGCTATAGAAGGTGCCCCAATCAGAGCAAAGCAGGCAAGAGGCATACCAATGACAATCCCCTATGGCAGTGCAGCACCAATCAAGGGTGCCCAGGCATGCTGGCTCTCTGCAGAGGATTCTATCGGTATCTATCGGTATGACAGTGCAGCGTAGGTAATAATAGGGTGCTCAGTGTTTATCTGACTTGAGTCTGAAGGGTGGATGGCAGACACTGAGGGCTTCCTGTTTTCAGCTGCAGAGCTGTCGCACAGGCAGTTTTAAGGAAGTTGTCAGCCTGTTGAGTGAAGCTTAGGGGAACCTCAACTACAACCACCCCTGGTAGCAGCACCGGGAAAGAAGTAGAATGATAATGCAGGCCATATTGCCCACCAATGAGTACAGTGATTTATGAAGAAGACCAAGAATCCCTCTAGTGGCACTAGCCAAAAGTGGGTCACTGTTTCAGCAGGCACCCACTTGATAGTGCCCCATATCACAGGATACTGCTTCTTTTCCTTCTAGTAGGGTCCTGTTCATTGTGGCTCTGGCCTTGCTCACTCAAGTCCTTCATGGGGACTAAGATAATTAGATAGGTGAATAGCTTTATATAAACATGTACATGATATGGTGTACAAGAAAGCTATAAATTAATATGGTTATTGATATGAATACTAAAATTTAACTTAGTAGTTCTTATTTTTCCTTTATTGGTCAACCAGCATAAGTTCTATTTCCACATAGTCAACTATTAGTATATGGCTGGGTTTAACATAAATTGTCTTACTATTTTAAGTTTACAGGGAAATAATCAACCAGGTTAATCTATTTTAAACCTGGGAATGGAGTACACATTATTACATACTTGGTTCTAACAAGTATTTAAGATGCCATAAGTTAGTTGAAGTAAAGGCTATAGATGTTGGGGTTTTTTTAAGAATCCTTCCAAGATTTCCTGGTGCTGGTAAAAATTGAAGTTATTAAGTTCTTCATATTGGAAAGTTTGCTAAGAAGTTTCATGGTTTAAAGTTAATAACGTGTTGCAAAGGAATTCTTGGTTATCAGTTAACACACTTTACAATGACTGCATAGTTTATAAAACCTTGGGAGGAGAGAAGGTTTTACTAACCCTAAATTGAGTAGATTTAAAGTACATCCAGATAAAACTGAAGGAGGCAATGTTTTTTATAGTCAATTTCAATATCTGGCCTAACTTTGGATTACATTTAATAATTTTATTTAATTGTAGTTATTAAACTTATATGGAGCCTCTTCAAGATGCAGATGATAATGTTTGATATTTTAAAGCTTTGTTATTCTTCACCCCTTTTTAGTGAAGAAACTGTGATTGGTCAATTGTACTTTCAGTGGTTTGTTAATAACCTTCGTATAAGGTTGAAGTTTGAGGGAGCTAGTTCAGGGATCATAGCAGTAAAAATGCTTTTAGGAGAACAGTCTTTGGGACTGGGGGAAGAAATAGACGGAATTTTTTCTTTGCTAGGTATATGATTATTGTGCCTGTATTTATGGGATTTTAGGGTGGTCAGTTTAGTTGTTCTTTGGGATGGGTTCATTACTGGACCTGTAAGGAGTTTGAACAGAATAATTACTTTTACAAAACAACTTCTTTAACTTTAAAGTATCCCTTTAAAATAAGTCAACATGTCAGTTATCTTAAAAGTCACCTCTTGGAATGTTTAAGATCTTTGTCTCAGAGTCAAAAGATTGCAAGTTCTTAATTATAGAAATGCTTTAGGCTATAACCTAGTCCTCCTGCAAGAGACTCATTTATTAAGCTCAGAATTGCATATTCTTAAAAAATGTGGTTATACCCAGATCTTTGGGTGTGGGAGATATACTTCAAAGGGAGAAGTAGCTATTCTGGTAAATAAATCTTAGACTTCATTCTGTTACAAACAGTTCAGGATTCAGAAGGAAGACACATTATTATTTTAGGGAAATGTGACCAAGTAGGCATAGTGATAGGCTCTATTTATGGGCCCAATGTTAACACCTCCTTTTTTTTAACAAAACTATTAACAGCTTTATCCCCTTTCTTAGCACATAGGATTCTACTTAGGGGGGACTGGAATATCCCTTTAAACCCTATATTAGATAGATCTAATTTTACAAATATAGCACTTCAATTGGCTATAAAGACACTCAAAGAACTAGTAAATATTTGCACACTAACAGACCCTTGAAGAATTTTAAATCCAAATGTAAAAAAAAAATAATTCTACTCCCCAGTCCACAATTCATTTTCACATATAGACTTTTTTCTAATCTCCAGATCTTGGATTAGACAGGTTCATAGTTCATAAATAGCTCTCTTTCTGACCACTCTTTGATCTTCAGATTTATAATTACAGCTTTATCCAAGACAATCTATTTGGAGACTTAATAACACTTTTTAAAGACAGGACTATATTATCAACTATATAAATCACTCAATTAAAAACATTTTACTGGAAAAGTTCAACACTATAGAAAGATGATGTCATTTATGCAGCTTTAAATGTAATATTAGAGGAGAGTTTATTAGATTTGCTTCAAAGCAAAATAAACAAATCTCTGAAAAAAGTTTCTCGCTTCGAAAATAGACACACTAGAATTTAGAGATCAGAATTCTTGATCCAAAAAAGAAAAAAAGGGACTGCAAAGATATAAAAATGAAATATTCTGCCTTACCAAAGAAAAGGCAGAGTTCATCATTTTGAGGACAAAGGCCAGATATATAGACTTAGGTGATAAGTCTAGAAAGTTATTAACTAATAGACTCAAACATTAGGAAATATCTAGACATAGAATCAAGCCTAACAATAGATTCTAATGAGGCTAGGACTAATCCAAAGGACATTATATTAGAATTTGAGAAATTTTATTCATAGCTTTATGGCCCAATGAACAATCCTCCATCGGCCATTCAGATACAGGAATAGTTTAAAAAATGTACAAGTCTGAAATTAATGCATGAACAAACCAATGATTTATCTAACAGAATTAGACAAACCAAAAATAGAAGAAGCAATTGATGACTTAACCCCAAATAAATCTATAGGCCATGATGGGTTCATAGCAAATTTTTACAAAATGTTCAAACAGTCACTTGTCCACAATTTTACAGCAATTTTATCATTTTTTATTGGATAATGGAATTAGCAATAGTTCACTTCTAGAGGCCCCTTTAATTCTGATTCCCAAACTGAATAAACCAAGGAACAAATTGGGGAATTATAGACCAATCTCTTTAATAAACTATGATATTAATATTCTTGGATTGACTCTAGCACAGAGAATTAAAAAAAATTGGCACCCATTAATATTTAGAGAGCAAGTAGGCTTTATAACCCAAAGGCAAGCATCGGATCATATTAGGAAGCTTTCCCATGTTTTCTCTGTGTCCAAGGACTCTAACTGACCTATGACACTGATGTACTTGGATGCAGAGAAAGCATTCAACAGGGTAAATCATGAATTTCTCTTTCATACTCTTACAGGGTTTGGCTTTTCAAACTCCTTTGTTAATTGGTTAAGAATTCTTTATTCATTCCCTATGGCTAGAGTATGTTGCAATAGTCTTATTTTGGACCCAATTAACTTTACAGTGGCACCCGTCAGAGCTGCCCAATGATCCCAATTTTATTTAATTTATATTTAGATACTTTTTTCTTGAATAATAACCCCTTAATGAAAAGTATTATATGTGACAAATCACAGCCTAAGATCTCTGCATTTGTAAATGATATTTTCTTACATGTTTCAAACCCAGGGGTTTCCATACAGGCTGCTTTAAAAACTATACAGGAGTATAGTGTACTCTCTAATTATAAACCAATATAGACAAAACTGAAGTAGTGCTGTTGAATATTCTATCCATTAATAATGATATAGTTCACCTGGACTTCTATTGGTCACCTCAAAAAATTAAAATATTTAGGTATTTATCTAATGCCAGATTATTCACAATTTATTAAATTGAATTTAGATGAGCGAGTTTCAACAATTAAGCAAGATTTTAAAAGATAGAGCAACCTTTCCCTTTCGTTTTGGGGGAACATTAGTTTAGTTAAAATGAACATTTTTTTCCCAGGATATTTTACCCTTTAAATATGTTAAACATATTTATACCTTTACAGTGGTTTAGGAAACTTCATTTGAAAAGCTTCCATTTCATTTGGAGTGGGAAGACTCTGAGAATAACCATTAATAAATTATTTTTTTCCTAAAACTCAAGGGGGTATTAAATTACCAAACTGCATTTTATACTACATGGCTTCTCACATTAACAAATATATAAAATGGGTTCAACATACAGGGAACAAGGATAGTTACATAAGTATCTGGCTAGATTTAGAACTTAGCATATTGAAACAATTTAATATACTTCCATATGCCATTTTATTTTCCAAACCCAGTTTATTACCTGCTAAACTAAAGAACTCGGTAATAGGAACCTCTTTGAAAGTTCATCAGCAAATCATAAATTATACAGGTCTAGGTCATCAATGGAACCTTAATTAACCTATTCTTGGTAACCTTGATTTTAAGATTAATTAGAAAGTTATTCTTCTAAATTGGTTACCAGACCCTGTTAATCTTATGGTTAATTCCTTTTTAAAAAGGGTTCTTTACTTTCACTCCAAGAAATGCTGAATACTTTGAAACTAAATAAAAAAATACCTACCCAAACTGTTTTAATTAATATATCTTTAAATGTGTATTATGGACCCACTCCCTGGTTACCCAGTTCTTAGACTTACTGGATAACTTGAAACAGAGGGGTTCAAACCCTCACCCTGTTACTAACCTTTATTTGTTGTTATTCACCATAAAATGTAATTCAGATTCTATCACTCCCTGTTTTTGGAATAAAGAATCTACAAATATACCTCAAAATTGGTCTATATTATAGAGAAATATCTATTAGTATATTCCTTTGGATAATTTAAGACTGATTCTATACAAGATTTTACATAATGCGTATATGACCCCTCAAAAAACTGTTTAAATTTGGGCTTTCCAGTTCTGATTCCTGTATTAACTGTGACTCAACAGAGGGTATGATTAGTCATATTTTTTGGGATGCCCGAATGCACAAGGTATTTGGAACTTAGTTAAAAATGACATTGGTAAAAAAGCTATCCTTATATAATGCTTTTAACGTTGAGACTTGCATTTTGGGAAATCTGGATTTGGTAAGGGGTTTATCGCTAAATCTCTATTATCCATGATAGCTATTTTGACCAAACAGTAAATAGTATGACATTAACTTGACAAACAGGAACTTAGGATGAAGGAGTGGACCTCTAGCATGCTGCTTAATTTACAGATTACCAAACTAATTTACTTATTTAACAATAACATTGCCAAATGTTATCTCAAGTGGGGAGAGATCTATAATTTGTTATCACAGGTTAATTAAACACCACATTTAAATTATTTTGATAGAATTGGGAGACTCTGAGAACTAAAGGTTATAACTAAATTCCAAGGTTGATTTTAAGAGGCTATATCTGTTCAAGGTCCTTTTAGGCATGTGACATATACCCAACATTTTATCGCCATCCTGTTGAGTTTTTATTTTATTTAGAGGGTGGATTGTGACAGTATATATTCATATTGGTTTAGTTATGCATGTAGTGACTTCTCTTTTGTCTTTTATATTGTCAAATATTGTGAACTAATGTTGTACACTTTATTAAAATAAAAGAAAGTTAAAAAAACATATCCCACATGATGGCATAAGCAGTTATGGTATTTAGATCATGTTGAATATGCATATAGTCTTCTTGGGTTGCACTAGTCCCACCAAATCATCTGTATATTTTACAGACCAACTATTTAATCCTTGCGTCAAATCTGCAATAATATATAAACAAATAAAAGGGCCCAATACTGACCCTTAGGAACCCTGCTAGACACAGTACCCTCCAATGAAGGAATGCCATTAATTACCACCCTCTCTGTTCTTTCATGTTGCCAGTCTAATATTGACTTTATCATTCTATGGTTTACCGCTCTTGACATTAATTTTTTTGTTATGTCTCCATGGTGAACAAGGCCAAAGGCCTTGCTTAAATCTAAAAAGATCACATCACAAGGTGTTTTCACATCCAGTTGACTGATGATTTTTTTCAGAAATGCACACAACATTTTTAACACAGGATCAGCCCTTAGTAAAACCATACTGCTCGTGGTCAATATTTTCTAATAAAGACATAATTTTATCTTTTATAATGCCCTCCAGAAGTTTACATGATAGATATAAGACTAATTTGTTGATAGTTTTCAACATTCTGCCTATCGCCTTTTTTAAAGAGAGGTGTTACATTAACGATTTTCCATTTCTTAGGGACCTTACCATTTTTTAGGCTTCTTTCAAACAACAACTTCAAAACATATAGGAGGTCCCTTGACATTAGTTTAATCATGGTACCTGTTATCATATCTGGGCCACGAGAGCAGTCTGCTTTGATATTTTGATCTTATTATTTATCTCTTCTTCAGATATTTTTATGTATTTGTTTATACAGTTAGCAGGTGGTATATATAAACTAACATAGACTGGTCCTCCTGCAAGGCATCCACAGCCAAAAGCAGATGATTCCTGGACACCTTGCAAGGTGCTGGACTCAGTCAACTTGTCACAGCCCTCACTGGGGAAAATGCAGTCCTAGGCCTGGTGCTCAGAAACAGTAGCAAGGGCAAGGAGGTGGAGGTGGGGCGCCACCTGGGTATAAGTGATCACAAATCAATCTGGTTCAGGGTCAATACTAAGGAGGAAACAAATCACTAAGACACGGGTCCTGGATTTCAGAAGGACTGATGTTGATCAGATGAGAATATGCTTTAGAGATATCCTCAGGAGTAAACCAAAAGGGGAGTGGTGGAAGTATGCTGGACTAACATAAGAGCGGCAATAACAGAGGTCACTGACAAATTTTCTAGACTGGTCAGTAAGACAAGGAAAAGGAAAAATCCTGTCTGGTTCACAACACAGGTGGCAGCTACAGTAAAAGCAAGGAGGCTAGCATTCAAAAAATACTAGGGCTCAAATAGCAACAAAGAGAGGAATGCTTACAAAAGCAGCTTGAGTGAGGCTTCTAGGGTGATTAGAGCAGCAAAGGCACAAACTGGGGTAGAATTTGTACATGGAGTAAAATGAGGTAAAAACACTTCTTTAGATACATGAGTGACAAAAGGAAAATGGGGGTATTGTTAGTCTAATAAGCAGTGATGGGAAGAAGATAGAAGAAGAAGACAGAGAGTAGGCAGAGGTCTTAATGAGTACTTTTGCTTTGTCTTTACAAAGGATCACCCTGGAAATGGGTACACCACTAAAGGAGTTAAAAAACTGCATGGGGATGGGGGAGCAGATAGAAGCCCTTTCACAGAGGTGAGGGTAAGGACTGAACTCAATAAATTAAAAATAGATAAAGTCATGGGGTCAGATGACATGCATCCATGCATACTGAGAGAACTTAGGGATGAACTGGAAGTACCTCTAGCAGATCTGTTCAGCAGATCCCTGAGAGAGGGAATTGTTCCACAAGACTGGAAAAGGGCAATAGTGGTTCCCATACATAAAGGAGGGAGTAGGGAGGTGGCCGGTAACTACTGCCCTGTCAGTCTCACCTCAGTGGTAGGCAAAATGATGGAAACCCTGCCAAAGGAAAGCATTTTAACTTTCCTGGAAGACACTGGACAGCTGGACAGCAGGCAAGGTCCTGCCAGACTAATCTGATAGAGTTTTTTGACACAGTTAATAAGATAGTGGACTGGGATGGACCATGGATGTTATCTACCTTGACTTTAGCAAAGCCTTCAACTTCGGTCCCACACAGAAGGCTACTAAATAAGCTCAAGCATACTGGAGTGGGACAAGAAGTGGTATCATGGGTTAGGAGCTGTCTTAGTCAGAGAAACCAGTTGGTGATGGTCAATGGGGCAGCATCAGGGGATAGGTGTGACCAGCGGGGTGCCACAGGGGTCAGTCCTTGGTCCTTTACTCTTCAATATTTTCATAAGTGACATCACTGAGATGCTGGGGGAGGAGGTGATTCTGTTTGAAGATGACATAAAGATCTGCAACAGAGTTGACACTGCTCAGGGAGTGGAACAAATGGAAAGTGACCTGATCAAGCTAGAAAAATAGTCCAATATGTAGCAGTTAAAATTTAATGCAAAACATGTAAAGTGATGCATCTGGGCAGGAGCAACCCAGGGACAGTCTTCTATCTGGAGGGGAGCAGCTAATAGCTACCAAACAGGAGTGGGATCTTGGGGTATCATTTCTTATGACTTAAAAGTGTGCAGACAATGTGAAAAAGTGGCACAAAAAGCCAGCAAAATTCTGGGATGTATAGGAAGGGGCATCACAAGCAGGAAGAGGGAAATGATCATGCCACCATACAAGTCCCCGGTGAGGCCCCACTTTGAGTACTGTGTACAGTTCTGGAGGCCTTATGTCAAGAAGGGCATGGATACAGTACAGACAGTACAGAGGAGGGCAACACAAATGGTACAAGGGCTCCATGAATTGCCATATGAAAGCAGATTATGGCAACTCAACATGTACTCATGGGAGCAGCACAGAGATAGGGGACATGATTGAGACATTCAAGTTCCTGAAGGGCATAGCAGAGTCTCTACCCAGGAACTCTTTCTGATCATTAGCTCTACAAGGATAAGGGGTCATGAAATGAAATTAAGGGGAGGGAGGTTCTGGGGTAACGTGTAAGTTCTTCTTTACAGAAAGGGTGGTGGCTCCATGGAACAGCCTCACTACAGAAGGCATTGACTCAAAACAGTAGGGCAATTCAAATCTGTTTGGGATAGGCATAAGGGATTGTCACTAAGAAATTCTAAGGGAGGTAGCACTCAGGGCAGACTAGATGGATCTTTGGTCCCCATCTGCCGTCACTTTCCATGTGCCTGTGTTTCTATCTTTTTTGCTATAAATGTTACAAAAGTGCTTATTGAATAGCTCTGCCATTTCTTCTAGTATATTTACAATGGAATTATTATGTGGTAATGGTCTCACTCTACATTTGGGTTGTTTTAAAGAGTTAGTGTAGCCATAGAATGTTTTATCATTGCTTTTTGCAACATTCTTTGCTAAGAAGAGTTCCTTTTTGCTCTTAGCATTTCTAATCCCCTCTTTGCATTTATTTTGTATATGTTTAAATTTATTCAAAAGAAAGGATGTGTGTTTTTTCTGTATTCATTGAAAACCTTGGCCCAGAGTCTCAAAAGTCATCGCAAGCCACAACAAAGGTGGCTTGTGCTGGTTGCCTGTATGCTAGGGACTCTGCGCCCAATTCTCTAACAGTTAGGGTCCTGGAATCAAAGACCCACAGCTTGTGGCAAACCTTGTCCTGTGAAACAGGAGGAACAACAGCATGGTTTGTTGCAAGCTGTGGGTCAGCCATAGGGCAGTAGCAACAGGGACAGGTGCCATGTGGCAAGCACCTCCAGTCCCGATCCCCCTATACGAGATATATATATATATAATAGTATCCCTCATAGTCAGGCAGTCCCCCCAGCCCTGATTCCCCATTAAAATATATATAGTATCCCTGGTAGTCTAGTGGCCACCCCAGCCCTGATCTTGGTAACAAGAATGACAAGAACCATGGTGGTCTAGTGGACAGCCTGAGCCAATGCCTCATATATAACCTGAATCTATTCCTGGTGGTCTAGTGGACACCTCACCATACATTGCTCTGTCGTCACCCCAACCCATAACATATCTGGCAACTGGCACAGCTCACCACTGACCTCTGCAGCAAGTCACCAACTGAACTTTGAATGAGCATGTACTGTATACAGTATGTGTTCAGTGACTGATAGCTTGTCAAGTACTGGGCGCATGCTATACACAGTATGCACTCATTCAAAGATTAATCAGTGGCTGGCCATGGATGTGAGTGGTGGGCTGTGCCAATCATCAGCTCTATTATGGGTTGGGGAGTAGGGTGAAGAGCACTTTGGGCTGGGGGTCCACTAGACCACCAGGCATCGATGCAGGTTATATAAGGGGACATTGGGGCTTGGGCTCTCAACTAACCATTCTTGTTACTGGAGAGCAGATTTTTTGTTGTGGACTCTGTCTGCTGTAGATGAGAAAGAGAGCAGTCACCAGCTTCCTTATAGCAAGAAGGTGATCTAATAGAAGTACACTGAATTTAATTCTTAATTTTGGTGCCTGTGTAAATAAGTGGAAGTCAGTCTTTTGGTTCTCTGTTTTTGGGGTTGACTTTTCTTAGTGTAAAGTTTATTTACCGGGAGGAAATTTAGTTGGGAAAATATCTGCAGTCATTTGTGACTAGACCTGTTACTTAAACTCTGTGAAATAGGTGTCTGAAAGGAAGGAAGGCACTCACCAGGGTGGTGGGTCAGAGTTGTAGCTGATTGTTTCTGGAGGGCATGGACTTAGTCCCACCCACCCTGACCCTCACCTCACCTGCCCCAAGCACATTTTTTTTTAATCAGGGGTTCTGACATCACTTCCCCAAAAGGGCAAAGAACATACACCTGTTCATATTCTTAAAGGCACAGCACACTCAATAGGGGGTAAACACATTCACACACTTGCACACACTAACAAAACAAACAAAAAAACACATCTTAAACAGGAAGGGACACAGACATGTGGGGAGTGGTGCAATGGGTGTGGAGTGGCAGTCTTCCGGGAGATGTCCTGCAGGCTGCATTGTTGCCCTATTTGCAGGCACCTCTCTGGTCTGAGGGAGGAGGTTGCCTGTCTCCATGCTGCCCTGGTGAGGATACAGGAGATCCCTTCCCCAACCCAGGCACTACCCAGGTCACCACTGCTGCCTTAGAGGTTGACAAGAAAGAAGAGTGGTTGGACCACAGTGGGCTCAGGGAGGGTGTGGGTGGTGGAACAGAGGCACATCCCTCCAGTTGTGCCTCTTCACAATTCATTTGCCATTCTGGTGGAGTGTGGTTCCTCTGTGGAGGCACCCACAGTGGAGACCAAGAAAGATGCTTGGAACCTCCACAAAGGATACCCACAGAAGGGTGGTACGGGACCCCACAGGGAAAGGAAACAACTCCTGGTGGGAGATAGTCATTAGGGGGTAGAACTGTGGGAGGGAAGGGAGAGGGAGGGAAGGTGCCTGCCTGGTGCCATGGCAGGGAGGGATTGGAAGTGCATCCTCAGGATCATGGGAGCACCTGCACACGGGAGACAGCTGGATGTCATTGTTCACTTAGGGACAAATGACCTGTCTATGAATGGGATCAGAGCAGTGAAGCAGGAGTTTGTGGAGTTTTGGAGGGGCCTTAGACTAGTGGTACACGCAGTAACTTTCTTGGAAGTGCTACCTGTCTATGGCATGGGTGATGCTAGGGTACATCGCACCATGGGATTCAATGACTGGTTGAAAACTGGTGTGGAGCTCAGGGATTTGGCTTCATTGGAGACTGGGGGTCCATCTGGAGGGATACTAGCCTATACTGGTGTGATGGTCCACATCTGTCAGGAAGGGGACCCAGGATCCTAGGTGATAGGTTTAAGTGCTTCATTGGCAAGTGTTAAACTAGCCAATGGGGGAGGCACTGAAGAGAAGTAGGGAAATCCCAGCCCCTCCCACAAAACAACACAAAGGTAAAGAAGTCAATAGGAAGCAGAACTGGGGTAAATCCAGAAAAAGGCAAAGGCAGTAAGGACATTGATGGGCCTAAAAGGGATAAGGCCCTCAAATAATGGAGGGCAATCAGTACTAATGGTCATAGTCTGGGTAACAAGCTCCCTGAACTAGTGGCCTTAATGGAAGAGGGACGGCTGGATATTATGGCAGTCACAGAAACATGGTACACAGAGAACCATGACTGAGATATCAATATACCAGGGTATACAATCTACAGGAGGGACAGGGAGGCTAAAAGAGGAGGAGTAGCTTGTTACATTAGGGAAGGAATCAAAGCAACAAAACTAAAGGGTAAACAGGGAGGGAAGGAGGCACTGTGGTTCACCCTGGACACAGTAAATGGCAGCACAATCCAAACAGGGGTTGTTTACAGACCCCAGTCTCAGGGGAGGCAATGGACAAGGAAATGATAGAAGGAATCCTTAGAATAGCAGAAAAAGGAGAGATATTGTTGATGGAGGACTGGAATATGCCAGATTTTAACTGGAGCACCTTAACTGCAGCTACATCAAAGATCAGGGTCATTCTTGATGCCCTACAGGTGACATGCCTCAAACAGCTGGTGTTGGAACCCATGCTGGAGGGAGCAGTCTTAGACCTGCTACTTCCAAATGGGGATGGAGAGAGGATTTCAGATTTAGAAGTCTATAGCCATCTGGGAACAAGCAACCATCAAACAGTGTGGTTCACAATAAACACAGCTGTAGAGTCAAGCCATACAAAAGCAAGGGTGTTGGACTTTAGGAGTGCTGACTTTGTCAAAATGGGAGAGTGCCTCAGAAAAACACTAGCAAACAGGCAAGAAGAAGGGATGGAAGAACAATAGGTAAAAATCAGAGCTGCCATCACAGAGGCAACAAGCCTTTGTGTAAAGCAAATCAACAAAACAAAATGAAGGAAAAAGCCACTATGATTCTCAAAAGAGGTGGCAGGGAAGGTTAAGGAGAAAAGTACAGCATTCAGGAAATATAAGGAAACACAGAAGGAGCAAGACAAACAACTATATCAGTTAAAGCAGAAGGAGTCGGGGAAGGCAGTCAGAATAGCAAAGACCCAAACTGAGGAAAACATAGCCAACCCTGTTAAGAAGGGGGATAAAACCTTTTACAGGAACATTAGTGAATGAAGAAAGACCAAGGGAGGAATATTGAGGCTTAATAAAGGGGCGAGAATGTGGGCAGAGGGTGACAGTGGTAAAGTAGGGATACTGAATGAATACTTCTGCTCAGTATTTGCAAAAGAGGAGGAGGAGGAAGAGGTGCCTAAACAAAACAATAGAATCACTCTGGATGGGGGAGGGTGATACCAGTCCATTCACAGAAGAAACAGTTCTGAAAGAACTCTTAAAACTGAAGGTGGACATAGCAATGGGGCTTGACAGGATTCACCTAAGAATTCTAAAAGAACTAAGGTAGAACTAGTGACATCACTGACTACCCTCTTTAACAAATCATGGGAAGATGGGTGGTACCTGAGGAGTGAAGGAGGGCAGATGTGATTCCACTTCACAAAAGTGGGAGCATGGCAGAGACAGGAAACTACAGATCTGTTAGTTTAACCACAGTGGTAGGGAAAATGAAGGAATCACTCCTGAAGGAAAGAATTCTTGAGTACCTAGAGGCCAGTGGGGCACAATACTAGAGATGCAGTGAAGTGGATGCTTTGCGTTACCATTCCACTACACGAAATGCCCATTTTAAATCCTCACTTCACCACTTTGTATTGTAATTGACTTTGCGTTGTTCACTCCATCTTACTTCAAGGCAGAGTTAGAATTCATAGGCAGCCCACACACATCACATGGCTTACACAGTGTAGGTCACATGCTTCAGGCAGCGCACACACATCACATGGCTTACACAGTGTAGGTCACATGCTTCAGGCAGCCCGCACACATCACATGGCTTACACAGTGTTGCTCACATGCTTCAGGCAGCCCGCACACATCACATGGCTTACACAGTGTAGGTCACATGCTTCAGGCCGCACACATCACATGGCTTACACAGTGTAGGTCACATGCTTCAGGCAGCGCACACATCACATGGCTTACACAGTGTAGGTCACATGCTTCAGGCAGCCCGCACACATCACATGGCTTACACAGTGTAGGTCACATGCTTCAGGCAGCCCACACACATCACATGGCTTACACAGTGTAGATCTCATGCTTCAGGCAGCCAGCACACATCACATGGCTTACACAGTGTAGGTCACATGATTCAGGCAGCCCTCACACATCACATGGCTTACACAGTGTAGGTCACATGCTTCAGGCAGCCCACACATCACATGGCTTACACAGTGTAGGTCACATGCTTCAGGCAGGCCACACACATCACATGGCTTACACAGTGTAGGTCACATGCTTCAGGCAGCCGATACACATCACATGGCTTACACAGTGTAGCTCACATGCTTCAGGCAGCACACACACATCACATGGCTTACACAGTGTAGCTCACATGCTTCAGGCAGCGCACACACATCACATGGCTGACACAGTGTAGGTCACATGCTTCTGGCAGCCCACACACATCACATGGCTTGCACAGTGTTGGTCACATGCTTCAGGCAGCCCACACACATCACATGGCTCGCACAGTGTTAGTCACATGCTTCAGGCAGCCCACACACATCACATGGCTTGCACAGTGTAGGTCACATGCTTCAGGCAGCCCACACACATCACATGGCTTACACAGTGTAGGTCACATGCTTCAGGCAGCCCACACACATCACATGGCTAACACAGTGTAGGTCACATGCTTCAGGCAGCCAACACACATCACATGGCTTACACAGTGTAGCTCACATGCTTCAGGCAGTGCACACACATCACATGGCTTACACAGTGTAGGTCACATGCTTCAGGAAGCTCACACATATCACATGGCTTACACAGTGTAGGTCACATGCTTCAGGCAGCCCACACACATCACATGGCTTACACAGTGTAGGTCACATGCTTCAGGCAGCCCACACACATCACATGGCTTACGCAGTGTAGGTCACATGCTTCAGGCAGCCCACACACATCACATGGCTTACACAGTGTAGGTCACATGCTTCAGGCAGCCCACACACATCACATGGCTTACACAGTGTAGGTCACATGCTTCAGGCAGCCCACACACATCACATGGCTAACACAGTGTAGGTCACATGCTTCAGGCAGCCAACACACATCACATGGCTTACACAGTGTAGGTCACATGCTTTCAGGCAGCACACACACATCACATGGCTTACACAGTGTAGGTCACATGCTTCAGGCAGGCCACACACATCACATGGCTAACACAGTGTAGGTCATGCGCGCCCAGGCAGCCAACACACATCACATGGCTTACACAGTGTAGCTCACATGCTTCAGGCAGTGCACACACATCACATGGCTTACACAGTGTAGGTCACATGCTTCAGGCAGCTCACACATAACATGGCTTACACAGTGTAGGTCACATGCTTCAGGCAGCCCACACATCACATGGCTTACACAGTGTAGGTCACATGCTTCAGGCAGCCCACACACATCACATGGCTTACACAGTGTAGGTCACATGCTTCAGGCAGCCCACACACATCACATGGCTTACACGGTGTAGGTCACATGCTTCAGGCAGCCCACACACATCACATGGCTTACACGGTGTAGGTCATATGCTTCAGGCAGTGCACACACATCACATGGCTTGCACAGTGTTGGTCACATGCTTCAGGCAGTGCACACACATCACATGGCTTACACATTGTAGGTCACATGCTTCAGGCAGCGCACACACATCACATGGCTTACACAGTTTAGGGCACATGCTTCGGGCAGCCCACACATCACATGGCTTACACAGTATAGGTCACATGCTTTGGGCAGCCCAAACACATCACATGGCTTACACAGTGTAGGTCACATGCTTCAGACAGTCCACACACATCACATGGCTTACACAGTGTAGGTCACATGCTTCAGACAGTCCACACACATCACATGGCTTACACAGTATAGGTCACATGCTTCAGGCAGCCCAAACACATCACATGGCTTACACAGTGTAGGTCACATGCTTCAGGCAGCCCACACACATCACATGGCTTACACAGTGTAGGTCACATGCTTCAGGCAGTCCACACACATCACATGGCTTACACAGTGTAGGTCACATGCTTCAGGCAGCCCACACACATCACATGGCTTACACAGTGTAGATCACATGCTTCAGGCAGCCCACATGCATCGCATGGCTTACACAGTGTAGGTCACATGCTTCAGGCAGCCCACACACATCACATGGCTTACACAGTTTAGGTCACATGCTTCAGGCAGCCCACACACATCACGTGGCTTACACAGTGTAGGTCACATGCTTCAGGCAGCCCACACACATCACGTGGCTTACACAGGGTAGGCCACATGCTTCAAGCAGCCCACACAGATCACGTGGCTTACACAGTGTAGGTCACATGCTTCAGGCAGCACACACACACATCACATGGCTTACACAGTGTAGGTCACATGCTTCAGGCAGCCGATACACATCACATGGCTTACACAGTGTAGGCCACATGCTTCAGGCAGGCAGGCAGTGAGCCATGCTTGAAAGAGAGTTTCACTGCAGCAGCAGCCCCTGGCTCCAACAACACCTGGCCCCCCCACCTGTGCCTGGTCCTCCCTGCACCTCATCAGTGTGGGAGTTCTTTACTACACTGCCTGGGGACAGGTTCCATGTCATATGAGCGAATGTGCATCAGTGATCAGCATATGAGCAAGTGCACATTGCCAAAAAAATGCAACAGTGATGTGCACAACAGTGGGACCATAGACAGTGATGAGCCAAACTAAAGGAAAAACCAACACATTTACAACATTTTTAATGTGGGGGGCCCCCTACACCCCCACGTGGTTGGATGCACCCTCCACACCCCACCTACAGTATTATAACCAACTCCGAGGGGGAGCCTGACACTGGGGTAACAAAAAATGTTAAGTGTGCACACACAGAAATCGCAATAAGTGCAGAGCTCCTGCCCGGGTTCAAACCTGAATCCTTCATCACTAATGGCATACACAGCCTCCACTAGACCACAAGGCCAGCTCAACTGACCACCCTGAACTACTTCCTACATCCTCTACATCATAGATCCCACCTACCATTGCTCTCTCCACACTCGCTATTGTTGTTTCACCGTCACTCGTTATATCTATGTTCACTAACATATCCCACTTGTTCTATTGCAAGGTGCTCAAAGGTAGTCACTCAAATGTAGTTGCTCAGTTGTATTTGCCCATATAACTGGCTACCCTGGGGACAGTAGTGTAGTGAAATGTAATCTGTGTGGTGTGGAGGTGCGCTGTGACCCCAAAGGAACTCACCTTGGCACAGGTGGTCAGCACACCCACCTGTACAACCACCACCATGTACAGTGGCAGGCCAAGGTTGCAGAACAGGGCAGTAATGCACCTGCTGGCCCTGCTGGGGAAGTGGGGGCAGCATGTCATCCATCTGTGTGGGGTGATGTGAAATGGGGAAGGGGCATGGATCAAGTGGCTTCTGCTCCACCACCACAACTTGCAGCAGGTGACCGTGGCAACCCTGTCCAAGCCCCTGCCACTCAGGCCAATTTGGGCCTGATGTGGAGTGAGTTAGAGGCTGTTAACCACCGTCTTGACAACGTTGAGCAGCAGTTGGAGCGAATTGAGGGGCACCAGTTAAAAATTATGGGGATGCTTCAACTGCTGCTGTCCCATCAGAATGCTGATCATTAGTTTTATTTTGTCTTTGCACCCACCACCCTCTGCATACAAAACATTGGTCCTGACATTGCCCCTGATCTGTCCCCCCTCTGTCTTCAAATTGTGGGCCCTTCCTCATGCACATCTCTTTTCTGGATGATGCTGCTGTCTTTTACCTTGTTGATTTGCTTTTGGTACTTGATATTTTCTATCATGGCCCCTCGAGTCATCTTCAACAGGAACCGCTACATCACAACCTTTTGAGAAGGGAGGATTTAATACTAACCGACCCATACACAGCTACCATAACTTCCTTTTTCTCTGGTTCCCAATCAGTGTATCATCAGAAATGAAAAAAATATATAACTGCTGTGATTCGTGAAGAACGTGATTTGTCTCATGCTGAGTAACTGATGTGATAGGACTAATGAACTGTACGTAAATACCTATCGCTGTACTTCCCTGAGCTGTACCACCCAAACACCCTGACTTGAAAACACATATCAGTGAGTACAATAGTCAAGCCAAGATACTACAAAACAGGGTTACATGCAGCTTACAACCCAAAAATGTAAAGTTTTGTAATTCGTGAATCATCATGACCATGCAGATGAAGAACATGATCTGTGGCGTGACTGACTCCTGTTGATCGCCCTGACTTAAAAATGCACACTAATGAGTACAATGTTCAGGCTGAGATATGCACCACATGGTACTCTGAGGGGAAACCAAATAAACAACTGTGACTTAAATTACAGATGGAGATTGGGCCCTAAAGAGATGCAATGCACAGACAGATTAAGACTGTGCTGTGCAGTCAAGAGATGCAGACGCAAATGCACAACACCTTAACCAGTGCTCACAAGTCACAAATCCAAATCTGGAAAGAATACCTTTTGCAGGTTGGTGGGAAGGGCAGTGAACTACAGTAACAGTCCATTAGCAAAATACCACAAAGCAGTACAAAATAACACAGGTGCAGTGGATAGCAGGTTCACACTGCTATAATTACTTTGTGGCACAATAAAAGGTGTCTGATTTGATGGCATGTGTCGCACACACACTCACAAACACACACACTACAAGTAATGCGTAGCAAATTGAAAACTTCAGTAATATAACCAAAACTTTTAAACAAACTGAAATTATGCACTGCTGCACCACAACAATCAGCAAAAAAATGTCAAGAATTACTGAAAATATTACTTAATGCTGTGTGGAATTTTCAAATTCTGGTGTAGAGAAATTCCGTGGAATATTCAAAATTCTGCTGAAATTCTGCCAAATTCCATCGAAAGTGGAATTCTACAGCATAAAATAGCTGCAGAATGATTTTCCACAGAAAAATCACTGTTTTGCGGAATATTATTCTGCAGATCACAGTAGGCAGAATTCCACAGGTGAACAAGTGAAATTTCAGTGGAAATTCTGCTGGCTGAATGGTTATTCTGCACTAATTCTACAGGTGGAATTACACATTCCACACAGCACTAATATTACTGTGTGTACATTAATACAGTTATACAAGAAAAATATAACCCAAACAGAAAGACTGCCTTTGTCTCCCAGTTAATCTATCTCCACCACAGATACACCCCTCCCCCAAAGCACACTTCAAGTGTCTGTCAGTGCACAGGCTAAATGTTCAAAATTAATGTTTAAAATCCACACACAAACAATAAACACTCAATGATATAAGTACAGGAGGGTTTCCTACAATGGATGTACTAATCTTTGAGGGAAAATGGCTCAAAAAGGCTTTTATAACAGCTTTTAGAGGGTTTCAGTCACAGAGTTCTAACAGCAAACTGTCTCCAGCTACCACTATATACACACTATACACACACTACACAGAACTGAGGCTGTGTAGAACAATCTAGAGTCCATGTGACCTGCAATCCCATGAATCACTGCAAAATTCACCTTGGAGCTCACACACAAGGTGAAGAGATGCAAAGTACATTGATTTCTATGTACTTCACCTTAAAATTGGTGCAGAAGTGGTTGGGGAAAGGCAGAGTAATGTGAAGTCATTGTTTTCAATTTACTTCATCTCTCATTATGACGCTGGACTCCGCTTGCATTGCAGATTACTTTATGGATTCCACGCTACTCCACGATAGGTAACTGGCTGGGCGGCAGGACACAGAGCGGGTGGTAAATGGCCATCACCCCACAGAGGGAAAGTGACCAGTGGGGTGCTGCAGGGATCAGTGCTGGAACTGGTCTTATTGCAAATCTTCATCAGTGACATTGCGAGGAGCTAGAAGGCAGCATGGCCCTGTTCTCTGAAGACAGGAAGCTGTGTAACAGAGTGGACAAGCCAGAGGGTGTAGACAGAATGAGGAGGGACCTGCAGAAGCTTCAAGAATGGTGAAGAATTTGGCAGTTGAAATGTAATGCAAGAAGGTGCAAAATAATGCATATGGGGCTCAAAAACCCTGGAACGGCATATCAGTGTGTGTGTGTGTGTGCGTGTGTGTGTGTGTGTGTGTGTGTGTGCGTGGTGTCGTGTGTGTGTGTGTGTGTATGTGTGTGTGTGTGTGTGTGTGTGTGTGTGTGTGTGTGTGTGTGTGTGCGTGTGCGTGTGTGTGTGTGTGTGTGTGTGTATGTGTGTGCGTGTGTGTGTGTGTGTGTGTGTGCGTGTGTGTGTGTGCGTGTGTGTGTGTGTGTGTGTGTGTGTGTGTGTGGGGGAGGAGGGAGGTGAGGATATAGTATGCACCAAGCAGGAAGAAACCTTGGGGTTATCATCTCTGATGACCTCAAGGTAGGGAAACAGTGTGACAAGGCAGCAGGTAAAGCAGATAGGATGCTGGGATGCATAGGCAGGGGCACCACTAGCAGGAAACGGGAGGTCATAATTCCACTATACAAGACACTAGTGAGACCCCACCTGGAGTACAGTATCCAGATCTGAAGACCTCTCCTATGTAAAGACATAGATACGGTGGAGAAGGTTCAGAGGAGGGCAACAAAGATGGTACAGGGATTGCATCACAAGTCCTATGAGGACAGGCTGAAGGACTTGAATATGTACTCCCTGGAAGAGAGGAGAGAAGAGAGAGAGAGGGGATGAAATAGAGCCATACAAGTACCTTACAGAGAGGAACAGGGTGAGGAAAACACTATTTTTCAGTGAAAAAGATGTTCCAGGACTAGAGGGAATGGGATGAAGCTGGGGGAGGATATGTGAGGAAGAATTTCTTCACAGAAAGGGTGGTGGACAAGTGGAACACCCTGCCTGAGGAAGTGGTGGAGACTGAAATGATTATGGGATTTAAGAATGCAGGGGCTAGACATATAGGAATCCTGGAGGTCAGGGGTAAGGGGCAACAGGCTTCTAGAAAAATGTAAAGTTCAAGTTCAAGTTTATTGCAGGAAAACTCCATTGAGCAAGCTTATTCACAAGGAGGTCCTGTGACATAAACACTTAAAGTACAAACACAGATAGGTAATAACAGTATATACATGAAATGCACGTTACATGATACAGGCTGGATATACATACAAGGGTACCACATAGGGTGACCGCAGGTAGTAAACATTGATATGAGACAGGGAAGCGACTTACAGGTTGCATACTGATAAATGAAACATGATGACTGGTGTGTGCAATACATATATTTTGGCAGCTAGAACAAACGACAGATTACAACTGATATGGGGTGGAGGAGTGATTTGATAGAGTAGCAGTGGAGTGTAAGCATAGATAAAGCCAGGAGTAGAAGGGGAAGGGAAAGCAGTTAATATGACAAATCAATTATACCTTACCAGTGGATAAATATGGCACACATGGGGAAGGAAGAGACTTAATGACAGTTACAGGTGTCTTTTATTTTGGCTGAACTTAGCGATTTGTAGAAGTTTATTGAAACTGTGCTAGTTAGTTTCAGTATGGTTTGTAATTGGTTCCAAATGGAGGGAAGGGTATATGCACAGCACGCTTTACCAAAGGAAGTCCACGCCTTTGGTATGGCAAGCATAATAAAGTCAGATTTTCTTAATGAGTATGCACTATTTGAGATACTAATAAGGTAATAAGGAGAGAGATAGCTTGGCAATTTCTGCAGGAGCAGTTTAAGAGTCCATAGCCAGCATGGAGTAGGCGCCTAGTAGTAAGGGATGTCCAACCAACAGCTGCATATAAGTCATAGTGGTGCAATGGTAAGGAGTTGGTAATGAACCGTAACACACGGTGATAAAGGATGTCCAGTTTACTTAGATTTGCAAGAGTGGTGGAGGAATAGATTACATCGCCATAGTCGAGTAGGGGGAGAAAAGTGGCCTGTACAAGCTTGTTTCGAGTTTCAAGGGGGAAAGGGGCCTATTTCTGTAGAAGAAACCTAACCTTGCTTTTAACCTTCTAGAGACATCTTCGACGTGGTCATTGAAAGATAATTTATTGTCGATCCAGATACCCAGATATTTAAATTTGGTTACAACTTCCAGAGGCTCGTTTAGCGTGGTGACAATGAAGTCTTGGGCAAGGGTATTGGGAGGGCCAGTGACAGCACTGCAGGAGAATATCATCGCTTTAGTCTTCTTAGCATTGAGCAGAAGCTTTGCCTTTATTAGATTATGCTCAAGTTGTGCGAAGTCCGCTTGAAGCACTCCCTTGACTTCAGATAATGATGAGCCAGAAGTATACAACACAGTATCATCTGCAAAAAAGTGCAGATTGGATGTAGATATGTTAGCATCTAAGTCATTAATGTACAAAGAAAACAAGATAGGGCCTAAGATGGATCCTTGGGGGACTCCTCTTGCAACTGGCAAGGCAGCAGAAAAAAAACCTTCCGCCTTTACTTTTTGGAATCTTCCAGTTAGGTAGCTAGAGAACCACTGGGTGGTATGGTATGTGGCACCCAACTTTGCAAGGCAATTGACTAACAGTTTGTGATCAACAGTATCAAAAGCTTTGCTGAGGTCCAAAAAGACTGCACCAGTTACCTTCTTAGCATCTATAGCCAAGATCCAATCATTGGTTACTTTTGCTAGTGCAGTGATTGTGCTATGATTAGCCCAGAAGCCAGATTGAGCTGGGTTAATGAGAGAGAAGGTTTCCAAGTGAGATTTTAACTGAATATGGATCAGTTTTTTGAGAACTTTAGAAAGGATAGGCAATATGGAGATAGGCCTATAGTTGTTTACATCGCATGGGTCACCAGATTTAAATAGAGGGAGGATATGTGCTGATTTCCAGCAGGATGGCACAGTAGCAGATGTAATTGAAAGATTGAAGATGTGGGGAATTGGGGCAGTGAGATGGGCGTAGCCTGACCTTAGGAAAAATGTTCCAAGCCATCGTCCCCTGTGCTTTTTTGGTGTCTAAGTTAAGAAGAGAATCTTCTACTTCTTTATAAGTTATCTCGTGCAGTTGGAAGGGGCTGGGTGCAGGACTAGATGTAGGGGGAGGGGTATGCTGGCTCACTGCAGCACCAGCATAAGGTGACGAGTCAAAAGCTAATCCACCTGTGGCAAAGTGGGAGTTAAGTTCCTCCAGGATTAGGGACTTGTTTTCCACAATCTTGCTACTTGCAACTATCTTTGTTGGGACAGAGGGGGCCATGGGCTGTCCTTCTATAGCTTTGATAGTCTTCCATATTTTATGAGGGTTACCTTTAGCTTGTTCGAGAGTAGAAATATAATAGTTAGCTTTAGCAGAGCGAAGTTTTTTCACACAGTTATTCCTGGCTGTTCTAAAGGCCTGCCAATCTGAAGATTCTTTGGAATGTCTAGCTTTAGCCCAGAGCTTATCTCGAGCTATAAGGGCTGCCTTGAGATCCGAGGTGAACCAGGGGTTGGAATTGTTCCGTACCCTTACTTTGATGAAAGGGGCATGCTTATTTATTATTGTAGTGAGTTTGTCATTAAGGATGTAAGCTGCCTTGTTGACATCTTTGGCTAGGTAGAGATCTTGCCATCTGATCATGCTCAGGTCAGATAGGAAGTTTACTGCACTGAATTTGCGAAAGGATCTTTTTGTTATAAAGATGGGTTGTGGCTGGGCCTTAATTTGAGATCTTATGAGCAACAATTCCATGATCCATGTCATTGTGAAACACTGCCGAATGAGATATTTTGTGTGGATGGGTGGTTAGTACCACATCTAGAATGGAACTTTTGGCAGTATTTAGAGTGTTGTTCCTAGTAGGTTCACTGACTAATTGCCCAAGACTTAGCTCGTCACAAAGGGATTTGAGGCCGTGTGATTTAGGTGATAGCCAGTCCATATTTAGATCTCCTAGAAATATTGTTTCAGTTTTTGCATCTACGAACATGGATTTCAAAAGATTAAGGACTTCGTCACCACCAGACGGGGGTTTATAACCACCTAGGATAGTGATACATTCTGAAGAGGGGAGATGAAGGCTCAGCAAAACTAACTCAAATTCCTTGGCTAGAGATTTGCAACTAATATTGGTGACCAAGTTCTTAGATTTGGCGTAGATAACCACACCCCCACCTCTAAACTCTCTATCTGCTCTAAATAAATTGTAGCCCTGCAGTGATATTTGTTGATCAGTGTTCATCTTTTTTAACCACGACTCAGTAATTATGATAAGGTCAGGGTTAACATGTGCAGTCCAGGCTTGCAGCTGTACAAGTTTTTTAGGCAGGCTTAAAATGTTGACCATCATCATATTGAGACCTATGGCCTCAGCAAATCGATAGTTGAGGTAAGTTGTGGGGGCCAGGGTTGAGCTCCATTTCCTGAGCAGAGAAGAAGCAGAAATATAACTTTTTTAAGGAGCTTATAAGAATGGAGACTGCTTTTTATTTCTTTGCGTAACCCATATCGTGTTGTGCAAGAGGCAGCACCACTGTAATGACAGTTGATCATGATCAATGTAAGTGCTTGAGTAGGCATAGGTGAGGACAGTAGCAAGGGGGTGTAGGCTAACCGGGGGGAATAGGCTAAAAGTGGAGAGGAAATGACATAGTGTCTGCACGGTAGACCGTTATAACATTAGGTATTGATAAGGTACATTGGAGAACTGAATTGCATTGAGGTACTTTGAATTGCACTGTATTGCTGAAAACTCTGCACCTTCAATCAATCAATCAATCAATCAATCAAGTCTTTATTTAACCAGGCGTTCATCATTGAGCAGAAGCTCATTTGCACCATAGGACCTTAGGACCTTAGGAGCAATAAAAACACAATAAGGAGAGCCATGGTCCCATATTGAGTGGTCTCATGATTTGTATTAGTGTAATATTTTCTAGGCAAGTAATTTGCCCACCTAGGTACTCACTTAAAACCTAGATGAGAAAATACAGCAGAAAGAGGAAGAAGGAGAGCAGGAGCAGCTTAGTTAGTGGCGGGGCTCAAGAGATATTCACACAGGGCAGTCTTATTGGCCACACTCAGATACCAATCATAGGTTGGCAGCAGTCAAAACTAGGCCAATGAAGCAGTCATATGATATAGGAGGCAGATCATGAGTGTATTTAAAGGAGGCCTGGGAGAGGGGGTGGTGGGGGTGGGAGAAAATTTCAGGTCAGAGCGAGAGCTGAGAAGTCAGAATTAAGAAGGGAACACTGTAACAGGCTATAGAGAAGGTGCCCCAATCAGAGCAAAGCAGGCAAGAGGGCATACCAATGACAATCCCCCTATGGCAGTGCAGCACCAATCAAGGGTGCCCAGGCGTGCTGGCTCTCTGCAGAGGATTCTATCGGTATCTATCGGTATGACAGTGCAGCGTAGGTAATAATAGGGTGCTCAGTGTTTATCTGACTTGAGTCTGAAGGGTGGATGGCAGACACTGAGGGCTTCCTGTTTTCAGCTGCAGCGCTGTCGCACAGGCAGTTTTAAGGAAGTTGTCAGCCTGTTGAGTGAAGCTTAGGGGAACCTCAACTACAACCACCCCTGGTAGCAGCACTGGGAAAGAAGTAGAATGATAATGCAGGCCATATTGCCCACCAATGAGTACAGTGATTTATGAAGAAGACCAAGAATCCCTCTAGTGGCAGGTCTGTATAACCTGCTAATGGAAAACTAGCCATTAAAAAAAAAAAAGGTAGTTAGACTTATCGGCGCCAAGGCAGAGTGCTTGGATGGGGGGGGCACTGCAGGAAGAGCAGTCAGACAGAAGAGGTGTAAGCACTTTAAAACAGTAGTAGAAATTACAATTCAGCTAATACAGTTGAAAAACTTCTAATAACACAGTTGAAATGTGCTTAGTTCTATCAAAAATCTAACAAAGTGCCAGGTATCTATAGCAGGGGAAAAGTCCTGGCCAATCAGAGTGGGTTTGCTGGAAGCACCCATGTTCCAATTGGCTGCGCTGTCCTGTACCTTCCAAGGAGCTGCAGGTGGGTGTCCTGGTCTTGGTCAGTGGCTGGCTGGGTGCCGGCCAACCGTGGGTGAGCTGAAGCAGCCCTGTTCAGGGGCAGGCAGCTTCCAAGGAGCTGCAGGCGGGTGTCCTGGTCTTGGTCGGTGGCTGGCTGGGTGCCGGCTGACCGTGGGTGAGCTGAAGCAGCCCTGTTCAGGGGCAGGCAACTTCCAAGGAGCTGCAGGCGGGTGTCCTGGTCTTGGTCGGTGGCTGGCTGGGTGCTGGCTGACCGTGGGTGAGCTGAAGCTGAAGCTGTAAGTGATCTTACAAACTCAAATGTGCAGACTGGGTGGGTCACATGCCCTAATCTGCGAATAATATCTATGTATCTATGTGTTTCCAGGACAATATCCAGAAAATTAAAACCTCTAGTGGGTTCTAATACATATTGATTTAATAATAATAGTTTGCATGATGAGTTTGTTAGTATGGGTTGAGGTTTCAGTATGGTTTATCTAATCTGTAGCTACCATATTTAGGTCTCCCATAAAGAGAACCTCTCCCACCTCACAGGCAGATTTATGTTATGTGACTATCTGGACAGTGACTTCTGAGGATGAGTCGGGGGGGTAACATTGCACAATGATAAAAAAATCTGGTGAGTTAAAGAAAATTGTTGTCCATAGGGTTTTGTTGTCGAGGCACAGGTCAGGAAGCACAGGGAAAACCCAGGAGCAGTTGTAAAATTCCACAGAACTATTTATTTGAAGTTGCACTAACATAAAATAAACCTGTTCAGAATAACTATATACAGAAGGAAAATAAAACCTCTTGTAAAGAAAATCTCCCTTGCAGCTCAGATTAGCTGTTTTATAAGTCTCTTCAACCCCCATCCTTTGCAAGCATCTGCTTCTTTGTAAATTTCAGGAGCTGCTAGAACATTGAGAACTTCCTGAGGTCCCAACAGCAACTGCAACAGGCTCAGACATTTGCACCCAAGTAACCTCTAACTTTTTACAGGCATCTCAAATCATAAAAATATGCATTTTAACAGTAACACAAAACATTTTCTAAACTGAAGTGGTCCCAATATCAGCTACATTTCCATACATTGATTTTCATATATTTTATATTACCAGATCTAGATATGCAAGGGAGAAAGAAAAACAGACAGCAAGAGAAAACAGAGAGACAGTGAGGCAAAGGATTGCAAGACTGTTCGGGTTGATCAAGTCTGAAGTCTCAGGAAAATCTGGTTGCGCAACCAAACAGAGACAGAGAAGAGAGAGAAAAGGAAATAATACAGATCCTTGCATTTACACACCCTCTCCAAAACAAATGGGACAGGGTTCTATTCTGTCCTGTCACATATACCCCCCACTGTGAGAGGGAACCGGTTTTATTAAACAGGTTTCCAAAACTTTCTATTATCTACTAACATTTTTGCTTGCAGAAATTAAGCATATTTGCATCCTTTTTTCAAACAGTACAGCAAAAAGTACTGTTCAAACCCATACATTAGTTGTTTGTTTTTCCAACCATCAGAACCCTCAATTCCTGATCCATATCGTGACAGGAAATCAGCATTGCTATTCTCTTTACCAGATTTGTGAATCACAGAGAATTTAAATGGCAGCAGTGCCAGGTACCACCGTGTGATTCTGGAATTTGTATCTTTCATCTGGTTAAGCTGACAGAGAGGATTGTGATCAGTTACCAGAACAAAATCTGTTCCTAGCAAATAAAATTTGAAGGGCTCCATGAACCACTTTGCTGCTAAACACTGTTTTTCTATAGTGGAGTACCTTTTCTCTCTGTCATGCAATGTCCTACTTATATACAGAATAGGATGTTCTTTCCCATCTATATTTTGACTTAGAACAGCACCTAGGCCTACCTCAGATGCATCTGTCTATAGCAGAAATGGATTCTCAAAGTCTGGGCTTCTTAAAACAGGTGCTGAACATAATGCAGTCTTTATGGCTTGAAAAGCTTCAGCACACTCTGGAGTCCATTTCACATTATTTGGGTACCGTTGCTTTGTGAGTTCTGTGAGGGGAGTAGCTAACTCAGCAACGTTGGGAACAAATCTCCAATCATTAACCAGTCAGCCCTAAAAATAACCTGACATGTTTCTTTGTTGTAGGTACAGGGCTGTTAGCTACAGCTTCTATTTTAGAAATCTCTAGTTTGACTTCTCCATTTCCCAACACATAGCCCAAATATCTAGTTTCCTGCATGCCAATACACATTTAATAGGATTAATTGTCAGACCTGCATTTCTGATGGCTTGAATACAGTGGTAGCCACAGACATTGCCAGCTATTTCCAGATATTTTGCGACATTTCTGAAGAGTTTCTCTCTGCTGCCCCTACTGTGGAAATACAGAAGACAGGAGATATTTCTAGAAATATCACAGAAATTTCAGGAAATGGCAGGCAGTGTCTGTGGCTGCTACTTCAACTGCTCATAGGTGTTCCAAGTGGCTTTTCCAGTTGGGATTGTACACCATGACATCATCCAGGTACGTAGAACAATGAACAGTGTGAGGTGATAAAATTACATCCATGCACCACTGGAATGTAGCTGGCGCACCATGTAAACCAAAGGGCATGGTGGTGAACTGATAGAATCCTATAGGGGTGGCAAATACAGTTTTATCTCTGGATTCTTCAGCTAAAGGTATTTTCCAGTAACCTTGGTGAGATCGAGGGTACTGATATACTTTGCACTCCCCAGCTTGTCTACTAAATCATCTATTCTGGTCATATGATGACTGTCCGATTCTGACACTGAAGTTTCCTGAAATCAAGGCAGATTCGAACACCCCCTTCATTTTTGTTTACAATTACCACAGGAGATGACCAATCACTCCTTGACTCCTCAGTGATACCCAATTCTTTCATTTTTTGTATTTCCTTAACCACATCAACTTTTAACCACTCTGGCAACCTGTATGACTTCTGTCTAATAGAACAAGCATTCTTTGTCACTACTACATGCTCAACCCCTTTTGCTTGGCCTGGTACTGTGGTAAAATTAGTGCTAAATGTCTTTAGCGCATTACGAATGCCTGCAGTTTGTTCTGAGGTTAAGGAAACATTCACCTTTACAGCATCAACATTTACAGTTTGTTCCAGTCTATCATAAGCTACATCAATATCTTACTTATCAGTTTCTGGTAAAACTAGCAAAGCTGCTTTTGATATTTTTTTAACCTATTTCATGAGGAGGTTAGCATGGTATATCTTAAAAGGATTTTTTCTGTCAGGGGTCTCAATCTCATAGTTAACAGTGCCAGTACATCTAAGGACTTTATAAGGCCCTTGCCACTTCATTAACAGTTTATTTTCTGTTGTGGATAACAGTAGCAAAACCTTTTCACCTGGCTCGAAAATATTTTCTTTTACCCCATGGTCATAATATACCTTCTGCTGGTTTTGAGCCTCTTCCTGATTACTATAGGTAATTTCAACATATTTTGCCAGTTTCTTTCTTTGGGCACACATAGAAGAAGATATAGTTTGTTTCTGAGTGGGGTTATCTTCCCACATTTCTTTTATCACATCCAGAGGCCCTCTTGGCTGCCTACCATACAGCATCTCAAATGGCGAAAACCCTGTTGATGCCTGTGGCACTTCTCTGTAAGCAAAAGTAGGCAAAGCAAGCAATGGTCCCAATCTTTCCCATCCCCTTGTAACAGTAACACAAAACATTTTCTAAACAGAAGTGGTCCCAATATCAGCTACATTTCTACATGTGTTTTAGAGTTTGGTTAAAACGTTCAACAAGACCATGGTCTGAGGGTGATAGGGGATGGTTCTTATGGTAGTGATACCTAGCAGTCTGTACAGCTCTTTAAGCAGTGCAGCACCAAAATAACTACCCTGATCAATAATAATTTCTTTAGGTAGGCCCACTCTGCTGAAAATTTTGGCTAGCTCTGCTGCAACTTTTGAGGCTTTAACAGTATACATTGGAACTGCTTTTGGGTATCGAGTAGCATAGTTGCATACTACCAGGATAAATCTATTCCCCTTTTTACTTTTGTCTAAAGGACCAACCACATCCATTGCAATTCTCTCAAAAGGCACATCTACTGTATTAAGGGTAGGGATACCAGGGGCACTTTGTCTTTTCTAGTGACCGGGACTGCTTTCTGACACTCAGCTCCGGAATTACAGTAGGTAGTCACATCTTCATGAATTCCTGGCCAGTAAAATCTATACAGCAATCTGGCAAGGGTGCGATCCCTCCCTGAGTGACCAGCCATAGGATTATCGTGTGCTATCTGTAACAATTCTGTTCTATACTTCTGTGGTATAACCAGTTGTTCTGTCTGTTCCTGTGTCTGAGGTTTAACCCAAACTCTGTACAGTAATCCATTACATTTTTTAAATATTGGTCCACCCTGTTTTGGTTTTGCCCCCAGCTGCTTAAAATAACCCTGGAGAGAAACATCGTTAGCTTGTTCTGAAAGAAAATCACAATCAGTTATCAATTTAGTTTCAGCATTTTCATATTTTAACCCTTCATGTCCATCAGTCATTTGTTGCCACAATTTTTTCAGGCTTTGTCTTTCTTTCCTGGATTTTCTGATCTTGGAGCTGTGTTCAAACAAGTCTGATTCAAAATCACTGAACGGCAAAGCGTCCCCACTGTCTGAAATTTTCTTGGCCTGAGCTCTTGTCATCACAGCTGCTGAAACATCAGGACTTACTCCTTTTTTTTGATCAACTCAGTAAATCCTGAAAAGTCATTTCTAATAATCACAGGTACAGGTAACTTTGGTGCTACCCACACTATCATTTGATGCGACACACAATTGATGGTCAGAGTCACTTGGGTGGTGGGATAGTATCGAGTGTCCCCGTGAATGCAGATGACACCAGTACCTGGTCCCTTTGCACAGTGTTTTCCCAGCACTTTAACATGCACTAGGGTCTGTCTACTTCCTGAATCAATGAGTCCCTTTACAGTCTTATTCCCCACCTTCATGTCTGTTAGGTACTTGCCCCAGTTTGCAAAGGACAAATTTGCTCCAGTGCCACTCTCTTTATTACGGCAGTTTTTGCAAAATGGCCTGACTTATTACAGTTATAGTAGATAACATCTTTTGGCACAGATTTGTTACCCCCACCAGAGTTCTTAGGAGGCTGGGAATTTAAACGGGTTAAAGAGTGTCTTGCCGGTGCTTGGCTGTTACTTCGCTGCTGTGGCATCTGTTTCACCATTTGGTAATCCTCAGCCAAAGAAACAGCCTTTTCCCCATTCTCTGGTTAGTGTTTCTTTACCCACAGCTGCACATCTGTAGGCATGATGTTGATGAATTGCTCCATGGCAAATGTGTCGAAGATCTGTGGGACTGTTTAGCTCTCTGGTTGGATCCACTTCGTCAAGAGTTCTCGGAGTCTGGTGAAGGCTTCTTGAGGATTATCAACTGAGTTGTACCTCAGAGATTGAAATCTCTTCCTGTAGGTCTCTCTGGAGATGTTGTACCTTTTCAGGATTTCACTTTTCACCAGGTCATAGTTTTCTGACTGTGCAGTGTCCATACTGCTGTAGGCAAGCTGGGCTTTCCCTATCGGGTAGGGTACCAGTCTGATTGGTCACTGGCAGGCTGTGGCAATTCTTTCAAAGGTTGTCAGGTATGCCTCAATATCATCTGAGGGACACAGCTTTGTAAGTTTAATGGCCTTAAAGTTACTTGCATTTTATTGCTCATCTGGATCTGTGCTGGATCCTCTACCTTTGGTAGCTTGCATGGCATCCAGCCATCGTTGCTTCATTGCTCCCCTCTGGATCTGTGCTGGATCCTCTACCTTTGGTAGCTTGCATGGCATCCAGCCATCGTTGCTTCGTTGCTCCCCTCTGGATCTGTGCTGGATCCTCTACCTTTGGTAGCTTGCATGGCATCCAGCCATCGTTGCTTCATTGCTCCCCTCTGGATCTGTGCTGGATCCTCTACCTTTGGTAGCTTGCATGGCATCCAGCCATCGTTGCTTCGTTGCTCCCCTCTGGATCTGTGCTGGATCCTCTACCTTTGGTAGCTTGCATGGCATCCAGCCATCGTTGCTTCGTTGCTCTCTGATCTGTGCTGGATCCTCTACCTTTGGTAGCTTGCATGGCATCCAGCCATCATTGCTTTGTTGCTCCCCTCTGGGTCTGTACTGGATCCTCTGTCTTTGATAGCTTGCACAGCATCCAGCCATTGTTACTTCGTTGCTTCTCTGGATCTGTGCTGGATCCTCTACCTTTGATAGCTTGCATGGCATCCAGCTATTGTTGCTTCATTGCTCCCTCTGGATCTGTGCTGGATCCTCTACCTTGGATAGCTTGCATGGCATCCAGCTATTGTTGCTTCATTGTCCTCTGGATCTGTGCCGATCCTCTACCTTTGGTAGCTTGCATGGCATCCAGCCATCGTTGCTTCATTGCTCCCCTCTGGACCTGTGCCGGATCCTCTACCTTTGATAGCTTGCATGGCATCCAGCCATCATTGCTTCATTGCTCCCCTCTGGGTCTGTGCCGGATCCTCTGTCTTTGATAGCTTGCACAGCATCCAGCCATTGTTACTTCGTTGCTTCTCTGGATCTGTGCTGGATCCTCTGCCTTTGATAGCTTGCACGGCATCCAGCCATTGTTGCTTTGTTGCTTCCCTCTGGATCTGTGCTGGATCCTCTACCTTTGATAGCTTGCACGGCATCCAGCCATTGTTACTTCATTGCTCCCCTCTGGATCTGTGCTGGATCCTCTACCTTTGATAGCTTGCATGGCATCCAGCCATTGTTGCTTCATTGCTCCTGTCATTGCATCTCTTCTCTCCTCAATGCTTCTAACCATTGAATTTCTATTTCTCTCTGCTTCTCCATCTCTTTTTGTTGTATAGTCCACCATTTCAAAAAGTCCATCAGGCTTTTAGGTTCTGTCATTGCTTGTTCTTTTTCCATAATTTGTGCTGGCTGTACAACCTCAGACTGGACTTCTGCTGCAGAATCCATACCTTCCTCTGTGCTTCCCTGGTACTATGTCCAGTACCCACGCACAAATCTGCTGTCATAGGGTATGCACAGCTTAACTCCCACTGCTAACACCATCTGTCATTGAGGCACAGATCAGGAATCATAGAGAAAACCCAGGAGCAGTTGTAAAATTCCACAAAATTGTTTATTTGTAGTTGCAGTAACATAAAATAAAGTAAACCTGTTCAGAATAACTATATACAGAAGCAAAATAAAATCTTATCTTGTAAAAAACCTCCCCTTGCAGCTTAGCTTAGTTGTTTCATAAGTCTCTTCAACTCCCATCCTTTGCAAGCATCCTGTTCTTTGTAAGTTTCAGGAGCTGCTAGAACATTGAGAACTTAGAAGCATAGAACCATAGACTTTGATGGCAGATAAGGACTGTTTGGCCCTCCCAGTCTGCTCATTTCCCTACCTATTGGATAAGCTGTAGATTCTAGTTAACCAACAGCCTACTTCATCCTACCCCCCCACTATAATTGCCTTATGTCTGTCCCATTCATGTTTGTATTCCCCCACTGTTTTAGACCCCACAACCTCCCCAGGAAGATGGTTCCATCCGTGAAAACAAATGTCCTCACATTGCCCCTGAGCCATCCCCCCTCTATCTTTAAATTGTGCTCCCTTGTTCTTGTACATCTCTTTTTCTGAAATATGCTACCCTCCAAACTTTTTCGATTCCCTTGAGGTACTTGAAAGTTTCTATCATGTCCCCCCGTCCCTCCTTTCATCAAAGTTATACATATTAAGCTCTCTCAGTCTCTCTTCATACGGTTTCTGATGCAGACTCTACACCATTTTAGTTGCCTCCTCTGGACTGTCTATATCCTTGCAGAGATGGGGTCTTCAAAACTGCACTCAGTATTCCAGATGGGGTCTCACCAACTGTTTGTACAGAGGGATAACCACTTCCCTTTTTCTACTTCTGGTGCCTCTCCCTATGCATCCCAGTATCCCTCCAGCTCTCCTTACTGACCTCTCACATTGCTTGCCCACCTTTAGGTCATCTGATATGGCTACACTCAGGTCCCTTTCCATTACTGTTGTTGTTAGTACCTCCCCTGCCACTGTGTACTCTTCTCCTGGGTTTTTGTTTCCCAGTTGCATTACTTTGCACTTTTTTGCATTGAATCTAAGTTGCCATACGTCTGACCATTCCTCCAGCCTTGCCAAGTCCCTTCTCATCCTTTCCACCCCCCTTGTGTATCAACTCTGTTACAGATCTTTATTTCATCTGCAAAGAGGCATACTTTTCCTTCTAGACCCTCTGCAATGTCAGCTATAAAGATGTTAAAGAGGACTGGACCAAGTGCTGAACCCTGAGGTACTCCACTAGTAACCCCCCTTTCTTCAGAGTGGATTCCATTTACTATTACCTTCTCTGTCCTGTTGTGCAGCCAGTTTGCTACCCGGGCTACCACCCTGGGACCCACTCCAAGGCTGACTAAATTGATTGTTAATCTTTTGTGCGGGAATGTGTCAAATGCCTTGTTAAAGTCTAGGTAGGCCATATTCACAGCCCCTCCCTGGTCTATTAGTTTGGTCACCCAGTCAAAGAAATTGATTAGATTCATCTGACATGACCTTCCTGCTGTGAATCCATGCTCCTGTGCCTACTGGCCTCTAGGTACTCAACAATTCTTTCTTTCAGAAGTGATTCCATCATTTTCCCTACCACTGAGGTCAAACTAACAGGTCTGTAGTTTCCTGCTTCTGCCTTGCTCCCACTTTTGTGAAGGGGACTCACATCTGCCCTACTCCAGTCCTCAGGTACTACCCCATCCTCCCATGATTTGTTAAAAGGGTAGTCAGTGATGTCACTAGGTCCCCCTTAGTTCTTTTAGGATTCTGGGGTGAATCCCATCAGGCCCCATTGTTTTGTCCACCTAGAGTTTTAGGAGTTCTTTCAGAACCCTTTCTTCTGTAAATGGACTGGTGTCAGTCCCCTACCCAGAGTGCTTCTATTGTTTGATTTATGTAACTCATCTTCTTCTTTTGTGACTACTGAGCAAAAGTATTCATTCAGGATCTCTGTCTTTTCACTGTCTCCCTCTGTCCACCTCCCCTCTCCTTTATTAATCTTCACTATCCCTCCCTTAACCTTTCTATGCTCCCTAATGTACAAATAAAATGGTTTTATCCCCCTTCTTAACTGAGTTGGCTATCTTTTCCTCAGTTTGGACCTTTGCTATTCTGACTGCCTTCCCCAGTTCTTTCTGCTTTAACTGATACAGTTCTCTGTTGTGCTCCTTCTGTGATTGCTTATACTTTTTGAATGCTACTTTTTTCTCCCTAACCTTCCCTGCCACCTCTTTTGAGAACTATAGTGTTTTTTTTTACTCCGCTTTGTTTTCTTTATCTGTTTCACACAAAGGCTTGTTGCCTCCATGATGGCAGTTTTGATTTTTCCCCATTGTTCTTCCACCCCTCCTTTCTGGCCATTTGCTAGAACTTCCTGAGGTCCCCACAGCAACTGCAAAAGGCTCAGGCATTTGCACCCAAGTAACCTCTAGCTTTTTACAGTCATCTCAAATCATAAATATATACATTTTAAAAGTAACACAAAACATTTTCTAAACTGAAGTGATCCCAATATCAGCAACATTTCCAAACATTGATTCTCATATATTTTATATTACTAGATCTAGATATACAAGGGAGTAAAAAACAGACAGCAAGAGAAAACAGAGAGACAGTGAGGCAAAGGATTGCGAGACTGTTCGGGTTGATCAAGTCCAAAGTCTCACAGGAAAATCTGGTTGTGCACCCAGACAGAGAAGAGAGAGAGAAAAGGAAAGAATAGAGATCCTTGTACAGTATTTACACACCCTCTCCCTAACAAGTGGGACAGGGTTCTATTCTACCCTGTCACAGGTTTCAGTGTCAACTGTCATGACTTTTTCATTAATAATGTCTATGGTCTTACACAATGAGTTTACATAGAGCACACTTCCACTACCCTTTTTGTTTTTTCTACTACGACTGAACAAGTCACCTCCACTTATATTTTTCCCCCAGGAAGGGTATCACGTTAGAACCCGCTGTGTCTTCTAGTATAGCCATAACTCAGACACTGTTCTTTCTTCCTCTGGTCTTGAAACAATCAGTTTTTTTTGCTGTAACAGTTGTATCTTCTTATTGTACAGCTCCAGTGACTCTTCTAGTTTTAGCAGAGAGTGCTGTATAATAGCAACTCTTGACTGACCTGTGTTTTAGTGCTTGTTGATCAAATCAGAGCCTGTTTTAACATCATCCACATTTCTCACCTCAGCAATACCCTTTTTAATTTCTGTCTAGTTAAGCTTAATGGGCAGGATGTTAAAAACATGGTGCAGGGCTTGCACCAGGTCCTGTGCCACAACACTTCTGGTAGGGCACAAACCCCTTTGCCAGAACTGCACCTGATTTTACAGTCTCAGGTGCAGTTACAACAGTTTTCATGATTTGTGGCAGCTTGCAAGGGAATCACATGATGCAGCTTTTGGGTTAGCAGCCCTAGATCGAGCTCCCACTCAGCTCTCCTTTTCCATCAAAAATACAAGTTTTAAAACTCTTATTTGCACCTCTTTTCACAGTTAAAGTGTAGGTAGTACTTACTGACAATGTGCACAGCAGTTTTGGGCATGATTGGTTAGGAACAGCAGCAGAGATGCTAGCTGCACTGCCACAGCACACACCACTGAATACACCAGAGAAGGCCCCAAAGAAAGTGATAGCACAGGAGGGCTCAGCTGGGAAGCTCTCAGCGGACTCTCCAGACTCAACACTGCTTACTCTGGAGAAATTTCTTTAGGAATTAGGCTCTTTTAGGGAAGAAAAGAGATCCATGAAAGATGATGTTAAAGGTATATCAACAGCTGTAGAAGACCTGAATAGGTGTACCCATGACTTAAAGGCCAGGGTGATACTGGCAGAGTGCAGGCTATACAAAATTGACCCAGCTATGGTGGAGACCAGGCAGAAGATACAAAGATTAAAAGCAAAAATAGAGGATCTCAAAGGGAGAAGTGGCATAAATAATGTTGTGGTAATCGGTCTTCTTGAGAAGGAAGAAGGGAACAAAATTCATGGAGAAGCTGGTGGGGCCCTCACCCTTCAGTTTGGCCTATGTCATTGAGCGGGCACATTGCGCCCTGAGTCTAGTGCCCCCGCCCAGAGCTCAACCCCAGACTTTCATTTTTAAATTCCTTAATTATCAAAAATGACAGCACTTCTTTTGGTTTTTAATATAGTGTTTATTGAAGTTTCTACAAAACACCAGACAGGATCATGATTACAAAACCAAATACACGTATACAAGAACCGGATGCATGATCCCATCCCAGATACACATATACAAGAACCGGATACATGATCCCATCCTGCCCCCCCAAATACACCCCAAAATACCCCCCCATACACAGTCCTGAGGTTCATCAATCCAGAAATCCCAGGTATGTAAAGAAAGAACGAAATAGAATATAAAGGGCCGGATATTAAAACTGTGCCCAAAAAGTGCCCAACAGCAGGAGCAAGCACAAGTCACTTGGGCACAAGTGCAAAACATGCGATATTCAAACATGGAGCAAGACCAAATGTGCATCGAGCCAACGTCTGAATATCACACAAACTGCGCCATAGCACAACCAGGAAGGGGAAGCTGAGCAGAGCCGATGCACCACAGCGCAACAAAGGAGGCCCAGCTGAGCAGTCCTGAGGTGCCATAGCACAAGCAAAGAGACCCCCAGCAGCATAGCAGTGGAATTGCACAACCAGGGAGGTAGGCAGGGGCCCACCACCCATGCCACAGATGGGCACAGGGACACACTGCTGAACCAACAATGTACCCCCACACCCCAAGCACAGCAGAACTGGGGGAGGGATGGAACAGCCACTGGACCATGGGGACAAACAAACAAAGCACACCCTGGCTGTGTTACTGCAGCACACCCACTGTTAACTTGAGACTGGCACACAAAGGGGGTGGAGCACCCCAGTGTCCAGCGGCCCCCCCGTGCACAGCACTCCCAGCACTGTGACCCCAAGACACCACCTATGTGCAGTGACCAGCATTGCAGGAATCTCCAGGCCCCCCCGGAACACTGCAACCTCGTGAACCACAGAACCACACAAGCCAAACCCACCATGACCACCCAGCAGTGGATGGCAGCACACGGCAATACTGACTGGAAGCTTCACCCACATCAGAGACACTGCCCCACACACATGCACACACATTCCCATGACCATACCACACCTGATGCCATGCACACCACTGCAACTGAGCACCTATAGCCAGCTACAAATCAGAGGCCACCACAGTATTCATATCAAAATATATATGTAATAAAGATGCATAACAAGAACTACAAACACTAACATATGTACAAAGCAGGGGTGGGGTATGGGTATGAGGTAGGGGTGGGTAAGGGACAGAGGTGAACAACCGAGAGAGGGAAGGTGGGGTTCACCAGCGTCCAGCTACCGCCTGGCAGCCTGCCCTCCTCCTGCCTGGCTCTGTGCCCGTGACCTCCTCCAGCACACATGCCATGCTGCTGTAAGTCGAGGAGGATGGTATGTGAGTCAATGGCCACTTGAGTCAGCCTCCACATGCCCCGCTCCAACATGCACAGGATCCGGATACCTAGGACAAGGGATCAGAGTCAATGGCTGTGACTGTCCACATCCCTGAATCCCACCCACCATGCATGGCATACAGCCAAGTGCCCCATTCCTGTGATGGACTGCACCCACCCACAGTGACCGTGCACAAGACATGCCCAACCAGCCAGCAATGGCCATGTGTACCACTGCACACACACACACTGCCCATGTCCAGCACAGCACAACCAAGGCTGCCCAGTGACGTGGCTATGTGGTGGGATGCTAGTGCCACAGCCATGTGCCCAGTGCATGCATGGACCACCAGTGATGCACATACACACACATGCAGTGCCACTGGACAGTGATGACTGTCACATGTTGCATGCAAGGTAGTGTCATCCATGGAAGGTGGCCATGCCCCCCAGCATGCAATAGCATCCATGATGTAATGGCACTCACCCTCATCAAGCCACTGCAGCAGGTGCTGCTGTGGCTGTGGCTGCTGCTGTTGCTGCTGCTGTGGCTGTGGCTGTGGCAAACCTCCTCCACCAGCCACCCTGGCACCACCATCCCAGGCCTCAGCCCGTGCCTGCCTCTGCTCCTCCATGCCTGTGGGAGACAAATGAAGAGAAACACATCAGTGAGATCCCAAAGCAGACAGCCCCTTGCCCCATTGAGTGTGCCTGCCCACACAACCAGACCCAAACAACACACACCTGCAAACACCCTCACAGCAAACCATAGCCCAACCCACCCCAATGCACAGATCACATTACAGAGTCACCCATGTGGACAATACTGGTGCATACACAGCACACCCACCTGGCCTGGGCACAATGCCCCTCCTGGCACACAACCTGAGGGCGCTCAAGCAGAGCATGCTCCCTCCTCCGCAGGTCACTGTAGCGGTGCCTGCACTGCTCAGGGGTCCTCCTCTGCCCAGTGGCCTGCTCCAGGGCAGTGGCGACCTGCTGCCACACATGGGTGCATGGCACCTGCAGGGGAACACCCTCAAACAATGAGCCATGGTGAGGCTCCATCACAGCCACCAGGTTTGCCAATTCCAAGGCCCCCTATTGTGGTGCTCTCCTGCATGCCATTTCCAAGATGTACAGTGGCAATATGGTGCTCCGCAGCGTGGCAACCCTACGTGGAAATGTTGCTCAATACAACTCCATCACTGCCTGTCACGCTGTTCAGACAGCGCAGTCGGTCCACATCGCGTTGTCACCAAACAGCGCGATAGAGCCGTACACATGCCAGATGTACAGTGCCAAGTGGCAAAGGTCGGGCACAAGGTCATGGGTCAGTGGCGCAAGGCCACGCACAGCACCATCGGACATCTACACATCCTGCGCGATCGTTCACCTGCATGCCAGTGCCACAGTGGACTATTGCGCAGTACTGCCACAGTGCCATATGGTGACCAGCGCTGTAGCACCACTGGCACAATGGTGGCCGTGGCCTGAATTGCTGATCATGCACAGCACATCAGCAGCATGGCATATGCCTGCGTAAGCTACCTGGGCATGCGCAATGCGGTGTACTACGCAGTCACAGAAATGCGCCATTGGCTCAGCTGGCACAACCGTATTGTGCAAAGTGCAATGGCGCGATATTCAGCTGACACATGCAAATCATCTGATCAGCCATTCAAAGGCGCAGTGGTGCGATTAGCATGTCATTAAAGTTGCGCCACTCCTAATCTGCATGCATTGCGCTATAAATACACGACAGTGGGCTGCGCTGGCCAGACTCAGGTACTGCAGGTGAGAGGTGAGTTGCATGCTGCGTGATGTTCTGGCCAATGGTCATGGGAAAACACTGTGGACTGCACAGTGACAGGTGTCCACTTCCACCCATATAGACCGACATGACCGAGCAGAGCCAAGGTGAGGGTGAGGATGGTGGGCGAAGGAGGAGGCCAAACTTCACCACAGTGGAGACACAGGAACTCTTCCAGACCTACCTGGAAGAGGAGCCACTACTGAGTAGACGGCGTGGCACCCCTCAGGCCCATGTGGCTGCATGGGAGGGGGGTAGCTCAGGTGGTGATCCTGCACGGAAGCCACCAGCGCTCCATGCAGGAATGCAAGAAGAAGGTCAGACAGACCGCAGAAGGGTGAAGGAGAAGGTGGCTGCCCTCAGGTTGGCACACGCTGGCACAGGCGGGGGCCAGCCAGCGGTGGTGGAGCGGACCCTGACTGAGGACCGACTGGCCGCAGCAATGCAGTGGAGTGCTATAGAGGGTGTACCAGGAGGTGGATTCCAGACAGGTGGAAGCCCATCACTGCACGGTATGACATGGTGGTGGTATTGGGGGGGAGGTTGATTACATGCAGTAACATGTCTTCACTTTCTGTTACAGATCCTGTTCATCTGCAGGGGATGGTGGTGGTGGGACCATGCAGTGAGGAAGATCTGCCAGAGTTGGAGGAGGGTCCATCCACCTCTCTCGTCAGCCGGCTTGCACTGCACCAGCATGCAAGCCTGGCTGCCACCACTGTTGTGGGTGAGTCAGGTGTCAGGGGTGCACAGCCTGTGTCTCAGCAGTCTGGCATGCAAGCATGCCAGCACGCTGTGACTGTGGCTGTTGCACGTACCTGCACCATTGATGATGCAAGGACTGCAATGGGCAGTGACATGTGTGTGTCCCAAAATGGACACACAGCAGGCCAGCACATGCCTCAGGACCTGGCTGGTTCCAATGTGTGTGCCAGCACATCAGCACAGTCCCAGGCTGTGCTTGTCAGCACCGTTGGAGCAGCACCAGTGTCTGTGCTGATCTCTGGCACTGTTGCAGCCACAGTAGTGGAACGAGTGGTCCCTGGGGCACAGCAGTTGGAGGGGCAGCAGCAGCAGTCACCTACCAGGTCTGGGGGTACAGGGTTCAGCGGTGGCACATGCACACCACCTGTTGACATGCCCATACCTGGTCCTGATGAACAGCGCCCACCCTCAAGGGGTGTTGAGCATCAGGCCCTTCCATACCCTGGGAAACAGGATGCCGATGTGGCAGAGGACCCATTTGATGAGCACACCCACCTGCTGTGGGAATCAGTACAGCAGCAAAGGTGGGTGGCAACGTCCATGGAGGCACTGTGCGTGGCTGTGGAGCGGCACAGCAGGGACAATGCTTTGATCCTTTCAGAGATGGTCAAAATGTGGATGGCTGTGACCACTGCCATTGACAGGCTGACCCAGGCAGTGGTCTCTGTCATGGCTGCATTGGGCACACAGTCAGGTGCCCCTGTACCACACACCCCACACAGCTTGCACTCCACTCCCCATTCCCGGCATTGTGTGACACCCAGCCTGTCGACACCGGGTTCTGCTGTGGGCATCCCGAGCACACCTGGTGCAGGTATGTTTGGAATGCTGCACACCCCTGTGCGGACATGGTCGTGATCACGCAGCAGGGTGGTCCATCGGTGCCACCCCATGTGGCCCATGATCAGCCTGCCAGTGCTGCTGGGTCACGGTGGGGCTGCCTGTGCATCCAAGGTGGCCGTGGCACAGTGCCACCTAAGTGACCTGTGTCCCAGTGTGGGTCCTGTCTGATGCTGCCCTGTGTGCAATGTCTGTCATGGTGGGCAGTGCACTGGTGGGTGCCCTGCCCAACACGCCGACACACAGGCCACCTGCACACCCTCTCAACTGCTGTCCATAGGTGTGTGTGCATGATGATGCCTGCATTGTACTGTACACCAAGGTGCAAGGGTGCCCAGCATCTGACACACGTACTTGGACAGTACAGGTGGTGGTGGTGTTCCGTTGATCTGTGTGTTTGCATGTCTGTTCCTGCTCTGCTGTGCACCTGCCCATGTACGCTTTGTGCCTGGTGTGTGTGTGTGTCCAGATGACTGTTCAACCCTCCCTGATGGTGTGTTTGTGTGCCTGGACCCTTCCACTCCCCTTGTCATCATGCACCCCTGGTGTGTTACCCTGTGTGCCTGTGGGTTGCGCCTAGACAGTGTTGGTTGCACATGGCCCCTTGACTTACCTGTGTGGTGCAGAATGCTCCTCCATGATGGTGTCCCGGTGCAGCTGGGCCTGCCGGATAAGTCGGGGGTCCTGCCGTCCAAGGAGGGGCTGCTCATCACCATCTTCACCAGCGTCACTGGTGTCCCCATTGCTGTCCCCCTCCTCGACCTGTATGGCTATCCCATGGTCTTTGGCCATGTTGTGCAGGATACAACAGGCCAGGAATATCCCACAGACCTTTGAGGGGCTGTACTGTAGGGCACCGCCGGAGGTGTCTAGGCATTGGAAGCATGCCTTAAGCATCCCAAACACCCGCTCGATGATGTTGCGTGTGGCGGCATGTGCCTCATTATAGCATTGCTGCGATGGGGTCATGGGACGCCGGTACGGTGTGAGCAGGGACACTGGTTTACCGCATTAACGGTGACACGGACGGAAACCCGGAATTGTGATTGGCCCGCGGGAAAACGGCGCCAAAACGGAAATAGCGTTTGTTCTCGGGCCTCCCGTGATGTGCAGGCTTTAAAAGTGAGTGCGGTAGCGTACGTCTTTTCTTACTGCCTGCTCAGTCATTTTGCCAGTATTGTCCTGGAGTCCTGGAGAAATCTCGCTGCTGGAGTCCTGGGGGAATTAAAATTGTTTCTGGTTCTGTGAGTATTTGATACTTTTTTCACTGTTCCTGGATGCAGTGAGATCGGAGATCGCTGGTCTTGGCAGAAGGAAGAGGTTGCATTAAATCGATAAATGCTGCAGTCACGCGCTGTCCGGGGGGGTGAGGAGAAGGAAACACTTGCAGCTTCAGCCGAGCAGGTAAGGGAAGAGGTTTTATTAAATAAATAAATGCAGCTGTCGCTACATTGTCCGGGGTGGGGGTGAGAGGGAAGAGGTTTTATTAAATAAATAAATGCAGCTGTCGCAGCTGTCCGGGGCTGAGGTGAGGGAAGAGGTTTTATTAAATAAATAAATGCAGCTGTCGCGCGTGTCCGGGGTGAGGTGAGGAAGAGGTTTTATTAAATAAATAAATGTAGCTGTGGTCGCGCTGTCCGGGGGTGAGGTGAGGAAGAGGTTTTATTAAATAAATAAATGCAGCTGTTGCGCGCTGTCCGGGGTGGGGGGTGAGGTGAGGAAGAGGTTTTATTAAATAAATAAATGCAGTTGTCAAGGCTGTCCGGGGGTGAGGAGAAGGAAGCACTTGCAGCTTCAGCTGAGCAGTGTAAGGAAGAGGTTTTATTAATAAATAAATGCAGCTGTCTCGCTGTCCGGGGGTGAGGTGAGGAGAAGGAAGCACTTGCAGCTTCAGCTGAGCAGGTAAGGAAAGAGGTTTTATTAAATAAATGCATCACCATCAGCGTGAGGACAGTTGCTAGCCTAGTCCATCAGGGTGGGGGATAGACAGTGTCTGTTCTGGTCTGTTGGGGATGGGAAAATGTCTGCACTGGTCTATCAGGTGGGAGAGCTGGGCTGAAGCTGTGCATCAGCATTGAGATTGGGATAGTGCCACCCCATGGGTGGCCTATAGGGAGGAGAGAGTGGCTGGGCTGGTCCTTCGGGTGGGGGAAGTGGCCCTGGTGGTCCGTCGGGTGTGGGAAGTGGCCCTGGTGGTCCGTCTGGGTGGGGGGAAGTGGCCCTGGTGGTCCATCGGGGTGGGGGGAGGCCTGGTGATCTGTCAGGAGGGGGGATTGGCCATGCTGCTGGCATGTCGGGAGGGAGAGTGGCCCTTGTGGTCCATTGTGGTGGGGGCAGGGCCCTGGTGGTCTGTTGGGGTGGGAAAGTGGCCCTGGTGATCTGTTGTGGTGGGGCAGTGGCCCTGGTGGTCTGTTGGGGTGGGAAGTGGCCTGGTGGTCTGTTGGGGTGGGAAGTAGCCTGGTGGTCCATCGGGTAGGGGGAGTGGCCGTGCTGGCCTGTCTGTGCTAGGAGAGTGGCTGGGCTAGTCTATCTGAGGAAGCAGAGTTGATGTGCATCAGCATCTCGATTGGGATACTGCCCTGGTGGTCCACTGGGATGGGGAGATTGACCCTGCTGCTACACTGCAGTGGAGGAGGGTGGCCCTGGGCATCTGTCAGAGTGGGAAAGTATTCATGCCGGCCCGTCGGGGTGGGAATAGTGTCCACTCTGGGTAAGCAGAGTGGTCATCATGCATCACCAGCATATGGATTGGGATAGCGCCACCCATGCTGCTGCAGCTTCTTGTGGGTTGGAGTGGCTGTGGTGGTCCATTAGGGTGGGGATAGTGACTGGGCTGGTGTGTCGGAGGGGAAAGATTAGTGAGTGTCCGGGCTGGTCTGAGGGTGTGAAGAGTGGCCGTGCTCAACTGCCCTGCAAACGTTGTGCTGCTCACCTGCCCCACTGTACTAGCAGCCTGGTGCTCCTGACCTGCACCTTGTCTGCCTTGTGCTATAGTAGACCTGCTTTGCCATCTACTGCTTTTCTGTGTGCCTGCTGAATTTAAATGTTATGTGTTTTGGATAGCCCTGCTGCTGCTTTTATTTGAATGGGAAAGCAAGAGAGGGAAGATGTTGGGGAGGGGTTGAACAGTCGGCAGATGGGCAGGCTGGGTGGACTGGTTCACATGCTGGGAAAATGGTTCTGGCCTCGGAGGGAGGGTGAATGAGGCAGAAGCATTTACATTTTCCCAGCATGTGAACCAGTCTGCCGAGTCCGTGCCGCGCTCCATTGGTTTGTTGGTTGAACAGTCGGCAGATGGGCAGGCTGGGCGGACTGGTTCACATGCTGGGAAAATGGTTCTGGCCTCGGAGGGAGGGGTGAATGGGCAGGCGGCACAGAAACATTTTCCCAGCATGGAACCAGTCTGCCGGGTCCGTGCCACGCTCCATTGGTTTGTTGGTTGAACAGTCGGCAGATGGGCAGGCTGGCGGACTGGTTCACATGCTGGGAAATGGTTCTGGCCTCGAGGGCGGGGTGAATGGGCCGAGCGGCACAGAAACATTTTTCCCAGCATGTGAACCAGTCTGCCGGGTCCGCAAGCACGCCCATTGGTTTGTTGGTTGAACAGTCGGCAGATGGGCAGGCTGGGCGGACTGGTTCACATGCTGGGAAAATGGTTCTGGCCTCGGAGGGAGGGGTGAATGGGCAGAGCAGCACAGAAACATTTTTCCCAGCATGTGAACCAGTCTGCCGGGTCCGTGCCACGCTCCATTGGTTTGTTGGTTGAACAGTCGGCAGATGGGCAGGCTGGGCGGACTGGTTCACATGCTGGGAAAATGGTTCTGGCCTTGGAGGGCGGGTGAATGGGCCGAGCGGCACAGAAACATTTTCCCAGCATGACCAGTCTGCCGGGTCCGGTGCCATGCTCCATTGGTTTGTTGGTTGAACAGTCGGCAGATGGGCAGGCTGGGCGGACTGGTTCACATGCTGGGAAAAATGGTTCTGGCCTCGGAGGGCGGGGTGAATGGGCCGAGCGGCACAGAAACATTTTTCCCAGCATGTGAACCAGTCTGCCGGGTCCGTGCCACGCTCCATTGGTTTGTTGGTTGAACAGTCGGCAGATGGGCAGGTTGGGGACTGAGTTTCACATGCTGGGAAAAATGGTTCTGGCCTCGGAGGGCGGGGTGAATGGGCCGAGCGGCACAGAAACATTTTTCCCAGCATGTGAACCAGTCTGCCGGGTCTGTGCCACGCTCCATTGGTTTGTTGGTTGAACAGTCGGCAGATGGGCAGGCTGGGCGGACTGGTTCACATGCTGGGAAAAATGGTTCTGGCCTCGGAGGGCGGGGTGAATGGGCAGAGCAGCACAGAAACATTTTTCCCAGCATGTGAACCAGTCTGCGGGTCCGTGCTCACGCTCCATTGGTTTGTTGGTTGAACAGTCGGCAGATGGGCAGGCTGGGCGGACTGGTTCACATGCTGGGAAAATGGTTCTGGCCTCGGAGGGCGGGTGAATGGGCCAGCGGCACAGAAACATTTTTCCCAGCATGTGAACTCAATCTGCGGGTCCGTCCACGCTCCATTGGTTTGTTGGTTGAACAGTCGGCAGATGGGCAGGCTGGGCGGACTGGTTCATGCTGGAAAAATGGTTCTGGCCTCGGAGGGAGGGGTGAATGTGCAGAGCGGCACAGAAACATTTTTCCCAGCATGTGAACCAGTCTGCGGGTCCGTGCACGCTCCATTGGTTTGTTGGTTGAACAGTCGGCAGATGGGCAGGCTGGGCGGACTGGTTCACATGCTGGGAAAATGGTTCTGGCCTTGGAGGGAGGGGTGAATGGGCAGACCTTTGAAACATTTTCCCAGCATGTGAACCAGTCTGCGGGTCCGTGCCACGCTCCATTGGTTTGTTGGTTGAACAGTCGGCAGATGGGCAGGCTGACGGACTGTTCACATGCTGGGAAAAATGGTTCTGGCCTCGGAGGGCGGGTGAATGGGCCGAGCGGCACAGAAACATTTTTCCCAGCATGTGAACCAGTCTCGCCGGGTCCGTGCACGCCCATTGGTTTGTTGGTTGAACAGTCGGCAGATGGGCAGGCTGGGCGGACTGGTTCACATGCTGGGAAAATGGTTCTGGCCTCGGAGGGCGGGTGAATGGGCAGAGCAGCACAGAAACATTTTCTCCAGCATGTGAACCAGTCTGCCGGTCCGGTACACGCTCCATTGGTTTGTTGGTTGAACAGTCGGCAGATGGGCAGGCTGGGCGGACTGGTTCACATGCTGGGAAAATGGTTCTGGCCTCGGAGGCGGGGTGAATGGGCGGCGGCACAGAAACATTTTTCCAGCATGTGAACCAGTCTCGCCGGGTCATGCCACGCCCATTGGTTTGTTGGGTTGAACTAGTCGGCAGATGGGCAGGCTGGGCGGACTGGTTCAGGCATGCTGGGAAAAATGGTTCTGGCCTCGGAGGGAGGTGAATGTGCAGAGCGGCACAGAAACATTTTTTCCAGCATGTGATCCAGTCTGCCGGGTCCGGTGCAGCGCTCCATTGGTTTGTTGGTTGAACAGTCGGCAGATGGGCAGGCTGGGCGGACTGGTTCACATGCTGGGAAAATGGTTCTGGCCTTGGGGAGGGGTGAATGGGCAGAGCAGCACAGAAACATTTTCCCAGCATGTGAACCAGTCTGCGGGTCCATGCCACGCTCCATTGGTTTGTTGGTTGAACAGTCGGCAGATGGGCAGGCTGGGCGGACTGGTTCATATGCTGGGAAAATGGTTCTGGCCTCGGAGGCGGGGTGAATGGGCCGGCGGCACAGAAACATTTTTCCCAGCATGTGAACCAGTCTGCCGGGTCTCCTCACGCTCCATTGGTTTTGTTGGTTGAACAGTCGGCAGATGGGCAGGCTGGTGGACTGGTTCACATGCCGGAAAAATGGTTCTGGCCTCGGAGGGAGGGTATGAATGTGCAGGCGGCACAGAAACATTTTCCCAGCATGTGAACCAGTCTGCGGGTCTATGCCACGCCCATTGGTTTGTTGGTTGAACAGTCGGCAGATGGGCAGGCTGGGCGGACTGGTTCACATGCTGGGAAAAATGGTTCTGGCTTGGAGGGAGGGTGAATGGGCAGGCAGCACAGAAACATTTTCCCAGCATGTGAACTCAGCTCTGCCGGAGTCGTCTCACGCTCCATTGGTTTGTTGGTTGAACAGTCGGCGGCAGATGGGCAGGCTGGGCGGACTGGTTCACATGCTGGGAAAATGGTTCTGGCCTCGGGAGGCGGGTGAATGGGCGGCGGCACGAAACATTTTCCCAGCATGTGGGCCAGTCTGCGGAATCCGTCTCGCTCCATTGGTTTGTTGGTTGAACAATCGGCAGATGGGCAGGCTGAGTGGACTGGATTCATGCTATGCTGGGAAAATGGTTCTGGCCTCGGGGCGCGGGTGGAGAGCAGAGCGGCACAGAAACATTTTCCCAGCATGTGAACCAGTCTGCCGGGTCCGTGCTACGCTCCATTGGTTTGTTGGTTGAACAGTCGGCAGATGGGCAGGCTGGGCGGACTGGTTCACATGTGGGAAAATGGTTCTGGCCTTGGAGGGAGGGGTGAATGGGCAGAGCAGCACAGAAACATTTTTCCCAGCATGTGAACCAGTTCTGTTGGGTCCGTGCTACGCTCATTGGTTTATTGGTTGAACAGTCGGCAGATGGGCAGGCTGGGCGGACTGGTTCACATGCTGGGAAAAAATGGTTCTGGCCTCGGAGGCGGGGTGAATGGGCAGGCGACACAGAAACATTTTCCCAGCATGAACCAGTCTGCGGGTCCGTGCCACGCTCCATTAGTTTGTTGGTTGAACAGTCGGCAGATGGGCAGGCTGGTGGACTGGTTCACATGCTGGGAAAAATGGTTCTGGCCTTGGAGGGCGGGGTGAATGGGCAGGCAGCACAGAAACATTTTTCCCAGCATGTAAAGCCAGTCTGCCGGATCCGTACCACGCTCCATTGGTTTGTTGGTTGAACAGTCGGCAGATGGGCAGGCTGAGGGACTGGTTCACATGCTGGGAAAATGGTTCTGGCCTCGGAGGGCGGGGTGAATGGGCCGAAAGGCACAGAAACATTTTCCCAGCATGTGAACCAGTCTGCCGGTCTGTGCCACGCTCCATTGGTTTGTTGTTGAACAGTCGGCAGATGGGCCAGTCTGCATGAATAATAATGATGGTAAAAAGACACACAGTCAGACATAACTTTATTATGCAAGCAAGCCACATCAAACTGAATAACCGCAGGAATGTCTACTGGAATATGTTGGAAGTGTTGGGGAATTGCAGAGATTGATGATAAGTTCTTAAGGTGAATTACTAGCAGGCGGAGCCCTGACCACCGTGCAGATTGGGGCTTCCGGCTCTCGGTAGCCGCACAGGCACAGTATACAAAAAATAGTCTTTGCTCTTCAGTGAGCACTCAAATTGGTGATTGAGCAAAAGATAGATTTATTTCTGTTGACTGCAAGGGGCTCGGAGACATGATGAAGCTACGAGGCTGCACAGTGGTTTTATAAGCTTTACCTGTGCCGGTAGAACACCTTTCAGCAGTTAGCTCCGACTTGAAAAACTAAGAGGCTCCATTTTCATGAGGTCCAAGTTAGAGATTGCCTAATTTACTGTTGGTGCAATTCTGATTGGTTTATTCTTCAGTACAGATTATTGATCTCTCTCCATTACATCCTCAGTCCCAATCCTCATTAATCATTGTGGATTTTTGTTTTAATTGATGCATTTGTTTACATATAATAAACCAATCCAGGGAGCTAGATGTTAGGGACTGAACCGTTGAGTCCACCTTGACGTCTGGTGGTTCAGCTTAATTCAGTCTTGAGCTCTGTAAAGCTTTGGTACATGGCTTGGATGGTACTCTCATTCTAACTCTGTTGCTGTCACTCTTGAGGCGGTGAGGCTGCACTTTGCCGTCACTCCTGGGCGGTGGGGGCTGCACCTGCTGCCGTCACACCTGCGGTGGGGCTGCACTTGCTGCAAATCACGCCTGCGGGGTGGGGCTGCGCACTTGCTGTCACGCCTGTGGGTGGGGCTGCACCTGCTGCCGTCACGCCTGCGCGGGTGGGGGCTGCACTTGCTGCCGTCCACGCCCGCTGGGTGGGGCTGCACCTGCCGCCGCCACGCCCGCGTGTGGGGCTGCACCTGCCGCCACGCCCGCGTGCGGGGCTGCACTGCTGCCGTCACGCCTGCGGGGTGGGGGCTGCACTTGCTGCCGTCACGCCTGCGGGGTGGGGGCTGCACCTGCTGCCGTCACGCCTGCGGGGTGGGGGCTGCACTTGCTGCCGTCACGCCCGCGGGGTGGGGGCTGCACTTGCTGCCGTCACGCCAGCGGGTTGGGGGCTGCACTGCTGCTCACGCCTGCGGGGTGGGGGCTGCACTTGCTGCCGTCACGCCTCGCGGGGTGGGGCTGCACCTGCTGCCGTCACGCCTGCGGGTGTGGGGCTGCACCAAGGCCGCCACGCCTGCAGGGTGGGGGCTGCACTTGCTGCCACTGCTCGGGGTGGGGCTGCACTTGCTGCTGTCTATCCTGGAGAATCGATGTGAACCTGATGTTGCCATCCATCTTGCTGGGAATCAGAGGTGAAGTCTTCATGAACATGAATGATGCCTGTGCACTGCAGATTCCTTCTGACATTGAACCACCTGCCAGCACTGCTACCAGCGCCTCATGCTCATCCTTTGCACCACTCTTCAAGTAAGTAGGCATGGGTGTTGGTGGAAAACTGTAATTGGAGAATGCATTGATGAGGATGAGGATGTGGATGATGATGATGATGATGATGATGATGATGATGATGATGATCTTTTTAAGAGTTATGTACTACAGTTTTCTGTGGGCCACATGTAAACATTTCAATTACAATTTCAGGCCTTGAAGTGCTGCTCGGGCGTGATCTGCTGCAGGGTTACTGTCCTCCATTGTAAAGGTACAGTTTGCTTTCTTTTGCCCACTAGTGGGTTTCCATGCTAAAAATGAATGCTTTAGTGTTGCAGAGTTAGGACTTACTGTTTTTTTGTTTTTTAGGTCAAACCGTGAAAGTGCTGTTGGTCTGCTGCTGTGAGCTCTTGCCCTTCTGAAAAGGTATTGTTGTACTTATTTGCACTCACAGTGACTCAGAAGTCTAGATTGTATGTTTCTGGCGTCACAGTTTTCTTTTTGGTACCCTTCTCCACATAGCCTCACATTAGCAGTTAGTGAGATTTGGCAGAGACATGCAAGTAACTCTGAAATGGTGGCCAGGAATTGGCTGAGAATGGGATAGATGTAGATGAATAAGCGATATTGCAGTCTGGAATTTAAGTGGCTGAGGTCAGCGTAAAATCTGACTGCTCCCTCCCCACTCCGTGACACATGGTCTTGTTTCTTACTATAGATAGTTCTAGTCTGGACTGTAAACTTCGAAGGGCAGCATGATTTCTGTCTTGATTTGAAAGATTAATTAGTTGTGCTGCACAATTGTAAATATATTTTTTATATCTCCCAACTGTTTCAATTTTGGTTTGTTTGGGAGTCATCATCCACACTGCGATGTAGAATGGCAACACCACCACCAAGCAAAATGGCCAAAATCTCTTCTCTTACTGCTAAAGACCGTGCGTTGCAATTCAAGTCCTATGGCATGTATGAAGATGGAGGAAGATGTTCTGTCGCTTCTGGATCACCCTGTTGACCACATCAGGAAGGACACAGTGGTGGATCACTGTAGCCAAAAACACACCAAGAACACAAGCCAGAAGAGTAACAGCAGACAGGTGACCCTGCACACCAGTTTTAATGCCACAACAGCTGCAGCTGCTGCAAGGAGAAACTGTTTTGGACACGTTAAGGGCTTGGTGTGGTGCCAATATACCAATTGAAAAGCTGGATCAGCCCTGTTGAGAGACTGGATGGGAAGTATATCAAAGGAATTGGAGCACTTCAAGAGCAGACACTTTCGACAAATTACTTGCCCGACTAAATAAGGAAATGGAGCAGGGAATTAGCCAGCTGGTAAGAGGAAAAGACACTGTGCAATGTGCGATGAAACAACTGATGCAGACTCCCGCTGTGTAATGAACATTATCTTTGTAATGGAGTGCAAAATCTATAATAGCAGACACCATAGAGCTAACAGTGGTAAACCACTCCACTGTTGCCCAAAGTGTTTTAAAGACCTTGCATAAATATGGTGTGGAGATGGAACAAGTGGTAGCATTTGTTAGTGACAATGCACGTTACATGACAAAGTGCTTTAATGATGTATTACGTGGCCTAATTGTGACCACGTAGTCCATGTGGGTTGTTGGGCACACATTTTATCATTGGTGGGCTATACCTGGATTGACCACTTTGAGCAGGTCAATAAGCTTGTGGCACTTATAAAATATGCCTTTCAACAATCACCAAAACGTGGACTTGAGTACATTGCATTCCTGGAGGAGAGGTGTGGAAAAACAATATTGCCTCCTGTTCCTGTGCTTGACCCGTTGGAACACCTGGTTGAAGCAGTAAAATACCACTCTGCATATCTGGAACACCTCGAGAGTTCTTCAAGGATGAAACCAGTGATGCCAACTCATGAGGGTCCTTAAAAACATGTTGAAGACTGGTTCACAGAGCTGCAGGTTCAAACTGCATTCATTGCTGAAAACTGTACTGACCTTATTGATGCAATCGGAGCTTTGCAACAGGGGAAAAGCCTAGCTGTTTTGCTGTATGACATTATTAGCAAATAAAAAGCGGTTTGAAGCAGGAGTGTTGAAGATGGAGCGATTTGGTGACAGAACTGGCGGGTACTTGCAGGCTATGAGGCCACAGGTCAAGCAGGAAAATGTTGCCCTTTTCAAAGAGCTTTGGTGTCGCTTTAAACAAACTTTCTAAGCATATGGACACAAACCCATCAGTTGAATTCTTTAGGCTTCGTAATTTTGGACCCCAGAAATTTACCAAAACTGAATAGGATTTGACACGGCATGCCAGTGACATTCCTCTGTTAGCACTGCACAACCAAACAGAACTGCAAAATGACTGGGATGTATACTAGGGAGGATATAAAGGAACTTCAAGCATATTGGAGTTGGATGTTGGGCAGTACTGGCTTTCAAGGCAGTCACAACAACTGTGTTACTCCAGAGCTGCTCTACAAGCTATCTGGATTCCTGTGTCAAGTGCAGATGTGGAGAGATCCTTCTCTGTATATGGACAGATCCACACAGATCAAAGAAGGAACCTGCTGGTAGAAAATCTGAAACTGCTATCCCAGCTCATGTACAACAAGTAGCTGGATTATATATTTTTGCATGGTTTCCTCAACATGTCTGATTCCCATTTTCATACTTCTATTAGCGTAGTCAAGCCAGTCACCAGTGCCACCCTCACCATGAAATAATGGGCTGACTCCTCCCTCTAATGTCAGACTGTTGCCCCTGTTGTCCTTCCCTATTTTTGGCCTCTTCGGGTACTTGAAGGTCTCACTCATGTCCTTCCCTTTCTATCTTCTAGGTTGTGCATGTTGAGTCCCTCTCTCTCCTCATGTGCCCTGTCTGTCACTCTTCCCCAGGATAATACGTCACCCAAAGTTGGACCTGTCCCCACCATCACTGGTAAACACTAAACAGTACTTGTTTAGTACCTGCACCTGCTCTGACCCTTGCTGTACCCACCCTCCTTCTTAACAGTCTTCTTTCCCTTACCCTTCTTTGAATAGAGATTTGATTGCTCCCTCCTTCTGCCTGTCTATTGGGGGTCTTGGAGACTGATATGGACTCCTTTGCATGGTGGTGCGGTTTATGCCACACCCACACAATCACCCTGCCAGCTTTAAGTTATACTTTTCCATAATAAACTGTCCCAGATTTTCCTTACAATCCCTGGGCTCTACAAACTCTGGTGCAGCATATGCTGTGCATACATGTCTTGGTTCTCCAGGACACCATATCTATGCTACCCCATTAATACACATGACATGATGTGAGGAACACCTTTTATACTATTGCCCAGTTTCCATATTTCATATAATATATGCCTTTGCACATTTAATGTATTTATAGTTGGTTAGATATATATTTTATACTGTAGGTTTTAGTTCACTTGCTTTTTCACTGTAGTCAGTCAGGTTTTACATATTTTCTGATAAAGCTTTAGTTTAATTTCGTGTACTTATATGTTATGTCTCACATTCTGCATATTTTATCGTATATGGGTTTCCATTCAAATGTCTGTTCTTCACTGTTTCTACACTTTCAGTGTATCGTTTTATAACATTTTTGTATAGATTGTTAGACTGTGGTTTCTCGTATTACACCTTTATTCTTTTTTTTAAATACTTTTGCATATTTTTACTGTATCGGATGTTTTGTATTTCAATGTACTCTTTCTGCACATTTTATAAACACTATTTTATTTAATGCAGCTGTTCTCTATTTCATTTTTTCATTTCTGAATTAGTGATATGACAAGACATGCAGAGCAATGATTATTTGACGATATGCAGCAAGACCAAAGTACAAAGTCATGGTACCAATGTCATAGAGGGCAAAAAGCCTGGTTGGGGCTTTGAAATATCCTGCTAACAGGGATTACCATGGTATTGTTTTAGTAGAGAACCCATTGAAAATGGGTGACTGGGCAGGGGAAATTCTGTTCATTAAACCATGGATTTGGTTGCATGAGTGGCTGTCCTGTATGTTCAGGGCTGTCCGTGTTGGTGCTTGGGGGAGAGCTGATCATGCAATTTTGGGACTGGATTGGCTGTACTTTGCACACTGTTGCATCTGGGGGCACTGTGGAGAAGCTGTGTTGGCACCTGGAGGAGTTGGCTGTGTTGGTGTCACCATGTCATCTGAGGGATGAGTTCATGCTGCAAAACCTGAGGAATAGGGACATAGTGCTGTTGCTGTTGGCAACACCTGAATTGGAGCTGTGGTCCTTCTGCAGACAATGCAATGAGTGGTGGGGCTACAGTGCAGTATCTGAGGGACAGAGTGAGGCCATAGTGCTGGTTGACACCGTTGTCTACACTTGAGGGTTGGGCACAACTGTGCTGCTGCTGCCATCACATCTTATACCTATCAAAATAACAAAATTGGTGCAAGGATGGATCTTTGCACAATAGTGGACGTCAAAATTGGTAATATGCATGGTAGCAGAGCAAATATTTGTTAAATAAATTACCCAAAACAAAACACCGGTAAAAACGGATTTTGGATTCGCAGACACCGGTGACAATACCGGTTTTTCCAACGTGCAAAACGGAATTTGCTCTTTCTCAATCACGGTAAACCAGTGTCCCTGGGTGTGAGCAGCCAGGGACGGAGTGGGTATCCGCAGTCACCTGTGTGGAGATAGTGGTGGTGAGTATCATGTTCAGGTCCATGATGCCCATAGCCCTGTGTGCCACTACCATGGCACCTGTGGCATTCCCACCCTTGCCCCAAGTATGAACTTCCTACATGCGTACTCACCCACTAGGTGGCCTGTGGGGATGTCCCCACTCTTGAATCTATGGCACAGTGTGGACTGATACCATATGAAGGCATCATGTGCTCCACCAGGGTGTGTGGCACAGACATTGATTATGCACCCACTGGCATCGCACACCACCTGGCAGTTGACATTTGAAAATCCCTTTCTGTTTCTGTATGCGGCCCCATCAGGGCCAGGTGGTGTGCGAATGGCCACATGGGTGCAGTCTATTGCCCCTAGCATGCCAGGCATACGTGTACCCTGTGGAATTCCTGCATGGTTGCTGTATGCTCTGCTGCGGTCTGTGGGGAAATGGATGTACTTCGCAGCATGCTTGGCAGTGTGTGCTGAGGAATTGGTGATGCGATGTGGGCTGACTGTGTTACGTGCCTGTGGTGTCCCCTGTTGGCCTCTGGAGGTATCCGTGGTGAGCAGGGCTATGCAGGCTGTTACCTTTGTCTCCACTGACAGAGGCGTGACTTCGCCGTGAGGATGCTTTATCACATCACTGCACAGCTCATAGCTGCCTCAGTATTGCCCTGTTCGGGTGGTACGGCCCACAATCTCTACGTCCGTGAACAGCTCAAAGCTGGCCTTGAGCACGGTACTGCCTGTTGAGGGCGTACATGACTGGCGGGTTCTTCGACGGCCACGCCCCCTGCAGCATGCCTTCTCACCTCCTCATTACAGCTTCCATGTGGAAGCTGGCACTGTCCATGTCCCTGGCTTGTGTTCCCCCGCTGTTCTGCTCTGCTACCCCGCTGTCCTGCCTGTTACCTCCACTGCACCGGTGCACCTACTGGCCCTGCAGTCTGTGTGTCTTCAACACACCCTTGTCCTCTCTTCCGTGCACTGCCTGCCCTGCACTCTGTCACTGTCATGCTGTGTATCTCCTTGCCTCATGTGGCTTCCCTGTAGCATTCTTGTGCCTCTTCCTTGAGCCTTTTTATTTAGGCTCATTTCCGGGCGGCGCACCTTCAAGCTCATCTGCTGTTGCGCATTGCGCAAGTCTTTGAATATCGCATTGCGCTGTTTATGCATGGATCCACCCACTTCAGTTGTGCATTCCTTCATTTGCATTGCGCTGTTGCTCAGCCTGTTTTCAGTGGCACAACTGTCTCCTGCTGAATATCGCAGAATAGCGCAAATTCAGAGTTGCGCATGTGCAACCCTATTGCGCATGGCACAACCCTTTTGAATATCCAGCCCAAAGTATGTAATGGGGCCCAAATCCTCTGATATTTAGAATTATTATTGTTAAGACTTGAAATGACTCTCTCCACTTGAAGGTTGGCTAGCAGCTCATTAAGCTGTTCAGAATAAGAGACAGTATCCGTACTTTTCCAATATTTAAGTACCAATTTTTTAACTGACATGGAAATCAAAGCAATATAATATTTCCGTTTCTTTACTGAGATCCATGAATAATCCCTGAACAAACAAACCTCTGGGGTAAATAGGTCTGTTAATCCAAGCAAGGGGTTGGTCTTACTCTATACTCTCCATAGGGGGTTATCTTAGGACATTCCTAAAAATATGAAACAATGAACCTTCCACCTGCAAACACCTCTACACATTTATTAGAACGTAATACTTCCATTTGGCCAGTTTCTGTGGAGAGGTAGAGATTATGTAGGATATTAAACTGCATTAAGCTCAGCCTGTCTTGTGTGACAAAACGGTGGTTCCTCCATATGGTCACATTAATCTTTTCCCAGCAGGGAAAGGAGCAGACCAAAATTCTGTGGGTCCAAACAGGTCCGGGAAACACCAGTCGTATAGGGTGTTATTTAGTTTGGAAATTGCCTTAGGGGAATAAACTAAGGAGCCCAGATCCAATTGAAAGGAAAAATTGGAGAATAAAGGATAGCCATCTTCAGATTTTTTAATAAGGAGATGTCTGAGCTGCAAAACTTTGAAATATTCAGTCTTTTGTAGTCTAAACTTCGACATGAAACCATCTATAGATAATCCAAGTTCCACCTTCCTTAAGGAACGAAGATAGCTTACCTTCCCCCAATTTAGGTAGCCATGAAGGGGATAACATCTTACTGTCTATTTTAAAAGCAGGGGAGTTCCAAATTGATTGTGATGCATCTAAGCAATGTTTATATTTTAAAAATCCACACAACTGTGAATGAATTCTAATAGATGTTGTGATTGTAGTCTCTTTTAATTTTTTCGGCAGGGGAAGATATGCTAAGAAACAATAATGTGGAAGGGGCTAACTTAATGGATCGAATCAGTTCCCGCTCTATTTGGAGCCAAGCTGGGATATATGTGGGAATCTCAGGATCCAGCCACTTTCGGTATTTGGCAGCATTACAAGCCCAATAATACAAACTGAGGAATGTAGTCGTAAGCCTCCTTAGCTTTAGGTGTCACAAGCTGATGGTAGGCTAGTTGCTGGCTTCTTTTAGCCCAAATAAAAACTCGTTATTAAGCTTTGAGCTTTTTGAACCAACCTCCGGATCTGCTAAGATATTAAGTAATTGAAGGGGTATAGTAGCCTCGGAAGAACATTCATTTGATCAAATTTATTCTCCCCATAAAGAAATGGGGAAGGTTGACCAGCTAGTTAAAGCCTGGGACACTCAATAATATCACTCCAGATTTTCTTAATAGTAAATTGTGTGTCTCTGGTTGATTCAACACCCAAATACCTCAAGGAGTCCCTGGACCACAATAGACCGAAAATGTAATATTATTTTAGAAAACACTGAGAAAGCAGGGATGGTAGGTCATCACCAGATACCGAGCTGCAGTGATCTAGGTCTGCACCCAGATACTGGAGACAGCAATGATGTAGGTCAGAACCTGATACTGAGACAGCAAGGATGTGGTCAGCCCACATATGTAAGACAGCAGGGATGTAGTTCAACACCAGATACACAGACTATAGTTATAGTATGTCAGCACCCAGATACTGAGACAGCAGTGATGTAGGTCAACTCTCAGATCTCTGAAACAGCAGTAAGTAGGCCATCACCCAAATAGTGAGTAGCAGGCATGTAGGTCAACCTCAGATACTGAGACAGCAGGGAAGTAGGTCATCACCCAGATAGTGAGAGACAGTAAAGTGGTCATCACCCAGATTCTGAGACAGCAGGATGAAGGTCAGCACCCATATACTGAGACAGCAGTGATTTAGGTCAGCACCCAGATACTGGAGACAGAAGTGATGAAGGTCAACACACAGATACTGAGACTGCAGGGAACCAGGTCATCACCCAGATAGTGAGACAGCAGGAAGTCGGTCAACAATCAGATTCTTGAGACAGCAGGGAAGTATCATCACCCATACTGAGACAGCAGTGATTTAGGTCAGCACCTCAGATACTGAGACTGAAGTGATGTAGGTCAACACCAGATACTGAGACTGCAGGGAACTAGTCATCACCCAGATAGTGAGACAGCAGGAAAGTGGGTCAACAATCAGATTCTGAGACAGCAGGAAGTAGGTCATCACCCAGATACAGAGACAGCAGGGATGTGAGGTCAGCACCCAGATACTGAAACAGTAGGGATGTAGGTCATCACCCAGATATTGAGACAGCAGGGATGTAGGTCAGCACCCAGATACTGAGACAGTAGGGATGAGTCATCACCAGATACTGAGACAGCAGGGATGTAGGTCATCACCAAGACACTGAGACTATAGTGTGATGTAGTCAGCACCCAGAAACTGAGACAGTAGTGATGTAGGTCACCACCAACATACTGAGACAGTAGTGATGTAGGTCAACACCCAGATACTGAGACAGTAGTGATGTGGTCAGCTCCCGTGATACTGAGACAGTAGTGATGTAGGTCAGAACGCAGAAACTGAGACAGTAGTGATGTAGGTCAGACCCAGAAACTGAGACAGCAGTCTTGTAGGTCAGCACCCATATACTAAGACAGTAGTGATGTAGGTTAACACACAGATACTGAGACAGCAGTGATGTAGGTCAACACTCAGATACTGAGACAGCAGGGATCTAGGTCATCACCTGGATACTGATACACAGTAGTGAAGTAGGTTAGCACACAGATACTGAGAAAGCAGGGATGTAGATCATCACCCAGATACTGAGACAGCAGTGATGTAGGTCAGCACCTGATTCTGAGACAGCAGTGATGTAGGTCAACACTCAGACACTGAGACAGCAGGATGTAGATCATGCACAGAGATAGTAAGACAGCAGGGATGTAGCTCAGCACCCAGATAATGAGACAGTAGTGATCTAGGTCAGCACCCAGATACTGAGACAGCAGTGATAGGTGAACACTCAGATTCTGAGACAGCAGTGAAGTTGGTATCACTCAAATAGTGAGACAGCAGGATGTAGGTCAACATTCAGATTCTGAGACTGCAGGGAAGTAGGTCAAGCACCCAGATACTGAGACAGCAGTGATGTAGGTCAAGCACCCAAATTCTGAGACAGCAGTGATGAAGTTCAGCAGCCAGATACTGAGGCAGTAGGGATGTAGGTCAGCACCCAGATACTGAAACAGTAGGGATGTAGGTCATCACCAGATACTGAGACAACAGGGATGCAGGTCATCACCAAGCAATTGAGACAGTAGTGATCTAGGTCAACACCTGATACTGAGACAGTAGTATGAGTGGTCATCACCCAGATACTGAGACAGCAGGACAAAGTATAGCACCCAGATACAGAGACAGCAGATCCAGATCATAACCCAGATAGTGAGACAGCATTGATGGTGGTCAGCACCCAGATATTGGAGACAGTAGTGATTAAGGTCAGTACCCAGATACTGAGACAGTGATGCAGGTCAGCATTCAGATACTGAGACAGTAGTGATGCAGGCCAGCACCTAGATACAGAGACAGAGGGATGCAGTCAGCACTCTGATCCTGAGACAGCAGTGTTGTAGGTCAGCACACAGATACTGAGACAGTAGTGATGTAGGTCAGAACCCAGATACTGAGACAGTAGTGATGTAGGGTCAGCACCCAGGTACTGAGACAGTAGTGTGATGCAGGTCAGCACCAGATACTGGAGACAGTAGTGATGTAGGTCAGCACCCAGATACTGATACAGCAGTGATGTAGGTCAAATCTCGATACAGAGACAGCAGGGATGTAGCTCATCACCCAGATGCTGATACAGTAGTGAAGCAGGTCATACACCCAGGTTCTGGGAAAGCAGGATGTTGGTCATCACCCGATACCAAAGCAGCAGTGATGTAGGTCCGCACTCAGATACGAGACAGCAGGGATGTGGTCGATACATAATAAGACAGCAGGGATGAAGTTCAGCACCCAGATAGACTGTAGTTATGTATGTCAGCACCCAGATACTGAGACAGCAGTGATGTAGGTCAACAACAGATTCTGGAAACAGCAGAGAAGTAGGTCATCACCCAAAAGAGACAGCAAGGATGTAGGTAACACTCAGAAACTGAGACAGTAGGAAGTTGGTCATCACCCAGATAGTGAGACAACAGGAAGTAGGTCATCACCCAGATACTGAGACAGCAGTGAGGTAGGTCAAGCACCCTATACTAAGACAGACAGTGATTTAGGTCAGCACCCAGATACTGAGACAGCAGTGATGTAGGTCAACATCAGATACAGAGACAGCAGGGAACTAGGTCATCACCCAGATAGTGAGACAGCAGGGAAGTAGGTTAACATCAGAATCGAGACAGCAGGGAAGTAGGTCAGCACCCAGATACTGTGACAGAAGGGATGTAGGTCAGTACCCAGACACTGAAACAGTAATGATGTAGGTCAGCACCCTGACACTGAGACAGCAGGGATGTAGGGTCAGCACCCAGATACTGGAAATAGTAGGGATGTGTGGTCATCACCCAGATACTGAGACAGCAGGGATGTAGGTTATCAACTAGATGCTGAGACAGCAGGAAGTAGGTCATCATCCAGATACTGAGACAGAAGTGATGTAGGTCACACAAGATACTGAGACAGTAGTGATGTAGGTCAGCACCCAGATACTGAGGCAGAAGTGATGTAGGTCAGCACCAGATACTGAGACAGTAGTGATGTTGGTCAGCAGCCAGATACTGAGACAGTAGTGATGTAGGTCAGCACCAAGATACATTGAGACAGTAGTGATGTAGGTCAGCACCCAGATCACTGAGACAGTAGTGATGTAGGACAGCACCCAGATACTGAGACAGTAGTGATGTAGGTCAACACCAGATACTGAGGCAGTAGTGATGTAGGACAGCACCCAGATACAGAGACAGCAGGGATGTAGGGTCAACAGCCAGATAGTGAGACAGCAGGGAAGTAGGTCATCACCCAGATACTGAGACAGCACTATGTAGGCAGACACAGACACTGGAGACAGTAGTAATGTAGGGTCAGCACACAGATACTGTGAGAGACAGTGATGTAGGTCTGCACCCAGATACTGGAGACAGAGGTGATGTAGGTCAGCACCTGGACACTGAGACAGTAGTGATGGTAGTGGGCCCCAGATACTGAGACAGTAGTGATGTAGGTCAGCACCCAGAACCTGAGACAGAATCTTGTAGGTCAGTACCTGGGATAATGGAGACATTAGTGATGTAGGTCAACACACAGTTACTGAGACAGCAGTGATGTAGGTCAACACTCAGATACTGAGACTGTAGGGATGTAGTTCATCACCCAGATACTGATACAGTAGTGAAGTAGGTCAGCACACAGATAATGAGAAAGCAGGGATGTAGGTCATCACCCAGATACTGGGGCAGCAGTGATGTAGGTCAGCACCCTGATACTGAGAGCAGTGATGTAGGTCAACACTCAGATACTGAGACAGTAGTGATGCAGGTCAGCATTCAGATATTGAGACAGTAGTGATGTAGGCCAGCACTCAGATACAGAGACAGCTGGATGTGTCAGCACTCAGATCCTGAGACAGCTGTGATGGTGGTCAGCACACAGATACTGAGACAGTGATGTAGGTCAGAACCCAGATACTGAGACAGTAGTGATGTAGGTCAGCACCCATATACAGAGACAGTAGTGATGTAGGTCAAGCACCCAGATCCTGATACAGCAGTGGTAGGTCAACACTCAGATACAGAGACAGCAGGGATGTAGCTCATCACCCAGATACTGATACAGTAGTGAAGTAGGTCAGCACCCAGGTACTGAGAAAGCAGGATGTTGGTCATCACCCAGTTACCAAAGCAGCAGTGATGTAGGTCCGCACCCAGATACTGAGACAGCAGGACATAGGTCCACACAGTAAAGACTGCAGGGATGTAGTTCAGCACCCAGATAGACTGTAGTTATGCTATGTCAGCACCCAGATACTGGAGACAGCAGTGATGTAGGTCAACACACAGATTCTGAAACAGCAGAGAAGTAGGTCATCACCCAAAAGTGAGACAGCAGGGAAGTAGGTTAACCCAGAATCCGAGATACAGGAAGTAGGTCAGCACCCAGATAGTGTGACAGAAGGATGTAGGTCAGTACCCAGATATCGTGAAATAGTAGGGATGTAGGTCATCACCCAGATACTGAGACAGCAGGATGTAGGTCAGCACCCAGATACTGTGACAGAAGGGATGTTGGTCAGTACCAGATACTGAAACAGTAATGATGTAGGTCAGCACCCCTGACACTGAGACAGCAGGATGTAGGTCAGCACCCAGATACTGAAATAGTAGGGATGGTATCATCACCCAGATACTGAGACAGCAGGGATGTAGGTTATCAACTAGATACTGAGACAGCAGGGAAGTAGTCATCATCCAGATACTGAGACAGAAGTGATGTAGGTCAACACACAGATACTGAGACAGTAGTGATGGGGTCAGCACCTAGATACTGAGGCAGAAGTGATGTAGGTCAGCACCAGATACTGAGACAGTAGTGATGTTGGTCATGCCAGATACTGAGACAGTAGTGATGTAGGTCAGCACCAAGATACTGAGACAGTAGTGATAGTAGGTCAGCACCTCAGACACTGAGACAGTAGTGATGTAGACAGCACCCAGATACTGAGACAGTAGTGATGTAGGTCAACACTCAGATGCTACTGAGGCAGTAGTGATGGTCATGCACCCAGATACAGAGACAGCAGGGAAGTAGGTCATCACCCAGATACTGAGACAGCACTGATGTAGGTCAGCACAACAGACACTGAGACAGTAGTAATGTAGGTCACAGCACAGATATGAGACAGTAGTGATGTAGGTCTGCACCCAGATACTGGAGACATGAGGTGATGGTGTCTGCACCAGATACTGAGACAGTAGTGGTGGTATCAGCCCCTGATACTGAGACAGTAGTGATGTAGGGTCAGCACCCAGAAACTTAGGAGACAGTAATCTTGTAGGTCAGCACCCAGATACGGAGACAGTAGTGATGTAGGTCAACACACAGATACTGAGACAGCAGTGATGTAGGTCAACATCAGATACTGAGACTGCAGGATGTAGTTCATCACCCAGATACTGATACGGTAGTGAAGTAGGTCAGCACACAGATAATGAGAAGGCAGGGATGTGGGTCATCTGCCCAAAGATGCTGAGGCGGCAGTGATGTGGGTCAGCACCTCTGATACTTGAGACAGCAGGATGTAGGTCAACCACCAGATACTGAGACAGTAGTGATGCAGGTCAGCATTCAGATATTGAGACAGTAGTGATGTAGGCCAGCACCTAGATACAGAGACAGTGGATGCAGGTCAGCACTGAGATCCTGAGACAGCTGTGATGTAGGTTGGCACACAGATACTGAGACAGTAATGATGTAGGTCAGAAACCCAGATACTGAGACAGTAGTGATGTAGGTCAGCACCCATATACAGAGACAGTAGTGATGTAGGTCAGCACCCAGATCTCTGATACAGCAGTGATGTAGGTCAACATCAGATACAGAGATAGCAGGATGTTGCTCATCACCCAGATACTGATACAGTAGTGAAGTAGGTCAGCACCCAGGTACTGAGTAGCAGGGATGTTGGTCATCACCAGCTACAAAGCAGCAGTGATGTAGTCAGCACCCGGATACCGAGACAGCAGGGATGTAGGTCACACACACATAGTAAGACTGCAGGATGTAGTTCTGCCACCCAGATAGACTGTAGTTATGTATGTCAGCACCCAGATACTGAGACAGCAGTGATGTAGGTCAACACACGAGATTCTGAAACAGCAGAGAAGTAGGTCACCCAAAAGTGAGAGACAGCAGGGAAGTAGGTTAACACTCAGAACCGGTGACAGCAGGGAGTAGGTCAGCACCCAGATAGTGTGACAGAAGGATGTAGGTCAGTACCAGATACTGAAATAGTAGGGATGTAGGTCATCACCCAGATACTGAGACAGCAGGGATGTAGGTCATCAACTCAGATACTGAGACAGCAGGGATGTAGGTCTTCATCCAGATACTGAGACAGAAGTGATGTAGGTCAACACACAGATACTGGGACAGTAGTGATGGGCAGTCAGCACCCAGATACTGAGGCAGAAGTGATGTAGGTCAGCACCAGATACTGAGACGGTAGTGATGTAGGTCAGCACCCAGATACTGAGATAGTTGTGATGTGGGTCAGCACCAAGATACTGAGATAGTAGTGATGTAGGTCAGCACCAGATTCAAAACAGCAGGGATGTAGTTCATTACGCAGATACTGAGACAGCAGGGATGTGGGTCTTCCAGATACTGAGACAGCAGCGATGTAGGTCAGCACCAGATACTGATGAGCAGGTATGTGAGGTCAGTGCCCAGATACTGAGACAGTAGTGATGTGGGTCATCACCTAGATACTGAGACAGTAGTGATGTTGGACAACACCCAGATCCTGAGACAGTAGTGATGTAGGACAGCACCCAGATACCGAGACAGTAGTGATGTAGGTCAGCCCCAGATACTGAGACAGTAGTGATGTAGGACAGCACCAGATACTGAGACATTAGTGATGTAGGTCAACACTCAGATACTGAGGCAGTAGTGATGTGGGACAGCACCCAGATACTGAGAGAGCAGGGATGTGGGTCAGCAGCCAGATGAGTGAGACAGCAGGAAGTAGGTCATCACCCAGATACTGAGACAGCACTGATGTGGGTCAGCACACAGACACTGAGACAGTAGTAATGTGGGTCAGCCACAGATACTGAGACAGTAGTGATGTCGGTCTGCACCCAGATACTGAGACAGTAGTGATGAAGGTCAGCACCCAGATACTGAGACAGTAGTGATGTAGGTCAGCCCCAGATACTGAGACAGTAGTGAGGTAGGTCAGCACCTGAAACTGAGACAGTAGTCTTGTAGGTCAGTACCAGATACTGAGACAGTAGTGAAGTAAGGTCAACACACAGATACTGTGACAGCAGTGATGTAGGTCAACAGTCAGCTACTGAGACTGCAGGGATGTAGTTCATCACCCAGATACTGATACAGTAGTGAAGTAGGTCAGCACACAGATACTGAGAGAAAGCAGGGATGTAGGTCATCACCCAGATACTGAGGCAGCAGTGATGTAGGTCAGACCCTGATACTGAGACAGCAGTGATGTAGGTCAACACTCAGATACTGAGACAGCAGGGATCTAGGACATCACCCAGATACTGATACAGTAGTGAAGTAGGTCAGCACACAGATACTGAGAAAGCAGGGATGTGGGTCATCACCCAGAATCTGAGAGAGCAGTGATGTAGGTCAGCACCTGATTCTGAGACAGCAGTGATGTAGGTCAACACTCAGATACTGAGACAGCAGGGATGTAGGCTCAGCACACAGATAGTAAGACAGCAGGGATGTAGCTCAGCACCAGATAATGAGACAGTAGTGATGCAGGTCTGCACCAGATACTGAGACAGCAGTGATGTAGATCAGCACCCAGGTACTGAGTCAGTAGTGATGTAGGTCAGCACCCAGATACTGAGACAATAGTGATGTGGGTCAGCACCCAGATACTGATACAGCAGTGATGTTGGTCAACACTCAGATACCAAGACAGCAGGGATGTAGCTCATCACCTAGATACTGATACAGTAGTAAGTAGGTCAGCACCCAGGTACTGAGAAAGCAGGGATGTTGGTCATCACCCAGATACCAAAGCAGCAGTGATGTAGGTCCGCACCCAGATACTGAGACAGCAGGATGTTGGTCAGCACACATATAGTAAGTCAGCAGGGATGCAGTTCAGCACCCAGATAGACTGTAGTTATGTATGTCAGCACCCAGATACTGGAGACAGCAGTGATGTAGGTCAACACACAGACTCTGAAACAGCAGGAAGTTGGTCATCACCAGATAGTGAGACAACAGGGAAGTAGGTCATCACCCAGATACTGAGACAGCAGTGCTGTAGGTTAGCACCCATATACTGAGACAGCAGTGATTTAGGTCAGCACCCAGATACTGAGACAGTAGTGATGCAGGTCAGCATTCAGATACTGAGAAAGTAGTGATGTAGGCTAGCACCTAGATAATACAAAATCACACATGCCCCCACAGTGCAAAGCATCATGAGCTGCATATGGAAATCACCACAGAATGTTATGCTTGTCTAACGTTCACAGAATTGCATGGTGCCGAAAGGCCTCATTGTGTTTGCAAAGGGTACCAACAGAAGACATAGACACGTGTTCTGGCCCTACCAGTACTCATCAGTATACTCGTCTGTTTGACACCCCAGTGAATGGACCAGCTACCCCTAAGGCAGTGCCTGGGATATATTGTGGTGAACTCATTAAAAAAAACATTTAAAAGACAAAGAACCTCTCTGCGTAAAGACTGAGGCAAGGGTTACCCTAAAGGGCATTTGGCTGGGAAGCCAAGTTTCAAGAAAAATGTTGGGGGAATCACACATGCCTCTGCTACAGTGCAAAGCATTATGGGCTGCATATGCAAATCACCAAAGAATGTTATGCTGGTCCGACTTAAAGCAGAATTGCATGGTGCCGAAAGGCTCTCACACAGTTTGCAAAGGTACTAACAGAAGACATAGACTATGTGTTTACACCTAGATACTGAGACAGCAGGGATGCAGGTCTGCACCCAGATCCTGAGACAGAAGTGATGTAGGTCAACACAGAGATACTGAGACAGCAGTGATGTAGGTCAACACTCAGATACTGAGACAGTAGCGATGTAGGTCAAGCACCCTGATACTGAAACAGTAGTGATGCAGGTCAGCACCCAGATACTGATACAGCAGTGATGTAGATCAACACTCAGATACAGAGACAGCAGGGATGTAGGTCACCACCCAGATACTGATACAGTAATGAAGTAGGTCAGCACCAGATACTGAGAAAGCAGGGATGTAGGTCATCACCAGATACCAGGCTGCAGTGATCTAGGTCTGCACCCAGATACTGAGACAGCAATGATGTAGGTCAGAACTCAGATACTGAGACAGCAAGGATGTAGGTCAGCCCACATATAGTAAGACAGCAGGGATGAAGTTCAACACCCAGATACACAGACTATAGTTATGTATGTCAGCACCTAGATACTGAGACAGCAGTGATGTAGGTCAACTCTCAGATTCTGAAACAGCAGTGAAGTAGGCCAATACCCAAATAGTGAGTAGCAGGCATGTAGGTCAACTCCTCAGATACTGAGACAGCAGGGAAGTAGGTCATCACCCAGATAGTGAGAGACAGCAGGGAAGTAGGTCATCACCCAGATTCTGAGACAGCAGTGATGAAGGTCAGCACCCATATACTGAGACAGCAGTGATTTAGGTCAGCACCCAGATACTGAGACAGAAGTGATGAAGGTCAACACACAGATACTGAGACTGCAGGGAACTAGGTCATCACCCAGATAGTGAGACAGCAGGAAGTCGGTCAACAATCAGATTCTGAGACAGCAGGAAGTAGGTCATCACCCATATACTGAGACAGCAGTGATTTAGGTCAGCACCTCAGATACTGAGACTGAAGTGATGTAGGTCAACACTCAGATACTGAGACTGCAGGGAACTAGTCATCACCCAGATAGTGAGACAGCAGAAAGTGGGTCAACAATCAGATTCTGAGACAGCAGGGAAGTAGGTCATCACCCAGATACAGAGACAGCAGGGATGTAGGTCAGCACCCAGATACTGAAACAGTAGGGATGTAGGTCATCACCCAGATATTGAGACAGCAGGGATGTAGTCAGCACCCAGATACTGAGACAGTAGGGATGTAGGTCATCACCCAGATACTGAGACAGCAGGGATGTAGGTCATCACCAAGACACTGAGACTATAGTGATGTAGGTCAGCACCCAGAAACTGAGACAGTAGTGATGTAGGTCACCACCAACATACTGAGACAGTAGTGATGCAGGTCAACACCCAGATACTGAGACAGTAGTGATGTAGGTCAGCCCTCAGATACTGGAGACAGTAGTGATGTAGGTCAGAACGCAGAAACTGGAGACAGTAGTGATGTAGTCAGACCCAGAAACTGAGACAGCAGTCTTGTAGGTCAGCACCCATATACCAAGACAGTAGTGATGGTTAACACAGATACTGAGACAGCAGTGATGTAGGTCAACACTCAGATACTGAGACAGCAGGGATCTAGGTCATCACCCAGATACTGATACAGTAGTGAAGTAGGTTAGCACACAGATACTGAGAAAGCAGGGATGTAGATCATCACCCAGATACTGAGACAGCAGTGATGTAGGTCAGCACCCTGATTCTGAGACAGCAGTGATGTAGGGTCAACACTCAGACACTGAGACAGCAGGGATGTAGATCAGCACACAGATAGTAAGACAGCAGGGATGTAGCTCAGCACCCAGATAATGAGACAGTAGTGATCTAGGTCAGCACCAGATACTGAGACAGCAGTGATATAGGTGAACACTCAGATTCTGAGACAGCAGTGAAGTTGGTCATCACCCAAATAGTGAGACACAGCAGGGATGTAGGTCAACATTCAGATTCTGAGACTGCAGGGAAGTAGGTCAGCACCCAGATACTGAGACAGCAGTGATGTAGGTCAGCACCCAAATTCTGAGACAGCAGTGATGAAGTTCAGCACCCAGATACTGAGGCAGTAGGGATGTAGGTCAGCACCCAGATACTGAAACAGTAGGGATGTAGGTCATCACCAGATACTGAGACAACAGGGATGCAGGTCATCACCAAGCAACTGAGACAGTAGTGATCTAGGTCAACACTCTGATACTGAGACAGTAGTGATGTAGGTCATCACCCAGATACTGAGACAGCAGGGACAAAGTATAGCACCCAGATACAGAGACAGCAGAGATCCAGATCATAACCCAGATAGTGAGACAGCATTGATGTAGGTCAGCACCCAGATATTGAGACAGTAGTGATTAAGGTCAGTACCCAGATACTGAGACAGTAGTGATGCAGGTCAGCATTCAGATACTGAGACAGTAGTGATGTAGGCCAGCCTAGATACAGAGACAAAGGGATGCAGGTCACACCTGATCCTGAGACAGCAGTGTTGTAGGTCAGCACACAGATACTGAGACAGTAGTGATGTAGGTCAGAACCCAGATACTGAGACAGTAGTGATGGTGGTCAGCACCCAGGTACTGAGACAGTAGTGATGAGGTCAGCACCAGATACTGAGACAGTAGTGATGTAGGTCAGCACCCAGATACTGATACAGCAGTGATGTAGGTCAACATCTCGATACAGAGACAGCAGGGATGTAGCTCATCACCCAGATGCTGATACAGTAGTGAAGTAGGTCAGCACCCAGGTTCTGAGAAAGCAGGATGTTGGTCATCACCTGATACCAAAGCAGCAGTGATGTAGGTCCTCACTCAGATACTGAGACAGCAGGGATGTAGGTCAGCACACATAATAAGACAGCAGGGATGTAGTTCAGCACCCAGATAGACTGTAGTTATGTATGTCAGCACCCAGATACTGAGACAGCAGTGATGTAGGTCAACACACAGATTCTGAAACAGCAGAGAAGCAGGTCATCACCCAAAAGTGAGACAGCAAGGATGTAGGTCAACACTCAGAAACTGAGACAGCAGGGAAGTTGGTCATCACCCAGATAGTGAGACAACAGGAAGTAGGTCATCACCCAGATACTGAGACAGCAGTGATGTAGGTCAGCACCCATATACTAAGACAGCAGTGATTTAGGTCAGCACCCAGATACTGAGACAGCAGTGATGTAGGTCAACACCAGATACAGAGACAGCAGGGAACTAGGTCATCACCCAGATAGTGAGACAGCAGGGAAGTAGGCTAACACTCAGAATCTGAGACAGCAGGGAAGCAGGTCAGCACCCAGATACCTGACAGAAGGGATGTAGGTCAGTACCCAGATACTGAAACAGTAATGATGTAGGTCAGCACCCTGACACTGAGACAGCAGGGATGTAGGTCAGCACCCAGATACTGAAATAGTAGGGATGTAGGTCATCACCCAGATACTGAGACAGCAGGGATGTAGGTTATCAACTAGATACTGAGACAGCAGGGAAGTAGGTCATCATCCAGATACTGAGACAGAAGTGATGTAGGTCAACACACAGATACTGAGACAGTAGTGATGTAGGTCAGCACCCAGATACTGAGGCAGAAGTGATGTGAGGTCAAAGCACCAGATACTGGAGACAGTAGTGATGTTGGTCAGCAGCCAGATACTGAGACAGTAGTGATGTAGGTCAGCACCAAGATACTGAGACAGTAGTGATGTAGGTCAGCACCCAGATACTGAGACAGTAGTGATGTAGACAGCACCCAGATACTGAGACAGTAGTGATGTAGGTCAACACTCAGATACTGAGGCAGTAGTGATGTAGGACAAGCACCCAGATACAGAGACAGCAGGGATGTAGGTCAACATGCCAGATAGTGAGACAGCAGGAAGTAGGTCACACCCAGATACTGAGACAGCACTGATGTAGGTCAGCACACAGACACTGAGACAGTAGTAATGTAGGTCAGCACAGATATGGAGACAGTAGTGATGTAGGTCTGCACCAGATACTGAGACAGAGGTGATGTAGGTCAGCACCCAGATACTGAGACAGTAGTGATGGTAGTCAGCCCCCAGATACTGAGACAGTAGTGATGTAGGTCAGCACCCAGAAACTGGAGACAGTAATCTTGTAGGTCAGTACCCAGATACTGGAGACATTAGTGATGTAGGTCAACACACAGTTACTGAGACAGCAGTGATGTAGGTCAACACTCAGATACTGAGACTGCAGGGATGTAGTTCATCACCCAGATACTGATACAGTAGTGAAGTGGCCGAGCACACAGATAATGAGAAAGCAGGGATGTAGGTCATCACCCAGATACTGAGGCAGCAGTGATGTAGGTCAGCACCCTGATACTGAGAGCAGTGATGTAGTTCAACACTCAGATACTGAGACAGTAGTGATGGGGCCACATTCAGATATTGGAGACAGTAGTGATGTAGGCCAGCACCTCTGGATACAGAGACAGCGGGATGGTGTCAGCACTCAGATCCTGAGACTGCTGTGATGGTGGTCAGCACACAGATACTGAGACAGAGTGATGTAGGTCAGAACCCAGATACTGAGACAGTAGTGATGTAGGTCAGCACCCATATACAGAGACAGTAGTGATGTAGGTCAAGCACCCAGATCCTGACACAGCAGTGATGTAGGTCAACACTCAGATACAGAGACAGCAGGATGTAGCTCATCACCCAGATACTGATACAGTAGTGAAGCAGGTCAGCACCCAGGTACTGAGAAAGCAGGGATGTTGGTCATCACCCAGTTACCAAAGCAGCAGTGATGTAGGTCCGCACCCAGATACTGAGACAGCAGGGATATAGGTCAGCACACATGAAGTAAGACTGCAGGGATGTAGTCAGCACCAGATAGACTGTAGTTATGTATGTCAGCACCCAGATACTGAGACAGCAGTGATGTAGGTCAACACACAGATTCGAAACAGCAGAGAAGTAGGTCATCACCCAAAAGTGAGACAGCAGGGAAGTAGAGTTAACACCAGAATCCGAGATAGCAGGGAAGTAGGTCAGCACCCAGATAGTGTGACAGAGAAGGATGTAGGTCAGTACCAGATACTGAAATAGTAGGGATGTAGGTCATCACCAGATACTGAGACAGCAGGGATGTGGTCAGCACCCAGATACTGTGACAGAAGGGATGTAGGTCAGTACCCAGATACTGAAACAGTAATGATGTGGGTCAGCACCCTGACACTGAGACAGCAGGGATGTAGGTCAGCACCCAGATACTGAAATAGTAGGGATGTAGGTCATCACCAGATACTGAGACAGCAGGGATGTAGGTTATCAACTAGATACTGAGACAGCAGGGAAGTAGGTCATCATCCAGATACTGAGACAGAAGTGATGTAGGTCAACACACAGATACTGAGACAGTAGTGATGTAGTCAGCACCAGATACTGAGGCAGAAGTGATGTAGGTCAGCACCAGATACTGAGACAGTAGTGATGTTGGTCAGCAGCCAGATACTGAGACAGTAGTGATGTAGGTCAGCACCAAGATACTGAGACAGTAGTGATGTAGGTCAGCACCCAGATACTGAGACAGTAGTGATGGTGACAGCACCCAGATACTGAGACAGTAGGATGTGAGGTCAACACTCAGATACTGAGGCAGTAGTGATGTAGGGACAGCACCCAGATACAGAGACAGCAGGAAGTAGGTCATCACCAGATACTGAGACAGCACTGATGTAGGTCAGCACACAGACACTGAGACAGTAGTAATGTAGGTCAGCACACAGATACTGAGACAGTAGTGATGTAGGTCTGCACCCAGATACTGAGACAGAGGTGATGGTAGGCAGCACCAGATACTGAGACAGTAGTGATGTAGGTCAGCTCCCAGGATACTGAGACAGTAGTGATGTAGGTCAGCACCCAGAAACTGAGACAGTAATCTTGTAGGTCAGCACCCAGATACGAGACAGTAGTGATGTAGGTCAACACACAGATACTGAGACAGCAGTGATGTAGGTCAACACCAGATACTGAGACTGCAGGATGTAGTTCATCACCAGATACTGATACAGCAGTGAAGTAGGTCAGCACACAGATAATGAGAAAGCAGGGATGGTGGTCATCACCCAGATACTGAGGCAGCAGTGATGTAGGTCAGCCCCTGATACTGAGACAGCAGTGATGTAGGTCAACACTCAGATACTGAGACAGTAGTGATGCAGGTCAGCATTCAGATATTGAGACAGTAGTGATGTAGGCCAGCACCTAGATACAGAGACAGTGGATGCAGGTCAGCACTAGATCCTGAGACAGCTGTGATGTAGGTCAGCACACAGATACTGAGACAGTAATGATGTAGGTCAGAAACTCAGATACTGAGACAGTAGTGATGTAGGTCAGCACCCATATACAGAGACAGTAGTGATGTAGGTCAGCACCCAGATCCTGATACAGCAGTGAGGATTAGGTCAACACTCAGATACAGAGATAGCAGGATGTTGCTCATCACCAGATACTGATACAGTAGTGAAGTAGGTCAGCACCCAGGTACTGAGAAAGCAGGGATGTTGGTCATCACCCAGTTACCAAAGCAGCAGTGATGTAGGTCAGCACCCAGATACTGAGACAGCAGGGATGTAGGTCAGCACACATATAGTAAGACCTGCAGGATGTAGTTCAGCACCCAGATAGACTGTAGTTATGTATGTCAGCACCCAGATACTGAGACAGCAGTGATGTAGGTCAACACACAGATTCTGAAACAGCAGAGAAGAGGTCATCACCCAAAAGTGAGACAGCAGGGAAGTAGGTTAACACTCAGAATCGAGACAGCAGGGAAGTAGGTCAGCACCCAGATAGTGTGACAGAAGGGATGTAGGTCAGTACCAGATACTGAAATAGTAGGGATGTAGGTCATCAACCAGATACTGAGACAGCAGGGATGTAGGTCATCAACTAGATACTGAGACAGCAGGGATGTAGGCTTCATCCAGATACTGAGACAGAAGTGATGTAGGTCAACACACAGATACTGAGACAGTAGTGATGTAGGTCAGCACCCAGATACTGAGGCAGAAGTGATGTAGGTCAGCACCAGATACTGAGACGGTAGTGATGTAGGTCAGCACCAGATACTGAGATAGTTGTGATGTGGGTCAGCACCAAGATACTGAGATAGTAGTGATGTAGTGTAGCACCAGATTCAAAACAGCAGGGATGTAGTTCATTATACCCAGATACTGAGACACAGGGATGGAGGTCTTCACCAGATACTGAGACAGCAGCGATGTAGGTCAGCAACCTGATACACGAAGCAGGTATGTAGGTCAGTGCTCAGATACTGAGACAGTAGTGATGTAGGTCATCACCTAGATACTGAGACAGTAGTGATGTTGACAACACCCAGATCCTGAGACAGAGTGATGTAGGACAGCACCCAGATACTGAGACAGTAGTGATGTAGGTCAGCCCCAGATACTGAGACAGTAGTGATGGTAGGACAGCACCAGATACTGAGACATTAGTGATGTAGGTCAACACTCAGATACTGAGGCAGTAGTGATGTGGACAGCACCCAGATACTGAGAGAGCAGGGATGTGGTCAGCAGCCAGGTGAAGTGAGACAGCAGGAAGTAGGTCATCACCCAGATACTGAGACAGCACTGGATGTAGGTCAGCACACAGACACTGGAGACAGTAGTAATGTGGTCAGCACACAGATACTGAGACAGTAGTGATGTCGGTCTGCACCCAGATACTGAGACAGTAGTGATGAAGGTCAGCACCCAGATACTGAGACAGTAGTGATGTAGGTCAGCCCAGATACTGAGACAGTAGTGGAGGTAGGTCAGCACTTGAAACTGAGACAGTAGTCTTGTAGGTCAGTACCAGATACTGAGACGGTAGTGAAGTAAGGTCAACACACAGATACTGTGACAGCAGGATGTAGGTCAACAGTCAGCTACTGAGACTGCAGGGATGTAGTTCATCACCCAGATACTGATACAGTAGTGAAGTAGGTCAGCACACAGATACTGGGAGAAAGCAGGGATGTAGGTCATCACCCAGATACTGAGGCAGCAGTGATGGTGGTCAGACCCTGATACTGAGACAGCAGTGATGTAGGTCAACACTCAGATACTGAGACAGCAGGGATCTAGGACATCACCCAGATACTGATACAGTAGTGAAAGTAGGTCACACAGATACTGAGAAAGCAGGATGTAGGTCATCACCCAGAATCTGAGAGAGCAGTGATGTAGGTCAGCACCCTGATTCTGAGACAGCAGTGATGTAGGTCAACACTCAGATACTGAGACAGCAGGGATGTAGTCAGCACACAGATAGTAAGACAGCAGGGATGTAGCTCAGCACCCAGATAATGAGACAGTAGTGATGCAGGTCTGCACCAGATACTGAGACAGCAGTGATGTAGATCAGCACCCAGGTACTGAGTCAGTAGTGATGTAGGTCAGCACCAGATACTGAGACAATAGTGATGTGAGGTCAGCACCCAGATACTGATACAGCAGTGATGTTGGTCAACACTCAGATACCAAGACAGCAGGGATGTAGCTCATCACCAGATACTGATACAGTAGTGAAGTAGGTCAGCACCCAGGTACTGAGAAAGCAGGATGTTGGTCATCACCCAGATACCAAAGCAGCAGTGATGTGAGGTCCGCACCCAGATACTGAGACAGCAGGGATGTTGGTCAGCACACATATAGTAAGTCAGCAAGGATGCAGTTCAGCACCCAGATAGACTGTCAGTTATGTATGTCAGCACCCAGATACTGAGACAGCAGTGATGTAGGTCAACACACAGACTCTGAAACAGCAGGAAGTTGGTCATCACCCAGATAGTGAGACAACAGGGAAGTAGGTCATCACCCAGATACTGAGACAGCAGTGCTGTAGGTTAGCACCCATATACTGAGACAGCAGTGATTTAGGTCAGCACCCAGATACTGAGACAGTAGTGATGCAGGTCAGCATTCAGATACTGAGAAAGTAGTGATGTAGGCTAGCACCTAGATAATACAAAACTCACATGCCCCACAGTGCAAAGCATCATGAGCTGCATATGGAAATCACCACAGAATGTTATGCTTGTCTAACTGCACAGAATTGCATGGTGCCGAAAGGCCTCACTGTGTTTGCAAAGGGTACCAACAGAAGACATAGACACGCATGCTCGTCCCTACCAGTACTCATCAGTATACTGCCTGTTTGACACCCCAGTGAATGGGACCAGCTACCCCAAGGCAGTGTGCCTGGGATATATTGTGGTGAACTCATTAAAAAAAACATTTAAAAGACAAAGAACCTCTCTGCGTAAAGACTGAGGCAAGGGTTACCCCTAAAGGGCATTTGGCTGGGAAGCCAAGTTTCAAGAAAATACAAAATCACACATGCCCCACAGTGCAAAGCATTATGGGCTGCATATGCAAATCACCAAAGAATGTTATGCTGGTCCAACTTAAAGCAGAATTGCATGGTGCCGAAAGGCCTCTCACACAGTTTGCAAAGGGTACTAACAGAAGACATAGACATGTGTTTACACCTAGATACTGAGACAGCAGGGATGCAGGTCTGCACCCAGATCCTGAGACAGAAGTGATGTAGGTCAACACAGAGATACTGAGACAGCAGTGATGTAGGTCAACACTCAGATACTGAGACAGTAGCGATGTAGGTCAGCACCCTGATACTGAAACAGTAGTGATGCAGGTCACACCCAGATACTGATACAGCAGTGATGTAGATCAACACTCAGATACAGAGACAGCAGGGATGTAGGTCACCACCAGATACTGATACAGTAATGAAGTAGGTCAGCACCCAGATACTGAGAAAGCAGGGATGTAGGTCATCACCCAGATACCAAGCTGCAGTGATCTAGGTCTGCACCCAGATACTGAGACAGCAATGATGTAGGTCAGAACCTGAGATACTGAGACAGCAGGATGATGAGTCAGCCCACATATAGTAAGACAGCAGGGATGAAGTTCAACACCCAGATACACAGACTATAGTTATGTATGTCAGCACCCAGATACTGAGACAGCAGTGATGTAGGTCAACTCTCAGATTCTGAAACAGCAGTGAAGTAGGCCAATACCCAAATAGTGAGTAGCAGGCATGTAGGTCAACTCTCAGATACTGAGACAGCAGGGAAGTAGGTCATCACCCAGATAGTGGAGACAGCAGGGAAGCAGGTCATCACCCAGATTCTGAGACAGCAGTGATGAAGGTCAGCACCCATATACTGAGACAGCAGTGATTTAGGTCAGCACCCAGATACTGAGACAGAAGTGATGAAGGTCAACACACAGATACTGAGACTGCAGGGAACTAGGTCATCACCCAGATAGTGAGACAGCAGGAAGTCGGTCAACAATCAGATTCTGAGACAGCAGGAAGTAGGTCATCACCCATATACTGAGACAGCAGTGATTTAGGTCAGCACCCAGATACTGAGACTGAAGTGATGTAGGTCAACACTCAGATACTGAGACTGCAGGGAACTAGTCATCACCCAGATAGTGAGACAGCAGAAAGTGGGTCCAACAATCAGATTCTGAGACAGCAGGGAAGTAGGTCATCACCCAGATACAGAGACAGCAGGGATGTGGGTCAGCACCCAGATACTGAAACAGTAGGGATGTAGGTCATCACCCAGATATTGAGACAGCAGGGATGTAGTCAGCACCCAGATACTGAGACAGTAGGGATGTAGGTCATCACCCAGATACTGAGACAGCAGGGATGTAGGTCATCACCAAGACACTGAGACTATAGTGATGTAGGTCAGCACCCAGAAACTGAGACAGTAGTGATGTGGGTCACCACCAACATACTGAGACAGTAGTGATGTAGGTCAACACCCAGATACTGAGACAGTAGTGATGTAGGTCAGCTCCAGATACTGAGACAGTAGTGATGTAGGTCAGAACGCAGAAACTGGAGACAGTAGTGATGTAGGCAGGACCCAGAAACTGAGACAGCAGTCTTGTAGGTCAGCACCCATATACCAAGACAGTAGTGATGTAGGTAACACAGATACTGAGACAGCAGTGATGTAGGTCAACACTCAGATACTGAGACAGCAGGGATCTAGGTCATCACCCAGATACTGATACAGTAGTGAAGTAGGTTAGCACACAGATACTGAGAAAGCAGGGATGTAGATCATCACCCAGATACTGAGACAGCAGTGATGTAGGTCAGCACCTTGATTCTGAGACAGCAGTGATGTAGGGTCAACACTCAGACACTGAGACAGCAGGGATGTAGATCAGCACACAGATAGTAAGACAGCAGGGATGTAGCTCAGCACCCAGATAATGAGACAGTAGTGATCTAGGTCAGCACCCAGATACTGAGACAGCAGTGATATAGGTGAACACTCAGATTCTGAGACAGCAGTGAAGTTGGTCATCACCCAAATAGTGAGACACAGCAGGGATGTAGGTCAACATTCAGATTCTGAGACTGCAGGGAAGTAGGTCAGCACCCAGATACTGAGACAGCAGTGATGTAGGTCAGCACCCAAATTCTGAGACAGCAGTGATGAAGTTCAGCACCCAGATACTGAGGCAGTAGGGATGTGGTCAGCACCAGATACTGAAACAGTAGGGATGTAGGTCATCACCAGATACTGAGACAACAGGGATGCAGGTCATCACCAAGCAACTGAGACAGTAGTGATCTAGGTCAACACTCTGATACTGAGACAGTAGTGATGTAGGTCATCACCCAGATACTGAGACAGCAGGGATAAAGTAGCACCCAGATACAGAGACAGCAGAGATCCAGATCATAACCCAGATAGTGAGACAGCATTGATGTAGGTCAGCACCCAGATATTGAGACAGTAGTGATTAAGGTCAGTACCCAGATACTGAGACAGTAGTGATGCAGGTCAGCATTCAGATACTGAGACAGTAGTGATGTAGGCCAGCACCTAGATACAGAGACAAGGGATGCAGGTCACACCCGATCCTGAGACAGCAGTGTTGTAGGTCAGCACACAGATACTGAGACAGTAGTGATGTAGGTGCAGAACCAGATACTGAGACAGTAGTGATGTAGGTCAGCACCCAGGTACTGAGACAGTAGTGATGTAGGTCAGCACCAGATACTGAGACAGTAGTGATGTAGGTCAGCACCCAGATACTGATACAGCAGTGATGTAGGTCAACTCTCGATACAGAGACAGCAGGGATGTAGCTCATCACCCAGATGCTGATACAGTAGTGAAGTAGGTCAGCACCCAGGTTCTGAGAAAGCAGGGATGTTGGTCATCACCCTGATACCAAAGCAGCAGTGATGTAGGTCCGCACTCAGATACTGAGACAGCAGGGATGTAGGTCAGCACACATAATAAGACAGCAGGGATGTAGTTCAGCACCCAGATAGACTGTGTTATGTATGTCAGCACCCAGATACTGAGACAGCAGTGATGTAGGTCAACACAGATTCTGAAACAGCAGAGAAGTAGGTCATCACCCAAAAAGTGAGACAGCAAGGATGTAGGTCAACACTCAGAAACTGAGACAGCAGGGAAGTTGGTCATCACCCAGACAGTGAGACAACAGGAAGTAGGTCATCACCAGATACTGAGACAGCAGTGATGTAGGTCAGCACCATATACTAAGACAGCAGTGATTTAGGTCAGCACCAGATACTGAGACAGCAGTGATGTAGGTCAACACCAGATACAGAGACAGCAGGGAACTAGGTCATCACCCAGATAGTGAGACAGCAGGGAAGTAGGCTAACACTCAGAATCTGAGACAGCAGGGAAGCAGGTCAGCACCCAGATACCTTGACAGAAGGGATGTAGGTCAGTACCCAGATACTGAAACAGTAATGATGTAGGTCAGCACCCTGACACTGAGACAGCAGGGATGTAGGCGCAGCACCCAGATACTGAAATAGTAGGGATGTAGGTCATCACCCAGATACTGAGACAGCAGGGATGTAGGTTATCAACTAGATACTGAGACAGCAGGAAGTAGGTCATCATCCAGATACTGAGACAGAAGTGATGTAGGTCAACACACAGATACTGAGACAGTAGTGATGTAGGTCAGCACCCAGATACTGAGGCAGAAGTGATGTAGGTCAGCACCAGATACTGGAGACAGTAGTGATGTTGGTCAGCAGCAGATACTGAGACAGTAGTGATGTAGGTCAGCACCAAGATACTGAGACAGTAGTGATGTAGGTCAGCACCAGATACTGAGACAGTAGTGATGTGGACAGCACCCAGATACTGAGACAGTAGTGATGTAGGTCAACACTCAGATACTGAGGCAGTAGTGATGTAGGACAGCACCCAGATACAGAGACAGCAGGGATGTAGGTCAACAGCCAGATAGGTGACAGCAGGAAGTAGGTCATCACCCAGATACTGAGACAGCACTGATGTAGGTCAGCACACAGACACTGAGACAGTAGTAATGTAGGTCAGCACACAGATACTGAGACAGTAGTGATGTAGGTCTGCACCCAGATACTGAGACAGAGGTGATGTAGGTCAGCACCCAGATACTGAGACAGTAGTGATGTAGGTCAGCTCCCAGATACTGAGACAGTAGTGATGTAGGTCAGCACCAGAAACTGAGACAGTAATCTTGTGGTCAGTACCAGACACGGAGACATTAGTGATGTAGGTCAACACACAGTTACTGAGACAGCAGTGATGTGGGTCAACACTCAGATACTGAGACTGCAGGGGATGTAGTTCATCACCCAGATACTGATACAGTAGTGAAGTAGGTCTCAGCACACAGATAATGAGAAAGCAGGGATGTAGGGTCATCACCCAGATACTGAGGCAGCAGTGATGTGGTCAGCACCCTGATACTGAGAGCAGTGATGTAGGTCAACACTCAGATACTGAGACAGTAGTGATGCAGGTCAGCATTCAGATATTGAGACAGTAGTGATGTAGGCCAGCACCTAGATACAGAGACAGCGGGATGCAGGTCAGCACTCAGATCCTGAGACAGCTGTGATGTAGGTCAGCACACAGATACTGAGACAGTAGTGATGTAGGTCAGAACCCAGATACTGAGACAGTAGTGATGTAGGTCAGCACCCATATACAGAGACAGTAGTGATGTAGGTCAGCACCCAGATCCTGATACAGCAGTGATGTAGGTCAACACTCAGATACAGAGACAGCAGGATGTAGCTCATCACCCAGATACTGATACAGTAGTGAAGTAGGTCAGCACCCAGGTACTGGAGAAGCGAGGGATGTTGATCATCCCAGTTACCAAAGCAGCAGTGATGTAGGTCCGCACCCAGATACTGAGACAGCAGGGATATGGGTCAGCACACATATAGTAAGACTGCAGGGATGTAGTTCAGCACCCAGATAGACTGTAGTTATGTATGTCAGCACCCAGATACTGAGACAGCAGTGATGTGGGTCAACACACAGATTCTGAAACAGCAGAAAGTAGGTCATCACCCAAAAAGTGAGACAGCAGGGAAGTAGGTTAACACTCAGAATCCGAGGACAGGGAAGTAGGTCAGCACCCAGATAGTGTGACAGAAGGGATGTAGGTCAGTACCCAGATACTGAAATAGTAGGGATGTAGGTCATCACCCAGATACTGAGACAGCAGGGATGTAGGTCAGCACCCAGATACTGTGACCAGAAGGGATGTAGGTCAGTACCAGATACTGAAACAGTAATGATGTGGAGTCAGCACCTGACACTGAGACAGCAGGGATGTAGGTCAGCACCCAGATACTGAAATAGTAGGGATGTAGGTCATCACCCAGATACTGAGACAGCAGGGATGGGTTATCAACTAGATACTGAGACAGCAGGAGTAGGTCATCATCCAGATACTGAGACAGAAGTGATGTAGGTCAACACACAGATACTGAGACAGTAGTGATGTGAGGTCAGCACCCAGATACTGAGGCAGAAGTGATGTGGGTCAGCACCAGATACTGAGACAGTAGTGATGTTGGTCAGCAGCAGATACTGAGACAGTAGTGATGTAGGTCAGCACCAAGATACTGAGACAGTAGTGATGTGGGTCCAGCACGAGATACTGAGACAGTGGTGATGTGGGACAGCACCGATGCTGAGACAGTGAGTGATGTGGGTCAACACTCAGATACTGAGGCAGTAGTGATGTGGGACAGCACAGATACAGAGGACAGCAGGAAGTAGGTCATCCCCAGATACTGAGACAGCACTGATGTAGGTCAGCACACAGACACTGAGACGAGTAGTAATGTAGGTCAGCACACAGATACTGAGACAGTAGTGATGTAGGTCTGCACCCAGATACTGAGACAGAGGTGATGTGGGTCAGCACCCAGATACTGAGACAGTAGTGAAGTGGGTCAGCTCCCAGATACTGGAGACAGTAGTGATGTGGGTCAGCACCCAGAAACTGAGACAGTAATCTTGTAGGTCAGTACCCAGATACGGAGACAGTAGTGATGTGGGTCAACACACAGATACTGAGACAGCAGTGATGTAGGTCAACACTCAGATACTGAGACTGCGGGGATGTAGTTCATCACCCAGATACTGATACAGTAGTGAAGTAGGTCAGCACACAGATAATGAGAAAGCAGGGATGTGGGTCATCACCCAGATACTGAGGCAGCAGTGATGTGGGTCAGCACCCTGATACTGAGACAGCAGTGATGTGGGTCAACACTCAGATACTGAGACAGTAGTGATGCAGGTCAGCATTCAGATATTGAGACAGTAGTGATGTAGGCCAGCACCTAGATACAGAGACAGCGAGGATGCAGGTCAGCACTCAGATCCTGAGACAGCTGTGATGTGGGTCAGCACACAGATACTGAGACAGTAATGATGTAGGTCAGAACCCAGATCCTGAGACAGTAGTGATGTAGGACAGCACCCAGATACTGAGACAGTAGTGATGTGAGTCAGCTCCCAGATACTGAGACAGTAGTGATGTAGGACAGCACCCAGATACTGAGACATTAGTGATGTGGTCAACACTCAGATACTGAGGCAGTAGTGATGTGGACAGCACCCAGATACTGAGAGCAGCAGGGATGTGGGTCAGCAGCCAGATGGTGAGACAGCAGGAAGTAGGTCATCACCCAGATACTGAGACAGCACACTGATGTGGGTCAGCACACAGACACTGAGACAGTAGTAATGTGGGTCAGCACACAGATACTGAGGACAGTAGTGATGTGGGTCTGCACCTGATACTGAGACAGTAGTGATGATAGGTCAGCACCAGATACTGAGACAGTAGTGATGTGGGTCAGCTCCCAGATACTGAGACAGTAGTGATGTGGGTCAGCACCAGAAACTGGGACAGTAGTCTTGTGGGTCAGTACCCAGATACTGAGACAGTAGTGATGTAGGTCAACACACAGATACTGTGACAGCAGTGATGTGGGTCAACACTCAGCTACTGAGACTGCAGGGATGTAGTTCATCACCCAGATACTGATACAGTAGTGAGTAGGTCAGCACACAGATACTGAGAAAGCAGGGATGTGGGTCATCACCCAGATACTGAGGCAGCAGTGATGTAGGTCAGCACCCTGATACTGAGACAGCAGTGATGTGAGGTCAACACTCAGATACTGAGACAGCAGAGATGTAGGTCAGCACACAGATAGTAAGACAGCAGGGATGTGGTTCAGCACCCTTATGACTGAGACAGTAGTGATGTGGGTCAGCACCAGATACTGAGACAGCAGTGATGTGGGTCAACACTCAGATTCTGAGACAGCAGTGAGTAAGTCATCACTCCAATGGTGAGACAGCAGGGAAGTAGGTCAGCACCCAGATACTGAGACAGCAGTGATGTAGGTCAGCACCCATATACTGAGACAGCAGTGATGTAGGTCAGCACCAGATAGTGAGACAGCTGGGAAGTAGGTCAACCCAGATACTGAGACAGCAGTGATGTGGGTCACCTCTCAGATACTGAGACAGCAGGGAGTAGGTCATCACCCAGATAGTGGAGACAGAGGAAGTAGGTCAGCACTCAGATACTGAGACAGCAGTGATGTGGGTCAGCACCCATATACTGAGACAGCAGTGATGTGGTCGGCACCCAGATACTGAGACAGTGGGATGTAGGTCAACACCCAGATACTGAAACAGTAGGGATGTAGGTCATCAACAGATACTGAGACAGCAGGGATGTAGGTCATCACCAAAAACTGAGACAGTATGATCTGGTCAACACTCAGATACTGAGACAGTGGTGATGTGGGTCATCACCGAGATACTGAGATGGCAGGGATGAAGGATGGCACCCAGATGAGACAGCAGAGATGCAGATCTTCACCCAGATAGTGAGATGCGAGTGATGTGGTCAGCACCCAGATATTGAGACAGTAGTGATGTAGGTCAGTACCCAGCTACTGAGACAGTAGTGATGCAGGTCAGTATTCAGATACTGAGACAGTAGTGATGTGGGCCAGCACCTAGATAATACAAAATCACATGCCCCCACAGTGCAAAGCATCATGGGCTGCATATGCAAATCACCACAGAATGTTATGCTTGTCCAGCGTTAAGCAGAATTGCATGGTGCCGAAGGCCTCTCTCACACAGTTTGCAAGGGAACTAACAGCAGACATAGACACGTGTTTCGTCCTACCAGGACTCATGAGTATGCCTCGTCTGTTTGACACCTAGTGGAATGGACCAGCTTCCCTAAGGCAGTGTGCCTGGGATATATTGTGGTGAACCCATTAAAATAAAAAACATTTAAAGACAAAGAACCTCTGGCGTAAACACTGAGGCAAGGGTTACCCAAAGGGCATTTGGCTGGGAAGCCAAGTTTCAAGAAAATACAAAATCACATGCCCCACAGTGCAAGCATCATGGGCTGCATATGCAAATCACCACAGAATGTTATGCTGGTCCAACTTTAAGCAGAATTAAATGGTGCGAAGGCCCTCTCACACAGTTTGCAAGGTACTAACAGAAGACATAGACACGTGTTTACACCTAGATACTGAGACAGCAGGGATGCAGGTCTGCACCCGATCCTGAGACAGTAGTGATGAGGTCAGCACACAGATACTGAGACAGCAGTGATGTAGAGTCAACACTCAGATACAGAGACAGCAGGGATGTGGGTCATCCCAGATACTGATACAGTAGTGAAGTAGGTCAGCACCCAGATACTGAGAAAGCAGGGATGTAGGTCATCACCGAGATACCAAAGCAGCAGTGAATCAGGTCTGCACCCAGATACTGAGACAGCAATGATGTAGGTCAGAACTCAGATACTGAGACAACAGGGATGTAGGTCAGCCCACATATAGTAAGACAGCAGGGATGTAGTTCAGCACCCAGATACACAGACTATAGTTATGTATGTCAGCACCCAGATACTGAGACAGCAGTGATGTAGGTCAACACTCAGATTCTGAAACAGCAGTGAAGTAGGCCATTACCCAAATAGTGAGTAGCAGGGATGTGGGTCAACACTCAGATACTGAGAGAGCAGGGAAGTAGGACATCACTCAGATAGTGAGAAAGCAGGAAGTAGGTCATCACCCAGATTCTGCGACAGCAGTGATGTAGAGTCAGCACCCATATACTGAGACAGCAGTGATTTGGGTCAGCACCCAGATACTGAGACAGAAGTGATGTGAGTCAACACTCAGATACAGGACTGCAGGGAACTGGGTCATCACCCAGATACTGATACAGAGTGAAGTCAGTCAACACATCAGATTCTGAGAAAGCAGGAAGTAGGTCATCACCCAGATACAGAGACAGCAGTGATGTAGGTCAGCACCCAGATTCTGAGACAGTAGTGATGTGGGTCAGCACCCTGACACTGAGACAGCAGGGATGTAGGTCAGCACACAGATACTGAAACAGCAGGGATGTGGCTCAGCACCCAGATATTGAGACAGACAGGATGTAGGTCATCACCCAGATACTGAGACAGTAGGGATGTAGGTCATCACCAGATAATGAGAGCAAGAGGGATGTGGGTCATCACCAAGATACTGAGACAGTAGTGATGAAGGTCAGCACCCAGAAACTGAGACAGTAGTGATGTCTGTCACCACCAACATACTGAGACAGTAGTGATCAGGTCAACACCCAGATACTGAGACAGTAGTGATGTCAAGTCAGCTCCAGATACTGAGACAGTAGTGATGAAGGTCAGAGCACCAGAAACTGAGACAATAGTGATTTGGGGTCAGAACCCAGAAACTGAGACAGCAGTCTTGAAGGTCAGCACCCATATACTGAGACAGTAGTGATGTAGGTCAACACACAGATACTGAGACAAGCAGTGATGTGGAGTCAACACTCAGATACTGAGACAGCAGGGATCTGGGACATCACCCAGATACTGATACAGTAGTGAAGTAGGTCAGCACACAGATACTGAGAAAGCAGGGATGTAGGTCATCACCCAGAATCTGAGAAGCAGTGATGTGAGTCAGCACCCTGATTCTGGAGACAGCATGATGTGAGTCAACACTCAGATACTGAGACAGCAGGATGTAGAGTCAGCACACAGATAGTAAGACAGCAGGGATGTAGCTCAGCACCCAGATAATGAAGACAGTAGTGATGCAGGTCTGCACCCAGATACCTGAGACAGCAGTGATGTAGAATCAGCACCCAGGTACTGAGTCAGTAGTGATGGAGTCAGCACCCAGATACTGAGACAATGAGTGATGTGGGTCAGCACCCAGAATACACAGACAGCAGTGATGTTAGGTCAACACTCAGATACCAAGACAGCAGGGATGTAGCTCATCACCCAGATACTGATACAGTAGTGAAGTAGGTCAGCACAGGTACTGAGAAAGCAGGATGTTGGATCACTCGAGATACCAAACGGTGATGTGAGTCACCCAGATACAGGACAGCAGGGATGTTGGTCAGCACACATATAGTAAGTCAGAGGATGCAGTTCAGCACCCAGAGACTGTAGTTGTATATCAGCACCCAGATACTGAGACGGCAGTGATGTAGTCAACACACAGACTCACAAACAGCAGGAAGTGGTAATCACAGATAGTGAGACAACAGGGAATAAGGTCATCACAGATACTGAGACAGCAGTGCTGGGTCAGCCCCATATATGAGACAGCAGTGATTTAGGTCAGCACCAGATACCAAGACAGCGGTGATGTGGGTCAACACTGATACTGAGACAGAGAGAACTAGGTATCACCCAGATAGTGAGACCAGTAGGAGTAGTTAAAGACTCAGAATCTGAGACAGCAGGGAAGTAGGTGAGTACTGTGACAAGAAGGATGTGATCAGTACCCAATTACAAACAGCAATGATCTGAGGTCCACCCTGACACCAAAGCAAGGGTCAGCACCCAGATACTGAAATAGTAGGGATGTAGGTCATCCAGATACTGAGACAGCAGGGATGTGAGTCTCAACTGGATACTGAGACACAGGGATGTAGGTCATCAACTAGATAAGGACAGCAGGTTGTGGTCATCATCAGATACTGAGACAGAGTGATGTAGGTCAACACACAGATACTGAGACAGTGATGTAGGTCAGCACAGATACTGAGACAGTAGTGATGTAGAGTCAGCACCAGATACTGAGACAGTAGTGATGTGGAGTCCACACCCAGATACTGAGACAGTAGTGATGTAGGTCAGCACCAGATACTGAGACAGTGTGATGGGGCCAGCACAATTCCGAAACAGAAGGATGATTCATCACCAAGAACTGAGACAACAGGATCTGAGTCTTCACAGATACTGAGACACAGCAATACAGGTCAGCACCCAGATACTGAGACAACAGGTATGTAGGTCAGTACCCAATACTGAGACAGTAGTGATGTAGGTCATCACCTGAATACTGAGACAGTAGTGATGTAGGACAACACCCAGATCCTGAGACAGTAGTGATGTGGACAGCACAGATACAGGACAGTAGTGATAGGTCAGCACCAGATACTGAGACAGTGTGATGTATGACAACCCAGATACTGAGGAAATTAATGATGGTCAACACTCAGATACTGAGGCAATGATGTGTGGACGGCACCCAGATACTGAGACAACAGGATGTGGGTCAGCAGCCAGATAGTGTGACAACGGGAAGTGGTCATCACCCAGATACTGAGACTGCACTGATGTGGGTCAACACCAGACACTGAGACAGTAATGTGGGGTCAGCACACAGATACTGAGACAGTAGTGAGGGACTGCAGATACTGAGACAGTAGTGATGTGGTCTGCATGATACTGAGACAATGGTGATGGGTCAGCTCCATATACTGAGACAGTAGTGATGTGAGTCAGCACCCAGAGCAGGACAGTAGTCTTGTGGGTCAGTACCCAGATACTGAGACAGTAGTGATGTGGGTCAACACACAGATACTGAGACAGCAGTGATGGCAGTCAACACTAGATACTGAGACTGCAGGGTGGGTCATCACCCAGATATTGATCGGGGGTGCTGAAGTGGGTCAACACACAGATACTGAGAGAAGCAGGGATGGTCAAGACCAGAAACTGAGACAGCAGTGATGTGGGTCAACACCCGACACTGAGACAGCAGTGATGAGGTCAACACTCAGATACTGAGACAGCAGAATGTGGGTCAGCACACAGATAGTGAGACAGCAGGGATGTGGTTAGCACCCTTATGCACAGACAGTGGTGATGGGGTCAGCACAGATACTGGACAGCAGCAGTGTGGAGGCCAACACTCAGATTCTGAGACAGCAGTGAAGCAGGTCATCACCAAAATAGTGAAACAGCAGGGAGTAGGTCAGGACCCAGATGGAGACTGGGTGATGTGAGTCAGCACCATATACTGAGACAGCAGTGATGTAGGTCAGCACCCAGATAGTGAGACAGCAGGAAGTAGGTCAGCACAGAGATACTGAGACAGCAGTGATGGGGTCACCTCTCAGATACTGAGACAGCAGGGAGTGGGTCGGGTGATGACCAACTTCCCTGCTGTCTCAGTTTCTGAGTGTTGACCTACATCCTTGCTGTCTCACTTTTTGGGTGATGACCTACTTCTCTGCTGTTTCAGAATCTGTGTGTTGACCTACATCACTGCTGTCTCAGTATCTGGGTGCTGACATACATAACTACAGTCTATCTGGGTGCTGAACTACATCCCTGCTGTCTTACTATATGTGTGCTGACCTACATCCCTGCTGTCTCAGTATCTGGGTGCGGACCTACAATACTGCTGCTTTGGTATCTGGGTGATGACCAACATCCCTGCTTTCTCAGTACCTGGGTGCTGACCTACTTCACTACTGTATCAGTATCTGGGTGATGAGCTACATCCCTGCTGTCTCTGTATCTGAGTGTTGACCTACATCACTGCTGTATCAGTATCTGGGTGCTGACCTACATCACTACTGTCTCAGTATCTGGGTGCTGACCTACATCACTACTGTCTCAGTACCTGGGTGCTGACCTACATCACTACTGACTCAGTATCTGGGTTCTGACCTACATCACTACTGTCTCAGTGTCTGTGTGCTGACCTACATCACTGCTGTCTCAGGATCTGGGTGCTGACCTGCATCCCTGCTGTCTCTGTATCTAGGTGCTGGCCTACATCACTACTGTCTCAGTATCTGAATGCTGACCTGCATCACTACTGTCTCAGTATCTGGGTACTGACCTTAATCACTACTGTCTCAATATCTGGGTGCTGACCTACATCAATGCTGTCTCACTATCTGGGTGATGATCTGCATCTCTGCTGTCTCTGTATCTGGGTGCTATCCTTCATCCCTGCTGTCTCAGTATCTGGGTGATGACCTACATCACTACTGTCTCAGTATCTGAGTGTTGACCTAGATCACTACTGTCTCATTTGCTTGGTGATGACCTGCATCCCTGCTGTCTCAGTATCAGGTGATGACCTACATCCTTACTGTTTCAGTACCTGGGTGCTGACCTACATCCCTACCGCCTCAGTATCTGGGTGCTGAACTACATCACTGCTGTCTCAGTATCTGGGTGTTGACCTACATCACTGCTGTCTCAGTATCTGGGTGCTGAGCTACTTCCCTGCTGTCTCACTATCTGGGTGATGACCTACTCCTGCTGTCTCAGAATCTGAGTGTTGACCTACATCCCTGCTGCTGTCTCACTCATTTCTCGGTGATGACCAACTCACTGCTGTCTCAGAATCTGAGTGTTCACCTATATCACTGCTGTCTCAGTATCTGGGTGCTGACCTACATCACTACTGTCTCATTATCTGGGTGCTGCGCTACATCCCTGCTGTCTTACTATCTGTGTGCTGACATACATCCCTGCTGTCTCAGTATCTGAGTGTTGACCTACCTCACTGCTGTCTCAGAATCAGGGTGCTGACCTACATCACTGCTGTCTCAGTATCTGGGTGATGACCTACATCCCTGCTTTCTCAGTATCTGTGTGCTGACCTACTTCACTACTATATCAGTATCTGGGTGATGACCTAGATCCCTGCTGTCTCAGTATCTGAGTGTTGACCTACATCACTGCTGTCTCAGTATCTGTGTGTTGACCTACATCACTACTGTCTCAGTATATGGGTGCTGAACTACAAGACTGCTGTCTCAGTTTCTGGGTTCTGACCTACATCACTACTGTCTCAGTATCTGGGAGCTGACCTACATCACTTCTGTCTCAGTATCTGGGTGTTGACCTACATCACTACTGTCTCAGTATGTTGGTGGTGACCTACATCACTACTGTCTCAGTTTCTGGGTGCTGACCTACATCACTACTGTCTCAGTATCTTGGTGATGACCTACATCCCTGCTGTCTCAATATCTGGGTGATGACCTACATCCCTACTGTTTCAGTATCCGGGTGCTGACCTACATCCCTGCTGTCTCAGTGTCAGGGTGCTGACCTACATCACTACTGTTCTCAGTATCTGGGTGCTGACCTACATCACTGCTGTCTCTGTATCTGGGTGCTGACCTACTTCCCTGCTGTCTCAGAATCTGATTGTTGACCAACTTCCCTGCTGTCACACTATCTGGGTGATGACCTAGTTCCCTGCAGTCTCAGTATCTGAGTGTTGACCTACATCACTTGTCTCAGTATCTGGGTGCTGACCTAAATCACTGCTGTCTCAGTATATGGGTGCTGACCTACATCACTGCTGTCTCAGTATCTGAGTTCTGACCTACATCATTGCTGTCTCAGTATCTGGGTGCTGACATACATAACTATAGTCTGTGTATCTGGGTGCTGAACTATCATCCCGGGTGTCTTACTATATGTGGGCTGACCTACATCCCTGCTGCCTCAGTATCTGAGTTCTGACCTACATCATTGCTGTCTCAGTATCTGGGTGCAGACCTAGATCACTGCTGCTTTGGTATCTGGGTGATGACCTTCATCCCTGCTTTCTCAGTATCTGGGTGCTGACCTACTTCACTACTGTATCAGTATCTGGGTGATGACCTACATCCCTGCTGTCTCTGTATCTGAGTGTTGATCTACATCACTGCTGTATCAGTATCTGGGTGCTGACCTGCATCACTACTCTCTCAGTATCAGGGTGCTGACCTACATCACTACTGTCTCAGTATCTGAGTGATGACCTACATCCCTGCTGTCTCAGTATCTGAGTGTTGACCTACATCACTGCTGTCTCAGTATCTCTTTGTTGACCTACATCACTACTGTCTCAGGATCTGGGTGCAGACCTGCATCCCTGCTGTCTCAGTATCTAGGTGTAAACACGTGTCTATGTCTTCTGTTAGTACCCTTTGCAAACTGTGTGAGAGGCCTTTTGGCACCATACAATTCTGCTTAAAGTTGGACCAGCATAACATTCTGTGGTGATTAGCATATGCAGCCCATGATGCTTTGCACTGTGGGGGCATGTGTGGTTTTGCATTTTCTTGAAACTTGGCTTCCCAGCCAAATGCCCTTTGGGGTAACCCTTGCCTCAATGTTTACGCACAGAGGTTCTTTGTCTTTTAAATGTTTTTTTATTTTAATGGGTTCACCACAATATATCCCAGGCACACTGCCTTAGGGGAAGCTGGTCCATTCCACTGGGGTGTCAAACAGACGAGGCATACTGATGAGTCCTGGTAGGATGAAACACGTGTCTATGTCTTCTGTTAGTACCCTTTGCAAACTGTGTGAGAGGCCTTCCGGCACCATGCAATTCTGCTTAACGTTGGACAAGCATAACATTCTGTGGTGATTTGCATATGCAGCCCATGATGCTTTGCACTGTGAGGGCATGTGTGATTTTGTATTATCTAGGTGCTAGCCTACATCACTACTGTCTCAGTATCTGAATGCTGACCTGCATCACTACTGTCTCAGTAGCTGAGTACTGACCTACATCACTGCTGTCTCAGTATCTGGGTGCTGACATACATAACTACAGTCTATCTGGGTGCTGAACTACATCCCTGCTGTCTTACTATATGTGTGCTGACCTTCATCCCTGCTGTCTCAGTATCTGGGTGCGGACCTACATCACTGCTGCTTTGGTATCTGGGTGATGACCAACATCCCTGCTTTCTCAGTACCTGGGTGCTGACCTACTTCACTACTGTATCAGTATCTGGGTGATGAGCTACATCTCTGCTGTCTCTGTATCTGAGTGTTGACCACATCACTGCTGTATTAGTATCTGGGTGCTGACCCACATCACTACTGTCTCAGTATCGGGTGCTGACCACATCACTACTGTCCCAGTACCAGGTGCTGACCTACATCACTACTGTCTCAGTATCTGGGTTCTGACCTACATCACTACTGTCTCAGTATCTGTGTGCTGACCTACATCACTGCTGTCTCAGGATCTGGGTGCTGACCTGCATCCCTGCTGTCTCTGTATCTAGGTGCTGGCCTACATCACTACTGTCTCAGTATCTGAATGCTGACCTGCATCACTACTGTCTCAGTATCTGGGTACTGACCTTAATCACTACTGTCTCAATATCTGGGTGCTGACCTACATCAATGCTGTCTCACTATCTGGGCTTATGATCTGCATCTCTGCTGTCTCTGTATCTGGGTGCTATCCTTCATCCCTGCTGTCTCAGTATCTGGGTGATGACCTACATCACTACTGTCTCAGTATCTGAGTGTTGACCTAGATCACTACTGTCTCAGTTTCTTGGTGATGACCTACATCCCTGCTGTCTCAGTATCTGGTGATGACCTACATCCCTACTGTTTCAGTATCTGGGTGCTGACCTACATCCCTACTGTCTCAGTATCTGGGTGCTGACCTACATCACTGCTGTCTCAGTATCTGGGTGCTGACCTACATCACTGCTGTCTCAGTATCTGGGTGCTGACCTACTTCCCTGCTGTCTCACTATCTGGGTGATGACCTACTTCCCTGCTGTCTCAGAATCTGAGTGTTGACCTACATCCCTGCTGTCTCACTATTTGGGTGATGACCAACTTCACTGCTGTCTCAGAATCTGAGTGTTCACCTATATCACTGCTGTCTCAGAATCAGGGTGCTGACCTACATCACTGCCGTCTCAGTATCTGGGTGATGACCTACATCCCTGCTTTCTCAGTATCTGTGTGCTGACCTACTTCACTACTGTATCAGTATCTGGGTGATGACATAGATCCCTGCTGTCTCAGTATCTGAGTGTTGACCTACATCACTGCTGTCTCAGTATCTGTGTGTTGACCTACATCACTACTGTCTCAGTATATGGGTGCTGACCTACAAGACTGCTGTCTCAGTTTCTGGGTTTTGACCTACATCACTACTGTGTCAGTTTCTGCATTCTGACCTACATCACTACTGTCTCAGTATCTGGGAGCTGACCTACATCACTACTGTCTCAGTATCTGGGTGTTGACCTACATCACTACTGTCTCAGTATGTTGGTGGTGACCTACATCACTACTGTCTCAGTTTCTGGGTGCTGACCTACATCACTACTGTCTCAGTATCTTGGTGATGACCTACATCCCTGCTGTCTCAGTATCTGGGTGATGACCTACATCCCTACTGTCTCAGTATCTGGGTGATGACCTACATCCCTGCTGTCTCAGTATCTGGGTGATGACCTACATCCCTACTGTTTCAGTATCTGGGTGCTGACCTTCATCCCTGCTGTCTCAGTGTCAGGGTGCTGACCTACATCACTACTGTTTCAGTATCTGGGTGCTGACCTACATCACTGCTGTCTCTGTATCTGGGTGCTGACCTACTTCCCTGCTGTCTCAGAATCTGATTGTTGACCAACTTCCCTGCTGTCTCACTATCTGGGTGATGACCTAGTTCCCTGCAGTCTCAGTATCTGACTGTTGACCTACATCACATCTGTCTCAGTATCTGGGTGCTGACCTAAATCACTGCTGTCTCAGTATATGGGTGCTGACCTACATCACTGCTGTCTCAGAATCTGGGTGATGACCTACTTCCCTGCTGTCTCACTATCTGGGTGATGTCCTACTTCCCTGCTGTCTCAGTATCTGAGTGTTGACCAACATCCCTGCTACTCACTATTTGGGTGATGGCCTACTTCACTGCTGTTTCAGAATCTGAGTGTTGACCTACATCACTGCTGTCTCAGTTTCTGGGTGCTGACATACATAACTATAGTCTGTGTATCTGGGTGCTGAACTACATCCCTGCTGTCTTACTATATGTGGGCTGACCTACATCCCTGCTGTCTCAGTATCTGAGTTCTTACCTACATCATTGCTGTCTCAGTATCTGGGTGCAGACCTAGATCACTGCTGCTTTGGTATCTGGGTGATGACCTACATCCCTGCTTTCTCAGTATCTGGGTGCTGACCTACTTCACTACTGTATCAGTATCTGGGTGATGACCTACATCCCTGCTGTCTCTGTATCTGAGTGTTGATCTACATCACTGCTGTATCAGTATCTAGGTGCTGACCTGCATCACTACTGTCTCAGTATCAGGGTGCTGACCTACATCACTGCTGTCTCAGTATCTGAGTGTTGACCTACATCACTGCTGTCTCAGTATCTCTTTGTTGACCTACATCACTACTGTCTCAGGATCTGGGTGCAGACCTGCATCCCTGCTGTCTCAGTATCTAGGTGTAAACACGTGTCTATGTCTTCTGTTAGTACCCTTTGCAAACTGTGTGAGAGGCCTTTCGGCACCATGTCAATTCTGCTTAAAGTTGGACCAGCATAACATTCTGTGGTGATTTGCATATGCAGCCCATGATGCTTTGCACTGTGGGGGCATGTGTGATTTTGTATTTTCTTGAAACTTGGCTTCCCAGCCAAATGCCCTTTGGGGTAACCCTTGCCTCAGTGTTTACGCACAGAGGTTCTTTGTCTTTTAAATGTTTTTTTATTTTAATGGGTTCACCAATATATCCCAGGCACACTGCCTTAGGTGTAGCTGGTCCATTCCACTGGGGTGTCAAACAGACGAGGCATACTGATGAGTCCTGGTAGGACGAAACACGTGTCTATGTCTTCTGTTAGTTCCCTTTGCAAACTGTGTGAGAGGCCTTTCGGCACCATGCAATTCTGCTTAACATTGGACAAGCATAACATTCTGTGGTGATTTGCATATGCAGCCCATGATGCTTTGCACTGTGGGGGCATGTGTGATTTTGTATTATCTAGGTGCTGGCCTACATCACTACTGTCTCAGTATCTGAATGCTGACCTGCATCACTACTGTCTCAGTAGCTGAGTACTGACCTACATCACTACTGTCTCAATATCTGGGTGCTGACCTACATCACTGCTGTCTCACTATCTGGGTGAAGATCTGCATCTCTGCTGTCTCAGTATCTGGGTGCTATCCTTCATCCCTGCCGTCTCAGTATCTCGGTGATGACCTACATCACTACTGTCTCAGTATCTGAGTGTTGACCTAGATCACTACTGTCTCAGTTTCTTGGTGATGACCTACATCCCTGCTGTCTCAGTATCTGTTGATGACCTACATCCCTACTGTTTCAGTATCTGGGTGTTGACCTAAATCCCTACTGTCTCAGTATCTGGGTGCTGACCTACATCACTGCTGTCTCAGTATATGGGTACTGACCTACATCACTGCTGTCTCAGTATCTGAGTGCTGACCTACTTCCTTCTGTCTCACTATCTCGGTGATGACCTACTTCCCTGCTGTCTCAGTATCTGAGAGGTGACCTACATCACTGCTGTCTCAGTATCTGGGTGCTGACCTACTTCCCTGCTGTCTCACTATCTGGGTGCTGACCTACATCACTGCTGTCTCAGTATATGGGTGCTGACCTACATCAACAGTCTCAGTATCTAGGTCCTGACCTACTTCCCTGCTGTCTCACTATTTGGGTGATGACCTACTTCACTGCTGTCTCAGAATCTGAGTGTTGACCTACATCACTGCTGTCTCAGTATCTGGGTGCTGACCTACATCACTACTGTCTCAGTATAAGGGTGCTGAACTACATCCCTGCTGTCTTACTATCTGTGTGCTGACCTACATCTCTGCTGTCTCAGTATCTGAGTGTTGACCTACATCACTGCTGTCTCAGTATCAGGGTGCTGACCCACATCACTGCTGCCTCAGTTTCTGGGTGATGACCTACATCCCTGCTTTCTCAGTATCTGTGTGCTGACCTACTTCACTACTGTATCTATATCTGGGTGATGACCTACATCCCTGCAGTCTCAGTATCTTAGTGTTGACCTACATCACTGCTGTCTCAGTATCTGTGTGTTGACCTACATCACTACTGTCTCAGTATCTGGGTACTGACCTACAAGACTACTGTCTCAGTTTCTGGGTGCTGACCTACATCACTACTCTCTCAGTATATGGGAGCTGACCTACATCACTACTGTCTCAGTATCTGGGTGCTGACCTACATCACTACTGTCTCAGTATCTGGGTGCAGTCCTACATCACTACTGTCTCAGTATCTGTGTGCTGACCTACATTACTACCGTCTCAGTGTCTGTGTTCTGACCTACATCAGTGCAGTCTCAGTATCTGGGTGATGACCTACTTCCCTGCTGTCACACTATCTGGCTGCTGACCTACATCCCTGCTGTCTCAGTATCTGGGTGCTGTCCTACATCACTACTGCCTCAGTATCTGAGTGTTGACCTACATCATTACTGTCTCAGTATCTGGGTGCTGTCCTACATCACTACTGCCTCAGTATCTGGGTGCTGACCTACATCACTACTGTCTCAGTATCTGGGTGCTGTCCTACATCACTACTGTCTCAGGATCAGGGTGTTGTCCTACATCACTACTGTCTCAGTATCTAGGTGATGACCTACATCACTACTGTCTCAGTATCTGGGTACTGACCTACATACCTGCTGTCTCAGTATCTGGGTGCTGACCTGCATTGCTGCTGTCTCAGTATCTGGGTGAAGACCTACATCCCTGCTGTCTCAGTATCTGGGTGATGAACTACATCCCTGCTGTTTCGGAATCTGGTGCTGACCTACATCACTACTGTCTCAGTATCTTGGTGCTGACCTTCATCACTACTGTCTCAGTATCTGGGTGCTGACCTACATCACTACTGTCTCAGTATCTGGTGCTGACCTACATCACTACTGTCTCAGTATCTGGGTGCTGACCTACATCACTACTGTCTCAGTATCTGTGTGTTGACCTACATCACTTCTGTCTCAGTATCTGGATGATGACCTACATCCCTGCTGTCTCAGTATCTAGTTGATGACCTACATCCCTGCTGTCTCAGTATCTGGGTGATGACCTACATCCCTACTATTTCAGTATCTGGGTGCTGACCTACATCCTGCTGTCTCAGTGCCAGGGTGCTGACCTACATCACTACTGTTTCAGTATCTGGGTGCTGACCTACATCCCTTCTGTCGCAGTATCTGGGTGCTGACCTACTTCCTGCTGTCTCAGAATCTGAGTGTTGACCTACTTCCCTGCTGTCTCACTATCTGGGTGATGACCTAGTTCCTGCTGTCTCAGTATCTGAGTGTTGACCTACATCACTGCTGTCTCAGTATCTGGGTGCTGACCTAAATCACTGCTGTCTCAGTATATGGGTGCTGACCTACATCACTGCTGTCTCAGTATCTGGGTGATGACCTACTTCCCTGTTGTCTCACTATCTGGGTGATGACCAACTTCCCTGCTGTCTCAGTTTCTGAGTGTTGACCTACATCCTTGCTGTCTCACTTTTTGGGTGATGACCTACTTCTCTGTTGTTTCAGAGTCTGTGTGTTGACCTACATCACTGCTGTCTCAGTATCTGGGTGCTGACATACATAACTACAGTCTATCTGGGTGCTGAACTACATCCCTGCTGTCTTACTATATGTGTGCTGACCTACATCCCTGCTGTCTCAGTATCTGGGTGCGGACCTACATCACTGCTGCTTTGGTATCTGGGTGATGACCAACATCCCTGCTTTCTCAGTACCTGGGTGCTGACCTACTTCACTACTGTATCAGTATCTGGGTGATGAGCTACATACCTGCTGTCTCGGTATCTGAGTGTTGACCTACATCACTACTGTATCAGTATCTGGGTGCTGACCTACATCACTACTGTCTCAGTATCTGGGTGCTGACCTACATCACTACTGACTCAGTACCTGGGTGCTGATCTACATCACTGCTTTCTCAGTATCTGGGTGCTGACCTGCATCACTACTGTCTCATTATCTGGGTGCTGAGCTACATCCCTGCTGTCTTACTATCTGTGTGCTGACCTACATCCCTGCTGTCTCAGTATCTGAGTGTTGACCTACATCACTGCTGTCTCAGAATCAGGGTGCTGACCTACATCACTGCTGTCTCAGATTCTGGGTGATGACCTACATCCCTGCTTTCTCAGTATCTGTGTGCTGACCTACTTCACTACTGTATCAGTATCTGGGTGATGACCTAGTTCCCTGCAGTCTCAGTATCTGAGTGTTGACCTACATCACTTCTGTCTCAGTATCTGGGTGCTGACCTAAATCACTGCTGTCTCAGTATATGGGTGCTGACCTACATCACTGCTGTCGCAGAATCTGGGTGATGACCTACTTCCCTGCTTTCTCACTATCTGAGTGATGTCCTACTTCCCTGCTGTCTCAGTATCTGAGTGTTGACCTACATCCCTGCTACTCACTATTTGGGTAATGGCCTACTTCACTGCTGTTTCAGAATCTGAGTGTTGACCTACATCACTGCTGTCTCAGTATCTGGGTGCTGACATACATAACTATAGTCTGTGTATCTGGGTGCTGAACTACATCCCTGCTGTCTTACTATATGTGGGCTGACCTACATCCCTGTTGTCTCAGTATCTGAGTTCTGACCTACATCATTGCTGTCTCAGTATCTGGGTGCAGACCTTGATCACTGCTGCTTTGGTATCTGGGTGATGACCTACATCCCTGCTTTCTCAGTATCTGGGTGCTGACCTACTTCACTACTGTATCAGTATCTGGGTGATGACCTACATCCCTGCTGTCTCTGTATCTGAGTGTTGACCTTCATCACTGCTGTCTCAGTATCTCTGTGTTGACCGACATCACTACTGTCTCAGGATCTGGGTGCAGACCTGCATCCCTGCTGTCTCAGTATCTAGGTGTAAACATGTGTCTATGTCTTCTGTTAGTACCCTTTGCAAACTGGTGAGAGGCCATTCGGCACCATTTAATTCTGCTTAAAGTTGGACCAGCATAACATTCTGTGGTGATTTGCATATGCAGCCCATGATGCTTTGCACTGTGGGGGCATGTGTGATTTTGTATTTTCTTGAAACTTGGCTTCCCAGCCAAATGCCCTTTGGGGTAACCCTTGCCTCAGTGTTTACGCACAGAGGTTCTTTGTCTTTTAAATGTTTTTTATTTTAATGGGTTCACCACAATATATCCCAGGCACACTGCCTTAGGGGAAGCTGCTCCATTCCACTGGGGTGTCAAACAGACGAGGCATACTCATGAGTCCTGGTAGGACGAAACAAGTGTCTATGTCTTCTGTTAGTACCCTTTGCAAACTGTGCGAGAGGCCTTTCGGCACCATGCAATTCTGCTTAACGTTGGACAAGCATAACATTCTGTGGTGATTTGCATATGCAGCCCATGATGCTTTGCACTGTGGGGGCATGTGTGATTTTGTATTATCTAGGTGCTGGCCTACATCACTACTGTCTCAGTATCTGAATGCTGACCTGCATCACTACTGTCTCAGAAGCTGGGTACTGACCTACATCACTACTGTCTCAATATCTGGGTGCTGACCTACATCACTGCGTCTCACTATCTGGGTGAAGATCTGCATCTCTGCTGTCTCAGTATCTGGGTGCTATCCTTCATTACTGCCGTCTCAGTATCTCGGTGATGACCTACATCACCACTGTCTCAGTATCTGAGTGTTGACCTAGATCACTACTGTCTCAGTTTTCTTGGTGATGACCTACATCCCTGCTGTCTCAGTATCTGTAGATGACCTACATCCCTACTGTTTCAGTATCTGGGTGTTGACCTACATCCCTACTGTCTCAGTATCTGGCTGCTGACCTACATCACTGCTGTCTCAGTATATGGGTGCTGACCTACATCACTGCTGTCTCAGTATCTGAGTGCTGACCTACTTCCCTTCTGTCTCACTATCTGGGTGATGACCTACTTCCCTGCTGTCTCAGTATCTGAGAGGTGACCTACATCACTGCTGTCTCAGTATCTGGGTGCTGACCTACTTCCCAGCTGTCTCACTATCTGGGTGCTGACCTACATCACTGCTGTCTCAGTATATGGGTGCTGACCTACATCACTGCTGTCTCAGTATCTGGGTGCTGACCTACTTCCCTGCTGTCTCACTATTTGGGTGATGACTTACTTCACTGCTGTCTCAGAATCTGAGTGTTGACCTACATCACTGCTGTCTCAGTATCTGGGTGCTGACCTACATCACTACTGTCTCAGTATAAGGGTGCTGAACTACATCCCTGCTGTCTTACTATCTGTGTGCTGACCTACATCTCTGCTGTCTCAGTATCTGAGTGTTGACCTACATCACTGCTGTCTCAGTATCAGGGTGCTGACCTACATCACTGCTGCCTCAGTATCTGGGTGATGACCTACATCCCTGCTTTCTCAGTATCTGTGTGCTGACCTACTTCACTACTGTATCAGTATCTGGGTGATGAACTACATCCCTGCAGTCTCAGTAGCTGAGTGTTGACCTACATCACTGCTGTCACAGTATCTGTGTGTTGACCTACATCACTACTGTCTCAGTATCTGGGTACTGACCTACAAGACTACTGTCTCAGTTTCTGGGTGCTGACCTACATCACTACTGTCTCAGTATCTGGGAGCTGACCTACATCACTACTGTCTCAGTATCTGGGTGCTGACCTACGTCACTACTGTCTCAGTATCAGGGTGCAGACCTACATCACTACTGTCTCAGTATCTGTGTGCTGACCTACATTACTACTGTCTCAGTGTCTGTGTGCTGACCTACATCAGTGCTGTCTCAGTATCTGGGTGATGACCTACTTCCCCTGTCTCACTATCTGGCTGCTGACCTACATCCCTGCTGTCTCAGTATCTGGGTGCTGTCCTACATCACTACTGCCTCAGTATCTGAGTGTTGACCTACATCACTAATGTCTCAGTTTCTGGGTGCTGTCCTTCATCACTACTGTCTCAGTATCTGGGAGCTGAACTACATCACTACTGTCTCAGTATCTGGGTGTTGTCCTACATCACTACTGTCTCAGTATCTAGGTGATGACCTACATCACTACTGTCTCAGTATCTGGGCACTGACCTACATACCTGCTGTCTCAGTATCTGGGTGCTGACCTACATCGCTGCTGTCTCAGTATCTGGGTGAAGACCTACATCCCTGCTGTCTCAGTATCTGGGTGATGAACTACATCCCGGCTGTTTCGGAATCTGGGTGCTGACCTACATCACTACTGTCTCAGTATCTTGGTGCTGACCTACATCACTACTATCTCAGTATCTGGGTGCTGACCTACATCACTACCGTCTCAGTATCTGGTGCTGACCTACATCACTTCTGCCTCAGTATCTGGGTGCTGACCTACATCACTACTGTCTCAGTATCTGTGTGCTGACCTACATCACTTCTGTCTCAGTATCTGGATGATGACCTACATCCCTGCTGTCTCAGTATCTAGTTGATGACCTACATCCCTGCTGTCTCAGTATCTGGGTGATGACCTACATCCCTACTATTTCAGTATCTGGGTGCTGACCTACATCCCTGCTATCTCAGTGTCAGGGTGCTGACCTACATCATTACTGTTTCAGTATCTGGGTACTGACCTACATCGCTTCTGTCACAGTATCTGGGTGCTGACCTACTTCCCTGCTGTCTCGGATTCTGAGTGTTAACCTACTTCCCTGCTGTCTCACTATCTGGGTGATGACCTAGTTCCCTGCTGTCTCAGTATCTGAGTGTTGACCTACATCACTGCTGTCTCAGTATCTGGGTGCTGACCTAAATCACTGCTGTCTCAGTATATGGGTGCTGACCTACATCACTGCTGTCTCAGTATCTGGGTGATGACCTACTTCCCTGTTGTCTCACTATCTGGGTGATGACCAACTTCCCTGCTGTCTCAGTTTCTGAGTGTTGACCTACATCCTTGCTGTCTCACTTTTTGGGTGATGACCTACTTCTCTGCTGTTTCAGAATCTGGGTGTTGACCTACATCACTGCTGTCTCAGTATCTGGGTGCTGACATACATAACTACAGTCTCTGTATCTGGGTGCTGAACTACATCCCTGCTGTCTTACTATATGTGTGCTGACCTACATCCCTGCTGTCTCAGTATCTGGGTGGACCTAATACTGCTGCTTTGGTATCTGGGTGATGACCAACATCCCTGCTTTCTCAGTACCTGGGTGCTGACCTACTTCACTCACTGATCAGTATCTGGGTGATGACCTACATCCCTGCTGTCTCTGTATCTGAGTGTTGACCTACATCACTGCTGTATCAGTATCTGGGTGCTGACCTACATCACTACTGTCTCAGTATCTGGGTGCTGACCTACATCACTACTGTCTCAGTACCTGGGTGCTGACCTACATCACTACTGTCTCAGTATCTGGGTTCTGACCTACATCACTACTGTCTCAGTGTCTGTGTGCTGACCTACATCACTGCTGTCTCAGGATCAGGGTGCAGACCTGCATCTCGCTGTCTCTGTATCTAGGTGCTGGCCTACATCACTACTGTCTCAGTATCTGAATGCTGACCTGCATCACTACTGTCTCAGTATCTGGGTACTGACCTTAATCACTACTGTCTCAATATCTGGGCGCTGACCTACATCAATGCTGTCTCACATTCTGGGTTATGATCTGCATCTCTGTTGTCTCTGTAACTGGGTGCTATCCTTTATCCCTGCTGTCTCAGTATCTGGGTGATGACCTACATCACTACTGTCTCAGTATCTGGGTGTTGACCTAGATCACTACTGTCTCAGTTGCTTGGTGATGACCTGCATCCCTGCTGTCTCAGTATCTGGTGATGACCTACATCCCTACTGTTTCAGTATCTGGGTGCTGACCTACATCCCTACTGCCTCAGTATCTGGGTGCTGAACTACATCACTGCTGTCTCAGTATCTGGGTGCTGACCTACATCACTGCTGTCTCAGTATCTGGGTGCTGAGCTACTTCCCTGCTGTCTCACTATCTGGGTGATGACCTACTTCCCTGCTGTCTCAGAATCTGAGTGTTGACCTACATCCCTGCTGTCTCACTATTTGGGTGATGACCAACTTCACTGCTGTCTCAGAATCTGAGTGTTCACCTATATCACTGCTGTCTCAGTATCTGGGTGCTGACCTACATCACTACTGTGTCATTATCTCGGTGCTGAGCTACATCCCTGCTGTCTTACTATCTGTGTGCTGACATACATCCCTGCTGTCTCAGTATCTGAGTGTTGACCTACATCACTGCTGTCTCAGAATCAGGGTGCTGACCTACATCACTGCTGTCTCAGTGTCTGGGTGATGACCTACATCCCTGCTTTCTCAGTATCTGTGTGCTGACCTACTTCACTACTATATCAGTATCTGGGTGATGACCTAGATCCCTGCTGTCTCAGTATCTGAGTGTTGACCTACATCACTGCTGTCTCAGTATCTGTGTGTTGACCTACATCACTACTGTCTCAGTATATCGCTGCTGACCTTCAAGACTGCTGTCTCAGTTTCTGGGTTCTGACCTACATCACTACTGTCTCAGTTTCTGGGTGCTTACCTACATCACTACTGTCTCAGTATCTGGTGATGACCTACATCCCTGCTGTCTCAATATCTGGGTGATGACCTACATCCCTACTGTTTCAGTATCTGGGTGCTGACCTACATCCCTGCTGTCTCAGTGTCAGGGTGCTGACCTACATCACTACTGTTTCAGTATCTGGGTGCTGACCTACATCACTGCTGTCTCTGTATCTGGGTGCTGACCTACTTCCCTGCTGTCTCAGAATCTGATTGTTGACCTACTTCCCTGCTGTCTCACTATCTGGGTGATGACCTAGTTCCCTGCAGTCTCAGTATCTGAGTGTTGACCTACATCACTGCTGTCTCAGTATCTGGGTGCTGACCTAAATCACTGCTGTCTCAGTATATGGGTGCTGACCTACATCACTGCTGTCTCAGTATCTGGGTGATGACCTACTTCCCTGCTGTCTCACTATCTGGGTGGTGACCTACTTCCCTGCTGTCTCAGTATCTGAGTGTTGACCTACATCCCTGCTACTCACTATTTGGGTGATGGCCTACTTCACTGCTGTTTCAGAATCTGAGTGTTGACATACATCACTGCTGTGTCAGTATCTGGGTGCTGACATACATAACTATAGTCTGTGTATCTGGGTGCTGAACTACATCCCTGCTGTCTTACTATATGTGGGCTGACCTACATCCCTGCTGTCTCAGTATCTGAGTTCTGACCTACATCATTGCTGTCTCAGTATCTGGGTGCAGACCTAGATCACTGCTGCTTTGGTATCTTGGTGATGACCTACATCCCTGCTTTCTCAGTATCTGGGTGCTGACCTACTTCACTACTGTATCAGTATCTGGGTGATGACCTACATCCCTGCTGTCTCTGTATTTGAGTGTTGATCTACATCACTGCTGTATCAGTATCTGGGTGCTGACCTGCATCACTACTGTCTCAGTATCAGGGTGCTGACCTACATCACTACTGTCTCAGTATCTGAGTGATGACCTACATCCCTGCTGTCTCAGTATCTGAGTGTTGACCTACATCACTGCTGTCTCAGTATCTCTTTGTTGACCTACATCACTACTGTCTCAGGATCTGGGTGCAGACCTGCATCCCTGCTGTCTCAGTATCTAGGTGTAAACACGTGTCTATGTCTTCTGTTAGTACCCTTTGCAAACTGTGTGAGGCTCTTCGGCACCATGCAATTCTGCTTAAAGTTGGACCAGCATAACATTCTGTGGTGATTAGCATATGCAGCCCATGATGCTTTGCACTGTGGTGCATGTGTGGTTTTGTATTTTCTTGAAACTTGGCTTCCCAGCCAAATGCCCTTTGGGGTAACCCTTGCCTCAGTGTTTACGCACAGAGGTTCTTTGTCTTTTAAATGTTTTTTTATTTTAATGGGTTCACCACAATATCTCCCAGGCACACTGCCTTAGGGGAAGCTGGTCCATTCCACTGGGGTGTCAAACAGACGAGGCATACTGATGAGTCCTGGTAGGATGAAACACGTGTCTATGTCTTCTGTTAGTACCCTTTGCAAACTGTGTGAGAGGCTTTTCGGCACCATGCAATTCTGCTTAACGTTGGACAAGCATAACATTCTTTGGTGATTTGCATATGCAGCCCATGATGCTTTGCACTGTGGGGGCATGTGTGATTTTGTATTATCTAGGTGCTGGCCTACATCACTACTGTCTCAGTATCTGAATGCTGACCTGCATCACTACTGTCTCAGTAGCTGAGTACTGACCTACATCACTGCTGTCTCAGTATCTGGGTGCTGATATACATAACTACAGTCTATCTGGGTGCTGAACTACATCCCTGCTGTCTTACTATATGTGTGCTGACCTTCATCCCTGCTGTCTCAGTATCTGGGTGCAGACCTACATCACTGCTGCTTTGGTATCTGGGTGATGACCAACATCCCTGCTTTCTCAGTACCTGGGTGCTGACCTACTTCACTACTGTATCAGTATCTGGGTGATGAGCTACATCTCTGCTGTCTCTGTATCTGTGTGTTGACCTACATCACTGCTGTATCAGTATCTGGGTGCTGACCTACATCACTACTGTCTCAGTATCTGGGTGCTGACCTACATCACTACTGTCTCAGTACCTGGGTGCTGACCTACATCACTACTGTCTCAGTATCTGGGTTCTGACCTACATCACTACTGTCTCAGTATCTGTGTGCTGACCTACATCACTGCTGTCTCAGGATCTGGGTGCTGACCTGCATCCCTGCTGTCTCTGTATCTAGGTGCTGGCCTACATCACTACTGTCTCAGTATCTGAATGCTGACCTGCATCACTACTGTCTCAGTATCTGGGTACTGACCTTAATCACTACTGTCTCAATATCTGGGTGCTGACCTACATCAATGCTGTCTCACTATCTGGGTGATGATCTGCATCTCTGCTGTCTCTGTATCTGGGTGCTATCCTTTATCCCTGCTGTCTCAATATCTGGGTGATGACCTACATGACTACTGTCTCAGTATCTGAGTGTTGACCTAGATCACTACTGTCTCAGTTGCTTGGTGATGACCTGCATCCCTGCTGTCTCAGTATCTGGTGATGACCTACATCCCTACTGTTTCAGTATCTGGGTGCTGACCTACATCCCTACTGCCTCAGTATCTGGGTGCTGAACTACATCACTGCTGTCTCAGTATCTGGGTGCTGACCTACATCACTGCTGTCTCAGTATCTGGGTGCTGAGCTACTTCCCTGCTGTCTCACTATCTGGGTGATGACCTACTTCCCTGCTGTCTCAGAATCTGGGTGTTGACCTACATCCCTGCTGTCTCACTATTTGGGTGATGACTAACTTCACTGCTGTCTCAGAATCTGAGTGTTCACCTATATCACTGCTGTCTCAGTATCTGGGTGCTGACCTACATCACTACTGTCTCATTATCTGGGTGCTGAGCTACATCCCTGCTGTCTTACTAACTGTGTGCTGACCTACATCCCTGCTGTCTCAGTATCTGAGTGTTGACCTACATCACTGCTGTCTCAGAATCAGGGTGCTGACCTACATCACTGCTGTCTCAGTTTCTGGGTGAGGACCTACATCCCTGCTTTCTCAGTATCTGTGTGCTGACCTACTTCACTACTGTATCAGTATCTGGGTGATGACATAGATCCCTGCTGTCTCAGTATCTGAGTGTTGACCTACATCACTGCTGTCTCAGTATCTGAGTGTTGACCTACATCACTACTGTCTCAGTATATGGGTGCTGACCTACAAGACTACTGTCTCAGTTTCTGGGTTTTGACCTACATCACTACTGTCTCAGTTTCTGCGTTCTGACCTACATCACTACTGTCTCAGTATCTGGGAGCTGACCTACATCACTACTGTCTCAGTATCTGGGTGTTGACCTACATCACTACTGTCTCAGTATGTTGGTGGTGACCTACATCTCTACTGTCTCAGTTTCTGGGTGCTGACCTACATCACTACTGTCTCAGTATCTTGGTGATGACCTACATCCCTGCTGTCTCAGTATCTGGGTGATGACCTACATCCCTACTGTCTCAGTATCTGGGTGATGACCTACATCCCTGCTGTCTCAATATCTGGGTGATGACCTACTTCCCTACTGTTTCAGTATCTGGGTGCTGACCTTCATCCCTGCTGTCTCAGTGTCAGTGTGCTGACCTACATCACTACTGTTTCAGTATCTGGGTGCTGACCTACATCACTGCTGTCTCTGTATCTGGGTGCTGACCTACTTCCTGCTGTCTCAGAATCTGATTGTTGACCTACTTCCCTGCTGTCTCACTATCTGGGTGATGACCTAGTTCCTGCTGTCTCAGTATCTGAGTGTTGACCTACATCACTTCTGTCTCAGTATCTGGGTGCTGACCTAAATCACTGCTGTCTCAGTATATGGGTGCTGACCTACATCACTGCTGTCTCAGTATCTGGGTGATGACCTACTTCCCTGCTGTCTCACTATCTGGGTGATGACCTACTTCCCTGCTGTCTCAGTATCTGAGTGTTGACCTACATCCTGCTACTCACTATTTGGGTGATGACCTACTTCACTGCTGTTTCAGAATCTGAGTGTTGACCTACATCACTGCTGTCTCAGTATCTGGGCGCTGACATACATAACTATAGTCTGTGTATCTGGGTGCTGAACTACATCCCTACTGTCTTACTATATGTGGGCTGACCTACATCCCTGCTGTCTCAGTATCTGAGTTCTTACCTACATCATTGCTGTCTCAGTATCTGGGTGCAGACCTAGATCACTGCTGCTTTGGTATCTGGGTGATGACCTACATCCCTGCTTTCACAGTATCTGGGTGCTGACCTACTTCACTACTGTATCAGTATCTGGGTGATGACCCACATCCCTGCTGTCTCTGTATCTGAGTGTTGATCTACATCACTGCTGTATCAGTATCTGGGTGCTGACCTGCATCACTACTGTCTCAGTATCAGGGTGCTGACCTACATCACTACTGTCTCAGTATCTGAGTGATGACCTACATCCCTGCTGTCTCAGTATCTGAGTGTTGAGCTACATCACTGCTGTCTCAGTATCTCTTTGTTGACCTACATCACTACTGTCTCAGGATCTGGGTGCAGACCTGCATCCCTGCTGTCTCAGTATCTAGGTGTAAACACGTGTCTATGTCTTCTGTTAGTACCCTTTGCAAACTGTGTGAGAGGCCTTTCGAACCATGCAATTCTGCTTAAAGTTGGACCAGCATAACATTCTGTGGTGATTTGCATATGCAGCCCATGATGCTTTGCACTGTGGGGGCATGTGTGATTTTGTATTTTCTTGAAAATTGGCTTCCCAGCCAAATGCCCTTTGGGGTAACCCTTGCCTCAGTGTTTACGCACAGAGGTTCTTTGTCTTTTAAATGTTTTTTTATTTTAATGGGTTCACCACAATATATCCCAGGCACACTGCCTTAGGGGTAGCTGGTCCATTCCACTGGGGTGTCAAACAGATGAGGGATACTGATGAGTCCTGGTAGGATGAAACACGTGTCTATGTCTTCTGTTAGTTCCCTTTGCAAACTGTGTGACAGGCCTTTCGGCACCATGCAATTCTGCTTAACATTGGACAAGCATAACATTCTGTGGTGATTTGCATATGCAGCCCATGATGCTTGCACTGTGGGGGCATGTGTGATTTTGTATTATCTAGGTGCTGGCCTACATCACTACTGTCTCAGTATCTGAATGCTGACCTGCATCACTACTGTCTCAGTAGCTGAGTACTGACCTACATCACTACTGTCTCAATATCTGGGTGCTGACCTACATCACTGCTGTCTCACTATCTGGGTGAAGATCTGCATCTCTGCTGTCTCAGTATCTGGGTGCTATCCTTCAACCCTGCCGTCTCAGTATCTGGGTGATGACCTACATCACTACTGTCTCAGTATCTGAGTGTTGACCTAGATCACTACTGTCTCAGTTTCTTGGTGATGACCTACATCCCTGCTGTCTCAGTATCTGGTGATGACCTACATCCCTACTGTTTCAGTATCTGGGTGTTGACCTAAATCCCTACTGTCTCAGTATCTGGGTGCTGACCTACATCACTGCTATCTCAGTATATGGGTGCTGACCTACATCACTGCTGTCTCAGTATCTGAGTGCTGACCTACTTCCCTTCTGTCTCACTATCTCGGTGATGACCTACTTCCCTGCTGTCTCAGTATCTGAGAGGTGACCTACATCACTGCTGTCTCAGTATCTGGGTGCTGACCTACTTCCCTGCTGTCTCACTATCTGGGTGCTGACCTACATCACTGCTGTCTCAGTATATGGGTGCTGACTTACATCACTACAGTCTCAGTATCTGGGTCCTGACCTACTTCCCTGCTGTCCCACTATTTGGGTGATGACCTACTTCACTGCTGTCTCAGAATCTGAGTGTTGTCCTACATCACTGCTGTCTCAGTATCTGGGTGCTGACCTACATCACTACTGTCTCAGTATAAGGGTGCTGAACTACATCCCTGCTGTCTTACTATCTGTGTGCTGACCTACATCTCTGCTGTCTCAGTATCTGAGTGTTGACCTACATCACTGCTGTCTCAGTATCAGGGTGCTGACCCACATCACTGCTGCCTCAGTTTCTGGGTGATGACCTACATCCCTGCTTTCTCAGTATCTGTGTGCTGACCTACTTCACTACCGTATCAATATCTGGGTGATGACCTACATCCCTGCAGTCTCAGTATCTTAGTGTTGACCTACATCACTGCTGTCTCAGTATCTGTGTGTTGACCTACATCACTACTGTCTCAGTATCTGGGTACTGACCTACAAGACTACTGTCTCAGTTTCTGGGTGCTGACCTACATCACTACTGTCTCAGTAAATGGGAGCTGACCTACATCACTACTGTCTCAGTATCTGGGTGCAGACCTACATCACTACTGTCTCAGTATCTGGGTGCAGTCCTACATCACTACTGTCTCAGTATCTGTGTGCTGACCTACATTACTACTGTCTCAGTGTCTGTGTGCTGACCTACATCAGTGCAGTCTCAGTATCTGGGTGATGACCTACTTCCCTGCTGTCACACTATCTGGCTGCTGACCTACATCCCTGCTGTCTCAGTATCTGGGTGCTGTCCTACATCACTACTGCCTCAGTATCTGAGTGTTGACCTACATCATTAATGTCTCAGTATCTGGGTGCTGTCCTACATCACTACTGTCTCAGTATCTGGGTGCTGACCTACATCACTACTGTCTCAGTATCTGGGTGCTGTCCTACATCACTACTGTCTCAGGATCTGGGTGTTGTCCTACATCACTACTGTCTCAGTATCTATGTGATGACCTACATCACTACTGTCTCAGTATCAGGGTGCTGACCTACATCACTACTGCCTCAGTATCTGAGTGTTGACCTACATCATTAATGTCTCAGTATCTGGGTGCTGTCCTACATCACTACTGTCTCAGTATCTGGGTGCTGACCTACATCACTACTGTCTCAGTATCTGATTGATGACCTACATCCCTGCTGTCTCAGTATCTGAGTGTTGACCTACTTCACTGCTGTCTCAGTATCTCTTTGTTGACCTACATCACTACTGTCTCAGGATCTGGGTGCAGACCTGCATCCCTGCTGTCTCAGTATCTAGGTGTAAACACGTGTCTATGTCTTCTGTTAGTACCCTTTGCAAACTGTGTGAGAGGCCTTTCGGAACCATGCAATTCTGCTTAAAGTTGGACCAGAATAACATTCTGTGGTGATTTGCATATGCAGCCCATGATGCTTTGCACTGTGGGGGCATGTGTGATTTTGTATTTTCTTGAAAATTGGCTTCCCAGCCAAATGCCCTTTGGGGTAACCCTTGCCTCAGTGTTTACGCACAGAGGTTCTTTGTCTTTTAAATGTTTTTTATTTTAATGGGTTCACCACAATATATCCCAGGCACACTGCCTTAGGGGAAGCTGGTCCATTCCACTGGGGTGTCAAACAGACGAGGCATACTCATGAGTCCTGGTAGGATGAAACACGTGTCTATGTCTTCTGTTAGTTCCCTTTGCAAACTGTGTGAGAGGCCTTTCGGCAACATGCAATTCTGCTTAACGTTGGACAAGCATAACATTCTGTGGTGATTTGCATACGCAGCCCATGATGCTTTGCACTGTGGGGGCATGTGTGATTTTGTATTATCTAGGTGCTGGCCTACATCACTACTGTCTCAGTATCTGAATGCTGACCTGCATCACTACTGTCTCAGTAGCTGGGTACTGACCTACATCACTACTGTCTCAATATCTGGGTTCTGACCTACATCACTGCATCTCACTATCTGGGTGAAGATCTGCATCTCTGCTGTCTCAGTATCTGGGTGCTATCCTTCATCCCTGCCATCTCAGTATCTCGGTGATGACCTACATCACCACTGTCTCAGTATCTGAGTGTTGACCTAGATCACTACTGTCTCAGTTTTTTGGTGCTGACCTACATCCCTGCTGTCTCAGAACCTGGGTGCTGACCTACTTCACTACTGTATCAGCATCTGGGTGATGAGCTACTTCCCTGCTGTCTCTGTATCTGAGTGTTGACCAACATCACTGCTGTATCAGTATCTGGGTGCTGACCTACATCACTACTGTCTCAGTATCTGGGTGCTGACCTACATCACTACTGTCTCAGTACCTGGGTGCTGACCTACATCACTACTGTCTCAGTATCTGGTTCTGACCTACATCCCTGCTGTCTCAGTATCTGGGTGATGACCTACATCCCTACTGTCTCAGTATCTGGGTGATGACCTACATCCCTGCTGTCTCAATATCTGGGTGATGACCTACTTCCCTACTGTTTCAGTATCTGGGTGCTGACCTTCATCCCTGCTGTCTCAGTGTCAGGGTGCTGACCTACATCACTACTGTTTCAGTATCTGGGTGCTGACCTACATCACTGCTGTCTCTGTATCTGGGTGCTGACCTACTTCCCTGCTGTCTCAGAATCTGATTGTTGACCAACTTCACTGCTGTCTCACTATCTGGGTGATGACCTAGTTCCCTGCAGTCTCAGTATCTGAGTGTTGACCTACATCACATCTGTCTCATTATCTGGGTGCTGACCTAAATCACTGCTGTCTCAGTATATGAGTGCTGACCTACATCACTGCTGTCTCAGAATCTGGGTGATGACCTACTTCCCTGCTATCTCACTATCTGGGTGATGTCCTACTTCCCTGCTGTCACGGTATCTGAGTGTTGACCTACATCCTGCTGTCTCACTATTTGGGTGATGGCCTACTTCACTGCTGTTTCAGAATCTGAGTGTTGACCTACATCACTGCTGTCTCAGTATCTGGGTGCTGAGATACATAACTATAGTCTGTGTATCTGGGTGCTGAACTACATCCCTGCTGTCTTACTATATGTGGGATGACCTACATCCCTGCTGTCTCAGTATCTGAGTTCTTACCTACATCATTGCTGTCTCAGTATCTGGGTGCAGACCTAGATCACTGCTGCTTTGGTATCTGGGTGATGACTTACATCCCTGCTTTCTCAGTATCTGAGTGCTGACCTACTTCACTACTGTATCAGTATCTGGGTGATGACCTATATCCCTGCTGTCTCTGTATCTGAGTGTTGATCTACATCACTGCTGTATCAGTATCTGGGTGCTGACCTGCATCACTACTGTCTCAGTATCAGGGTGCTGACCTACATCACTACTGTCTCAGTATCTGATTGATGACCTACATCCCTGCTGTCTCAGTATCTGAGTGTTGACCTACTTCACTGCTGTCTCAGTATCTCTTTGTTGACCTACATCACTACTGTCTCAGGATCTGGGTGCAGACCTGCATCCCTGCTGTCTCAGTATCTAGGTGTAAACACGTGTCTATGTCTTCTGTTAGTACCCTTTGCAAACTGTGTGAGAGGCCTTTGAACCATGCAATTCTGCTTAAAGTTGGACCAGAATAACATTCTGTGGTGATTTGCATATGCAGCCCATGATGCTTTGCACGGTGGGGGCATGAGTGATTTTGTATTTTCTTGAAAATTGGCTTCCCAGCCAAATGCCCTTTGGGGTAACCCTTGCCTCAGTGTTTACGCACAGAGGTTCTTTGTCTTTTAAATGTTTTTTATTTTAATGGGTTCACCACAATATATCCCAGGCACACTGCCTTAGGGGAAGCTGGTCCATTCCACTGGGGTGTCAAACAGACGAGGCATACTCATGAGTCCTGGTAGGATGAAACACGTGTCTATGTCTTCTGTTAGTTCCCTTTGCAAACTGTGTGAGAGGCCTTTCGGCAACATGCAATTCTGCTTAACGTTGGACAAGCATAACATTCTGTGGTGATTTGCATACACAGCCCATGATGCTTTGCACTGTGGGGGCATGTGTGATTTTGTATTATCTAGGTGCTGGCCTACATCACTACTGTCTCAGTATCTGAATGCTGACCTGCATCACTACTGTCTCAGTAGCTGGGTACTGACCTACATCACTACTGTCTCAATATCTGGGTGCTGACCTACATCACTGCATCTCACTATCTGGGTGAAGATCTGCATCTCTGCTGTCTCAGTATCTGGGTGCTATCCTTCATCCCTGCCATCTCAGTATCTCGGTGATGACCTACATCACCACTGTCTCAGTATCTGAGTGTTGACCTAGATCACTGCTGTCTCAGTTTTTTGGTGATGACCTACATCCCTGCTGTCTCAGTATCTGGGTGCGGACCTACATCACTGCTGCTTTGGTAACTGGGTGATGACCAACATCCCTGCTTTCTCAGTACCTGGGTGCTGACCTACTTCACTACTGTATCAGTATCTGGGTGATGAGCTACATCACTGCTGTCTCTGTATCTGAGTGTTGACCTACATCACTGCTGTATCAGGATCTGGGTGCTGACCTACATCACTACTGTCTCTGTATATGGGTGCTGACCTACATCACTACTGTCTCAGTATCTGGGTTCTGACCTACATCACTACTGTCTCAGTATCTGTGTGCTGACCTACATCACAGCTGTCTCAGGATCTGAGTGCTGACCTGCATCCCGCTGTCTCTGTATCTAGGTGCTGGCCTACATCACTACTGTCTCAGTATCTGAATGCTGACCTGCATCACTACTTTCTCAGTATCTGAGTGTTGACCTACATCACTGCTGTCTCAGTATCAGGGTGCTGACCTACATCACTGCTGCCTCAGTATCTGGGTGATGACCTACATCCCTGCTTTCTCATTATCTGTGTCCTGACCTACTTCACTACTGTATCAGTATCTGGGTGATGAACTACATCCCTGCAGTCTCAGTATCTGAGTGTTGACCTACATCACTGCTGTCTCAGTATCTGTGTGTTGACCTACATCACTACTGTCTCCGTATCTGGGTACTGACCTACAAGATTACTGTCTCAGTTTCTGGGTGCTGACCTACATCACTACTGTCTCAGTATCTGGGAGCTGACCTACATCACTACTGTCTCAGTATCTGGGTGCTGACCTACATCACCTCTGTCTCAGTATCTGGGTGCAGACCTACATCACTACTGTCTCAGTATCTGTGTGCTGACCTACATTACTACTGTCTCAGTGTCTGTGTGCTGACCTACATCAGTGCTGTCTCAGTATCTGGGTGATGACCTACTTCCCTGCTGTCTCACTATCTGGCTGCTGACCTACATCCCTGCTGTCTCTGTAACTGGGTGCTGTCCTACATCACTACTGCCTCAGTATCTGAGTGTTGACCTACATCACTACTGTCTCAGTATCTGGGTGCTGTCCTACATCACTACTGTCTCAGTATCTGGGTGCTGACCTACACCACTACTGTCTCAGTATCTGGGTGCTGTCCTACATCACTACTGTCTCAGGATCTGGGTGTTGTCCTACATCACTACTGTCTCAGTATCTAGGTGATGACCTACATCACTACTGTCTCAGTATCTGGGCACTGACCTACATGCCTGCTGTCTCAGTTTCTGGGTGCTGATCTACACCCCTGCTGTCTCAGCATCTGGGTGATGTACTACATCCCTGCTGTTTCGGAATCTGGGTGCTGACCTACATCACTACTGTCTCAGTATCTTGGTGCTGACCTACATCACTACTGTCTCAGTATCTGGGTGCTGACCAACATCACTACAGTCTCAGTATCTGGTGCTGACCTACATCACTACTGCCTCAGTATCTGGGTGCTGACCTACATCACTACTGTCTCAGTATCTGTGTGTTGACCTACATCACTTCTGTCTCAGTATCTGGATGATGACCTACATCCCTGCTGTCTCAGTATCTAGTTGATGACCTACATCCCTGCTGTCTCAGTATCTGGGTGATGACCTACATCCCTACTATTTCAGTATCTGGGTACTGACCTACATCCCTGCTGTCTCAGTGTCAGGGTGCTGACCTACATCATTACTGTTTCAGTATCTGGGTACTGACCTACATCCCTTCTGTCACAGTATCTGGGTGCTGACCTACTTCCCTGCTGTCTCGGATTCTGAGTGTTAACCTACTTCCCTGCTGTCTCACTATCTGGGTGATGACCCAGTTCCCTGCTGTCTCTGTATCTGAGTGTTGACTTACATCACTGCTGTCTCAGTATCTGGGTGCTGACCTAAATCACTGCTGTCTTAGTATATGGGTGCTGACCTACATCACTGCTGTCTCAGTATCTGGGTGATGACCTACTTCCCTGTTGTCTCACTATCTGGGTGATGACCTACTTCCCTGCTGTCTCAGTATCTGAGTGTTGACCTACATCCTTGCTGTCTCACTCTTTTGGGTGATGACCTACTTCTCTGCTGTTTCAGAATCTGTGTGTTGACCTACATCACTGCGGTCTCAGTATCTGGGTGCTGACATACATATCTACAGTCTATCTGGGTGCTGAACTACATCCCTGCTTTCTTATTATATGTGTGCTGACCTACATCCCTGCTGTCTCAGTATCTGGGTGCGGACCTACATCACTGCTGCTTTGCTATCAGGGTGATGACCAACATCCCTGCTTTCTCAGAACCTGGGTGCTGACCTACTTCACTACTGTATCAGCATCTGGGTGATGAGCTACATCCCTGCTGTCTCTGTATCTGAGTGTTGACCAACATCACTGCTGTATCAGTATCTGGGTGCTGACCCACATCACTACTGTTCTCAGTATCTGCGCTGACTCACATCACTACATGTCTCAGTACCTAGGTGCTGACCTACATCATCACTACTGTCTCAGTATCTGGGTGCTGACCTACATCCCTGCTGTCTCAGTATCTGGGTGATGACCTACATCCCTACTGTCTCAGTATCTGGGTGATGACCTACATCCCTGCTGTCTCAGTATCTGGGTGATGACCTACTTCCCTACTGTTTCAGTATCTGGGTGCTGACCTACATCCCTGCTGTCTCAGTGTCAGGGTGCTGACCTACATCACTACTGTTTCAGTATCTGGGTGCTGACCTACATCACTGCTGTCTCTGTATCTGGGTGCTGACCTACTTCCCTGCTGTCTCAGAATCTGATTGTTGACTCAACTCACTGCTGTCTCACTATCTGGGTGATGACCTAGTTCCCTGCAGTCTCAGTATCTGAGTGTTGACCTACATCACATCTGTCTCATTATCTGGGTGCTGACCTAAATCACTGCTGTCTCAGTATATGAGTGCTGACCTACATCACTGCTGTCTCAGAATCTGGGTGATGACCTACTTCCCTGCTGTCTCACTATCTGGGTGATGTCCTACTTCCCTGCTGTCTCAGTATCTGAGTGTTGACCTACATCCCTGCTGTCTCACTATTTGGGTGATGACCTGCTCTCACTGCTGTTTCAGAATCAGAGTGTTGACCTACATCACTGCTGGGAACAGTATCTGGGTAAGTGAGATACATAACTATAGTCTGTGTATCTGGGTGCTGAACCACATCCCCTGCTGTCTTACTTCATATGTGGGCTGACCCACATCCTGCTGTCTCTAAGTATCTGAGTTTTACCTGCCATCATTGCTGTCTCAGTATCTGGGTGCAGACCTAGATCACTGCTGCTTTGGTATCTGGGTGATGACCTTCATCCCTGCTTTCTCAGTATCTGGGTGCTGACCTACTTCACTACTGTATCAGTATCTGGGTGATGACCTATATCCCTGCTGTCTCTGTATCTGAGTGTTGATCTACATCACTGCTGTATCAGTATCTGGGTGCTGACCTGCATCACTACTGTCTCAGTATCAGGGTGCTGACCTACATCACTACTGTCTCAGTATCTGATTGATGACCTACATCCCTGCTGTCTCAGTATCTGAGTGTTGACCTACATCACTGCTGTCTCAGTATCTCTGTGTTGACCTACATCACTACTGTCTCAGGATCTGGGTGCTGACCTACATCACTACTGTCTCAGTATCTAGTGTAAACACGTGTTCATGTCTTCTGTTAGTACCCTTTGCAAACTGTGAGAGGCCTTTCGGAACCATGCAATTTGCTTAAAGTTGGACCAGAATAATATTCTGTGGTGATTTGCATATGTAGCTCATGATGCTTTTGCACTTGTGGGGGGCATGAGTGATTTGTATTTTCTTGAAAATTGGCTTCCCAGCTCAAATGCCCTTTTGGTAACTCCTTGCCTCAGTGTTTACCATAGAGGTTCTTTTGTCTTTAAATGTTTTTATTTTAATGGGTTCACTAATAATATATCCCAGGCACACTGCCTTAGGGGAAGCTGGTCCATTCCACTGGGGTGTCAAACAGACGAGGCATACCATGAGTCCTGGTAGGATGAAACACGTGTCTATGTCTTCTGTTAGTCCTTCTTGAAATTGTGTGAGAGGGCCTTCGGCAACATGCAATTCTGCTTAAGCTGACAAGTTACAACATTCTGTGGTGATTTGCTACAGTGTTCATGCATGCTTTGCACTGTGGGGCATGTGTGATTTTGTATATCTAGGGTGTGCTGGCCTCGATCACTACTGTCTCAGTATCTGAATGCTGACCTCGCATCACTTACTGTCTCAGTAGCTGGGTACTGACCCACATCACTACTGTCTCAATATCTGGTGCTGACCTACATCACTGCATCTCACTTATCTGGGGTGAAGATCTGCATCTCTGCTGTCTCAGCATTCTGGGTGCTATCCTTCATCCCTGCCATCTCAGTATCTCAGTGATGACCTACATCACCACTGTCTCAGTATCTGAGTGTTGACCTAGATCACTACTGTCTCAGTTTTTTGGTGATGACCTACATCCCTGCTGTCTCAGTATCTGGGTGCGGACCTACATCACTGCTGCTTTGGTAACTGGGTGATGACCAACATCCCGCTTTTCTCAGTACCTGGGTGCTGACCCACTTCACTACTGTATCAGGCATTCTGCAAGTGATGAGCTACATCACTGCTGTCTCTGTATCTGAGTGTTGACCTACATCACTGCTGTATCAGGATCTGGGTGCTGACCCACATCACTACTGTGTCTCCCTATATGGGTGCTGACTCACATCACTACTGTCTCAGCATCTGGGTTCTGACCTACATCACCACTGTCTCAGTATCTGTGTGCTGACCTGCCATCACAGCCTGTCTCAGGATCTGAGTGCTGACCTGCATCCCGCTGTCTCTGTATCTAGGTGCTGGCCTACATCACTACTGTCTCAGTATCTGAAATGCTGACCTGCATCACTACTGTCTCAGTATCTGAGTGTTGACCTACATCACTGCTGTCTCAGTATCAGGGTGCTGACCTACATCACTGCTGCCTCAGTATCTGGGTGATGACCTACATCCCTGCTTTCTCATTATCTGTGTCCTGACCTACTTCACTACTGTATCAGTATCTGGGTGATGACCTACATCCCTGCAGTCTCAGTATCTGAGTGTTGACCTACATCACTGCTGTCTCAGTATCTGTGTGTTGACCTACATCACTACTGTCTCAGTATCTGGGTAGTGACCTACAAGACTACTGTCTCAGTTTCTGGGTGCTGACCTACATCACTACTGTCTCAGTATCTGGGTGCTGACCTACATCACTACTGTCTCAGTATCTGGGTGCTGACCTACATCACTCCTGTCTCAGTATCTGGGTGCTGACCTACATCACTACTGTCTCAGTATCTGTGTGCTGACCTACATCACTACTGTCTCAGTGTCTGTGTGCTGACCTACATCAGTGCTGTCTCAGTATCTGGGTGATGACCTACTTCCCTGCTGTCTCACTATCTGGCTGCTGACCTACATCCCTGCTGTCTCTGTAACTGGGTGCTGTCCTACATCACTACTGCCTCAGTATCTGAGTGTTGACCTACATCACTACTGTCTCAGTATCTGGGTGCTGTCCTACATCACTACTGTCTCAGTATCTGGGTGCTGACCTACATCACTACTGTCTCAGTATCTGGGTGCTGTCCTACATCACTACTGTCTCAGGATCTGGGTGTTGTCCTACATCACTACTGTCTCAGTATCTAGGTGATGACCTACATCACTACTCGTCCCAGTATCTGGGCACTGACCTGCCATGCCTGTTGTTCCAGTTTCTGGGTGCTGATCTACATCCCTGCTGTCTCAGCATCTGGGTGATGTACTACATCCCTGTTGTTTCGGGAATCTGGGTGCTGACTCTACATCACTACTGTCTCAGTATCTTGTGTCTCAGTATCTGGTTTGACCCACACTCTGTCCCAGTATCTGGATGATGACCTACATCCCTGCTGTCTCAGTATCTAGTTGATGACCAACATCCCTGCTGTCTCAGTATCTTGGTGATGACCTACATCCCTGCTGTCTCAGTATCTGTGTGATGACTTACATCCCTGCTGTCTCAGTATCTGGGTGATAACCCACATCCCTACCATTTCAGTATCTGGGTGCTGACCAACATCCCTGCTGACTCAGTATCTGGGTGCTGACCTACATCACTGCTGTCTCAGTATCTGGGTGCTGACCTACATCACTGCTGTCTCAATGTCTGGGTGCTGACCTACATCACTGCTGTCTCAGTATCTGGGTGATGACCTACTTCCCTAATGTCTCACTATCTGGGTGCTGACCTACATCACTACTGCCTCAGTATCTGAGTGTTGACCTTCATCACTACTTTGTCAGTATCTGGGTGCTGACCCAAATCACTGTCCCAGCATCCAAGTGCCCAAGCATCACCACCGTCCTAGCATCTGGGATGAATTACATCCCTGCTGTCTCAGTATCTAGGTGATGACCTACATCACTACTGTCTCAGTATCTGGGTACTGACCTACATCCCTGCTGTCTCAGTATCTGGGTGTTGACCTACATCGCTGCTGTCTCAGTATTTGGGTGATGACCTACATCCCAGCTGTCTCAGTATCTGGGTCATTACCTACATCCCTGCTGTCCCGGTATCTAGGAGCTGACCTACATCACTACTGTCTCAGTATCTTGGTGCTGACCTACATCACTTCTGTCTCAGTATCTGGGTGCTGACCCACATCACCACTGTCCCAGCATCCGCGCTGACCCACATCACTACTGCCCCAGTGTCTTGTGCTGACCCACATCACTCTGTCTCAGTATCTGGGTGATGACCCACACCACTACTGTCCCACCATCTAGGTGATGATCTGCATCCCGCTGTCCTTACCATCTGGTGCTGTCCCTTCATCCCGCCGTCCCAGTATCCAGGATGACGACATCATCACCGTCTCAACATCTGATGCTGACCCAGATCACCTACTGTCTCAGTACCTTGATGATGACCTACATCCCTGCTGTCTCAGTGTACCTGGGATGACTCCTACATCCCCTGTTCTCTTAGAATCTGGAGTGATGACCCACATACCTACTTCATATATCTTCAGTATCTGCGCTGACCTTCATCCCTATTGTCTCTGTATCTGGGTGCTGACGACATCACTACTGTCTCAGTATCTTGGCGGTGACCCACATCACTACTGTCTCAGCTTTCTGCGGCTGACCCCACATCACCACTGTCCTTAGTATCTTGGTGATGACCTACATCCCCGCTGTCTCAGTATCTGGGAGATGACCCACATACCTGGTGGTGTCCAGTATTCAAGTGATGACCCCACATCCCTCATTATTTCAGTATCTGTTTGTTGACCCACATCCCTGCTGTCTCAGTTTCGTGGGTGCTGACCCACATCACTACTGTTTCAGTATCTGGAGCTGACCCCTACTTCCCTGCTGTCCTCGAATCTGAGTGCTGGGACCAACTTCCTGCTGTCTCACCTTATCTGGGTGATGACCTAGTTCCCTGCTGTCTCAGTATCTGAGTGTTGACCTACATCACTGCTGTCTCAGTATCTGGGTGCTGACCTAAATCACTGCTGTCTCAGTATATGGGTGCTGACCTACATCACTGCTGTCTCAGTATCTCAAGTGATGACCCACTTCCCACTGTCTCACCACATCTTGGGTGATGACCTCACTTCCTGCTGTCCTTGTGAATCTGAGTGTTGACTTCACATCCCTGCTGTCTCACCATTTTGGTGATGACCTACTTCCACTGCTGCATCAGAATCTGAGTGTTGTCCCACATCACCGCTGTCTAAGCATCTGTGTGCTGACACACATAACCATAGTCCTGTATCTGGTGCTGAACCACATCCCTGCTCTTACTATATGTGTGCTGACCCACATTCCTGCTGTCTCAGTATCTGAGTGCTGGACCCACATGACTGCTGTATCAGTATCTGGCAGCGGGACCTGCAGCACTGCTGTTTGGTATCCAAGTGATGACCTACATCCCTGCTTTCTCTCAGTATCTGGGTGCTGACCCCACATCACTACTGTCTCAGTATCTGAGTGGGATGACCCCACAGTCCTGCTGCTTGTCTCAGTATCTGAGTGTTGACCTACATCACTGCTGTCACAGTATGTCTGTGCTGACCTACATCACTACTGTCTCAGTATCTGGGTACTGACCTACATCACTACTGTCTCAGTATATGGGTGCTGACCTAAATCACTGCTGTCTCAGTATCTGGGTGATGACCTACTTCCCTGCTGTGTCAGTATCTGGGTGATGACCTACTTCCCTGCTGTCTCAGTATCTGAGTGTTGACCTTCATTCCTGCTGTCTCACTATTTGGGTGATGACCTACTTCACTACTGTCTCTGTATCTTGGTGCTGAAATACATCCCTGCTGTCTCAGTATCAGAGTGCTGACCTACATCTCTACTGTCTCAGTATCTGGGTGCTGACCTACATCACTACTGTCTCAGTATCTGAGTGTTGACCTAGATCACTAATGTCTCAGTATCTGAGTGTTGACTTAGATCACTACCGTCTCAGTATCTTTGATGACCTACATCCCTGGTGTCTCAGTATCTGGGTGAAAACCTACATCCCTGCTGTCTCAGTATCTGGGTACTGACCAACATCCCTACTTTCTCAGTATCTGGGTGATGACCTACATCACTACTGTCTCACTATCTAGGTGATGATCTGCATCTCTGCTGTCTCAGTATCTGGGTGCTGTCCTTCATCCCTGCTGTCTCAGTATCTGGGTGCTGACCTACATCACTGCTGTCTCAGTATCTGGGTGCTGACCTACATCACTGCTGTCTCAGTATCTGGGTGCTGACCTACATCACTGCTGTCTCAGTATCTGGGTGCTGACTTACTTCCCCTCTGTCTCACTAACTGGGTGATGACCTACTTCCCTGCTGCCTCAGTCTCTGAGTGTTGACCTACATCCCTGCTGTCTCACTAATTGGGTGATTACCTACTTCACTGCTGTCTCAGAATCTGAGTGTTGACCTACATCACTGCTGTCTCAGTATCTGGATGCTGACGTACATCACTACTGTCTCAGTATCTGGGTGCTGACCTACAAGACTACTGTCTCAGTTTCTGGGTGCTGACCTACATCACCACTGTCTCAGTATCTGGGTGCTGACCTACATCAATACTGTCTCAGTATCTGGGTGCTGACCTACATCACTACTGTCTCAGTATCTGGGTGCTGACCTACATCACAGCTGTGTCAGTATCTGGGTGCTGACCTACATCACTACTGTCTCAGTATCTGGGAGCTGACCTACATCACAACTGTGTCAGTATCTGTGTGCTGACCTACATCACTACTGTCTCAGTTACTGTGTGCTGACCTACATCCCTACTGTATCAGTATCTGGGTGCTGACCTACTTCACTACTGTCTCAGTAGCTGGTTGCTGACCTACATCACTATTGTCTCAATATCTGGGTGCTGACCTATATCACTACTATCTCAGTATCTGGGTGCTGACCTAGATCACTACTGTCTCAGAATCTGAGTGTTGACATAGATCATTACTGTCTCAGTATCTTGGAGATGACCTCACATCCCTGCTGCTGTCCAGTATCTGGCAGTGATGACCCAAGATCCCTGCAGTCCCAGTATCTTGTTCTATGACCTACATCACTACTGTCTCAGTATCTGGGTGTTGACCTACATCCCTGCTCTCAGTATCTGGAGTGCTGACCCACATCCCTGCTGTCTCAGTATCTGGGTGCTGAATCCATCACTGCTGTCTCGTATCTGGGTGCTGGACCCACGACTACTACTGTCCTCAGTATCTGGATGATGACCTACATCCCTGCAGTCTCTGTATCTGAGTGTTGACCTACATCACTGCTGTATCAGTATCTGGATGCTGACCTACATCACGACTGTCTCAGTATCTGGGTGCTGACCTACATCACTACTGTCTCAGTATCTGAGTGATGACCTACAGCCCTGCTGTCTCAGTATCTGAGTGTTGACCTACATCACTGCTGTCACAGTATGTCTGTGCTGACCTACATCACTACTGTCTCAGTATCTGGGTACTGACCTACATCACTACTGTCTCAGTATATGGGTGCTGACCTACATCCCTGCTGTGTCAGTATCTGGGTGATGACCTACTTCCCTGCTGTCTCAGTATCTGAGTGTTGACCTTCATTCCTGCTGTCTCACTATTTGGGTGATGACCTACTTCATTACTGTCTCTGTATCTGGGTGCTGAAATACATCCCTGCTGTCTCAGTATCAGAGTGCTGACCTACATCACTACTGTCTCAGTATCTGGGTGCTGACGTACATCACTACTGTCTCAGTATCTGAGTGTTGACCTAGATCACCAATGTCCTGGTACATGTGAGGACGACTTCCTCTGCTGTCTCAGCATCTGAGTGTTGACCTACTCCCTGCTGTCTCAGTATCTGAGTGTTGACCTCCATCCCTGCTGTCCCAGTATCTGAGTGATGACCTACTTCCCTGCTGTCTCACTATCTGGGTGATGACCTACATCACTGCTGTCTCAGTATCTGGGTGCTGACATACATCACTACTGTCTCTGTATCTGGGTGCTGACCTACATCACTACTGTCTCAGTATCTGTTTGTTAACCTACATCACTTCTGTCTCAGTATCTGGGTGATGACCTAAATCCCTGCTGTCTCAGAATCTGGGTGCTGGACAAACACCCTGCTGTCCTTAGCATCTGTTGATGACCCATCATCCCTGCTGTCTCAGTATCTGGGTGATGTGACCCACAATCCCGCTGTCCTCGGTATCTGGGTGCTGACCTACATCACTACTGTCCCAGCATCTCAAGATGACCTTTATCACTCACCGTCTCAGTATCTGGGATGCTGACCCTACATCACAACTGTCTCGGGTATCTGTGCTGGACTCACATCACTACTGTCTCAGTATCTGGGTGCTGACATACATCACTACTGTCTCAGTATCTGTTTGTTGACCTACATCACTTCTGTCTCAGTATCTGGATGATGACCTACATCCCTGCTGTCTCAGTATCTAGTTGATGACCAACATCCCTGCTGTCTCAGTATCTTGGTGATGACCTACATCCCTGCTGTCTCAGTATCTGTGTGATGACTTACATCCCTGCTGTCTCAGTATCTGGGTGATAACCCACATCCCTACCATTTCAGTATCTGGGTGCTGACCAACATCCCTGCTGACTCAGTATCTGGGTGCTGACCTACATCACTGCTGTCTCAGTATCTGGGTGCTGACCTACATCATGTCTCAAATTCTATCTGGTGCTGACCTCAGCATCACTGCTGTCTCAGTATCTGGGTGATGACCCACTCTCATGTCTCACTATCTGGTGTTGACCCACATCACTACTGTCTCAGTATCTGAGGTTGACCTCCACTACTTGTCAGTTATCCAGGTACTGGGACTCACTACTACCTGTCTCAGTATCTGGGTGTCTTCCATCACTCAGCTGTCTCAGTATCTGGGTGTATGACCTACATCCTGCTGCTGCTCAGTATCCTGGTGATGACCCATATCACTCACTGTCTCAGTATCTGGGTACTGACCCACATCCCCTGCTGTCCCAGTATCTGGGTGTTGACCTACATCGCTGTTGTCCTCTAGTATTTGGGTATGACCTGCATCCCAGCTGTCTCAGTATTCTGTACTACCTGCATCCCTGCTGTCCTGTATCTAGGAGCTGACCCTACATCACTACTGTCTCAGTATCTTGGTGCTGACCCACATCACTTCTGTCTCAGTATCTGGGTGCTGACCTACATCACTACTGTCTCAGTATCTGGTGCTGACCTACATCACTACTGCCTCAGTGTCTTTGTGCTGACCTACATCACTTCTGTCTCAGTATCTGGATGATGACCTACATCCCTGCTGTCTCAGTATCTAGTTGATGACCCAAACCTGCTCTCTCAGTATCTCGGTGATGACCTACATCACTACTGTCTCACTATCTAGGTGATGATCTGCATCTCTGCTGTCTCAGTATCTGGGTGCTGTCCTTCATCCCTGCTGTCTCAGTATCTGGGTGATGACGTACATCACTACTGTCTCAATATCTGAGTGTTGACCTAGATCACTACTGTCTCAGTACCTTGATGATGACCTACATCCCTGCTGTCTCAGTACCTGGGTGATGACCTACATCCCTGCTTTCTCAGTATCTGAGTGATGACCTACATACCTACTATTTCAGTATCTGGGTGCTGACCTTCATCCCTATTGTCTCTGTATCTGGGTGCTGACGTACATCACTACTGTCTCAGTATCTTGGTGGTGACGTACATCACTACTGTCTCAGTTTCTGGGTGCTGACCTACATCACTACTGTCTCAGTATCTTGGTGATGACCTACATCCCTGCTGTCTCAGTATCTGGGTGATGACCCATACCCTGGTGTCTCAGTATCTGGGTGATGACCTACATCCCTACTATTTCAGTATCTGTTTGCTGACCTACATCCCTGCTGTCTCAGTTTCAGGGTGCTGACCTACATCACTACTGTTTCAGTATCTGGGTGCTGACCTACTTCCCTGCTGTCTCGGAATCTGAGTGCTGACCAACTTCCCTGCTGTCTCACTATCTGGGTGATGACCTAGTTCCCTGCTGTCTCAGTATCTGAGTGTTGACCTACATCACTGCTGTCTCAGTATCTGGGTGCTGACCTAAATCACTGCTGTCTCAGTATATGGGTGCTGACCTACATCACTGCTGTCTCAGTATCTGGGTGATGACCTACTTCCCTGCTGTCTCACTATCTGGGTGATGACCTACTTCCCTGCTGTCTCAGTATCTGAGTGTTGACCTACATCCCTGCTGTCTCACTATTTCGGTGATGACCTACTTCACTGCTGTTTCAGAATCTGAGTGTTGTCCTACATCACTGCTGTCTAAGTATCTGTGTGCTGACATACATAACTATAGTCTCTGTATCTGGGTGCTGAACTACATCCCTGCTGTCTTACTATATGTGTGCTGACCTACATTCCTGCTGTCTCAGTATCTGAGTGCTGACCCACATAATTGCTGTATCAGTATCTGGCAGCGGACCTGCAGCACTGCTGCTTTGGTATCTGGGTGATGACCTACATCCCTGCTATCTCAGTATCTGGGTGCTGACCTACTTCACTACTGTGTCAGTATCGGGGGGGTGCTGACCTACATCACTACTGTCTCAGTATCTGAGTGATGACCTACAGCCCTGCTGTCTCAGTATCTGAGTGTTGACCTACATCACTGCTGTCACAGTATGTCTGTGTTGACCTACATCACTACTGTCTCAGTATCTGGGTACTGACCTACATCACTACTGTCTCAGTATATGGGTGCTGACCTAAATCACCTCCTGTCTCAGTATCTGGGTGATGACCTACTTCCCTGCTGTGTCAGTATCTGGGTGATGACCTACTTCCCTGCTGTCTCAGTATCTGAGTGTTGACCTTCATTCCTGCTGTCTCACTATTTGGGTGATGACCTACTTCACTACTGTCTCTGTATCTTGGTGCTGAAATACATCCCTGCTGTCTCAGTATCAGAGTGCTGACCTACATCTCTACTGTCTCAGTATCTGGGTGCTGACCTACATCACTACTGTCTCAGTATCTGAGTGTTGACCTAGATCACTAATGTCTCAGTATCTGAGTGTTGACTTAGATCACTACCGTCTCAGTATCTTTGATGACCTACATCCCTGGTGTCTCAGTATCTGGGTGAAAACCTACATCCCTGCTGTCTCAGTATCTGGGTACTGACCAACATCCCTACTTTCTCAGTATCTGGGTGATGACCTACATCACTACTGTCTCACTATCTAGGTGATGATCTGCATCTCTGCTGTCTCAGTTTCTGGGTGCTGTCCTTCATCCCTGCTGTCTCAGTATCTGGGTGCTGACCTACATCACTGCTGTCTCAGTATCTGGGTGCTGACCTACATCACTGCTGTCTCAGTATCTGGGTGCTGACCTGCATCACTGCTGTCTCAGTATCTGGGTGCTGACTTACTTCCCTTCTGTCTCACTAACTGGGTGATGACCTACTTCCCTGCTGCCTCAGTTTCTGAGTGTTGACCTACATCCCTGCTGTCTCACTAATTGGGTGATTACCTACTTCACTGCTGTCTCAGAATCTGAGTGTTGACCTACATCACTGCTGTCTCAGTATCTGGATGCTGACGTACATCACTACTGTCTCAGTATCTGGGTGCTGACCTACAAGACTACTGTCTCAGTTTCTGGGTGCTGACCTACATCACCACTGTCTCAGTATCTGGGTGCTGACCTACATCAATACTGTCTCAGTATCTGGGTGCTGACCTACATCACTACTGTCTCAGTATCTGGGTGCTGACCTACATCACAGCTGTGTCAGTATCTGGGTGCTGACCTACATCACTACTGTCTCAGTATCTGGGAGCTGACCTACATCACAACTGTGTCAGTATCTGTGTGCTGACCTACATCACTACTGTCTCAGTGTCTGTGTGCTGACCTACATCCCTACTGTATCAGTATCTGGGTGCTGACCTACTTCACTACTGTCTCAGTAGCTGTGTCGCTGACCCTACATCACCATTGTCCTAATATCTGGGTGCTGACCTACATCACTACTGTCTCAGTATCTGGGTGCTGACCTAGATCACTACTGTCTCAGAATCTGAGTGTTGACATAGATCACTACTGTCTCAGTATCTTGGAGATGACCTACATCCCTGCTGTCTCAGTATCTGGGTGATGACCTACATCCCTGCAGTCTCAGTATCTTGTTTATGACCTACATCACTACTGTCTCAGTATCTGGGTGCTGACCTACATCCCTGCTCTCTCAGTATCTGGGTGCTGACCTACATCCCTGCTGTCTCAGTATCTGGGTGCTGAACTACATCACTGCTGTCTCGGTATCTGGGTGCTGACCTACGTCACTACTGTCTCAGTATCTGGATGATGACCTACATCCCTGCAGTCTCTGTATCTGAGTTTTGACCTACATCACTGCTGTATCAGTATCTGGATGCTGACCTACATCACGACTGTCTCAGTATCTGGGTGCTGACCTACATCACTACTGTCTCAGTATCTGAGTGATGACCTACAGCCCTGCTGTCTCAGTATCTGAGTGTTGACCTACATCACTGCTGTCACAGTATGTCTGTGCTGACCTACATCACTACTGTCTCAGTATCTGGGTACTGACCTACATCACTACTGTCTCAGTATATGGGTGCTGACCTACATCCCTGCTGTGTCAGTATCTGGGTGATGACCTACTTCCCTGCTGTCTCAGTATCTGAGTGTTGACCTTCATTCCTGCTGTCTCACTATTTGGGTGATGACCTACTTCATTACTGTCTCTGTATCTGGGTGCTGAAATACATCCCTGCTGTCTCAGTATCAGAGTGCTGACCTACATCACTACTGTCTCAGTATCTGGGTGCTGACGTACATCACTACTGTCTCAGTATCTGAGTGTTGACCTAGATCACTAATGTCTCAGTATGTGGGTGATGACGTACTTCTCTGCTGTCTCAGTATCTGAGTGTTGACCTACTTCCCTGCTGTCTCAGTATCTGAGTGTTGACCTCCATCCCTGCTGTCCCAGTATCTGAGTGATGACCTACTTCCCTGCTGTCTCACTATCTGGGTGATGACCTACATCACTGCTGTCTCAGTATCTGGGTGCTGACCGACATCCCTACTGTCTCAGTATCTGAGTGCTGACCTACATCTCTACTGTCTCAGAATCTGGGTGCTGACGTACATCACTACTGTCTCAGTATCTGAGTGTTGACCTAGATCACTAATGTCTCAGTATCTGAGTGTTGACCTAGATCACTACTGTCTCAGTATCTTTTTGATGACCTACATCCCTGCTGTCTCAGTATCTGGGTGAAAACCTACATCCCTGCTGTCTCAGTATCTGGGTACTGACCAACATCCCTACTTTCTCAGTATCTGGGTGATGACCTACATCACTACTGTCTCACTATCTGGGTGATGATCTGCATCTCTGCTGTCTCAGTATCTGGGTGCTGTCCTTCATTCCTGCTGTCTCAGTATCTGGGTGCTGAACTACATCACTGCTGTCTCAGTATCTGGGTGCTGACCTACATCACTGCTGTCTCAGTATCTGGGTGCTGACCTACATCACTGCTGTCTCAGTATCTGGGTGCTGACTTACTTCCCTTCTGTCTCACTATCTGGGTGATGACCTACTTCCCTGCTGTCTCAGTTTCTGAGTGTTGACCTACATCCCTGCTGTCTCACTAATTGGGTGATTACCTACTTCACTGCTGTCTCAGAATCTGAGTGTTGACCTACATCACTGCTGTCTCAGTATCTGGATGCTGACGTACATCACTCTGTCTCAGTATCTGGGTGCTGACCTACAAGACTACTGTCTCAGTTTCTGGGTGCTGACCTACATCACTACTGTCTCAGTATCTGGGTGCTGACCTACATCACTACTGTCTCAGTATCTGGGTGCTGAACTACATCACTACTGTCTCAGTATCTGGGTAATGACCTACTTCACTACTGTCTCACTATCTAGGTGATGATCTGCATCTCTGCTGTCTCAGTATCTGGGTGCTGTCCTTCATCCCTGCTGTCTCAGTATCTGGGTGATGACGTACATCACTACTGCCTCAATATCTGAGTGTTGACCTAGATCACTACTGTCTCAGTACCTTGGTGATGACCTACATCCCTGCTGTCTCAGTATCTGATTGTTGACCTACTTCCCTGCTGTCTCACTATCTGGGTGATGACCTGCATCCCTGCTGTCTCAGTACCTGGCTGCTGACCTACTTCACTGCTGTCTCAGTATCTGGGTGTTGACCTAATTACCTGCTGTCTCAGTATCTTAGTGTTGACCTACATCCCTGCTGTCTCAGTATCAGGTTGTTAACTTACTTCCCAGCTGTCTCACTATCTGGCTGATGACCTACATCCCTGCTTTCTCACTATGTGGGTGATGACATACTTCCCTGCAGTCTCAGAATCTGGGTGTTGACTTACTTCCCTGTTGACTCACTATCTGGGTGAAGACCTACTTCCCTGTTGTCTCAGAATCTGAGTGTTGACCTACTTCCCTGCTGTCTCATATCAGAGTGTTGACCTACTTCCCTGCAGTCTCACTATCTGGATGATGACCTACTTCTCTGCTGTCTCAGTATCTGAGTGTTGACCTACTTCCCTGCTGTCTCAGTATCTGAGTGTTGACCTTCATCCCTGCTGTCCCAGTATCTGAGTGATGACCTACTTCCCTGCTGTCTCACTATCTGGGTGATGACCTACATCACTGCTGTCTCAGTATCTGGGTGCAGACCGACATCCCTACTGTCTCAGTATCTGAGTGCTGACCTACATCACTGCTCTCTCACTATATGGGTGATGACATACATTACTGCTGTCTCAGTATCTGGGTGCTGACCTACATCACTGCTGTCTCAGTATCTGGGTGCTGACCTACATCACTGCTGTCTCAGTAGCTGAATGATGACCTACTTCCCTGCTGTATCAGTATCTGGCTGATGACCTACATCCCTGCTGTCTCAGTATCTGGGTGATGACCTACATCCCTGCTGTCTCAGTATCTGATTGTTGACCTATTTCCCTGCTGTCTCACTATCTGGGTGATGACCTACATCCCTTCATGCCTCAGTACCTGGCTGCTGACCTACTTCACTGCTCTCTCAGTATTGGGTGTTGACCTAATTACCTGCTGTCTCAGTATCTGAGTGTTGACCTACATCCCTGCTGTCTCAGTATCTGGTTGTTAACCTACTTCCCTGCTGCCTCACTATCTGGGTGATGATCTACATCCCTGCTTTCTCAGTATGTGGGTGATGACGTACTTCCCTGCAGTCTCAGAATCTGGGTGTTGACTTACTTCCCTGTTGACTCACTATCTGGGTGAAGACCTACTTCCCTGTTGTCTCAGAATCTGAGTGTTGACCTACTTCCCTGCTGTCTCATATCAGAGTGTTGACCTACTTCCCTGCTGTCTTACTATCTGGATGACGACCTACTTCTCTGCTGTCTCAGTATCTGAGTGTTGAGCTACTTCCCTGCTGTCCTCAGCATCCTGAGTGTTGACCTCCATCCCTGCTGTCCTAGTATCTGGCGTGATGACCTACTTCCTGCTGTCTCACTCATCTGGTGATGACCCACATCACTCGCTGTCTCAGTATCTAGGGATGCGACCGACATCCCTACTGTCTCAGTATCTGAGTGCTGACCTACTATCACTGCTGTCTCACTATATGGGTGATGACATACATTTTTGCTGTCTCAGTATCTGGGTGCTGACCTACATCACTGCTGTCTCAATATCTGGGTGATGACCTACTTCCCTGCTGTCTCAGTATCTGAGTGTTGACCCTACTTCCCTGCTGTCTCACTATCTGAGTGTTGACCTACTTCCCTGCTGTCTCACTATCTGGGTGAGGACCTACTTCCCAGCAGTCTCAGTATCTGGGTGTTTAACTAATTACCTGCTGTCTCAGTATCTGAGTGTTGACCTACATCACTGCTGTCTCAGTATCTGAGTGTTGACCTATTTCCCTGCAGTCTCTCTATCTGGGTGTTGACCTAATTCCCTGCTTTCTCACTATCTGGGTGATGACCTACATCCCTGCTGTCTCAGTATCTGGGTGATGACCTAATTCCCTGCTGTCTCACTATCTGGGTGATGACCTACTTTCCTGCTGTCTCAGTATCTGAGTGTTGACCAACATCACTGCTGTCTCTGTATCTGGGCACTGACCTACATCACTGCTTTCTCAGAAGCTGGGTGCTGACCTTCGTCCCTGCTGTCTCACTGGCTGGGTGCTGACCTACATCACTGCTGTCTCAGTATCTGGGTGATGACCTACATCCCTACTGTCTCAGTATCTGGGTGATGACCTACACCACTGCTGTCTCAGTATCGGGGTGATGACCTATTTCCTGCTGTCTCAGTATCTAGGTGATTACCTACATCCCTCCTGTCTCAGTATCTGGGTGCTGACCAACTTCCATGCTGTCTTAGTATCTGGGTGCTGATCTACATCGCTACTGTCTCAGTATCTGAGTGTTAACCTACTTCCCTGCTGTCTCACTATCTGGGTGATAACCTACTTCCCTGCTGTCTCAGTATCTGGGTGATGACCTATATCCCTGCTGTCTCAGTATCTGATTGTTGACCTACTTCCCTGCTGTCTCACTATCTGGGTGATGACCTACATCCCTGCTGTCTCAGTATCTGGGTGCTGACCTACTTCACTGCTGTCTCAGTATCTGGATGTTGACCTAATTACCTGCTGACTCAGGATCTGAGTGTTGACCTACATCCCTGCTGTCTCAGTATCTGGGTGTTGACCTACTTCCCTGCTGTCTCACTATCTGGGTGATGACCTACATCCCTGCTTTCTCAGTATGCGGGTGATGATCTACTTCCCTGCTGTCTCAGAATCTGGGTGTTGACCCTACTTTCCTGTTGACTCACTATCTGGGTGAAGACCTACTTCCCTGTTGTCTCAGAATCTGAGTGTTGACCTACTTCCCTGCTGTCTCACTATCTGGAAGACGACCTACTTCCCTGCTGTATCAGTATTTGAGTGTTGACCTACTTCCCTGCTGTCTCACTGTCTGAGAACTGACCTACTTCCCTGCTGTCTCACTATCTGGGTGCTGACCTACTTCCCTGCTGTCTCAGAATCTGAGTGTTGACCTACATCCCTGCTGTCTCAGTATCTGAGTGTTGACCTACATCCCTGCTGTTCCAGTATCTGAGTGATGACCTGCTTCCTTGCTGTCTCACTATCTGGGTGATGACCTCACATGACTGCTGCTGAGTATCTGGGTGCTGACCGACATCCCTACTGTCTCAGTATCTGAGTGTTGATCTACATCACTGCTGTCTCACTCATATGGGTGATGACATATGCACATGCTGTCTCAGTATCTGCGCTGGACTCACATCACTGCTGTCTCAGCATCTGGGTGCTGACCCACATCACTGCTGTCTCAGTAGCTGGGTGATGACCTGCCCCAGCTGTCTCAGTACTTGCATTGATGACCCACATCCTGCTGTCCTCAGTATCTGGGTGATGACCCTACTCCCTGCTGTCTCAGAATCTGAGTGTTGACCTACTTCCTGTCTCACTCATATTTGGGTGATGACTCTACTACACTGCTGTCTCAGAATCTGAGTGTTGACTCACATAACTGTCCCAGTATCTGGGTGCTGACCTACATCACTACTGTCTCAGTATCTGTGTGCTGACCTACATCACTACTGTCTCAGTATCTGAGTGATGACCTACATCCCTGCTGTCTCAGTATCTGAGTGTTGACCTACATCACTGCTGTCTCAGTATCTGTGTGTTGACCTACATCGCTACTGTCTCAGTAACTGGGTGCTGACCTACATCACTACTGTCTCAGTATATGGGTGCTGACCTACATCACTGCTGTCTCAGTCTCTGGGTGCTGACCTGCATCCCTGCTGTCTCAGTATCTAGCTGCTGGTCTACATCACTATTGTCTCAGTATCTGAATGCTGACCTACATCACTACTGTCTCAGTATCTGGGCACTGACCCCATCATTACTGTCTCAATATCTGCGCTGACCCACATCACTGCTGTCTCAATTATCTGGGTGGATGATCTGTACCCCTGCTGTCCTGTAGTCTGGGTGCCATCCTTCAACCTGCTGTCCTTGTGCATCTGGGTGCTGACCCTAGATCACTACTGTCTCAGTTTCTTGGTGATGACCAACATCCCTGCTGTCCTCAGTATCCGATTGTACACCTCGCCTCCATGCTGTCCTCACCCAGCAGGTGATGACCGCACATCCTGGTGTCTCAGCATCTGGGTGCTGACCTAATTACCCTGTGTCTCAGCTATCTGGAGTGTTGACCCCATCCCTGCTGTCTCAGTATCTGAGTGTTGGACCTACTTCCCCTGCTGTCTCTCATCTGGGTGTTGACCTAATCACCTGCTGTCTCAGCATCTGAGTGTAGACCCACATCACTGCTGTCTTAGTATCTGAGTATTGACCTTTTTCCCTGCTGTCTCTCTATCTGGGTGTTGACCTAATTCCCTGCTTTCTCACTATCTGGGTGATGACCTACATCCCTGCTGTCTCAGTATCTGGCTGTTGACCTACTTCCCTGCTGTCTCACTATCTGGGTGCTGACCTACATTACTGCTGTCTCAGTATCTGGGTGCTGACCTACATCACTGCTGTCTAGGTATCTGGGTGGTGACCTACATCACTGCTGTATCAGTACCTGGCTGCTGACCTACTTCTCTGCTGTCTCACTGGCTGGGTGCTGATCTACATCACTGCTGTCTCAGTATCTCGGTGATGACCTACATCCCTACTGTCTCAGTATTTGGGTGATGACCTACACCACTGCTGTCTCACAATCTGGGTGATGACCTACACCACTGCTGTCTCAGTATCTGGCTGATGACCTACATCCCTGCTGTCTCAGTATCTGGGTGATGACCTACTTCCCTGCTGTCCCAGAATCTGAGTGTTGACATACTTCCCTACTGTCTCAGTATCTGGGTGCTGACCTACATCCCTGCTGTCTCAGTATCTGGGTGATGAATTACATCCCTGCTGTCTCGGTATCTGGGTGCTGACCTACATCACTACTGTCTCAGTATCTTGGTGCTCACCTACATCACTACTGTCTCAGTAGCTGGTGCTGACCTACATCACTACTGTCTCAGTATCTGGGTGCTGACCTACATCACTACTGTCTCAGTATCTAGTTGATGACCTACATCCCTGCTTTCTCAGTTTCTGGGTGATGACCTACATCACTACTGTCTCACTATCTGGGTGATGATCTGCATCTCTGCTGTCTTAGTATCTGGGTGCTGTCCTTCATCCCTGCTGTCTCTGTATCTGAGTGATGACCTACATAACTACTGTCTCAGTATCTGAGTGTTGACCTAGATCAGTACTGTCTCAGTATCTTGGTGATGACCTACATCCAAGCTGTCTCAGTATCTGCGTGAGACCCACATCCCAATTATTTTAAAATTCAGTGCTGGACCGTCATCCTCCTACTTTCTCAGTATATGGGTGCTGACCTAAACACTACTGTCGGTCACCACCAAGATACTGAGACATCACTACTGTATCAGTTTCTGGGTGCTGACCTACATCACTACTGTCTCAGTATCTGGGTGCTGACCTACATCACTGCTGTCTCAGTATCTGGGTGATGACCTACATCTCTGCTGTCTCAGTATCTGGGTGATGACCTACATCCCTGCTGTCTCAGTATCTGGGTGCTGACCTACATCACTACTGTCTCAGTATCAGGGTGCTGACCTACATCACTACTGTCTCAGTATCTGGTTGCTGACCTACATCACTACTGTCTCAGTATCTGGGTGCTGACCTACATCACTACTGTCTCAATATCTGGGTGCTGACCTACAGTACTTCACTACTGTCTCAGTATCTGGGTGCTGACCTACAGTACTTCAATACTGTCTTAGTACCTGAGTACTGACCTACATCCCTGCTGTCTCAGTATCTGGGTGATGACCTACATCCCTGCTGTCTCGGTATCTGGGTGCTGACCTACATCAGTACTGTCTCAGTATCTGGGTGCTGACCTTCATCACTACTGTCTCAGTATCTGGGTGCTGACCTACATCACTACTGTCTCAGTATCTGTGTGTTGACCAACATCACTTCTGCCTCAGTATCTGGGTGATGACCTACATCACTGCTGTCTCAGTATCTAGGTGATGACCTACATCACTACTGTCTCAGAATTTGGGTACTGACCTACATCCCTGCTGTCTCAGTATCTAGGTGATGACCTACATCCATGCTGTCTCAGTATCTGGGTGATGACCTACATCCCTGCTGTCTCGGTATCTGGGTGCTGACCTACATCACTACTGTCTCAGTATCTTGGTGCTGACCTACATCACTACTGTCTCAGTATCTGGGTGCTGACCTACAGCACTACTGTCTCAGTATCTGGGTGCTGTCCTACATCACTACTGTCTCAGTATCTGAGTGTTGACCTAGATCACTAATGTCTCAGCATCTGAGTGTTCACCTAGATCACTACTGTCTAAGTATCTTGGTGATGACCGACATCCCTGCGGTCTCAGTATCTGGGTGATGACCTACATCCCAGCTGTCTCAGTATCTGGGTACTGACAACATCCGCTGTCTCAGTTTCTGGGTGTTGACCTACATCCCTGATGTCTCAGTATCTGGGTGCTGACCTACATCCCTGCTGTCTCAGTATCTGGTTGTTAACCTTCTTCCCTGCTGCCTCACTATCTGGGTGATGACCTACATCCCTGCTTTCTCAGTATGTGGGTGATGACGTACTTCCCTGCAGTCTCAGAATCTGGGTGTTGACTTACTTCCCTGTTGACTCACTATCTGGGTGAAGACCTACTTCCCTGTTGTCTCAGAATCTGAGTGTTGACCTACTTCCCTGCTGTCTCATATCAGAGTGTTGACCTACTTCCCTGCTGTCTCACTATCTGGATGACGACCTACTTCTCTGCTGTCTCAGTATCTGAGTGTTGACCTACCTCCCTGCTGTCTCAGTATTTGAGTGTTGACCTACATCCCTGCTGTCCCAGTATCTGAGTGATGACCTACTTCCCTGCTGTCTCACTATCTGGGTGATGACCTACATCACTGTTGTCTCACTATATGGGTGATGACATACATTACTGCTGTCTCAGTATCTGGGTGATGACATACATCACTGCTGTCTCAGTATCTGGGTGCTGACCTACATCACTGCTGTCTCAGTAGCTGAATGATGACCTACTTCCCTGCTGTCTCAGTATCTGGCTGATGACCTACATCCCTGCTGTCTCAGTATCTGGGTGATGACCTACTTCCCTGCTGTCTCAGTATCTGAGTGTTGACCTACTTCCCTGCTGTCTCACTATCTGAGTGTTGACCTACTTCCCTGCTGTCTCACTATCTGGGTGAGGACCTACTTCCCAGCTGTCTCAGTATCTGGGTGTTTAACTCATTACCTGCTGTCACAAAATCTGACTGTTGACCTGCATCACTGCTGTCTCAGTAGCTGAATGATGACCTACTTCCCTGCTGTCTCAGTATCTGGCTGATGACCTACATCCCTGCTGTCTCAGTATCTGGGTGATGACCTACATCCCTGCTGTCTCAGTATCTGATTGTTGACCTATTTCCCTGCTGTCTCACTATCTGGTTATGACCTACATCCCTGCTGTCTCAGTACCTGGCTGCTGACCTACTTCACTGCTCTCTCAGTATTGAGTGTTGTCCTAATTACGCCTGTCTCAGTATCTGAGTGTTGACCCACATCCTGCTGTCTCAGTATCTGGTTGTCCTACTTCCCTGCTGGCCCTCACCATATCTGGGTGATGACCACATCCTCGCTTTCTCAGTATGTGGGTGATGACTTCCTGCAGTCTCAGAATCTGTGTTGACTTACTTCCTGTTGACTCACTATCTGGGTGAAGACCTACTTCCTGTTGTCTCAGAATCTGAGGCTGACCTACTTCCCTGCTGTCTCATTTCAGAGTGTTGACCTACTTCCCTGCTGTCTTACTATCTGGATGACGACCTACTTCTCTGCTGTCTCAGTATCTGAGTGTTGACCTACTTCCCTGCTGTCTCAGTATCTGAGTGTTGACCTACATCCCTGCTGTCCCAGTATCTGAGTGATGACCTACTTCCCTGCTGTCTCACTATCTGGGTGATGACCTACATCACTGCTGTCTCAGTATCTGGGTGCTGACCGACATCCCTACTGTCTCAGTATCTGAGTGCTGACCTACATCACTGCTGTCTCACTATATGGGTGATGACATACATTACTGCTGTCTCAGTATCTGGGTGCTGACCTACATCACTGCTGTCTCAGTATCTGGGTGCTGACCTCCATCACTGCTGTCTCAGTTGCTGAATGATGACCTACTTCCCTGCTGTCTCAGTATCTGGCTGATGACCTACATCCCTGCTGCCTCAGTATCTGGGTGATGACCTACTTCCCTGCTGTCTCAGTATCTGAGTGTTGACCCTACTTCCCTGCTGTCTCACTATCTGAGTGTTGACCTTCTTCCCTGCTGTCTCACTATCTGGGTGAGAACCTACTTCCCAGCTGTCTCAGTATCTGGGTGTTGACCTACATCACTGCTGTCTCAGTATCTGAGTGTTGACCTACATCACTGCTGTCTCAGTATCTGAGTGTTGACCTATTTCCCTGCAGTCTCTCTATCTGGGTGTTGGCCTAATTCCCTGCTTTCTCACTATCTGGGTGATCACCTACATCCCTGCTGTCTCAGTATCTGGGTGATGACCTAATTCCCTGCTGTCTCACTATCTGGGTGATGACCTACTTCCCTGCTGTCTCAGTATCTGAGTGTTGACCAACATCACTGCTGTCTCTGTATCTGGGCACTGACCTACATCACTGCTTTCTCAGAAGCTGGGTGCTGACCTTCTTCCCTGCTGTCTCACTGGCTGGGTGCTGACCTACATCACTGCTGTCTCAGTATCTGGGTGATGACCTACATCCCTACTGTCTCAGTATCTGGGTGATGACCTACACCACTGCTGTCTCAGTATCGAGGTGATGACCTATTTCCCTGCTGTCTCAGTATCTAGGTGATTACATACATCCCTCCTGTCTCAGTATCTGGGTGCTGACCAACTTCCATGCTGTCTTAGTATCTGGGTGCTGATCTACATCGCTACTGTCTCAGTATCTGAGTGTTAACCTACTTCCCTGCTGTCTCACTATCTGGGTGATAACCTACTTCCCTGCTGTCTCAGTATCTGGGTGATGACCTATATCCCTGCTGTCTCAGTATCTGATTGTTGACCTACTTCCCTGCTGTCTCAGTATCTGAGTGATGACCTACATCCCTGCTGTCTCAGTATCTGGGTGCTGACCTACTTCACTGCTGTCTCAGTATCTGGATGATGACCCACATCACCTGCTTGACTCAGTATCTGTGATGACCTACATCCCTGCTGTCTCAGTATCTGGGTGTTGACCTACTTCCTGCTGTCTCACTATCTGGGTGAAGACCTCCATCCTGTTGTCTCAGAATCTGAGTGATGACCAATTTCCTGCTGTCTCAGCATCAGAGTGTTGACCTACTTCCTGCTGTCTCACTATCTGGATGACGACCTACTTCCCTGCTGTCTCAGTATTTGAGTGTTGACCTACTTCCCTGCTGTCTCACTATCTGAGAACTGACCTACTTCCCTGCTGTCACACTATCTGGGTGCTGACCTACTTCCCTGCTGTCTCAGAATTTGAGTGTTGACCTACATCCCTGCTGTCTCACTATCTGAGTGTCTGACCTACATCCCTGCTGTTCCAGTATCTGAGTGATGACCTGCTTCCCTGCTGTCTCACTATCTGGGTGATGACCTACATCACTGCTGTCTCAGTATCTGGGTGCTGACCGACATCCCTACTGTCTCAGTATCTGAGTGTTGATCTACATCACTGCTGTCTCACTATATGGGTGATGACATACATTACTGCTGTCTCAGTATCTGGGTGCTGACCTACATCACTGCTGTCTCAGTATCTGGGTGCTGACCTACATCACTGCTGTCTCAGTAGCTGGGTGATGACCTACTTCCCTGCTGTCTCAGTATCTGGCTGATGACCTACATCCCGGCTGTCTCAGTATCTGGGTGATGACCTACTTCCCTGCTGTCTCAGAATCTGAGTGTTGACCTACTTCCCTGCTGTCTCACTATCTGGGTGATGACCTACTTCCCTGCTGTCTCAGTATCTGAGTGTTGACCTACATCCCTGCTGTCTCACTATTTGGGTGATGACCTACTTCACTGCTGTCTCAGAATCTGAGTGTTGACCTACATAACTGCTGTCTCAGTATCTGGGTGCTGACCTACATCACTACTGTCTCAGTATCTGGGTGCTGACCTACATCACTACTGTCTCAGTATCTGAGTGATGACCTACATCCCTGCTGTCTCAGTATCTGAGTGTTGACCTACATCACTGCTGTCTCAGTATCTGTGTGTTGACCTACATCGCTACTGTCTCAGTATCTGGGTGCTGACCTACATCACTACTGTCTCAGTATCTGGGTGCTGACCTACATCACTGCTGTCTCAGTCTCTGGGTGCTGACCTGCATCCCTGCTGTCTCAGTATCTAGCTGCTGGCCTACATCACTACTGTCTCAGTATCTGAATGCTGACCTACATCACTACTGTCTCAGTATCTGGGTACTGACCTACATCATTACTGTCTCAATATCTGCGTGCTGACCTACATCACTGCTGTCTCACTATCTGGGTGATGATCTGCATCTCTGCTGTCTCAGAATCTGGGTGCTATCCTTCATCCCTGCTGTCTCAGTATCTGGGTGTTGACCTAGATCACTACTGTCTCAGTTTCTTGGTGATGACCAACATCCCTGCTGTCTCAGTATCTGATTGTAGACCTACTTCCATGCTGTCTCACTATCAGGGTGATGACCTACATCCCTGCTGACTCAGTACCTGGTTGCTGACCTACTTCACTGCTGTCTCAGTATCTGGGTGTTGACCTAATTACCTGCTGTCTCAGTATCTGAGTGTTGACCTACATCCCTGCTGTCTCAGTATCTGAGTGTTGACCTACTTCCCTGCTGTCTCTCTATCTGGGTGTTGACCTAATTACCTGCTGTCTCAGCATCTGAGTGTAGACCTACATCACTGCTGTCTTAGTATCTGAGTATTGACCTTTTTCCCTGCTGTCTCTCTATCTGGGTGTTGACCTAATTCTCTGCTTTCTCACTATCTGGGTGATGACCTACATCCCTGCTGTCTCAGTATCTGGCTGATGACCTACTTCCCTGCTGTCTCACTATCTGGGTGCTGACCTACATTACTGCTGTCTCAGTATCTGGGTGCTGACCTACATCACTGCTGTCTAAGTATCTGCATGGTGACCTACATCACTGCTGTCTCAGTACCTGGGTGCTGACCTACTTCTCTGCTGTCTCACTGGCTGGGTGCTGATCTACATCACTGCTGTCTCAGTATCTCGGTGATGACCCATCCCTACTGTCTCAGTATCTGGGTGATGACCTACACCACTCCTGTCTCAGAATCTGGGTGATGACCTACACCACTGCTGTCTCAGTATCTGGCTGATGACCTACATCCCTGCTGTCTCAGTATCTGGGTGATGACCTACTTCCCTGCTGTCCCAGAATCTGAGTGTTGACATACTTCCCTACTGTCTCAGTATCTGGGTGCTGACCTACATCCCTGCTGTCTCAGTATCTGGGTGATGAATTACATCCCTGCTGTCTCGGTATCTGGGTGCTGACCTACATCACTACTGTCTCAGTATCTTGGTGCTCACCTACATCACTACTGTCTCAGTAGCTGGTGCTGACCTCCATCACTACTGTCTCAGTATCTGGGTGCTGACCTACATCACTACTGTCTCAGTATCTAGTTGATGACCTACATCCCTGCTTTCTCAGTTTCTGGGTGATGACCTACATCACTACTGTCTCACTATCTGGGTGATGATCTGCATCTCTGCTGTCTTAGTATCTGGGTGCTGTCCTTCATCCCTGCAGTCTCTGTATCTGAGTGATGACCTACATAACTACTGTCTCAGTATCTGAGTGTTGACCTAGATCAGTACTGTCTCAGTATCTTGGTGATGACCTACATCCAAGCTGTCTCAGTATCTGCGTGAGGACCTACATCACAATTATTTCAGTATCTGGGTGCTGACCGTCATCCCTACTTTCTCAGTATCTGGGTGCTGACCTAAATCACTACTGTCGGTCACCACCAAGATACTGAGACATCACTACTGTATCAGTTTCTGGGTGCTGACCTACATCACTACTGTCTCAGTATCTGGGTGCTGACCTACATCACTGCTGTCTCAGTATCTGGGTGATGACCTACATCTCTGCTGTCTCAGTATCTGGGTGATGACCTACATCCCTGCTGTCTCAGTATCTGGGTGCTGACCTACATCACTACTGTCTCAGTATCAGGTGCTGACCTACATCACTACTGTCTCAGTATCTGGGTGCTGACCTACATCACTACTGTCTCAGTATCTGGGTGCTGACCTACATCACTACTGTCTCAATATCTGGGTGCTGACCTACAGTACTTCACTACTGTCTCAGTATCTGGGTGCTGACCTACATCACTGCTGTCTCAGTATCTGGTGATGACCTACATCCCTACTGTCTCAGTATCTGGGTGATGATCTACACCACTGCTGTCTCAGTATCAGTGATGACCCATTTCCTGCTGTCTCAGTATCTAGGTGATTACATACATCACTCCTGTCTCAGTATCTGTGCTGACCAACTCATGCTGTCTTAGTATCTGGGTGCTGATCTACATCACTATTGTCTCAGTATCTGAGTGTTAACCTACTTCCCTGCTGTCTCACTATCTGGGTGATAACCTACTTCCCTGCTGTCTCAGTATCTGGGTGATGACCTATCCCTGCTGTCTCAGTATCTGATTGTTGACCTACTTACCTGCTGTCTCACTATCTGGGTGATGACCTACATCCCTGCTGTCTCAGTATCTGGGTGCTGACCTACTTCACTGCTGTCTCAGTATCTGGATGTTGACCTAATTACCTGCTGACTCAGGATCTGAGTGTTGACCTACATCCCTGCTGTCTCAGTATCTGGGTGTTGACCTACTTCCCTGCTGTCTCACTATCTGGGTGATGACCTACATCCCTGCTTTCTCAGTATGCGGGTGATGATCTACTTCCCTGCTGTCTCAGAATCTGGGTGTTGACCTACTTCCCTGTTGACTCACTATCTGGGTGAAGACCTACTTCCCTGTTGTCTCAGAATCTGAGTGTTGACCAACTTCCCTGCTGTCTCATATCAGAGTGTTGACCTACTTCCCTGCTGTCTCACTATCTGGATGACGACCTACTTCCCTGCTGTCTCAGTATTTGAGTGTTGACCTACTTCCCTGCTGTCTCACTATCTGAGAACTGACCTACTTCCCTGCTGTCACACTATCTGGGTGTTGACCTACTTCCCTGCTGTCTCAGAATCTGAGTGTTGACCTACATCCCTGCTGTCTCAGTATCTGAGTGTTGACCTACATCCCTGCTGTTCCAGTATCTGAGTGATGACCTACTTCCCTGCTGTCTCACTATCTGGGTGATGACCTACATCACTGCTGTCTCAGTATCTGGGTGCTGACCGACATCCCTACTGTCTCAGTATCTGAGTGTTGATCTACATCACTGCTGTCTCACTATATGGGTGATGACATACATTACTGCTGTCTCAGTATCTGGGTGCTGACCTACATCACTGCTGTCTCAGTATCTGGGTGCTGACCTACATCACTGCTGTCTCAGTGGCTGGGTGATGACCTACTTCCCAGCTGTCTCAGTATCTGGCATGATGACCACATCCCGGCTGTCTCAGTATCTATGATGACCTACTTCCTGCTGTCTCAGAATCTGAGTGTTGACCTACTTCCCTGCTGTCTCACTATCTGGGTGATGACCTACTTCCCTGCTGTCTCAGTATCTGAGTGTTGACCTACATCCCTGCTGTCTCACTATTTGGGTGATGACCTACTTCACTGCTGTCTCAGAATCTGAGTGTTGACCTACATAACTGCTCTCTCAGTATCTGGGTGCTGACCTACATCACTACTGTCTCAGTATCTGGGTGCTGACCTACATCACTACTGTCTCAGTATCTGAGTGATGACCTACATCCCTGCTGTCTCAGTATCTGAGTGTTGACCTACATCACTGCTGTCTCAGTATCTGTGTGTTGACCTACATCGCTACTGTCTCAGTATCTGGGTACTGACCTACATCACTACTGTCTCAGTATCTGGGTGCTGACCTACATCACTGCTGTCTCAGTCTCTGGGTCCTGACCTGCATCCCTGCTGTCTCAGTATCTAGCTGCTGGCCTACATCACTACTGTCTCAGTATCTGAATGCTGACCTACATCACTACTGTCTCAGTATCTGGGTACTGACCTACATCATTACTGTCTCAATATCTGCGTGCTGACCTACATCACTGCTGTCTCACTATCTGGGTGATGATCTGCATCTCTGCTGTCTCAGTATCTGGGTGCTATCCTTCATCCCTGCTGTCTCAGTATCTGGGTGTTGACCTAGATCACTACTGTCTCAGTTTCTTGGTGATGACCAACATCCCTGCTGTCTCAGTATCTGATTGTAGACCTACTTCCATGCTGTCTCACTATCAGGGTGATGACCTACATCCCTGCTGTCTCAGTACCTGGTTGCTGACCTACTTCACTGCTGTCTCAGTATCTGGGTGTTGACCTAATTACCTGCTGTCTCAGTATCTGAGTGTTGACCTACATCCCTGCTGTCTCAGTATCTGAGTGTTGACGTACGTCCCTGCTGTCTCAGTATCCGAGTGTTGACCTACTTCCCTGCTGTCTCTCTATCTGGGTGATGACCTAATTAGCTGCTGTCTCAGCATCTGAGTGTAGACCTACATCACTGCTGTCTTAGTATCTTAGTATTGACCTATTTCCCTGCTGTCTCTATATCTGGGTGTTGACCTAATTCCCTGCTTTCTCACTATCTGGGTGATGACCTACATCCCTGCTGTCTCACTATCTGGCTGATGACCTACGTCCTGCTGTCTCACTATCTGGGTGCTGACCTACATTACTGCTGTCTCAGTATCTGGGTGCTGACCTACATCACTGCTGTCTAAGTATCTAGGTGATGACCTACATCACTGCTGTCTTAGTACCTGGGTGCTGACCTACTTCTCTGCTGTCTCACTGGCTGGGTGCTGATCTACATCACTGCTGTCTCAGTATCTGGGTGATGACCTACATCCCTACTGTCTCAGTATCTGGGTGATGACCTACACCACTGCTGTCTCAGAATCTGGGTGATGACCTACACCACTGCTGTCTCAGTATCTGGCTGATGACCTACATCCCTGCTGTCTCAGTATCTGGGTGATGACCTACTTCCCTGCTGTCCCAGAATCTGAGTGTTGACATACTTCCCTGCTGTCTCAGTATCTGGGTGATGATCTGCATCTCTGCTGTCTTAGTATCTGGGTGCTGTCCTTCAACCCTGCTGTCTCCGTATCTGAGTGATGACCTACATAACTACTGCCTCAGTATCTCAGTGTTGACCTAGATCAATACTGTCTCAGTATCTTGGTGATGACCTACATCCAAGCAGTCTCAGTATCTGCGTGATGACCTACATCGCTACTGTCTCAGTATCTGGGTGCTGACCTACATCACTACTGTCTCAGTATCTGGGTGCTGACCTACATCACTGCTGTCTCAGTCTCTGGGTGCTGACCTGCATCCTGCTGTCTCAGTATCTAGCTGCTGGCCTACATCACTACTGTCTCAGTATCTGAATGCTGACCTACATCACTACTGTCTCAGTATCTGGGTACTGACCTACATCATTACTGTCTCAATATCTGCGTGCTGACCTACATCACTGCTGTCTCACTATCTGGGTGATGATCTGCATCTCTGCTGTCTCAGAATCTGGGTGCTATCCTTCATCCCTGCTGTCTCAGTATCTGGGTGTTGACCTAGATCACTACTGTCTCAGTTTCTTGGTGATGACCAACATCCCTGCTGTCTCAGTATCTGATTGTAGACCTACTTCCATGCTGTCTCACTATCAGGGTGATGACCTACATCCCTGCTGACTCAGTACCTGGTTGCTGACCTACTTCACTGCTGTCTCAGTATCTGGGTGTTGACCTAATTACCTGCTGTCTCAGTATCTGAGTGTTGACCTACATCCCTGCTGTCTCAGTATCTGAGTGTTGACCTACTTCCCTGCTGTCTCTCTATCTGGGTGTTGACCTAATTACCTGCTGTCTCAGCATCTGAGTGTAGACCTACATCACTGCTGTCTTAGTATCTGAGTATTGACCTTTTCCCGCTGTCTCTCTATCTGGGTGTTGACCTAATTCCCTGCTTTCTCACTATCTGGGTGATGACCTACATCCCTGCTGTCTCAGTATCTGGCTGATGACCTACTTCCCTGCTGTCTCACTATCTGGGTGCTGACCTACATTACTGCTGTCTCAGTATCTGGGTGCTGACCTACATCACTGCTGTCTAAGTATCTGGTGGTGACCTACATCACTGCTGTCTCAGTACCTGGGTGCTGACCTACTTCTCTGCTGTCTCACTGGCTGGGTGCTGATCTACATCACTGCTGTCTCAGTATCTGGGTGATGACCTACATCCCTACTGTCTCAGTATTCGGGTGATGACCTACACCACTCCTGTCTCAGAATCTGGGTGATGACCTACACCACTGCTGTCTCAGTATCTGGCTGATGACCTACATCCCTGCTGTCTCAGTATCTGGGTGATGACCTACTTCCCTGCTGTCCCAGAATCTGAGTGTTGACATACTTCCCTACTGTCTCAGTATCTGGGTGCTGACCTACATCCCTGCTGTCTCAGTATCTGGGTGATGAATTACATCCCTGCTGTCTCGGTATCTGGGTGCTGACCTACATCACTACTGTCTCAGTATCTTGGTGCTCACCTACATCACTACTGTCTCAGTAGCTGGTGCTGACCTACATCACTACTGTCTCAGTATCTGGGTGCTGACCTACATCACTACTGTCTCAGTATCTAGTTGATGACCTACATCCCTGCTTTCTCAGTTTCTAGGTGATGACCTACATCACTACTGCTGTCTCACCATCTCAAGGATGATCTGCATCTCTGCTGTCTTAGTATCTGGTGCTGTCCTTCATCCCTGCTGTCTCTGTATCTGAGTGATGACCTACATAACTACTGTCTCAGTATCTGAGTGTTGACCTAGATCAGTACTGTCTCAGTATCTTGGTGATGACCTACATCCAAGCTGTCTCAGTATCTGCGTGATGACCTACATCCCAACTATTTCAGTATCTGGGTGCTGACCGTCATCCCTACTTTCTCAGTATCTGGGTGCTGACCTAAATCACTACTGTCGGTCACCACCAAGATACTGAGACATCACTACTGTATCAGTTTCTGGGTGCTGACCTACATCACTACTGTCTCAGTATCTGCGTGCTGACCTACATCACTGCTGTCTCAGTATCTGGGTGATGACCTACATCTCTGCTGTCTCAGTATCTGGGTGATGACCTACATCCCTGCTGTCTCAGTATCTGGGTGCTGACCTACATCACTACTGTCTCAGTATCAGGGTGCTGACCTACATCACTACTGTCTCAGTATCTGGGTGCTGACCTACATCACTACTGTCTCAGTATCTGGGTGCTGACCTACATCACTACTGTCTCAATATCTGGGTGCTGACCTACAGTACTTCACTACTGTCTCAGTATCTGGGTGCTGACCTACATCACTGCTGTCTCAGTATCTGGGTGATGACCTACATCCCTACTGTCTCAGTATCTGGGTGATGACCTACACCACTGCTGTCTCAGTATCGGGGTGATGACCTATTTCCTGCTGTCTCAGTATCTAGGTGATTACATACATCACTCCTGTCTCAGTATCTGGGTGCTGACCAACTTCCATGCTGTCTTAGTATCTGGGTGCTGATCTACATCGCTACTGTCTCAGTATCTGAGTGTTAACCTACTTCCCTGCTGTCTCACTATCTGGGTGATAACCTACTTCCCTGCTGTCTCAGTATCTGGGTGATGACCTATATCCCTGCTGTCTCAGTATCTGATTGTTGACCTACTTCCCTGCTGTCTCACTATCTGGGTGATGACCTACATCCCTGCTGTCTCAGTATCTGGGTGCTGACCTACTTCACTGCTGTCTCAGTATCTGGATGTTGACCTAATTACCTGCTGACTCAGGATCTGAGTGTTGACCTACATCCCTGCTGTCTCAGTATCTGGGTGTTGACCTACTTCCCTGCTGTCTCACTATCTGGGTGATGACCTACATCCCTGCTTTCTCAGTATGCGGGTGATGATCTACTTCCCTGCTGTCTCAGAATCTGGGTGTTGACCTACTTCCCTGTTGACTCACTATCTGGGTGAAGACCTACTTCCCTGTTGTCTCAGAATCTGAGTGTTGACCAACTTCCCTGCTGTCTCATATCAGAGTGTTGACCTACTTCCCTGCTGTCTCACTATCTGGATGACGACCTACTTCCCTGCTGTCTCAGTATTTGAGTGTTGACCTACTTCCCTGCTGTCTCACTATCTGAGAACTGACCTACTTCCCTGCTGTCACACTATCTGGGTGTTGACCTACTTCCCTGCTGTCTCAGAATCTGAGTGTTGACCTACATCCCTGCTGTCTCAGTATCTGAGTGTTGACCTACATCCCTGCTGTTCCAGTATCTGAGTGATGACCTACTTCCCTGCTGTCTCACTATCTGGGTGATGACCTACATCACTGCTGTCTCAGTATCTGGGTGCTGACCGACATCCCTACTGTCTCAGTATCTGAGTGTTGATCTACATCACTGCTGTCTCACTATATGGGTGATGACATACATTACTGCTGTCTCAGTATCTGGGTGCTGACCTACATCACTGCTGTCTCAGTATCTGGGTGCTGACCTACATCACTGCTGTCTCAGTGGCTGGGTGATGACCTACTTCCCAGCTGTCTCAGTATCTGGCTGATGACCTACATCCCGGCTGTCTCAGTATCTGGGTGATGACCTACTTCCCTGCTGTCTCAGAATCTGAGTGTTGACCTACTTCCCTGCTGTCTCACTATCTGGGTGATGACCTACTTCCCTGCTGTCTCAGTATCTGAGTGTTGACCTACATCCCTGATGTCTCACTATTTGGGTGATGACGACTTCACTGCTGTCTCAGAATCTGAGTGTTGACCTACATAACTGCTCTCTCAGTATCTGGGTGCTGACCTACATCACTACTGTCTCAGTATCTGGGTGCTGACCAACATCACTACTGTCTCAGTATCTGAGTGATGACCTACATCCCTGCTGTCTCAGTATCTGAGTGTTGACCTACATCACTGCTGTCTCAGTATCTGTGTGTTGACCTACATCGCTACTGTCTCAGTATCTGGGTACTGACCTACATCACTACTGTCTCAGTATCTGGGTGCTGACCTACATCACTGCTGTCTCAGTCTCTGGGTGCTGACCTGCATCCCTGCTGTCTCAGTATCTAGCTGCTGGCCTACATCACTACTGTCTCAGTATCTGAATGCTGACCTACATCACTACTGTCTCAGTATCTGGGTACTGACCTACATCATTACTGTCTCAATATCTGCGTGCTGACCTACATCACTGCTGTCTCACTATCTGGGTGATGATCTGCATCTCTGCTGTCTCAGAATCTGGGTGCTATCCTTCATCCCTGCTGTCTCAGTATCTGGGTGTTGACCTAGATCACTACTGTCTCAGTTTCTTGGTGATGACCAACATCCCTGCTGTCTCAGTATCTGATTGAAGACCTACTTCCATGCTGTCTCACTATCAGGGTGATGACCTACATCCCTGCTGTCTCAGTACCTGGTTGCTGACCTACTTCACTGCTGTCTCAGTATCTGGGTGTTGACCTAATTACCTGCTGTCTCCGTATCTGAGTGTTGACCTACATCCCTGCTGTCTCAGTATCCGAGTGTTGACCTACTTCCCTGCTGTCTCTCTATCTGGGTGTTGACCTATAATTAGCTGCTGTCTCAGCATCTGAGTGTAGACCTACATCACTGCTGTCTTAGTATCTTAGTATTGACCTATTTCCCTGCTGTCTCTATATCTGGGTGTTGACCTAATTCCCTGCTTTCTCACTATCTGGGTGATGACCTACATCCCTGCTGTCTCAGTATCTGGCTGATGACCTACTTCCCTGCTGTCTCACTATCTGGGTGCTGACCTACATTACTGCTGTCTCAGTATCTGGGTGCTGACCCACACTGCTGTGTTCAAGCATCAGGTGATGACCCACATCACCGCTGTCTTAGTACCCAGGTGCTGACCCACTTCTGCTGTCTCACTGGCTGGGTGCTGATCTACATCACTGCTGTCTCAGTATCTGGGTGATGACCTACATCCCTACTGTCTCAGTATCTGGGTGATGACCTACACCCCTGCTGTCTCAGAATCTGGGTGATGACCTACACCACTGCTGTCTCAGTATCTGGCTGATGACCTACATCCCTGCTGTCTCAGTATCTGGGTGATGACCTACTTCCCTGCTGTCCCAGAATCTGAGTGTTGACATACTTCCCGGCTGTCTCAGTATCTGGGTGATGATCTGCATCTCTGCTGTCTTAGTATCTGGGTGCTGTCCTTCAACCCTGCTGTCTCCGTATCTGAGTGATGACCTACATAACTACTGCCTCAGTATCTCAGTGTTGACCTAGATCAATACTGTCTCAGTATCTTGGTGATGACCTACATCCAAGCAGTCTCAGTATCTGCGTGATGACCTACATCCCAACTATTTCAGTATCTGGGTGCTGACGTTAATCACTACTGTCGGTCACCACCAAGATACTGAGACATCACTACTGTATCAGTTTCTGGGGCTGACCTGCATCACTACTGTCTCAGTATCTGGGTGCTGATCTACATCACTGCTGTCTCAGTATCTGGGTGATGACCTACATCTCTGCTGTCTCAGTATCTGGGTGATGACCAACATCCCTGCTGTCTCAGTATCTGGGTGCTGACCTACATCACTACTGTCTCAGTATCAGGTGCTGACCTACATCACTACTGTCTCAGTATCTGGGTGCTGACCTACATCACTACTGTCTCAGTATCTGGGTGCTGACCTACATCACTACTGTCTCAATATCTGGGTGCTGACCTACATCACTACTGTCTCAATATCTGGGTGCTGACCTACAGTACTTCACTACTGTCTCAGTATCTGGGTGCTGACCTACAGTACTTCAATACTGTCTTAGTATCTGAGTACTGACCTACATCCCTGCTGTCTCAGTATCTGGGTGATGACCTACATCCCTGCTGTCTCGGTATCTGGGTGCTGACCTACATCAGTACTGTCTCAGTATCTGGGTGCTGACCTACATCACTGCTGTCTCAGTATCTGGGTGATGACCTACAGTGGCGTGAAGAAGTATTTGCCCCTTCCTGATTTTCTCTATTATTGCATATTTGTCATACTGGATGTTTTCAGGTCTTTAGAGAAATGTAATATTAGATAAAGGAACCTGAGTGAACAAATAACACTTGTTTTTTTTTTAATTTCACTTATTTAATGAAAAAGTTAACAACACCAACTGGCACTGTGTGAAAAGTAATGTCCCCTTTACACTTAATAACTGGTTATGCCATATTAGCTACAATGACTGCAACCAAACACTTCCCATAATTCAATATCAGTCTTCACATAGCTGTGATGAATTTTAACCCACCTTCCCCTAGAGAACCGCTTTAATTCAGTAACATTTGGTAGGTTTTAGTTACGAACTGCTCATTTCAGGTCCTGCCACAGCATCTCATTGGGTTTAAGTCTGACTTGACTAGACCACTCCAAAACTTTAATTTTACTCTTTAGCCATTCCTGATGTGGACTTGCTTTGTGTTTTGATCATTGTCTTGCTGCATGACCCAACTCACGCCTCAGCTTCAGCTGACAGAAGGATGACTGACATTCTCCTTAAGAATTTTCTGGTACAGAGCAGAATTCATGGTTTCTTTAATTATGGCAAGTCATTCAGGTCCTTAGTTAGTATCCCCACACCATCACACTACCACCACCATGTTTGACTGTTGGTATGGTGTTCTTACTGTGAACGCTGTGTTTGCTTTACGCGAGACATTATGGGATCCATGTTGTCCAAAAGTTCCACTTTGACCATCTGTCCATAGAACATTTTCCCAAAAGGCTTGTGGATCATCCAGGTGCTTCTTTATAAATGAGAGACGAGCATTTATGTTCTTCTTGGTTAGCAGTGGTTTCGCTCTGCTACTCTCACATGAAGCTTCCATTTCTTGCCCGTCTCTTTCTGACTGTGGAGTCATGAACACTGACCTTAGCTGAGGCAAGAGAAGCTTGCAGTTCCTTTGGATGTTGTTTTAGGATCCTTGAGACTTCTTGGATGATTTTACACTGCGCCTTGGAGTAATTTTGCAGGCCGCCTACCCTGGGAAGGTTCACTACTGTTCCAAGTGTTCTCCATTTGAGATTATGGCTCACTGTGGTTCGATGGAGTCTCAGAGCCTTAGAAATAGCTTTGTAACCCATTCCAGACTGATAGAGGGCAACAAATTTTTTCTGATCTTTCAGGAACTTCCTTGATCATGGCATAATGTGCTTGTTGAATCTTGTGTCTGGCAATGTGACTCTGATGGTAAGGGCCAAAATAAGTGAGGTTTATATTGAGCAGGGCTGGCTGTAATCAAGCCTGGCTGTGTTCAATCAGCTGACTTCTAATTATCCCTTTAATTGGGTCGATTTAACTAGGGGCAATTACTTTTCACACAGTGCCAGTTGGTGTTGGTTAACTTTTTTCATTAAATAAATGAAATAAGTAACAAAAAAAAGTGTTATTTGTTCACTCAGGTTCCCTTTATCTAATATTATATTTTGTCTAAAGACCTGAAAACATCCAGTGTGACAAATATGCAATAATAGAGAAAATCAGGAAGGGGCAAATACTTTTTCACGCCACTGTACATCCCTACTGTCTCAGTATCTGGGTGATGACCTACACCACTGCTGTCTCAGTATCGGGGTGATGACCTATTACCCTGCTGTCTCAGTATCTAGGTGATTACCTACATCCCTCCTGTCTCAGTATCTGGGTGCTGACCAACTTCCATGCTGTCTTAGTATCTGGGTGCAGATCTACATCGCTACTGTTTCAGTATCTGAGTGTTAACCTACTTCCCTGCTGTCTCACTATCTGGGTGATAACCTACTTGCCTGCTGTCTCAGTATCTGGGTGATGACCTAAATCCCCTGCTGTCTCAGTATCTGATTGTTGACCTACTTCCCTGCTGTCTCACTATCTGGGTGATGACCTACATCCCTGCTTTCACAGTATGCGGGTGATGATCTACTTCCCTGCTGTCTCACAATCTGGGTGTTGACCTACTTCCCTGTTGTCTCACTATCTGGGTGAAGACCTACTTCCCTGTTGTCTCAGAATCTGAGTGTTGACGAACTTCCCTGCTGTCTCATATCAGAGTGTTGACCGACTTCCCTGCTGTCTCAATATCTGGATGACGACCTACTTCCCTGCTGTCTCAGTATTTGAGTAGTGACCTACTTCCCTGCTGTCTCACTATCTGAGAACTGACCTACTTCCCTGCTGTCACACTATCTGGGTGTTGACCTACTTCCCTGCTGTCTCAGAATCTGAGTGTTGACCTACATCCCTGCTGTCTCAGTATCTGAGTGTTGACCTACATCCCTGCTGTTCCAGTATCTGAGTGATGACCTACTTCCCTGCTGTCTCACTATCTGGGTGATGACCTACATCACTGCTGTCTCAGTATCTGGGTGCTGACCGACATCCCTACTGTCTCAGTATCTGAGTGTTGATCTACATCACTGCTGTCTCACTATATGGGTGATGACATACATTACTGCTGTCTCAGTATCTGGCTGATGACCTATATCACTGCTGTCTCAGTATCTGGGTGCTGACCTACATCACTGCTGTCTCAGTAGCTGGGTGATGACCTACTTCCCTGCTGTCTCTGTATCTGGCTGATGACCTACATCCCGGCTGTCTCAGTATCTGGGTGATGACCTACCTCCCTGCTGTCTCAGTATCAGGGTGATGATCTACTTCCCTGCTGTCTCAGTATCAGGGTGATGACCTACATCCCTTCTGTCTCAGTATCTGGGTGTTGACCTACATCACTACTGTTTCAGAATCTGGGTGCTGACCTACATCCCTACTGTCTCAGTATCTGGGTGATGACCTACATCACTCCTGTCTCAGTATTTGGGTGCTGACCTACATCCCTGCTGTCTCAGTATCTGGGTGATGACCTACTTAACTGCTGTCTCACTATCTGGGTGCTGACCTACATTACTGCTGTTTCAGAATCTGGGTGCTGACCTACATCCCTACTGTCTCTGTATCTGGGTGATGACCTACATCACTCCTGTCTCAGTATTTGGGTGCTGACCTACATCCCTGCTGTCTCAGTATCTGGGTGATGACCTACTTCCCTGCTGTCTCAGTATCAGGGTGATGACCTACCTCCCTGCTGTCTCAGTATCAGGGTGATGATCTACTTCCCTGCTGTCTCAGTATCTGGGTGATGACCTACATCCCTGCTGTCTCAGTATCTGGGTGTTGACCTACATCACTACTGTCTCAGTATCTGGGTGAGACCTACATCACTACTGTCTCAGTATCTGGGTGCTGACCTACATCCCTGCTGTCTCAGTCTCTGGGTGATGACCTGCATCCCTGCTGTCTCAGTATCTAGCTGCTGGCCTACATCACTACTGTCTCAGTATCTGAATGCTGACCTACATCACTACTGTCTCAGTATCTGGGTTCTGACCTACATCATTACTGTCTCAATATCTGCGTGCTGACCTACATCACTGCTGTCTCACTATCTGGGTGATGATCTGCATCTCTGCTGTCTCAGTATCTGGGGTGCTATCCTTCATCCCTGCTGTCTCAGTATCTGGGTGTTGACCTAGATCACTACTGTCTCAGTTTCTTGGTGATGACCAACATCCCTGCTGTCTCAGTATCTGATTGAAGACCTACTTCCATGCTGTCTCACTATCAGGGTGATGACCTACATCCCTGCTGTCTCAGTACCTGGTTGCTGACCTACTTCACTGCTGTCTCAGTATCTGGGTGTTGACCTAATTACCTGCTGTCTCAGTATCTGAGTGTTGACCTACATCCCTGCTGTCTCAGTATCCGAGTGTTGACCTACTTCCCTGCTGTCTCTCTATCTGGGTGTTGACCTAATTAGCTGCTGTCTCAGCATCTGAGTGTAGACCTACATCACTGCTGTCTTAGTATCTTAGTATTGACCTATTTCCCTGCTGTCTCTATATCTGGGTGTTGACCTAATTCCCTGCTTACTCACTATCTGGGGTGATGACCTACATCCCTGCTGTCTCACTATCTGGCTGATGACCTACGTCCCTGCTGTCTCACTATCTGGGTGCTGACCTACATTACTGCTGTCTCAGTATCTGGGTGCTGACCTACATCACTGCTGTCTAAGTATCAGGGTGATGACCTACATCACTGCTGTCTTAGTACCTGGGTGCTGACCTACTTCTCTGCTGTCTCACTGGCTGGGTGCTGATCTACATCACTGCTGTCTCAGTATCTGGGTGATGACCTACATCCCTACTGTCTCAGTATCTGGGTGATGACCTACACCACTGCTGTCTCAGAATCTGGGTGATGACCTACACCACTGCTGTCTCAGTATCTGGCTGATGACCTACATCCCTGCTGTCTCAGTATCTGGGTGATGACCTACTTCCCTGCTGTCCCAGAATCTGAGTGTTGACATACTTCCCTGCTGTCTCAGTATCTGGGTGATGATCTGCATCTCTGCTGTCTTAGTATCTGGGTGCTGTCCTTCATCCCTGCTGTCTCTGTATCTGAGTGATGACCTACATAACTACTGCCTCAGTATCTGAGTGTTGACCTAGATCAGTACTGTCTCAGTATCTTGGTGATGACCTACATCCAAGCAGTCTCAGTATCTGCGTGATGACCTACATCCCAACTATTTCAGTATCTGGGTGCTGACGTTAATCACTACTGTCGGTCACCACCAAGATACTGAGACATCACTACTGTATCAGTTTCTGGGTGCTGACCTACATCACTACTGTCTCAGTATCTGGGTGCTGATCTACATCACTGCTGTCTCAGTATCCAATGACACAGCAGTGATGTAGGTTTTCACCCAGAAACTGACACAGCTGTGATGTAGGTCAGCACCCACATACTGAGACAGCAGTGATGTAGGTCAGCACCCAGATACTGAGACAGCAGGGATGTAGGTCAGCACCCAGATATTGAGACTGCAGAGTTGTAGGTCATCACCCAGATACTGAGACAGCAGTGATGCAGGTCCGCACCCAGATAGTGAGACAGCAGTGATGTAGTTCAACATTCAGATCGAGTGACAGCAGGGATGTAGGTCAGCACCAAGATACTGAGACAGTAGTGACGTAGGTCAGCACCCAGATACCGAGACGGCAGGGATGTAGGTCATCACCCAGATACTGAGACAGCAGGGCTGTAGGTCATCACCAAGATACCGAGACAGTAGTGATCTAGGTCAACACTCAGATACTGAGAAAATAGTGATCTAGGTCAGCACCCAGATACTGAGACAGTAGTGAAGTACTGTAGGTCAGCACCCAGATATTGAAACAATAGTGACGTAGGTCAGCTGTCAGATAATGAGACAGTAGTGATGTAGTTCAGCACCCAGATACTGAGACAGGAATGATGTAGGTCCGCACCCAGATAGTGAGACAGTAGTGATGCAGGTCAGCACCCAGATACTGAGACAGCAGGGATGTAGGTCAGCACCCAGATACTAAGACAGCAGGGATGTAGGTCAGCACCCAGATACTGAGACAACAGAGATGTAGGTCATTACCCAGATACTGAGACAGCAGTGATGTAGGACAGCACCCAGATACTGAGACAGTAGTGATGTAGGTCAGCACCCAGAAACTGAGACAGTAGTGATGTAGGTCACTACTAAGATGCCGAGACAGTAGTGATGTAGGTCAGCACCCAGATACTGAAATATTAGGGATGTAGGTCATCACCCAGATACTGAGACAGCAGGGATGTAGGTCATCACCCAGATACTAAGACAGTAGTGATCTAGATCAACACTCAGATACTGAGACAGTAGTGAAGTAGGTTATCACCCAGGTACTGAGACAGCTGGGATGAAGGACGGCACCCAGATACTGAGACAGCAGAGATGCAGATCTTTTGCCAGATAGTGAGACAGTAGTGATGTAGGTCATCACCAAGGTACTGAGAAAGCAGGTATGTAGGTCATCACCTAGATACTGAGACAGCAGGGATGTAATTCATCACCCAGATACTGAGACAGAAGTGATGTAGGTCAACACCCAGATACTGAAACAGTGATGTGGAATCATGTCAGTAGGCAGCTGAGATAGTAGTGATGTAGGTCACCACCAAGATACTGAGACAGTAGTGATGTAGGTTATCACTCAGATACTGAGAACCAGGGATGTAGGTCATCACCCAAATACTGAGACAGCAGGTATGTAGGTCATCACCAAGATCCTGAGACAGTAGTGATCTAGGTCAACACTCAGAAACTGAGACAGTAGAAATGTAGGTTATCACCCAGATACTGAGACAGCAGGGATGATGGACAGCACCCAGATACTGAGACAGCAGAGATGCACATCATCACCTAGATGGTGAGACAGTAGTGATGTAGGTCATCATCCAGATACTGAGAAAGCAGGGATGTAGGTCATCAACTAGATACTGAGACAGCAGGGATCTGGTCATCATCCAGATACTGCGACAGAAGTGATGTAGGTCAACACACAGATACTGAAATAGTAGTGCTGTAGGTCACCACCCTGATACCGAGACAGTAGTGATGTAAGTCAGCTCCAGATGCCGAGACAGTAGTGATGTAGGTCAGCACCTGATACTGAACCGTTAGTAGTGATGTAGGTCAGCACCAAGATACTGAGACAGTAGTGATGTAAGTCAGCACCCAGATACCGAGACAGCAGGGATGTAGGTCATCACCCAGATACTGAGACAGCAGGGATGTAGGTCATCACCCAGATACTGAGACAGCAGGGATGTAGGTCAGCACCCAGATACTGAGACAGCAGGGATGTAGGTCAGTACACAGATACTGAGACAGTAGTGATGTAGGTCATCACCTAGATACTGAGACAGCAGGTATGTAGGTTTATCACCCAGATACTGAGACAGAAGTGATGTAGGTCAACACACAGATACTGAGACAGTAGTGATGTAGGTCAGCACCCAGATACTGAGACAGTAGTGATGTAGGCCAGCACCCAGATACTGAGACAGTAGAGATGTAGGTCATCACCCAGATACTGAGACAGCAGTCATGTAGGTCAGCACCCAGATTCTGAGACAGTAGTGGTAGTACTGCAGGACAGCACCCAGAGTACTCACAGTAAGTGAAGAACTGTGAGTCCTTTTGCAGATATTGAGATCCGTGGCATTGTGGGTCAGCACCGGATGTTGAAACTATAGTGATGTAGGTCGGCACGATGCTGAGACAGTAGTGATGTTGGGTCCAGCGCAGATACTGAGACATTGAGTGATGTGGGTCAGCACCCAGATACTGAGACAGTAGTGATGTAGGTCAGCACCCAGATACTGAGACAGCAGGGATGTAGGTCAGCACCCAGATGCTGAGACAGCAGAGATGTAGGTCAGCACCCAGATACTGAGACAGCAGAGATGTAGGTCATCACCCAGATACTGAGACAGCAGTCATGTAGGTCAGCACCCAGATACTGAGACAGTGAGAGATGTGGGTCAGCACCCAGAGCATTGAGCAGTGGTGATGTATGTCACCACCACGATACTGAGATAGTAGTGATGTTGGTCATCACCCAGATACTGAGAAAGTAGGGATGAAGGTCAGCACTCAGATACTGAAATAGTAGGAATGTAGGTCATCACCCAGATTCAGAGACAGCAGGGAAGTAAGTCATCAGCCAGATACTGAGACAGCAGGGATGTAGGTCATCACCAAGATACTGACACAGTAGTGATCTAGGTCAACACTCAGATACTGAGACAGCAGTGATGAAGGATAGCACCCAGAAACTGAGACAGCAGAGATGCAGATCATCACCCAGATAGTGAGACAGTAGTGATGTAGGTCATCACCCAGATATTGAGAAAGCAGGGATGTAGGTCATCATCCAGATACTGAGACAGAAGTGATGCAGGTCAACACAGAGATACTGAGACAGTAGTGATGTAGGTCAACACACAGATACTGAGACAGTAGTGATGTAGGTCAGCACCCAGATTCTGAGACAGTAGTGATGTGAGTCAGCACCAAGATACAGAGACAGTAGTGATGTGGAGGTCCCAGAATACCCGAGGACAGCACAGGATGTAGGTCATTACCCAGATACTGAGAGAGCAGGGATGTAGGTCAGCACCCAGATACTGAGACAGCAGGGATGTAGGTCAGTACCCAGATACTAGGACAGTAGTGATGTCGGTCATCACCAAGATGCTGAGACTGCAGGGATTTAGGTCATCACCCAGATACTGAGACAGCAGGGATGTTGGTCATCACCAGGATACTGAGACAGTAGCGATCTAGGTCAACACTCAGATTCTGAGACAGTAGTGATCTAGGTCAGCACCCAGATACTGAGACAGTAGTGAAGTACTGTTGGCCAGCACCCAGATACTGAGACAGTAGTGATGTGGGTCAGCACCCGGATACCGAGACAGCAGGGATGTAGGTCATCACCCAGATACTGAGACAGCAGGGATGTAGGTCTGCACCCAGATGCTGAAACAGCAGGGATGTAAGTCAGTACCCAGATGCTGAGACAGTAGTGATGTAGGTTATCACCTAGATACTGAGAAAGCAGGTATGTAGTTTTATCACCCAGATACTGAGACAGAAGTGATGTAGGTCAACACACAGATACTGAGACAGTAGTGAAGTAGGTCACTACCCAGATACTGAGACAGTAGTGATGTAGGCCAGCACCCAGATACTGAGACAGCAAGAGAGATGTATGTCCAGCACCAGATATTGAGACAGTAGGGATGTGGGTCATCACCCAAATACTGAGACAGCAAGGTTGTGGGTCAGCTTGCCCAGATACTGAGACAGTTGTGAGGCTGTCGTCAGCCCCAGGTACTGAGGACAGTAGTAGTACTGTAGGTCAGCACCCAGATATTGAGACAGTAGTGATGTAGGTCAGCACCTGGATATTGAGACAATAGTGATGCAGGTCAGCACCCAGATACTGAGACAGTTGTGATGTAGGTCAGCACCCAGATACTGAGACAGTAGTGATGTAGGTCAGCACCCAGATACTGAGACAGTAGTGATGTAGGTCAGCACCCAGATACTGAGACAGAGGGATGTAGGTCATCACCCAGATTCTGAGACAGCAGGGATGTAGGTCAGCACCCAGATACTGAGACAGCAGAGATGTAGGTCATCACCCAGATATTGAGAAAGTAGGTATGAAGGTCAGCACTCAGATACTGAAATAGTAGGGATGCAGGTCATCACCCACATACTGAGGCAGCAGGTATGTAGGACATCACCCAGATACTGAGCCAGCAGGAATGTAGGTCATCACCAAGATACTGAGACTGTAGAGATCTAGGTCAACACTCAGATACTGAAACAGCAGGGATGAAGGACAGCACCCAGATACTGAGACAGCAGAGATGCAGAACATCACCCAGATAGTGAGACAGTAGTGATTTAGGTCATCACCCATATACTGAGAAAGCAGGGATGTAGGTCATCACCTAGATACTGAGACAGCAGGGATGTAGGTTATCACCCAGATACTGAGACAGAAGTGATGTAGGTCAAGCCCACAGATACTGAGACAGTAGTGATGTAGGTCAGCACCTAGATACTGAGACAGTAGTGATGTAGGTCAGCACCCAGAAACTGAGACAGTAGTGATCTAGGTCAACACTCAGATACTGAGAAAGTAGTGTTCCAGGTCAGCACCCAGATACTGAGACAGTAGTGAAGTACTGTAGGTGAGCACCCAGATACTGAGACAATAGTGACGTAAGTCAGCTCCCAGATAATGAGACAGTAGTGATGTAGTTCAGCACCCAGATACTGAGACAGCAGTGATGTAGGTCAGCACCCAGATACTGAGACAGTAGTGATGTAGGTCAGCACCCAGATACTGAGACAGCAGGGATGTAGGTCAGCACCCAGATACTAAGACAGCAGGGATGTAGGTCAGCACCCAGATACTGAGACAGCAGAGATGTAGGTCATCACCCAGGTACTGAGACAGCAGTGATGTAGGTCAGCACCCAGATACTGAGACAGTAGTGATGTAGCGTCAGCACCCAGAAACTGAGACAGTAGTGATGTAGGTCACCACCAAGATGCTGAAACAGTAGTAATGTAGGTCAGCACCCAGATGCTGAAATAGTAGGGATGTAGGTCATCACCCAGATACTGAGACAGCAGGGATGTAGGTCATCACTCAGATACTGAGACAGCAGGGATGTAGGTCATCACCAAGATACTAAGACAGTAGTGATCTAGGTCAACACTCAGATACTGAAACATTAGTGATGTAGGTTATCACCCAGATACTGAGACAGCTGGAATGAAGGATGGCACCCAAATACTGAGACAGCAGAGATGCAGATCATTAGCCAGATAGTGAGACAGTAGTGATGTAGGTCATCACCAAGATACTGAGAAAGCAGGGATGTAGGTCATCACCTAGATACTGAGACAGCAAGGATGTAGTTCATCACCCAGATACTGAGACAGAAGTGATGTAGGTCAACACACAGATACTGAGACAGTAGTGATGTAGGTCAGCACCCAGATACTGAGACAGTAGTGATGTAGGTCAGCACCCAGATACTGAAACAGTAGTGATGTAGGTCAGGTCCCAGACGCTGAGACAGTAGTGATGTAGGTCACCACCAAGATACTGAGACAATAGTGATGTAGGTCAGCACCCTGATACTGAGACAGCAGGGATGTAGGTCAGCACCCAGATACTGAAATAGTAGGGATGTAGCTCATCTCTCAGATACTGAGACAGCAGGGATGTAGGTCATCACCCAGATACTGAGACAGCAGGGATGTAGGTCATCACCAAGATACTGAGACAGTAGTGATCTAGGTCAACACTCAGATACTGAGACAGTAGTGATGTAGGTCATCACCCAGATACTGAGACAGCAGGGATGAAGGACAGCACCCAGATACTGAGACAGCAGAGATGCAGATCATCACCCAGATAGTGAGACAGTAGTGATGTAGGTCATCACCCAGATACTGAGAAAGCAGGGATGTAGGTCATCAACTAGATACTGAGACAGCAGGGATGTAGGTCATCATCCAGATTCTGTGAGAGAAGTGATGTAGGTCAACACACAGATACTGAAATAGTGCTGTAGGTCACCACCCTGATACCGACACAGTAGTGAGGTAGGTCAGCACCAGATACCGAGACAGTGGTGATGTAGGTCAGCACGCAGATACTGAGACAGTGAGTGATCTAGATCAGCACCAAGATACTGAGATAGTAGTGATGTAGGTCAGCACCTAGATACTGAGAAAGTAGGGATTAAGGCAGCACTCAGATACTGAAACTGTGAGGTTTGGGTCATCACCCAGATGCACAGGACAGCAGCGAAGTAGGTCATGGAATGAGATACTGAGACAGCAGGGATGTGGTCAGCACCCAGATGCTGGAGAACAGCAGGGATGTGATCGCAGTTTGAATGCTGAGACAGTAGTGATGTAGGTTATCACCTAGATACTGAGAAAGCAGGTATGTAGTTTTATCACCCAGATACTGGGACAAGAGAATGATGTAGAGTCAACACACAGATACTGGAGACAGTGGTGAGTACTGTTGGCACAGCAGTCACTGAGACAGCAGGGATGTGGGTCATCCTCAGATACTGAGACAGCAGGGATGTAGGTCAGCACCCAGATGCTGAAACAGTAGGGATGTAGGTCAGTACCCAGATGCTGAGACAGTGGCAGTTGATACTTAGACTGCTGAGAAAGCTTGAGGTGTGTAGTTTTATCATTGAATGCTGAGACAGAGTGATGTAGGTCAACACACAGATACTGAGACAGTAGTGAGTAGGTCACTACCAGGATACTGAGGACAGTAGTGATGTGGGCCAGCACATGATACTGAGACAGTGAGATGTGGGGTTGGCATTTGAATATTGAGACAATAGTGGCGTGGGTCAGCTCCAGATAATGAGAAAGTAGTGATGTGGTTCAGCACCTAGATACTACACAGGAGTGATGTAGGTCCGCTTGAACAATTGAGACAGCAGTGATGTGAGTCCTTACTCAGATAAAGACAGCAGGATGTGGTCAGCTCCCAGATTCTGAGACAGTGATGACGTGGTTCAGCACCAGACACTGAGACAGTGGTGAGTACTGTGAGTCAGCACTTGAGATATTGAGACAATAGTGACGATGGGTCCGGTTCCGAATAATGGACGGTAGTGATGTAGTTCATGCCCAGATACTGAGACAGTGAGAGTGATGTGGTCAGCGCAGATACTGAGACAGTGGTGATGTGGGTCAGCACTTGGATACTGAGACAGCAGGGATGTGGGTCAGCAGCCAGATACTGGGGAAATATTAGGGGATGTGGCTCATCTCTCAGATACACAGGACAGCCAGGGAATCTGGTCATCATCCAGATACAAACAAGCAGAGTGATGTGGAGGTCAACACACAGATGCTGAAATAGTAGTGCTGTGAGTCACCACCCCTGATACCCGGGAACAGTAGTGATGTAAGTCTAGCTCAGGAATACCGAGACAGTAGTGATGTAGGTGTACCCAGATACTGAGACAGTGAGTGATGTGGGTCAGCACCAGTTGCACTGAGACAGTAGTGATGTGAAGTCAGCATCAGATACCGAGACACACAGGGATGAGTGGTCATCACCTGAATACTGAGACAGCAGTGATGTGGGTCATCACCTTGAATACTGAGACAGCAGAGGGGTGTGGGTCAGCGCAGATGCACGGACAGCAGGATGTGGGGTCCAGTTTTACAGATACTGAGACAGTAGTGATGTAGGTCATCACCTAGATACTGAGACAGCAGGTATGCTGGGTTTATTGCCCAGATACTGAGACAAGAAGTGATGTGGGTTAACACACACAGATACTGAGACAGTGAGTGATGTGGGTCCAGCACCAGATATTGAGGACAGTAGTGATGTTGGCAGCACTCAGATGCTGAGACAGTAAGAGATGTGAGTCAGCACTTAGATATCGAGGACAGAGTAGGGATGTAGAGTCATCACCCAGATACTGAGACAGCAGGGATGTGGGTCAGCACCCAGATTCTGAGACAGTAGTGAGTACTGCAAGGACAGCACCCAGGTACTGACACAGTGGTGAGAGACTGTGAGGTCAACACCAGATATTGAGACCGTAGTGATGTGGGGTCAGCGCCGGATAATCCAGAACTATGGTGATGTGAGGTCAACATCCAGATACTGAGACAGTGAGTGATTTAGGTCAGCACCCAGATACTGAGACATTAGTGATGTGGGTCAGCTTCCAGATACTGAGACAATGATGATGTAGGTCAGCACAGATACTGAGACAGCGAGGGATGTAGGTCCAGCGCCAGATACTGAGACAGCAGGGGATGGAGGTCAGCACTTGAGATACTGAGGACAGCAGAGATGTAGGTCATCACCCAGATACTGAGACAGCAGTGATGTAGGTCAGCACCCAGATACTGAGACAGTAGAGATGTAGGTCAGCACCCAGAAACTGAGACAGTAGTGATGTAGGTCACCACCACGATACTGAGATAGTAGTGATGTTGGTCATCACCCAGATACTGAGAAAGTAGGGATGAAGGTCAGCACTCAGATACTGAAATAATAGGGATGTAGGTCATCACCCAGATTCAGAGACAGCAGGAAAGTAAGTCATCAGCCAGATACTGAGACAGCAGGGATGTAGGTCATCACCAAGATACTGAGACAGTAGTGATCTAGGTCAACACTCAGATACTGAGACAGCAGGGATGAAGGATAGCACCCAGATACTGAGACAGCAGAGATACAGATCATCACCAGATGGTGAGACAGTAGCGATATGGGTCATCCCCAGATATTGAGAAAAGCAGGATGTGGGTCATCATCCAGATACTGAGACAGAAAGTGATACAGGTCAGCACAGAGATGCTGAGACAGTAGTGATGTGGGTCAACACACAGATACTGAGACAGTAGTGATGTGAGTCCAGCACCCAGATACTGAGACAGTGGTGAGGAGAGGTCAGCATCGGATTCCAGAGACAGTCCAGTGATGTGGGTCAGCACCAAGACACTGAGACAGTAGTGATATAGGTCAGCACCCAGATACCGAGACAGCAAGGATGTAGGTCATTACCCAGATACTGAGAGAGCAGGGATGTAGGTCTGCACCCAGATACTGAGACAGCAGGGATGTCGGTCAGTACCCAGATACTAGGACAGTAGTGATGTCGGTCATCACCAAGATGCTGAGACTGCAGGGATTTAGGTCATCACCCAGATACTGAGACAGCAGGGATGTTGGTCATCACCAGGATACTGAGACAGTAGTGATCTATGTCAACACTCAGATTCTGAGACAGTAGTGATCTAGGTCAGCACCCAGATACTGAGACAGTAGTGAAGTACTGTTGGCCAGCACCCAGATACTGAGACAATAGTGATGTAGGTCAGCACCCGGATACCGAGACAGCAGGGATGTAGGTCATCACCCAGATACTGAGACAGCAGGGATGTAGGTCAGCACCCAGATGCTGAAACAGCCAGGATGTGGGTCAGTACCCAGATGCTGAGACAGTGAGTGATGCCAGGTTATCACCTAAGATACTGAGAATGCAGGTATGTGGTTTTATCCTTGAATACTGAGACGGCAGAGTGATGTGGGTCCAGCACACATATGCTGAGGACAGTAGTGAGTAGGTCACTACCTGGTACTGAGACAATGATGTGAGCCTGCACCAGATACAGGACATGAGATGTGGGTCAGCACCCAGATATCAGACAGTCGGATTGCTCATCACCAGACACTGAGACAGCGGGGTTGTGGGTAGCCCAGATACTGAGACAGTTGTGAGTACTGTAGGTCAGCCCCAGGTACTGAGACAGTAGTGAAGTACTGTAGGTCAGCACCCAGATATTGAGACAGTAGTGATGTAGGTCAGCACCCGGATATTGAGACAATAGTGATGTAGGTCAGCACCCAGATACTGAGACAGTAGTGATGTAGGTCAGCACCCAGATACTGAGACAGTAGTGATGTAGGTCAGCACCCAGATACTGAGACAGTAGTGATGTAGGTCAGCACCCAGATACTGAGACCAAGCGGGGATATGAGTCATCGCAGATTCTGGACAGCAGGGATGGTCAGCGCGAATACACAGACAGCAAGATGTGGTCATCACCCAGATACTGAGACAGATGATATGAACCAGCACCCAGATATTGAGAGTAGGTATGAAGGTCAGCACTCAGATACTGAAATGGTAGGATGCGGGTCATCACCCATACTGAGGCAGCAGGTATGTAGGACATCACCAGATACTGAGCACAGCAGGAATGTGGGTCATCACCAAGATACTACTGTAGCAGTGATCTGGATAACACTCAGATACTGAACAACAGGAATGACAGAACACAGATACTGAGACAGCAGAGATGCAGAACATCACCCAGATAATGAGACAGTGAGTTGGGTATCACCCATATGCACGAGAAAGCAGGATATGGGTATCACCTAGATACTGAGACAAGAGGATGGTTATCTTAATACTGAGACAAGTGATGTAGTCCAGCCCACAGATACTGAGACAGTAGTGATGTGGTCAGCACCTAATGCTGAGACAGTAGTGATTGGTCAGCACCCAGAACTGAGACAGTGTGATCTAGGTCAACACTCAGATACTGAAAAGTAGTGTTCTAGGTCAGCACCCAATATGAGACACCAGTAAGTACTGTAGGTCAACACCCAGATATTGAGACAATAGTGGCGTGAGTCAGCTCCCAGACATAGGACAGTAGTGTGATTCAGCACCCAGATACTGAGACAGCAGCAGTAACCCAGGTCAGCACCAAGATACTGGGACAGTAGTGATGTATCAGCACCCAGATACTGAACAGCAGGGATGTGGGTCAGCACAGATACTAAGACAGCAGGGATGTGGTCAGCCCAGATACTGGGACAGCAGGATGGATCATCACCCAGATACTGAGACAGCAGTGATGGGGTCAGCACCCAGATACTGAGACCCAGTGATATACGTCAGCACCAGAAACTGAGACAGTAGTGATGTAGGTCACCACCAAGATGCTGAGACAGTAGTAATGGTCAGCACCCAGATGCTGAAATAAGCAGGGATGTAGGTCATCGAGATACTGAGACAGAAGGATGTGGGTCATCACTCAGATACTAGGAACAAAGAGGATGGGTCATCACCAAGATAAGACAGTGTGATCTAGGTCAACACTCAGATACTGAAACAGTAGTGATGTGAGTTATCACCCAGATACTGAGACAGCTGGAAGAAGGATGGCACCGATACTGAGACAGCAGAGATGCAGATCATTAGCCAGATGGTGGAACAGTAGTGATGTAGGTCTGCAAGATACTGAGAAGCAGGGATCTGGGTCATCACCTGATACTGAGACAACAGGTTGTAGTTCATCACCAAGAACAGGACAGAAGTGATGTAGGTCAACACACAGATACTGAGACAGTAGTGATGAAGGGCCAGCACCAATACTGAGACAATAGTGTTGGGTCAGCACCTGATACTGAGACAGCAGGGATGTAGGTCAACAGACAAATACTGAAATATGGGGATGTAGCTCATCTCTCAGATACTGAGACAACAGAGATGAGTCATCAACCATATACTGAGACAGCAGGAATGGTCATCACAAGATACTGGACAGTAGTGATCTGGGTCAACACTCCAGATACTAAACAGCAGTAGTGAGTGTCACAGATTCAGAGACAGCAGGGATGAGAGGACCACTTAGATACACGGACAGCAAGTGCAGATCATCCCCAGATAGTGAGACAGCAGTGAGTGGGTCATCACCCAGATACTGAGAAGCAGGAATGGAGGTCATCAACTAGATACTGAGACAGCAGGATGTAGTTTATCACCCAGATACTGAAGGACAGGGATGTAGGTCAGCACAGATACTGAGACAGAGATGTAGGTCATCACCCAGATATTGAGACAGCAGTGATGTCGGTCAGTACATATATACTGAGACAGTAGAGATGTAGGTCAGCACCCAGAAACTGAGACAGTAGTGATGTAGGTCACCACCAAGATACTGAGATAGTAGTGATGTTGGTCAGCACCCAGATACTGAGAAAGTAGGGATGAAGGTCAGCACTCAGATACTGAAATAGTAGGGATGTAGGTCATCACCCAGATACTGAGACAGCAGGGAAGTAGGTCATCACCCAGATACTGAGACAGCAGGGATATAGGTCATCCCAGATACACAAGACAGTAGTGATCTAGGTCAACACTCAGATACTGGACAGCACAGATGAAGGACAGCACCAATACTGAGACAGAAAGATGCAATCATCCCCAGATAGTGGACAGTGGTGATGTAGGTCATCACCAGATACTGAGAAAGCAGGATGGGTCATCATCCAGATACTGAGACAAGTGATGTAGGTCAACACAGAATGAGACAGTAGTGATGTGGGTCAACACAGATCTGGAACAGTGGTGATGTGAGTCAGCACCCAGATACTGAGGACATTGATGGGTGAGCACCCAGATACAGGACAGTAGTGATGTGGGTCAGCACCAAGATACTGAGACAGCAGGGTCAGCACCCAGATAGGACAACATGGATGGGTCAGTACCTGGGTGCTGACTCACATCCCTGCATTCTCAGTATTCAGGTGCTGACATACATCCCTGCTGTATCAGTATCTGGGTGATGACCTACATCCGTGCTGTCTCAGTATCTGGGTGATGACCTACATCCCTGCTGTCTTGGTATCTGGATGCTGACCTACATCACTACTGTCCCAGTATCTTGGTGCTCTCCTTTATCACTACTGACTCAGTATCTGGGTGCTGACCTACATCACTACTGTCCCGGTATCTGGTGCTGACCTACATCACTACTGTCTCAGTATCTGGGTGCTGACATACATCACTACTGTCTCAGTATCGGTGTGTTGACCTACATCACTTCTGTCTCAGTATATGGATGATGACCTACATCCCTGCTGTCTCAGTATCTGTTGATGACCTACATCCCTACTGTTTCAGTATCTGGGTGCTGACCTACATCCGTACTGTCTCAGTATCTGGGTGCTGACCTACATCACTGCTGTCTCAGTATATGGGTGCTGACCTACATCACTGCTCTCTCAGTAGCAGGGTGCTGACCTACATCACAGCTGTCTCAGAATCTGGGTGATGACCTACATCCCTGCTTTCTCAGTATCTGTGTGCTGACCTACTTCACTACTGAATCAGTATCTGGGTGATGACGTACATCCCTGCAGTCTCAGTATCTGAGTGTTGACCTACATCACTGCTGTCTCAGTTTCTGTAGGTTGACTCACATCACTCTGTCCCCTGCATCTGTGACTGGATCTACAAGACTCACTGTCCTCAGTTTCCTGGGTGCTGATTCACATCACTACTGTCTCAGTATCTGGGTACTGACCTACATCACTACTGTCTCAGAATCTGGGTGCAGACCTTCATCACTACTTTCTCAGTATCTGGGTGCTGACCTACATCACTACTGTGTCAGTATCTGTGTGCTGACCTACATCACTATTGTCTCAGTGTCAGTGTGCTGACCTACATCACTGCAGTCTCAGTATCTGGGTGATGACCTACATCTCAGCTGTCTCAGTATCTGGGTGCTTTCCTACATCCCTGCTGTCTGAGTATCTGGGTGCTGACCTACATCACTTCTGTCTCAGTTGCTTGGTGATGACCTACATCCCTGCTGTCTCAGTATCTGGTGATTACCTACATACCAACTGTTTCAGTATCTGGGTGCTGACCTACTTCACTACAGTCTCAGTATCTGGGTACTGAGCTACATCCCTGCTGTCTCACTATCTGGGTGCTGAAATACATCCCTGCTGTCTCAGTATCTGGGTGATGCCCTACATCCCTGCTGTCTCGGTATCTGGGTGCTGACCTACATCACTACTGTCTCAGTATCTTGGTCCTGACCTACATCACTACTGTCTCAGTATCTGGGTGCTGATATACATCACTTGTCTCAGTATATCTGGTGTGCTGACTTACATCACTACCGGCCTCCTGTATCTGGGTGCTGACCCACATCACTACAGTCTCAGTATCTGTGTGATGACCCATCACTTTGTTCCAGTATCTGGATGATGACCCATATCCCTGATGTCTCCCCAGTATCTAGTTGATGACCCACATCCCTGCTTCTCTCAGTATCTTGATGATGGACTTCAGTACTCACTACTTTCTCAGTACCTGGGTGCTGACCACAGTACTCTCCCAGTACTGTCTCAGCATCTGGGTGCAGACCTGCTATCCCTGCTGTCCCAGTGATCTGGGGTGATGACCTACAACCCCTGCTGTCCCAGCATCTAGTTGGATGACCAACATCCCTGCTTTCTCTCAGCATTCTGGTGATGACCTACATCACTCACTGTCCCACCATCCAACAAGGATCTGCATCTCCCATGTCTCAGCATCTGGGTGCTGTCCTCATCCCCGCTGTTCAGTATCTGGGTGGTACCCACATCACTACTGTCCTCAGCACATCTGAGTGTTGAATTAGATGACTACTGTCTCAGTATCTTGTTGATGACCCAAGATCCCTGCCGCCGCTGTTCCAGTATCTGGGTGTTGACCACATCCCTGCTGTCACAGTATCGCGTGTGATGACCCCACATCCCTACCATATTTCAGTATCTGGGTGTTGACCTAGCATCCTGCTAGGTCTCAGTTTCTGGGTGCTGACCTGGCCATCACTGTTGTTCTCAGAATCTGGGTGCTGACCTACATCACTTGCTAGTCTCTAATATCAGGTGTTGCCCTACATCACTGCTGCCCCCAGTATCTGGGGTGATGACCTACTCCTCTGTTGTCCTCTCATCTGGGTGCTGACCTACATCCCTGCTGTCTCAGTATCTGGTTGCTGACATACATCACTACTGCCTCAGTATCTCAGTGTTGACCTACATCACTACTGTCTCAGTATCTGGGTGATGACCTACATCACTACTGTCTCAGTATCTGGGTGCTGACCTACATCACTACTGTCTCAGTATCTGGGTGCTGTCCTACATCACTACTGTCTCAGTATCTGGGTGCTGTCCCACATCTCTGCTGTCTCAGTATCTAGGTGATGACCTACATCACTACTGTCTCAGTATCTGGGTACTGACCTACATCCCTGCTGTCTCAGTATCTGGGTGCTGACCTACATCGCTGCTGTCTCAGTATCTGGGTGAAGACCTACATCCCTGCTGTCTCAGTATCTGGGTGATGACCTACATCCCTGCTGTCTCACTTTATTGGGTGATGACCTACTTCACTGCTGTTTTAGAATCTGAGTGTTGACCTACATCACTGCTGTCTCAGTATCTGGGTGCTGACATACATAACTACAGTCTCTTTATCTGGGTGCTGAACTACATCCCTGCTGTCTTACTTTATGTGTGCTGACCTGCATCCTTGCAGTCTCAGTATCTGGCTGCGGACCTACATCACTGCTCCTTTGGTATCTGGGTGATGAGCTACATCCCTGCTTTCTCAGTACCTGGGTGTTGACCTACATAACTGCTGTATCAGTATCTGGGTGCTGATCTAAATCACTACTGTCTCAGTATCTGGGTGCTGACCTACATCACTACTGTTTCAGTATCGGGTGCTCACCTACATCACTACTGTCTCAGTATCTGGGTTCTGTCCTACATCACTACTGTCTCAGTATCTGCGTGCTGACTTACATCACTGCTGTCTCAGGATCTAGGTGCTGACCTGCATCCCTCCTGTCTCAGTATCTAGGTGCTCTCCTACATCACTACTGTCTCAGAATCTGATTGTTGACCTAGATCACTACTGTCTCAGTTGCTTGGTGATGACCTACATCCCTGCTGTCTCAGTAGCAGGTGATGACTTACATCCCTACTGTTTCAGTATCTGTGTGCTGACCTACATCCCTACTGCCTCAGTATCTGGGTGCTGAACTACATCACTGCTGTCTCAGTATATGGGTGATGACCTACATCTCTGCTGTCTCAGTTTCTGGGTGCTGACCTACATCCCTGCTGTCTCAGTATCTGGGCGCTGACCTACATCCCTACCGTCTCAGTATATGGGTGCTGACCTACATCACTACTGTCTCAGTTGCTTGGTGATGACCTACATCCCTGCTGCCTCAGTATCTGGTGATGACCTACATCCCTACTGTTTCAGTATCTGGGTGCTGACCTACTTCACTACAGTCTCAGTATCTGGGTGCTGACCTACATCACTATTGTCTCAATTGGGTGCTGACCAATATCACTACAGTCTCAGTATCTGGGTGCTGGCCTATAGTACTTCACTACAGTCTCAGTATCTGGGTGCTGATCTAGATCACTACTGTCTCAGACTCTGAGTGCTGACCTAGATCACTCCTGTCTCAGTATCTTGGTGATGACCTACATCACTGCTGTCTCAGTATCTGTGTGATGACCTACATCCCTACTGTCTCGGTATCTGGGTGCTGACCAACATCACTACTGTCTCAGTATCTTGGTGCTGACCTACATCACTACTGTCTCAGTATCTGAGTGTTGACCTACATCATTTCTGTTTCAGTATCTGGTGCTGACCTTCATCACTACTGTCTCAGTATGTGGGAGCTGACCTACATCACTAAAGTCTCAGCATCTGTGTGTTGACCTACATCACTTCTGCCCCAGTAACTGGATGATGACCTATATCCCTGCTGTCTCAGTATCTAGTTGATGACCTACATCCCTGCTTTCTCAGTATCTGGATGATGGACTACAGTACTTCACTACTGTCTCAGTATCTGGGTGCTGACCTACAGTACTTCAGTACTGTCTCAGTATCTGGGTGCTGACCTGCATCCCTGCTGTCAAAGTATCTGAGTGATGACCTACATCCCTGCTGTCTCAGTATCTGGTTGCGGACCTACATTACTACTGTCTCAGTATCTGTGTTTTAACCTCACATCACTTCTGTCTCAGTATCTGGGTGATGACCTACATCCCTGCTGTCTCAGTATCTAGGTGATGACCTACATCACTACTGTCTCAGTATCTGGGTGCTGACCTACATCCCTGCTGTCTCAGTATCTGGGTGATGACCTACATCCCTGCTGTCTCGGTATCTGGGTGCTGACCTACATCACTACTGTCTCAGTATCTTGGTGCTCACCTTTATCACTACTGTCTCAGTATCTGGGTGCTGACCTACATCACTACTGTCTCGGTATCTGGTGCTGACCTACATCACTACTGTCTCAGTATCTGGGTGCTGACATACATCACTACTGTCTCAGTATCTGTGTGTTGACCTACATCACTTCTGTCTCAGTATCTGGATGATGACCTACATCCCTGCTGTCTCAGTATCTAGTTGATGACCAACATCCCTGCTTTCTCAGTATCTGGGTGATGACCTACATCACTACTGTCTCACTATCTGGGTGATGATCTGCATCTCTGCTGTCTCAGTATCTGGGTGCTGTCCTTCATCCCTGCTGTCTCAGTATCTGGGTGATGACCTACATCACTACTGTCTCAGTATCTGAGTGTTGACCTAGATCACTACTGTCTCAGTATCTTGTTGATGACCTACATCCCTGCTGTCTCAGTATCTGGGTGTTGACCTACATCCCTGCTGTCTCAGTATCAGGGTGATGACCTAAATCCCTGCTATTTCAGTATCTGGTTATTGACCTACATCACTGCTGTCTCAGTTTCTGGGTGCTGACCTATATCACTGCTGTCTCAGTATCTGGGTGCTGACCTACATCACTGCTGTCTCAATATCTGGGTGTTGAACTACATCACTGCTGTCTTAGTATCTGGGTGATGACCTACTTCCCTGCTTTCTCTCTATCTGGGTGCTGACCTACATCCCTGCTGTCTCAGTATCTGGGTGCTGACCTACATCACTACTGCCTCAGTATCTGAGTGTTGACCTTATCACTACTGTCTCAGTATCTGGGTGCTGACCTACATCACTACTGTCTCAGTATCTGGGTGCTGACCTACATCACTACTGTCTCAGTATCTGGGTGCTGTCCTACATCACTACTGTCTCAGTATCTGGGTGCTGTCCTACATCCCTACTGTCTCAGTAGCTAGGTGATGACCTACATCACTACTGTCTCAGTATCTGGGTACTGACCTACATCCCTGCTGTCTCAGTATCTGGGTGCTGACCTCCATCGCTGCTATCTCAGTATCTGGGTGAAGACCTACATCCCTGCTGTCTCGGTATCTGGGTGCAGACCTACATCACTACTGTCTCAGTATCTTGGTGCTGACCTACATCACTACTGACTCAGAATCTGGGTGCTGACTTACATCACTACTGTCTCAGTATCTGGTGCTGACCTACATCACTACTGCCTCAGTATCTGGGTGCTGACCCACATCACTACTGTCTCAGTATCTGTGTGTTGACCTACATCACTTCTGTCTCAGTATCTGGATGATGACCTACATCCCTGCTGTCTCAGTATCTAGTTGATGACCTACATCCCTGCTGACTCAGTGTCAGGGTGCTGACCTACATCACTACCGTTTCACTATCTGGGTGCTGACCTACATCCCTTCTGTCGCAGTATCTGGCTACTGTCCTACATCACTGCTGTCTCAGTATCTGGGTGCTGACCAACTTCCCTGCTGTCTCGGAATCTGAGTGTTGACCTACTTCCCTGCTGTCTCACTATCTGGGTGATGACCTAGTTCCCTGCTGTCTCAGTATCTGAGTGTTGACCTACATCACTGCTGTCTCAGTATCTCGGTGCTGACCTAAATCACTGCTGTCTCAGTATATGGGTGCTGACCTACATCACTGCTGTCTCAGTATCTGGTTGATGACCTACTTCCCTGCTGTCTCACTATCTGGAAGATGACCTTCTTCCCTGCTGTCTCAGTATCTGAGTGTTGACCTACATCCCTTCTGTCTCACTTTATTGGGTGATGACCTACTTCACTGCTGTTTTAGAATCTGAGTGTTGACCTACATCACTGCTGTCTCAGTATCTGGGTGCTGACATACATAACTACAGTCTCTTTATCTGGGTGCTGAACCACATCCCTGCTGTCTTACTTTATGTGTGCTGACCTGCATCCTTGAAGTCTCAGTATCTGGCTGCGGACCTACATCACTGCTCCTTTGGTATCTGGGTGATGACCTACATCCCTGCTTTCTCAGTACCTGGTTGTTGACCTACATAACTGCTGTATCAGTATCTGGGTGCTGATCTAAATCACTACTGTCTCAGTATCTGGGTGCTGACCTACATCACTACTGTTTCAGTATCTAGGTGCTCTCCTACATCACTACTGTCTCAGTATCTGAATGCTGACCTGCATCACTACTGTCTCAGTATCTGGGTACTGACCTAAATCACTACTGTCTCAATATATGGTTGCAGACCTACATCAATGCTGTCTCACTATCTGGGTGATGATCTGCATCTCTGCTGTCTCTGTATCTGGGTGCTATCCTTCAGCCCTGCTGTCTCAGTATCTGGGTGATGACCTACATCACTACAGTCTCAGCATCTGTGTGTTGACCTACATCACTTCTGCCCCAGTAACTGGATGATGACCTATATCCCTGCTGTCTCAGTATCTAGTTGATGACCTACATCCCTGCTTTCTCAGTATCTGGATGATGGACTACAGTACTTCACTACTGTCTCAGTATCTGGGTGCTGACCTACAGTTCTTCAGTACTGTCTCAGTATCTGGGTGCTGACATACATAACTACAGTCTCTTTATCTGGGTGCTGAACCACATCCCTGCTGTCTTACTTTATGTGTGCTGACCTGCATCCTTGAAGTCTCAGTATCTGGCTGTGGACCTACATCACTGCTCCTTTGGTATCTGGGTGATGACCTACATCCCTGCTTTCTCAGTACCTGGTTGTTGACCTACATAACTGCTGTATCAGTATCTGGGTGCTGATCTAAATCACTACTGTCTCAGTATCTGGGTGCTGACCTACATCAGTACTGTTTCAGTATCTAGGTGCTCTCCTACATCACTACTGTCTCAGTATCTGAATGCTGACCTGCATCACCACTGTCTCAGTATCTGGGTACTGACCTAAATCACTACTGTCTCAATATATGGTTGCAGACCTACATCAATGCTGTCTCACTATCTGGGTGATGATCTGCATCTCTGCTGTCTCTGTATCTGGGTGCTATCCTTCAGCCCTGCTGTCTCAGTATCTGGGTGATGACCTACATCACTACAGTCTCAGCATCTGTGTGTTGACCTACATCACTTCTGCCCCAGTAACTGGATGATGACCTATATCCCTGCTGTCTCAGTATCTAGTTGATGACCTACATCCCTGCTTTCTCAGTATCTGGATGATGGACTACAGTACTTCACTACTGTCTCAGTATCTGGGTGCTGACCTACAGTTCTTCAGTACTGTCTCAGTATCTGGGTGCTGACCTGCATCCCTGCTGTCTCAGTATCTGAGTGATGACCTACATCCCTGCTGTCTCAGTATCTGGTTGCGGACCTACATTACTACTGTCTCAGTATCTGTGTTTTAACCTACATCACTTCTGTCTCAGTATCTGGGTGATGACCTAAATCCCTGCTGTCTCAGTATCAAGGTGATGACCTACATCACTACTGTCTCAGTATCTGGGTGCTGACCTACATCCCTGCTGTCTCAGTATCTGGGTGATGACCTACATCCCTGCTGTCTCAGTATCTGGGTGCTGACCTACATCACTACTGTCTCAGTATCTTGGTGCTCACCTTTATCACTACTGTCTCAGTATCTGGGTGCTGACCTACATCACTACTGTCTCGGTATCTGGTGCTGACCTACATCACTACTGTCTCAGTATCTGGGTGCTGACATACATCACTACTGTCTCAGTATCTGTGTGTTGACCTACATCACTTCTGTCTCAGTATCTGGATGATGACCTACATCCCTGCTGTCTCAGTATCTAGTTGATGACCAACATCCCTGCTTTCTCAGTATCTGGGTGATGACCTACATCACTACTGTCTCACTATCTGGGTGATGATCTGCATCTCTGCTGTCTCAGTATCTGGGTGCTGTCCTTCATCCCTGCTGTCTCAGTATCTGGGTGATGACCTACATCACTACTGTCTCAGTATCTGAGTGTTGACCTAGATCACTACTGTCTCAGTATCTTGTTGATGACCTACATCCTGCTGTCTCAGTATCTGGGTGTTGACCTACATCCCTGCTGTCTCAGTATCAGGGTGATGACCTACATCCCTGCTATTTCAGTATCTGGGTGTTGACCTACATCACTGCTGTCTCAGTTTCTGGGTGCTGACCTACATCACTGCTGTCTCAGTATCTGGGTGCTGACCTACATCACTGCTGTCTCAATATCTGGGTGTTGACCTACATCACTGCTGTCTTAGTATCTGGGTGATGACCTACTTCCCTGCTTTCACTCTATCTGGGTGCTGACCTACATCCCTGCTGTCTCAGTATCTGGGTGCTGACCTACATCACTACTGCCTCAGTATCTGAGTGTTGACCTATATCACTACTGTCTCAGTATCTGGTTGCTGACCTTCATCACTACTGTCTCAGTATCTGGGTGCTGACCTACATCACTACTGTCTCAGTATCTGGGTGCTGTCCTACATCACTACTGTCTCAGTATCTGGGTGCTGTCCTACATCTCTACTGTCTCAGTATCTAGGTGATGACCTACATCACTACTGTCTCAGTATCTGGGTACTGACCTACATCCCTGCTGTCTCAGTATCTGGGTGCTGACCTACATCGCTGCTGTCTCAGTATCTGGGTGAAGACCTACATCCCTGCTGTCTCAGTATCTGGGTGATGACTTACATCCCTGCTGTCTCAGTATCTGGTGCTGACCTACATCACTACTGCCTCAGTATCTGTGTGCTGACCTACATCACTACTGTCTCAGTTTCTGTGTGTTGACCTACATCACTTCTGTCTCAGTATCTGGACGATGACCTACATCCTTGCTGTCTCAGTGTCTGGGTGATGACCTACATCCCTACTATTTCAGTATCTGGGTGCTGACATACATCCCTGCTGTCTCAGTGTCAGGGTGCTGACCTACATCACTACCGTTTCAGTTTCTGGGTGCTGACCTACATCCCTTCTGTCGCAGTATCTGGCTGCTGTCCTACATCACTGCTGTCTCAGTATCTCGGTGCTGACCTAAATCACTGCTGTCTCAGTAAATGGGTGCTGACCTACATCACTGCTGTCCTCAGTATTCTACACAGTAGTGATGTTGGTCAACACCAGATACTGAGACTTGAGGGAAGAAGGTCATCACCCAGATAGTGAGACAGCAGGCTAGTAGGTCAACACCCGTATAGTGAGACAGCAGTGATGTAGGTCATCAACCAGATACTGAAATAGCATGGAAGTTGGCCATCACCCAGATAGTGAGACAGCAGTGAAGTAGGTCAACACTCAGATACTGAGACAGTAGTGATGTAGGTCAACACGCAGATACTGAGACCGCAGGGAAGTAGGTCAGCACCCAGATACTGAGACAGCAGGGATGTAGGTCAACACCTAGATTGTGAGACAGCAGGGATGTAGGTCAGCACTCAGTTTCTGAGACAGCAGGGAAGTTGGCCATCACCCAGATAGTGAGACAGCAGGGAAGTAGGTCAAAACTCAGATACTGAGACAGCAGGGAAGTAGGTCATCACCCAGATAGTGAGACAGCCGGGACTTAAGTCAACACTAAGATACTGAGACAGCAGGGAAGTAGGTCATCACCCAGAGAGTGAGACAGCAGGGATGTCAGTCATCAGCCAGATACTGAGACAGGAGAGATGTTGGTCAGCACCTAGCTAGTGAGACAGCAGGGAAGTAGGTCATCACCCAGATACTGAGACAGCAGTGATGAAGGTCAGCACCCAGATACTGAAACAGCAGTGATGTATGTCAACACTCAGATAGTGAGACAGCAGGGATGTAGGTCAGCACCCAGATAGTGAGACAGCAGTGATGTTGGTCAGCACCCAGATACTGAGACAGTAGTGATGTAGGTCAGCACCCAGATACTGAGACAGCAGTGATGTAGGTCATCACCCAGAGTACTGAGACAGTAGTGATGTAGGTCAACACCATGATACTGAGACGGCAGGGAAGTAACTCATCATCCATATAGTGAGACAGCAGGGAAGTAGGTCATCACCTAGATAGTGAGACAGTAGTGATGTAGGACACCACCCAGGTACTGAGACAGCAAGGATGTAGGTCATCAAACAGATAGTGAGACAGCAGGGAAGTAGGTCAAAACTCGGATACTGAGACAGAAGGGATGTAGGTCATCACCAAGATACTGAGACAGCTGGGAAGTACGTCATCACCCAGATAGTGAGACAGCAGCGATGAAGGTCATCACACCAATACTGAATCAGCAGGGAAGTAGGTCAACACTCATATTCTGAGACAGCAGTGAAGAAGGTCAACACTCAGATACTGAGACAGTAGTGATGTTCAGCATCCAGATACTGAGACAGCAGGGAAGTAGGTCATCACCCTGATACTGAAACAGCTGGAATGTAGGTCATCACCCAGATACTGAGACAGCAGGGATGTAGGTCATCACCCAGATAGTGAGACAGAAGTGATGTAGGTCAGCACCCAGATATTGAGACTTCAGGGAAGAAGGTCATCACCCAGATAGTGAGACAGGAGGGAAGTAGGTCAACACTATGATACTGAGACAGCAGGGAAGTAGGTCATCACCCAGATTGTGAGAAAGCAGTGACGTAGGTCAACACTCAGATACTGAGACAGTAGTGATGTAGGTCAGCACCCAGATACTGAGACAGCAGGGAAGTAGGTCAGCACCCAGATACTGAGACAGCAGGGATTTAGGTCATCACCCAGATACTGAGACAGCAGTGATGTAGGTCAGCACCCAGATACTGAGACAGCAGTGAAGTAGGTCAGCACCCAGATACTGAGACAGCAGGGATGTAGGTCATCACCCAGATACTGAGAGAGCAGTGATGTAGGTCAGCACCCAGATACTGAGACAGCAGGGAAGTAGGTCAGCACTCAGATACTGAGGCAGCAGGGAAGTAGGTCATCAGCCAGATAGTGAGACAGCAGGGAAATAGGTCAACACTCGGATTCTGAGACAGCAGGGAAGTAGGTCATCACCCAGATACTGGGACTGCAGTGATGTAGGTCACCACTCAATTACTGAGACAGCAGGGATGTAGGTCATCACTCAGATTCTGAGACAGTAGTGATGTAGGTCAGCACACAGATACTGAGACAGCAGGCATGTAGGTTTTCTCCAAGATACTGAGTAAGCAGTTATGTAGGTCAGTCCCCAGATACTGAGACAGCAGTGATGTTGGTCAACACTCTGATACTGAGACAGCAGGGATGTAGGTCAGCACCCAGATAGTGAGACAGCAGTGATGTAGGTCAGCACCCAGATACTGAGACTGTAGTGATGTAGTTCAGCACACAGATACTGAGACAGCAGTGATGTAGATCATCACCCAGATACTGAGACAGTAGTGATGTAGGTCAACACCCCGATACTGCAACAGCAGGGAAGTAGGTCATCATCCAGATAGTGAGACAGCAGGGAAGTAGGTCATAACCCAGATAGTGAAACAGTAGTGATGTAGGTCACCACACAGGTACTCAGACAGCAGGGATGTAGGTCATCAACCAGATAGTGAGACAGCAGGGAAGTAGGTCAACACTCAGATACTAAGACAGCACTGATGTAGGTCATCACCCAGATATTGAGACAGCAGGGAAGTAGGTCATCACCCAGATAGTGAGACAGCAGAGATGTAGGTTATCACCCAGAAACTGAGACAGCAGGGAAGTAGGTCAACACTCAGATTCTGAGACAGCAGGGAAGAAGGTCAACACTCAGATACTGAGACAGTAGTGATGATGGCCAGCACTCAGATACTGAGACAGCAGGGAAGTAGCTCATCACCCAGATACTGAAACAGCAAGAATGTAGGTCATCTCCCAGATACTGAGACAGCAGAGATGTAGGTCATCACCCATATACTGAGACAGTAGGGATGTAGGTCATCACCCAGATATTGAGACAGCAGGGATGTAGGTCATCACCAAGATAGTGAGACAGTAGTGATGTAGGACAACACCCAGATACTGAGACTTTCAGGGAAGAAGGTCATCACTCAGATAGTGAGACAGCAGGGAAGTAGGTCAACACTCAGATACTGAGACAGAAGTGAAGTAGGTCATCACCCAGATAGTGAGAATGGCAGTGATGTAGGTCATCACCCAGATACTGAAACAGCAGGGAAGTGGGTCATCAACCAGATAGTGAGACAGCAGTGAAGTACTTGAACACTCAGATACTGAGACAGTAGTGATGTAGGTCAGCACCCAGATACTGAGACAGCAGGGAAGTAGGTCAGCACCCAGATACTGAGAGAGCAGGGATGTAGGTCAACACCCAGATACTGAGACAGAAGTGATGTAGGTCAGCACCCAGATACTGAGATAGCAGGGAAGTAGGTCTTCACCCAGAAATGAGACAGCAGTGAAGTAGGTCAACACTCAGATACTGAGGCAGCAGGGAAGTAGGTCATCACCCAGATAGTGAGACAGCAGGGAAGTAGGTCAACACTCAGATTCTGAGACAGCAGGGAAGTAGGTCATCACCCAGATAGTGAGACAGCAGGGATGTAGGTCAACACTCAGATTCTGAGACAGCAGGGAAGTAGGTCATCACCGAGATAGTGAGACAGAAGGGAAGTAGGTCAAAATTCAGATTCTGAGACAGCAAGGAAGTAGGTCATCACCCAGATAGTGAGAAAGCAGGGACGTAGGTCAACACTCAGATACTTAGACAGCAGGGAAGTTAGTCATCACCCAGACTGTGAGACAGCAGAGATGTAGGTTATCAGCCAGATGCTGAGACAGGAGGGAAGTAGGTCAACACTCAGATACTGAGACAGCAGGGAAGTAGGTCATCACCCAGATAGTGGGACAGCAGGGATGTAGGTCATCACCCAGATACTGAAACAGCAGGGTAGTAGGTCATCATCCAGATAGTGAGACAGCAGTGAAGTAGGTCAAAACTCAGATACTGAGACAGCAGGGAAGTAGGTCATCACCCAGATAGTGAGACAGCAGGGAAGTAGGTCATCCCTCATATACTGAGACAGCAGGGAAGTAGGTCATCACCCAGATAGTGAGAAAGCAGGGACGTTGGTCAACACTCAGATACTTAGACAGCAGGGAAGTTAGTCATCACCCAGACTGTGAGACAGCAGAGATGTAGGTTATCAGCCAGATCCTGAGACAGCAGGGAAGTAGGTCATCACCCAAATAGTGAGAAAGCAGGGTCATAGGTCAACACTCAGATACTGAGACAGCTTTGAAGTTGGTCATCACCCAGATAGTGAGACAGCAGGGATGTAGGTCATCAGCCAGATACTGAGACTGCATGGAAGTAGTTGATCACCCAGATACTGAGGCAGCAGTGATGTTGGTCATCACCCAGATACTGAGATAGTAGAGACGAAGGTCATGACACAGATACTGAGACAGCAGGGTAGTAGGTCAGCACCCAGATACTGAGACACTAGTGATGTAGGTCAACACCCTAATACTGAGACAGCAGGGAAGTAGGTCATCATCCAGATGGTAAGACTGCAGGGAAGTAGGTCATCTCCCAGATAGTGAGACAGTAGTGATGTTGGTCACCACCCAGGTATTGAGACAGCAGGGATGTAGATCATCACCCAGATAGTGAGACAGCAGGGAAGTAGGTCAACACTCAGATACTGAGACAGAAGGGATGTAGGTCATGACCCAGATACTGAGACAGCTGGGAAGTAGGTCATCACCCAGATACTGAGACAGCAGTGATGTTGGTCAGCACCCAGATACTGAGACAGCAGGGAAGTAGATCATCTCCCAGATACCGAAACAGCAGGAATGTAGGTCATCACCCAGATACTGAGACAGCAGGGAAGTAGGTCATCTCCCAGATACTGAGACAGCAGGGATGTAGGTCATCACACAGATAGTGAGACAGCAGTGAAGTACTTCAACACTCAGATACTGAGACAGTAGCGATGTAGGTCAGCACTTAGATAGTGAGACAGCAGGGAAGTAGGTCAGCACCCAGATGCTGAGACAGCAGGGATGTTGGTCATCATCCAGATACTGAGACAGCAGGGATGTAGGTCAGCACTCAGCTACTGAGGCAGCAGGGAGTTGGTCATCACCCAGATAGTGAGACAGCGGGAAGTGGGTCAACACTCAGATACTGAGGCAGGGAAGCAGGTCATCACCCAGATAGTGAGACAGCAGGGAAGTAGGTCAACACTCAGATTCTGAGACAGCAGGGAAGTAGGTCATCACCCAGATAGTGAGACAGCAGGGATGTAGGTCAACACTCAGATTCTGAGACAGCAGGGAAGTAGGTCATCACCCAGATAGTGAGACAGCAGGGAAGTAGGTCAAACTCAGATACTGAGACAGCAGGGAAGTAGGTCATCACCCAGATAGTGAGAAAGCAGGGACGTAGGTCAACACTCAGATACTGAGACAGCAGGGAAGTTGGTCATCACCCAGATAGTGAGACAGCAGGGATGTAGGTCATCAGCCAGATACTGAGACAGCAGGGAAGTAGGTCATCACCCAGATACTGAGACAGCAGTGATGTAGGTCATCACCCAGATACTGAGACAGTAGGGATGTAGGTCATGACCCAGATACTGAGACAGCAGTGATGTAGGTCAGCACCCAGCTAGTGAGACAGCAGGGAAGTAGGTCATCTTCAAGATACTGAGACAGCAGGGAAGTAGGTGAACACTCAGATTCTGAGACAGCAGGGAAGTAGGTCAACACTCAGATACTGAGACAGTAGTGATGTTGGTCAGCAGCCAGATACTGAGACAGCAGGGAAGTAGGTCATCCCTCAGATACTGAGACAGCAGTGATGTAGGTCATCACCCAGATACTGAGACTGTAGGTATGTAGGTCAGCACCCAGAAACTGAGACAGCAGGGAAGTAGGTCAGCACCGAGATACTGAGACACTAGTGATGTAGGTCAACACTGAGATTCTGAGACAGCAGAGAAGTAGGTCATCACCTAGATAGTGAGATAGCAGGGAAGTAGGTCAAAACTTAGATCCTGAGATAGCAGGGAAGTAGGTCATCACCCAGATAGTGAGAAAGCAGGGTCATAGGTCAACACTCAGATACTGAGACAGCAGGGAAGTTGGTCTTCACCCTGATAGTGAGACAGCAGGGATGTAGGTCATCAGCCAGATACTGAGACAGCAGGGAAGTAGGTCATCACCCAGATACTGAGGCAGCAGTGATGTAGGTCATCACCCAGATACTGAGACAGTAGGGACGAAGGTCATGACCGAGATACTGAGACAGCAGGGTAGTAGGTCCGCACCCAGATACTGAGACACTTGTGATGTAGGTCAACACCCTGATACTGAGACAGCAGGGAAGTAGGTCATCATCCAGATAGTGAGACAGCAGGGAAGTAGGTCATCACCCAGATAGTGAGACAGTAGTGATGTTGGTCACCACCCAGGTATTGAGACAGCAGGGATGTCGGTCATCACCCAGATAGTGAGACAGTAGTGATGTAGGACTGCACCCAGATACTGAGACTTCAGAGAAGAAGGTCATCACCCAGATAGTGAGACAGCAGGGAAGTAGGTCAACACTCAGATACTGAGACAGCAGGGTAGTAGGTCATCACCCAGATAGTGAGAAGGCAGTGATGTAGGTCATCACCCAGATACTGAAACAGAAGGGAAGTGGGTCATCAACCACATAGTGAGACAGCAGTGAAGTACTTCAACACTCAGATACTGAGACAGTAGTGATGTAGGTCAGCACCCAGATACTGAGACAGCAGGGAAGAAGGTCAGCACCCAGATACTGAGACAGCAGGGATGTAGGTCAACACCCAGATACTGAGACAGCAGTGATGTAGGTCAGCACCCAGATACTGAGACAGCAGGGAAGTAGGTCATCACCCAGAAAGTGAGACAGCAGTGAAGTAGGTCAACACTCAGATACTGAGGCAGCAGGGAAGTAGGTCATCACCCAGATAGTGAGACAGCAGGGAAGTAGGTCAACACTCAGATTCTGAGACAGCAGGGAAGTAGGTCATCACCCAGATAGTGAGACAGCAGGGATGTAGGTCAACACTCAGATTCTGAGACAGCAGGGAAGTAGGTCATCACCGAGATAGTGAGACAGCAGGGAAGTAGGTCAAACTCAGATACTGAGACAGCAGGGAAGTAGGTCATCACCCAGATAGTGAGACAGCAGGGACGTAGGTCAACACTCAGATACTGAGACAGCAGGGAAGTTGGTCATCACCCAGATTGTGAGACAGCAGAGATGTAGGTCATCAGCCAGATGCTGAGACAGCAGGGAAGAAGGTCAACATTCAGATACTGAGACAGCAGGGAAGTAGGTCATCACCTAGATAGTGAGACAGCAGTGAAGTACTTCAACACTCAGATACTGTGAGAGTAGCGATGTAGGTCAGCACTTAGATAGTGAGACAGCAGGGAAGTAGGTCAGCACCCAGATGCTGAGACAGCAGGGATGTAGGTCAGCTCCCAGATACTGAGACACTAGTGATGTATGTCAACACCCTGATACTGAGACAGCAGGGAAGTAGGTCATCATCCAGATAGTAAGACAGCAGGTAAGTAGGTCATCTCCCAGATAGTGAGACAGTAGTGATTTTGGTCACCACCCAGGTATTGAGACAGCAGTGATGTAGATCATCACCCAGATAGTGAGACAGCAGGAAAGTAGGTCAACACTCAGATACTGAGACAGAAGGGATGTAGGTCATGACCCAGATACTGAGACAGCTGGGAAGTAGGTCATCACCCAGATACTGAGACAGTAGTGATGTTGGTCAGCACCCAGATACTGAGACAGCAGGGAAGTAGATCATCTCCCAGATACTGAAACAGCAGGAATGTTGGTCATCACCCAGATACTGAGACAGCAGGGATGTAGGTCATCTCCCAGATACTGAGACAGCAGGGCTGTAGGTCATCACCCAGATAGTGAGACAGTAGTGAAGTAGGACAGCACGCAGATCCTGAAACAGCAGGGAAGTGGGTCATCACCCAGATAGTGAGACAGCAGTGAAGTACTTCAACACTCAGATACTGTGAGAGTAGCGATGTAGGTCAGCACCTAGATAGTGAGACAGCAGGGAAGTAGGTCAGCACCCAGATGCTGAGACAGCAGGGATGTAGGTCATCATCCAGAAACTGAGACAGCAGTGATGTAGGTCAAAACTCAGCTACTGAGGCAGCAGTGGAGTAGGTCATCACCCAGATAGTGAGACAGCGGGGAAGTAGGTCAACACTCAGATTCTGAGACAGCAGGGAAGTAGGTCATCACCTAGATAGTAAGACAGCAGGGATGTAGGTCAACACTCAGATACTGAGACAGCAGGGAAGTAGTTCATCACCCAGATAGTGAGAGAGCAGGGAAGTAGGTCATCCCTCATATACTGAGACAGCAGGGAAGTAGGTTATCCCTCAGATACTGATACAGCAGTGTTGTAGGTCATCACCGAGATACTGAGACAGTAGGGATGTAGGTCAGCACCCAGAAACTGAGACAGCAGGGAAGTAGGTCAGCACCGAGATACTGAGACACTAGTGATGTAGGTCAACACTGAGATTCTGAGACAGTAGGGAAGTAGGTCATCACCTAGATAGTGAGACAGCAGGGAAGTAGGTCAAAACTTAGATCCTGAGACAGCAGGGAAGTAGGTCATCACCCAAATAGTGAGAAAGCAGGGTCATAGGTCAACACTCAGATACTGAGACAGCAGGGAAGTTGGTCATCACCCAGATAGTGAGACAGAAGGATGTAGGTCATCAGCCAGATACTGAGACAGCATGGAAGTAGGTCATCACTCAGATACTGAGACAGCAGTGATGTAGGTCATCACCCAGATACTGAGACAGTAGGGATGTAGGTCAGCACCCAGATACTGAGACAGCAGGGAAGTAGGTCAGCACCCAGATACTGAGACACTAGTGATGTAGGTCAACACCCTGATACTGAGACAGCAGGGAAGTAGGTCATCATCCAGATAGTGAGACAGCAGGGAAGTAGGTCATCACCCAGATAGTGAGACAGTAGTGATGTTGGTCACCACCCAGGTACTGAGACAGCAGGGATGTAGGTCATCACCCAGATAGTGAGACAGCAGGGAAGTAGGTCAACACTCAGATACTGAGACAGAAGGGATGTAGGTCATGACCCAGATACTGAGACAGCTGGGAAGTAGGTCATCACCCAGATACTGAGACAGTAGTGATGTTGGTCAGCACCCAGATACTGAGACAGCAGGAAGTAGGTCATCTCCCAGATACTGAAACAGCATGAATGTTGGTCATCACCCAGATACTGAGACAGCAGGGATGTAGGTCATCTCCCAGATACTGAGACAGCAGGGCTGTAGGTCATCACCCAGATAGTGAGACAGTAGTGAAGTAGGACAGCACGCAGATCCTGAAACAGCAGGGAAGTGGGTCATCACCCAGATAGTGAGACAGCAGTGAAGTACTTCAACACTCAGATACTGTGAGAGTAGCATTGTAGGTCAGCACTTAGATAGTGAGACAGCAGGGAAGTAGGTCAGCACCCAGATGCTGAGACAGCAGGGATGTAGGTCATCATCCAGATACTGAGACAGCAGTGATGTAGGTCAGCACTCAGCTACTGAGGTAGCAGTGAAGTAGGTCATCACCCAGATAGTGAGACAGCAGGGAAGTAGGTCAACACTCAGATTCTGAGACAGCAGGGAAGTAGGTCATCACCCAGATCGTAAGACAGCAGGGATGTAGGTCTACACTCAGATTCTGAGACAGCAGGGAAGTAGGTCATCACTTAGATAGTGAGACAGCAGGGAAGTAGGTCAAAACACAGATACTGAGACAGCAGGGAAGTAGGTCATCACCCAGATAGTGAGAAAGTAGGGACGTAGGTCAACACTCAGATACTGAGACAGCAGGGAAGTTGGTCATCACCCAGAAAGTGAGACAGCAGGGATGTAGGTCATCAGCAAGATACTGAGACTGCAGAGAAGTAGGTCATCACCCAGATACTGAGACAGCAGTGATGTAGGTCATCACCCAGATACTGAGACAGTAGGGATGTAGGTCATGACCCAGATACTGAGACAGCAGTGATGTAGGTCAGCACCCAGCTAGTGAGACAGCAGGGAAGTAGGTCATCACCCAGATACTGAGACAGCAGGGAAGTAGGTCAACACTCAGATTCTGAGACAGCAGGGAAGTAGGTCAACACTCAGATACTGAGACAGTAGTGATGTTGGTCAGCAGCCAGATACTGAGACAGCAGGGAAATGGGTCATCACCCAGATACTGAAACAGCAGGAATGTAGGTCATCACCCAGATACTGAAACAGCAGGGATGTAGGTCATCACCCAGATACTGAGACAGCAGGGATGTAGTCAACATTTAGTTAACATTTTAGGAATTTTTATGTCTGCTTATTTTTTTGCTGTTTAGCTTATTATAAACATTGCAGTTTCGGTACTGTAGTTACTACTGATTTCTTCTGCTCTTCAGCACAATTCTGAAGTTGGAATACTAGAGTGCACCAGCACACAGCTGTGTTTGGGTGGAGTTCTGATTCCAGGGCGCCGTTCTGGACGCCAAGGCAGCATTTCAGTGTGTGAATGATGCCTTTTTTTAATATGGGCTCACCATTGGACCCATTAGAATAAACTTCATTACTACGGTGAGTAATTTTTTTCTTCTTGCCCATCCCAGGAGGAGCACTTGGCCCATAGGTCAGCGGGGTTCCTCCACAAGGTGGCGCTCAATAAAGCTCCCTCGGTTATTACTGAGCTCTCCCAGTGCTCATCCAACTTGCTGGGGACATGTTCCCATTCTGAATTTATGTTCAAGCTTCCCTTTAGGAAAACTACCACCAGACAGAGGGCTTTGACCTTCAGGACTGTTGGCCCTTACGACCTCTTACGCTTTCTCCTCACAGATGGAAGTAATAGTCCAATCTTCAGCTCCAGGATCCGACAATTTGTGGCTGACAATTTGCATTGCGATTGTTTCTAATTAAGTCTTAACTGTTGCTCTACCCAGTTGTTTCTGTGTCTGCTGTGCTCTGCATTTATTATTGAATTTTTCTGCTCTGTGCACTCTACTGATATATATTACTGGTTGCTTGTGAAAAAGAGCTATGTAGCTCACCTTGTTCTCTGATATAAAAAATAAAAATCTCACAGAAGGACATCTCAAGCATGTCCTATGGGACTGTGCAAAATGGTTCCTTGTGGAATGCCATAAAGACATTGCTAGACCCTCTTTTGGGTTTAGATGACCTTTTTACTCTGAATATTTGCCTAGTGGGTCTCTTCCCTTGTGACTTATCTGGCATTCATAAAGCCCATATGGCATTACTCTCAAATATGGTTAAATTAATCATACTTTGCCACTGGATGGATGATTTAATTCCCCCATACAAGGAGTGGCACCACAAGATCTTGAATGCATTTATGGTCTAAAAACAGATTGCCTTATTGCGGAAGTGTCCGAACCAATTTTGTAGTAGATGGGAATCCCTAAATACACTCCTCTCTATAGCTTCTATGAGGTAATAATCTTGAGCCCTAGGACTCTTTCTCACTACCTATATTTTTGTGACTACTAACACTGCTCTTCTGGCTTCTGTTAGAACTCATCAAGGGTTGCTGAACTTTCGTGGAGGGATGGGGGTTGTTGACTTTTGTTGTCATGTATTTGTTGTGTTGATTGTGTACTTATTTGGAAAAAATAAAGTATATTAAATTAAAATAAAATGAAATTAAATTATATTTGTTTACCTGTCTCTGTAGTTCTCTTTGTGCAGGAAGGAACCATCTTGAGGACATCAGGAGGTCGGTGGGGGGGAGTGACCATGTGATGCCAGGCAACTAATAGGGTAGAAGCTGGAAGCACATGAGTTATTTAAAGAAGAAGGGCGTTTTACTGTCAGAGCACAAAACCACCAAATGACAGTTATAGTAAGAAATAACGAATACATAACTGTGTAACTGTGAGCTTTCTTTACACACCATCAGTGTGTGATGACCTCATAAACCTCTCAAGCCCTTGAGGTTTATGGATCCTCACCCTGTGTTACAAAAAAAAAAGAAAAAGTCATAACACACAGTTACATATGCATTATTCTATATATATGAAAACATAATCACACTTATCAGTGGAGTGGTCAGTTTTTGTTTGCTTCCTTTTTTATCTGATTCTTTACAAACACAGTATTCTGATGGTGTCATTTGAGTCCCAGTGTTTCATGATTTCCATTCCTGGGCCATTATATATAAAATAATACATGAGGAGAGGTGTATAACAAGAATTTTTCACACACCGGAGGTATGGGATACTACATAATAAGGCTTTATACCTTTTTACAGGATTATTTAATCCGTTAACATTTTGTGAGTAAATTGTTAAGTTTCTAAAACTGTGCCATTATGTCCCTAAATAAGATTCTCAACTTGTTGATTAGCTCTTATTGTTAGACAAATCAAGACGTTTAGGTCAACGGGACCCAGGTTCAGAGCCACAAGGGCATTCCTGTTTACCCCAGTTCCCTTTGAAGGGGGGCCTCCGAGATGACCACCAGTACCCCTATCAATAACCAACAGCACAATATAATTTGCCTGTGCAGCCCAAATATAAACACCTCCTTTTACATGGAAAAAAGTAATAAAAGTAAACAGGAACAGTAAGAAACATTAACGAAGAAAGATTCAAAAGACAGTAGTTATTGCTAACTGGGCTTCTGAGGGAGAAGGGCATGCTAATAGCCCTTTGTAGGGCAGAGTAGAACCACAGATATGCTGTGGATTATGACCAGGAGGATAAGTAATGGCAAAAGTCATTAGGCCTCCCAGGTTATGGTACCAACAAGACCAAAACAAGGACAGGGAATCAGGAAAAACGCTCACCATAAATGGCAGGCTGAGGTAGATGAACCAAGGGGGTCCAAGTATATTGCATATTAAAGTATGTCCCTAAACCTGCTGTGGAGTGTGCTGAGGAGTGCATAGGTTTGTGATCCTAGCTTGGTAAATAGTGCCCTCAACAGGAGGGGAAGCCCCATTAAGTGCATTGATAGCATCTTTTGTATTACTTCAGAAGCAACAGCTCTTCAACCATTAAGTATTGCAATATCTTATCTTACAGGGAGGAACAGGGTGCAGGAATACACTATTTTTAAGTGAAAAAGATGTTCCAGGACTAGAGGGCATGGGATGAAGTTGGAGGGAGGATGATTCAGAGGAAACGTGAGGAAGAATTTCTTCACAGAATGGGAGGTGGACAAGTGGAACACCCTGCCAGAGGAAGTGGTGGGGGCTGAAACAATCATTGGATTTAAGAATGCATGGGATAGACATGAAGCAATTCTGGAGGTCAGGGGAAAGGAGCAACAGACTTCTAGGAAAACATAAACTGAACTTACAAGCTCAAATGGGAGACTGGGTGGGCCATAGGCCCTTATCTGCTGACACTGTCTATGTATCCATGAATGTATCTATGTAGGTCATAACCCAGATAGTGAGACAGCAGGGAAGTAGGTCAACACTCAGATACTGAGACAGCAGGGATGTAGGTCAGCACCCAGATAGTGAGACAGCAGTGATGTAGGTCAGCACCCAGATACTGAGACAGTAGTGATGTAGGTCAGCACCTGATACTGAGAAAGCAGTGATGTAGGTCATCACCCAGATACTGAGACAGTAGTGATATAGGTCAACACCTGATACTGAGACAGCAGGGAAGTAGGTCATCATCCAGATAGTGAGACAGCAGGGAAGTAGGTCAACACTCAGATACTGAGACAGCAGTGATGTAGATCATCACCCAGATACTGAGACAGCCGGAAGTAGGTCATCACCCAGATACTGAGACAGCAGGGAAGTAGGTCATCACCCAGATAGTGAGACAGCAGAAATGTAGGTCATCACCCAGATTCTGAGACAGTAGGGTAGTAGGTCAACACTCAGATTCTGAGACAGCAGGGAAGTAGGTCAACACTCAGATACTGAGACAGTAGTGATGATGGTCAGCACCCAGATACTGAGACAGCAGGGAAGTAGCTCATCACCCAGATACTGAAGCAGCAGGAATGTAGGTCATCACCCAGATACTGAGACAGCAGTGATGTAGGTCAACACCCAGATACTGAGACAGCAGGGATGTAGGTCATCACCCAGATATTGAGACAGCAGGGATGTAGGTCATCACCCAGATAGTGAGACAGTAGTGATGTAGGACAGCACCCAGATACTGAGACTTCAGGAAGAAGGTCATCACCCAGATAGTGAGACAGCAGGGAAGTAGGTCAACACTCAGATACTGAGACAGCAGGGAGTAGGTCATCACCCAGATAGTGAGAAGACGGTGATGTAGGTGATCACCCAGATACTGAAACAGCAGGGAAGGGGGTCAGCAACCAGATAGTGAGACAGCAGTGAAGTACTTCAACACTCATATACTGAGACAGTAGTGATGTAGGTCAGCACCCAGATACTGAGACAGCAGGTTTTAGGTCAACACCCAGATACTGAGACAGCAGTGATGTAGGTCGGCACCCAGATACTGAGACAGCAGGGAAGTAGGTCATCACCCAGAAAGTGAGAGAGGAAGTAGTAGGTCATCACCCAGAAAGTGAGACAGCAGGGAAGTAGGTCATCACCCAGATTGTGAGACAGCAGGAAGTAGGTCAACACTCAGATTCTGAGACAGCAGGGAAGTAGGTCATCACTAGATAGTGAGACAGCAGGGAAGTAGGTCAAAACTCAGATACTGAGACAGCAGGGAAGTAGGTCATCACCCAGATAGTGAGAAAGAAGGGACGTAGGTCAACACTCTGATACTGGGACAGCAGGGAAGTTGGTCATCACCCAGATTGTGAGACAGCAGATATGTAGGTCATCAGCCAGATACTGAGACAGGAGGGAAGTAGGTCAACACTCAGATACTGAGACAGCAGGGAAGTAGGTCATCACCCAGATAGTGAGACAGCAGTGATGTAGGTCATCACCCAGATACTGAAACAGCAGGGAAGTAGGTCATCATCCAGATAGTGAGACAGCAGTGAAGTAGGTCAACACTCAGATACTGAGACAGCAGGGAAGTAGGTCATCACCCAGATAGTGAGACAGCAGGGAAGTAGGTCATCCCTCATATACTGAGACAGCAGGGAAGTAGGTCATCCCTCAGATACTGCGACAGCAGTGATGTAGGTCATCACCCAGATACTGAGACAGTAGGGATGTAGGTCAGCACCCAGAAACTGGGACAGCAGGGAAGTAGGTCAGCACCGAGATATTGAGACACTAGTGATGCAGGTCAACACTGAGATTCTGAGACAGCAGGGAAGTAGGTCATCACCTAGTCAGTGAGACAGCAGGGAAGTAGGTCAAAACTTAGATCCTGAGACAGCAGGGAAATTGGTCATCACCCAGATAGTGAAACAGCAGGGATGAAGGTCATCAGACAGATACTGAGACAGCAGGGAAGTAGGTCATCACCCAGATACTGAGGCAGCAGTGATGTAGATCATCACCCAGATACCCAGACGGTAGGGATGAAGGCCATGACCCAGATACTGAGACAGCAGTGTAGTAGGTCAGCTCCCAGATACTGAGACACTAGTGATGTAGCTCAACACCCTGATACTGAGACAGCAGGTAAGTAGGTCATCATCCAGATAGTGAGACAGCAGGGAAGTAGGTCATCACCCAGAGAGTGGGACAGTAGTGATGTTGGTCACCTCCCAGGTATTGAGAGAGCATGGATGTAGGTCATCACCCAGATAGTGAGACAGCAGGGAAGTAGGTCAACACTCAGATACTGAGACAGAAGGGATGCAGGTCATCACCCAGATACTAAGACAGCTGGGAAGTAGGTCATCACCCAGATAGTGAGACAGCAGTGATGTAGGTCATCAACCAGATTCTGAGACAGCAGGCAAGTAGTTCAACAGTCAGATACTGAGACAGTAGTGATGTTGGTTAGCACCCAGATACTGAGACAGCAGGGAAGTAGATCATCACCCAGATACTGAAACAGCAGGAATGTAGGTCATCATCCAGATACTGAGACAGCAGGGATGTAGGTCATCACCCAGATACTGAGACAGCAGGGATGTAGGTCATCACCCAGATATTGAGACAGCAGGGATGTAGGTCATCACCCAGATAGTGAGACAGTAGTGATGTAGGACAGCACCCAGATACTGAAACAGCAGGGAAGTGGGTCATCACCCAGTTAGTGAGACAGCAGTGAAGTCCTTCAACACTCAGATACTGAGACAGTAGCGATGTAGGTCAGCAGCCAGATAGTGAGACAGCAGGGAAGTAGGTCAGCACCCAGATACTGAGACAGCAGGGATGTAGGTCATCATCTAGATACTGAGACAGCAGTGATGTAGGTCAGCACCCAGATACTGAGGCAGCAGGGAAGTAGGTCATCACCCAGATAGTGAGACAGCAGGGAAGTAGGTCAACCCTCAGATACTGAGGCAGCAGGGAAGCAGGTCATCACCAAGATAGTGAGACAGCAGGGAAGTAGGTCAACACTCAGATTCTGAGACAGCAGGGAAGTAGGTCATCACCCAGATAGTGAGACAGCAGGGATGTAGGTCTACACTCAGATTCTGAGACAGCAGGAAAGTAGGACATCACCTAGATAGTGAGACAGCAGGGAAGTAGGTCAAAACACAGATACTGAGACAGCAGGGAAGTAGGTCATCACCCAGATAGTGAGAAAGCTGGGACGTAGGTCAACATTCAGATACTGAGACAGCAGGGATGTTGGTCATCACTAAGATAGTGAGACAGCAGGGATGTATTTCATCAGCCAGATACTGAGACAGCAGTGATGTAGGTCATCACCCAGATACTGAGACAGTAGGGATGTAGGTCATGACCCAGATACTGAGACAGCAGTGATGTAGGTCAGCACCCAGCTAGTGAGACCGCAAGGAAGTAGGTCATCACCCAGATAGTGAGACAGCAGGGCAGTAGGTGAACACTCAGATTTTGAGACAGCAGGGAAGTAGGTCAACACTCAGATACTGAGACAGTAGTGATGTTGGTCAGCAGCCAGATACTGAGACAGCAGGGAAGTAGGTCATCACCCAGATACTGAAACAGCAGGAATGTAGGTCATCACCCAGATACTGAGACAGCAGGGATGTAGGTCATCACCCAGATACTGAGACAGCAGGGATGTAGGTCATCACCCAGATAATGAGACAGCAGAGATGTAGGTCATCACCCAGATAGTGAGACAGTAGTGATGTAGGACAGCACCCAGATACTGAGACTTCAGGGAAGAAGGTCATCATCCAGATAGTGAGACAGCAGGGAAGTAGGTCAACACTCAGATACTGAGACAGCAGGGAAGTAGGTCATCACCCAGATAGTGAGACAGCAGTGATGTAGGTCATCACCCAGATACTGAAACAGCAGGGAAGTAGGTCATCACCCAGATAGTGAGACAGCAGTGAAGTAGGTCAACACTCAGATACTGAGAGAGAGCAGGAAGTAGGTCATCACCCAGATAGTGAGACAGCAGGGAAGCAGGTCAACACTCAGATTCTGAGTCAGCAGGAAATAGGTCATCACCCAGATTCTGAGACAGTGGGGATGTAGGTCATCACCCAGGTACTCAGACTGCAGGGAAGTAGGTCATCCCACAGATATTGAGACAGCAGTGATGTAGGTCATCACCCAGTTACTGAGACAGTAGAGATGTAGGTCAGCACCCAGAAACTGAGACAGCAGGAAGTAGGTCAACTCCTAGATACTGAGACACTAGTGATGTAGGTCAACACCCTGATACTGAGACAGCAGGGAAGTAGGTCAACACTCAAATAGTGAGACAGTAGTGATGTTGGTCAGCACCCAAATACTGAATCAGCAGGGAAGTAGGTCATCACCCAGATACTGAAACAGCAGGAATGTAGGTCATCACCCAGATATTGAGACAGCAGGGATGTAGTTCATCACCCAGATACTGAGACAGCAGGGATGTAGGTCATCACCCAGATAATGAGACAGCAGGGAAGTAGGTCATCACCCAGATAGTGAGACAGTAGTGATGTAGGACTGCACCCAGATACTGAGACTTCAGAGAAGAAGGTCATCACCCAGATAGTGAGACAGCAGGGAAGTAGGTCAACACTCAGATACTGAGACAGCAGGGTAGTAGATCATCACCCAGATAGTGAGAAGGCAGTGATGTAGGTCATCACCCAGATACTGAAACAGAAGGGAAGTGGGTCATCAACCAGATAGTGAGACAGCAGTGATGTAGGTCAACACTCAGATTCTGAGAAAGCAGGGAAGTAGGTCATCACCGAGATAGTGAGACAGCTGGGAAGTAGGTCAAAACTCAGATACTGAGACAGCAAGTAAGTAGGTCATCACCCAGATAGTGAGAAAGCAGGGATGTAGGTCAACACTCAGATACTGAGACAGCAGGGAAGTTGGTCATCACCCAGATTGTGAGACAGCAGAGAAGTAGGTCTTCAGCCAGATGCTGAGACAGCAGGGAAGAAGGTCAACATTCAGATACTGAGACAGCAGGGAAGTAGGTCATCACCTAGATAGTGAGACAGCTGTGATGTAGGTCATCACCAGATACTGAAACTGTAGGGAAGTAGGTCATCATCCAGATAGTGAGACAGCAGTGAAGTAGGTCAACACTCAGATACTGAGACAGCAGGGAAGTAGTTCATCACCCAGATAGTGAGAGAGCAGGGAAGTAGGTCATCCCTCATATACTGAGACAGCAGGGAAGTAGGTTATCCCTCAGAAACTGAGACAGCAGGGAAGTAGGTCTGCACCGAGATACTGAGACACTAGTGATGTAGGTCAACACTGAGATTCTGAGACAGTAGGGAAGTAGGTCTTCACCTAGATAGTGAGACAGCAGGGAAGTAGGTCAAAACTTATATCCTGAGACAGCAGGGAAGTAGGTCATCACCCAAATAGTGAGAAAGCAGGGTTATAGGTCAACACTCAGATACTGAGACAGCAGGGAAGTTGGTCATCACCCAGATAGTGAGACAGAAGGGATGTAGGTCATCAGCCAGATACTGAGACAGCATGGAAGTAGGTGATCACTCAGATACTGAGGCAGCAGTGATGTAGGTCATCACCCAGATACTGAGACAGTAGGGACGAAGGTCATGACACAGATACTGAGACAGCAGGGTAGTAGGTCAGCACCCAGATACTGAGACACTAGTGATGTAGGTCAACACCCTGATACTGAGACAGCAGGGAAGTAGGTCATCATCCAGATAGTAAGACAGCAGGGAAGTAGGTCATCTCCCAGATAGTGAGACAGTAGTGATGTTGGTCACCACCCAGGTATTGAGACTGCAGGGATGTAGATCATCACCCAGATAGTGAGACAGCAGGAAAGTAGGTCAAAACTCAGATACTGAGACAGAAGGGATGTAGGTCATGACCCAGATACTGAGACAGCTGGGAAGTAGGTCATCACCCAGATACTGAGACAGTAGTGATGTTGGTCAGCACCCAGATACTGAGACAGCAGGGAAGTAGATCATCTCCCAGATACTGAAACAGCAGGAATGTAGGTCATCACCCAGATACTGAGACAGCAGGGATGTAGGTCATCTCCTGATACTGAGACAGCAGGGCTGTAGGTCATCACCCAGATAGTGAGACAGTAGTGAAGTAGGACAGCACGCAGATCCTGAAACAGCAGGGAAGTGGGTCATCACCCAGATAGTGAGACAGCAGTGAAGTACTTCAACACTCAGATACTGTGAGAGTAGTGATGTAGGTCAGCACTTAGATAGTGAGACAGCAGGGAAGTAGGTCAGCACCCAGATGCTGAGACAGCAGGGATGTAGGTCATCATCCAGATACTGAGACAGCAGTGATGTAGGTCAGCACTCAGCTACTGAGGCAGCAGTGAAGTAGGTCATCACCCAGATAGTAAGACAGCAGGGAAGTAGGTCAACACTCAGATTCTGAGACAGCAGGGAAGTAGGTCATCACCCAGATAGTGAGACAGCAGGGATGTAGGTTAACACTCAGATTCTGAGACAGCAGGGAAGTAGGTCATCACCTAGATAGTGAGACAGCAGGGAAGTAGGTCAAAACACAGATACTGAGACAGCAGGGAAGTAGGTCATCACCCAGATAGTGAGAAAGTAGGGACGTAGGTCAACACTCAGATACTGAGACAGCAGGGAAGTTGGTCATCACCCAGATAGTGAGACAGCAGGGATGTAGGTCATCAGCAAGATACTGAGACAGCAGAGAAGTAGGTCATCACCCAGATACTGAGACAGCAGTGATGTAGGTCATCACCCAGATACTGAGACAGTAGGGATGTAGGTCATGACCCAGATACTGAGACAGCAGTGATGTAGGTCAGCACCCAACTAGTGAGACAGCAGGGAAGTAGGTCATCACCCAGATACTGAGACAGCAGGGAAGTAGGTGAACACTCAGATTCTGAGACAGCAGGGAAGTAGGTCAACACTCAGATACTGAGACAGTAGTGATGTTGGTCAGCAGCCAGATACTGAGACAGCAGGGAAATGGGTCATCACCCAGATACTGAAACAGCAGGAATGTAGGTCATCACCCAGATACTGAGACAGCAGGGATGTAGGTCATCACCCAGATACTGAGACAGCAGGGATGTAGTCAACATTTAGTTAACATTTTAGGAATTTTATGTCTGCTTATTTTTTGCTGTTTAGCTTATTATAAACATTGCAGTTTCGTACTGTAGTTACTACTGATTTCTTCTGCTCTTCAGCACAATTCTGAAGTTGGAATACTAGAGTGCACCAGCACACAGCTGTGTTTGGGTGGAGTTCTGATTCCAGGCCGTTCTGGACGCCAAGGCAGCATTTCGGTGTGAATGATGCCTTTTTAATATGGGCTCACCATTGGACCCATTAGAATAAACTTCATTACTACGGTGAGTAATTTTTTCTTCTTGCCCATCCCAGGAGGAGCACTTGGCCCATAGGTCATGGGTTCCTCCACAAGGTGGGCCAATAAAGCTCCTCGGTTATTACTGAGCTTCCCAGTGCTCATCCAACTTGCTGGGGACATGTTCCCATTCTGAATTTATGTTCAAGCTTCCCTTTAGGAAAACTACCACCAGACAGAGGGCTTTGACCTTCAGGACTGTTGGCCCTTACGACCTCTTACGCTTTCTCCTCACAGATGGAAGTAATAGTCCAATCTTCAGCTCCAGGATCCGACAATTTGTGGCTGACAATTTGCATTGCGATTGTTTCTAATTCGTCTTAACTGTTGCTCTACCCAGTTGTTTCTGTGTCTGCTATTGTGCTCTGCATTTATTATTGAATTTTTTCTGCTCTGTGCACTCTACTGATATATATTACTGGTTGCTTGTGAAAAAGAGCTATGTAGCTCACCTTGTTCTCTGATATAAAAAATAAAAATCTCACAGAAGGACATCTCAAGCATGTCCTATGGGACTGTGCAAAATGGTTCCTTGTGGAATGCCATAAAGACATTGCTAGACCCTCTTTTGGGTTTAGATGACCTTTTTACTCTGAATATTTGCCTAGTGGGTCTCTTCCCTTGTGACTTATCTGGCATTCATAAAGCCCATATGGCATTACTCTCAAATATAGTTAAATTAATCATACTTTGCCACTGGATGGATGATTTAATTCCCCCATACAAGGAGTGGCACCACAAGATCTTGAATGCATTTATGGTCTAAAAACAGATTGCCTTATTGCGGAAGTGTCCGAACCAATTTTGTAGTAGATGGGAATCCCTAAATACACTCCTCTCTATAGCTTCTATGAGGTAATAATCTTGAGCCCTAGGACTCTTTCTCACTACCTATATTTTGTGACTACTAACACTGCTCTTCTGGCTTCTGTTAGAACTCATCAAGGGTTGCTGAACTTTCGTGGAGGGATGGGGTTGTTGACTTTGTTGTCATGTATTTGTTGTGTTGATTGTGTACTTATTTGGAAAAATAAAGTATATTAAATTAAAATAAATGAAATTAAATTATATTTGTTTACCTGTCTCTGTAGTTCTCTTTGTGCAGGAAGGAACCATCTTGAGGACATCAGGAGGTCGGTGGGGAGGACCATGTGATGCCAGGCAACTAATAGGGTAGAAGCTGGAAGCACATGAGTTATTTAAAGAAGAAGGCGTTTTACTGTCAGAGCACAAAACCACCAAATGACAGTTATAGTAAGAAATAACTAATACATAACTGTGTAACTGTGAGCTTTCTTTACAACTATCAGTGTGATGACCTCATAAACCTCTCAAGCCCTTGAGGTTTATGGATCCTCACCCTGTGTTACAAAAAGAAAAAGTCATAACACACAGTTACATATGCATTATTCTATATATATGAAAACATAATCACACTTATCAGTGGAGTGGTCAGTTTTTGTTTGCTTCCTTTATCTGATTCTTTACAAACACAGTATTCTGATGGTGTCATTTGAGTCCCAGTGTTTCATGATTTCCATTCCTGGGCCATTATATATAAAATAATACATGAGGAGAGTGTATAACAAGAATTTTTCACACACCGGAGGTATGGATACTACATAATAAGGCTTTATACCTTTTACAGGATTATTTAACTGCTAACATTTTGTGAGTAAATTGTTAAGTTTCTAAAACTGTGCCATTATGTCCCTAAATAAGATTCTCAACTTGTTGATTAGCTCTTATTGTTAGACAAATCAAGACGTTTAGGTCAACGGGACCCAGGTTCAGAGCCACAAGGGCATTCCTGTTTACCCCAGTTCCCTTTGGAGGGGGGCCTCCGAGATGACCACCAGTACCCCTATCAATAACCAACAGCACAATATAATTTGCCTGTGCAGCCCAAATATAAACACCTCCTTTTACATGGAAAAAAGTAATAAAAGTAAACAGGAACAGTAAGAAACATTAACGAAGAAAGATTCAAAAGACAGTAGTTATTGCTAACTGGGCTTTGAGGAGAAGGGCATGCTAATAGCCCTTGTAGGGCAGAGTAGAACCACAGATATGCTGTGGATTATGACCAGGAGGATAAGTAATGGCAAAAGTCATTAGGGCCTCCCAGGTTATGGTACCAACAAGACCAAACAAGGACAGGGAATCAGGAAAACGCTCACCATAAATGGCAGGCTGAGGTAGATGAACCAAGGGGTCCAAGTATATTGCATATTAAAAGTATGTCCCTAAACCTGCTGTGGAGTGTGCTGAGGAGTGCATAGGTTTGTGATCCTAGCTTGGTAAATAGTGCCCTCAACAGGAGGGGAAGCCCCATTAAGTGCATTGATAGCATCTTTTGTATTACTTCAGAAGCAACAGCTCTTCAACCATTAAGTATTGCAATATCTTATCTTACAGGGAGGAACAGGGTGCATTAATACACTATTTTTAAGTGAAAAAGATGTTCCAGGACTAGAGGGCATGGGATGAAGTTGGAGGGAGGATGATTCAGAGGAAACGTGAGGAAGAATTTCTTCACAGAATGGGAGGTGGACAAGTGGAACACCCTGCCAGAGGAAGTGGTGGGGGCTGAAACAATCATTGGATTTAAGAATGCATGGGATAGACATGAAGGAATTCTGGAGGTCAGGGTAAAGGAGCAACAGACTTCTAGGAAAACATAAACTGAACTTACAAGCTCAAATGGGCAGACTGGGTGGGCCATAGCCCCTTATCTGCTGACACTGTCTATGTATCCATGTATGTATCTATGTAGGTAATAACCCAGATAGTGAGACAGCAGGGAAGTAGGTCAACACTCAGATACAGAGACAGCAGGGATGTAGGTCAGCACCCAGATAGTGAGACAGCAGTGATGTAGGTCAGCACCCAGATACTGAGACAGTAGTGATGTAGGTCAGCACCTGATACTGAGAAAGCAGTGATGTAGGTCATCACCCAGATACTGAGACAGTAGTGATATAGGTCAACACCTGATACTGAGACAGCAGGGAAGTAGGTCATCATCCAGATAGTGAGACAGCAGGGAAGTAGGTCAACACTCAGATACTGAGACAGCAGTGATGTAGGTCATCACCCAGATACTGAGACAGCAGGGAAGTAGGTCATCGCCCAGATACTGAGACTGCAGGGAAGTAGGTCATCACCCAGATAGTGAGACAGCAGAAATGTAGGTCATCACCCAGATTCTGAGACAGTAGGGTAGTAGGTCAACACTCAGATTCTGAGACAGCAGGGAAGTAGGTCAACACTCAGATACTGAGACAGTAGTGATGATGGTCAGCACCCAGATACTGAGACAGCAGGGAAGTAGCTCATCACCCAGATACTGAAACAGCAGGAATGTAGGTCATCACCCAGATACTGAGACAGCAGTGATGTAGGTCAACAGCCATATACTGAGACAGCAGGGATGTAGGTCATCACCCAGATATTGAGACAGCAGGGATGTAGGTCATCACCCAGATAATGAGTCAGTAGTGATGTAGGACAGCACCCAGATACTGAGACTTCAGGGAAGAAGGTCATCACCCAGATACTGAGACAGCAGGGAAGTAGGTCAACACTCAGATACTGAGACAGCAGGGAAGTAGGTCATCACCCAGATAGTGAGAAGACGGTGATGTAGGTGATCACCCAGATACTGAAACAGCAGGGAAGGGGGTCAGCAACCAGATAGTGAGACAGCAGTGAAGTACTTCAACACTCATATATTGAGACAGTAGTGATGTAGGTCAGCACCCAGATACTGAGACAGCAGGTTTTTAGGTCAACACCCAGATACTGAGACAGCAGTGATGTAGGTCGGCACCCAGATACTGAGACAGCAGGGAAGTAGGTCATCACCCAGAAAGTGAGAGAGCAGGTAAGTAGGTCATCACCCAGAAAGTGAGACAGCAGTGAAGTAGGTCATCACCCAGATTGTGAGACAACAGGGAAGTAGGTCAACACTCAGATTCTGAGACAGCAGGGAAGTAGGTCATCACGCAGATAGTGAGACAGCATGGAAGTAGGTCAAAACTCAGATACTGAGACAGCAGGGAAGTAGGTCATCACCCAGATAGTGAGAAAGAAGGGACGTAGGTCAACACTCTGATACTGGGACAGCAGGGAAGTTGGTCATCACCCAGATTGTGAGACAGCAGGGATGTAGGTCATCAGCCAGATACTGAGACAGCAGGGAAGTAGGTCAACACTCAGATACTGAGACAGCAGGGAAGTAGGTCATCACCCAGATAGTGAGACAGCAGTGATGTAGGTCATCACCCAGATACTGAAACAGCAGGGAAGTAGGTCATCATCCAGATAGTGAGACAGCAGTGAAGTAGGTCAACACTCAGATACTGAGACAGCAGGGAAGTAGGTCATCATCCAGATAGTGAGACAGCAGGGAAGTAGGTCATCCCTCATATACTGAGACAGCAGGGAAGTAGGTCATCCTCAGATACTGAGACAGCAGTGATGTAGGTCATCACCCAGATACTGAGACAGTAGGGATGTAGGTCAGCACCCAGAAACTGAGACAGCAGGGAAGTAGGTCAGCACCGAGATACTGAGACACTAGTGATGTAGGTCAACACTCAGATTCTGAGACAGCAGGGAAGTAGGTCATCACCTAGATAGTGAGACAGCAGGGAAGTAGGTCAAAACTTAGATCCTGAGACAGCAGGGAAGTGGTGGTCACACCAGATTCTGGAGACAGCAGGAAAGTAGGACATCACCAGATAGTGAGACAGTAGGGAAGTAGGTCAAAACACAGATACTGAGACAGCAGGGAAGTAGGTCATCACCCAGATAGTGAGAAAGCAGGGATGTAGGTCAACACTCAGATACTGAGACAGCAGGGATGTTGGTCATCACTAAGATAGTGAGACAGCAGGGATGTAGGTCATCACCCAGATACTGAGACAGCAGTGATGTAGGTCATCACCCAGATAGTGAGACAGCAGGGAAGTAGGTCATCACCCAGATAGTGAGACAGCAGTGATGTAGGTCAACACCCAGATATTGAGACAGCAGGGATGTAGGTCATCACCAGATACTGAGACAGCAGGGATGTAGGTCATCACCCAGATAGTGAGACAGCAGGATGTAGGTCATCACCCAGATACTGAGACAGCAGTGAAGTAGGTCAACACCCAGATACTGAGACAGCAGTGATGTAGGTCATCAACCAGATACTGAGACAGCAGGGAAGTAGATCATCACCCAGATACTGAGACAGTAGTGATGTAGGTCATCACCCAGATACTGAGACAGCAGGGATGTAGGTCATCACCCAGATACTGAGACAGCAGGGATGTAGGTCATCACCCAGATACTGAGACAGCAGGGATGTAGGTCATCACCCAGATACTGAGACAGCAGGGATGTAGGTCAGCACCCAGATACTGAGACAGCAGTGATGTAGGTCATCACCCAGATACTGAGACAGCAGTGATGTAGGTCATCACACCAGATACTGGAGAACAGCAGGGAAGTGGGTCATCACCCAGATAGTGAGACAGCAGGGAAGTAGGTCAGCACCCAGATACTGAGACAGCAGGGATGTAGGTCATCACCCAGATACTGAGACAGCAGTGATGTAGGTCAGCACCCAGATACTGAGGCAGCAGGGAAGTAGGTCATCACCCAGATAGTGAGACAGCAGGGAAGTAGGTCAACACTCAGATACTGAGGCAGCAGGGAAGCAGGTCATCACCAAGATAGTGAGACAGCAGGGAAGTAGGTCAACACTCAGATTCTGAGACAGCAGGGAAGTAGGTCATCACCCAGATAGTGAGACAGCAGGGATGTAGGTCAACACTCAGATTCTGAGACAGCAGGAAAGTAGGACATCACCCAGATAGTGAGACAGCAGGGAAGTAGGTCAAAACACAGATACTGAGACAGCAGGGAAGTAGGTCATCACCCAGATAGTGAGAAAGCAGGGATGTAGCTCAACACTCAGATACTGAGACAGCAGGGATGTTGGTCATCACTAAGATAGTGAGACAGCAGGGATGTATTTCATCAGCCAGATACTGAGACAGCAGTGATGTAGGTCATCACCCAGATACTGAGACAGTAGGGATGTAGGTCCTGACCCAGATACTGAGACAGCAGTGATGTAGGTCAGCACCCAGCTAGTGAGACAGCAAGGAAGTAGGTCATCACCCAGATAGTGAGACAGCAGGGCAGTAGGTGAACACTCAGATTTTGAGACAGCAGGGAAGTAGGTCAACACTCAGATACTGAGACAGTAGTGATGTTGGTCAGCAGCCAGATACTGAGACAGCAGAGAAGTAGGTCATCACCCAGATAATGAAACAGCAGGAATGTAGGTCATCACCCAGATACTGAGACAGCAGGGATGTAGGTCATCACCCAGATACTGAGACAGCAGGGATGTAGGTCACCACCCAGATAATGAGACAGCAGAGATGTAGGTCATCACTCAGATAGTGAGACAGTAGAGATGTAGGACAGCACCCAGATACTGAGACTTCAGGGAAGAAGGTCATCATCAAGATAGTGAGACAGCAGGGAAGTCGGTCAACACCCAGATACTGAGACAGCAGGGAAGAAGGACATCACCCAGATAGTGAGACAGCAGTGATGTAGGTCATCACCTAGATACTGAAACAGCAGGGAAGTAGGTCATCACCTAGATAGTGAGACAGCAGTGAAGTAGGTCAACACTCAGATACTGAGACAACAGGGAAGTAGGTCATCACCCAGATAGTGAGACAGCAGGGAAGCAGGTCAACACTCAGATTCTGAGTCAGCAGGGAAATAGGTCATCACCCAGATTCTGAGACAGTGGGATGTAGGTCATCCTGAGATACTCAGACAGCAGGGAAGTAGGTCATCCCTCAGATATTGGAGCAGCAGTGATGTAGGTCATCACCCAGTTACTGAGACAGTAGAGATGTAGGTCAGCACCCAGAAACTGAGAGAGCAGGGAAGTAGGTCAACTCCGAGATACTGAGACACTAGTGATGTAGGTCAACACCCTGATACTGAGACAGCAGGGAAGTAGGTCATCATCCAGATAGTGAGACAGCAGGGAAGTAGGTCATCACCCAAATAGTGATACAGTAGTGATGTAGGTCACCACCCAGGTACTGAGACAGCTGGTATGTAAGTCATCACCCAGATAGTGACACAGCAGGGAAGTAGGTCAACACTCAGATACTGAGACAGAAGGCTCAGTATCTGGTGTTGACCTACTTCTCTGCTGTCTCAGTATCTGGCTGATGACCTACATCCCTGCTGTCTCAGTACCTGAGTTTTGACCTACTTCCCTGCTGTCTCACTGTCTAGGTGATGACCTACTTCCCTGCTGTCTCAGTACCTGGGTGAAGACCTACATCAGTGCTGTCCCAGTATTTGAGTGTTGACCTACATCCCTGCTGTCTCACTATATGGGTGATGACCTACATTCCTGCTGTCTCAGTAACTGGGTGGTGACCTACATCACTACTGTCTCACTATCTGGGTGAAGACCTACTTCCCTGCTGTCTCACTATCTGGGTGATGACCTACTTCCCTGCTGTCTCAGTATCTGAGTGTTGACCTACTTCACTGCTGTCTCACTATCTGGATGATGACCCACTTCCCTGCTGTTTCAGTATCTGGGTGATGACCTACATCACTGCTGTCTCACTCAATCTGGGTGAAGACCTACTTCCCTGCTGTCTCAGTATCTGAGTGTTGACCTACTTCCCTGCTGTCTCAGTATCTGGCTGATGACCTACATCCCTGCTGTCTCACAATCTTGGTGATGACCAACTTCCCTGCTGTCTCAGTATCTGAGTGTTGACCTATGTCCCTGCTTTCTCACTATCTGGGTGATGACCTACTTCCCTGCTGTCTCAGTATCTGAGTTTTGACCTACTTCCCTGCTGTCTCACTGTCTAGGTGATGACCTACTTCCCTGCTGTCTCAGTACCTGGGTGATGACCTACATCACTGCTGTCCCAGTATTTGAGTGTTGACTTACTTCCCTGCTGTCTCACTCTCTGGGTGATGACCTACATCCCTGCTGTCTCAGTAACTGGGTGGTGACCTACATCTCTGCTGTCTCAGTATCTGAGTGTTGACCTACTTCCCTGCTGTCTCAGTATCAGGGTGATGACCTACATCACTACTGTCTCAGTATCTGGGTGCTGAGCTACATTCCTGCTGTCTCAGTATCTGGGTGCTGAGCTACATCCCTGCTGTCTCAGTATCTGAGTGTTGACCTACATCACTGCTGTCTCAGTATCTGGGTGCTGACCTACATAACTGCTGCCTCAGTATCTGGGTGAAGACCTACATCCCTGTTGTCACAGTCTCTGGGTGCTGACCTACATCACTACTGTCTCAGAATCTGAGTGATGACCTACATACCTGTTGTCTCAGTAATTGAGTGGTGACCTACATCACTGTTGTCTCAGTATTTGGGTGATGACATACTTCCCAGCTGTCTCAGAATCCGAATGTTGACCTACTTCCCTGCTGTCTCACTTTCTGGGTGATGACCTACTTCCCTGCTGCCACTGTATCTGAGTGTTGACCTACTTCCCTGCTGTCTCAGTATCTGGGTGCTGACCTACATTACTGCTGTCTCAGTATCTGGATGATGACCTACATCCCTGCAGGCTCAGTATCTGGGTGCTGACCTACTTCCCTGCTGTCTAAGTATATGGGTGCTGAAATACATCACTACTGTCTCAGTATCTGAGTGTTGACCTACGTCACTGCTGTCTCACTATCAGAGTGATGACCTACTTCCCTGCTGTTTCAGTATCTGGGTGATGACCTACATCACTGCTGTCTCACAGTCTGGGTGATGACCTACTTCCCGGCTGTCTCAGTATCAGAGTGTTGACCTACTTCCCTCCTGTCTCACTATCTGGGTGATGACCTACATCCCTGCTGTCTCAGTACCTGAGTTTTACCTACTTCCCTGCTGTCTCACTGTCTAGGTGATGACCTACTTCCCTGCTGTCTCAGTACCTGGGTGAAGACCTACATCAGTGCTGTCCCAGTATTTGAGTGTTGACCTACATCCCTGCTGTCTCACTATATGGGTGATGACCTACATTCCTGCTGTCTCAGTAACTGGGTGGTGACCTACATCACTACTGTCTCACTATCTGGGTGAAGACCTACTTCCCTGCTGTCTCACTATCTGGGTGATGACCTACTTCCCTGCTGCCACTGTATCTGAGTGTTGACCTACTTCCCTGCTGTCTCAGTATCTGGGTGCTGACCTACATTACTGCTGTCTCAGTATCTGGATGATGACCTACATCCCTGCAGTCTCAGTATCTGGGTGCTGACCTACTTCCCTGCTGTCTAAGTATATGGGTGCTGAAATACATCACTACTGTCTCAGTATCTGAGTGTTGACCTACGTCACTGCTGTCTCACTGTCAGGGTGATGACCTACTACCCTGCTGTTTCAGTATCTGGGTGATGACCTACATCACTTCTGTCTCACTATCTGGGTGATGACCTACATCCCTACTGTCTCAGTATCTGGGTGATGACCTACATCACTTCTCTCTCACTATCTGGGTGATGACCTACATCCCTACTGTCTCGGTAACTGGATGATGACCTTCTTCCCTGCTGTCTCAGTATCAGGGTGTTGACCTACATCACTAGTGTTTCAGTATCTCGGTGCTGACCTACTTCCCTGCTGTCTCAGTTTCTGGGTGCTGAATTACATCCCTACTGTCTCAGTATCTGGATGATGACCTACATCACTGCTATATCAGTATCTGAGGTATGACCTACTACCCTGCTGTCTCAGTATCTGTGTGATGACCTACATCCCTGCTGTCTCAGAATCTGGGTGATGACCTACTTCACTGCTGTCTCTGAATCTGAGTGTTGACCTACTTGACTGCTGTCTCACTATCTGGGTGATGACCTACTTCCCTGCTGTCTCAGTATCTGAGTGTTGACCTACTTCACTGCTGTCTCACTATATGGGTGATGACCTACTTCCCTGCTGTTTCAGTATCTGGGTGATGACCTACATCACTGCTTTCTGACTGTCTGGGTGATGACCTACTTCCCTGCTGTCTCAGTATCTGAGTGTTGACCTACTTCCCTGCTGTCTTAGTATCTGGCTGATGACCTACATCCCTGCTGTCTCACAATCTTGGTGATGACCAACTTCCCTGCTGTCTCAGTATCTGAGTGTTGACCTACTTCCCTGCTGTCTTAGAATCTGAGTGTTGACCTACTTCCCTGCTCTCTCAGTATCTGGGTGATGACCTACTTCCCTGCTGTCTCACTAGCTGCGTGCTGACCTACATCAATGCTGTCTCAGTATATGGGTCATAACCTACATCCCTACTGTCTCAGTATCTGGGTGATGACCTACATCACTGCTGTCTCAGTATCTGGGTGTTGACCTACTTCCCTGCTGTCTCAGTATCTGGCTGATGACCTACATCCCTGCTGTCTCACTATCTGGATGATGACCAACTTCCCTGCCATCTCAGTATCTGAGTGTTGACCTACGTCAGTGCTTCTCACCATCAGGTGATGACCTACTCCTGCTGTCTCAGTATCTGAGTTTTAACCTACTTAACTGCTGTCTCACTCATCTAGTGAATACCTTCTTCCCTGCTGTCTCAGAATCTGAGTGTTGACCCACATCCCTGCTGACCCACTCATCTGTGATGAACCATTTCCCTGCTGTCCAGAATCTGAGTGTTGACCTGACTTCCTGCTGTCCTCAGTATCTGGGTGATGACCTACTTCCCAGCTGTCTCAGTATCTGAGTGTTGACCTACTTCACTGCTGTCTCACTATATGGGTGATGACCTACTTCCCTGCTGTTTCAGTATCTGGGTGATGACCTACATCACTGCTTTCTGACTGTCTGGGTGATGACCTACTTCCCTGCTGTCTCAGAATCTGAGTGTTGACCTACTTCCCTGCTGTCTCACTATCTGGATGATGACCTTCTTCCCTGAACTCTCAGTATCTGGGTGCTGTCCTTCATCACTACTGTCTCACTGACTGGGTGATGACCTACATCCCTGCAGTCTCATTATCTGGGTGATGACCTACATCCCTGCTGTCTCAGTATCTGGGTGATGACCTACATTCCTGCTGTTTCAGTATCTGGGTGATGACCACCTTCCCTGCTGTCTCAGTATCGGGGTGCTGACCAACATCACTGCTGTCTCAGTATCTGAGTGTTGACCTACTTCCCTGCTGTCTCAGAATCTGAGTTTTGACCTACTTCCCTGCTCTCTCAGTATCTGGGTGATGACCTACTTCCCTGCTGTCTCACTAGCTGCGTGCTGACCTACATCACTGCTGTCTCAGTATCTGGGTCATAACCTCCATCCCTACTGTCTCAGTATCTGGGTGATGATCAACATCACTGCTGTCTCAGTATCTGGGTGTTGACCTACTTCTCTGCTGTCTCAGTATCTGGCTGATGACCTACATCCCTGCTGTCTCATTATCTGGATGATGACCAACTTCCCTGCTGTCTCAGTATCTGAGTGTTGACCTACGTCCCTGCTTTCTCACTATCAGGGTGATGACTTACTTCCCTGCTGTCTCAGTATCTGAGTTTTGACCTACTTAACTGCTGTCTCACTATCTAGGTGAATACCTACTTCCCTGCTGTCTCAGAATCTGAGTGTTGACCTACATCCCTGCTGACTCACTATCTGGGTGATGACCTACTTCCCTGCTGTCTCAGAATCTGAGTGTTGACGAACTTCCCTGCTGTCTCAGTATCTGGGTGATGACCTACATCACTGCTGTCTCACTATCTGGGTGATGACCTACTTTCCAGCTGTCTCAGTATCTGGGTGATGACCTACATCCCTTCTGTCTCAGTATCTGAGAGTTGACCTATCTCCCTGCTGTCTCACTATCTGGGTGATGACCTACATCCCTGCTGTCTCAGTACCTGGGTGGTGACCTACATCACTACTGTCTCACTATGTGGGTGATGACCTACTTCCCTGCTGTCTCACTATCTGGATGATGACCTACTTCCCTGCTATCTCAGTATCAGGGTGTTGACCTACATCACTAGTGTCTCAGTATCTCGGTGCTGATCTACTTCCCTTCTGTCTCAGTATCTGGGTGCTGACCTTCATCCCTACTGTCTCAGTATCTGGGTGATGACCTTCATCACTGCTGTCTCAGTATCTGAGGGATGACCTACTTCCCTGCAGTCTCAGTATCTGAGGGATGACCTACTTCCCTGCTGTCTCACTATCTGGGTGATGACCTACTTCCCTGCTGTCTCAGTATCTGGGTGATGACCTACATCACAGCTGTCTCACTGTCAGGGTGATGTCCTACTTCCCTGCTGTCTCAGTATCTGAGTGTTGACCTACTTCCCTGCTGTCTCAGTATCTGGCTGATGACCTACATCCCTGCTGTCTCAGTAACTGAGTTTTGACCTACTTCCCTGCTGTCTCACTGTCTAGGTGATGACCTACTTCCCTGCTGTCTCAGTACCTGGGTGAAGACCTACATCAGTGCTGTCCCAGTATTTGAGTGTTGACCTACATCCCTGCTGTCTCACTATATGGGTGATGACCTACATTCCTGCTGTCTCAGTAACTGGGTGGTGACCTACATCACTACTGTCTCACTATCTGGGTGAAGACCTACTTCCCTGCTGTCTCACTATCTGGGTGATGACCTACTTCCCTGCTGTCTCAGTATCTGAGTGTTGACCTACTTCACTGCTGTCTCACTATCTGGATGATGACCCACTTCCCTGCTGTTTCAGTATCTGGGTGATGACCTACATCACTGCTGTCTCACTATCTGGGTGAAGACCTACTTCCCTGCTGTCTCAGTATCTGAGTGTTGACCTACTTCCCTGCTGTCTCAGTATCTGGCTGATGACCTACATCCCTGCTGTCTCAGTACCTGAGTTTTGACCTACTTCCCTGCTGTCTCACTGTCTAGGTGATGACCTACTTCCCTGCTGTCTCAGTACCTGGGTGAAGACCTACATCAGTGCTGTCCCAGTATTTGAGTGTTGACCTACATCCCTGCTGTCTCACTATATGGGTGATGACCTACATTCCTGCTGTCTCAGTAACTGGGTGGTGACCTACATCACTACTGTCTCACTATCTGGGTGAAGACCTACTTCCCTGCTGTCTCACTATCTGGGTGATGACCTACTTCCCTGCTGTCTCAGTATCTGAGTGTTGACCTACTTCACTGCTGTCTCACTATCTGGATGATGACCCACTTCCCTGCTGTTTCAGTATCTGGGTGATGACCTACATCACTGCTGTCTCACTATCTGGGTGAAGACCTACTTCCCTGCTGTCTCAGTATCTGAGTGTTGACCTACTTCCTGCTGTCTCAGCATCTGGCTGACGACCCACATCCCTGCTGTCTCCCAATCTGGTGATGACCTCAACCTCCGTTGTCATCCTAGTATCTGAGTGTTGACCCATGTCCCTGCTTCTTACCATCTGGGTGATGACCTACTTCCCTGCTGTCTCAGTATCTGAGAGTTTTGACCTACTTCCTGCTGTCTCACTGTCCAGGTGATGACCTTACTTCCTGCTGTCCAGTATCCTGTGATGACCTACATCACTGCTGTCCCAGCATTTGAGTGCTGACTTACTTCCTGCTGTCTCACCTCTCGGTGATGACCTGCCATCCCTGCTGTCTCAGTAACTGGGTGGTGACCTACATCCTGCTGTCCTTAGTATCTGTGTTGACCCACCCAGCTTGTCCCAGCATCATGTGCTTGAACTGCATCACCACTGTCCTGCATTATCCAAGCTGAGCCACATTCCCTGCTGTCCTTTCATCTGTAAGTGCTGAGCCACATCCCCGCTGTCCCAGTATCTGAGTGCTTACTTCCACATCACTGCTGTCCCAGCATTCAAAAGCTGGACCCATAACTGCTGCCCTCAGTACCCAAGTGAAGACCTACATCCCTTTCTGTCACAGTCCTTGCAGCTGGACCTATCACTACTGTCTCAGAATCCAGAGTGATGACCCACACACCTGTTGTCTCAGTAATTGAGTGGTGACCTACATCACTGTTGTCTCAGTATTTGGGTGATGACATACTCCCAGCTGTCTCAGGAATCCGAATGTTGACCTACTCCTGCTGTCTCCCACTTTCTGTGTGATGACCTACTTCCCCTGCTGCCACTGTATCTGGAGTGTTGACCTACTTCCCTGCTGTCTCAGTGTCTGGGTGCTTGACCTACATTACTGCTGTCTCAGTATCTGGATGATGACCTACATCCCTGCAGGCTCAGTATCTGGGTGCTGACCTCCAGCCTCCCTGCTGTCTAAGCATATGGGTGCTGAACAGACCACCATTGTCCTCAGCATCTGGAGTGTTGACTCCACGCCACTGCTCGTCCCACCATCAGAGTGATGACCTACTTCTGCTGTTTCAGTATTCTGGGTGATCCACATCACTGCTGCTGTCTCCACAGTCTGGGATGACCTACTTCCCGGCTGTCCTCAGTATCAGAGTGTTGACCTGGCCTCCTGTCTCACTATTATCTGGGTGATGACCTATATCCCTGCTGTCTCAGTACCTGAGTTTTACCTACTCCCTGCCTGTCTCACCCTGTTCAGGTGTGATGACCCACTCCCCGCTGTCCAGTACCGTGTGAAGACTCATATCAGTGTTGTCCCAGTATTTGAGTGTTGACTCACATCCCTCTGCTGTCTCCATATATGGGTGATGACCTACATTCCCTGCTGTCTCAGTAACTGGGTGGTGACCCACATCACTACTGTCTCACTATCTGGGTGAAGACCTCACTCCCCTGCTGTCTCACCTCATCTCGGTGATGACCTACTCCTGCTGTCTCACTAGTATCTGAGTAGTTGACCTACTTCCCCTGCTGTCCGTATATCTGGTTGCTGACTTCCTTACTGCTGCTGTCCTGTATCTGGATGATGACCTACATCCCCTGCAGTCCTTGTGTATCTGCGCTGACCTACTCCCTGCTGTCTAAGCATATGCGGCGCTGAACACATCACTCACTGTCTCAGTATCTGAGTGTTGACCCTCGTCACTGCTGTGTCTCACTGTCAGGGTGATGACCTACTACCCTGTCAGCTTTCAGTATCTGGGTGATGACCCCATCATCACTCTGTCCCACTATCTGGGTGGGATGACCCACATCCCTCACTGTCTCAGGCATATCTGGGTGATGACCCATATCACTCTCTCCTCACTCATCTGGGTGATGACCCACATCCCTTACTGTCTCGGTAACTGGATGATGACCTTCTTCCTGCTGTCTCAGTATCAGGGTGTTGACCTCCATCACTAGTGTTTCAGTATCTCGTGTTGACCTACTTCCCTGCTGTCCAGTTTCCTGGGTGCTGAATTACATCCCATCACTGTCCTCAGTATCTGGATGATTGACCCACATCACTGCTATATCAGCATCTGAGGTATGACCTACTACCCTGCTGTCTCAGTATCTGGTTTGATGACCCAGCATCCCCGCTGTCTCAGGAATCTGGGGTGATGACCTACTTCACTGCCATGTCCTGAATCTGAGTGTTGACATCACTTGACTGCTGTCTCACCATCTGTGATGACCTACTTCCTGCTGTCTCAGTATCTGAGTGCTGACCTACTCTTACTGCTGTCTCACTATATGGGTGATGAACTACTTCCCTGTTGTTTCAGTATCTGGGTGATGACCTACATCACTGCTGCTTTCTGACTGTCGTGATGACCTACTTCCCTGCTGTCCCAGCATCTGAGTGTTGACCTACTTCCCGCTGTCTTAGCATCTGGCTGATGACCTACATCCCCTGCTGGTCTCACAAATCTTGGTGATGACCAACTTCCTGCTGTCTCAGTATCTGAGTGTTGGACCTACTTCCCTGCTGTCTTAGAATCTGAGTGTTGACCTCCTTCCTGCTCTCTCAGTATCTGTGATGACCCATTCCTGCCAGTCTCACTAGCTGCGGCTGACCTACATCAATGCTGTCTCAGTATATGGGTCAGCAACCTACATCCCTACTGTCTCAGTATCTGGGTGATGACCTACATCACTGCTGTCTCAGTATCTGGGTGTTGACCTACTTCCCTGCTGTCTCAGTATCTGGCTGATGACCTACATCCCTGCTGTCTCACTATCTGGATGATGACCAACTTCCCTGCTATCTCAGGTATCTGAGTGTTGACCACGTCAAAGTGCTTTCTCACCATCAGGGTGATGACCTACTTCCTGCCTGTCTCAGTATCTGAGTTTTAACCTACTTAACTGCTGTCTGTCTTGTCTAGGTGGAATACCTATTTTCCCTGCTGTCTCAGAATCTTTGAGTGCTGACCTACATCCCCTCCGTGCTGACTCACTCATCTGGGTGATGTGAACTACTTCCTGCCAAGGTCTCAGAATCTTATGTTGACGAGCTCCCTGCTGTCTTCAGTATCTGCGGATGACCTACATCACTGCTGTCTCACTCATATTCCAAGTGATGACCTACTTCCAGCTGTCCTGTTATTCAAGTGATGACCGACATCCCTGCTGTCTCAGTACCTTGGTGGTGACCTACATCACTACTGTCTCACTATTTGGGTTATGACCTAGTTCACTGCTGTCTCACTATATGGATGATGACCTACTTCCCTGGTGTCTCAGAATCTGGGTTCTGACCAACATCACTACGGTTTCAGTATCTGAGTGTTGACCTACTTCCCAGCTGTCTCAGAATCTGAGTGTTAACCTACTTCCCTGCTGTCTCAGTATCGGGGTGATGACCTACATCACCGCTGTCCCTACTATCTGGGGTGATGATCTCACTCCCAGCAGTCCCAGTATCTGGATGTATGACCCAGCATCCCTTCCTGGCCAAGGCATCTGGAGTGTTTAAATACTCCCCTGCTTGGGTCTCACTCATCTGGTGATGACCCACATCCCTGCTGTCCAGTACCTGGGTGGTGACCTACATCACTACTGTCTCAGTGCATGTGGTGATGGCCTTCTTCCCTGCTGTCCTCACTATCTGATGATGACCTACTCCCTGCTGTCTCAGTATCAGGGGTGTTGACCTACATCGGTGTGTGTCTCAATATCTCGGTGCTTACTTCACTGCCACAGTTCCAGTATCTGGGTGCTGACCTTCATCCTGCTGTCCCAGTATCTGGATGACCTACATCACTGCTGTCTCAGTATCCGAGGACGACCTACTTCTCTGCAGTCTCAGTATCTGATGGATGACCTACTTCCTGCTGTGTCACGGTCTGGGCAGATGAGCTACTCCCTGCTATCTCAGTATCTGAGTGCGTTGACCCACTTCACTGCTGTCCCACCATCTGGATGATACCCACTCCCTGCTGTTTCCAGTATCTGGTGATGCCTACATCACTGCTGTCTCACTGTCAGGTGATGCCTACTCTGCTGTCTCTTAGTATCCGAGTGTTGACCTACTTCCCTGCTGTCTCAGTATCTGGCTGATGACCTACATCCCTGCTGGTCTCACAATCAGGGGTGATGACCAACTTCCTGCTGTCTCAGAGTCTGGAGTGTTGACCCACGTCCTGCTTCTCACCATCTGGGTGTGATGACCCACTTCCTGCCATGTCCCAGTACCTGAGTTTCTTGACCTTCTTCCCTGCTGTGGCTGTGACTGTCTAGGTGATGACCTACTTCCTGCTGTCTCATACCAGCTTGGTGAAGACTCCATGATCACTGCTGACCCAGAATTCGAGTGTTGACCTACTTCCCTGCTGTCTCACTCATTGGGTGATGACCCACATCCCTGCTGTCTCAGTAACTGGTCAGGACCTATATCACTACTGTCCCACTCATCTCTTTGGAAGACCCATCTCCTGCTGTCTCACCATCTGGGTGATGACCTACTCCCTGCTGTCTCTGTATCTGAGTGTTGACCTACTTTCTGCTGCTGTCTCACTATCTGGATGATGACCCACTTCCTGCTGTTTCATAGTATCTGGGTGATGACCCCACATCACTGCTACATGTCTCACTATTTGGGTGATGACCTACTTCCTGCTGTCCTGCATATCTGAGAGTTGACCTACTTCCTGCTGTCTCAGTATATCTGCTAGATGACCCACATCCCTGCTGTCTCACACAATCTTGGTGATGACCAACTTCCCTGCTGTCTCCAGTATCTGAGTGTTGACCCACGTCCTCAGCTTTCTCCCTCGATCTGGGTGCTGACCTACTTCCCTGCTGTCTCAGCATCTCATTGATGACCTACATCCCCTGCTGTCCTCACTATCTGATGATGACCAACCTCCCTGCTATCTCAGTATCTGATGTTGACCTACCGCCCGTGCTTCTCACTATCGGGTGATGACCTACTTCGTGCTGTCTCAGTATCTGAGTTTTAACCTACTTAACTGCTGTCTCACCATTCAGGTGAATACCTATCCCTCGCTGTCCTTAGAATCTGAGTGTTGACTCATGATCCCGCTGACTACTATCTGGGTGATGAACTGGCCCCCTGCTGTCTCAGAATCTGAGTGTTGGATTTAACTTCCTGTTGTTCACAGTATCTGTTGATGACTCACATCACTGCTGTCTCACTATCTGGGTGGATGACTCCACTTTCCAGCTGTCTCACTATTTGGGTGATGACCGATATCCCTGTTGTCTCAGTACCTTGGTGGTGACCCCACATCAATACTACTGTCTCATTATTTGGGTTATGACCCGTCTCCCTGCTGTCTCACCTTACATATATGGATGTGATGACCTACTCCCTGGTGTCTCAGAATCTGGGTTCTGATTCAACCCTCACTCATTGTTTGGTATCTGAGTGCTGACCTACTTCCCAGCTGTCTCAGAATCTGAGTGTTGACCTATCTCTGCTGCTCTCAGTATCTTGGTGGATGCATTTCATACCTACTGCTGTCTCACTATCTGGGTGATGATCTACTTCCCAGCAGTCTCAGTATCTGGATCATGACCTACATCCCTTCTGTCACAGTATCTAAGTGTTTAAATACTTCCCTGCTGTCTCACTATCTGGGTGATGACCTACATCCCTGCTGTCTCAGTCCCTGGGTGGTGACCTACATCACTACTGTCTCACTATGTGGGTGATGACGTACTTCCCTGCTGTCTCACTATCTGGATGATGACCTACTTCCCTGCTGTCTCAGTATCAGGGTGTTGACCTACATCACTAGTGTCTCATTATCTCGGTGCTGGACCTTACTCACTGCTGTCTCAGTATCTGGGTGCTGACCTTCATCCCAGCTGTCTCAGTATCTGGATGATGACCTACATCACTGCTGTCTCAGTATCTGAGGGACGACCTACTTCCCTGCAGTCTCAGTATCTGAGGGATGACCTACTTCCCTGCTGTGTCACTATCTGGGTGATGAGCTACTTCCCTGCTATCTCAGTATCTGAGTGTTGACCTACTTCACTGCTGTCTCACTATCTGGATGATGACCCACTTCCCTGCTGTTTCAGTATCTGGGTGAAGACCTACATCACTGCTGTCTCACTGTCAGGGTGATGACCTACTTCCTGGCTGTCTCAGCATCTGAGTGTTGACCTACTTCCTGCTGTCCCAGTCTCTGGCTGATGACCTCACATCCCTGCTGTCTCACAACTGGGGTGGATGACCACTTCTGCTGTCTCAGAGTCCGAGTGTTGACCCACATCCCTGCTTCTCTCACCATCTGGGTGATGACCCACTTCCCTGCTGTCTCAGCACCTGAGCTTTGACCTTCATCCCTGTACAACCTGACTGTTCAGGTGATGACCTACTCCCTGCTGTCTCATAGTGCACCTTGGTGAAGACCCCAAGCATCACCGCTGACCCAGAATTCTATGCTGACCTACTTCCTGCTGTCTCTCACTCTATGGGTGATGACCTCATCCCTGCTGTCTCAGTAACTGGGTGGTGACCTCATATCACTACTGCTGTCTCATCATCTTGTGAAGACCTACTCCTGCTGTCTTACCATCTGGGTGATGACCTACTTCCTGCTGTCTCTGTATCTGAGTGTTGACTCACTTCACTGCTGTCTCAATTATCTGATGATGACCCACTTCCCTGCTGCTGTTTCAGTATCTGTGGATGACCCACATCACTGCTGTCTCACCATTTGGTGATGACCTACTTCCTGCTGTCTCAGTATCTGAGTGTTGACCTACTCCCTGGTGTGTGTCTCAGTATCTGGATTATGACTCCACATCCCTGTGCTGTCTCACAATCCTGGTGATGACCAACTCCTGCAGTCTCAGTATCTGAGTGTTGACCCACGTCCCTGCTTCTCACTCATCCAAGTGATGACCTACTTCCTGCTGTCCTGTGCATCCGAGTTTTGACCTACTTCCGTGCTGTTCTCACCGTCTGTGTGATGACCTACTCCCTGTTGTCTCAGAACCTGGGTGATGCTCACATCACTGCTGTCCCAGTATTTGAGTGTTATCTTACTTCCCTGCTGTTCCTCACCTCTGGGTGGCTGACCCACATCCCTGCTGTCTCAGTCACTGGGTGGTGACCTACATCTCTGCTGTCTCAGTATCTGAGTGTTTACCTACTTTCCTGCTGTCTCAGTATCAGGGTGTTGACCTACATCACTACTGTCTCAGTATCTGGGTGCTGACCTGCATCACTGCTGTCTCACTATCTGGGTGCTGAGTCACATCCCCTGCTGTCTCAGTATCTGAGTGTTGATCCTTTCTCATCACTGCTGTCTCAGTATCTGGGTGCTGACCCATAATCTGCTGCCTCAGTATCCAAGTGAAGACCTACATCCTGCTGTCTCAGCTCTGGGTGCTGACTCACATCACTACTGTCTCAGAATCTAAGTGATGACCACATCCTGTTGTCCTTGTAGAAATTGGAGTGGAGATTCCATCACTGTTGTCTCAGTATTTGGGTGATGACATACTCCCAGCTGTCTCAGGATCCGAATGCTGACCTCACTTTCCTTTTATTGCAATGTTGTGTTCCATTATAGCCAGACCTGTCGGAGTAGGTAAAAGAGCTTCTTTTCCTGGAGTAATTCCATTGCTGAATACGACTGTCACTGATATACACGATGAGCTGCCCTGTAAGAGTGTGTGCCTTCTGAAACAATATTTAGTATTGTGATGATGAAGCCACATAGTCCAGGCTCGAGTCGAGCAGATAGAAGAGCTTTACTGGAAAGTAACCTGCTGGATTATGACTGTCAGATACACGCATTGAGGCTGCCCTCGTGGAGTGTGCCGAACAATATTTAGTGCTTCAGATGATGGTTCCTTACAGGTCCAGCTCCAGCCGAGCAGATAGAAGAGCTTTTTTCCTGAAAGTAACATCATTGCTGAATTACGACTGTCAGTGAAAACGTGTTATTAAGGCTGCCTCCCATGAAAGGTCTTCAGAAACAATATTACTGCAGATGATGAAGTTCCACATAGCCCAGTTCCAGTCGATAGATGAAGAGCCTTTCCGAGTAACTTCATTTGCTGGATTATGACTGTCAGATATATATTGTATAGAGGCTGCTCTGTACTAGTGTGCCTTTGAAACAATACTTAGTACTGTAGATGTAGTTCAAACAGGTCCAGTCTCCAGCTGGAACAGAAGAGCTTCTTTTTCTTGGAAATAAAATCCCTTTGGTGGATTACGACTGTGAGCTGTACACGTATTGAGGATGCCTCCTACGAGTATGCCTGAAACAATATTTACTACTGCAGTTGTAGTTCCACACAGGTCCAGTTCCAGCTGGAGTAGGTTGAAGAGCTTTTTTCGAAAGTAAACCCCTTGCTGATTACTATCGTCAGTGATATACATGTATTTAGGTACCCTCACGAAAGTGTGCTCGAAACAATATTGAGTCTGCAGATGTTGTAGTTCCAGCCAGGTCCAGTTCCAGCCGAGCAGATAGAAGAGATATTTCCTGAAAGAAGATCCTGCTGGATTACGACTGTCAGTGATATACATAATGATGTTGCCTCATAATGAGTGTGCCTTCTGAAACATTATTGAGTACTGATGATGTAGTTCCATTAAAGCTCCAGTCTCCACGGAGTAGCTAGAAGAGTTTCTTCACTGGAGAAATAATTTCCTTTGCTGGATTATTACTTGTGATAGATGTATTTAAGCTTGGCCTCTCCCACGAGTGTGCCTCTAGAACAATTTCTTAGTACTGTAGATGATGTGGTTCCACTCAGGTCCTGTCTGCAGCCGACAAGATAGAAGAGTCAAACCCTTTGCAGAATTACGACTGTCAGTGATTTGTATGTATTGAGCTGTCCTTTGCAAGTGTGACTACGGAAACAATATTTAGTACTCAGATGATGTGTTCTATTAAGTGGTCCTGTCTCCAGCGTGAGCAGATAGAAGATCTTCTTTTCCTGAAAGTAAATCCCCATTTCTTGATTACGATCATGAGTATATACGAATTGAGGCTGTCTTCCACAAGTTCTCCTTCTGAAACAATATTTAGTACTATAGCTGTTCCACAGGTCAAGTCCCAGCCGGAGCAGATAGAAGAGCTTTTTTTGAAAGTAACCTCAATTGCTGATTATGATTGTCAGTGATACATCTACAGAGGTTGCCCTCCACGAGTGTCTCGAAACAATATTTAGTACTGTGGATGATGTAGATCCATACAGGTCCTGTCTCCGCTGGAGCAGATAGAAGAGGCCAAACTCTATTGCTGATTACGACTGTCATGATAGCCTTGAGGCAGCACTGTTTAGTGTGCCTTCTGAAATAATATTTAGTACTGCAGATGTTGTAGTCCATAGGTTCCAGTCTCCAGCTGGAGCAGGTAGAAGTTCTTTCCTGAAAGTAACTCCCTTTGCTGGATTACCACTGTCAGTGAAATACATGTATTGAGGCTGCCCTCGTACGAGTGTGTGCTCTGAATAATCATTATTACTGTGATGATGGATTCCATAGTGGTCCAGTCTCCAGTCGAGCAGATAGAAGAGCTTTTCCTGAAAGTGCAATCCTCCATTGCTATATTACTGACTGTCAGTGATATGGGCATGTGCTGCTTGCCGTGTAGGTGTACCTTCTGAAACAATATCTAGTGCTGCAGCTGATGTGTTCTGGACTACAGCCAGAGCAGATGAAGAGTTTTTCTTTTACTGGAAAGTAAATCCCCCATTGCTGGATTATGACTTTAGTGATATACACGTATTTAGCTGCCCTCATTTAGTGTGCCTCTGGAAAAATAGTTAGTCTGGCGAATGATGTTGTTCCACACAGGTCCTGTCTCCGTCAGCAGGTACAAGAGCTTCAAATCCCATATTGCTGGGATGGAGTGCATACACGTGTTGAGGCTTCTCCACAGTGTCCTTCTGAAAGTTATTTAGTACTGCATTTTGTAGTTCCACAGTTCATATCCAGCTGACGGAAAGAAACTTTCCTGAAAGTAAATGAACCATTGCTGGATTATTACTGTCAGTGATATTCACGTTTGAGTGTACCTCCATGAGTGTGCCTTCTGAACAATATTTAGTACTACAGATCTTGTAGGTCCACATAGCTCCAGTCTCTAGCCAGAGCAGATAGAAGAGCTTCCTTCCTGAAGGTAAATCTCAGCTGTATTATGACTGTCAGAGATATAAACGTATTGAGGCTGCTCTGCGAGTGTGCCTTCTGACAGAATATTTAGTACTGCAGTGTAGTTCCATAGTCCAGTCTCTGCTGGAGCAGGCTAGAGCTCCTGAAAGTAAATCCCTTTGCTGATTACGACTGTCATGATATACATGTATTTAGGCACCTTCACGAGTGTGCCTCTAAACAATATTTTTAGCAGATGTTGTGTTCCAACCAGTCCAGTCTCCAGCCAGAGCAGGTAGAAGTGATACTTTCCGAAAGAAACTTCTTGCGGATTCTACTTTCGGATATACATGTATTGAGGTGGCCCCTCGTGCAGTACTTCTTCTGAAACAATATTTAGTACTGCAGATGATGTTGTTCTCTCAGGTTGATCTCCAGCCGAGCAGGAGAAAGCCTTTTCAGAAATTGAACCTCATTGGGATTACGACTGTCAGTGATGTTTTGTAATGGGGCTGGGCTTTTGTACGAGTGTGTACCTTCTGAAACAATATTTAGTACTGCAGATGATGTAGTTCCACATGTTCGAGTCTCCAGCTAGAGCAGATAGAAGAGCTACTTTTCCTGATAAAATCCCAATGCTTATTACGATGTCAGTGATATACAAGTATTGAGGTTGCCTCATACGTAGGCGTGTTTTCGAAACAATATTTAGTACTGCAGATGGTGTAGTTCCACATGTCTGGTCTCCAGCTCTAGATAGAAGAGCTTCCTTTACTGAGAGGAAATACTGCTTGCTTGTTTACAGTCATGATATACACATATTGGGGCTGCCTCGCATTTCGAGTGTGCCTTCTGAAACAATATTTAGTACTGTATGATGTCCACAAAACTCAGTTCTAGCTGGAGCAGGTAGAAGTGCTTTCTTTTCCCCAGAAAGTAAATCCCCTTGCTGTATTATTTACCTTGATATACACGATGAGGCTGCCCTCAAGACGAGTGTACCTTCTGAAGCAATATTTAGTATGTGATGATATAATTCCATTGAAGGTCCAGCTCCATCCAGAACAGATAGCATTTTTTCCAGAAAGTAACCTATTGCTGGATTACTACTACCAGTGATATTCATGTATTGAGGCTGGTTCGCATGAGTGTGCTCTGAAACAATATTTAGTACTGCAGATGATGTAGTTATATTACAGGTCCGTCTCCAGCCGAGCAGATAGAAGAGCTTCTTTTCCTGAAAGTAACTGCCATTGCTGGATTACACTTTTCAGTGATATTGTTGTGAGGCAGTCCGTGTCGAGAGCATGCCTTCTGAAATAAATTTCTTGCTTGCAGCTGATGTAGTTCTCACAGGTCCAGTTCCAACCAGAGCAGATAGAAGAGCTTCTTTCCTGAAAGTAACCCCATTGCTGGATTACGATCGCCAATGATATACTCTGTATTGAGTCTGCCTTCGAACTAGTGTACCTTTGTGTAGCAATATTTAGTACTGCATATGATGTAGTTCCACACAGTTCAGTCTCCTGCTGAGCAGATGGAAGAGCTTTTTCTGAAAGTAAATCCCCATTGCTGGATTACGACTGTTGCTATATGCATGTATTATGTTGCCCCTTGATGAGTTTACCTTCTGAAACAATATTCAGTACTGCAGATGATGGTTCCTGCAAAGCTCCGTCTCCAGCCAGAGCAGATAGAAGCGCTCTTTTTACTGAAAGTAATCTCCCATTTCTGGATCCGACGACTGTCAGTATATATACACGTAATGAGGCTTCCCCGCCTCTAGCGGTGCTTCTGAAACAGTATTTAGTACTGCAGATGTTGTAGTTCCACGCTGGTCCAGTGTCCAGCTGGAGCAGGTAAAGAGCTTCTTTTCTGAAAGAAAATCCCCATTGCTGGATTACAACAGACAGTGATATACATGTATTGAAGCTGACCTCCTACGAGTGTGCCTTGCAAACAATATTTAGTACTGCTGATGATGTTCGCTCCACAGTTGTCCAGTCTCCAGCTGGAGCCAAGTACAGAAAACTTACGTTTCCTGAAAATAAATCACCATTGCGAGATTCGGCTATTGGTGATATATATGTATGGGCTGCCCACCTACTGAGTTTGCCTTCTGAATCAATTATTAGCTTCCAGATGTTGTTCCACAAGGTCCGTTCTCCAGCCAGAGCAGATAGAAGAGCTTCTTTTCCTGAAAGTAAATCCGCCATTGCTGGATTACGACTGCCAGTGATATACATGTATTGAGGCTGCCCTCGTACGAGTGTGCCTTCTGAAACAATATTTAGTACTGCAGATGATGTAGTTAGACACAGGTCCAGTCTCCAGCCAGAGCCGATAGAAGAGCTTCTTTTCCTGAAAGTAAATCCTCCATTGCTGGATTACGACTGTCAGTGATATACTTGTATTGAGGCTGTCCTCGTACGAGCATGCCTTCTGAAACAACATTTTGTACTGCAGCTGATGTAGTTCCTCACAGGTCCAGTCTCCAACCAGAGCAGATAGAAGAGCATCTTTTCCTGAAAGTAAATCCCCCTTTGCTGGATTACGACTGTCAGTGAAATACATGTATTGAGGCTGCCCTCGAACGAGTGTACCTTGTGTAACAATATTTAGTACTGCAGATGATGTAGTTCCACACAGGTCCAGTCTCCAGCCAGAGCAGATGGAAGAGCTTCTTTTCCTGAAAGTAAATCCCCCATTGCTGGATTACGACTGTCAGTGATATACATGTATTTAGGCTACCCTCTTACGAGTGTGCCTTCGGAAACAATATTGAGTACTGCAGATGTTGTAGTTCCAGCCAGGTCCAGTCTCCAGCCAGAGCAGATAGAAGAGCTACTTTTCCTGAAAGAAGATCCCCCATTGCTGGATTACGACTGTCAGTGATATACACATAATGATGCTGCCCTCATACGAGTGTGCCTTCTGAAACAATATTGAGTACTGCCGATGATGTAGTTCCACAATGCTCCAGTCTCCAGCCGGAGCAGCTAGAAGAGCTTCTTTCACTGAAAGTAAATACCCCTTTGCTGGATTACGACTTTCAGTGATATAGATGTATTTAAGCTACTCTCCTACGAGTGTGCCTTCAGAACAATTTTTAGTACTGCAGATGATGTAGTTCCACTCAGGTCCTGTCTGCAGCCGGACAAGATAGAAGAGCTTCAAAACCCCTATTGCAGAATTACGACTGTCAGTGATTTGCATGTATTGAGGCTGCCCTTTGCAAGTGTGACTACGGAAACAATATTTAGTACTGCAGATGATGTAGTTCCACACAGGTCCTGTCTCCAGCCAGAGCAGATAGAAGATCTTCTTTTCCTGAAAGTAAATCCCCCATTTCTGGATTACGACTGTCAGTGATATACACGAATTGAGGCTGCCCTCCTACAAGTTCTCCTTCAGAAACAATATTTAGTACTGCAGATGTTGAAGTTCCACACAGGTCAAGTCTCCAGCCGGAGCAGATAGAAGAGCTTCTTTTCTTGAAAGTAAATCCCCAATTGCTGGATTACGACTGTCAGTGATATACATCTACAGAGGCTGCCCTCCTACGAGTGTGCCTTCGGAAACAATATTTAGTACTGCAGATGATGTAGATCCACACAGGTCCTGTCTCCAGCTGGAGCAGATAGAAGAGCGTCAAATCCCCCATTGCTGGATTACGACTGTCAGTGATATACACGTCTTGAGGCAGCACTCCTACGAGTGTGCCTTCTGAAACAATATTTAGTACTGCAGATGTTGTAGTTCCACACAGTTCCAGTCTCCAGCTGGAGCAGGTAGAAGTTCTTCTTTTCCTGAAAGTAAATCTCCCTTTGCTGGATTACCACTGTCAGTGAAATACATGTATTGAGGCTGCCCTCGTACGAGTGTGCGTTCTGAAATAATCATTATTACTGCAGATGATGCAGTTCCACACAGGTCCAGTCTCCAGCCGGAGCAGATAGAAGAGCTTCTTTTCCTGAAAGTAAATCCTCCATTGCTATATTACGACTGTCAGTGATATACATGTATTGAGGCTGCCCTCGTATGAGTGTACCTTCTGAAACAATATCTAGTGCTGCAGCTGATGTAGTTCCTCCCAGGTCCAGCCTACAGCCAGAGCAGATAGAAGAGCTTCTTTTACTGAAAGTAAATCCCCCATTGCTGGATTATGACTTTAGTGATATACACGTGTTTGGCTGCCCTCGTACGAGTGTGCCTTCTGAAACAATAGTTAGTACGGCAGATGATGTTGTTCCACACAGGTCCTGTCTCCAGCCGGAGCAGGTACAAGAGCTTCAAATCCCATATTGCTGGATTATGACTGTCAGTGATATACACGTATTGAGGCTTCCCTCCTACGAGTGTCCTTCTGAAACAATATTTAGTACTGCAGATTTTGTAGTTCCACATAGGTCCAGTATCCAGCTGGAGCAGGTAGAAGAACTTCTTTTCCTGAAAGTAAATGAACCATTGCTGGATTACGACTGTCAGTGATATTCACGTATTGAGGCAGACCTCCTATGAGTGTGCCTTCTGAAACAATATTTAGTACTACAGATCTTGTAGGTCCACACAGCTCCAGTCTCCAGCCAGAGCAGATAGAAGAGCTTCCTTTCCTGAAGGTAAATCCCCCATTGCTGGATTATGACTGTCAGAGATATAAACGTATTGAGGCTGCTCTGCTATGAGTGTGCCTTCTGACAGAATATTTAGTACTGCAGATGTAGTTCCACACAGGTCCAGTCTCCTGCTGGAGCAGGTTGAAGAGCTACTTTTCCTGAAAGTAAATCCCCTTTGCTGGATTACGACTGTCAGTGATATACATGTATTTAGGCTACCCTCTTACGAGTGTGCCTTCTGAAACAATATTTAGTACTGCAGATGTTGTAGTTCCAACCAGGTCCAGTCTCCAGCCAGAGCAGGTAGAGTGATACTTTTCCTGAAAGAAAATCCCCCATTGCTGGATTACGACTTTCAGTGATATACATGTATTGAGGCTGCCCTCGTACGAAAGTACCTTCTGAAACAATATTTAGTACTGCAGATGATGTTGTTCCTCTCAGGTCCAGTCTCCAGCCGGAGCAGGGAGAAGAGCTTCTTTTCCAGAAATTGAATCCCCCATTGCTGGATTACGACTGTCAGTGATGTACTTGTAATGGGGCTGCGCTTGTACGAGTGTACCTTCTGAAACAATATTTAGTACTGCAGATGATGTAGTTCCACACAGTTCCAGTCTCCAGCTAGAGCAGATAGAAGAGCTACTTTTCCTGATAGTAAATCCCCAATGCTGGATTACGACTGTCAGTGATATACAAGTATTGAGGCTGCCCTCATACGAGCGTGCCTTCGGAAACAATATTTAGTACTGCAGATGGTGTAGTTCCACACATGTCTGGTCTCCAGCCGGAGCAGATAGAAGAGCTTCCTTTACTGAGAGGAAATACCCCATTGCTGGATTACGACAGTCAGTGATATACACATATTGGGGCTGCCCTCGTACGAGTGTGCCTTCTGAAACAATATTTAGTACTGCAGATGATGTAGTTCCACAAAACTCCAGTCTCCAGCTGGAGCAGGTAGAAGTGCTTCTTTCCCAGAAAGTAAATCCCCCTTGCTGTATTACGACTTTCAGTGATATACACGTATTGAGGCTGCCCTCGTACGAGTGTACCTTCTGAAGCAATATTTAGTACTGCAGATGATATAATTCCACAAAGGTCCAGTCTCCATCCAGAACAGATAGAAGAGCTTCTTTTCCAGAAAGTAAATCCCCCATTGCTGGATTACGACTACCAGTGATATTCATGTATTGAGGCTGCTCTCGTACGAGTGTGCCTTCTGAAACAATATTTAGTACTGCAGATGATGTAGTTATACACAGGTCCAGTCTCCAGCCGGAGCAGATAGAAGAGCTTCTTTTCCTGAAAGTAAATCTGCCATTGCTGGATTACGACTTTCAGTGATATACTTGTATTGAGGCAGTCCTCGTACGAGCATGCCTTCTGAAACAACATTTTGCGCTGCAGCTGATGTAGTTCCTCACAGGTCCAGTCTCCAACCAGAGCAGATAGAAGAGCTTCTTTTCCTGAAAGTAAATCCCCCATTGCTGGATTACGACTGCCAATGATATACATGTATTGAGTCTGCCCTCGAACGAGTGTACCTTGTGTAGCAATATTTAGTACTGCATATGATGTAGTTCCACACAGGTCCAGTCTCCTGCCAGAGCAGATGGAAGAGCTTCTTTTCCTGAAAGTAAATCCCCCATTGCTGGATTACGACTGTCAGTTATATGCATGTATTAAGGCTGCCCTCGGATGAGTTTACCTTCTGAAACAATATTCAGTACTGCAGATGATGAAGTTCCACAAAGCTCCGGTCTCCAGCCAGAGCAGATAGAAGAGCGTCTTTTACTGAAAGTAAATCTCCCATTTCTGGATCACGACTGTCAGTAATATACACGTAATGAGGCTTCCCGCCTACGAGCGTGCCTTCTGAAACAGTATTTAGTACTGCAGATGTTGTAGTTCCACACAGGTCCAGTGTCCAGCTGGAGCAGGTAAAAGAGCTTCTTTTTCTGAAAGAAAATCCCCCATTGCTGGATTACAACAGACAGTGATATACATGTATTGAAGCTGACCTCCTACGAGTGTGCCTTCTGAAACAATATTTAGTACTGCTGATGATGTCGTTCCACAAAGGTCCAGTCTCCAGCTGGAGCAGGTAGAAGAGCTTCGTTTCCTGAAAGTAAATCACCCATTGCCGGATTTCGACTGTTAGTGATATATATGTATGGAGGCTGCCCACCTACGAGTTTGCCTTCTGAATCAATTATTAGTACTGCAGATGTTGTAGTTCCACACAGGTCCGTTCTCCAGCCAGAGCAGATGGAAGAGCTTCTTTTCCTGAAAGTAAATCCGCCATTGCTGGATTACGACTGCCAGTGATATACATGTATTGAGGCTGCCCTCGTACGAGTGTGAGCTTCTGAAACAATATTTAGTACTGCAGATGATGTAGTTCGACACAGGTCCAGTCTCCAGCCAGAGCCGATAGAAGAGCTTTTTTCCTGAAAGTAAATCCTCCATTGCTGGATTACGACTGTCAGTGATATACTTGTATTGAGGCTGTCCTCGTACGAGCATGCCTTCTGAAACAACATTTTGTACTGCAGCTGATGTAGTTCCTCACAGGTCCAGTCTCCAACCAGAGCAGATAGAAGAGCATCTTTTCCTGAAAGTAAATCCCCCTTTGCTGGATTACGACTGTCAGTGAAATACATGTATTGAGGCTGCCCTCGAACGAGTGTACCTTGTGTAACAATATTTAGTACTGCAGATGATGTAGTTCCACACAGGTCCAGTCTCCAGCCAGAGCAGATGGAAGAGCTTCTTTTCCGAAAGTAAATCCCCCATTGCTGGATTACTACTGTCAGTGATATACATGTATTAAGGCTGCCCTCGTACGAGTTTGCCTTCTGAAACAATATTCAGTACTGCAGATGATGATGTTCCACAATGCTCCGGTCTCCAGCCAGAGCAGATAGAAGAGCGTCTTTTCCTGAAAGTTAATCCCCCATCGTTGGATCACGACTGTCCGTAATATACACGTATTGAGGCTTCCCGCCTACGAGTGTGCCTTCTGAAACAGTATTTAGTACTGCAGATGTTGTAGTTCCACAGGTCAGTGTCCAGCTTGAGCAGGTAAAAGAGCTTTATTCTGAAAAGAAATGCCCCATTGCTGGATTACGACAGACAGTGATATACATGTATTGAGGGCTGACCTCTCTGAGTCTGCCTTCTGAAACAATATTTAGTACTGCAGATGATGTCATTCCACACAGGTCCAGTCTCCAGCTGGTGCAGGTAGAAGAACCTGTTTTCTGAAAGTAAATCCCATTGCGGATTTCGCACTGTTAGTGATATACATGTATGGAGGCTGCCCACCCTACGAGTGTGCCTTCTGAAACAATATTTAGTCCTGCAGATGATGTAGTTCCACACAGGACCAGTCTCCAGGCCAGACAGATAGAAGAGTTTCTTTTTCCTGAAAGCAAATCCCCATTGCTGGATTCGACTTTCAGTGATATACATGTATTTATGCTACTCTCCTACGAGTGTGCCTTCTGAACAATTTTTAGTACTGCAGATGATGTAGTTCCACACAGGTCCTGTCTCCAGCCGGAGCAGATAGAAGAGCTTCAAATCCCCCATTGCGGGATTACGACTATCAGTGATATACATGTATTGAGCCTGCCCTCGTACGAGTGTGGCTTCTGAAACAATAGTTAGTACTGCAGATGTTGTAGTTCCACACAGGTCCAGTCTCCAGCTGGAGCAGATAGAAGAGCTTCTTTTCCTGACAGTAAATCCCCCATTGCTGGATTACGACTGTCAGTGATATACACATATTGATGCTGCCCTCGTACGAGTGTACCTTCTGAAACAATATTGAGTACTGCCGATGATGTAGTTCCACAAAGCTCCAGTCTCCAGCTGGAGCAGGTAGAAGAGCTTCTTTCACTGAAAGTAAATACCCCTTTACTGGATTACGACTTTCAGTGATATAGATGTATTTAAGCTACTCTCCTACGAGTGTGCCTTCTGAACAATTTTTAGTACTGCAGATGATGTAGTTCCACACAGGTCCTGTCTCCAGCCGGAGCAGACAGAAGAGCTTCAAATCCCCTATTGCAGAATTATGACTGTCAGTGATATACATGTATTGAGGCTGCCCTTTGCGAGTGTGCCTTCTGAAACAATATTTAGTACTGCAGATGATGTAGTTCCACACAGGTCCTGTCTCCAGCCGGAGCAGATAGAAGATCTTCTTTTCCTGAAAGTAAATCCCCCATTTCTGGATTACGACTGTCTGTGATATACACGTATTGAGGCTGCCCTCCTATGAGTTCGCCTTCAGAAACAATATTTAGTGCTGCAGATGTTGTAGTTCCACACAGGTCAAGTCTCCAGCCAGAGCAGATAGAAGAGCTTCTTTTCTTGAAAGTAAATCCCCAATTGCTGGATTACGACTGTCAGTGATATTCATGTATTGAGGCTGCCCTCCTATGAGTGTGCCTTCGGAAACAATATTTAGTACTGCAGATGATGTAGATCCACACAGGTCCTCTCTCCAGCTGGAGCAGATAGAAGAGCGTTAAATCCCCCATTGCTGGATTACGACTGTCAGTGATATACACGTCTTGAGGCTGCACTCCTACGAGTGTGCCTTCTGAAACAATATTTAGTAGTGCAGATGTTGTAGTTCCACACAGGTCCAGTCTCCAGCTGGAGCAGGTAGAAGTTCTTCTTTTCCTGAAAGTAAATCCCCCTTTGCTGGATTACCACTGTTAGTGATATACATGTATTGAGGCTGCCCTCGTACGAGTGTGCGTTCTGAAATAATAATTAGTACTGCAGATGATGCAGTTCCACACAGGTCCAGTCTCCGGCCGGAGCAGATAGAAGAGCTTCTTTTCCTGAAAGTAAATCCTCCATTGCTATATTACGACTGTCAGTGATATACATGTATTGAGGCTGCCCTCGTATGAGTGTACCTTCTGAAACAATATTTAGTGCTGCAGCTGATGTAGTTCCTCACAGGTCCAGTCTACAGCCAGAGCAGATAGAAGAGCTTCTTTTACTGAAAGTAAATCCCCCATTGCTGGATTATGACTTTTAGTGATATACACGTATTTAGGCTGCACACGTACGAGTGTGCCTTCTGAAACAATAGTTAGTACGGTAGATGATGTTGTTCCACACAGGTCCTGTCTCCAGCCGGAGGAGATACAAGAGCTTCAAATCCCATTTTGCTGGATTATGACTGTCAGTGATATTTTCGTAATGAGGCTGCCCTCCTAAGAGTGTCCCTTCTGAAACAATATTTAGTACTGCACATGTTGTAGTTCCACACAGGTCCAGTATCCAGCTGGAGCAGGTAGAAGAACTTCTTTTCCTGAAAGTAAATGAACCATTGCTGGATTACGACTGTCAGTGATATTCACATATTGAGGCAGACCTCCTATGAGTGTGCCTTCTGAATCAATATTTAGTACTACAGATCTTGTATTTCCACACAGGTCCAGTCTCCAGCTGGAGCTGGTAGAAGAGCTTCTTTTCCTGAAAGTAATCCCCATTTCTGGATTACGACTGTTAGTGATATACATGTATTAAGGCTGCCCTCGTACAAGTGTGACTTCTGAAACAATATTCAGTACTGCAGATGATGTAGTTCCACAGAAGTCCAATCTCCAGCCGGAGCTGATAGAAGAGCTTCTTTTCCTGAAATTAAATCCTCCATTGCTGGATTACGACTGTCAGTGATATACATGCATTGACGCTGCCCTCGTACGAGTGTGCCTTCTGAAACAATATTTAGTACTGCAGATTATGTAGTTCCACACAGGTCCAGTCTCCAGCCGGAGTAAGGAAAAGAACTTCTTTTCCTGAAAGTAAATCCCCCATTGCTGGTTTACGACTGTCAGTGATATACATGTATTGAGGCTGCCCTCGTACGAGTGTGCCTTCTGAAACAATATTTAGTACTGCAAATGTTGTAGTTCCACACAGGTCCAGACTCCAGCCGGAGTAGGTAGATGAGCTTCTTTTCCTGAAAGTAATTCCCCATTGCTGGAATACGACTGTCACTGATATACACGTATTGAGGCTGCCCTGGCAAGAGTGTGCCTTCTGAAACAATATTTAGTACTGCAGATGATGTAGTTCCACACAGGTCCAGGCTCGAGCCGGAGCAGATAGAAGAGCTTCTTTTACTGAAAGTAAATCCCACGTTGCTGGATTATGACTGTCTGATATACACGTATTGAGGCTGCCCCTGTACGAGTGTGCCTTCTGAAACAATATTTAGTGCTGCAGATGATATAGTTCCTCACAGGTCCAGTCTCCAGCCGAGCAGATAGAAGAGCTTCTTTTCCTGAAAGTAAATACCCATTGCTGAATTACGACTGTCAGTGATATACATGTATTAAGGCTGCCCTCTGTAGTGATAGTATAATATGTTGATTATTGTGACTCCATTTTGTATTGTGTGACTCCATTTTACATGCTGCTTCATTTAATTGGTGTTTTGCTCTTTAGATTGCCTCATTATTATGTTTTGCTTCAGACAGTGTATTTTGCTGACTTGAAGGTCGCATATTATCAGGCAACCTGTTTTTGTAGTTTTGTTTAAACTTCTGCTTAGCTCATAGTGTTCTAGGCACCCGGCCAGTGTTTGGAGCACAGTGACCTAGCAGGTGTGGGGAATTCTGAGCAGTCCTTATCGTGTGAATTTGCAACATCCTGGAAGCCCGGCCAGCTTCTAGAATGTGGGAAAATAACACAATGAAGGCTGCACGGTTATTTTTAGCATAGAATAAGATATAAATGTAGCTTTCTCAATGCCTGGTTGGAAGCCTCATCTGCAGGGTGGACGCATCGCTGTGGAACTTTCTCCCGGTTCAAAACTCCTGGCCAGGCTGTGAGATGATTTAGGGCTTCCCCAGCTACTGGGAAAAGGCTTGGATGATGCTTTATTGAATCGGTGATGTATAATGTTTTGCTTAATTGAAGTATATATTAATGCTGATAGTGACATTGCTAATGAATGAATGCTAAAGTGTAATCATTAATGCTGATAGTGACATTGCTGTTACATGAAGTGTAATTATCTTTTGCTTGCAATAAATTGTGCTGATGTGTGAATGCCAAGTGTGATTATTCCTTTGTGACTCTTCGATTAGGCAAGACACCCTCCTACGAGTGTTCCTTCTGAAACAATATTAGTTACTGCAGCTGATGAAGTTCCACACAGCTCCAGTCTCCAGCCAGAGCAGATAGAAGAGCTTGCTTTCCTGAAAGTAATTCCCCCATTGCTGGATTATGACTGTCAGAGATATAAACGTATTGAGGCTGCTCTGCTACGAGTGTGCCTTCTGAAACAATATTTAGTACTGCAGATGTAGTTCCAAACAGGTCCAGTCTCTAGCTGGAGCAGGTAGAAGAGCTTCTTTTCCTGAAAGTAAAATCCCCCTTTGGTGGATTACGACTGTCAGTGATATACACGTATTGAGGATGCCCTCCTACGAGTGTGCCTTCTGAAACAATATTTACTACTGCAGATGTTGTAGTTCCACACAGGTCCAGTCTCCAGCTGGAGCAGGTTGAAGAGCTTCTTTTCCTGAAAGTAAATCTCCCATTGCTGGATTATGACCGTCAGTGATACACATGTATTTAGGCTGCCCTCTTACGAGTGTGCCTTCTGAAACAATATTTAGTACTGCAGATGTTGTAATTCCAACCAGGTTCAGTCTCCAGCCAGAGCAGGTAGAAGAGAAACTTTTCCTGAAAGAAAATCCCCCATTGCTGGATTACGACTTTCAGTGATATACATATATTGAGGCTGCTCTCGTACGAATGTACCTTCTGAAACAATATTTAGTACTGCAGATGATGTTGTTCCTCTCAGGTCCAGTCTCCAGCCGGAGCAGGGAGAAGAGCTTCTTTTCCAGAAATTGAATCCCACATTGCTGGATTACGACTGTCAGTGATGTACATGTATTGGGGCTGCGCTAGTACGAGTGTACCTTCTGAAACAATATTTAGTACTGCAGATGATGTAGTTCCACACAGGTCCAGTCTCCAGCTGGAGCAGAGAGAAGATTACTTTTCCTGAAAGTAAATCCCCCAATGCTGGATTACGACTGTCAGTGATATACACGTATTGAGGCTGCCCTCGTACGAGTGTGCCTTCTGAAACAATATTTAGTACTGCAGATGGTGTAGTTCCACACATGTCCAGTCTCCAGCCGGAGCAGATAGAAGAGCTCTTTTCCTGAGAGGAAATACCCCATTGCTGGATTACGACTGTCAGTGATATACACATATTGGGGCTGCCCTCGTACGAGTGTGCCTTCTGAAACAATATTTAGTACTGCAGATGATGTAGTTCCACAAAGCTCCAGTCTCCAGCCGGAGCAGGTAGAAGTGCTTCTTTCCCTGAAAGTAAATCCCCATTGCTGTATTACGACTTTCAGTGATATACACGTATTTAGGCTACCCTCCTATGAGTGTGCATTCTGAAACAATATTTTGTACTGCAGATGATGTAGTTCCACACAGGTCCTGTCTCCAGCCGGAGCAGATAGAAGAGCTTCAAATCCCCCATTGCTGGATTACGACTGTCAGTGATATACACGTATTGAGGCTGCCCTCCAAGAAGTGTGCCTTCTGAAACAATATTTAGTACTGCAGATGAAGTAGTTCCACACAGGACCTGTCTTCAGCAGGTGCAGATAGAAGAGCTTCTTTTCCTGAAAGTTAAACCCCCATTGCTGGATAACGAATGTCAGTGATATACACGTCTTGAGGCTGCCCTCCTACGAGTGTGCCTTCTGAAACAATAATTAGTACTGCAGATGTTGCAGTTCCACACAGGTCCAGTCTCCAGCTGGAGCAGATAGAAGAGCTTCTTTTCCTGGAAGTAAATCCTCCATTGCAAGATTATGACTGTCAGTGATATACATGTAATGCGGCTGTCCTGGTACGAGCGTGCCTTCTGAAACAATATTTAGTGCTGCAGCTGATGTAGTTCCTCACAGGTCCAGTTTCCGGCCAGAGCAGATAGAAGATCTTCTTTTCCTGAAAGTAGATCCCCCATTGCTGGATTACGACAGTCGGTGATATACATGTATTGAGGCTGCCCTCGTATTAGTGTACCTTCTGAAACAATATTTAGTACTTCAGATGATGCAGTTCCACACAGGTCCAGTCTCCAGCCAGAGCAGATGGAAGAGCTTCTTTTCTGAAAGTAAATCGCCCATTGCTGGATTACGACTGTCAGTGATATACATGTACTAAGGCTGCCCTCGTATGAGTTTGCCTTCTGAAACAATATTCAGTACTGCAGATGATGATGTTCCACAAAGCTCCGGTCTCCAGCCAGAGCAGATAGAAGAGCGTCTTTTCCTGAAAGTAAATCCCCCATTGCTGGATCACGACTGTCAGTAATATACACGTATTGAGGCTGCCCGCCTACGAGTGTGCCTTCTGAAACAGTATTTAGTACTGCAGATGTTGTAGTTCCACACAGGTCCAGTGTCCAGCTGGAGCAGGTAAAGAGCTTTTTCTGAAAGAAAATCCCCATTGCTGGATTACGACAGACAGTGACATACATGTATTGAGGCTGACCTCCATGAGGTGACTTCTGAAACAATATTTTGTACTGCAGATGATGTCGTTCCACACAGGTCCAGTCTCCAGCTGGCACAGGTAGAAGAGCTTCATTTCCTGAAAGTAAATCCCCCATTGCCAGATTTCGACTGTTAGTGATATACATGTATGGAGGCTGCCCACCTATGAGTGTGCCTTCTGAAACAATATTTAGTACTGCAGATGATGTAGTTCCACACAGGAACAGTCTCCAGATGGAGCAGATAGAAGAGCTTCTTTTCCTGACGGTAAATCCCATTGCTGGATTACGACTTTCAGTGATATACATGTATTTAGGCTACTCTCCTACGAGTGTGCCTTCTGAACAATTTTAGTACTGCAGATGATGTAGTTCCACACAGGTCCTGTCTCCAGCTGTAGCAGATAGAAGAGCTTCAAATCCCCCATTACTGGATTACGACTGTCAGTTATATACATGTATTGAGGCTTCCCTCCTCGAGTGTGCCTTCGGAAACAATATTTAGTACTGCAGATGTTGTAGATCCACACAGGTCCAGTATCCAGCTGGAGCAGGTAGAAAAGCTTCTTTTCCTAAAAGTAAATCCCCCATTGCTGGATTACGACTGTCAGTGATATACACGTATTGAGGCTGCCCTCCAAAGAGTGTGCCTTCTGAAACAGTATTTAGTACTGCAGATGTTGTAGTTCCACACAGGTCCAGTCTCCAGCTGGAGCAGGTAGAAGAGATTCTTTTCCTGAAAGTAAATCCCCCATTGCTGGATTACGACAGTCAGTGATATACATGTATTGAGGCTGCCCTCCTACGAGTGTGCCTTCGAAACAATATTTAGTACTGCAGAGGTGTAGTTCCACACATGTCCAGCCTCCAGCCGGAGCAGATAGAAGAGCTTCTTTTCCTGAAAGTAAATCCCCCATTGCTGGATTTTGACTATCAGTGATATGCACATATTGAGGCTGCCCTCCTACGAGTGTGCCTTCTGAAACAATAGTTAGTACTGCAGATGTTGTAGTTCCACACAGGTCCAGTATCCAGCCGGAGCAGGTAGAAAAGCTTCTTTTCCTGAAAGTAAATCCCCATTACTGGATTACGACAGTCAGTGACATACATGTATTGAGGCTGCCCACCTACGACTGTGCCTTCGGAAACAATATTTAGTACTGCAGATGGTGTAGTTCCACACATGTCCAGTCTCCAGCTGGAGCAGATAGAAGAGCTTCTTTTCCTGAAAGTAAATCCCCCTTTGCTGGATTACGACTGTCAGTGATATACACCTATTGATGCTGCCCTCGTACGAGTGTGCCTTCAGAAACAATATTGAGTACTGCCGATGATGTAGTTCCACAAAGCTCCAGTCTCCAGCCGGAGCAGGTAGAAGAGCTTCTTTCACTGAAAGTAAATACCCCTTTGCTGGATTACGACATTCAGTGATATAGATGTATTTAAGCTACTCTCCTACGAGTGTGCCTTCTGAACAATTTTTAGTACTGCAGATGATGTAGTTCCACACAGGTCCTGTCTCCAGCCGGAGCAGATAGAAGAGCTTCAAATCCCTATTGCAGAATTACGACTGTCAGTGATATACATGTATTGAGGCTGCCCTTTGCGAGTGTGCCTTCTGAAACAATATTTAGTACTGCAGATGATATAGTTCCACACAGGTCAAGTCTCCAGCCGGAGCAGATAGAAGAGCTTCTTTTCTTGAAAGTAAATCCCCAATTGCTGGATTACGACTGTCAGTGATATACATGTATTGAGGCTGCCCTCCTACGAGTGTGCCTTGAAACAATATTTAGTACTGCAGATGATGTAGATCCACACAGGTCCTGTCTCCAGCTGGAGCAGATAGAAGAGCATCAAATCCCCCATTGCTGGATTACGACTGTCAGTGATATACACGTCTTGAGGCTGCACTCGTACGAGTGTGCCTTCTGAAACAATATTTAGTACTGCAGATGTTGTAGTTCCACACAGGTCCAGTCTCCAGCTGGAGCAGGTAGAAGTTCTTCTTTTCCTGAAAGTAAATCCCCTTTGCTGGATTACCACTGTCAGTGATATACATGAATTGAGGCTGCCCTCATATGAGTGTACCTTCTGAAACAATATTTAGTGCTGTAGCTGATGTAGTTCCTCACAGGTCCAGTCTACAGCCAGAGCAGATGGAAGAGCTTCTTTTAATGAAAGTAAATCCCCCATTGCTGGATTATGACTTTTAGTGATATACACGTATTTAGGCTGCCCTCGTACGAGTGTGTCTTCTGAAACAATAGTTAGTACGGCAGATGATGTTGTTCCACACAGGTCCTGTCTCCAGCCGGAGCAGATAGAAGAGCTTCAAATCCCATATTGCTGGATTATAACTGTCAGTGATATATTCGTAATGAGGCTGCCCTCCTAGAGTGTCCTTCTGAAACAATATTTAGTACTGCAGATGTTGTAGTTCCACACAGGTCCAGTATCCAGCGGGAGCAGGTAGAAAAGCTTCTTTTCCTGAAAGTAAATGAACCATTGCTGGATTACGACTGTCAGTGATATTCACGTATTGAGGCAGACCTCCTATGAGTGTGCCTTCTGAAACAATATTTAGTACTACAGATCTTGTAGTTCCACACAGGTCCAGTCTCCAGCTGGAGCTGGTAGAAGAGCTTCTTTTCCTGAAAGTAAATCCCCATTTCTGGATTACGACTGTCAGTGATATACATGTATTAAGGCTGCCCTCGTACAAGTGTGACTTCTGAAACAATATTTAGTACTGCAGATGATGTAGTTCCACACAAGTCCAGTCTCCAGCTGGAGCAGATAGAAGAGCTTCTTTTCCTGAAAGTAAATCCTCCATTGCTGGATTACGACTGTCAGTGATATACATGTACTGACGCTGCCCTCATAAGAGTGTGCCTTCTGAAACAATATTTAGTGCTGCAGCTGATGTACTTCCTCACAGGTCCAGTCTCCAGCCAGAGCAGATTGAAGAGCTTCTTTTCCTGAAAGTAAATCCCCCATTGCTGGATTACTACTGTCAGTGATATACATGTATTGAGGCTGCCATTGTATGAGTGTGCCTTCTGAAACAATATTTAGTACTGCAGATGATGTAGTTCCACACAGGTCCAGTCTCCAGCAAGAGCAGATAGAAGAGCGTCTTTTCCTGAAAGTAAATCCCCATTGCTGGATCACGACTGTCAGTAATATACACGTATTGAGGCTTCCCGCCTACGAGTGTGCCTTCTGAAACAGTATTTAGTACTGCAGATGTTGTAGTTCCACACAGGTCCAGTGTCCAGCTGGAGCAGGTAAAAGACCTTCTTTTTCTGAAAGAAAATCCCCCATTGCTGGATTACGACAGACAGTGACATACATGTATTGAGGCTGACCTCCTACGAGTGTGACTTCTGAAACAATATTTTGTACTGCAGATGATGTCATTCCACACAGGTCCAGTCTCCAGCTGGCACAGGTAGAAGAGCTTCATTTCCTGAAAGTAAATCCCCCATTGCCGGATTTCGACTGTTAGTGATATACATGTATGGAGGCTGCCCACCTATGAGTGTGCCTTCTGAAACAATATTTAGTACTGCAGATGATGTAGTTCCACACAGGAACAGTCTCCAGATGGAGCAGATAGAAGAGCTTCTTTTCCTGAAAGTAAATCCCCATTGCTGGATTACGACTTTCAGTGATATACATGTATTTAGGCTACTCTCCTACGAGTGTGCATTCTGAACAATTTTTAGTACTGCAGATGATGTAGTTCCACACAGGTCCTGTCTCCAGCCGGAGCAGATAGAAGATCTTCTTTTCCTCAAAGTAAATCCCCCATTACTGGATTACGTCTGTCAGTGATATACACGTATTGAGGCTTCCCTCCTACGAGTGTGCCTTCGGGAAACAATATTTAGTACTGCAGATGGTGTAGTTCCACACATGTCCAGTCTCCAGCTGGAGCAGATAGAAGAGCTTCTTTTCCTGAAAGTAAATCCCCCTTTGCTGGATTATGACTGTCAGTGATATACACATATTGATGCTGCCCTCGTACGAGTGTGCCTTCTGAAACAATATTGAGTACTGCAGATGATGTAGTTCCACAAAGCTCCAGTCTCCAGCCGGAGCAGGTAGAAGAGCTTCTTTCCTGAAAGTAAATACCCCTTTGCTGGATTACGACATTCAGTGATATAGATGTATTTAAGCTACTCTCCTACGAGTGTGACTTCTGAACAATTTTTAGTACTGCAGATGATGTAGTTCCACACAGGTCCTGTCTCCAGCCGGAGCAGATAGAAGAGCTTCAAATCCCTGTTGCAGAATTACGACTGTCAGTGATATACATGTATTGAGGCTGCCCTTCGAGTGTGCCTTCTGAAACAATATTTAGTACTGCAGATGATGTAGTTCCACACAGGTCAAGTCTCCAGCCGGTGCAGATAGAAGAGCTTCTTTTCTTGAAAGTAAATCCCCCATTGCTGGATTACGACTGTCAGTGATATACATGTATTGAGGCTGCCCTCCTACGAGTGTGCCTTCTGAAACAATATTTAGTACTGCAGATGATGTAGATCCACACAGGTCCTGTCTCCAGCTGGAGCAGATAGAAGAGCATCAAATCCCCCATTGCTGGATTACGACTGTCAGTGATATACACGTATTGAGGCTGCCCTCCTACGAGTGTGCCTTCTGAAACAATATTTAGTACTGCAGATGTTGTAGTTCCACACAGGTCCAGTCTCCAGCTGGAGCAGGTAGAAGAGCTTCTTTTCCTGAAAGTAATTCCCCATTGCTGGATTACGACTGTCACTGATATACACGTATTGAGGCTGCCCTCGTACGAGTGTGCCTTCTGAAACAATATTTAGTACTGCAGATGATGTAGTTCCACACAGGTCCAGTCTCCAGCCGGAGCAGATAGAAGAGCTTCTTTTACTGAAAGTAAATCCTCCATTGCTGGATTATGACTGTCAGTGATATACACGTATTGAGGCTGCCCTCGTACGAGTGTGCCTTCTGAAACAATATTTAGTGCTGCAGATGATGTAGTTCCTCACAGGTCCAGTCTCCAGCTGGAGCAGATAGAAGAGCTTCTTTTCCTGAAAGTAAATACCCATTGCTGAATTACGACTGTCAGTGATATACATGTATTAAGGCTGCCCTCTGTAGTGATAGTATAATATGTTGATTATTGTGACTCCATTTTGTATTGTGTGACTCCATTTTACATGCTGCTTCATTTAATTGGTGTTTTGCTCTTTAGATTGCCTCATTATTATGTTTTGCTTCAGACAGTGTATTTTGCTGACTTGAAGGTCGCATATTATCAGGCAACCTGTTTTTGTAGTTTTGTTTAAACTTCTGCTTAGCTCATAGTGTTCTAGGCACCCGGCCAGTGTTTGGAGCACAGTGACCTAGCAGGTGTGGGAATTCTGAGCAGTCCTTATCGTGTGAATTTGCAACATCCTGGAAGCCCGCCAGCTTCTAGAATGTGGAAAATATCACAATGAAGGCTGCACGGTTATTTTAGCATAGAATAAGATATAAATGTAGCTTTCTCAATGCCTGGTTGGAAGCCTCATCTGCAGGGTGGACGCATCGCTGTGGAACTTTCTCCCGGTTCAAAACTCCTGGCCAGGCTGTGAGATGATTTAGGAGCTTCCCCAGCTACTGGGAAAAGGCTTGGATGATGCTTTATTGAATCGGTGATGTATCATGTTTTGCTTAATTGAAGTATATATTAATGCTGATAGTGACATTGCTGTTACATGAAGTGTAATTATCTTTTGCTTGCAATAAATTGTGCTGATGTGTGAATGCCAAGTGTGATTATTCCTTTGTGACTCTTCGATTAGGCAAGACAATTTTGGTGTAGTCAGCAGGATTCGAAAATAAAATGTCTATTTTCGGAAAAGGATGAGTTCTTTTTTTTAAAGGTGTATTAAGGCTCAAACAAGCAAGGGCAATTGCCCTTTGTACTTGTAATTTGTGCTTGCTGCAATTATATACTGTTAGAGCCAATGATGGCTTTCACAGTTCAGGCTGCTTTTAGGAGAAAAGCAGCGGCTGGTTAAGTAAAGTTAGATAAGCAACATCTAGAAGAAGAAAAAGAAACTACTGTGGATGTACGCACAGTAGGTGACTACAGACGGGATGATTTGAAAATCCCCCCCCCCATGTTGCCTATCTGTGTAGTTTCAAGTTTTTTTGTATCAATTTCAGTTCCCTTGCCTCCTATAGAGGCTGAAACATTGATCCTAAACCCAAGTACTGGGACCTCTACCAGATGGATCTCAACCTAGTACTGTTAGAGATTTTGTTTGTTTTGTTTTTAAACTGCAAACCAGAGCTCTGGAAAAAGACTTGGTTTGGCAGGTTACTAAAATGGCCAAAAAAACCTTTGAAAGGGTTAAAACCTTTGAAAAAGTTAATAGCTGCAGCGTTTGGAAATTATCATGAAGGTCCTGCAGTCAGTTTTCTTACTCAGACTAGTGTATCGGAAAAGAAGAAGAAAAATACCTTGGCACCGGGTAAGTCTGAATTTTTTTTTATTCAAAGTTGTTTTATGTCTGTCTGTCTGTTCTCATGCATATTTTCTAGCTTATATCTGTGTTCTGTAATTATGTTCTGTTGTCAAGGTTGCGAGATAGGATTGACTGCCTTCAGTGCACAACAGGTTACAGTAAAAAAAAAGAAAGAGAAAGGAAGCTTCTTTGCCTCATAGCTGACTGTTTTAATTGGCTTTATTTTTAATGGAACATTTGTGCTGCCTAGATAGGGTCAGTGAAAAACTTTTGTTTGTAGTTGTTGCTTAGATCAGGTAGTGTTGATGGTGAAGAATTATGACGTCATATAGATTGCAATGTGCAGAAAGAGTTGTAGTTTGCAAGCAACGTGCCAAGCCACTGCTAGGTGAAAATGTAATGTGTTAACAGCTATAAATGGCTTTATCATACTTCTAGTTAAAACCAGAAACTTTTTGCAAAATGGCAGAGTGCCATATTTTAGTTATGTGCTAAAGGTGTAATCATATTTATCACGAGATGTGTTCACTTACAGATGATGTGTTTAAATAGTGTTTTGTTCTGGAAAGATTTGGCATGGCAATATGTATAAATATGTTGGTTTAAAAATTGTCAGTGTTACAAGACAGGCAGGAGGCAGCACATATCTAAACCACGTACAGTTTTCTAATGGAACTATGGGAATTACCTCAGCAAATTGGTGTGAAACAATGTCAGTCTTATTTTGTGTTAAGTATTTCTTTTTGTGTATGTGTATGTGTGTGTACTGTCTTGGCCAGCAGTTTTATTGTGTAAAGATATTTTAATATTGGTGGTGTTCAAGGACACTACAGGAATGGCTGGGTTTGAATGACCCTTGCATGCACACTGTGACCTTTTGCATGTTATTTGACCTTCTTGTGTTTCAACATTTTATGTTACTACCAATTCAAACTTGATGTGTATTCCATGCCTAAAGCACAACTTTTCACACAAAATGTATGTTTTCATGAAAGCACACCAAGAGTGAACCATGTAATTTGACTTTTTATTGCAAAACTAGTATTCTAAGTGAAGAGGAACAAACTTTTACAATTTTGAAAAAGGACTATTACAGCTGTTTTTGAGAGTTTACCATCTACAGAGATACGTACATGCAGTGTTACCATCAATCTGGACATTTTGTCATGCTTAGGATAAGGGAACCCAGGGACGCTTGGCTTCTTTTATCCTATGGAAATAATCTTGTTTATTTTTAAACTGATGTGTTTGTTTTGTTGTTTGTCTGTGTTTCACAGCTAACCTTTTATTGCTACAGTATTCGAGCTGTCTCTTGCACCTCGAGCTGTGTCTTCCACCAGTAGGAGCTTGGAGGAGGGTAAGCACCCTTCCTCCCTTCCAGTGTAATCACCCACAAAAGTTGCAAGGTACACGTCATATTTATACTGATTCATGGTCTGTAGCCAATGGTTTAACAACCTGGCTGCCCACTTGGGCTAAGGATGAGTGGAAAATTTATTCGAAAAAAATATGGGGAAAAGAACTGTGGCAGGAAATATGAACTATGGTGCAAAATACTCAGACCACTGTATTTCATGTTGATGCTCATTGTGCTTCAGATACACTAGAATGATGGTATAATTCTATTGCAGATGAAGAAGCTAAGATTCTTCCAGTGGATATTGAAGAAACTCAAAGTCAGCAGTTATCAGGGCTGGCAAAATGGGCACATCAAAAATGTGGACATTTGGGAGAGAAAGCCACTTACAGGTGGGCATATAGTAGGGGTGTACCCCTAACATTGGATTTGGTTAAAACTGTTATTGCTCAGTGTCCTATATGCCAACATGGGCAACAAAGACCAATCCCTCATATTGTGAAAGGACAATTGGGGGGGGGAGCCTACGAAAATGGAAAGAGAAATTGCATGAAGCATTACAGATTTTAAATAATAGACCAATTGGAGAATCTGAGACCCCCTTAATGTGAATGACATAACGTTTATGTTTAGTAGAAAATGCAAACATAAAAGAGCTTGGTATGATACGCTATTAGGTGGAGCAGGGGCAGGCATGGGAATTTTAAATAGTGTGGATAAAGAAACACTGACTAACAGGCTTCAGGCAGTAGGAATTGATGTATTTAGCTTAATTAACTTACAAGCTCAATGGATGCCAACTGTTTTCTTAACCCAAAGATTAACTTTGAATTATGATTTTGAGTTCTTGCAGTTATTTAATGCTTCACAGGTATGGGGAATGGGAGTAGCAGAAAATATTTAGCGATTTATTGATTGGACAGAATGCACAATGCGACATATGTATTCTATAATGCAAAGAAATAAGGCCCAGAGTGATTTAATGAGTAATAATGAATATGTGTGGAGGACCGTGTTACAGGATGGTCTCCATCAGCTACAAAAGTGTTAAATATTCTGATACAATTATCTTGCTTATTTGGACTTGTTACTTATTATGTTATATTCGTAGTAATTTTGCTATGGTACCAATATCATACAAATCGTATTCACAATAATCAAAGGACCGAATGTAGTGATAGTATAATATATTGATTATTGTGACTCCATTTTGTATTATGTGACTCCATTTTGTATTGTGTGACTCCATTTTACATGCTGCTTCATTTAATTGGTGTTTTGCTCTTTAGATAGCCTCATTATTATGTTTTGCTTCAGACAGTGTATTTTGCTGACTTGAAGGTCGATATTATCAGGCAACCTGTTTTTGTAGTTTTGTTTAAACTTCTGCTTAGCTCATAGTGTTCTAGGCACCCGGCCAGTGTTTGGAGCACAGTGACCTAGCAGGTGTGGGGAATTCTGAGCAGTCCTTATCGTGTGAATTTGCAACATCCTGGAAGCCCGGCCAGCTTCTAGAATGTGGGAAAATAACACAATGAAGGCTGCACGGTTATTTTTAGCATAGAATAAGATATAAATGTAGCTTTCTCAATGCCTGGTTGGAAGCCTCATCTGCAGGGTGGACGCATCGCTGTGGAACTTTCTCCCGGTTCAAAACTCCTGGCCAGGCTGTGAGATGATTTAGGGGCTTCCCCAGCTACTGGGAAAAGACTTGGATGATGCTATATTGAATCGGTGATGTATCATGTTTTGCTTAATTGAAGTATATATTAATGCTGATAGTGACATTGCTAATGAATGAATGCTAAAGTGTAATCATTAATGCTGATAGTGACATTGCTGTTACATGAAGTGTAATTATCTTTTGCTTGCAATAAATTGTGCTGATGTGTGAATGCCAAGTGTGATTATTCCTTTGTGACTCTTCGATTAGGCAAGACACCCTCCTACGAGTGTACCTTCTGAAACAATATTAGTTACTGCAGATGATGAAGTTCCACACAGCTCCAGTCTCCAGCCAGAGCAGATAGAAGAGCTTCCTTTCCTGAAAGTAATTCCCCATTGCTGGATTATGACTGTCAGAGATATAAACATATTGAGGCTGCTCTCCTATGAGTGTGCCTTCTGAAACAATATTTAGTACTGCAGATGTAGTTCCAAACAGGTCCAGTCTCTAGCTGGAGCAGGTAGAAGAGCTTCTTTTCCTGAAAGTAAAATCCCCTTTGGTGGATTACGACTGTCAGTGATATACACGTATTGAGGATGCCCTCCTATGAGTGTGCCTTCTGAAACAATATTTACTACTGCAGATGTTGTAGTTCCACACAGGTCCAGTCTCCAGCTGGAGCAGGTTGAAGAGCTTCTTTTCCTGAAAGTAAATCCCCTTTGCTGGATTACGACTGTCAGTGATATACATGTATTTAGGCTACCCTCTTACGAGTGTGCCTTCTGAAACAATATTTAGTACTGCAGATGTTGTAGTTCCAACCAGGTCCAGTCTCCAGCCAGAGCAGGTAGAAGAGATACTTTTCCTGAAAGAAAATCCCCCATTGCTGGATTACGACTGTCAGTGATGTACATGTATTGAGGCTGTCGTATGCAGTGTACCTTCTGAAACAATATTTAGTACTGCAGATGATGTAGTTCCACACAGGTCCAGTCTCCAGCTGGAGCAGATAGAAGAGCTACTTTTCCTGAAAGTAAATCCCCAATGCTGGATTACGACTGTCAGTGATATACACGTATTGAGGCTGCCCTCGTACGAGTGTGCCTTCTGAAACAATATTTAGTACTGCAGATGGTGTAGTTCCACACATGTCCAGTCTCCAGCTGGAGCAGATAGAAGAGCTTCTTTTCCTGAAAGTAAATCCCCCATTGCTGGATTACGACTGTCAGTGATATACACATATTGAGGCTGCCCTCGTACGAGTGTGCCTTCTGAAACAATATTTAGTACTGCAGATGATGTAGTTCCACAAAGCTCCAGTCTCCAGCTGGAGCAGGTAGAAGTGCTTCTTTCCCGGAAAGTAAATCCCCCATTGCTGTATTACGACTTTCAGTGATATACACGTATTTAGGCTACCCTCCTATGAGTGTGCATTCTGAAACAATATTTTGTACTGCAGATGATGTAGTTCCACACAGGTCCTGTCTCCAGCCGGAGCAGATAAAAGAGCTTCAAATCCCCCATTGCTGGATTACGACTGTCAGTGATATACATGTATTGAGGCTTCACTCGTATGAGTGTGCCTTCTAAAACAATATTTACTACTGCAGATGATGTAGTTCCACACAGGACCTGTCTTCAGCAGGTGCAGATAGAAGAGCTTCTTTTCCTGAAAGTTAAACCCCCATTGCTGGATAACGAATGTCAGTGATAGACACGTCTTGAGGCTGCCCTCCTACGAGTGTGCCTCCTGAAACAATAATTAGTACTGCAGATGTTGCAGTTCCACACAGGTCCAGTCTCCAGCTGGAGCAGATAGAAGAGCTTCTTTTCCTTGGAAGTAAATCCTCCATTGCAGGATTATGACTGTCAGTGATATACATGTAATACGGCTGTCCTGGTACGAGCGTGCCTTCTGAAACAATTTTTAGTGCTGCAGCTGAAGTAGTTCCTCACAGGTCCAGTTTCCGGCCAGAGCAGATAGAAGATCTTCTTTTCCTGAAAGTAGATCCCCCATTGCTGGATTACGACAGTCAGTGATATACATGCATTGAGGCTGCCCTCGTACGAGTGTACCTTCTGAAACAATATTTAGTACTTCAGATGATGCAGTTCCACACAGGTCCAGGCTCCAGCCAGAGCAGATGGAAGAGCTTCTTTTCTGAAAGTAAATCGCCCATTACTGGATTACGACTGTCAGTGATATACATGTACTAAGGCTGCCCTCGTACGAGTTTGCCTTCTGAAACAATATTCAGTACTGCAGATGATGATGTTCCACAAAGCTCTGGTCTCCAGCCAGAGCAGATAGAAGAGCATCTTTTCCTGAAAGTAAATCCCCCATCGCTGGATCACGACTGTCAGTAATATACATGTATTGAGGCTTCCCGCCTACGAGTGTGCCTTCTGAAACAGTATTTAGTACTGCAGATGTTGTAGTTACACACAGGTCCAGTGTCCAGCTGGAGCAGGTAAAAGAGCTTCTTTTTCTGAAAGAAAATCCCCCATTGCTGGATTACGACCGACAGTGACATACATGTAGTGAGGCTGACCTCCTACAAGTGTGCCTTCTGAAACAATATTTTGTACTGCAGATGATGTCGTTCCACACAGGTCCAGTCTCCAGCTGGAGCAGGTAAAAGAGCTTCGTTTCCTGAAAGTAAATCCCCCATTGCAGGATTACGACTGTTAGTGATATACATGTATGGAGGCTGCCCTCCTATGAGTGTGCCTTCTGAAACAATATTTAGTACTGCAGATGATGTAGTTCCACACAGGTCCAGTCTCCAGCCGGAGCAGATAGAAGAGCTTCTTTTCCTGAAAGTAAATACCCCATTGCTGGATTACGACTTTCAGTGATATACATGTATTTAGGCTACTCTCCCACGAGTGTGCCTTCTGAACAATTTTTAGTACTGCAGATGATGTAGTTCCACACAGGTCCTGTCTCCAGCCGGAGCAGATAGAAGAGCTTCAAATCCCCCATTACTGGATTACGACTGTCAGTGATATACATGTATTGAGGCTGCCTCTACGAGTGTGCCTTCTGAAACAATATTTAGTACTGCAGATGATGTAGTTCCACACAGGTCCTGTCTCCAGCCGGAGCAGATAGAAGATCTTCTTTTCCTGAAAGTAAATCCCCATTGCTGGATTACGACTGTCAGTGATATACACGTATTGAGGCTGCCCTCCTACGAGTGTGCCTTCTGAAACAATATTTAGTACTGCAGATGTTGTAGTTCCACACAGGTCCAGTATCCAGCTGGAGCAGGTAGAAGAGCTTCTTTTCCTGAAAGTAAATCCCCCATTGCTGGATTACGACTGTCAGTGATATACACGTATTGAGGCTGCCCTCCTACGAGTGTGCCTTCTGAAACAGTATTTAGTACTGCAGATGTTGTAGTTCCACACAGGTCCAGTCTCCAGCTGGAGCAGGTAGAAGAGCTTCTTTTCCTGAAAGTAAATCCCCCATTGCTGGATTACGACAGTCAGTGATATACATGTATTGAGGCTGCCCTCCTACGAGTGTGCCTTCGGAAACAATATTTAGTACTGCAGATGGTGTAGTTCCACACATGTCCAGTCTCCAGCCGGAGCAGATAGAAGAGCTTCTTTTCCTGAAAGTAAATCCCCCATTGCTGGATTATGACTGTCAGTGATATACATATTGAGGCTGCCCTCCTACGAGTGTGCCTTCTGAAACAATAATATAGTACTGCAGATCATGTAGTTCCAAACAGGTCCAGTCTCCAGCCGGAGCAGATAGAACAGCTTCTTTTCCTGAAAGTAAATCCCCCATTGTGGGATTATGACTATCAGTGATATACATGTATTGAGAATGCCTTCTGACGAGTGTGCCTTCTGAAACAATATTTAGTACGGCAGATGATGTTGTTCCACACAGCTTCACTCTCCATCCGGAACAGGTAGAAGAGCTTCCTTTCCTGAAAGTAAATCCCCCATTGCTGGATTATGACTGTCAGTTATATACATGTATTGAGCCTGCCCTCATACGAGTGTGGCTACTGAAACAATAGTTAGTACTGCAGATGTTGTAGTTCCACACAGGTCCAGTATCCAGCCAGAGCAGGTAGAAGAGCTTCTTTTCCTGAAAGTAAATCCCCATTACTGGATTACGACAGTCAGTGACATACATGTATTGAGGCTGCCCACCTACGACTATGCCTTCGGAAACAATATTTAGTACTGCACATGGTGTAGTTCCACACATGTCCAGTCTCAAGCTGGAGCAGATAGAAGAGCTTCTTTTCCTGAAAGTAAATCCCCTTTGCTGGATTATGACTGTCAGTGATATACACATATTGATGCTGCCCTCGTACGAGTGTGCCTTCTGAAACAATATTGAGTACTGCAGATGATGTAGTTCCACAAAGCTCCAGTCTCCAGCCGGAGCAGGTAGAAGAGCTTCTTTCACTGAAAGTAAATACCCCTTTGCTGGATTACGACTTTCAGTGATATAGATGTATTTAAGCTACTCTCCTACGAGTGTGCCTTCTGAACAATTTTTAGTACTGCAGATGATGTAGTTCCACACAGGTCCTGTCTCCAGCCGGAGCAGATAGAAGAGCTTCAAATCCCCTATTGCAGAATTACGACTGTCAGTGATATACATGTATTGAGGCTGCCCTTACGAGTGTGCCTTCTGAAACAATATTTAGAACTGCAGATGATGTAGTTCCACACAGGTCAAGTCTCCAGCCGGTGCAGATAGAAGAGCTTCTTTTCTTGAAAGTAAATCCCCAATTGCTGGATTACGACTGTCAGTGATATACATGTATTGAGGCTGCCCTCCTACGAGTGTGCCTTCTGAAACAATATTTAGTACTGCAGATGATGTAGATCCACAAAGGTCCTGTCTCCAGCTGGAGCAGATAGAAGAGCATCAAATCCCCCATTGCTGGATTACGACTGTCAGTGATATACACGTCTTGAGGCTGCACTCCGACGAGTGTGCCTTCTGAAACAATATTTAGTACTGCAGATGTTGTAGTTCCACACAGGTCCAGTCTCCAGCTGGAGCAGGTAGAAGTTCTTCTTTTCCTGAAAGTAAATCCCCCTTTGCTGGATTACCACTGTCAGTGATATACATGTATTGAGGCTGCCCTCGTATGAGTGTACCTTCTGAAACAATATTTAGTGCTGCAGCTGATGTAGTTCCTCACAGGTCCAGTCTACAGCCAGAGCAGATGGAAGAGCTTCTTTAACTGAAAGTAAATCCCCCATTGCTGGATTATGACTTTTAGTGATATACACGTATTTAGGCTGCCCTCGTATGAGTGTGTCTTCTGAAACAATAGTTAGTACGGTAGATGATGTTGTTCCACAAAGGTCCTGTCTCCAGCCGGAGCAGATACAAGAGCTTCAAATCCCATATTGCTGGATTATAACTGTCAGTGATATATTCGTAATGAGGCTGCCCTCCTAAGAGTGTCCCTTCTGAAACAATATTTAGTACTGCAGATGTTGTAGTTCCACACAGGTCCAGTATCCAGCGGGAGCAGGTAGAAAAACTTCTTTTCCTGAAAGTAAATGAACCATTGCTGGATTACGACTGTCAGTGATATTCTCGTATTGAGGTAGACCTCCTATGAGTGTGCCTTCTGAAGCAATATTCAGTACTACAGATCTTGTATTTCCACACAGGTCCAGTCTCCAGCTGGAGCTGGTAGAAGAGCTTCTTTTCCAGAAAGTAAATCCCCCATTTCTGGATTACGACTGTCAGTGATATACATGTATTAAGGCTGCCCTCGTACAAGTGTGACTTCTGAAACAATATTTAGTACTGCAGATGATGTAGTTCCACACAAGTCCAGTCTCCAGCCGGAGCAGATAGAAGAGCTTCTTTTCCTGAAAGTAAATCCTCCATTGCTGGATTACGACTGTCAGTGATATACATGTATTGACGCTGCCCTCGTACGAGTGTGCCTTCTGAAACAATATTTAGTGCTGCAGCTGATGTAGTTCCTCACAGGTCCAGTCTCCAGCCAGAGCAGATAGAAGAGCTTCTTTTCCTGAAAGTAAATCCCCCATTGCTGGATTACTACTGTCAGTGATATATATGTATTGAGGCTGCCATTGTATGAGTGTGCCTTCTGAAACAATATTTAGTACTGCAGATGATGTAGTTCCACACAGGTCCAGTCTCCAGCAAGAGCAGATAGAAGAGTTTCTTTTCCTGAAATTAAATCCTCTATTGCTGGATTACGACTGTGAGTGATATACATGTATTGAGGCTGCCCTCGTACGAGTGTGCCTTCTGAGACAATATTTAGTACTGCAGATGATGTAGTTCCATACAGGTCCAGTCTCTAACCGGAGCAGGTAGAAGAGCTTCTTTTCCTGAAAGTAAATCCCCCATTTCTGGATAACGACAGTCAGTGAAATACATGTAATGAGACTGCACTACTACGAGTGTGCCTTCGGAAACAATATTTAGTACTGCAGATGACGTAGTTCCATTCATGTCCAGTCTTCAGCCAGAGCACATAGAAGAACTTCTTTTCCTGAAAATAAATTCCCCATTGCTTTATTACGGCTGTCAGTGATATACACGTATTGAGGCTGCGATCGTATGAGTGTGCCTTCTGAAACAATATTTAGTACTGCAATGATGTAGTTCCACAAAGCTCCAGTCTCCAGCCGGAGCAGGTAGAAGAGCTTCATTCCCTGAAAGTAAATCCCCCATTCCTGGATTACGACAGTCAGTGATATACACGTATTGAGGCTGCCCTCCTACGAGTGTGCCTTCAGAAACAATATTTAGTACTGCAGTTGTTGTAGTTCCACACAGGTCCTGAATCCAGCCGGAGCAGGTAGAAGAGCTTCTTTTCCTGAAAGTAAATCCCCCATTGCTGGATTACGGCTGTCAGTGATATACACGTATTGAGGCTGCCCTCCTACGAGTGTGCCTTCTGAGACAGTATTTAGTACTGCAGATCATGTAGTTCTAAACAGGTCTAGTCTCCAGCCGGAGCAGATAGAAGAGCTTCTTTTCTTGAAGGTAAATCCTCCATTGCTGGATTACGACTGTCGGTGATATTCACGTATTGAGACTGCCCTTGTACGAGTGTGCCTTCTGAAACAATATTTAGTACAGCAGATGATGTAGTCCACACAGCTCCAGTCTCCAGCTGGAGCAGATAGAAGAGCTTCTATTCCTGAAAGTAAATCCCCCATTGCTGGATTACGACTGCCAGTGATATACATGTATTGAGGCTGCCCTCGTACGAGTGTGCCTTCTGAAACAACATTTATTACTGCAGATGATGTAGTTCCACACAGGTCCAGGCTCCAACCGGAGCTGGTAGAAGAGCTTCTATACCTGAAAGTAAATCCCCCATTGCTGGATTACGACTGTCATTGATATACACGTATTGAGACAGCCCTCCTACGAGACTGCCTTCTGAAACAAAATTTAGTACTGCAGATCATGTAGTTCCACACAGGTAAACTCTCCAGCCAGAGCAAATAGAAGAGCTTCTTTTCCTGAAAGCAAATCCAACATTGCTGGATTATGACTATCAGTGATATACACGTATTGAGACTGCCCTCCTACGAATGTGCCTTCTGAAACAATATTTAGTACTGCAGATGATGTAGTTCCACACAGCTCCAGTCTCCAGCCAGAGAAGGTAGAAGAGTTTCTTTTCCTGAAAGAAATTCCCCCATTGCTGGATTACGACTGTCAGTGATATACATGTATTGAGCCCTACCTCGTATGAGTGTGGCTTCTGAAACAATAGTTTGTACTGCAGATGGTGTAGTTCCACACATGTCCAGTCTCCAGCCGGAGCTGATAGATGAGCTTCTTTTCCTGAAAGTAAATCCCCCTTTGCTGGATTATGACTGTAAGTGATATACACATTTGAGGCTGCCCTCGTACGAGTGTGCCTTCTGAAACAATACTTAGTACTGCAGATGTTGTAGTTCCACAAAGCTCCAGTCTCCAGCCGGAGCAGGTAGAAGAGCTTCTTTCCTTGAAAGTAAATCCCCCATTGCTGGATTACGACTTTCAGTGATATACACGTATTTAGGCTGCCCTCCTACAAGTGTGCCTTCTGAAACAATATTTAGTACTGCAGATGTTGTTGTTCCACACAGGTCCAGTATCCAGATGGAGCAGGTAGAAGAGCTTCTTTTCCTGAAAGTAAATCCCCCATTGTGGGATTACGACTATCAGTGATATACATGTATTGAGAATGCCTTCTGACGAGTGTGCCTTCTGAAACAATATTTAGTACTTCAGATGATGTTGTTCCACACAGCTCCACTCTCCAGCCGAGAGGTAGAAGAGCTTTTCCTGCAAAATCCCCATTGCTGGATTATGACTGTCGTTATATACATGTATTGAGCCTGCCCCCACGAGTGTGGCTACTGAAACAATAGTTAGTACTGCAGATGTAGTAGTTCCACACAGGTCCAGTATCCAGTCGAGCAGGTAGAGGTTCTTTTCCTGAAAGTAAATCCCCATTACTGATTACTTACAGTCAGTGACATACATGTATTGAGGGCTGCCCACCTCGACTGTGCTTGGAGCAATATTTAGTACTGCATGGTGAAGTTCCACACATGTCCAGTCTCAAGCTGGAGCAGATGGAAGAGCTTCTTTCCGCAGAAAGTAAATCCCTTTGCTGGATTATGACTGTCAGTGATATACACATATTGGATGCTGCCTCGCATTTAGTGTGCCTTCTGAAACAATATTGAGTACGTCAAGATGTCTAATAGAGTCTAGCCCAATGGGAGCAGGTAGAGCTCTTTTCACTGAAAGTAAATAATTTCTTTGCTGATTGTATACATTCAGTGATATAGATGTATTTAAGCTACTCTCCTACGCAGTGTGACTTCTGAACAATTTTTAGTACTGCAGATGATGTAGTTCCACTTAGGTCCTGTCTCCAGCTGGAGCAGATAGAAGCTTCAAATCCCTATTGCAGAATTACGACTGTCAGTGATATACACATGTATTGAGGCTGCCCTTTGCGTAGTGTGCCTTCTGGAAACAATATTTAGTATTGCAGATGATGTAGTTCCACACAGGTCAAGTCTCCAGCCGGTGCAGATAGAAGAGCTTCTTTCTTGAAAGTAAATCCCTCAATTACTGGATTACTTGACTGTCATGATATATATGTATTGAGGTTGCCCCTCCCACGAGTGTGCTCGAAACAATATTTAGTACTGCAGATGATGAAGATCCACAGTCCTGTCTCCAGCTGGAGCAGATAGAAAGATCAAATCCCCATTGCTGGATTACGACTGTCAGTGATATACACGTCTTGAGGCTGCACTCCGGCGAGTTGTGCTTCGGAAACAATATTTAGTGTACTGCAGATGTTGTAGTTCCAATATTGTCCAGTCTCCAGCTGGAGCAGGTAGAAGTGCTTCTTTTCCTGAAAGTAAATCCTCCATTGCTGGATTACGACTGTCAGTGATATACATGTATTGAGGCTGCCCTCCTATGAGTGTGCCTTCTGAAACAATATTTAGTGCTGCAGCTGATGTAGTTCCTCACAGGTCCAGTCTCCAGCCAGAGCAGATAGAAGAGCTTCTTTTAATGAAAGTAAATCCCCCATTGCTGTATTACGACTTTCAGTGATATACACGTATTTAGGGCTGCCTCTCATGAGTGTGTCTTCTTTGAAACAATAGTTAGTGGCGGATGATGTTGTTCCACAAAGGTCCTGTCTCCAGCCGGAGCAGATCAAAGAGCTTCAAATCCCATGTTGCTGGATTATAACTGTCAGTGATATATTCTTAATGAGCTGCCCTCCTAAGAGTGTCCTTCTGAAACATTATTTAGTACTGCAGATGTTGTAGTTCCACACAGGTCAGTAATACAGCGGGAGTAGGTAGAAAAACTTCTTTTTTCCGCAATGGAAATGGGCATTGCTGGATTTACGACTGTCAAGTGATATTCTCGTATTGAGGTAGACCTCCTATGAGTGTGCCTTCTGAAACAATATTTAGCACTACAATGATGTCTAGTTCCACACCGGTCAGTCTCCAGCTGGAGCTGGTGGAAGACTTCTTTTCTTGAAATATATCCCCCATTGGCACAATTCTGACTGTCAGTGATAAACACATATTGAGAGCTGTGATAGTACGAGTGTGCCTTCTGAAACAATATTTAGAACTGCAATGATGTAGTTCCACACAGGTCCAGTCTCCAGCTGGAGCTGGTAGAAGAGCTTCTTTTCCAGAAAGTAAATCCCCCATTTCTGGATTATGACTGTCAGTGATATACATGTATTAAGGCTGCCCTCGTACAAGTGTGACTTCTGAAAAAATATTTAGTACTACAGATGATGTAGTTCCACACAAGTCCAGTCTCCAGCCGGAGCAGATAGAAACTTCTTTTCCTGAAATGAATCCTCCATTGCTGATTAATACCGACAGTGATATACATGTACCGACGCTGCCTCAAAAGAGTGTGCCTGCTGGAACAATATTTAGTGCTGCAGCGATGTAGCTCCTCACAGGTCCAGTCTCCAGCCAGGAGCAGATTGAAGAGCTTCTTTTCCTGAAAACTTCATTGCTGGATTACTACTGTCAGTGATATATATGTATTGAGTGCCATTGTATGAGTGTGCCTTCTGAAACAATATTTAGTACTGCAGATGATGAAGTTCTTATCAGGTCCAGTCTCCAGCAAGAGCAGATAGAAGAGTTTCTTTCCTGAAATTAAATCCCCTATTGCTGGATTACTGTACTGTGAGTGATATACATGTGCTGGAGGCTGCCCTCGCACGAGTGTGCCTCTGAGACAATATTTAGTACTGCAGATGATGTAGTTCCACACAGGTCCAGTCTCTAACGGATCAGTTAGAAGAGCTTCTTTTCCTGAAAGTAATTCCACCATTTCTGGATAACGACAGTCAGTGATATACATGTAATGAGACTGCACTACTACGAGTGTGCCTTCGGAAACAATATTTAGTACTGCAGATGGTGTAGTTCCACACATGTCCAGTGTTCAGCTAGAGCACATAGAAGAACTTCTTTTCCTGAAAATAAATTCCCCATTGCTTTATTACGGCTGTCAGTGATATACACGTATTGAGACTGCGATCGTATGAGTGTGCCTTCTGAAACAATATTTAGTACTGCAACATGTAGTTCAATAAAGTTCAGTGTCCAGCGGGCAGGTGAAGAGCTTCGTTTCCTGAAAGTAAGTACATTGCTGGATTCGACTTGATGATATATACCATGTTTAAGAGCACCCTGCATGTGTGTTGCCTTCGAAACAATATTTAGTACTGCAGATGATGTATTTCACACTGTTACTGTCTCGGCGGGCAGATAGAAGAGCTTCTTTTCCTGAAAGTAAATCCCATTCCCGGATTCGGCAGTCAGTGATGCTTTGCGTATTGAGGCTGCCTCCTCTGAGTGTGCCTTCAGAAACAATATTTGGTACTGCAGTTGTGGTTCCACAGGTCCTGGTCAGCGGAGCAGGTAGAGATTCTTTTCCTGGCCGTAATCCTCATTGCTGGATTACGGCTGTCAGTGATATACACGTATTGAGGCTGCCCTCCTACGAGTGTGCCTTCTGAGACAGTATTTAGTACTGCAGATCATGTAGTTCTAAACAGGTCTAGTCTCCAGCCGGAGCAGATAGAAGAGCTTCTTTTCTTGAAAGTAAATCCTCCATTGCTGGATTACGACTGTCGGTGATATACATGTATTGAGGTTGCCCTCGTATTAGTGTGCCTTCTGAAACAACATTTACTACTACAGATGATGTAGTTCCACACAGGTCCAGGCTCCAACCGGAGCTGGTAGAAGAGCTTCTATACCTGAAAGTAAATCCCCATTGCCGGATTGACTGTCATTAGTATACGTATTGAGACAGCCCCTCTCAGAGACTGCATTCTGAAACAAAATTTAGTACTGCAGATCGCTTTAGTTCCACACAGGTTAATCTCCAGCCAGAGCAAATAGAAGCTCCTTTTTCGAAAGCAAATCCAACATTGCTGGATTATGACTGTGTTGATATACACGTATTGGGACTGCCCTCTCTGAATGTACCTTCTGAAACAATATTTAGTACTGCAGATGAGTGTAGTTTCCACACAGCTCAGTCTCGAGCCAGAGAAGGTAGAAGAGTTTCTTCCTGAAAGAAAAATCCCATTGCTGGATTACTACTGTCAGTGATATACATGTATTGAGCCTACCCTCGTATGAGTGTCGCCTTGAACAATAGTTTGCACTGCAGATGTGTAGTTCCACACATGTCCAGTCTCCAGTCGAGCTGATAGATGAGCTTCTTTTTCCCGAAAGTAACCCCTTGCTGGATTATGACTGTAAGTGATATACATTTTGAGGCTGCCCTCGTGCTAGTGTGCCTTCTGGAAACAATATTTAGTACTGCAGATGGTGTGGTTCACTAAAGCTCAGTCTCAGTCGGAGCAGGTAGAAGAGCTTCTTCCTTGATAAATCCCCATTGCTGGATTACGACTTTCAGTGATTACACGTATTTAGGCTGCCCTCCTACAAGTGTGCCTTCTGAGCAATTTTAGTACTGCAGATGTTGTTGTTCCACAGGTCCAGTATCAGATGGAGCGATGAAGAAGCACCACCAGAAAGTAAATCCCCATTGCTGGATTCGACTGTCGATTGATATAGTAATTGAGGCTGCCCTCCCTCTAGTGTGCCTTCTGAAACAATATTGTTACTGCAGATGTTGTAGTTCCACACAGGTCCAGTCTCCAGCTGGAGCAGTTAGAAGAGCTTCTTTTCCTGAAAGTAAATCCCCCATTGCTGGATTACGACTCTCAGTGATATACATGTATTGAGACTGCCCTCATACGAGTGTGCAATCTAAAATAATATTTAGTACTGCAGATGATGTAGTTCCACACAGGTCCTGTCTCCAGCCTGAGCAGATTGAAGAGCTTCAAATCCCCCATTGCTGGATTACGACTTTCAGTGATATACACGTAATGAGGCTGCCTTCCGACGAGTCGCCTTCTGTAACAATATTTAGTATGGCAGATGATGTTGTTCCTTTGACTCCTCTCAGCGAACCCAACGGTGAAAACTTCGCTTACCAATGAAATCCCCTATTGCTGGATTACGACTGTCGGTTATAACGTATTGGTACTGCCCTCATACAGTATAGCTTCTGAAAAATAGTTAGTACTGCAGATGTTGTTGTTCACGGTCCAGTCTCAGATGGAGTGTAGGTCATTTTTCGAAAGTAAACCCCATTACTGATTCTGACAGTCAGTGACATACATGTATTGGGCTGCTCACTGTGACTGTGCCTTCGGAAACAATCTTTAGTACTGCATGTTAGTTCCACAGTTGATCTCCAGCTGGAGGAGATAGAAGAGCTTTTCCTAGTAAATCCCCTATTGCTGGATTCGACTGTCAGTGATGCAATGTTGATGCTGCCTCACAGCTTCTGGAAACATATTAATTACTGCAGATGATGTAGTTCCACAAAGTCTATCTCCAGCCAGAGCAGGTAGAAGGCTTCTTTCACGATAAATACCCCTTTGCTGGTTGGTAGTTTAGTGATATACACGTGATTGTTACCCCCACGAGTTTGCCTTCTGAACACTATTAGTACTGCTGATGATGTAGTTCCACACAGGTCCTGCTCCAGCGGAGCAGATAGAGCTTCAAATCCCCAATTGCAGAATTGTGACTGATATACATGTATTGAGGTTGCCCTTTGCAGTGCCTTCTTGAACAATATTTAGTACTGCAGATGATAGTTCCATACAGTCCTGTCTCCAGCTGGAGCAGATAGAATCTTCATTTCCTGAAAGTAATCCCATTTCTGGTTTCGGCTGTCAGTGATATACATGTGTTGGGGCTGCCTCCCTGAGTGTGCCTTGGGTAATAATTAGTACTGCAGATGATGTAGATCCACAGGTCTGTCTCCGCGGAGCAGATGAAGGCTTAAATCCCCATTGCTGGATTACGATGTCGGTGATATACATGTCTTGATGCTGTCCCTCTGAGGTGCCTTCTGAAACAATATTTACTACAGATATTGTAGTTCCACAGGTCAGTCTCCAGCTGGCGGTGAGATTCTTCTTTCCTGAAAGTAACCCTTTGCTGGATTACCACGTCAGTGATATATATGTATTAGGCTGCCCTCGTATGAGTGTGTTCTGGAACAATAATTAGTACGCTCCAGCTGGAGAAAGGACCTGTGTGGAACTACAACATCTGCTGTACTAAATATTGTTTCAGAAGGCACACTCGAAGGATGGCATCCTCAATACATGTATATCACTGACAGATGTAATTAAGCAATGGGGGATTTACTTTCAAGAAAAGAAGCTCTTCTACCTGCACTGACTGGAGACTGGACCTGTGAGGAACTACATCATCTGCAGTACTAAATATTGTTTCATATACGCACACTCGTAAGAGGGAAGCCTGAATACATGTATATCACTGACAGTCATAATCCTGCAAAAGGGGATTTACTTTCAGTAAAAGAAGCTCTTCTATCTGCACCGGCTGGAGACTGGAGCTGTGTGGAACTACATCATCTGCAGTACTAAATATTGTTTCGGAATGCACACTCGTAGGAGGGCAGCATCAATATTTGTATATCACTGACAGTAGTAATCCAGCAATGGAGGATTTACTTTCAGGAAAAGAAGCTCTTCTATCTGCTCCGGCTGGAGACTGGACCTGTGTGGAACTACAACATATGCAGTACTAAATATTGTTTCAGAAGGCACACATGTAGGAGGGCAGCCTCAATACGTGTATATCACTGACAGTCATAATCCTGCAATGTAGGATTTACTTTCAGAAAAAGAAACTCTTCTATCTGCTCCAGCTGGAGACTGGACCTGTGTAGAACTACATCATCTGCAGTACTAAATATTGTTTCAGAAGGCACACTCGTACGAGGGCAGCCTCAATACATGTATATCACTGACAGTCGTGATCCAGCAATGGGGGTTTTACTTTCAGGAAAAGAAACTCTTCTGTCTGCTCCGGCTGGAGACTGGACCTGTGTGGAACTACATCATCTGCAGTACTAAATATTGTTTCAGAAGGCACACTCATAGCAGGGCAGCCTCAATAATGTGTATATCACTGACAGTCGTAATCCATCAATGGGGGATTTACTTTCAGGAAAAGAAGCTCTTGTACCTGCTACAGCTGGAGACTGGACCTCTGTGGTACTACATCATCTGCTGTACTAAATATTGTTTCAGAAGGCACACTCGTATGAGGGCAGCCTAAATACATGTATAGCACTGACAGTCGTAATCCAGCAATGGGGTATTTACTTTCAGGAAAAGAAGCTCCATAGAAACATAGAAACATAGAAGTTGACGGCAGATAAGGACCGCAAGGCCCATCCAGTCTGCCCATTTCTTTTTCTACCTTATAAATGTGCCATCGGCCACTACCTGCTCTGATGGAGACTGGACCTGTGTGGAAATACATCATCTGCAGTACTAAATATTGCTTTAGAAGGCACATTCGTACAAGGGCAGCCTCAATATATGTATATCACTGACAGTCGTAATCCAGCAATGGTTGATTTACTTTCAGGAAAAGAAGCTCTTCTACCTGCTCCAGCTTGAGACTGGACCTGTGTGGAACTACATCATCTGCAGTACTAAATTTTGTTTCAGAAGGCACACTCGTATGAGAGCAGCCTCAATACATGTATATCACTGACTGTCGTAATCCTGTAATGGGGGATTCAATTTCAGGAAAAGAAGCTCTTCTATCTGCTCCAGCTGGAGACTGGACTTGTGTGCAACTACATCATCTGCAGTAATAAATATTGTTTCAGAAGGCACACTCGTATGAGGGGAGCCTTAATACATGTATATCACTGACAGCTGTAATTCAACAATGGAGGATTTACTTTCAGGAAAAGAAGCTCTTCTACCTGCTCTGGCTGGAAACTGGACCTGTGTGGAACTACATCATCTGCAGTACTAAATATTGTTTCAGAAGGCACACTCGTACAAGGGCAGCCTCAATACATGTAAATCACTGACAGTCGTAATCCTGCAAAGGAGGATTTACTTTGAGGAAAGGAAGCTCTTCTATCTGCTCCAGCTGGAGACTGGACCTGTGAGGAACTACATCATCGGCAGTACTAAATATTGTTTCAGAAGGCACACTCGTATGAGGGCAGCCACAATACATGTATATCACTGACAGTCGTATTCCAGCAATGGGGGATTTACTATCAGGAAAAGAAGCTCTTCTATCTGCCTCGGATGGAGACTGGACCTGTGTGGAACTAAATCATCTGCAGAAATAAATATTGTTTCAGAAGGCACACTCATACGAGGGCAGCATCAATACATGTATATCACTGACTGTCGTAATCCAGCAATGGCTGATTTACATTCAGGAAAAGAAGCTCTTCTACCTGCTCTGGCTGGAGACTGGACCTGTGTGGAACTACATCATCTGCAGTACTAAATATTGTTTCAGAAGGCACACTCGCACGAGGGCAGCCTCAATGCATGTATATCACTGACAGTCATTATCCAGCAATGGGGGATTTACTTTCAGGAAAAGAAGCTCTTCTATCTGCTCCAGCTGGAGACAGGACCTGTGTGGAACTACAACATCTGCAGTACTAAATATTGTTTCAGAAGGCACACTCGTAGGAGGGCAACCTCAATACATGTATATCACTGACAGTCGTAATAAAGCAATGGGGGATTTACTTTCAAGAAAAGAAGCTCTTCTACCTGCACCGGCTGGAGACTGGAGCTGTGTGGAACTACATCATCTGCAGTACTAAATATTGTTTCAGAATGCACACTCGTAGGAGGGCAGCATCAATATTTGTATATCACTGACAGTAGTAATCCAGCAATGGAGGATTTACTTTCAGGAAAAGAAGCTCTTCTATCTGCTCCAGCTGGAGACTGGACCTGTGTGGAACTACAACATATGCAGTACTAAATATTGTTTCAGAAGGCACACATGTAGGAGGGCAGCCTCAATACGTGTATATCACTGACAGTCGTAATCCTGCAATGGAGGATTTACTTTCAGGAAAAGAAACTCTTCTATCTGCTCCGGCTGGAGACTGGACCTGTGTAGAACTACATCATCTGCAGTACTAAATATTGTTTCATAAGGCACACTCGTACGAGGGCAGCCTCAATACATGGATATCACTGACAGTCATGATCCAGCTATGGGGTTTTACTTTCAGGAAAAGTAACTCTTCTGTCTGCACCGGCTGGAGACTGGACCTGTGTGGAACTACATCATCTGCAATACTAAATATTGTTTCAGAAGGCACACTCATAGCAGGGCAGCCTCAATACGTGTATATCACTGACAGTCGTAATCCATCAATGGGGGATTTACTTTCAGGAAAAGAAGCTCGTCTACCTGCTGCAGCTGGAGACTGGACCTCTGTGGAACTACAGCATCTGCAGTACTAAATATTGTTTCAGAAGGCACACTCGTAGAGGGCAGCCTCAATACATGTGTATCACTGACGGTCGTAATTCTGCAATGGGGTATTTGAAGCTCTTCTATCTGCTCCGGCTGGAGACAGGACCTTTGTGGAACTACATCATCTGCAGTACTAAAAACTGTTCAGAAGGCAAACTCGTGTTAGAGTAGCCTAAATACATGTATATCACTGAAAGCCGTAATCCAGCAAAGGGATATTTACTTTCATGGAAAGAAGCTCTTCTGCCTGCTCTGGCTGGAGACTGGAGCATTGTGGAACTACGTCATCTGCAGTACTAAATATTGTTTCAGAAGGCACACTCGTACGAGGGCAGCATCAATATGTGTATATAACTGACAGTCATAAACCAGAAATGGGGGATTTACTTTCAGGAAAAGAAGCTCTTTTATCTTCTCCGGCTGGAGACTGGACCTCTGTGGAACTACATCATCTGCAGTACTAAATATTGTTTCAGAAGGCACACTCATACGAGGGTAGCCTAAATAAATGCATATCACTGACAGTCGTAATCCTGCAATGGGGGATTTACTATCAGGAAAAGAAGCTCTTCTATCTCATCTGACTGGAGACTGGAGCTGTGTGGAACTACATCATCTGCAGTACTAAATATTGTTTCAGAAGACACACTTGAATGAGGCAGCCACAATACTTGTATATCACTGACAGTAGTAATCCTGCAATGGGGGATTTACTTTCAGGAAAAGAAGCTCTTCTATCTTCTCCGGCTGGAGACTGGACCTCTGTGGAACTACATCATCTGCAGTACTAAATATTATTTGAGAAGGCACACTTGTACGAGGGCCGCCTCAATACATGTATATAACTGACGGTCGTAATCCTGCAATGGGGGATTTACTGTCAGGAAAAGAAGCTCCTCTACCTGCTCCGGCTGGAGACTGGACCAGTGTGGAACTACATCATCTGCAGTACTAAATATTGTTTCAGAAGGCACACTCGTACGAGGGCAGCCTCAATACATGTATAGCACAGACAGTCGTAATCCAGCAATGGGGATTTACTCTCAGGAAAAGAAGCTCTTCTACCTGCTCCGGCTGGAGACTGGACCTGTGTGGAACTACATCATCTGCAGTACTAAATATTGCTTTAGAAGGCACACTCGTACAAGGGCAGCATCAATACATGTATATCACTGACAGTCATAATCCAGCAATGGTGGATTTACTTTCAGGAAAAGAAGCTCTTCTACCTGCTCCAGCTGGAGACTGGACCTGTGTGGAACTACTTCATCTGCAGTACTAAATTTTGTTTCAGAAGGCACACTCGTACGAGGGCAGCCTCAATACATGTATATCACTGACTGTCGTAATCCTGTAATGGGGGATTTAATTTCAGGAAAAGAAGCTCTTCTATCTGCTCCAGCTGGAGACTGGACTTGTGTGCAACTACATCATCTGCAGTACTAAATATTGTTTCAGAAGGCACTCTCGTACGATGGCAGCCTCAATACGTGTATATCACTGACAGTCATAATCCAGCAATGGAGGATTTACTTTCAGGAAAAGAAGCTCTTCTATCTGCTCTGGCTGGAGACTGGACCTGTTTGGAACAACATCATCTGCAGTACTATATATTGTTACAGAAGGCACACTCATACGAAGGCAGCCTAAATAAATGTATAGCACTGACAGTCGTAATCCATCAATGGGGGATTTACTTTCAGGAAAAGAAGCTCTTCTACCTGCTCCGGCTGGAGACTGGACGTGTGTGGAACTACATCATCTGCAGTATTAAATTTTGTTTCAGAAGGCACACTCGTACGAGGGCAGCCTCAATACATGTATATCACTGACTGTCGTAATCCTGTAATGGGGGATTCAATTTCAGGAAAAGAAGCTCTTCTATCTGCTCCAGCTGGAGACTGGACTTGTGTGCAACTACATCATCAGCAGTACTAAATATTGTTTCAGAAGGCACACTCGTATGAGGGGAGCATTAATACATGTATATCACTGACAGCCATAATTCAACAATGTAGGATTTACTTTCAGGAAAGGAAGCTCTTCTACCTGCTCTGGCTGGAAACTGGATCTCTGAGGAACTACATCATCTGCAGAACTAAATATTGTTTCAGAAGGCACACTCGTCCGAGGACAGCCTCAATACATGTAAATCACTGACAGTCGTAATCCTGCAATAGGGGATTTACTTTGAGGAAAGGAAGCTCTTCTCTCTGCTCCAGCTGGAGGCTGGACATGTGTGCAACTACATCATCTGCAGTACTAAATATTGTTTCAGAAGGCACACTCGTACGATGACAGCCTAAATGCATGTATATCACTGACAGTCGTAATCCAGCAATGGGGTAGTTACTTGCAGGAAAAGGAGCTCCTCTATCTGCTCCAGCTGGAGACTGGACCTGTGTGGAACTATATCATCGGCAGTACTAAATATTGTTTCAGAAGGCACACTCGTATGAGGGCAGCCACAATACATGTATATCACTGACAGTCATATTCCAGCAATGGGGGAATTACTTTCAGGAAAAGAAGCTCTTCTATCTGTTTCGGCTGGAGACTGGACCTGTGTGGAACTAAATCATCTGCAGAAATAAATATTGTTTCAGAAGGCACACTCATACGAGGGCAGCATCAATACATATATATCACTGACTGTCGTAATCCAGCAAAGGCTAATTTACATTCAGGAAAAGAAGCTCTTCTACCTGCTCTTGCTGGAGACAGGACCTGTGTGGAACTACAACATCTGCAGTACTAAATATTGTTTTAGAAAGCACACCCGTAGGAGGGCAGCCTGAATACATGTATATCACTGACAGTCATAATCCTGCAAAAGGGGATTTACTTTCAGTAAAAGAAGCTCTTCTACCTGCTCCAGCTGGAGACTGGAGCTGTGTGGAACTACAACATCTGCAGTACTAAATATTGTTTCTGAATGCACACTCGTAGGAGGGCAGCATCAATATTTGTATATCACTGACAGTAGTAATCCAGCAATGGAGGATTTACTTTCAGGAAAAGAAGCTCTTCTATCTGCTCCAGCTGGAGACTGGACCTGTGTGGAACTACATCATCTGCAGTACTAAATATTGCTTTAGAAGGCACACTCGTACAAGGGCAGCCTCAATACATGTATATCACTGACAGTCGTAATCCAGCAATGGTGGATTTACTTTCAGGAAAAGAAGCTCTTCTACCTGCTCCAGCTGGAGACTGGACCTGTGTGGAACTACATCATCTGCAGTACTAAATTTTGTTTCAGAAGGCACACTCGTACGAAGGCAGCCTCAATACATGTATATCACTGACAGTCGTAATCCAGCAATGGGGGTTTACTTTCAGGAAAAGAAACTCTTCTATCTGCTCCAGCTGGAGACTGGACCTGTGTGGAACTACATCATCTGCAGTACTAAATATTGTTTCAGAAGGCACACTCGTACGAGGGCAGCCTCAATACGTATGTATATCACTGACAGTCATAATCCAGCAATGGGGGATTTACTTTCAGGAAAAGAAGCTCTTCTATCTGCTCTGGCTGGAGTCAGGACCTGTGTGGAATTACAACATCTGCAGTACTAAATATTGTTTCAGAAGGCACACTCATAGAGAGCAGCCCCAATACATGTATATCACTGACAGTCGTAATCCAGCAATGGGGGATTTATTTTCAGGAAAAGAAGCTCTTCTACCTGCTCCGACTGGAGACTGGACCTGTGAGGAACTACATCATCTGCAGTACTAAATTTTGTTTCGGAATGCACACTCGTGGGAGGGCAGCATCAATACTTGTATATCAATGACAGTCGTAATCCAGCAATGGAGGATTTACTTTCAGGAAAAGAAGCTCTTTTATCTGCTCCGCTAGGAGATTGGACCTGTTTGGAACTACAACATCTGCAGTACTAAATATTGTTTCAGAAGGCACACTCACAGCAGGGAGGCCTCAATACGTGTTTATCACTGACAGTCGTAATCCAGCAATGGGGGATTTACTTTCATTAAAAGAAGCTCTTCTACCTGTTCCAGTTGGAGAGTGGACCTCTGTGGAACTACAGCACCTGCAGTACTAAATATTGTTCAGAAGGCACACTCGTTGGGGGGCAGCCTCATTACGTGTATATCACTGATAGTCGTAATCCAGCAATGGGGGATTTGAAGCTCTTCTATCTTGTCCGGCTGGAGACAGGACCTGTGTGGAACTACATAATCTGCAGTTCTAAATGTTGTTTCAGAAGGCACACTCATAGGATGGCAGCCTAAATACGTGTATATCACTGAAAGTCGTAATCTAGCAAAGGGGGATTGACTCTCAGGATAGAAGTGCTTCTACCTGCTCCAGCTGGAGACTGGAGCTTTATTGGAACCATCATATGGTACTAAATATTGTTTCAGAAGGCACACTTTCGTGCGAGGGCAGCCTCAATATGTATATTCTACCTTACGGTCGTAATCCAGCAACGGGGATTTACTTTCAGGTATAGAAGCTCTTCTACCAGCTCCATGTGGAGCCTGGACGTGTGTTAAACTACATCATCTGCAGTACTAAATGTTGTTTCAGAAGGCACACTCGTATGAGGGCAGCCTCAATACATGTACATCACTGGCAGTCGTAATCCAGCAATGGGGCTTTACTTCAGGAATAGAAGTTTTCTATCTGATCCTGTTGAGACTGGCTGTGTGGAACTACATCATCTGCTGTACAAATATTGTTTCAGAAGGCACACTGTTGAGGGCAGACTACGTGTATCACTGATATCTAACCAGCATTGGAGATTTAATTTCAGAAAATCTTCTGTCTGCTCCGGCTGACTGGACCTGTGTGGAATACATCATCAGCAGTACTATAAATGTTTCAGAGGGCACACTACACGGCAGCATCAATACATGTATATCCTGATGTCGTAATCAGCAATTGGGGATTTGCTTGGAAAAGCTTTTCACCTTCTCCAGCTGGACTGGTCCTGTGTGGAACTCATCTGCAGTCTAAATATTGTTTCAGAAGGCACACCCCTCGAGGGCAGCTCAATACATATCAGTGACAGACATAATCCAGCAATGGGGTTTTATAAGCTTTCTACCTGCTTCAGCTGGAGACTGGACCTTTGTGGAACTACAACATCTGCAGTACTAAATATTGTTTCTGACGGCACACTCTTAGGAGGGCAGCCTCAATACCTGTATATCACTGACAGTGGTAATCCAGCAATGGGGGATTTAGTTTAAGGAAAAGAAGCTCTTCTACCTGTTCGAGCTGGGAGACTGTACCTGTGTGGAACTGCTACATCTGCAGTACTAAATATAGTTTCAGGACGCACACTCATAGGAGGGCAGTCTCAATACGTGTATATCACTGATAGTCGTAATTCAGCAATGGGGGATTTATTTTCAGGGAAAGAAGCTCTTCTACCTGCTCTTCCTGGAGACAGGACTTGTGTGGAACTACAACATCTGCAGTACTAAATATTGTTTCAGAAGGCACACTCGTACGAGGGCAGCCTCAATACGTGTATATCACTGACAGTCATAATCCATCAATGGGGGATATACTTTCAGGAAAAGAAGCTCTTCTATCTGCTCCTGCTGGAGACTGGACATGTGTGGAACTACATCACCTGCAGTACTAAATATTGTTTCAGAAGGTACACTCGTAGGAGGGCAGCCTCAATTCATGTGTATCACTGACATTCGTAATCCAGCAATGGGGGATTCACTTTCAGGAAAAGAAGCTCTTCTCCCTGCTCCCGCTGGATCAAACGCGTGGAATCATGATCTGCAGTACTAAATACTGTCAGAAGTACACTCGCATTTAGGCAGCCTCAATACATGTATATCACTGACAGTCGTAATTCCGCAATGGAGGATTTTCTATCAGAGAAGAAGCTCTTCACCTGCTCTTCCTGGAGACAGGACTTGTGTGGAACTACTAATATCTGCAGTACTAAATATTGTTCAGAATGTCACACTGCATTTGGGGCAGCCTCAATACATGAATATCACTGACATTCTGCATCCAGCAATGGGGATTTACTTTCAGGAAAAGAAGCTCTACTACCTGCTCTGGCTGGAGACTGCACCTGTGTAGAACTACAACATCTGCAGTACTAAATATTGTTTCAGAAGGCACACTCGTAGGAGGGCAGCCTCAATACGTGTATAGCACTGACAGTCGTAATCCAGCAATGGTGGATTTACTTTCAGGAAAAGAAGCTCTTCTACCTTCCGGCTGGAGACTGGACATGTGTGGAACTACAAGATCTGCAGTACTAAATATTGTTTCAGAAGGCACACTCGTACAAGGGCAGCCTCAATACGTGTATATCACTGACAGTCGTAATGCAGCTATGGGGGATTTAATTTCAGGAAAAGAAGCTCTTCTATCTGCTCTGGCTGGAGACTGGACCTGTGTGGAACTACATCATCAGCAGTACAAAATATTGTTTCAGAAGTCAAACTCGTACGAGGGCAGCCTCAATACATTTATATCTCTGACAGTCGTAATCCAGCAATGGGGGATTTACTTTGAGGAAAAGAAGCTCTTCCATCTGCTCCGGCTGGAGACTGGACCTGTGTGGAACTACATCATCTGCTGTACTAAATATTGATTCAGAAGGAACACTCGTACGAGGGTAGCCTCAATACATGTATATCACTGACAGTCGTAATCCAGCAATGGGGGATTTACTTTCAGGAAAAGATGCTCTTTTCCCTCCTCCGGCTGGAGACTTGACCTTTGAAGAACTCAAACATCTGCAGTACTAAATATTGTTTCAGAAGGTAGACTCGTATAAGTTCAGCCTCAATACATGTATATCACTTAGAGTCATTATCCAGTAATGTGGGATTAACTTTCAGGAAAAGAAGCTCTTCTATCTGCTCTGGCAGGAGACTGGACCTGTGAGGAACTACATCAGCTGCAGCACTAAATATTGTTTCTGAAGGCACGCTCGTACTAGGACAACCTCACTACATGTATATCACTAACAGTCGTAATCCAGCAATGGACGATTTACTTTCAGGAAAAGAAGCTCTTCTATCTGCTCCCTCTGGAGACTTGCCCTTTGTGGAACTACATCATCTGCAGTACTAAATATTGTTTCAGAAGGCACACTCGTACGAGGGCAGCCTCAATACCTGTATATCACTGACAGAAGTAATCCAGCAATGGAGGATTAACTTTCATGAAAAGAAGCTCTTCTTTCTGCACTGGCTGGTGACTGGCCCTGTGAGGAACTACATCAGCTGCAGCACTAAATATTGTTTCAGAAGGCACGCTCGGACAAGAGCCAGCCTCATATATGTATAATACTGATAGTCGTGAATCCATCAATGGGAGACTTTTAGGAAAAGAAGCTCGTCTACCTGCTCCAGCTTGTGACTGGGACCTGTGTGGAACTACAACATCTGCAGTACTAATATTGTTTCAGAAGGTACACTCATATGAGGGCAGCCTCAATACATGTGTATCACTGACATTCATAATCCAGCAATGAGGGATTCACTTTCAGGAAAAGAAGCTCTTCTCCCTGCTCTGGCTGGAGACTGGACCTGTGTGAAACTACAACATGTGCAGTACTAAATATTGTTTCAGAATATCACACTTGTAGGAGGGAGCCTCAATACGTGTATATCACTGACAGTCATAATACAGCAATGGGGATTTACTTTCAGGAAAAGAAGCTCTTCTACCTGCTTCAGCTGGAGACTGGACCTTTGTGGAACTACAACATCTGCAGTACTAAATATTGTTTCTGCAGGCACACTCGTAGCAGGGTAGCCTCAATACGTGTATATCACTGACAGTGGTAATCCAGCAATGGGGGATTTAGTTTAAGGAAAAGAAGCTCTTCTACCTGTTCAAGAGGGAGACTGGAACTGTGTGGAACTGCTACATCTGCAGTACTAAATATTGTTTCAGGACACACACTCATAGGAGGGCAGTCTCAATACGTGTATATCACTGATAGTCGCAATCCAGCAATGGGGGATTTATTTTCAGGGAAATAAGCTCTTCTACCTGCTCCGGCTCGAGACTGGAGCTGTGGGGAACTACATCATCTGCAGTACTAAATATTGTTTCAGAAGGCACACTCATAGGAGGGCAGCCTCAATAAATGTGTATCACTGACATTCGTAATCCAGCAATGGGGGATTCACTTTAAGGAAAAGAAGCTCTTCTCCCTGCTATGGCTGGAGACTGGAACAATGTGGAACTTCATGATCTGCAGTACTAAATATTGTTTCAGAAGGTTCACTCGTACAAGGCCAGCCTCAATACATGTATATCACTGACAGTCGTAATCCAGCAATGGGGGATTTTCTTTCAGGAAAAGTAGCTCTTCTACCTGCTCTTCCTGGAGACAGGACTTGTGTGGAACTACAACATCTGCAGTACTAAATATTGTTTCAGAAGGCACACTCGTACGAGGGCAGCCTCAATACATGTATATCACTGACAATCGTAATCCAGCAATGGGGGATTTACTTTCAGGAAAAGAAGCTCTACTACCTGCTCCAGCTGGAGTCTGGACCTGTGTGGAACTACAACATCTGCAGTACTAAATATTATTTCAGAAGGCACACTCGTAGGAGGGCAGCCTCAATACGTGTATAGCACTCACAGTCGTAATCCAGCAATGGGGGAATTACTTTCAGAAAAAGAAGCTTTTCTATCTGCTCTTGCTGGAGACTGGACCTGGGTGGAACTACATCATTTGCAGCAATAAATATTGTTTCAGAAGGCACACTCGTATGAGGGCAGCCTCAATACGTGTATATCACTGACAGTCGTAATCCAGCATTGGGGGATTTATTTTCAGGAAAAGAAGCTCTTCCATCTGCTCTAGCTGGAGACTGGAGCTCTGTGGAACTTCATCATCTACAGTACTGAATATTGTTTCAGAAGGCACACTCGGACTAGGGCAGCCTCAATACGTGTATATCACTGACAGTCGTAATCCAACAATGGGGGATTTACTTTCAGTAAAAGATGCTCTTCTATCTCCTCCAGCTAGAGGCTGGACCTATGTGGAACTACATCATCTGCAGTACTGAATATTGTTTCAGAAGGCACACTCGTACGAGGGCAGCCTCAATACGTGTATATCAGTAACAGTCGTAATCCTGCAATGGGGGATTTACTTTCAGGAAAAGAAGCTCTTCTATCTGCTCCAGCTGGAGAATGGACCTGTGTGGAACTACAAAATCTGCAGTACTAAATATTGTTTCAGAAGGCACACTCGTACTAGGGCAGCCTCAATACGTGTATATCACTGACAGTCATAATCCAACAATGGGGGATTTACTTTCAGTAAAAGAAGTTCTTCTATCTCCTCCGGCTGGAGGCTGGACCTATGTCGAACTACATCATCTGCAGTACTAAATATTGTTTCAGAAGGCACGCTCGTACGAGTACAGCCTCAATACATGTATATCACTGACAGTCGTAATCCAACAATGGGGGATTTACTTTCAGGAAAAGAAGCTCTTCTACCTGCTCGAGCTGGTGACTGGACCTGTGTGGAACTGCAACATCTGCAGTACTAAATATTGTTTCAGAAGGCACACTCATAGGAGTGCAGCCTCAATACGTGTATATCACTGATAGTCGTAATCCAGCAATGGGGTATTCTACTTTCAGTAAAAGAAGCTCTTCTCCCTGCTCTGGCTGGAGACTGGACCTGAGAGGAACTACATCATCTGTAGTACTAAATATTGTTTCAGATGTTTCCCTCGTACGATGGCAGCCTCAGTACATGTATATCATTGACTGTCTTAATCTAGCAATGGGGGATTTTCTTTTTGGAAAAGTATCTCTTCTACCTGCTCTGTCTGGAGACTGGACCTGTGTGGAACTACATCTGCAGTACTAAATATTGTTTCAGAAAGCACACTTGAAGGAGGGCAGCCTCAATACGTGTATGTCTCTGACAGTTGTAATCCAGCAATGGGGGATTTACTTTCAGGAAAAGAAGGTCTTCTACCTGCTCCAGCTGGAGACTGGACCTGTGTTGAACTACAACATCTGCAGTACTAAATATTGTTTGAGAAGGCACTCTCGTAGGAGGGCAGCTTCAATACGTGTATACCACTGACAGTCGTAATCCAGCAATAGTGGATTTTCTTTCAGGAAAAGAAGCTCTTCTATCTGCTCCTGCTGGAGACTGGACCTGTGTGGAACTACATCATCTGCAGTACTAAATATTGTTTCAGAAAGTAGACTCGTTCGAGGGCAGCCTCAATACATGTATATCACTTACAGTCGTAATACAGTAATGAGGGATTTACTTTCAGGAAAAGAAGCTCTTCTATCTGCTCCGGCTGGAGACTGGACCTGTGTGGAACTACATAATCTGCAGTAATAAATATTGTTTCAAAAGATACACTCGTACGAGGGCAGCCTCAATACATGTATATCACTGACAGTCGTAATCCAGCAATGGGGGATTTAATGCTCTTCTATCTGCTCCGGCTGGAGACAGGACCTGTGTGGAACTACATCATTTGCACTACTAAATATTGTTTCAGAAGGCTCAGTCGTAGAAGGGCAGCCTAAATACGTGTATATCACTGACAGTCGTAATCCAACAATGGGGGATTTACTTTCAGGAAAAGAAGCTCTTCTATCTGCTCCAGCTGGAGACTGGACCTGTGTGGCACTACATCATCTACTGTACTAAATATTGTTTCAGAAGGTACACTCGTACGAGGGTAGCCTCAATACATGTATATCACTGACAGTCGTAATCCAGCAATGGGGTATTTACTTTCAGGAAAAGAAGCTCTTTTCCCTCCTCCGGCTGGAGACTTGACCTGTGTAGAACTGCAACATCTGCAGTACTAAATATTGTTTCAGAAGGAAGACTCGTACGAGTTCTGCCTCAATACATGTATATCACTTAGAGTCGTAATCCAGTAATGGGGTACTAACTTTCAGGAAAAGAAGCACTTCTATCTGCTCTGGCAGGAGACTGGACCTGTGAGGAACTACATCAGCTGTAGCACTAAATATTGTTTCAGAAGGCACGCTCGTACGAGGACAGCCTCAATACATGTATATCACTGACAGTCGTAATCCAGCAATGGACGATTTACTTTCAGGAAAAGAAGCTTTTCTATCTGCTCCAGCTGGAGACTGGCCCTTTGTGGAACTACATCTTCTGCGGTACTTAATATTGTTTCAGAAGGCACACTCGTACGAGGGCAGCCTCAATACCTGTTTATCACTGACAGTCGTAATCCAGCTATGAGGTATTTACTTTCATGAAAAGAAGCTCTTCTATCTGATCTGGCTGGAGACTGGACCTGTGAGGAACTACATCAGCTGCAGCACTAAATATTGTTTCAGAAGGCACGCTCGTATGAAGACAGCCTCAATACATGTTTATCACTGATAGTTGTAATCCACCTATGGGGGATTTACTTTCAGGAAAAGTAGCTCGTCTTCCTGCTCCAGCTGGTGACTGGGACCTGTGTGGAACTACAACAGCTACAGTACTAAATACTGTTTCAGAAGGCACTCTGATAGGAGGGCAGCCTCAATACGTGTATATCCCTGATAGTCGTAATCAAGCAATGGGGTATTTACTTTCAGGAAAAGAAGCACTTCTTCCTGCTCCAGCTGGAGACTGGACGTGTGAGGAGCTACAACATCTGCAGTACTAAATATTGTTTCTGAAGGCACATTTGGTGGAGGGCAGCCTCAATACGTGAATATGACTGACAGTCGTAATCCAGCAAAGGGGGATTTACTTTCAGGAAAAAAAGCACTTCTTTCTGCTCTGGCTGGAGATTGGAATTGTGTGGCACTACATCATCTGCAGAACTAAATATTGTTTCAGAATGTACACTCGTACGATGACAGCCTCAATACATGTATATCACTGATAGTCGTAATCCAGCAATGGGGGATTTACTTTTTGAAAAAGAAGCTCTTTTATCTGCTCAGGCTAGAGACTGGACATGTGTGGAACTACAACATTTGCAGTACTAAATATTGTTTCAGAAGGCACACTCGTCGGTGGGCAGCCTCAATACGCGTAAATCACTGACAGTCGTAATCCTGCAATGGAGGATTTACTTTCAGGAAAGGAAGCTCTTCTATCTGCTCTGGCTGGAGACTGGACCTGTGAGGAACTATATCAGCAGGACCACTAAATATTGTTTCAGAAGGCACGCTCGTGCGAGGGGAGCCTCAATACATGTATATCACTGACAGTCGTAATCCAGCAATGGGGGATTTACATTCAGGAAAAAAAGCTCTTCTACCTGCTCGAGCTGGTGACTGGACCTGTGTGGAAATGCAACATCTGCAGTACTAAATATTGTTTCAGAAGGCACGCTCATAGGAGAGCAGCCTCAATACGTGTATTTCACTGATAGTCGTAATCCAGCAATGGAGGATTTATTTTCAAGGAAAGAAGCTCTTCTACCTCCTCCGGCTTCAGACTGGAGCTGTGTGGAACTACATCATCTGCACTACTAAATATTGTTTCAGAAGGCACACTCGTACGAGGGCATCCGCAATACGTGTATATCACTGACAGTCGTAATCTAGCAATGGGGGATTTACTTTCAGGAAAAGTAGCTCTTCTATCTGCTCCGGCTGGAGACTGGACCTTTGTGGAACTACATCATCTGCAGTACTAAATATTGTTTCAGAAGGTACACTCGAACGAGGGCAGCCTCAGTACATGTATATCACTGACAGTCGTAATCTAGCAGTGGGATTTACTTTCACGAAAAGTATCTCTTCTACCTGCTCTGGCTGGAGACTGGACCTGTGTGGAACTACGACATCTGCAGTACTAATATTGTTTCAGAAGGCACACTCGTACGAGGGCAGCCTCAATACATGTATATCACTGAAAGTAGTAATCCAGCAATGGGGGATTTACTTTCAGGAAAAGAAGCTCTTCTACCTGCTCCAGCTGGAGACTGGACCTGTGTGGAACTACAACATCTGCAGTACTAAGTATTGTTTCAGAAGACACACTCATAGGAGGGCAGCCTCAATACGTGTATATCTCCGACAGACGTAATCCAGCAATGGGGGATTTACTTTCAGGAAAAGAAGATCTTTTATCTGCTCTGGCTGGAGACTGGAGCTGTGTGGAACTTCATCATCTGCAGAACTAAATATTGTTTCAGAAGGCACACTCGTATGAGGGCAGCCTCAATACGTGTATATCAGTTATAGTCGTAATCCAGCAATGGGGGATTTACATTCAGGAAAAGAAGCTTTTCTATATCCTCCGGCTGGAGGCTGGACCTATGTGGAACTACATCATCTGCAGTACTAAATATTGTTTCAGAAGGCATGCTCATACGAGGACAGCCTCAATACATGTATATCACTGACAGTCATAATCCAACAATGGGGGATTTACTTTCAGGAAAAGAAGCTCTTCTACCTGCTCGAGCTGGTGACTGGATCTGTGAGGAACTGCAACATCTGCAGTACTAAATATTGTTTCAGAAGGCACTCTCATAGGAGGGCAGCCTCAATACGTATATATCACGGACAGTCTTAATCCTGCAATTAAGGATTTACTTTCAGGAAAAGAAGCTCTTCTTTCTGCTCTGGCTGGTGACTGGACCTGTTTGGAACTACATCATCTGCAGTACTAAATATTGTTTCAGAAGGCACATTCATAGGAGGGCAGCCTAAGTACGTGTATATCACTGACAGTCATAATCCAGCAATGAGGGATATATTTTCAGGGAAGCAAGCTCTTCTACCTGCTCTGGCTGAAGACTGGAGCTGTGTGGAACTACATCATCTGCAATACTAAATATTGTTTCAGAAGGAACACTCACACGAGGGCAGCCTCAATACGTGTATATCACTGTCCGCCGTAATCCAGCAATAGGGGATTTACTTTCAGGAAAAGAGGCTCATCTATCTGCACCAGCTGGAGACTGGACCTGTGTGGAACTACATCATCTGCAGTACTAAATATTGTTTCAGAAGGCACACTCGTACGAGGGCAGCCTCAGTACATGTATATCACTGACACTCGTAATCCAGCAATGGGGATTTACTTTCAGGAAAAGAAGCTCTTCTATCTGCTCTGGCTAGAGACTGGACCTGTGTGGAACTACATCATCTGCAGCACTAAATATTGTTTCAGAAGGCACACTCGTACGAGGGCAGCCTCAATACATGTATATCAGTGACAGTCGAAATCCAGCAATAGGGATTTACTTTCAGAAAAAGAAACTCTTCTACCTACTCCGGCTGGAGACTGGACCTGTGTGGAACTACAACATTTGCAGTACTAAATATTGTTTCAGAAGGCACGCTCGTTCGAGGACAGCCTCAATACATGTATATCACTGACAGTAGTAAACCAGCAATGGACAATTTACTTTCAGAAAAAGAAGCTCTTCTATCTGCTCCAGCAGGAGACAGGCCCTTTGTGGATCTACATCATCTGCAGTACTAAATATTGTTTCAGAAGGCACACTGATAGGAGGGCAGCGTCAATACGTGTATATCACTGACAGTCGTAATCCAGCAATGGGGGATTTACTTTCAGGAAAAGAAGCTCTTCTTTCTGCTCTGGCTGGAGACTGGACCTGTGTGGAACTACATCATCAGCAGTACAAAACATTGTTTCAGAAGGCAAACTCGTACGAGGGCAGCCTCAATACATTTATATCTCTGACAGTCATAATAAAGCAATGGGGGTTGTAATACTCTTCTATCTGCTCCGGCTGGAGACAGAACCTGTGTAGAACTACATCATTTTCAGTACTAAATATTGTTTCAAAAGGCTCACTCGTAGAAGGGCAGGCTAAATACGTGTATATCACTGACAGTCGTAATCCAACAATAGGGGATTTATTTTCAGGGAAAGAAGCTCTTCTACCTGCCCCGTCTGGAGACTGGAGCTGTGTGGAACTACAACATTTGCAGTACTAAATATTGTCTCAGAAGGCAATCTCCTACGAGGGCAGCCTTAATATGTTTATATCACTGACAGTCGTAATACAGCAATGGGGGATTTACTTACAGGAAAAGAAGTTCTTCTACCTGCTCCAGTTGGAGACTCGACCTCTGTGGAACTACATCATCTGCTATACTAAACATTGGTTCAGAAGGCACACTCGTACGAGGGCAGCTAAATACATGTATATCACTGACAGTCATAATCCAGCAATGGGGGATTTAGTTAAAGGAAAAGAAGCTTTTCTACCGGTTCGAGCTGGTGACTGGACTTGTGTGGAACAGCCACATCTGCAGAACTAAATATTGTTTCAGAAGGCACACTCATATGAGTGCAGCCTCAATACGTGTATATCACTAATTTTCGTAATCCAGCAATGGGGGATTTCTTTTCAGGGAAAGAAGCTCTTCTAACTTCCCCATCTGGAGACTGGAGACGTGTGGAACTACAACATCTGCAGTACTAAATATTGTTAAAGTAGGCACACTCGTAGGAGGACAGCCTCTCAATACGTGTATATCACGGACAGTTTTAATCCTGCAATGGAGGATTTACTTTCAGGAAAAGAAGCTCTTCTTTCTGCTCTGGCTGGCAACTGGACCTGTGTGGAACTACATCATCTGCAGTACTAAATATTGTTTCAGAAGGTACACTTGTACGACGGCAGCCTCAATACATGTATATCACTGACTGTCGTAATCCTGCAATGGTGGATTTACTTTCAGGAAAAGAAGCTCTTCTCCCTGCTCTGGCTGGAGAGTGGATCTGTGTGGAACTACAACATCCGCAGTACTAATTATTGTTTCAGAATTCACACTCGTATGAGGGCAGCCTCAATATTTGTATATCACTGACAGTCGTAATCCAGCAATGGGGGATTTACATTCAGGAAAAGAAGCTCTTCTATCTGCTCCAACTGGAGACTGGACCTGTGTGGAACTACTGCATCTGCAGTACTAAATATTGATTCAGAAGTTTCACTCGTACGAGGGCAGCCTCAATACATGTATATCACTAATAGTCATAATTCAGCAATGGAGGATTTACTTTCAGGAAAGGAAGCTCTTCTCCCTGCTCCGGCTGGAGACTGGAGCTTTGTGGAGCTACAACATCTGCAGTACTAAATATTGTTTCAGAAGGCACACTCCGTAGGAGGGCAGCCTCAATACATGTATATGACTGACAAACTTACACCTGCAATGGAGGATTTACTTTCAGGAAAAGAAACTCTTCAATCTGCTCCGGCTGGAGACTGGACCTCTGAGAAACTACATCAGCTGCAGCACTAAATATAGTTTCAGACGGCATCCGTACGAGGACAGCCTCAATACATGTATATCACTGATAGTCGTAATCCAGCAATGGGAGATTTACTTTCTGGAAAAGAAGCTCTTCTACCTGCTCCAGCTGGAGACTGGACCTGTGTGGAACTGCAACTTCTGCAGTACTAAATATTGTTTCTGAAGGCACACTCGTAGGAGGGCAGCCTCAATACGTGTATATCACTGACAGTCGTAATCCAGCAATGGGGGATTTGCTGTCAGGAAAAGAAGCTCTTCTTTCTGCTCTGGCTGGAGACTGGACCTGTGTGGAATTACTTCATCAGCAGTGCAAAATATTGTTTCAGAATGCACGCCGCATATGCGAGCCCTCAACACATGTATATCACTGACAGTCATGAATCCAGCAATGGGGATTTAATCGCTCTTCTATCTGCTCCGGCTGGATACTGCAGGACCTGTGTGGAACTGGCATCATTTGCAGTAGCACGTTAAATATTGTTTGTGAAGGCTCAGTCGTAGAAGGGCAGCTCAATATGTATATCTCCGACAGTCATAATCCAGTAATGGGGTTTATTTTCAGGAAAAGAAGCTCTTCTATCTGCTATGGCAGGAGACTGGACCTGTGAGGAAATACATCAGCTGCAGCACTAAATAGTGTTTCAGAAGGCACGCTCTTACGAGTACAGCCTAAATACATGTATATCACTGACAGTTGTAATCCAGCAATGGACGATTTACTTTCAGGAAAAGAGGCTATTCAATCTGCTCCAGCTGGAGACTGGCCTTTTGTGGAACTACATCAGCTGCAGCACTAAATATTGTTTTAGAAGGCACACTCGTAAGAGGGCAGCCTCAATACCTGTATATCACTGACAGTCGTAATCCAGCTATGGGGGAATTACTTTCAGGAAAAGAAGCTCGTTTACCTGCTCCAGCCGGAGACTGGGACCTGTGTGGAACTACAACATCTGCAGTACTAAATACTGTTTCAGAAGGCACACTGATAGGAGGGCAGCCTCAATACGTGTATATCCCTGTTAGTCGTAATCCTGCAATGGGGGATTTACTTTCAGGAAAAGAAGCTCTTCTACCTGCTCCAGCTGGAGACTGGACCTGTGTGGAACTGCAACATCTGCTGTACTAGATATTGTTTCTGAAGGCACACTTGTGGGGGCAGCTTCAATCGTTGTATATCACTGACATTGTAATCCAGCAAAGGGGATTTACTTTCAGAAAAGCTCTTCTTTCTGCTCTGGCTGGAGACTGGAACTGTGTAGAACTACATCATCTGCAGTACTAAATATTGTTTCAGAATGTACACTCGTATGAGGGCAGCCTCAGTACATGTATTTCACTGACAGTCATAATCCAGCAATGGGGGATTTAAAGCTCTTCTATCTGCTCCGGCTGGAGACAGGACCTGTGTGGAACTACGTCATCTGCAGTACTAAATATTGTTTCAGAAGGCACACTCGTGGGAGGCAGCCTAAAGTCGTGTATATCACTGACAGTCGTAATCCAGCAATGAGGATTTATTTTCAGGAAAGGAAGTCTTCTACCTGCTCCTGCTGTGACTGGAGCTGTGGAACTACATCATCTGCAGCACTAAATATTGTTTCAAAGGCACACTGTCGGAGGCAGCCCTTCAATACTTGTATATCACTAACCGCGTAATCCAGCAATGGGGGATTTACTTTCAGAAAAGCTCTTCTATCTGCTCCAGCTGGTATCAACGTGGAACTACATCATCTGCAGTACTAAATATTGTTTCAGAAGGCACACTCGTATTTAGGGCAGCCTCAATACATGTATATCAATGACAGTCGTAATCCAGCAATGGAGGATTTACTTTCAGAAAAAGAAGCTCTTCTATCTTCTCTGGCTGGAGACTGGACCTCTGTGGAACTACAACATCTGCAGTACTTATTATTGTTTTAGAATTCACACTCATAAGAGAGCAGCCTCAATACATGAATATCACTGACAGTCGTAGTCCAGCAATGGGGTATTTACTTTCAGGAAATGAAGCTCTTTTATCTGCTTCTGCTGGAGACTGGACCTGTGTGGAACAACATCATCTGCAGTACTAAATATTGTTTCAGAAGGTACACTCGTACGAGGGCAGCCTTAATACATGTATATCACTAACAGGCATAATCCAGCAATGGAGGACTTACTTTCAGGAAAATAAGCTCTTTCTCCTACTCCGTCTGGAGCTGGTATCGTAGTGGAACTACATCATCTGCAGTACTAAATATTGTTTCAGAGGAGGAACACATAGTGGGAGGCAGCCTCAATACGTGTATATCACTGACAGTCGTAATCCAGCAATGGGGGATTTACTTTCAGGAAAAGAAGCTCTTCTACCTGCTCCAGCTGGAGACTGGACCTGTGTGGAACTACAGCATCTGCAGTACTAAATATTGTTTCAGAAGGCACACTCGTGGGCAGCCTCACATCGTGTATATCACTGACAGTGCGTAATCCAGCAATGGGGGATTAAGTTTAAGGAACAGAAGCTCTTCTACCTATTTGAGCTGGTTACTGGACCTGTGAGGAACTGCCACATCTGCAGTACTAACTATTGTTTCAGAGGCACACTCATAGGAGGGCAGCCTCAATACGTGTATATCACTGATAGTCGTAATCCAGCAATGGGGGATGTATTTTCAGGGAAGGAATCTCTTCTACCTGCTCCTGCTGGAGACTGGAGCTGTGTGGAACTACATCATCTGCAGTACTAAATATTGTTTCAGAAGGCACACTCGTACGAGGGCAGCCTCAATACATGTATATCACTGACAGTCGTAATCCAGCAATGGGGGATTTACTTTCAGGAAAAGAAGCTCTTCTATCTGCTCCTGCTGGAGACTGGACATGTGTGGAACTACATCATCTGCAGTACTAAATATTGTTTCAGAAGGTACACTCGTTGGAGGGCAGCCTCAATACATGTATATCACTGACATTCGTAATCCAGCAATGGGGGATTCACTTTCAGGAAAAGAAGCTCTTCTCCCTGCTACGACTGGAGACTGGAACTATGTGGAACTTCATGATCTGTAGAACTAAATTTTGTTTCATAATTTACACTCGTACGAGGGCAGCCTCAAAACATGTATATCACTGACAGTCGTAATCCAGCAATGGCGGATTTTCTTGCAGGAAATGCAGCTCTTCTTTATGCTCTTCCTGGAGACAGGACTTGTGTGGAACTACAACATCTGCTGTAATAAATATTGTTTCCGAAGGCACACTCGTACGAGGGCAGCCTCAATACATGTATATCACTGACATTCGTAATCCAGCAATGGGGGATTTACTTTCAGGAAAAGAAGCTCTACTACTTGCTCCAGCTGGAGACTGGACCTTTGTGGAACTACAACATCTGCAGTACTAAATATTGTTTCAGAAGGGACACTCGTAGGAGGGCAGCCTCAAAATGTGTATATCATTGACAGTCATAATCCAGCAATGGGGGATTTACTTTCAGTAAAAGAAGCAGTTCTATCTGCTCAGGCTGGAGGCTGGACCTGTGTGGAACTACATCATCTGCAGTACTAATTATTGTTTCAGAAGGCACACTCGTACGATGGCAGCATCAAAACGTGTATATCAGTGAGAGTCATAATCCAGCAATGGGGGATTTACTCTCAGGAAAAGAAGCTCTTCTACCTGCTCCGGCTGGAGACTGGACCTGTGTGGAACTACAACATCTGCAGTACTAAATATTGTTTCAGAAGGCACACTGGTATTAGGGCAGCCTCAATACATGTATATGACTGACAGACTTACACCTGCAATGGAGGATTTACTTTTAGGAAAAGAAGCTCTTCTATCTGCTCTGGCTGGAGACTGGACCTGTGAGGAACTAAATCAGCTCCAGCACTAAATATTGTTTCAGATGGCACGCTCGTACGAGGACAGCCTCAATACATGTATATCACTGATAGTCGTAATCCAGCAATGGGAGATTTACTTTCTGGAAAAAAAGATCTTCTACCTGCTCCAGCTGGAGACTGGACCTGTGTGGAACTGCAACTTCTGCAGTATTAAATATTGTTTCTGAAGGCACACTCGTAGGAGGGCAGACTCAATACGTTTATATCACTGAGAGTAGTAATCCAGCAATGGGGAATTTGCTTTCAGGAAAAGAAGCTCTTCTTTCTCCTCTGGCTGGAGACTGGACCTGTGTGGAACTACATCATCAGCAGTACAAAATATTGTTTCAGGAAGCAAACTAGTACGAGGGCAGCCTCAATACATTCATATCTCTGACAGTCATAATCCAGCAAAGGGGATGTTATGCTTTCTATCTGCTCCGGCTGGAGACAGAACCTGGTAGAACTACATCATTTGCAGTACTAAATATTGTTTCAAAAGGCTCACTCGTGAAGGGCAGCCTTAATACCTCGTATAGCACTGACAGTCGTAATCCAACAATAGGATTTATTTTCAGGGAAAGAAGCTCTTCTACCTGCCCCATCTGGAGACTGGAGCTGTGTGGAACTACAACATCTGCAGTACTAAATATTGTTTCGGAAGGCACACTCGTAGGAGGGCAGCCTCAATACGTGTATATCACTGACAGTCGTAATACAGCAATGGGGATTTACTTTCAGGAAAAGAAGCTCTTCTACCTGCTCCAGCTGGAGACTGGACCTCTGTGGAACTACATCATCTGCTGTACTAAACATTGGTTCAGAAGTCACACTCGTACGAGGGCAGCTAAATACACGTATATCACTGACAGTCGTAATACAGCAATGGGGGATTTAGTTTAAGGAAAAGAAGATTTTCTACCGGTTCGAGCTGGTGACTGGACCTGTGTGGAACAGCCACATCTGCAGAACTAAATATTGTTTCAGACGGCACACTCATAGGAGTGCAGCCTCAATACGTGTATATCACTGATTGTCGTAATGCAGCAATGGGGGATTTATTTTCATTGAAAGAAACTCTTCTAACTGCCCCATCTGGAGACTGTAGATGTGTGGAACTAAAACATCTGCAGTACTAAATACTGTTTCAGTAGGAACACTCGTAGGAGGAGCAGCCTCAATACGTGTATATCACTGATGGTCTAATCCTGCAATGGAGGATTTACTTTCAGGAAAAGAAGTCTTCTTTCTCCTCTGGCTGGCGACTGGACCTGTGCGGAACTACATCAACTGCAGCACTAAATACTGTTTCAGAAGGCACGCTCGTACTAGGACAGCCTCAATACATGTATATCACTGATAGTCGTAATCCAGCAATGGGGGATTTACTTTAAGGAAAAGAAGCTCTTCTACCTGCTGCAGCTGGAGACTGGACCTGTGTGGAACTACAACATCTGCTGTACTAGATATTGTTTCTGAAGGCACACTTTAGAGGGCAGCCTCAATACGTGTTTATCACTGACAGTCGTAATCCAGCAAAGGGGGTATTTTGAAAAGCTCTTCTTTCTGCTCTGGCTGGAGACTGGAACTGTGTGGAACTACATCATCTGCAGTACTAAATATTGTTTCAGAATGTACACTCGCAGGAGGGCAGCCTAAATACGTGTATGTCACAGACAGTCGTAATCCAGCAATGGGGGATTTACTTTCAGTAAAAGAAGCTCTTCTATCTGCTCTGGCTGGAGACTGGACCTGTGAGGAACTACATCAACTGCAGCACTAAATACTGTTTCAGAAGGCACGCTCATACTAGGACATCCTCAATACATGTATATCACTGATAGTCGTACTCAAGCAATGGGGGATTTACTTTCAGGAAATGAAGCTCTTCTTTCTGCTCTGGCTGGAGACTGGACCTGTGTGGAACTACATCATCAGCAGTTCAAAATATTGTTTCAGAAGGCAAACTCGTACGAGGGCAGCCTCAATACATTTATATCTCTGACAGTCATAATCCAGCAATGGGGGGATGTAATGCTCTTCTATCTGCTGTGGCTGGAGACAGGACCTGTGTGGAACTACATCATTTGCAGTACTAAATATTGTTTCAAAAGGCTCACTCGTAGAAGGACAGCCTAAATACGTGTATATCACTGACAGTCGTAATCCAACAATGGGGGATTTATTTTCAGGGAAAGAAGCTCTTCTACCTGCCCCGTCTGGAGACTGGAGCTGTGTGGAACTACAACATCTGCAGTACTAAATATTGTTTCAGAAGGCACACTCGTAGGAGGGCAGCCTCAATATGTGTATATCACTGACAGTCGTAATCCAACAATGGGGGATTTATTTTCAGGGAAAGAAGCTCTTCTACCTGCCCCGTCTGGAGACTGGAGCTATGTGGAACTACATAATCTGCTGTACTAAATATTGTTTCAGAAGGTTCACTCGTACGAGGGTAGCCTCAATACATGTATATCACTGACAGTCGTAATCCAGCAATAGGGATTTACTTTCAGGAAAAGAAACTCTTCTCCCTCCTCCGGCTGGATACTGGACCTGTGTAGAACTACAACATCTGCAGTACTAAAAATTGTTTCAGAAGGTAGACTCGTACGAGGGCAGCCTCAATACATTTTATATCACTGACAGTCGTAATCCAGTAAAAGGGGATTTACTTTCAGGAAAAGAACCTCTTCTATCTGCTCTGGCAGGAGACTGGACCTGTGAGGAACTACATCCGCTGCAGCACTAAATATTGTTTCAGAAGGCACGCTCGTACGAGGACAGCCTCAATACATTTTATATCACTGACAGTCGTAATCCAGCAATGGACGATTTACTTTCAGGAAAAGAAGCTCTTCTATCTGCTCCAGCAGGAGACAGGCCCTTTGTCTAATTACATCATCTGCAGTACTAAATATTGTTTCAGAAGGCACACTGATAGGAGGGCAGCGTCAATACGTGAATATCCCTGATAGTCGTAATCCAGCAATGGGGGATTAACTTTCAGGAAAAGAAGCTCATCTATCTGCTCCTGCTGGAGACTGGACCTGTGTGGAACTACAACAATTGCAGTACTAAATATTGTTTCAGAAGGCACACTCTTAGGTGGGCAGCCTCAATAAGTGTATATCACTGACAGTCGTAATCCTGCAATGGAGGATTTACTTTCAGGAAAAGAAACTCTTCTACCTTCTCCGGCTGGAGACTGGACCTGTGTGGAACTACAACATCTGCAGTACTAATTATTGTTTCCGAATTCACACTCGTACGAGGGCAGCCTCAATATGTGTATATCACTGACAGTCGTAATCCAGCAATGGGGGATTTACTTTCAGGAAAAGAAGCTCTTCTATCTGCTCTGGCTGGAGACTGGACCTGTGAGGAACTACATCAGCTGCAGCACTAAATATTGTTTCAGACGGCACGCTCGTATGAGGGCAGCCTCAATTCATTTATATCTCTGACAGTCATAATCCAGCAATGAAGGATATAAAGCTCTTCTATCTGCTCCGGCTGGAGACAGAACCTGTGTAGAACTAAATCATTTGCAGTACTAAATTTTGTTTCATAAGGCTCACTCGTAGAAGGGCAGCCTAAATAAGTGTATATCACTGACAGTCATAATCCAACAATAGGGGATTTATTTTCAGGGAAAGAAGCTCTTCTGCCTGGCGTGTTTGGAGACTGGAGCTGTCTGGAACTACAACATCTGCAGTACTAAATATTGTTTCAGAAGGCACACTCGTACGAGGGCAGCCTCAATACGTGTATATCACTGACAGTCGTAATACAGCAATGGGGGATTTACTTTCAGGAAAAGAAGCTCTTCTACCTGCTCCAGCTGGTGACTCGACCTCTGTGGAACTACATCATCTGCTGTTCTAAACATTGGTTCAGAAGGCACACTCGTACGAGGGCAACTAAATAGAAACATAGAAACATAGAAGTTGACGGCAGATAAGGACCGCAAGGCCCATCCAGTCTGCCCATTTCTTTTTCTACCTTATAAATGTGCCATCGGCCTTTGCTCTGTCAGTGACCTATCTATTCATAGTCATTTGTATTGCTCCCTTATGCCTATCCCATGCCTGTTTGAAGCCCTGCACTGTATTCATAGCCACCACTTCTTGTGGTAAGCCATTCCATGCATCTACCACCTTTCTGTGAAAAAGAATTTCCTCACATTCCCCTTAATCGGCCTCCCCTAATCTCATGCTGTGTCCTCTTGTCCTGCTATTTTTCTTATATTTAAACATGTTAGACTCTTTCACCTTGTTTATGCCCTTAAGGTGTTTAAATGTCTCGATCATGTCACCTCTCTCCTCCTTTGCTCAAGGGTATACATATTGAGCTCCGTTAATCTGTCCTTATATGTCTTCTGATGCAGTCCCTGCACCATTTTGGTGCCCTTCTCTGGACTGCCTCAATTTGTTAATGTCCTTGTGAAGGTGTGGCCTCCAATACTGCATGCAGTACTCCAGATGGGGCCCTAACCAATGTCTTGTACAGAGGGATTATTACCTCCCTCTTACGACTTGTGATACCCTACTAATGCACCCTAACACCCCTAGCCTTACCTACTGCTTTAGAGGTCTGCTTGGATGATTTTAGGTCATCAGTGATGATGATGCCCAAGTCTCTTTCTTCCTTTGTGACTGCTAGCAACTCCTCCCAGCCTATAAGTGGCTTCAGGGTTTCTCTTCCTATGTGCATGATTTTGCACTTCTTTGCATTAAATCCAGTTGCCACTCTTCTGACCATTCTGCTAGTTTATCCAGATCTCTTCTCATTCTGCCCACCCCATCTGGATCATCTACTCTGTTGCAGATCTTGGTGTCATCTGCAAACAGACAAGCCTTACCCTCTAGTCCATCTGCGAGGTCACTAATGAAGATGTTGAATAGGACTGGCCCCAGGACTGATCCCTGAGGTAACCCACTTGTGACTTGCATCTCTTCTGACTGTATACCATTTACCACCACTCTCTGTTTTCTGCCAGTCAACCAGTTTGCCACCCAGTTGACCAACTTCTGACCCACCCCGAGCCTACCTAGCTTATTTATCAATCTTCTATGTGGAACAGTGTCAAAAGCTTTGCTGAAGTCAAGGTAGGCGACATCAACTGCTCCCCCTTGGTCCACCACTCTGGTTACCCAGTCAAAGAAATCTATGAGATTAGTTTGACAGGACCTACATGTATATCACTGACAGTCATAATCCAGCAAAGGGGATTTAGTTTAAGGAAAAGAAGCTTTTCTACCGGTTCGAGCTGGTGACTGGACTTTTGTGGAACAGCCACATCTGCAGTACTAAATATTGTTTCAGAAGGCACACTCGTAGGAGGGCAGCCTCAATACGTGTATATCACTGACAGTCGTAATCCAGCAATGGGGATTTACTTTCAGGAAAAGAAGCTCTTCTACCTGCTCCAGCTGGAGACTGGACCTGTGTGGAACTGCAACATCTGCAGTACTAAATATTGTTTCTGAAGGCACACTAGTAGGAGGGCAGCCTCAATACGTGTATATCACTGACAGTCGTAATCCAGCAATGGGGGATTTACTTTCAGGAAAAGAAGCTCTTCTTTCTGCTCTGGCTGGAGACTGGACCTGTGTGGAACTACATCATCAGCAGTACAAAATATTGTTTCAGAAGGCACACTCGTACGAGGGCAGCCTCAATACATGTATATCACTGATAGTCGTAATCCAGCAATGGGGGATTTAATGCTCTTCTATCTGCTCCGGCTGGATACAGGACCTGTGTGGAACTGCATCATTTGCAGTACTAAATATTGTTTCAGAAGGCTCAGTCGTAGAAGGGCAGCCTCAATACATGTACATCTCTTACAGTCATAATCCAGTAATGGGGGATTTACTTTCAGGAAAAGAAGCTCTTCTATCTGCTCTGGCAGGAGACTGGACCTGTGAGGAACTACATCAGCTGCAGCACTAAATATTGTTTCAGAAGGCACGCTCGTACGAGGACAGCCTCAATACATGTATATCACTGACAGTTGTAATCCAGCAATGGACGATTTACTTTCAGGAAAAGAAGCTCTTCTATCTGCTCCAGCTGGAGACTGGCCCTTTGTGGAACTACATCATCTGCAGTACTAAATATTGTTTCAGAAGGCACACTGTAGGAGGGCAGCCTCAATACATGTATATCCCTGATAGTCGTAATCCAGCAATGGGGATTTACTTTCAGGAAAAGAAGCTCTTCTACCTTCTCCAGCTGGAGACTGGACCTGTGTGGAACTACAACATCTGCAGTACTAGATATTGTTTCTGAAGGCACACTTGTAGGAGGGCAGCCTCAATACGTGTATATCACTGACAGTCGTAATCCAGCAATGGGGGATTTACTTTCAGGAAAAGAAGCTCTTCTACCTGCTCCAGATGGAGACTGGACCTGTGTGGAACTACAACATCTGCAGTACTAAATATTGTTTCTGAAGGCACACTCGTAGGAGGGCAGCCTCAATACGTGTATATCACTGACAGTCGTAACACAGCAATGCGGGATTTAGTTTAAGGAAAAGAAGCTCTTCTACCTGTTCGAGCTGGTGACTGGACCTGTGTGGAACTGCCACATCTGCAGTACTAAATATTGTTTCAGGAGGCACACTCATAGGAGGGCAGCCTCAATACGTGTATATCACTGATAGTCGTAATCCAGCAATGGGGAATTTATTTTCAGGGAAAGAAGCTCTTCTTTCTGCTCTGGCTGGAGACTGGACCTGTGTGGAACTACATCATCAGCAGTACAAAATATTGTTTCAGAAGGCAAACTCGTAAGAGGGCAGCCTCAATACATTTATATCTCTGACAGTCATAATCCTGCAAAGGTGGATGTAATGCTCTTCTATCTGCTGTGGCTGGAGACAGGACCTGTGTGGAACTACATCATTTGCAGTACTAAATATTGTTTCAGAAGGCTCACTCGTAGAAGGGCAGCCTAAATACGTGTATATCACTGACAGTCGTAATCCAGCAATGGGGGATTTATTTTCAGGGAAAGAAGCTCTTCTACCTGCCCCATCTGGAGACTGAGCTGTGTGGAACTATAACATCGGCAGTACTAAATATTGTTTCAGAAGGCATACTCATAGGAGGGCAGCCTCAATACGTGTATATCACTGACAGTCGTAATCCAACAATGGGGGATTTATTTTCAGGAAAGAAGCTCTTCTACCTGCTCCGTCTGGAGACTGGAGCTGTGTGGAACTACATCATCTGCTGTACTAAATATTGTTTCAGAAGGTACACTCGTACGAGGGTAGCCTCAATACATGTATATCACTGACAGTCGTAATCCAGCAAGGGGGATTTACTTTCAGGAAAAGAAACTCTTCTACCTGCTCCGGCTGGAGACTGGACCTGTGTAGAACTACAACATCTGCAGTACTAAATATTGTTTCAGAAGGTAGACTCGCACGAGGGCAGCCTCAATACATTTATATCACTGACAGTCGTAATCCAGTAAAAGGGATTTACTTTCAGGAAAAGAACCTCTTCTATCTGCTCTGGCAGGAGACTGGACCTGTGAGGAACTACATCCGCTGCAGCACTAAATATTGTTTCAGAAGGCACGCTCGTACGAGGACAGCCTCAATACATGTATATCACTGACAGTCGTAATCCAGCAATGGACGATTTACTTTCTGAAAAGAAGTTTTCTATCTGCTCCAGCAGAGACAGGCCTTTGTCTAACTACATCATCTGCAGTACTAAATATTGTTTCAGAAGGCACACTGATAGGAAGGCAGCGTCAATACGTGAATATCCTGATAGTCGAATATAGCAATGGGGGATTAACTTTCAGGAAAAGAAGCTCATCTATCTGCTCCTGCTGGAGACTGGACCTGTGGAAACTACAACAATTGCAGTACTAAATATTGTTTCAGAAGGCACACTCGTAGGTGGGCAGCCTCAATAAGTGTATATCACTGACAGTCGTAATCCTGCAATGGAGGATTTACTTTCAGGAAAAGAAACTCTTCTATCTTCTCCGGCTGGAGACTGGACCTGTGTGGAACTACAACATCTGCAGTACTAATTATTGTTTCCGAATTCACACTCGTACGAGGGCAGCCTCAATATTTGTATATCACTGACAGTCGTAATCCAGCAATGGTGGATTTACTTTCAGGAAAAGAAGCTCTTCTATCTGCTCTGGCTGGAGACTGGACCTGTGAGGAACTACATCAGCTGCAGCACTAAATATTGTTTCAGATGGCACGCTCGTACGAGGGCAGCCTCAATTCATTTATATCTCTGACAGTCATAATCCAGCAATGAAGGATATAAAGCTCTTCTATCTGCTCCGGCTGGAAACAGGACCAGTGTGGAACTACATCATCTGCAGTACTAAATATTGTTTCAGAAGTCACACTCGTAGGAGGGCAGCCTAAGTACGTGTATATCACTGACTGTCGTAATCCAGCAATGAGGGATTTATTTTCAGGGAAGGAAGCTCTTCTACCTACTCCAGCTGCAGACTTGAGCTGTGTGGAACTACATCAACTGCAGAACTAAATATTGTTTCAGAAGGCACACTCGTATGAGGGCAGCCTCAATACGTGTATATCACTGACAGTCGTAATCCAGCAATGGGGATTTACTTTCAGGAAAAGAAGCTCTTCTATCTGCTCCGGCTGGAGACTGGACCTGTGTGGAACTACAACATTTGCAGTACTAAATATTGTTTCAGATGGCACACTCGTAGGTAGGCAGCCTCAATAAGTGTATATCTCTGACAGTCGTAATCCTGCAATGGAGGATTTACTTTCAGGAAAAGAAACTCTTCTATCTTCTCCGGCTGGAGACTGGACCTTTGTGGAACTACAACATCTGCAGTACTAATTATTGTTTCACAATTCACACTCGTACGAGGGCAGCCTCAATATTTGTATATCAATGACAGTCGTAATACAGCAATGGGGGATTTACTTTCAGGAAAAGAAGCTCTTCTATCTGCTCCAGCTGGAGACTGGACCTGTGTGGAACTACAGCATCTGCAGTACTAAATATTGTTTCAGAAGGTACACTCGTACGAGGGCAGCCTCAATTCATGTATATCACTAATAGTCATAATTCAGCAATGGAGGATTTACTTTCAGGAAAAGAAGCTCTTCTCCCAGCGCCGGCTAGAGACCGGACCTGTGTGGAGCTACAACATCTACAGTACTAAATATTGTTTCAGAAGGCACACTCATAGGAGGGCAGCCTCAATATGTGTATATCACTGACAGTCGTAATACAGCAATGGGGATTTACTTTCAGGAAAAGAAGCTCTTCTATCTGATCTGGCTGGAGACTGGACCTGTGAGGAACTACATCAGCTGCAGCACTAAATATTGTTTCAGAACGCACGCTCGTACGAGGACAGCCTCAATACATGTATATCACTGATAGTCGTAATCCAGCAATGGGGGATTTACTTTCTGGAAAAGAAGCTCTTCTACCTGCTCCTGCTGGAGACTGGACCTGTGTGGAACTGCAACATCTGCAGTACTAAATATTGTTTCTGAAGGCACACTCGTAGGAGGGCAGCCTCAATACGTGTATATCACTGACAGTCGTAATCCAGCAATGGGGATTTACTTTCAGGAAAAGAAGCTCTTCTTTCTGCTCTGGCTGGAGACTGGACCTGTGTGGAACTACATCATCAGCAGTACAAAATATTGTTTCAGAAGGCAAACTCGTATGAGGGCAGCCTCAATACATTTATATCTCTGACAGTCATAATCCAGCAATGGGGGATGTAATGCTCTTCTATCTGCTCCGGCTGGAGACAGAACCTGTGTAGAACTAAATCATTTGTAGTACTAAATTTTGTTTCAAAAGGCTCACTCGTAGAAGGGCAGCCTAAATACGTGTGTATCACTGAAAGTCGTAATCCAACAGTAGGGGATTTATTTTCAGGGAAAGAAGCTCTTCTACCTGGGCTGTCTGGAGACTGGAGATGTGTGGAACTACAACATCTGCAATACAAAATATTGTTTCAGAAGGCACACTCGTAAGAGGGCAGACTCAATACGTGTATATCACTGACAGTCGTAATACAGCAATGGGGGATTTACTTTCAGGAAAAGAAGCTCTTCTACCTGCTCCAGCTGGTGACTCGACCTCTGTGGAACTACATCATCTGCTGTTCTAAACATTGGTTCAGAAGGTACACTCGTACGAGGGCAACTAAATACATGTATATCACTGACAGTCGTAATCCAGTAAAGGGGGATTTACTTTCAGGAAAATAAGCTCTTCTATCTGCTCTGGCAGGAGACTGGACCTGTGAGGAACTACATCAACTGCAGCACTAAATATTGATTCAGAAGGCACACTTGTAGGAGGGCAGCCTCAATACGTGTTTATCACTGACAGTCGTAATCCAGCAATGGGGGAATTACTTTCAGGAAAGAAAGCTCTTCTTTCTGTTCTGGCTGGAGACTAGACCTGCATGGAACTACATCATTTGCAGCACTAAATATTGTTTCAGAAATCACACTCGTAGGAGGGCAGCCTCTATACGAGTCTATCATTGACAGTCTTAATCCAGCAATGGGGGATTTACTTTCAGTAAAAGAAGCTCTTCTATCTGCTCCGGCTGGAGGCTGCACCTGTGTGGAACTACATCATCTGCAGTACTAATTATTGTTTCAGAAGGCACACTCGTACGAGGGCAGCCTCAATAAAGTGTATATCAGTGACAGTCGTAATCCTGCAATGGGGGATTTTCTTTCAGGAAAAGAAACTCTTCTATCTGCTCCGGCTGGAGACTGGACCTGTGAGGAACTACAACACCTGCAGTACTAAATATTGTTTCAGAAGGCACACTCGTATGAGGACAGCCTCAATACGTGTATATCACTGACAGTCGTAATAAAGCAATGGGGGATTTACTTTCATTAAAAGAAGCTCTTCTTTCTGCTCCGGCTGGAGACTGGACTTGTTTGGAACTACATCATCTGCAGTAATAAATATTGTTTCAAAAGATACATTCGTACGAGGGCAGCCTCAATACATGTATATCGCTGACAGTAGTAATACAGCAATGGGGGATTTACTTTCAGGAAAAGAAGCTCTTCTATCTGCTCTGGCTGGAGACTGGAACTGTGAGGAACAACATCAGCTGCAGCCCTGAATATTGTATCAGACGGCACGCTCGTACGAGGACAGGATCAATACATGTATATCACTGATAGTCGTAATCCAGCAATGGGGGTTTTACATTCTGGAAAAGAAGCTTTTCTTCCTGCTCCAGCTGGAGACTGGACCTGTGTGGAACTGCAACATCTGCAGTACTAAATATAGTTTCTGAAGGCACACTCGTAGGAGGTCTGCCTCAATACGTGTATATCACTGACAGTCGTAATCCAGCTATGGGGGATTTACTTTCAGGAAAAGAAGCTCTTCTTCTCTCTGGCTGGAGACTGGACCAGTGTGGAGCTGCATCATCAGCAGTACAAAATATTGTTTCAGAAGGCACACTCGTACGAGGGAAGCGTCAATACATGTATATCACTTACAGTTGTAATCCAGCAATGGGGGATTAAATGCTCTTCTAACTGCTCCGGCTGGAGACAGGACCTGTGTGGAACTACATCAATTGCAGTACAAAATATTGTTTCAGAAGGCTCAGTCGTAGAAGGGCAGCCTAAATACGTATATGTCACTGACAGTCATAATCCATCAATATAGGATTTATTTTCAGGGAAAGAAGCTCTTCTACCTGCCCCGTCTGGAGACTGGAGCTTTGTCTAACTACATCATCTGCAGTACTAAATATTGTTTCAGAACGCACACTCGTATTAGGCAGCCGCAATACGTGTATATCACTGACAGTTGTAATCCAGCAATGGGAGATTTTCTTTCAGGAAAAGAAGCTCTTCAATCTGCTCCAGCTGGAGACTGGCCCTTTGTGGATCTACATCATCTGCAGTACTAAATATTGTTTCAGAAGGCACACTCGTATGTGGGCCGCCTCAATACCTGTATATCACTGACAGTCGTAATCCAGCTATGGGGGATTTACTTTCAGGAAATGAAGCTCGTCTACCTGCTCCAGCTGGTGACTGGGACCAGTGTGGAACTACAACATCTGCAGTACTAAATATTGTTTCAGAAGGCACACTGAGAGTAGGGCAGCCTCAATACGTGTATATCCCTGATAGTCGTAATCCAGTAATGGGGGATTTACTTTCAGGAAAAGAAGCTCTTCTACCTGCTCCAGCTGGAGACTGGACCTGTGTGGAACTACAACATCTGCAGTACTAGATATTGTTTCTGAAGGCACACTTGTAGGAGGGCAGCCTCAATACGTGTATATCACTGACAGTCGTAATCCAGCAATGGGGGATTTACTTTCAGGAAAAAAGCTCTTCTTTCTGCTCTGTCTGGAGACTGGAACTGTGTGGAACTACATCATCTGCAGTAGTAAATATTGTTTCAGAATGTACACTAGTATGAGGGCAGCCTCAATACATGTATTTCACTGACAGTCGTAATCCAGCAATGGGGGATTTAAAGCTCTTCTATCTGCTCCGGCTGGAGACAGGAACTGTGTGGAACCACGTCATCTGCAGTACTAAATATTGTTTCAGAAGCCACACACGTAGGAGGGCAGCCTAAGTACATGTATATCACTGACAGTCGTAATCCAGCAATGAGGGATTTATTTTCAGGGAAGGAAGCTCTTCTACCTGCTCCGGCTGTAGACTGGAGCTGTGTGGAACTACATCATCTGCAATACTAAATATTGTTTCAGAAGGCACACTCGTACGAGGGCAGCCTCAATACATGTATATCACTGACCGCCGTAATCCAGCAATGGGGGATTTACTTTCAGGAAAAGAAGTTCTTCTATCTGCTCCCACTGGAGACTGGACCTGTGTGGAACTACATCATCTGCAGCACTAAATAATGTTTCAGAAGGCACACTCACACGAGGGCTGCCTCAATACATGTGTATCAGTGACAGTCGAAATCCAGCAATGGGGGATTTACTTTCAGGAAAAGAAGTTCTTCTATCTGATCCCACTGGAGACTGGACCTGTGTGGAACTACATCATCTGCAGTACTAAATATTGTTTCAGAAGGTACACTCATACGGAGGCAGCCTCAGTACATGTATATCACTGACAGTCGTAATCTAGCAATGGGAGATTTTCTTTCAGGAAAAGTATCTCTTCTACCTGCTCTGGCTGGAGACTGGACCGGTGTGGAACTACAACATCTGCAGAACTAATATTGTTTCAGAAGGCACACTCGTATGAGGGCAGCCTCAATACGTGTATCACTGACAGTCGTAATCCAGCAATGGGGGATTTACTTTCAGGAAATGAAGCTCTTCTACCTGCTCCAGCTGGAGACTGGACCTGTGTGGAAGTACAAAATCTGCAGTACTAAATATTGTTTCAGAAGGCACACTCGTACGAGGGCAGCCTCAACACATGTATATCACTGACAGTCGTAATCCAGCAATGTAGGATTTAATGCTCTTCTATCTGCTCCGTCTAGAGACAGGACCTGTGTGGAACTGCATCATTTGCAGTACTAAATATTGTTTCAGAAGGCTCAGCCGTAGAAGGGCAGACTAAATACGTGTATATCACTGACAGTCGTAATCCAACAATGGGGGATTTATATTCAGGGAAAGAAGCTCTTCTACCTGCCCCGTCTGGAGACTGGAGCTCTGTGGAACTACATCATCTGCAGAACTAAATATTGTTTCAGAACGCACATTCGTACGAGGGCAGCCACAATACGTGTATATCACTGACAGACGTAATCCAGCAATGGGGGATTTACTTTCAGGAAAAGAAGCTCTTCTATTTGCTCCTGCTGGAGACTGGACCTGTGTGGAACTACATTATCTGCTGTACTAAATATTGTTTCAGAAGGTACACTCGTATGAGGGCAGCCTCAATACATGTATATCACTGACACTCTTAATCCAGCAATGGGGATTTACTTTCAGGAAAAGAAGCTCTTCTCCCTGCTCCGGCTGGAGACTGGACCTGTGTGGAACGACAACATCTGCAGTCCTAAATATTGTTTCAGAAGGTAGACTTGTACGAGGGCAGCCTCAATACATGTATATCACTGAAAGTCGTAATCCAGTAATGGGGGATTTACTTTCAGGAAAAGAAGCTCTTCTATCTGCAGTGGCAGGAGACTGGACCTGTGAGGAACTACATCAGCTGCAGCACTAAATATTGTTTTGGAAGGCACGCTCATACGAGGACAGCCTCAATACATGTATATCACTGACAGTCGTAATCCAGCAATGGACGATTTACTTTCAGGAAAAGAAGCTCTTCTATCTGCTCCAGCTGGAGACTGGCCCTTTGTGGAACTACACCATTTGCAGTCTTAAATATTGTTTCAGAAGGCACACTCATATGAGGGCAGCCTCAATACCTGTATATCACTGACAGTCGTAATCCAGCTATGGGGAATTTACCTTCAGGAAAAGAAGCTTGTCTACCTGCTCCAGCTGGTGACTGGGACCTGTGTGGATCTACAACATCTGCAGTACTAAATATTGTTTCAGAAGGCACACTGATAGGAGGGCAGCCTCAATACGTGTATATCCCTGATAGTCGTAATCCAGCAATGGGGGATTTACTTTCAGGAAAAGAAGCTCTTCTGCCTGCTCCAGCTGGAGACTGGACCTGTGTGGAACTACAACATCTGCCGTACTAGATATTGTTTCTGAAGGCACACTTGTAGGAGGGCAGCCTCAATACGTGTATATCACTGGCAGTCGTAATCCAGCAATGGGGGATTTACTTTCAGGAAAAAAAGCTCTTCTTTCTGTTCTGGTTGGAGACTAGACCTGCGTGGATCTACATCATTTGCAGCACTAAATATTGTTTCAGAAGGCACACACGTAGGAGGGCAGCCTCTATACGAGTATATCATTGACAGTCATAATCCAGCAATGGGGGATTTACTTTCAGTAAAAGAAGCTCTTCTATCTGCTCCGGCTGGAGGCTGCACCTGTGTGGAACTAAATCATCTGCAGTACTAATTATTGTTTCAGAAGGCACACTCGTACGAGGGCAGCCTCAATACGTGTATATCTGTGACAGTCGTAATCCTGCAATCAGGGATTTACTTTCTGGAAAAGAAACTCTTCTATCTGCTCCAGCTGGAGACTGGACCTGTGAGGAACTACAACATCTGCAGTACTAAATATTGTTTCAGAAAGGCACACTCGTACGAGGGCAGCCTCAACACGTGTATATCACTGACAGTCGTAATACAGCAATGGGGGATTTACTTTCAGGAAAAGAAGCTCTTCTATTTGCTCTGGCTGGATACTGGACTTGTGTGGAACTACATCATCTGCAGTAATAAATACTGTTTCAAAAGATACATTCGTACGAGGGCAGCCTCAATAAATGTATATCAAGCTGAGAGTCGTAATACAGCAATAGAGTTGCACCATCAGGAAAAAGCTCTTCTATCTGCTCTGGCTGGAGACTGGACATGAGGAACTACATCAGCTGCAGCACTAAATATTGCATCAGACGGCATGCTCGTACGAGGACAGCCACAATACATGTATATCACTGATAGTCGTAATCCAGCATTGGGGGTTTTACATTCTGGAAAAGAAGCCTTCTACCTGTTCCAGCTGGAGACTGGAGCTGTGTGGAACTGCATCATCTACAGTACTAAATATAGTTTCTGAAGGCACACTCGTATTAGGGCTGCCTCAATACGTGTATATCACTGACAGTCATAATCCAGCAATGGGGGATTTACTTTCCGGAAAAGAAGCTCTTCTTTCTGCTCTGGCTGGAGACTGGACCAGTGTGGAGCTGCATCATCAGCAGTACAAAATATTGTTTCAGAAGGCACACTCGTACGAGGGCAGTCTCTATACTTGTATATCACTGAAAGTTGTAATCCAGCAATAGGGGATTAAATGCTCTTTTAACTGCTCCGGCTGGAGACAGGACCTGTGTGGAACTACATCATTTGCAGTACTAAATATTGTTTCAGAAGGCACAGTCGTACAAGGGCAGAATAAATACATATATGTCACTGACAGTCGTAATCCATCAATATGGGATTTATTTTCAGGGAAAGAAGCTCTTCTACCTGCTCCGGCTAGAGACTGGACCTGTGTGGAACTACATCATCTGCTGTACTAAATATTGTTTCAGAAGGTACACTCGTATGAGGGCACCCTCAATACATGTATATCTCTTACAGTCGTAATCCAGTAATGGGGGATTTACTTTCAGGAAAAGAAGCTCTTCTATCTGCTCTGGCAGGAGACTGGATCTGTGAGGAACTACATCAGCTGCAGCACTAAATATTGTTTCAGAAGGCACGCTCGTACGAGGGCACCCTCAATAGATGTATATCACTTACAGTCGTAATCCTGCAATGGGGGAATTACTTTCAGGAAAAGAAGCTCTACTACCTGCTCCGGCTGGAGACTGGATCTGTGTGGAACTACAACATCTGCAGTACTAAATATTGTTTCAGAAGGCACCCTCATAGGAGGGCAGCCTCAAAACGTGTATATCATTGACAGTCATAATCCAGCAATGGGGGATTTACTTTCAGTAAAATAAGCTCTTCTATCTGCTCTGGCTGGAGGCTGGTCCTGTGTGGAACTACATCATCTACAGTACAAATTATTGTTTCAGAAGGCACACTCGTACGAGGGCAGCATCAATACGTGTATATCAGTGAGAGTCGTAATCCTGCAATGGGGGATTTACTTTCAGGAAAAGAAGCTCTTCAATCTGCTCAAGCTGCAGACTGGCCCTTTGTGGAACTACATCATCTGCAGTACTAAATATTGTTTCAGAAGGCACACTCGTACGAGGCAGCCTCAATACCTGTATATCACTGACAGTCGTAATACAGCTATGGGGGATTTACTTTCAGGAAAAGAAACTTGTCTACCTGCTATAGATATTGACTGGGACCTGTGTGGAACTACAACATCTGCAGTACTAAATATTGTTTCAGAAGGCACACTGATAGGAGGACAGCCTCAATACGTGTATATCCCTGATAGTCGTAATCCAGCAATGGGGGATTTACTTTCAGGAAAAGAAGCTCTTCTGCCTGCTCCAGCTGGAGAGTGGACCTGTGTGGAACTACAACATCTGCTGTACTAGATATTGTTTCTCGAGGCACACTTGTAGGAGGGCAGCCTCAATACGTGTATATCACTGACAGTCGTAATCCAGCAATGGGGGATTTACTTTCAGGAAAAAAGCTCTTCTTTCTGCTCTGGCTGGAGACTGGAACTGTGTGGAACTACATCATCTGCAGTACTAAATATTGTTTCAGAATGTACACTCGTATGAGGGCAGCCTCAATACATGTATTTCACTGACAGTCATAATCCAGCAATGGGGGATTTAAAGCTCTTCTATCTGCTCCGGCTGGAGACAGGACCTGTGTGGAACTACGTCATCTGCAGTACTAAATATTGTTTCAGAAGGCACACTCGTAGGAGGGCAGCCTAAGTACGTCTATATCACTGACAGTCGTAATCCAGCAATGAGGGATTTATTTTCAGGGAAGGAAGCTCTTCTACCTGCTCCGGCTGTAGACTGGAGCTGTGTGGAACTACATCCTCTGCAATACTGAATATTGTTTCAGAAGGCACACTCGTACGATGGCAGCCTCAATACGTGTACGTCACTGACCGCCGTAATCCAGCAATGGGGGATTTACTTTCAGGAAAAGAAGCTCTTCTGTCTGCTCCAGCTGGAGACTGGACCTGTGTGGAACTACATCATCTGCAGTACTAAATATTGTTTCAGAAGGCACACTCGTAGGAGGGCAGCCTCAATACGTATATCACTGACAGTCGTAATCCAGCAATGGGGGATTTACTTTCAGGAAAAGAAGCTCTTATATCTGCTCTGGCTAGAGACTGGACCTGTGTGGAACTACAACATCTGCAGCACTAAATATTGTTTCAGAAGGCACACTCGTGAGGGCAGCCTCAATACGTGTATATCACTGACAGTCGTAATCCTGCAATGGAGGATTTACTTTCAGGAAAAGAAACTCTTCTATCTTCTCTGGCTGGAGACTGGACCTCTGTGGAACTACAACATCTGCAGTACTAATTATTGTTTCAGAATTCACACTCATACGAGGGCAGCCTCAATACGTCTATATCACTGAGAGTCGTAATCCAGCAATGGGGGAATTACTTTCAGAAAAAGAAGCTCTTCTTTCTGCTCTGGCTGGAGACTGGACCTGTTTGGAACTACATCATCTGCTGTACTAAATATTGTTTAAGAAGGTACACTCGTACCAGGGCAGCCTCAATACATGTATATCACTGACAGTCTTAATCCAGCAAAGGGGGATTTACTTTCAGGAAAAGAAGTTCTTCTCCCTGCTCCGGCTGGAGACTGGAACTGTGTGGAACTACAACATCTGCAGTACTAAATATTGTTTCAGATGGTAGAATCGTAAGAGGGCAGCCTCAATACAAGTATATCCCTTCCAGTCATAATCCAGTAAAGGGGGATTTACTTTCAGGAAAACAAGCTCTTCTATCTGCTCTGGCAGGAGACTGGACCTGTGAGGAACTACATCAGCTGCAGCACTAAATATTGTTTTAGAAACGCATGCGTACGAGGACAGCCTCAATACATGTATATCACTGACAGTCGTAATCCAGCAATGGACGATTTACTTTCAGGAAAAGAAGCTCTTCTATCTGCTCCAGCTGGAGACTGGCCCTTTGTGGAACTACACCATCTGCAGTACTAAATATTATTTCAGAAGGCACAGTCGTACGAGGGCAGCCTCAATACGTGTAAATCACTGACCGTCGTAATCCAGCAATGGGGGATTTACTTTCAGGAAAAGAAGCTCTTCTATCTGCTCCAGCTGGAGACTGGACCTGTGTGGAACTACAGCATCTGCAGTACTAAATATTGTTTCAGAAGGTACACTCGTATGAGGCAGCCTCAATACATGTATATCACTAATAGTCATAATCCAGCAATGGAGGATTTACTTTCAGGAAAAGAAGCTCTTCTCCCTGCTCCGGCTGGAGACTGGACCTGTGTGGAACTACATCATCTGCAGTTCTAAATATTGTTTCAGAAGGTACACTCGTACGATGGCAGCCTCAATACATGTATATCACTGACAGTCGTAATCCAGCAATGGGGATTTACTTTCAGGAAAAGAAGCTCTTCTATCTGCTCTGGCTAGAGACTGGACCTGTGTGGAACTACATCATCTGCAGCACTAAATATTGTTTCAGAATGCACACTCGTACTAGGGCAGCCTCAATACGTGTATATCACTGACAGTCATAATCCAGCAATGGGGGATTTACTTTCAGTAAAAGAAGCTCTTCTATCTGCTCCGGCTGGAGGCTGGACCTGTGTGGAACTACATCATCTGAAGTACTAAATATTGTTTCAGAAGGCTCAGTCGTAGAAGGGCAGCCTAAATACGTGTAAATCACTGACAGTCGTATTCCAACAATGGGGGATTTATTTTCAGGGAAAGAAGCTCTTCTACCTGCCCCATCTGGAAACTGGAGCTCTGTGGAACTACATCATCTGCTGTACTAAATATTGTTTCAGAATGCACGCTTGTACGAGGGCAGCCGCAATATGTGTATATCACTGACAGTGGTAATCCAGTAATGGGGGATTTCCTTTAAAGAAAAGAAGCTCTTCTATCTGCTCCTGCTGGAGACTGGACCTGTGTGGAACTACATCATCTGCTGTACTAAATATTGTTTAAGAAGGTACACTTGTACCAGGGCAGCCTCAATACATGTATATCACTGACAGTCTTAATCCAGCAAAGGGGGATTTACTTTCAGGAAAAGAAGTTCTTCTCCCTGCTCCGGCTGGAGACTGGAACTGTGTGGAACTACAACATCTGCAGAACTAAATATTGTTTCAGATGGTAGAATCGTACGAGGGCAGCCTCAATACATGTATATCCCTCACAGTCATAATCCAGTAAAGGGGGATATACTTTCAGGAAAACAAGCTCTTCTATCTGCTCTGGCAGGAGACTGGACCTGTGAGGAACTACATCAGCTGCAGCACTAAATATTGTTTTAGAAGGCACGCTCGTCCGAGGACAGCCTCAATACATGTATTTCACTGACAGTCGTAATCCAGCAATGGACGATTTACTTTCAGGAAAAGAAGCTCTTCTATCTGCTCCAGCTGGAGACTGGCCCTTTGTGGAACTACACCATCTGCAGTACTAAATATTGTTTCAGAAGGCACACTCGTACGAGGGCAGCCTCAATACGTTTAAATCACTGACCGCCGTAATCCAGCAATGGGGGATTTGCTTTCAGGAAAAGAAGCTCTTCTATCTGCTCCAGCTGGAGACAGGACCTGTGTGGAACTACAGCATCTGCAGTACTAAATATTGTTTCAGAAGGTACACTCGTACGAGGGCAGCCTCAAAACATGTATATCACTAATAGTCATAATCCAGCAATGGAGGATTTACTTTCAGAAAAGCTCTTCTCCCTGCTCCGGCTGGAGACTGGACCTGTGTGGAACTACATCATCTGCAGTTCAAAATATTGTTTCAGAAGGTACACTCGTACGATGGCAGCCTCAATACATGTATATCACTGACAGTCGTAATCCAGCAATGGGGATTTACTTTCAGGAAAAGAAGCTCTTCTATCTGCTCTGGCTTGAGACTGGACCAGTGTGGAACTACATCATCTGCAGCAATAAATATTGTTTCAGAATGTACACTCGTACTAGGGCAGCCTCAACACGTGTATATCACTGAGAGTCGTAATCCAGCAATGGGGGATTTACTTTCAGGAAAAGAAGCTCTTCTTTCTGCTCTGGCTGGAGACTGGACCTGTTTGGAACTACATCATGAGCAGTTCAAAATATTGTTTGAGAAGGCACACTCGTACGAGGGCAGCCTCAACACATGAATATCACTGACAGTCGTAATCCAGCAATGTGGGATTTAATGCTCTTCTATCTGCTCCGGCTGGAGACTGGACCTGTGTGGAACTACATCATTTGCAGTACTAAATATTGTTTCAGAAGGCTCAGTCGTAGAAGGGCAGCCTAAATACGTGTATATCACTGACAGTCGTAATCCAACAATGGGGGATTTATTTTCAGGGAAAAGCTCTTCTACTGCCGTCTGGAAACTGGAGCTCTATGGAACTACATCATCTGCTGTACTAAATTGTTTCAGGGCCTGCGCTTATCACGAGGGCAGCCGCAATATGTGTATATCACTGACAGTCGTAATCCAGCAATGGGGGATTTACTTTCAGGAAAAGAAGCTCTTCTATCTGCTCCTGCTGGAGACTGGTCCTGTGTGGAACTACATCATCTGCTGTACTAAATATTGTTTCAGAAGGTACACTCGTACCAAGGCAGCCTCAATACATGTATATCACTGACAGTCTTAATCCAGCAATGGGGGATTTACTTTCAGGAAAAGAAGTTCTTCTCCCTGCTCCGGCTGGAGACTGGACCTGTGTGGAACTACAACATCTGCAGTACTAAATATTGTTTTAGATGGTAGAATCATACGAGGGGAGCCTCAATACATGTATATCACTTACAGTCGTAATCCAGTAATGGGGGATTTACTTTCAGGAAAAGAAGCTCTTCTATCTGCTCTGGCAGGAGACTGGACCTGTGAGGAACTACATCAGCTACAGCACTAAATATTGTTTTAGAAGGCACGCTCATACGAGGACAGCCTCAATACATGTATATCACTGACAGTCATAATCCAGCTATGGGGGATTTACTTTCAGGAAAAGAAGCTCGTCTACCTGCTCCAGCTGGTGTCTGGGACCTGTGTGGATCTACATCTGCAGTACTAGATATTGTTTCACAAGGCACACTGATAGGAGGGCAACCTCAATACGTGTATATCCCTGATAGTCGTAATCCAGCAATGGGGGATTTACTTTCAGGAAAAGAAGCTCTTCTGCCTGCTCCAGCTGGAGACTAGACCTGTGTGGAACTACAACATCTGTAGTACTAGATATTGTTTCTGAAGGTACACTTGTAGGAGGGCAGCCTGAATACGTGTATATCACTGACAGTCGTAATCCAGCAATGGGGGATTTACTTTCTGGAAAAAAAGCTCTTCTTTCTGCTCTGGCTGGAGACTGGATCTGTGTGGAACTACATCATTTGCAGCACTAAATATTGTTTCAGAAGGCACACTCGTAGGAGGGCAGCCTCTATACGAGTATATCTTTGACAGTCATAATCCAGCAATGGGGGATTTACTTTCAGGAAAAGAAGCTCTACTATCTGCTCTGGCTGGAGACTGGACCTGTGAGTAACTACATCAGCTGCAGGACTAAATATTGGTTCAGACGGCACGCTCACACGAGGACAGCCTCAATACATGTATATCACTGACAGTTGTAATCCAGCAATGGGTGATTAAATGCTCTTCTATCTACTCCAGCTGGAGACAGGACCTGTGTGGAACTACATCATTTGCAGCACTAAATATCGTTTCAGAAGGCTCAGTCGTAGAAGGGCAGCCTAAATACGTGTATGTCACTGACAGTCGTAATCCATCAATATGGGATTTATTTTCAGGGAAAGAAGCTCTTCTACCTGCCCCGTCTGGAGACTGGAGCTTTGTGGAACTACATCTTCTGCAGTACTAAATATTGTTTCAGAACGCACACTCGTATGAGGGCAGCCACAATACGTGTATATCAGTGACATTCGTAATCCTGCAATGGCGGATTTACTTTCAGGAAAAGAAGCTCTACTACCTGCTCTGGCTGGAGACTGGATCTGTGTGGAACTACAACATCTGCAGTACTAAATATTGTTTCAGAAGGCACACTCGTAGGAGGGCAGCCTCAATACATGTCTATCAGTGACATTCGTAATCCTGCAATGAAGGATTTACTTTCAGGAAAGAAGCTCTACTTCCTGCTCCAGCTGGAGACTGGACCTGTGAGGAACTACATCAGCTGCAGCAGTAAATATTGTTTCAGATGGCACGCTCATACGAGGACAGCCTCAATACATGTATATCACTGAAAGTCGTAATCCAGCAATGGGGGATTTACTTTCTGGAAAAGAAGCTCTTCTACCTGCTCCAGCTGGAGACTGGACCTGTGTGGAACTACAACTTCTGCAGTACTAAATATTGTTTCTGAAGGCACACTCGTAGGAGGGCAGCCTCAATACGTGTATATCACTGACAGTCGTAATCCCGTAAAAGATTCACTTTCAGGAAAAAAGCTCCTCTCCCTGCTGCGACTGAGACTGGAACTATGTGAACTTCATGATCTATAGAAACTAAATTTTGTTCATAATTTACCTCGTCTGAGGGCCTCAAAAACATGTATATCACTGACAGTATTAATCAGCAATAGTTTTCTTGCAGAAATACAGCTCTTCTTATGCTCTTCCTGGAACAGGACTTGTGTGGAACTACAACATCTGCTGTAATAAATATTGTTTCGAAGAAAGCGCAACAAATGCGAGAACCTCAATACATGTATATCATGACATTACATAATCAGCAATGGGGATTTACTTTCAGGAAAAAGCTCTACTACTTGCTCCAGCTGGAGCACTGGACCTTAATGGAAACTACAACATCTGCAGTACTAAATATTGTTTCAGAAGGGACACTGAATTGGGAGGCAGCCTCAAAATGTGTATATCATTGACAGTCATAATCCAGCAATAGGTTTACTTTCAGTGAGAAGCAGTTCTATCTGCTCGGAGCTGGAGGCTGGACCTGTGGAACTACATCGTCACAGTACTAATTATTGTTCAGAAGGCACACTGCGTCGATGGCAGCATCAAGCGTGTATATCAGTGAAGTCATAATCCAGCAACGAAGATTTACTCTCAGGAAAACTCTTCTACCTGCTCCGGCTGGAGACTGGACCTGTGTGGAACTACAACATCCACAGTACTAAATATTGTTTCCAGAAGGCACACTAGTAGCCAGGGCAGCCTCAATACATATATATGACTGACAGACTTAACCTGCAATGGAGGATTTACTTTCAGGAAAAGCTCTTCTATGCTGCTCTGGCTGGAGACTGGACCTGTGAGGAACTAACATCAGCTCCAGCACTAAATATTGTTTCAGATGTACCTGCACAAATGCGAGGACAGCCTCAATACATGTATATCACTGATAGTAAGTAATCCAGCAATGGAGTTTACTTTCTGGAAAAGAAGATCTTCTACCTGCTCCAGCTGGAGACTGGACCTGTGTGGAACTGCAACTTCTGCAGTATTAAATATTGTTTCTGAAGGCACACTCGTAGGAGGGCAGACTCAATACGTTTATATCACTGAGGTAGTAATCCAGCAATGGAGAATTTGCTTTCAGGAAAAGAAGCTCTTCTTTCTCCTCTGGCTGGAGACTGGACCTGTGTGGAACTACATCATCAGCAGTACAAAATATTGTTTCAGGAAGCAAACTCGTACGAGGGCAGCCTCAATACATTCATATCTCTGACAGTCATAATCCAGCAAAGGGGGATGTTATGCTCTTCTATCTGCTCCGGCTGGAGACAGAACCTGTGTAGAACTACATCATTTGCAGTACTAAATATTGTTTCAAAAGGCTCACTCGTAGAAGGGCAGCCTTAATACGTGTATAGCACTGACAGTCGTAATCCAACAATAGGGGATTTATTTTCAGGGAAAGAAGCTCTTCTACCTGCCCCATCTGGAGACTGGAGTTGTTTGGAACTACAACATCTGCAGTACTAAATATTGTTTCGGAAGGCACACTCGTACGAGGGCAGCCTCAATACGTGTATATCACTGACAGTCGTAATACAGCAATGGGAGATTTACTTTCAGGAAAAGAAGCTCTTCTACCTGCTCCAGCTGGAGACTCGACCTCTGTGGAACTACATCATCTGCTGTACTAAACATTGGTTCAGAAGTCACACTCGTACGAGGGCAGCTAAATACACGTATATCACTGACAGTCGTAATACAGCAATGGGGGATTTAGTTTAAGGAAAAGAAGATTTTCTACCGGTTCGAGCTGGTGACTGGACCTGTGTGGAACAGCCACATCTGCAGAACTAAATATTGTTTCAGACGGCACACTCATAGGAGTGCAGCCTCAATACGTGTATATCACTGATTGTCGTAATGCAGCAATGGGGGATTTATTTTCATTGAAAGAAACTCTTCTAACTGCCCCATCTGGAGACTGTAGATGTGTGGAACTAAAACATCTGCAGTACTAAATACTGTTTCAGTAGGAACACTCGTAGGAGGGCAGCCTCAATACGTGTATATCACTGACAGTCTTAATCCTGCAATGGAGGATTTACTTTCAGGAAAAGAAGCTCTTCTTTCTCCTCTGGCTGGCGACTGGACCTGTGCGGAACTACATCAACTGCAGCACTAAATACTGTTTCAGAAGGCACGCTCGTACTAGGACAGCCTCAATACATGTATATCACTGATAGTCGTAATCCAGCAATGAGGGATTTACTTTAAGGAAAAGAAGCTCTTCTACCTGCTGCAGCTGGAGACTGGACCTGTGTGGAACTACAACATCTGCTGTACTAGATATTGTTTCTGAAGGCACACTAGTAGGAGGGCAGCCTCAATACGTGTTTATCACTGACAGTCGTAATCCAGCAAAGGGGGATTTACTTTCAGGAAAAAAGCTCTTCTTTCTGCTCTGGCTGGAGACTGGAACTGTGTGGAACTACATCATCTGCAGTACTAAATATTGTTTCAGAATGTACACTCATATGAGGGCAGCCTCAATACATGTAATTCACTGACAGTCATAATCCAGCAATGGGGGATTTAAAGCTCTTCTATCTGCTCCGGCTGGAGACAGGAACTGTGTGGAACTACGTCATCTGCAGTACTAAATATTGTTTCAGAAGACACACTCGTAGGAGGGCAGCCTAAGTACGTGTATATCACTGACAGTCGTAATCCAGCAATGAGGGATTTATTTTCAGGGAAGGAAGCTCTTCTACCTGCTCTGGCTGTAGATTGGAGCTGTGTGGAACTACATCATCTGCAACACTAAATATTGTTTCAGAAGGCACACTCGTCCGAGGGCAGCCTCGATACTTGTATATCACTAACCACCGTACTCCAGCAATGGGGGATTTACTTTCAGGAAAAGAAGCTCTTCTATCTGCTCCAGCTGGAGACTGGACCTGTGTGGAAGTACATCATCTGCAGTACTAAATATTGTTTCAGAAGGCACACTCGTATCGAGGCAGCCTCAATACATGTATATCAGTGACAGTCGTAATCCAGCAATGGAGGATTTACTTTCAGGAAAAGAAGCTCTTCTATCTTCTCTGGCTGGAGACTGGACCTCTGTGGAACTACAACATCTGCAGTACTTATTATTGTTTCAGAATTCACACTCATACGAAGGCAGCCTCAATACATGAATATCACTGACAGTCATAATCCAGCAATGGGGGATTTACTTTCAGGAAATGAAGCTCTTCTATCTGCTCCTGCTGGAGACTGGACCTGTGTGGAACTACATCATCTGCAGTACTAAATATTGTTTCAGAAGGTACACTCATACGAGGGCAGCCTTAACACATGTATATCACTAACAGTCATAATCCAGCAATGGAGGACTTACTTTCAGGAAAAGAAGCTCTTCTCCCTGCTCCGGCTGGAGACTGGACCTGTGAGGAACTACATCATCTGCAGTACTAAATATTGTTTCAGAAGGTACACTCGTATGAGGGCAGCCTCAATACATGTATATCACTTACAGTCATAATCCAGTAATGGGGATTTACTTTCAGAAAAAGCTCTTCTATCTGCTCTGGCAGGAGACTGGACCTGTGAGGAACTACATCAGCTGCAGCACTAAATATTGTTTCAGAAGGCACGCGCAAATGCGAGGACAGCCTAAATACATGTATATCACTGACAGTTGTAATTCAGCAATGGGGATTTACTTTCAGGAAAAGAAGCTCTTCAATCTGCTCCAGCTGGAGACTGGCCTTTGTGGAACTACATCATCTGCTGTACTAAATATTGTTTCAGAAGGGCACACTAATACGAGGCAGCCTCAATACATATATCCCTGTTAGTCGCAATCCAGCAATGGGTTTACTTTCAGGAAAAGAGCTCTTCTACCTGCTCCAGCTGGAGACTGGACCTGTGTGGAACTACAACATCTGCAGTACTAAATATTGTTTCTGAAGGCACACTTGTAGGAGGGCAGCCTCAATACGTGTATATCACTGACAGTCGTAATCCAGCAATGGAGGATTTACTTTCAGGAAAAGAAGCTCTTCTTTCTGCTCTGGCTGGAGACTGGAACTGTGTGGAACTACATCATCTGCAGTACTAAATATTGTTTCAGAATGTACACTCGCAGGAGGGCAGCCTAAATACGTGTATATCACTGACAGTCGTAATCCAGCAATGGGGGTTTACTTTCAGTAAAGAAGCTCTTCTATCTGCTCTGGCTGGAGACTGGACCTGTGAGGAACTACATCAACTGCAGCACTAAATACTGTTTCAGAAGGCACGCTCATACTAGGACAGCCTCAATACATGTATATCACTGATAGTCGTAATCCAGCAATGGGGATTTACTTTCAGGAAATGAAGCTCTTCTTTCTGCTCTGGCTGGAGACTGGACCTGTGTGGAACTACATCATCAGCAGTACAAAATATTGTTTCAGAAGGCAAACTCAAACGAGGGCAGCCTCAATACATGTATATCTCTGACAGTCATAATCCAGCAATGGGGATGTAATGCTCTTCTATCTGCTCTGGCTGGAGACAGGACCTGTGTGGAACTACATCATTTGCAGTACTAAATATTGTTTCAGAAGGCTCACTCGTAGAAGGGCAGCCTAAATACGTGTATATCACTGACAGTCGTAATCCAACAATGGGGGATTAATTTTCAGGGAAAGAAGCTCTTCTACCTGCCCGTCTGGAGACTGGAGCTGTGTGGAACTACAACATCTGCAGTACTAAATATTGTTTCAGAAGGCACACTCGTAGGAGGGCAGCCTCAATATGTGTATATCACTGACAGTCGTAATCCAACAATGGGGATTTATTTTCAGGAAGAAGCTCTTCTACCTGCCCCGTCTGGAGACTGGAGCTATGTGGAACTACATAATCTGCTGTACTAAATATTGTTTCAGAAGGTTCACTCGTACGAGGGTAGCCTCAATACATGTATATCACTGACAGTCGTAATCCAGCAATGAGGGATTTACTTTCAGGAAAAGAAGCTCTTCTCCATGCTCCGGCTGGATACTGGACCTGTGTAGAACTACAACATCTGCAGTACTAAATATTGTTTCAGAAGGTACACTCGTTCGAGGGCAGCCTCAATACATGTATATCACTGACAGTAGTAATCCAGTAATGAGGGATTTACTTTCAGGAAAAGAACCTCTTCTATCTGCTCTGGCAGGAGACTGGACCTGTGAGGAACTACATCAGCTGCAGCACTAAATATTGTTTCAGAAGGCACGCTCATACGAGGACAGCCTCAATACATGTATATCACTGACAGTCGTAATCCAGCAATGGACGATTTACTTTCAGGAAAAGAAGCTCTTCTATCTGCTCCAGCAGGAGACAGGCCCTTTGTGGAACTACATCATCTGCAGTACTAAATATTGTTTCAGAAGGCACACTGATAGGAGGGCAGCGTCAATACGTGAATATCCCTGATAGTCGTAATCCAGCAATGGGGGATTAACTTTCAGGAAAAGAAGCTCATCTATCTGCTCCTGCTGGAGACTGGACCTGTGTGGAACTACAACAATTGCAGTACTAAATATTGTTTCAGAAGGCACACTCTTAGGTGGGCAGCCTCAATAAGTGTATATCTCTGACAGTCGTAATCCTGCAATGGAGGATTTATTTTCAGGAAAAGAAACTCTTCTACCTTCTCCGGCTGGAGACTGGACCTGTGTGGAACTACAACATCTGCAGTACTAATTATTGTTTCAGAATTCACACTAATACGAGGGCAGCCTCAATACTTGTATATCACTGACAGTCGTAATCCAGCAATGGGGGATTTACTTTCAGGAAAAGAAGCTCTTCTATCTGCTCTGGCTGGAGACTGGACCTGTGAGGAACTACATCAGCTGCAGCACTAAATATTGTTTCAGACGGCACGCTCGTACGAGGGCAGCCTCAATTCATTTATATCTCTGACAGTCATAATCCAGCAATGAAGGATATAAAGCTCTTCTATCTGCTCCGGCTGGAGACAGAACCTGTGTAGAACTAAATCATTTGCAGTACTAAATTTTGTTTCATAAGGCTCACTCGTAGAAGGGCAGCCTAAATAAGTGTATATCACTGACAGTCATAATCCAACAATAGGGGATTTATTTTCAGGGAAAGAAGCTCTTCTGCCTGGCGTGTTTGGAGACTGGAGCTGTCTGGAACTACAACATCTGCAGTACTAAATATTGTTTCAGAAGGCACACTCGTACGAGGCAGCCTCAATACGTGTATATCACTGACAGTCGTAATACAGCAATGAGAGTTTACTTTCAGGAAAGAAGCTCTTCTACCTGCTCCAGCTGGTGACTAAACCTCTGTGGAACTACATCATCTGCTGTTCTAAACATTGGTTCAGAAGGCACACTCATGCGAGGGCAACTAAATAGAAACATAGAAACATAGAAGTTGACGGCAGATAAGGACCAGAAGCCCATCCAGTCTGCCCATTTCTTTTCTACCTTATAAATGTGCCATCGGCCTTTGCTCTGTCAGTGACCTATCTATTCATAGTCATTTGTATTGCTCCTATGCCTATCCCATGCCTGTTTGAAGCCCTGCACTGTATTCATAGCCACCACTTCTTGTGGTAAGCCATTCCATGCATCTACCACCCTTTCTGTGAAAAAAATTCCTCACATTCCCCTTAATCGGCCTCCCTCTAATCTCATGCTGTGTCCTCTTGTCCTGCTATTTTTCTTATATTTAAACATGTTAGACTCTTTCACCTTGTTTATGCCCTTAAGGTGTTTAAATGTCTCGATCATGTCACCTCTCTCCTCCTTTGCTCAAGGGTATACATATTGAGCTCCGTTAATCTGTCCTTATATATGTCTCATGCAGTCCCTGCACCATTTTGGTTGCCCTTCTCTGGACTGCCTCAATTTGGTTAATGTCCTTGTGAAGGTGTGGCCTCCAATACTGCATGATACTCCAGATGGGGCCTAACCAATGTCTTGTACAGAGGATTATTACCTCCCTCTTACGACTTGTGATACCCTACTAATGCACCTAACACCCCTAGCCTTACCTACTGCTTTAGAGGTCTGCTTGGATGATTTTAGGTCATCAGTGATGATGATGCCCAAGTCTCTTTCTTCCTTTGTGACTGCTAGCAACTCCTCCCAGCCTATAAGTGGCTTCAGGGTTTCTCTTCCCTATGTGCATGATTTTGCACTTCTTTGCATTAAATCCCAGTTGCCACTCTTCTGACCATTCTGCTAGTTTATCCAGATCTCTTCTCATTCTGCCCACCCCATCTGGATCATCTACTCTGTTGCAGATCTTGGTGTCATCTGCAAACAGACAAGCCTTACCCTCTAGTCCATCTGCGAGGTCACTAATGAAGATGTTGAATAGGACTGGCCCCAGGACTGATCCCTGAGGTACCCACTTGTGACTTGCATCTCTTCTGACTGTATACCATTTACCACCACTCTCTGTTTTCTGCCAGTCAACCAGTTTGCCACCCAGTTGACCAACTTCTGACCCAACCCGAGCCTACCTAGCTTATTTATCAATCTTCTATGTGGAACAGTGTCAAAAGCTTTGCTGAAGTCAAGGTAGGCGACATCAACTGCTCCCCCCTTGGTCCACCACTCTGGTTACCCAGTCAAAGAAATCTATGAGATTAGTTTGACAGGACCTACATGTATATCACTGACAGTCATAATCCAGCAAAGGGGGATTTAGTTTAAGGAAAAGAAGCTTTTCTACCGGTTCGAGCTGGTGACTGGACTTTTGTGGAACAGCCACATCTGCAGTACTAAATATTGTTTCAGAAGGCACACTCGTAGGAGGGCAGCCTCAATACGTGTATATCACTGACAGTCGTAATCCAGCAATGGGGGATTTACTTTCAGGAAAAGGAAGCTCTTCTACCTGCTCCAGCTGGAGACTGGACCTGTGTGGAACTGCAACATCTGCAGTACTAAATATTGTTTCTGAAGGCACACTAGTAGGAGGGCAGCCTCAATACGTGTATATCACTGACAGTCGTAATCCAGCAATGGGGATTTACTTTCAGGAAAAGAAGCTCTTCTTTCTGCTCTGGCTGGAGACTGGACCTGTGTGGAACTACATCATCAGCAGTACAAAATATTGTTTCAGAAGGCACACTCGTACGAGGGCAGCCTCAATACATATATATCCCTGACAGTCGTAATCCAGCAATGGGGGATTTAATGCTCTTCTATCTGCTCCGGCTGGATACAGGACCTGTGTGGAACTGCATCATTTGCAGTACTAAATATTGTTTCAGAAGGCTCAGTCGTAGAAGGGCAGCCTCAATACATGTACATCTCTTACAGTCATAATCCAGTAATGGGGGATTTACTTTCAGGAAAAGAAGCTCTTCTATCTGCTCTGGCAGGAGACTGGACCTGTGAGGAACTACATCAGCTGCAGCACTAAATATTGTTTCAGAAGGCACGCTCGTACGAGGACAGCCTCAATACATGTATATCACTGACAGTTGTAATCCAGCAATGGACGATTTACTTTCAGGAAAAGAAGCTCTTCAATCTGCTCCAGCTGGAGACTGGCCCTTTGTGGAACTACATCATCTGCTGTACTAAATATTGTTTCAGAAGGCACACTCGTACGAGGGCAGCCTCAATACATATATATCCCTGTTAGTCGTAATCCTGCAATGGGGGATTTACTTTCAGGAAAAGAAGCTCTTCTACCTTCTCCAGCTGGAGACTGGACCTGTGTGGAACTACAACATCTGCAGTACTAGATATTGTTTCTGAAGGCACACTTGTAGGAGGGCAGCCTCAATACGTGTATATCACTGACAGTCGTAATCCAGCAATGGGGGATTTACTTTCAGGAAAAAGCTCTTCTTTCTGCTCTGGCTGGAGACTGGAACTGTGTGGAACTACATCATCTGCAGTACTAAATATTGTTTCAGAATGTACACTCGTATGAGGGCAGCCTCAATACATGTATTTCACTGACAGTCATAATCCAGCAATGGGGGATTTAAAGCTCTTCTATCTGCTCCGGCTGGAGACAGGACCTGTGTGGAACTACGTCATCTGCAGTACTAAATATTGTTTCAGAAGGCACACTCGTAGGAGGGCAGCCTAAATACGTGTATATCACTGACAGTCGTAATCCAGCAATGGGGGATTTACTTTCAGGAAAAGAAGCTCTTCTACCTGCTCCAGCTGGAGACTGGACCTGTGTGGAACTACAACATCTGCAGTACTAAATATTGTTTCTGAAGGCACACTCGTAGGAGGGCAGCCTCAATACGTGTATATCACTGACAGTCGTAATCCAGCAATGGGGATTTAGTTTAAGGAAAAGAAGCTCTTCTACCTGTTCGAGCTGGTGACTGGACCTGTGTGGAACTGCCACATCTGCAGTACTAAATATTGTTTCAGGAGGCACACTCATAGGAGGGCAGCCTCAATACGTGTATATCACTGATAGTCGTAATCCAGCAATGGGGGATTTATTTTCAGGGAAAGAAGCTCTTCTATCTGCTCTGGCTGGAGACTGGACCTGTGTGGAACTACATCATCAGCAGTACAAAATATTGTTTCAGAAGGCAAACTCGTACGAGGGCAGCCTCAATACATGTATATCTCTGACAGTCATAATCCTGCAAAGGTGGATGTAATGCTCTTCTATCTGCTGTGGCTGGAGACAGGACCTGTGTGGAACTACATCATTTGCAGTACTAAATATTGTTTCAAAAGGCTCACTCGTAGAAGGGCAGCCTAAAACGTGTATATCACTGACAGTCGTAATCCAGCAATGGGGGATTTATTTTCAGGGAAAGAAGCTCTTCTACCTGCCCCATCTGGAGACTGGAGCTGTGTGGAACTACAACATCGGCAGTACTAAATATTGTTTCAGAAGGCACACTCATAGGAGGGCAGCCTCAATACGTGTATATCACTGACAGTCGTAATCCAACAATGGGGGATTTATAATCAGGGAAAGAAGCTCTTCTACCTGCCCGTCTGGAGACTGGAGCTGTGTGAAACTACATCATCTGCTGTACTAAATATTGTTTCAGAAGGTACACTCGTACGAGGCAGCCTCAATACATGTATATCACTGACAGTCGTAATCCAGCAATGGGGGATTTACTTTCAGGAAAAGAAACTCTTCTACCTGCTCGGCTGGAGACTGGACCTGTGTAGAACTACAACATCTGCAGTACTAAATATTGTTTCAGAAGGTAGACTCGTACGAGGGCAGCCTCAATACATGTATATCACTGACAGTCGTAATCCAGTAATGAGGGATTTACTTTCAGGAAAAGAAGCTCTTCTATCTGCTCTGGCAGGAGACTGGACCTGTGAGGAACTACATCAGCTGCAGCACTAAATATTGTTGCAGAAGGCACGCTCGTACGAGGACAGCCTCAATACATTTTATATCACTGACAGTCGTAATCCAGCAATGGACGATTTACTTTCTGGAAAAGAAGCTCTTCTATCTGCTCCAGCAGGAGACAGGCCCTTTGTCTAACTACATCATCTGCAGTACTAAATATTGTTTCAGAAGGCACACTGATAGGAAGGCAGCGTCAATACGTGAATATCCCTGATAGTCGTAATATAGCAATGGGGGATTAACTTTCAGGAAAAGAAGCTCATCTATCTGCTCCGGCTGGAGACTGGACCTGTGTGGAACTACAACATTTGCAGTACTAAATATTGTTTCAGAAGGCACACTCGTAGGTGGGCAGCCTCAATAAGTGTATATCACTGACAGTCGTAATCCTGCAATGGAGGATTTACTTTCAGGAAAAGAAACTCTTCTATCTTCTCAGCTGGAGACTGGACCTGTGTGGAACTACAACATCTGCAGTACTAATTATTGTTTCAGAATTCACACTCGTACGAGGGCAGCCTCAATACGTGTATATCACTGACAGTCGTAATCCAGCAATGGGGGATTTACTTTCAGGAAAAGAAGCTCTTCTATCTGCTCTGGCTGGAGACTGGACCTGTGAGGAACTACATCAGCTGCAGCACTAAATATTGTTTCAGATGGCACGCTCGTACGAGGGCAGCCTCAATTCATTTATATCTCTGACAGTCATAATCCAGCAATGAAGGATATAAAGCTCTTCTATCTGCTCCGGCTGGAAACAGGACCAGTGTGGAACTACATCATCTGCAGTACTAAATATTGTTTCAGAAGTCACACTCGTAGGAGGGCAGCCTAAATACGTGTATATCACTGACTGTCGTAATCCAGCAATGAGGATTTATTTTCAGGGAAAGAAGCTCTTCTACCTACTCCAGCTGCAGACTTAAGCTGTGTGGAACTACATCAACTGCAGAACTAAATATTGTTTCAGAAGGCACACTCGTACGAGGGCAGCCTCAATACGTGTATATCACTGACCGCCTTAATCCAGCAATGGGGGATTTACTTTCAGGAAAAGAAGCTCATCTATCTGCTCCTGCTGGAGACTGGACCTGTGTGGAACTACAACATTTGCAGTACTAAATATTGTTTCAGATGGCACACTCTTAGGTAGGCAGCCTCAATAAGTGTATATCTCTGACAGTCGTAATCCTGCAATGGAGGATTTACTTTCAGGAAAAGAAACTCTTCTATCTTCTCCGGCTGGAGACTGGACCTTTGTGGAACTACAACATCTGCAGTACTAATTATTGTTTCAGAATTCACACTACATCGAGGGCAGCCTCAATATTTGTATATCAATGACAGTCGTAATACAGCAATGGGGGATTTACTTTCAGGAAAAGAAGCTCTTCTATCTGCTCCAGCTGGAGACTGGACCTGTGTGGAACTACAGCATCTGCAGTACTAAATATTGTTTCAGAAGGTACACTCGTACGAGGCAGCCTCAATTCATGTATATCACTAATAGTCATAATTCAGCAATGGAGGATTTACTTTCAGGAAAAGAAGCTCTTCTCCCAGCGCCGGCTAGAGACCGGACCTGTGTGGAGCTACAACATCTACAGTACTAAATATTGTTTCAGAAGGCACACTCGTAGGAGGGCAGCCTCAATATGTGTATATCACTGACAGTCGTAATACAGCAATGGGGATTTACTTTCAGGAAAAGAAGCTCTTCTATCTGATCTGGCTGGAGACTGGACCTGTGAGGAACTACATCAGCTGCAGCACTAAATATTGTTTCAGAAGGCACGCTCGTACGAGGACAGCCTCAATACATGTATATCACTGATAGTCGTAATCCAGCAATGGGGGAATTACTTTCTGGAAAAGAAGCTCTTCTACCTGCTCCTGCTGGAGACTGGACCTGTGTGGAACTACAACATCTGCAGTACTAAATATTTTCTGAAGGCACACTCGTAGGAGGGCAGCCTCAATACGTGTATATCACTGACAGTCGTAATCCAGCAATGGGGATTTACTTTCAGGAAAAGAAGCTCTTCTTTCTGCTCTGGCTGGAGACTGGACCTGTGTGGAACTACATCATCAGCAGTACAAAATATTGTTTCAGAAGGCAAACTCGTATGAGGGCAGCCTCAATTCATTTATATCTCTGACAGTCATAATCCAGCAATGGGGGATGTAATGCTCTTCTATCTGCTCCAGCTGGAGACAGAACCTGTGTAGAACTAAATCATTTGTAGTACTAAATTTTGTTTCAAAAGGCTCACTCGTAGAAGGGCAGCCTAAATACGTGTGTATCACTGAAAGTCGTAATCCAACAGTAGGGATTTATTTTCAGGAAAGAAGCTCTTCTACCTGGGCTGTCTGGAGACTGGAGATGTGTGGAACTACAACATCTGCAATACAAAATATTGTTTCAGAAGGCACACTCGTAGGGCAGACTCAATACATGTATATCACTGACAGTCGTAATACAGCAATGGGGATTTACTTTCAGGAAAAGAAGCTCTTCTACCTGCTCCAGCTGGTGACTCGACCTCTTGGAACTACATCATCTGCTGTTCTAAACATTGGTTCCAGAAGGTACACTCGATACAAGGGCAACTAAATACATGTATATCACTGACAGTAGTAATCCAGTAAAGGGGATTTACTTTCAGGAAAATAAGCTCTTCTATCTGCTCTGCTAGAGACTGGACCTGTGAGGAACTACATCATCTGCAGCACTAAATATTGTTTCAGAAGGCACACTTGTAGGAGGGCAGCCTCAATACTTGTATATCACTGACAGTCGTAATCCAGCAATGAGGATTTACTTTCGAGGAAAAGCTCTTCTTTCTGTTCTGGCTGGAGACTAGACCTGCATGGAACTACATCATTGCAGCACTAAATATTGTTTCAGAAATCACACTGCAGTAGAGAGGGCAGCCTCTATCTGAGTCTATCATCAACAGTCTTAATCCAGCAATGGGGTTACTTTCAGTAAAAAGCTCTTCTATCTGCTCAGGCTGGAGGCTGCACCTGTGTGAACTACATCATCTGCAGTACTAATTATTGTTTCAGAAGGCACACTCGTACGAGGGCAGCCTCAATAAAGTGTATATCAGTGACAGTCGTAATCCTGCAATGGGGATTTTCTTTCAGGAAAAGAAACTCTTCTATCTGCTCCGGCTGGAGACTGGACCTGTGAACTTCTAACACCTGCAGTACTAAATATTGTTTCAAGAAGGCACCTCGTCGCGAGGACAGCCTCAGCTCACGTGTATATCACTGACAGTCGTAATAAAGCAATGGAGATTTACTTTCATTAAAAAGCTCTTCTTTCTGCTCCGGCTGGAGAGCTAGACTTATTTGGAACTACATCATCTGCAGTAATAAATATTGTTTCCAAAAGATACATTAAATGCGAGGCAGCCCTCAATACATGTATATAAGCTGACAGTAGTAATACAGCAATGGGGATTTACTTTCAGGAAAGAAGCTCTTCTATACTGCTCTGGCTGGAGACTGGAACTGTGAGGAACAACATCAGCTGCAGCCCTGAATATTGTATCAGGCAGCACGCTAAATGCGAGACAGGATCAATACATATATCACTGATAGTACGTAATCCAGCAATAGAGGGTTTACATTCTGGAAAAAAGCTCTTCTTCCTGCTCCAACTGGAGACTGGACCTATGTGGAACTGCAACATCTGCAGTACTAAATATAGTTTCTGAAGGCAGCACTTTCGTAGAGGTCTGCTCAATACGTGTATATCACTGACAGTCGTAATCCAGCTATAGGGATTTACTTTCAGGAAAAGAAGCTCTTCTTTCTTCTCTGCCTGAGACTGGACCAGTGTGGAGCTGCATCATCAGCAGTACAAAATATTATTTCAGAAGGCACTAAATGCGAGGAAGCGTCAATACATGTATATCACTTACAGTTGTAATCCAGCAATAGAGTTAAATGCTCTTCTTTCTCCGGCTGAAGACAGGACCTGTAGTGGAACTACATCAATTGCAGTACAAAATATTGTTTCAGAAGGCTCAGTCGTGAAAGGCAGCCTAAATACAGTATATGTCACTGACAGTCATAATCCATCAATATGAGGATTTATTTTCAGGGAAAAGCTCTTCTACCTGCCCGTCTGGAGACTGGAGCTTTGTCTAACTACATCATCTGCAGTACTAAATATTGTTTCAGAGCAGCACATAAATGCAAAGCAACCGCAATACGTGTATATCACTGACAGTTGTAATCCAGCAATGGGAGATTTTCTTTCAGGAAAAGAAGCTCTTCAATCTGCTCCAGCTGGAGACTGGCCCTTTGTGGATCTACATCATCTGCAGTACTAAATATTGTTTCAGAAGGCACACTCGTATGTGGAGCGCCTCAATACCTATATATCACTGACAGTCGTAATCCAGCTATGAGGGATTTACTTTCAGGAAATGAAGCTCGTCTACCTGCTCCAGCTGGTGACTGGGACCTGTGTGGAACTACAACATCTGCAGTACTAAATATTGTTTCAGAAGGCACACTGATAGGAGGGCAGCCTCAATACGTGTATATCCCTGATAGTACGTAATCCAGCAATGGGGGATTTACTTTCAGGAAAAGAAGCTCTTCTACCTGCTCCAGCTGGAGACTGGACCTGTGTGGAACTACAACATCTGCAGTACTAAATATTGTTTCAGAAGGCACACTTGTAGGAGGGCAGCCTCAATACGTGTATATCACTGACAGTCGTAATCCAGCAATGGGATTACTTTCAGGAAAAAAGCTCTTCTTTCTGCTACTGTCTGGAACTGGAACTGTGTGGAACTACATCATCTGCAGTACTAAATATTGTTTCAGAATGTACACTCGTATGAGGGCAGCCTCAATACATGTATTTCACTGACAGTCATAATCCAGCAATGGGGGATTTAAAGCTCTTCTATCTGCTCCGGCTGGAGAACAGGAACTGTGTGGAACCCGTCATCTGCAGTACTAAATATTGTTTCAGAAGCCACACACGTGGGAGGGCAGCCTAAGTACATTATATCACTGAGATAAGTAATCCAGCAATGAGAGTTTATTTTCAGGGAAGGATCTTCTACCTGCTCGACATGTAGACTGGAGCTGTGTTGAACTCATCATCTGCAATACTAAATATTGTTTCAGAAGGCACACTCGAAATGAGGGCAGCCTCAACACATGTATATTTCACTGACCGCTGTAATCCCAGCAATGGATTTACTTTCAGGAAAAGAAGTTCTTCTATCTGCTCCCACTGGAGACTGGACCTGTGATGGAACTACATCATCTGCAGCACTAAATAATGTTTCAGAAGGCACACTCGCACGAGGGCTGCCTCAATACATGAATATCAGTGACAGTCGAAATCCAGCAATGGGGGATTTACTTTCAGGAAAAGAAGTTCTTCTATCTGATCCGGCTGGAGACTGGACCTGTGTGGAACTACATCATCTGCAGTACTAAATATTGTTTCAGAAGGTACACTCGTACGAGGGCAGCCTCAGTACATGTATATCACTGACAGTCGTAATCTAGCAATGGGAGATTTTCTTTCAGGAAAAGTATCTCTTCTACCTGCTCTGGCTGGAGACTGGACGGTGTCAGAACTACTAACATCTGCAGAACTAATATTGTTTCCAGAGAGGCACACTTTCGTATGAGGGCAGCCTCAATACAGTGTATCACTTACAGTCGTAATCCAGCAATGGGGGATTTACTTTCAGGAAATGAAGCTCTTCTACCTGCTCCAGCTGGAGACTGGACCTGTGTGGAACTACAAAATCTGCAGTACTAAATATTGTTTCAGAAGGCACACTCATACGAGGGCAGCCTCAACACATGTATATCACTGACAGTCGTAATCCAGCAATGCTTAGGGATTTAATGCTCTTCTATCTGCTCCGTCTAGAAGACAGGACCTGTATTGGAACTGCATCATTTGCAGTACTAAATATTGTTCAGAAGGCTCAGCCGTGAAAGGGCAGACTAAATACGTGTATATCACTGACAGTATTAATCCAACAATGAGAGTTATATTCAGGGAAAAGCTCTTCTACCTGCCCGTCTGGAAACTGGAGCTCTGTGGAACTACATCATCTGCAGAACTAAATATTGTTTCAGAGCGCACATTAAATGCGAGGCAGCCACAATACGTGTATATCACTGACAGAGCGTAATCCAGCAATAGAGATTTACTTTCAGAAAAAAGCTCTTCTATTTGCTCCTGCTGGAGACTGGACCTGTATGTGGAACTACATTATCTGCTGTACTAAATATTGTTTCAGAAAGTACACCTCGTTAGAGGCAGCCTCAATACATGTATATCACTGACACTCTTAATCCAGCAATGGGGATTTACTTTCAGGAAAAGAAGCTCTTCTCCTGCTCGGCTGGAGCTGGACCTGTGTTGGAGCGACAACATCTGCAGTCCTAAATATTGTTTCCAGAAGGTAGACTTGTCTGAGGCAGCCTCAATACATGTATCACTGAAGTCGTAATCCAGTAATGAAGGGTTTACTTTCAGGAAAAGAAGCTCTTCTATCTGCAGTGGCAGGAGACTGGACCTGTGAGGAACTACATCAGCTGCAGCACTAAATATTGTTTTGGAAGGCGCGGCTCAAATACGAGACAGCCTCAATACATGTATATCACTGACAGTCGCTAATCCAGCAATGGGCGATTTACTTTCAGGAAAAAGAAGCTCTTCTATCTGCTCCAGCTGGAGACTGGCCTTTATTGGAACTACACCATTTGCAGTCTTAAATATTGTTTCAGAAGGCACACTCATATGAGGGCAGCCTCAATACCTGTATATCACTGACAGTCGTAATCCAGCTATGAGGGATTTACTTTCAGGAAAAGAAGCTCGTCTACCTGCTCCAGCTGGTGACTGGGACCTGAGTGGAACTACAACATCTGCAGTACTAAATATTGTTTCAGAAGGCACACTGATAGGAGGGCAGCCTCAATACGTGTATATCCCTGATAGTACGTAATCCAGCAATGGGGGATTTACTTTCAGGAAAAGAAGCTCTTCTACCTGCTCCAGCTGGAGACTGGACCTGTGTGGAACTACAACATCTGCAGTACTAGATATTGTTTCTGAAGGCACACTTGTAGGAGGGCAGCCTCAATACGTGTATATCACTGACAGTCGTAATCCAGCAATGGGGGATTTACTTTCAGGAAAAAAAGCTCTTCTTTCTGTTCTGGTTGGAGACTAGACCTGCGTGGATCTACATCATTTGCAGCACTAAATATTGTTTCAGAAAGGCACACACAGCGTGGGGGCAGCCTCTATCACAGTATATCATTGACAGTCATAATCCAGCAATGGGGGATTTACTTTCAGTAAAAGAAGCTCTTCTATCTGCTCCGGCTGGAGGCTGCACCTGTGTGGAACTAAATCATCTGCAGTACTAATTATTGTTTCAGAAGGCACACTCGTACGAGGGCAGCCTCAATACGTGTATATCTGTGACAGTCGTAATCCTGCAATCAGGGATTTACTTTCTGGAAAAGAAACTCTTCTATCTGCTCCAGCTGGAGACTGGACCTGTGAGGAACTACAACATCTGCAGTACTAAATATTGTTTCAGAAGGCACACTCGTGAGGGCAGCCTCAATACGTGTATATCACTGACAGTCGTAATACAGCAATGGGGATTTACTTTCAGGAAAAAAGCTCTTCTATTTGCTCTGGCTGGATACTGGACTGTGTGGAACTACATCATCTGCAATAATAAATACTGTTTCAAAGATACACACATTAAATGCAGGGCAGCCTCAATAAATGTATATGCTAAGCTGAGAGTCGTAATACAGCAATAGAGTTGCACCATCCAGGAAAAAGCTCTTCTATCTGCTCTGGCTGGAGACTGGACATAAGAGAACTACATCAGCTGCAGCACTAAATATTGCATCAGGCGCCATAAATGCGAGGACAGCCACAATACATGTATATCACTGATAAAACGTAATCCAGCATTGGGGTTTGACATTCTGGAAAAAAGCCTTCTACCTGTTCCAGCTGGAGACTGGGCTGTGTGGAACTGCATCATCTACAGTACTAAATATAGGTTCTGAGCACTGCATCATTAGGGCTGCCTCAATACGTCTATATCACTGACAGTCATAATCCAGCAATGGGGATTTACTTTCCGGAAAAAAGCTCTTCTGCTCTCTGGCTGGAGACTGGACAGTGTGGAGCTGCATCATCAGCAGTACAAAATATTGTTCGAAGGCACACACTCGTCACGAGGCAGTCTCTATACTTGTATATCACTGAAAGTTGTAATCCAGCAATAGGGGATTAAATGCTCTTTTAACTGCTCCGGCTGGAGACAGGACCTGTGTGGAACTACATCATTTGCAGTACTAAATATTGTTTCAGAAGGCACAGTCGTACAAGGGCAGAATAAATACATATATGTCACTGACAGTCGTAATCCATCAATATGGGATTTATTTTCAGGGAAAGAAGCTCTTCTACCTGCTCCGGCTAGAGACTGGACCTGTGTGGAACTACATCATCTGCTGTACTAAATATTGTTTCAGAAGGTACACTAAATGTAAGGCACCCTCAATACATGTATATCTCTTACGATCGTAATCCAGTAATGAGGTTACTTTCCAGGAAAAAAGCTCTTCTATCTGCTCTGGCAGAGACTGGATCTGTAAGGAACTACATCAGCTGCAGCACTAAATATTGTTTCAGAAGGCACGCTCGTTTGAGGCACCTCAATAGATGTATATCACTTACAGTCGTAATCCTGCAATGGGATTACTTTCAGGAAAAAGCTCTACTACCTGCTCCCGTGGGGCTGGATCTGTGTGGGAACTACAACATCTGCAGTACTAAATATTGTTTCAGAAGGCACCTCATGGGAGGGCCTCAAAAATGTATATCATTGACAGTCATAATCCAGCAATGAGGATTTATCTCAGTAAAATAAGCTCTTCTATCTGCTCTGGCTGGAAGGCTGGTCCTGTGTGGAACTACATCATCTACAGTACAAATTATTGTTTCAGAAGGCACACACTAAATGCGAGGCAGCATCAATCACGTGTATATCAGTGAATCCGTAATCCTGCAATGGGGATTTACTTTCAGGAAAAAGCTCTTCAATCTGCTCAAGCTGCAGACTGGCCCTGTGGAACTACATCATCTGCAGTACTAAATATTGTTCAGAAGGCACACACTCGTACGAGCAGCCTCAATACCTATATCACTGACAGTCGTAATACAGCTATGGGAGTTACTTTCAGGAAAAGAAAACTTGTCTACCTGCTATAGATATTGACTGGGACCTGTGTTGGAACTACAACATCTGCAGTACTAAATATTTCAGAAAGCACACTGATAGGAGGACAGCCTCAATAAATTGTATATCCTGATAATTCGTAATCAGCAATGGGATTTACTTTCAGGAAAGAAGCTCTTCTGCCTGCTCCAGCTGGAGAGTGGACCTGTGTGGAACTACACATCTGCTGTACTAGATATTGTTTCTCGAGGCACACTTGTAAGAGGGCAGCCTCAATACGTGTATATCACTGACAGTCGTAATCCAGCAATGGGGGATTTACTTTCAGGAAAAAAAGCACTTCTTTCTGCTCTGGCTGGAGACTGGAACTGTATGGAACTACATCATCTGCAGTACTAAATATTGTTTCAGAATGTACACTCGTATGAGGGCAGCCTCAATACATGTATTTCACTGACAGTCATAATCCAGCAATGGGGGATTTAAAGCTCTTCTATCTGCTCCGGCTGGAGACAGGACCTGTGTGGAACTACGTCATCTGCAGTACTAAATATTGTTTCAGAAGGCACACTCGTAGGAGGGCAGCCTAAGCACGTGTATATCACTGACAGTCGTAATCCAGCAATGAGGGATTTATTTTCAGGAAGAAGCTCTTCTACTGCTCCGGCTGAGCTGGAGCAATGTGGAACTTCATCCTCTGCAATACTGAATATTGTTTCCAGAAGGCACACTCGTGCGATGGCAGCCTCCAATAGGTATGCGTCACTGACGCCGTAATCCAGCAATGAGTTACTTTCAGGAAAAAGCTCTTCTGTCTGCTCAGCTGGAGACTGGACCTGTGTGGAACTACATCATCTGCAGTACTAAATATTGTTTCAGAAGGCACCGTGGGAGGGGCAGCCTCAATACCGTATATCACTGACAGTACATAAATCCGTAACAGAGGTTACTTTCAGAAAAAGAAGCTCTTCTATCTGCTCTGGCTGGAGACTGGACCTGTGAGGAACTACAACATCTGCAGCACTAAATATTGTTTCAGAAGGCACACTCGTACGAGGGCAGCCTCAATACGTGTATATCACTGACAGTAGTAATCCTGCAATGGAGGATTTACTTTCAGGAAAAGAAACTCTTCTATCTGCTCTGGCTGGAGACTGGACCTCTGTGGAACTACAACATCTGCTGTACTAATTATTGTTTCAAATTCACACTCATACGAGGGGCAGCCTCATCACTATATATCACTGAGAGTAATAATCCAGCAATGGGGATTACTTTCAGAAAAGAAGCTCTTCTTTCTGCTCTGGCTGGAGACTGGACCTGTTTGAGAAACCATCTGCTGTACTAAATATTGTTTAAAAGGTACACTCGGCATGAAGGCAGCCTCAATACATGTGTCACGACAGTCTTAATCCAGCAAGGGAGTTTACTTTCCAGGAAAAGAAGTTCTTCTCCTGCTCCGACTGGAGACTGAACTGTATTGGAACTACAACATCTGCAGTACTAAATATTGTTTCAGATGGTAGAATCGTAGAGGGCAGCCTCAATACAAAGTATATCCAGTCATAATCAGTAAAGGGGATTTACTTTCAGGAAAACAAAGCTCTTCTATCTGCTCTGGCAGGAGACTGGACCTGTGAGGAACTACATCAGCTGCAGCACTAAATATTGTTTTAGAAACGCAGCTGCATCGAGACAGCCTCAATACATGTATATCTGAAGCGTGATCCAGCAATGGACGATTTACTTTCCAGGAAAAAGCTCTTCTATCTGCTCCAGCTGGAGACTGGCCCTTTATGGAACTACACCATCTGCAGTACTAAATATTATTTCAGAAGGCACAGTACGTGCGAGGCAGCCTCAATACGTATGTAAATCACTGACCAGCGAAATCCAGCAATGGGATTTACTCAGGAAAAAAGCTCTTCTATCTGCTCAGCTGGAGACAGGACCTGGGTGGAACTACAGCATCTGCAGTACAAATATTGTTCAGAAGGTACACTACGTCTGAGGGCAGCCTCAATACATGTATATCACTAAAGTCATAATCCAGCAATGGAGGTTACTTTCAGGAAAAGCTCTTCTCCTGCTCAAGTGGAGCTGGACCTGTGGAACTACATCATCTGCAGTTCAAATATTGTTTCAGAAGAAAGTACACTCTTACGATGGCAGCCTCAATACATGTATATCACTGACAGTCGTAATCCAGCAATCCGGATTTACTTTCAGAAAAAAGCTCTTCTATCTGCTCTGGCAGAGACTGGACCAGTGTGCAACTACATCATCTGCAGCACAAAATGTTTCAGAATGTACCTCGTACTAGGGCAGCCTCATAAGTGTATATCACTGACAGTCATAATCCAGAAATAGGAATTACTTTCAGTAAAAGCTCTTCTATCTGCTCCGGCTGGGCTGGACCTGTGTCGAACACATCATCTAGTACTAAATATTGACTAGAAGGCTCAGTCGTAGGGGCAGCCCAAAATGTAATCACGACAGTCATATTCAACAATGGGGTTATTTTCAGGAAAAGCTCTTCTGCCCCATCTGAAACTGAACTCTGGAACCACATCATCACTGTACTAATATTTCAGAATGCGGCTTATCACGAGGCAGCCACAATATGTATATCACTGACATGGTAATCAGTAATAGAGTTCCTTTAAAGAAAAGCTCTTCTATCTGCTCCTGCTGGGAACTGGACCTGTGGAGACTACATCATCTGCTGCACTAAATATTGTTTAGAAGGTACACACTTGTGGGCAGCCTCAACCATGTATATCACTGACAGTCTTAATCCAGCAAAGGATTTACTTTCAGGAAAAGTTCTTCTCCCTGCTCCGGCTGGAGACTGGAACTATTCGAACTACAACATCTGCAGAACTAAATATTGTTTCAGATGGTAGAATAATCGAGGCAGCCTCAATACATATATCCTTACAGTCATAATCCAGTAAAGGGATATACTTTCAGAAAACAACTCTTCTATCTGCTCTGGCAGGAGACTGGACCTGTAGGAACTACATCAGCTGCAGCACTAAATATTGTTTTAGAGGCACGGATCCGAGGACAACCTCAATACATGTATTTCACTGACAGTACCAATCAGCAATGGACGATTACTTTCAGGAAAAGAGCTCTTCATCACTCCAGCTGGAGACTGGCCCTTTATGGAACTTCACCATCTGCAGTACTAAATATTGTTTCAGAAGGCACACTAATGCGAGGGCAGCCTCAATCGTTTAAATCACTGACCGCCGTAATCAGCAATAGGGTGCTTTCAGGAAAAGCTCTTCTATCTGCTCAGCTGGAGACAGGACCTGTGGAACACAGCATCTGCAATAAAATATTGTTTCAGAGTACACTCGTCAGAGGGCAGCTCAAAACATGTATATCACTAATAGTCATAATCCAGCAATGGAGGATTTTCAGAAAAGCTCTTCTCCTGTCGGCTGGAGACTGGACCTGTAATGAACTACATCTGCAGTTCAAATATTGTTTCAGAAGGTACACTAAATGCGATGGCAACCTCAATATATATCACTGACATCGTAATCAGCAATGAGGATTTACTTTCAGGAAAAGCTCTTCTATCTGCTCTGGCTTGAGACTGGACCAGTGTGAACTACATCATCTAAGCAATAAATATTGTTTCAGAATCTACCATTACTAAGGCAGCCTCAACAAGTATATATCATGAGGTAAGTAATCCAGCAATGGGGGTTACTTTCAGGAAAGAAATCTTCTTTCTGCTCTGGCTGGAGACTGGACCTGTTTGGACTACATCATGAGCAGTTCAAAATATTGTTTGAAGAAACACCGTCGAGCAGCCTCAACACATGAATATCATGACAGTCGTAATCAACAATGTAGGATTTATGCTCTTCTATCTGCTCAGCTGGAGACTGGACCTGTATGGAACACATCATTGCCAGTACCATATGTTCCAAACTCCAGTCGTAGAAGGGCAGCTAAATCGTGTATATCTTGACAGTCGTGAAGTCAACAATGGGGGATTTATTTTTCAGGGAAAAGCTCTTCTACCTGCCGTCTGGAAACTGGAGCTCTAATGGAACTTCATCATCTGCCATGCTAAATTGTTTCAGGGCCTGCGCTTATGCGAGGGCAGCCGCAATAATAATATTATATCACTGACAGTAAGTAATCCAGCAATGGAGTTACTTTCAGGAAAAGAAACAACTATCTGCTCCTGCAAAGATAGTCCTGTGTGGCTACATCATCTACTGTACAAATATTGTTTCGAAGGTACCTCGTACCAAGGCACCTCAATAAGCATATCACTGACAATCTTAATCCAGCAATGAGGATTTACTTTCAGGAAAAGAGTTCTTCTCCTGCTCCGACTGGAACTGGACCTGTGGAACTACAACATCCTGCAGTACTAAATATTGTTTTTAGATGGTAGAATCATACGGGGGAGCCTCAATACATGTATATCCTTACAGTCGTAATCCAGTAATGGGGATTTACTTTCAGGAAAAGAAGCTCTTCTATCCACTCTGAGGACTGTGAGGAACTACATCAGCTACAGCACAAATATTGTTTTAGAAACACGCTCATACGAGGACAACCTCAACCATATATATCTGACAGTCATAATCCAGCTATGAGTTACTTTCAGGAAAGAACATCTACTGCTCAGCTGGTGTCTGGGACCTGTGGATCTACATCTGCAGTACTGAATATTGTTTCACAAGGCACACTGATAGGAGAACCTCATCGTGTATATCCTGATGAGTAGTAATCCAGCAATGAAGTTTACTTTCAGGAAAAAAACTCTTCTGCCTGCTCAGCTGGAGACTAGACTGTGTGGAACCACAACATGTAGTACTAGATATTGTTTCTGAAGGGTACACTGTGGAGGCAGCCTGAACACGTGTATATCACTGACAGTGTAATCCAGCAATAGAGTTACTTTCTGGAAAAAAAGCTCTTCTTTCTGCTCTGACGGAACTGGATCTGTGTGGAACTATCATTTGCAGCTAAATATTGTTTCGAAGGCACACACTCGTAGGAGGCAGCCTCTACACAGTATATCTTTAACAGTCATAATCCAGCAATGAGGATTTACTTTCAGGAAAAGAGCTCTATCTGCTCTGGCTGGAGACTGGACTGTAATAACTACATCAGCTGGGACTAATATTGGTTCAGACAGACGCTCATCGAGACGCCTCAAGACATGTATATCACTGACAGTTGTAATCAGCAATGGGTGATTAAATGCTCTTCTATACTCCAGCTGGAGACGGACCTGTGTGGAACTACATCATTGCAGCACTAATATATCGTTCAGAAGGCTCAGTCGTGAAGGGCAGCCTAAATACGTGTAATAATGACGTCGTAATCCATCAATATGGATTTATTTTCAGGAAAAGCTCTTCTACCTGCCCGTCTGGACTGAACTTTAATGGAACTACATCTTCTGCAGTACTAAATATTGTTTCAAACGCATTTCATATGAGGGCAGCCAATCGTGTATCAGTGACATTAAGATCCTGCAATGGCGGTTACTTTCAGGAAAAGCTCTACTACCTGCTCTGGCTGGAGACTGGTCTGTGTGGAACAACATCTGCAGTACTAATATTGTTCCAAGCACACTCGTGAGGGCAGCCCCAATACATGTCTATCAGTGACATTAAGTAATCCTGCAATGAAGGATTTACTTTCAGGAAGCTCTACTTCCTACTCCAGCTGGAGACTGGACCTGTGAGGAACTACATCAGCTGCAGCAGTAATATTATTCAGATAGCACGCTCATACGAGACAGCCTCAATACATGTATATCACTGAAAGTCGTAATAACAGTAGGATTTACTTTCAGGAAAAAACTCTTCTACCTGCTCCAGCTGGAGACTGGACATGTGGAACTACAACATCTGCAGTACTAAATACTGTTTGGGAGGCACTACACAGCAGTGGTTAAAGGCTCTGAGCTGCAAACCTAGACACCTAAGTTTGAACTCACAGCCCCCACTTTGCATGCTGTGTGACCCTGAGTAAGTCACTTAACTTCCTTGTGCTTCCAGGTCGCACCCAAAAAGCTTCTGCTTAGTGTCTCTCTCTGGTTAAAAAAATTGAATAAAAGATCCTGACCCCACCCATGCTGTGTAAAACTTTTGAATGGGCACAGTTTATGATCGGGCAGATGTGCAATCCGTGATCACTTCTGGCTGCTGTAATCTATCAGGTTGATAGGTCAGGTGAAAAGGGGGCACCAGTCACCAGGAGCACCCACTGTATCCACCCCACCCAGTAAAGTGGAATAGTTGTGAGAGGCAGATACAAGATCCACATTTTATTTCTCAGTACCTCAGAGTGCTCTTCCTACGGTACAGCACATTAAGTTGAGAGCATTTGGCTGAAGCAGAGTGTTCTGCAAGTGCAGAGGTGTGGTATAGGGTGGAAGTGCCAGTCACTTAAAGCCCACTCTAACCTTCATGCTAGCTCTAGTGGAGCAGAGATGATATGAAGGGGCTGATGTGCAACTTGCATCTGTATCCCTGGCTGCTGCAGGGTGCTACCTTTGAGTGGAGTTGGGATGGGGATGGGGCATCATTCTCCCAGAGCCACCTGCCTAGAGCCCATCCCTGGCCTCTCTGGGTGCTCCTTTGTGCAGTGGTGGAATAGATGCATCAGGTTTGTTTTACACTGTGTCTCTCCTGGTCTCTCACTCTCTCACTCTCTGACCTCCACTCTCATGATGAAAGAAAAACTCTGCAGCACTGGTCTCTGTCCCGATCACGGCACTCTTGCTGCCACTTTCTTTGCCTCTCTGTTTGTGCTGTCTGCTTCCACTGAACTTCAGAAAGACAAACAGAGAGTCAGACCAACAGCAAGATGCCAGAAGTGTAAGCGGCAATAAAATGGTTGGCAACTGAGCTCGGGCACCCACTGTACTCCACTTCTCTGTTTGGTGGTGGTGGTGGGGGGGTTGACACCATCTCTGACTGGAACAGATCGGACCTGCACATATATGCCACACTGGAAGTGGCTGTCACTGTTGCTGTGTCTCTCTCAGGGGTGGAGTGAGAGAGTAGACACTGCTAGGGGACAAACCATGCATTTAAATGAATGTTTGTTCAGGCAGGTCTGGGAGCCAAAGGTCATAGTATTTATGTCATTACATTGCATTGCCCCCATTTTACCAAGTCAAGGAGGCACTGCAATAGTGACAGCCTGTGACCCTGCGATCACTCACCCACTTACTCACCACTTCAGCATGTTGTGTCACTGTTTGGGGTCTCTCTGCTCTGTCCCTGACACTGGTGCCACTCACCACCTCTTTCAATCCTGCACTTCTTCTGGGGGTGTTGTTGCCTCCCTTCTTGGTGTCTGTCCCGCAGCCTGGGTGTCTCTCCTGCCATCCAGGGATAGGCTATAGCTCTGCAGGCAATGCTGCCTCACTTCTCAGCACTCTTGCTCCTTGAATTGTGCAATGGGTGGGACACTGCTGTAGCTGGACACTAGGAGATCCATGGATGGTCAGTGAGTACTCACAGACAGCAATGCTAAGGCTGGGCATTGTGGCAACAAGAAGCACTGAGAGGGAGGGAGCTCAGGGACAAGAACATGCACTGTCATTCACACAGAGAGCAATGCTCAGGTGGGGCACTGTGGCACACAAGAAGCACTGGAGAGAGGAGCTCAAGGACAAGAACATGCACTGTCATTCACACAGAGAGTGGTGCTCAGGTGGGGCACTGTGGCACACAAGAAGCACTGGAGAGAGGAGCTCAGGGACAAGAACATGGACTGTCATTCACACAGAGACACAAGCAAGTTCAACACGGACATCTGTCTGGGGAAGGATAAATAATATTTATTTGTTCTTTACTGCTAGGACCATTTACTGCTTATGGCACAGAGAGCTGGGGATGCAGTGTATGGCTGGGTACCCAGACATTTGCAGGATTGGTGGGGAGATGAGCTGTAAGATCAGTAAGGGCAAGATTGAAAGAAATGAAGCGCTCTCATTTGAGCACTTTATTTATTTTAACTGGGGAACAGATTCCAGCTGTGAAACTGTGACCAGTGCCACAGTCTGGTTGGTATTGTCTGCCAGGGATGAGCTTCCAGTAGATTGCTGTGCATTGACTCATCCCTGACAAACCTGTGAAATGTCATTCTACCACAGGATGCCTTGCACACATGCAAGGAAAGAAAATGCATTTGTCAATGCCGAAGTTGTCTCACTGGCATTGGCATTGGTAGTGCAGGAGTTAGAGACGATAATAGGAATAGCAGTGAAGTATTGAACTGACGCCAACCTAACCCCTCTACTGCAGAGACTGACAGGTGTTGGGTGTGTTTTTGTCATCAGCTATAACGCTTATGCCATTTTACTCACCCTACCCTGTAGACACTGACAAGTGCCGTGGTGTGCTTTGGGGTCTTTTATTATACTTTACCCCATTCCATAAGGAAATATGCTGAGATGGGTGCAGTATAGGAGAATGGGGTGAACTTTGGCTGAAGACTCCAAGGCACACCTCGATGCCTGTCACTGGCTGCAGGGTGTGGGGTGGAATGGCGTGAGCATTACAGCCGATGATCCTAAGTCACACCCCTGACGCCTGTCAGTCTCTACAGGGTGGGGTGTTACAGTTGGAAACCCTAATGCCATAGGTGTTTGTTGGTATTTTTACTCCAAATTTTCAACATGGGTTTTTTGTGACCCCATCTCATGAAGAGTGGCACTATCAGTTTGCTAGCCGAAAGGTGATTTTGCACACCAACTGCGCCATTTGTCACCATAGGTACGAAAATACATTTTGGGCAGGATATGAAAAATGACAACTGTATTGTTCATGAGGAGGTGAAAAAAATGGTAACATTGTAAATTTGGAGAAAATATAAAAATTGAAGTCATGCGATGCATAGAAACAGAGCAAAGCACGCCCATAACCCAATTATTTGGGAGTTGAACCACATTTTCAACATAGGCATTTTGGGACGCCTCTCATGAATAGTGGTGCTGTGATTTTGTTATTCTGTCCCAAAAGTTGATTTTCCACAGCTACCATGTAATTGTGCCACAGGTGCAGAAACACATTTTGGGCAGAATGTGAAGAATGACAGCTGCACAGTTCATAAGGAGGTGTGGGAAAATGCCAGTGTTGAAAATGAGGCATGAAAATATTGCAAATTTATGAAGTTACAGGGGTGCATGGGAACTGTGCAATGCATGCTTGTAACAGAGTAATTTTATGGACTTTCATCACAAAATTTAAAACATAGGCATTTTAGGACCTCTGCTCATGAACAGTGTCACTGTCATTTTCTTAATCTGTCCCTAAAACTGATTCCCCACAGCTACTGTGCTATTCTGTGCCGGAAGTGCGAAAACACATTCCAACCAGGATATGTAAAATGACAGCTGTACTGTTCATAAGGAGGTGTGGGAAAATGGCAATGTTAAAAATCTGGAGTGAAAATATTACAAATTCAAGGTTACTTGAGAGCAGGAGAAACTGTGCAACTCACGCCTCGAAAACAGTCATATTTTGATTTTTCACTAAATTTGCAACATAGGTTTTTGACCACCCCATGATCGTGGCACTGTCATTTCATTACTCAGTACCGAAAGGTGATTCCATGCAGTGACCATGAAATCATCTTTCAGGGCTGAATAATGTCATGACAGTGACTGAATTCATGAGGAGGGGTCCCAATAACCCCATGTTGAAAATTTGGTGTCACAGTTCCCAAAAATGCCCAAGATATGCACCAAAGTTGAAAAAAAAACTATTTATGCCATTATACAGCTACACGGGCTTTTCAGTTCATGGTCAGCTTTGAAGAGTGCAGATGTGTTCACTGTCTCACTGACGATCATTAGGCCAGCTCTGGAGGTAAGTCATGGGGTGGAGGGAGGCAGGGTGTCTAGAGGGTTGGTGCGGGTTGAGGAGGGCCACAGGACTCATTGAGGGACTGCTTACTTTACAGGGTAAGAAAAAAGAAAACATTGCAGGACTTTTTTTGAATTACAAGGGCATTTGGCATGCTGGCGTGGGCTCCCAGCATGCCACCTAACTGTTTGGGGGGGCTGTAGCTGACAGGGGATTGGGCACCCTCCATCAGCACATATGGGGGCAGGAGCAGAGAGAGATAGGGCACCCCCCTTGGCACACAACAAATGGGGAGGGGGCATTATGCTGATGGGGAGTGGGCTCCCCCATTGGCACAGAAAGACTGGGTGGGTGGTGCATGATGCTGAGGAGGATTGGGCACCCCCTAGGCACAGAACTGAAATGGGAAGGGGCCATTATGCCGACGGGGAGTGGGCTTCCCTGTCGGCACATGGACTGGGTCAGGGCATGCCAACAGGGGGATTGGGCACCCCCAAAGTTGGCACTGTGGCAGGTGGTGGTGACAGTCACTGCTGCCATGTTTATTGGACTGCTTCACCAGGAAGAGCACGTCGGGAGGTGTGTTCTGGCACTGCTGCATAAGGAGCTTGACTCTCATTGCAGTGGACATTTTCTTAGATGTGGTGGCCACTTTATGTATTGCTGGTGTGGCGCCTGCATGCTGGCTTATTGGGGAATGAGGAACACACCTACCAATGTATGCCCTGCATTCACCCACAGTGACCGCACCTTCAAATCTGCTCCTACCACAATATGCTGGCTGGCATGCATGCGCAATCCAAAATAAAAACTATAAAGAATTTAGGTTAGTGACTACCATCATTTGAAAGGCAGTTTTGTCCTGAATACAAAAATGTGAAATAATGCACTCAGGGTACAGAAATCCAAGGCAGAGTACACATGGGTAGAGTGGTATTGACAGCATTAAGAAAGCACACATTAAAAAGAGTTTTCATACAGCTGATTACTGTTTAACAATATTTTGCATCTATGGCTGCCATGGTACATCTGATGCAAACCCAGAATGACATTCCTCACTTGAAGCGAAAAGTGTTGTGGGGAGGCCATAACTGACTCCTTGTTTTGTGTTAAAGAGGCCGTTTCTTTACAGCAAAACAAAGAAAGGCATAATTTCCAAAATGTGCAGATGAACATGGGGACCACTTTTGTCCAGAGCATGCCACAACTGGCAGCAACCAGTTCAAGACTGCGACTACGCTGCCTAATACAATCAGGGGAACCCCAGAAGTAGTCTGCCAGCACCGAGATCAATATGGTTAAGGCACATTTACCAGAACTTACTGTTTAGAAAAGAATGAGAGAGTGACTGTGATGATGAACAAGTCTCAGACCAGATCTCTAGTTTGTTAATAGACTCCTCCTGAGTCTGATTGGTACGACTGCATGGGCCAAGCTCCCTGGATGTTATGCTGTCATTAGACTTGTATAACAGCACTGTGAAAGCATGTAACCGGACTGCTGTCTGATGCACTGCCACAGTGCTCTGACACAGTTTCCAGTGATTTTGTTTATTATTATTACAGCTGACTGTGGTACAGCGAAAGCACTGTATATTCTTTTCCACACTCATGCCACTCCTAACAGCTCTCCACAGCCATATTGACTCTGACCAGAGTTTGTTCTGAAATGCAGTACAAGGTGCACATTCCACAGATAATAAGAGTAATGATAGTAGTGGTAGCAGCAGTTCTGTTGTCTGTACAAACATTCCCAGCAAAAAAGCTACTGTTGTTAGCACAATTGCTGCGAGTGCTAAAGTAATAGAGACAAACGATGATGTGATTGTTACTACTGATGCTGCTTCTACGGATACTGCCACTGTCTCATCATCTTAGAAACCAGTGACCTGCCGTGTACTTGTAGAAAACTGCATGCCAAACCCAGTGCCAGCACCACTGCAGCAGTATCGGCTAATTCCCATTGTAGTTCCTCTACCTGCATTTTACACTTGCAGTTCAAATGACAACACTGGAAATGAGTCAAATGAAATAGATTTTTAGACCTCTTTTCCTTCTGTAGATGAGAGAAATGAGTGACACTGACACTAGTGTGAGGATTCCACCAGGAGCACCGCCTGATTCTGCTTTATTCCTGTCTAATTTGGTCAAATAATCTTCAGCAAAAAAGATTATGCTTCACCGAGGAAAAGATAGCCAACTCAGTTAAGAAGGGGATAAAACCTTTATAGGTACATCAGGAGTGAAGGAAGACCAAGGAGGATAGTGAGGCTTAATAAAGGGGAGGGAGGGTGGGCAGAGGGAGACTGTGAAAAGGGCAGAGATACTAAACAAATATTTTGCTCAGTATTTACAAATGAAGAGGGGAGGTACATAAACAAACAGTAGAAACACTCTGGATACAGAAGTTGATACCAGCCCATTTACAGAAGAAAGGGTTCTGAAAGAACTCTTAAAACTGAAGGTGGACAAAGCAATGGGGCCTGATGGGATTCATCCCAGAATTCTAAAAGAGCTAAGGGTAGAACTAGTGACACCACGGACTAACCTTTTAACAAATCATGGAGGATGGGTGGTACCAAGGACTGGAGGAGGGCAGATGTGATTCCCTCACAAAAGTGGGAGCAGGGCAGAAGCAGGAAACTACAGACCTGTTAGTTTAACCCTCAGTGATAGTGAAAATGATGGAATCACTTGAAGGAAAGAATTGTCGAGTATCTAGAAGCCAGAGGGCACAGGACCCTAGGCAGCATGGATTCACAACAGGAAGGTCATGCCAGATGAATCTGATAGATTTCTTTGACTGGGTGACCAAAGTAGTAGATCAGGGAGGGGCTGTGGACAAGGTCTACCTAGACTTTAGCAAGGCATTTGACACAGTCCCACACAAAAGATTAATATACAAGTTAGCCAGCCTTGGAGTGGGTCCCAAGATGACAGCCTGGGTAAAAATTGGCTGGAGAATAGGACACAGAGAGTAATAGTAAATGGAGTCCACTCAGAAGAAAGGAGGGTTACTAGTGGGGTACCGCAGGGTTCAGTATTAGGACCGTCCACTTCAATGTCTTTATGTTTATATTGCAGAAGGACTGTGGAAAAGTATGTCTCTTTGCAGATGACACAAAGATCTGCAACAGAGTTGATGCACAGGATGGGTGGAAAGGATGAAAAGGAACTTGGCAAGGTTAGAGGAATGGTCAAATGTATGGCAGCTTAGATTCAATGCTAAGAAGTGCAAGGTAATGCACATGGGAAACAAAACCCAAGGGAAGAGTACACAGTGGGGGTGAGATACTAACAACAACAAAATGGAAAGAGACCTGGGAGTAGTCATATCAGATGACCTAAGGTGAGCAAGCAATGTGAGAGGGCATCAAGGAGGGCTGGGGGATACTGGGATGCATAGGGAGAGGCATCACCAGTAGAAAACAGGAAGTTATTATCCCTCTGTACAGACAGCTGGTGAGACCCCATCTGGAGTACTGTGTGCAGTTCTGGAGACCCAATCTCCGCAAAGACATAGACAGGATGAAAGCTGTCCAGAGGAGGGCAACTAAAATGGTGCAGGGTCTGCACCAGAAGACATATGAAGAGAGACTTAAGGAGCTTAATATGTATAGCCTCGAGGAAAGGAGGGAGAGGGGGGACATGATAGAAACGTTCAAGTACCTCACGGGAATCAACAAAGTCCAAGAGGGTAGCATCTTTCAAAAAAAGAGGTGTGCAAGAACAAGAGGGCACAATGTGAAGATGGGGGTGGCTCAGAGGTAATTTAAGGAAGTATTTTTTCACAGAGAGGGTTGTGGATGCATGGAATGGCCTTCCAGAGGAGGTTGTGGAGTCAAAATCGTGGTGGAATTCAAGCATGCATGGGACAGTCATAAGGCAATTCTAGGGGGTGGGGGTAGGAAGAAGTAGGCTGCTGGTTAACTAGGATCTGCAGCTTATCCAGTAGGTAGGGAAATGGGCAGACTGGGTGGGCCAAGCGGTCCTTATCTGCTGTCAAATTCTATGTTTCTATGTTTCACAGAAATCAAATTGTTCCAGTGTCACATCCACCATATGGCAGCATTTTACTTTGCAGCCAGATGATGTCACAACAGCTACCTATGTACACTGTAAAGCTTGTATTACTCAAGGTAGGCAAACAAGCCATCTAGCCACCACTGGCTTGTGAAATCATATAACACAAGCATTTGTCAATGTCAAATGTTGCTTACTTATAAGTGCTGTTTAGGTATTTGGAAGTGATAGCACCATGCCTAAGAACTGTCATGAGCCCCTCCTCCCAAGATAGCCACTGTCTCTTTCTTTTCAGTATTCACAGAAGAGGGGGAAGGGGCAATGGCCACAGCAGTACAGCAGTTGTCAAGGGGGTGAAGAGGTGAACAATAGCCCATTCACAGGCAAAAGAGTCCTGCAGGAGCTCACTAAATTAAAAGTGGAATAAGCGATGGGACCAGATGGCATACACCCAGGGATATTAAGAGGACTGTGAAGGGAGATAGCAGTACCTCTGGCAGCCAGGTTCACTGAGTCATTCAACACAGGGGTGGTACCAGAGAATTGGAGGAAGGCACATGTGGTCCCTCTACACAAATCCAGCAGCAGGGAGGAGGTGGGGAACTATAGGCTGGTCAGTCTCACCTCAATAGTGGGGAAGATCATGGGGACATAAATTAAAAAAGGATAATGGGGCATCTAGAAGCCATCAGAGCTCAGGACCATAGGCAACATGGATTCACAGTGGGGAGGTCATGTCAAACAAATCTGGTTGATTTTGCTAAACCAGTAGGAGGAAAGCTAGCTTAATTGGGGGTGTGGCTTAGACACTATAAAAGCAGGTGACTCAAATTACAACTTCCTGTTGCTAGCCTTGCTTGTAGAGCAGAAAGCAGCTAACCAAAAGAAGCTACATTTTCTTATTAACACTTATATCTCAGCAGGGGTCAGTGTCTGTTGAGATTAAGTAGACAGATACTTTGTTAGAAGTAGAAGGGGTCTTATTTAGGGTTAAAAAAGAAAGAAAAGAAAGAAAGTCAGTGTGTGTTCTGTGCTGGGAGTGGTGCTATATCAGCTGACTTTGCTAAACCAGTAGGAGTAAAGAGAGCTTAATTGGGGGTGTGGCTTAGACACTATAAAAGCAGGTGACTCAAATTACAACTTCCTGTTGCTAGCCTTGCTTGTAGAGCAGAAAGCAGCTAACTAAAAGAAGCTACATTTCTTATTAATTTAAAACTTCTATCTCAGCAGGAGTCAGTGTCTGTTGAGATTAAGTAGACAGACACTTTGTTAGAAGTAGAAGGGGTCTTATTTAGGGTTAAAAAAGAAAGAAAAGAAAGAAAGTCAGTGTGTGTTCTGTGCTGGGAAGGGTACTATATCAGCTGACTTTGCTAAACCAGTAGGATGGAAAGAGAGCTTAATTGGGGGTATGGCTTAGACACTATAAAAGCAGGTGACTCAAATTACAATGTCCTGTTGCTAGCCTTGCTTGTAGAGCAGAAAGCAGCTAACTAAAAGAAGCTACATTTTCTTAATAATTTAAAACTTATCTCTCAGCAGGAGTCAGTGTCTGTTGAGATTAAGTAGACAGATACTTTGTTAGAAGTAGAAGGGGTCTTATTTAGGGTTAAAAAAGAAAGAAAAGAAAGAAAGTCAGTATGTGTTCTGTGCTGGGAAGGGTACTGTATCAGCTTACTTTGCTAAACCAGTAGGAGGAAAGAGAGCTTAAATGGGGGTGTGGCTTAGACACTATAAAAGCAGGTGACTCAAATTACAACTTCCTGTTGCTAGCCTTTTTTCTTACTAATTGCCCTCCATCCCACCCTCCACCCACCCACCCTAAGCCCGTATTACTTTTATAGCCACTGGATTTGACTGTCAACAAGAACTTCCTGTTTGGCAGTAGGAAGGAAGGATCATAGAGAAACATTGGTTTTGTCTACCCAAAGGAAAAAGTAGCTCACTCTCCCTCCTAGCTGATGGTGGTCTGACATTGAGCAAGGAGGCTACTGAAGAAGATAGGAAGTTGCTGTCCCAGAACAGGAAGGGTGAGAGTTGTATGGAGAGGAGAGAGTAAGCATACAGACAAACAGTAGAGGGGACACAAAATAAGACATGATAGGAGTTGTGCAGTGCAATGGCTGTGGGGCAGCAGTGTTCTGGGAGACATTCTGGAGGCTGTGATGCTGCCCTATTTGCAGGCACATCTCTGGTCTGAGAGAGGAGGTTGCCCATCTCCAGGCTGACCTGGTAAGGATTCGTGAAACCTCCTCCCCTACCCAGGGACCACCAGGGCCAATGCTACTACCTCAGAGGTTGCCAGGAAAGAGGAGATGCTGGACCAGGGTGGGCTCAGGGAGGGAGAGGGTGGTGGAACAGAGTTGGATCCCTCCAGTTGTAGCTCTCCACAATTCATTCGCTCTTCTGGTGGATAGTGGTTCCTCTATGGAGGCACCTGCAGTGGAGACCAAGGAGGATGCTGGGAACTTTCACAAAGGAGACCCATAGGAGGGTGGCATGGAACCCCACAGGGGAAGGAAACAACTCCTGGTGGGGGAATCAATCATTGGGGGTAGAAATGGGGGAGGAAGGGGAGAGGGCGGTAAGGTGCCTTCCTGGTGTCATGGCTTGGAGGGACAGGAAATTAATCCTCAGGATCATGGGAGGAGCTGCACGAGGGAGGGAGCTGGATGTCATTGTCCACCTAGGGACAAATGACCTGGCTAGGAATGGGATCAGAGCAGTGCAAGAGGAGTTTGTAGAGTTGGGGAGGGCCTTAGACAAGTAGGGCATATGGTAACCTTCTCGGAAGTGCTGCCTGTTTATGGCAAGGGAGATACTAGGGCACTCCTCACCATGGAATTCAATGAGTGGTTGAAAAACTGGTGTGGAGCTCAGGGTTTTGGCTTCATTGGGGACTGGGGAGCCACCTGGAGGGATGCAGACCTATACTGGTGCGATAGTCTGCATCTGTCCAGGGGGAACCAGGATCCTAGGTGACAGGTTTAAATGCTTCATTGGCAAGCATTTAAACTAGCCAAGGGGGGAGACACTGAAAAGGAGCAGGGAAATCCCAGCCTCCCCCCACAAAACATGGTGATTAGTGAGGTAAACACCAAGGTAGAGAAGTTATTAGGCAGCAGAACAGAGGTAAATGTAAAAAAGGCAAAGGCAGTAAGGACAGGAATGGGGCTAAAAGGGGTAAGGCTATCAAAAAGTGGAGGGTGATGAGTACCAATGCCCATAGTCTGTGTAACAAGCTCCCTGAACTAGTGGCCTTGATGGAAGAGGGTTGCCTGGATATTGTGGCAGTCACAGAAACATGGTACACAGAGAACCATGACTGGGATGTCAACATACTAGGATACACAATATACAGGAGACAGGGAGGGTAAAAGAGGAGGAGGAGTAGCTCTCTATGTAAAGGAAGAGATCAAAGCAACAGAACTAAAGAGTAAACAGGGAGCAGATGAGGCACTCTGGGTCAGCCTGGAGACAGGAAATGGCACCACAATCCACATGGGGGTTGTATACAGACCCCCATCTCAGGGGGAGGGAATGGACAAGGAAATGATAGAAGGCTTTCTTAGAATGGCAGAAAAAGGGGAGATATTGTTGATGGGGGACCTGAATATGCCAGATGTTAACTGGAGCACCTTTGCTGCAGGCACATCCAAGAGCAAGGTCATTCTTGATGCCCTACAGGGGGCATGCCTCAGACAGCTAGTATTGGAACCCACTCAGGAGGGAGCAATCTTAGACCTGGTACTCTCAAATGGGGACGGAGAAAGAATCTCAGATTTAGAAGTGGGTAGCCATCTGGGAACAAGTGACCACCAAACAGTGTAGTTCACGATAAACACAGCCATACAATCAAGCCATACAAAAACAATAGTATTGGACTTTAGGAGGGCTGACTTTGGGAAAATGAGAGAGTGCCTCAGAAAGCACTAGCAAACAGGCAAGAAGGAGGGGTGGAGGAACAATGGGGAGTAATCAAAACAGCCATCACAGAGGCAACAAGCCTTTGTGTAAAGCAATAGTTCTCAGACGTTGTCATAGTGAGCCTCCCCAAATCCATGGAAAAGATTTTGTGCCTCCCCCAAAAACTGAAATAATCTTGGACCTCCCCAAATAAAAATAACATACTGTACTTTGCGCAGTACACCACGAATAAATTGAAATACCTCTGAGTACTTGGCTCACATTCAGTTCTTTGTCTTATTCAGACATGGAACCTTGGAAAAGAGCTCTTGTGCTCAAAGGTGTTATCTGAATAACAGATAAATAAAATAACAAATATTATTATTCAGCTTATTGTAACCCCCAGCCAGCCTACTCTCCACTATTTTCATTCTTGAACCATTGTTACTCCTTGTTGCAGTACCTTCATGGGTCAGACTACTTTTCTTTTCCTCTTTATAGGAAATAACCTTCCTACCTACTTTGCTCTCCCTCCATCCCTGCTCATAAGCAAATTCTCAGGGACTAGTTTGCTCCTTCCTGCTATTGCTCCTAGCACTTCTATGCTCAACCCTTATATTTGGGCTGTTCTGCCATCAGTCTACAAATTGATTAATTATCACCACTGATTATTAGTTTATTGTTCATATTTGTTTGCACTATTGTTCATTGTGTGTTTCTTGATTGTTTTGCAGTTACCTTTTGAAATGTATTCACTCCCTACCCTTCCCTGGGTACACCTGAAATGAGCCTTGGATCATTCACCTTCCCTTGTCACCTATTAGTAAATAAATACATTAAATTCACCTACTGTTATCCTCTTTCAGTTTGCTTAATCTCTTCAGACAAAATATATAAAACTCAAAATTTAAATACAGTACTTTATCAGACTTGCTTGAGCCTCCCCTGGAACAGGTTGGGGCCTCCCCAGGGAGGCTAGCCTTACCATTTGAGAACCCCTGGTGTAAAGCAAATCAATAAAACACAACAAAGGAAAAAAACGCTATGGTTCTCAAAAGAGGTGGCAGGGAGGGTTAAGGAGAAAAGGATAGCATTCAGGAAATATAAGGAAACACAGAAGTAGCAGGACAGAGAACTTTATCAGTTGAAGCAGAAACAGGCTGGGAAGGCAGTCAGAATAGCAAAGGTCCAAACCGAGGAAAGGATAGCCAATTCTGTTAAGAAGGGGGATACGACTGTTTATAGGTACATTAGGGAGTGAAGAAAGACCGAAGGAGGGATACTGAGGCTTAAAAAAGGGGAGGGAATGTGGGTAGAGGGGGACAATAAAAAAGCAGAGATACTGAATGAATATTTCTGCTTAGTATTCACAAAGGAAGAGGAGGGGGAGGTACCTAAACCAAACAAGAGAAACACTCTGAAGACGGGGATCGATACCCAGTCCATTTACAAAAGAAAGGGTTCTGAAAGAACTAATAAAATTGAAGGTGGACAAAGCAATGGGGCCTGATGGGATTCACCCAAGAATTCTAAAAGAACTAAGGGTAGAACTAGTGACACTGCTGACTACACTCTTTAACAAATCATGGGCGGATGGGGTGGTACCCGAGGACTGGAGAAGGGCAGATGTGATTTCTCTTCACAAAAGTTGAAGCAGGACAGAGGCAGGAAACTACAGACCAGTTAGTTTGACCTCAGTGGTAGGGAAAATGATGGAATCACTTCTGAAGAAAAGAATTGTTGAGTACCTAGAGGCCAGTAGGGCACAGGACCCAAGGCAGCATGGATTCACAGTGGTAAGGTCATGTCAGATCAATATAATTGATTTTTTTGACTGGGTGACCAAAGTAGTAGACCAGGGAGAGGCTGTGGACATGACCAACCTAGACTTTAGCAAGGCATTTGACACAGTCCCACACAAAAGATTAATAGTCAAATTAACCAGCCTGGGAGTGGGTCCCAGGGTGGTAGCCTGGGTAAAACATTGGCTGGACAACGGGACACAGAAGGTAATTGTAAATGGAGTCCACTCTGAAGAAAGAGGGGTTACTAGTGGGGTACCGCAGGGTTCAGTACTGGGTCCAGTCCTTTTTAATGTCTTTATAAGTGACATTGCAGAGGGACTGGAAGGAAAAGTATGCCTCTTTGCAGATGACACAAAGATCTGCAACAGGGTTGATACACAAGGAGGTGTGGAAAGGATGAAAAGGGACTTGGCAAGGTTGGTGGAATGGTCAGAAGTATGGCAGCTTAGATTTAATGCAAAGAAGTGCAAAATGATGCACCTCAGAAAACAAAAACCCAGGGGAAGATTACACAATGGGGGGGGGGGTAGTAACAACAACAAAAATGGAAAGTGACCCAGGGGTAATCATATCAGATGACCAGGTTGGCAAGCAATGTGAGAAGGCAGTAGGGAGGGCTGGGGGGATACTGGGATGTATAGGGAGAGGCATCATCAGCAGAAAACAGAAAGTTGTTATCCCCCTGTACAGACAATTGGTGACACCCCATCTGGAGTACTGTGTCCAGTTCTGGAGACCCCTTCTCCGCAAGGACATAGACAGGATGGAGGCAGTTCAGAGGAGGGCAACTAAAATGGTGCAGGGTCTGAAAGAAAAACCACACGAGGAGACACTAATGGAGCTTAATATGTATACCCTTGAGGAAAGGAGGGAGAGTGGGGACATGATAGAAACTTTTATTGTAAGTACTTCAGTGGAATCAACAAATTCCAAGAGGGTAGCATCTTTCAGGAAAAACAGATGTGCAAGAACAAGGGGACACAATTTGAAGATAATGGGGGGGATGGCTCAGGGGCAATGTGAGGAAGTATTTTTTCACAGAGATGGTGGTGGACGCATGGAACAGCCTTCCTGAGGAGGTTGTGGGGTCTAAAACTGTAGGAGAATTCAAGAATGCATAGGACAAACATAAGGCAATTTTTGTGGGGGGTAGGAAGAACTAGGCTGTTGGTTAAATAGGATCCGCAACCTATCCTGTAGGTAGGGAAATGGGCAGACTAGATGGGCCAAGCAGTCCTTATCTGCTGTCAAAGTCTATGTTTCTATGTTTTTATGGCTTTCCTGTACACAAACTGTAACACTGTTCTGTACTGGGGAGCAAGGAGAAGCCACAAACAACAATATCTCAATGTTTCCTCTCTTGCTGTGTCACAGGACATTTCAGGCATGGTGCAGGTGTGGAAGAGTGATGATGCTGTTGTCTCTCATGATCTCTCTATTGTCTGTGCACTGAGGGTGGGGAATGGGCAATGGGGCAGCCACAGCTGGGGGGGGTGGCAGAAAAGGAAACATTGGGTAGCCACTGTCACAATCGCTCTCTCCTCTGCTCTCCTGTATTACAGCCAGTCAGAGGGCTCTATACTGCTGAGCATTGCTTCCACTGTTTCTGCAGACAGAGACATAGACAGATCGACAAAGAGAGATGCAGCACATTGCCGCAACTTTGGTACCTACTGTCTCCCATTGTCTGTGTCTCTCTCTTTCTCTGTCTTACACACCAGACCGCATGGCCACTGTCAATCTCAGCTACCTCCTTGCCCACTCAGACTGGTGGTTATATGCAAACTGGACAGGGTAGTGGCAGACAGAACACACACAGACGCTCCGTCTCTGAGCTCACAGGCTACATAGCTGCCATGCACGTCTCGCTGTCTTGCACTGTGTGGTGTTTCTGTGTCCCCAAGCTACAACTTGTCACACAGACACAAGATTGCTTTACCATTGCCTGACATTATCTCTGTCCCGGTTGCTTTGTCTCTCTGCATCAGACTGCACAGTGGGATCACTTAACCCGGCTTGTCCCATTGCACTTCACCAACTTGGGAACATAATCTGTCTGTGCCGCTGGACTGCAGTCTGAAAATGCAATCTGACTGCACACAGCATGGACTGGAGCCTCAGAAGCTACAAATTGTGCAGGATGGTACTGATTTCACCATGGGCTCAATGCCCGGTGGTCTGCAGGGTGTCTGAGTGCGTACACAGAAGTTGTTAACTGTTCTCTGGTTGCACAAAGGTCTGCATTATCACACTGTCAGGGGCTGCCACACAGTCAATCAAATCCATTCAAAAGAAGAATTGTAGGGATTCACTTTAAGAAACAAGTGTGTTCTGAGAGCCATGGGAATATATGGAGCACTACTGGAGTATTCTGCTATTCACAAAATGCATGCACAGTCTGAGTTGGCCATCCACTCTGGCTTTTGGAGCATATCAGGTTTCAGCTCTTACAGCAATGCTTGTCCCATGGAGCACTAGGCAGCTTTGTGGCGCATCGTTTGAGCTAAAGCTTCTCTGGTTCCTCCTGTAATTTGTGAGGCTGATAGCAGCACACCTAAACCAGTCACGTTAACACGGTCACTGGAGCCTGGCTCGAAGAAATGCAAAACATGAGGCGACAGGAGGGTCAGAGGGACAACAAGGGAGAAATGAGGTATGGGGAACACATAAGACAAAAGGTGTGTGCAGGGAAGAAGGGAGAGACAGCAAGGAAAATGGAGAATGGAGGGGAGGAGGGACAGCTTTATGTATATGAAAAGAAGTGTTCTCATATTGGTGTGCTTCATTTGTTTCAAGTACACAAAGTTTCTGCCCATAAACTGTAAACCATTGTTTTACTTAGCTTGCATGATAATTGATCTGTCAAGGATGAGCCCAATGCAGCTTGACCTGCATTGGGCTAGTCAGTGACTCACCCCTGCAGTGCCGTTCTCTGTAGCAAAACATTTCTTGTGCAAGTGCAAGCAACGTAAAAAGGAAGAGAAAGGCAGACAGTGGATGTAATTAGGGAATACTGTAAATTCAGTATTCGGAAGCTTTGATAGGTGGAGGAGGGGAAGGTCCCCCACCCCCGAAGCCGCCTCACAGTTCAGACTTATATCAGTATGTTTGCTTGCCTTGCAAATGAAACATAGAAACATAGAAACATAGAATTTGATGGCAGATAAGGACCGCTTGGCCCACCCAGTCTGCCCATTTCACTACCTACTGGATAAGCTGCAGATCCTAGTTAACCAGCAGCCTACTTCTTCCTACCCCCAACCCCCAGAATTGCCTTATGACTATCCCATGCATGCTTGAATTCCACCACTGATTTTGACTCCACAACCTCCTCCGGAAGGCCGTTCCATGCATCCACAACCCTCTCTGTGAAAAAATACTTCCTTAAATTACCTCTGAGCTGCCCCCTCTATCTTCAAATTGTGCCCTCTTGTTCTTGCACACCTCTTTTTTTGAAAGATGCTACCCTCTTGGACTTTGCTGATTCCCTTGAGGTACTTGAAAGTTTCTATCATGTCCCTCCTCTCCCTCCTTTCCTCGAGGCTATACAAATTAAGCTCCTTAAGTCTCTCTTCATATGTCTTCCAGTGCAGACCCTGCACCATTTTAGTTGCCCTCCTCTGGACAGCTTCCATCCTTTCTATGTCTTTGCGGAGATTGGGTCTCCAGAACTGCACACAGTACTCCAGATGGGGTCTCACCAGCTGTCTGTACAGAGGATAATAACTCTCCTGTTTTCTACTGGTGATGCCTCTCCTATGCATCCCAGTATCCCCCAGCCCTCTTTGCTGTCCTCTCACATTGCTTGCCCATCTTTAGGTCATCTGATATGACTACCCCCGTCCCTCTCCATTGTTGTTGTTGTTAGTATCTCACCCCCCATTGTGTACTCTTCCCCTGGGTTTTTGTTTCCCAGGTGCATTACCTTGCACTTCTTAGCATTGAATCTAAGCTGCCATACATTTGACCATTCCTCTAACCTTCCCAAGTCCCTTCTCATCCTTTCCACCCCACCCTGTGCATCAACTCTGTTGCAGATCTTAGTGTCATCTGCAAAGAGACATACTTTTCCTTCCAGTCCTTCTGCAATGTCGCTTATAAAGACATTGAAGAGGACCGGTCCTAATACTGAACCCTGCGGTGCCCCACTAGTAACCCTCCTTTCTTCTGAGTGGACTCCATTTACTATTACTCTCTGTATACTATTCTCCAGCTAATTCTTTACCCAGGCTGCATGCTTGCTGGGATTAGCAGTGGAAGTGCAGGAGTTAGACAGATGCAGTATAGGAATGGCAGTGAAGTATTGAAATGATGCCAATTCCACCCCCACCCAACAGAGATGGACAGGCATTGGGGTGTGCCTTTGGGTCATCGGCCATAACGGTCACAACATTTCACCTCACTCTACACTACAGACACTCACAAGTGTCGCGGTGTGCCTTGGGGTCTTCAGGCTTTACACTCAAGTTGGAGGTAGTTGCAAAACACCTTTATTGAGCAGGGACACTCTTCCAGAGAAATTGACAGGACAGCAGAATGTGCAACGCCAAGTACCAAGACAACAACTACTTCAGTATAAAGAAAAGACAGCTACAGAGAGAATACCCTTAGTATTCACTTATTATCCAGACCTTGAACTTCTGCATAATGTTATTAAAGACCTCCACCCAACATTTAGTGAGGATGAGACCCTTAATTGTATTTTTAAGGAACTACCACTACTATCTTTTAAACAACCACCAAATTTAGCCAGCCTGATTATTAGGAGCAAGCTTTCACCAGAACAGAATACCATGACACAAAATGGCACACAACCCTGCAATCAATGCACCTGTAAGACTTGTGAGCTCATTTCCACCTTGGACTGTGTGGTTACATCACTAAACAGACAATTCAAGGTACATGGGAGTTATGCATGTACATCACAACATGTTTTTATTTCATTCAGTGCAAGAGATGTCCACAAACAGGTTATGTAGGAGAAAGAAGCCAACAGCTCCGCACTAGGATAAACTTGCATAGACATACTATTAAAACAAAGAAGACTGAAAAAACAGTGGGGTAACACTTCTCCCAGCCTTACCACTCAATGTTGGATATGTCAGTAATGATCTTAAAAGGAAATCTCAAAAACACACAACAGAGACGAGTATTTGAAATTAAACGTATTTTATATCTCAATATGGTAGCAGATGGGATGAACACATATCTGAGTTTCATGGGACATTACAGAATTTAACATCCACAAACTTCTTCTTCAGACTGGCATATTACAGGACTTCAGCATGTGTTGTGTGTGTGTGTGTGTGGTGTGGGTGTGGGTGTGTGCGTGTGTGTGTGTGTGTGTGTGTGTGTGCGTGTGGTGTGTGTGGTGTGTGGGTGTGTGGGGTGTGTGGGTGTGGGTGTGTGTGTGTGTGGTGTGTGTGTGGTGTGGGTGTAATATGGCAGGTGTGGGCTTGCTGTCACATTGAGGTAGGCTCTGTTTAGATACATGGAGTCACAGGTGTTATTACTCTTACTTCACACACATAATGAATATTAATTCCTCCTTACTATTTACCTTCACCCGAGGAGGGTTGATTCCATTGCGCCATATTCAGATTCCCTAGCCTGTTACTGTACATACAGTAGTGTTATTATAGACTGTCATTTTTTAACTCTGAACATATTGGGGTGAGATCTCATTTGCATGGGTCCTTGACAGATCTATTTACATTAGGCTAATATTGTAGTGATTTGTGGAAATGTAGGTATGTTAGGACTTTGTCTTACACACATACTTTATATTTACTTCTAGTTACCTTACCCTGGGGAGGGTGGAAGTTTTATTTCGTTGTGGTTCTATCCAGAATCCTTGAAGATGTTACTGAGCAGATAGGAGTAAGGTTAAATAGTGTCACATTTTGCTCTGTAGATATTAGGATACATGATCCCTTTACTTGGGATTTCATGACAAGTTGAATTCTTTGGGGAATAATTGCAGTGACTGATGGAATGAAGGTGCATTAGTGTGTGTGTGTGTGTGTGTGTGTGTATACTCCTTAAAAGTGGTTATCCCCCTGCATTATGGGATGTGGGTGGAGTAGGGTGTTGTGTGTGTGAGGAGGAGGAGAGAATTTAATTTTATCTCTTATTCAGATTCCTTAGGCACTTTTGGTACATCAGTTGTTATACACTGATAATTTATTGACATCAGTACATATCAGGCTGCATGGTCTTAATTCCTTGGTGGTCCTTGACAAGAGTTTTTTGTTTGACACTAATACTGTCAATTTATAGTTATATTATCATTTATAAAGTCATGTTACTACACTAGAGGCTTTTGAAGTTTATGGGGCATAATATCTAGTTGGAGAGTATAGCTGGGTAATGTGTCCAGCTAAGTTTTATACATCATACAGTGTGTACTGATCTTTTTAAGACAGCTTTACTGGTAATTTCTTGTCTTGTAATACATATATTGAAACTTCTTGGAGTCCTAAGACAATCTTAGTATGTCTTTAATCCGGGTGGGTTGTTTTTCAGTAATTGCATCCTTATATACTGTGACACTCCATAGCTTGATTTAAGAGCCATCTGCTCAAGAATGTTATCTCATGTCAATTGAATTTATACAGCAAGAATCTTTGTATGTGTTTTGCACCAATCACCTTTGACCCTGGGACTCTCCCAGCTTAAGGTGATATGGTAATTGTTAAGCTACTTGACATCATCTTCTGTTTTTTTAAATGAGTATTTAAACCAATGGGATTTTTTCTGTTTTTCTCGCATGATCTAGTTGTTAAAAGTATTGTTTTTTCTATATATATCTGTTACGCTTCTGATGAAGGACCTGTTGGTCCGAAAGCTAGAGCATTTGTTCTTCTTGTTGGTATCTATGTTGGTCCATTAAAGGTATCAAATCATTTGTTTCTGGATCCATTCCATAAAACATGCTGAAATGGGTGAAACAGGAGAATGGGGAACCTGGGGTCAGGGTCCATGCACACTTCAGTGCCTGTCACTGTTGCAGGTGGGGGTGGCATGAGGACTACTGACAATCCCAAGTCACTCTGATGTCTGCCTGTCTCACAGTGTAGGCATTATGGTCAGGAATTCACACCTGTGGTTTATTTTACTCCAAGTTTTCAACATGGGCTTTTTGTGACCCCACCGCATGAACAGTATACTATCGTTTGTTAGCTGGAAGGTGATTTTGTACAGTGACTGCACTATTTGGCGCCACAGGTGAAAACACATTTGAACCGGATGTGAAAATGACAACTGTACTATTTTCATTAGAGGTGTAAAATGGTAATGTTGAAAATCTGGAGTAAAAATATAAAAATCGGAAGTTGCTATGTGTAGAACTGCACAATGCACACCTGTACTTAGTTTGGGATTTTTACACCGATTAACATAGGCATTTTGGGACCCCACTATGAACAGTGTCACTGTAATTTTCTTAATTGTCCCACACACGTTTCATTATTCTTGTCAGAGTGTGGAAACACATTTGAGCCAGTATGTGAAATGATAGCCACTGTCATAAAGAGGTGAAAAATGCCAATGTAGAAAATCTGGAGGAAAATATTGCATCATGAAGTTACAAGGGTGAGTAAACTGCGCATGCAACTCATAATACAGTCATTTTACTTGACTTGTCACCATATCAACATAGCCATTTTAAGACCTCTGCTCCTGAACAGTGTCATTGTGATTTTCTAATCTGTCCCAACATTTATTTCACATAATCGACTATGCCACTGTGTTCTACAGCAAAACACATTTTGGGCAAGATGAAATGACAGCTTACTGTTCAAAAGAAGTGTGGTAAATGGTACATTGAAACTGGGAGGAAAATAAAATTTCGTTATGTGTGTGGAACTGCACAATGCACCGAAAAACAGTCATTGAATATTTTCATTAAATTACTAGGTTTTTGAGGTCGTCCATGAACTGTAACACTGTTGTTTCATTAATTGGTCCTGAAACAGATTCCTGCAGTGACCATGAAATCACCTTCAGGCCGAATAGCAAAATGAGGTGACTGAATGAGGTGGGTCCCAAGAACCCCATGTTGGAAATTTAGTAAAAAATTTCCAAATGGCTATGTTATCCACCAAATTGAAAACCCATTGCGTTATACAGTTTACCAGCATTTCTTCAGTTCATGGTCGCTGAAGAGTGCAGATGTGTTCTAGTCCACCAAGATTGTCACGGGGCCCAGAGGTGTGTGGGGTGTGGGAGGTGGGTGCCTTGAAGGTCTGCGCGGTTAGTGAGAGGGTCACAGACAGCGGACCATTTTCTTTATTTGTACAGGTAAAAACACAGTGACTATTAGCATATGGGATGGCCCAGCATGCTACCCGATGTTTGGTGGAAGGGTGGAGCCATGGGGACTGGGCACCCATTGGCCATACAGTTTTGAAAGATGCTGAGTCAAGGATTGCAGCCCTCATCACACAACAAATAGGGGTATCATGATGATGTATTGGCTACTCCATTGGCAAATTAATTGATGTATCATGTTGACAGGTGATGGGCACCCATCAGCTTTTGTTTTATTTATTTATTTATGAAATGTTTGACCAGAAAGTACACTGAACAGCAGGCGTCGGCATTGTGGGATGTGAGACACCAACGGGAAGGTGCTGACATGGGGACACCACAATGCAGCTTATATGGGCTGCTGCAATCAGGATGCCCCAGCAAACACCTGATTGTGTAGTGACAGAGCACTCCCCTGATTGCAGTGCTCAGTTTCTTGATCACAGTGACATGCTCATTAACTGCCATTATTGACAGCATGCCCTCTGTTCACTACAGCAGAGACCAGCCTAGATCGACTGCTGCCATGTACACGCCACCTTCACAACCCACTTGAGAAGGATAGATGTACGTGTTTCTGTTGTACATGCAAGCAACAAAAATGTACCATGAATTATTTAGTGATAGTTCTTCAGACAGCCAAGGCAGCAAGCAAAAGCAAACGATTATAACTAAGCCTTTAATCAAGGCAGGTTTGTTTCTAATCACTGTCATGCAAACTCACAACATGCATATGAGTGATAGTTTTGACCTTCCAGCCATTCTTATTAGTAATGGTACTGTTTCAAAAGGCTTGTGAAATTACTGAACCTCAGTACACTTTTCCATCTCATACAACATTTAGTCACATTATTGTACCTATGTAGTATGAAAACGATTTTGGGAAGAAATAATTTGCTGAAAGTGGAATTATTCACTTACTTGACATCTGAAAAGCACTAGAGCCTGTAATGTATACTTGTCTTCAATAGCTATAGGGCAGTTTGCTGAAATGAAATCAGTAAGAATGCTGTCGATCAGATAAGAATACAGATTGTGTAGTGTATTGTAAAATGGTTGTTTGGTATGTTGCAGTTTTTGAGGAGAACACATTCTGCCATTATCTTGTTCAGTATAAATGTCATGATGAATAACTGATCTGTGGGTAAATTAACCTGCATGTTTGTTACTGATAATGCTAGAAACATTTTGAAAGCAATCAGTGGTTATGAACATGTTCCCTGTTTTACACACAACAAAGTTTGTTGTGCGAACACTGTAAGATAATAAAGGACATGCAATTTATTCAGTATTGCATGATAACTATGGTTGTTGCCATTCAGTAACCTAATGGGTACTGGAGCACCCCAAAAGAACTGATAGTCCACAGCATCGTTGATCCAAGATGTCGAGACTTGGTGAGTTCAACTTTTATATGCTGAACCGTGAGCAAAACTGGCACTGCATGCAAGGGATTATGTTTATGTCAGCATAACATGACTGCAGGTAACAGAGCCCTTGTTGCTGTGTTAAGACCATTGAACGATCATCATAGATCTGAGTGCTGAATTGTTCCTAAGTCAGTCGTCCCTGATTCATATCTTGTTGTGCAAGATGGAAGCATTCCCAACAAAACAATAAGATGTCTTTAAGAGGTTGCTTCTTGCAAATGTTTTCATTGAACAATCATATATTTTGACAGAGTTTTTGAAGACAAAAATGTTCTTGTAAGAATTGTTGACCCTGTTTGAAAGATCTGATGAAAGGAGGTCATAGAAGCTTCAAAAATGACTTGGTAAGCGAGTTCCGTGTATTAAAGACACTGCTATGCCTGCTTGGTGACATGGAGGTCAGGGTGCCAGGGTACCGTATTGATGAGCATCACTAGAAAATGAAAGATGGCACTGATATGGTATGTACAGATAGGAGGAATTCACCAGTTTCAATATTACATTTGGTGTGATATTTGGCCAAATCAGTCTTTAGTAGACTCAATGAAGATGCCATCTTTAGGAATACTATAGTGCAGGGAATTGGTGTTAGTTACTTGGGGAAGTAACACTTCAAACAGATCCCTCAAAATACGGGTGTCAAAAAGATGGTGAGGCTTGTACTACCAAGTAGAAGAATTTAGGCTGCCCCTGCAAGTGTGCCTTCTGAAACAATATTAGTACTGCAGATGATGTAGTTCCACACAGGTCCAGACCTGGCTGAGCAGGTAGAATAGCCATTTTCCAGTGAATCCGCCATTGCAGGATTATGACTGTCGTGATACGTATTGAGGCTGCCCTATATGAAAATTCTTGAAACAATATTTAGTCTGCAGATGGTGAATCCCACACAGGTCCAGCTCCAGCCAGAGCAGATAGAAGAGTTACTTTTCCTGAAAGTAACTCATTGCTGGATTACGATTGTCGTGATAAACACGTATTGAGGCTGCCCTAGTACGAGTGTGTTTTCTGAAATAATATTAGTACTGCAGATGATGTATTTCATACAGCCCAGCTCCAGTTGGAGCAGATAGAAGAGTTTTTTCTGAGTAACTTCATTGCTGGATTACGGCAGTGATATACACGATTGAGGCTGCTCGCATTTAGTGTTCTGAAACAATATTAGTATTGCAGATGATGAAACCACACCCAGTCACAGCCAGAGCATAGAAGAGCTTCCTTCCCAGAAAATAACCTCATTGCTGGATTATGACTGTCATGATATACACGTACTTAGGTCCCTCCATGAGTGTGCTTTCTGAAACAATATTAGTACGCAGATGACGAGTTCCATACAGGTCCTGTCTCCGTTGTATATAGAAGAGCTTAAATTCTATTGCTGATTATGACTGTCAGTGAAATATGTATTGAGGCTGCCTATACGAGTGTGTACCTTGTGAAACAATATAAGTACTGCAGATATGTAGTTCCACACAGTTCCAGTCCCACAGAGCAGAAAGAAGAGCTTTTTTTCGCAGGTAAATCCCATTGCTGATTATGACTGTCAGTGATATACATTTTTGAGTTGCCTCCTGCAAGTGCCTTCAGAAACAATATCTAGTACTGTAGATGTTGAAGTTCCATACAGGTCCTGTCACCAGCTGGTGTAGACGAGCTTTTTTCTGAAAGTAACCTATAGCTGGATTACGACTTCAGTGATATGTATGCTGCCCCTGGTCGAGTGTGCGATTTGAAAAATTTTGTACTGCAGATGATGTAGTTCCTCAAAGGACCAGTCTCCGCTGGCAGATAGAAGAGCTTCTTTTCCCAGTAACCTATTACTGATTATGACAGTAAGATATATGCTTTATGCGCCCTCGTACGAGTCTACCTTTGAAACAATATTTATACTCGATGTTGTAGTTCCACATTGGTCCAGTCCTCACGGAGCAGGAGAAGAGCTTTTCCTGAAAGTTAACCCCACTGCTGGATTACGACTGTCAAATATATGTATTGAGGCTGCCTCATACGAGTGTACCTTCTGAAACAATATTTATACAGCAGATGAGAGTTCCACAGAGGTCCAGACCCATGGGATAGAAGAGCTTCTTTCCTGAGAGCACCCATTGCAGGATTATGACTGTTATACACGTATTGAGGCTGCCCTATTATGAGTGGCATCAAACAATATTTAGTGCTGTAGATGATGATTCACCCAGGTCCAGTTCCAGCCAGAGTAGGAAGAGATATTTTCTGAAAGTAACCTATTGCTGGATTACGACTGTCAGTGATAAACACGATTGAGGCTGCCTACAATGTGGCCTTTTGAAACAATATTTGTACTGCAGATGATGTAGTTCTCAGTCATTCCAGCTTACCGGTAGAAGAGATTCTTCCTGAAAATAAATCACCCATTGCTGATTACGACTCATCTATATACACTATGAGCTGCCTCCCATGAGTGTGGCTTCTGAAACAATATTTAGTATTGCAGATGATGTAGTTCCATATTGGTCAGTCTCAGCTGGAGGTAGAAGAGCTTCTTTCCTGAAAGTAAACTTCATTGCTGGATACGACTGTCAGTGATATACATGGAGGTTCTCGCATTAGTGTACCTTCTGAACAATATTTTTGTACAGCAGATGATGGTTCCAGACAGGTCCAGTCTCCAGTCGAGCAGATAGAAGAGCTTTAAATTCCCATTGCTGATTACACCTTGTGATATACATGTATTGAGGCTGCCCTTGATGAGTGTGCTTGAAAATATTTAGTACTGTAGATGATGTAGTTCCACACAGGTCCAGTCCTAGCCAGAGCAGAAAGAAGAGCATCTTTTCCTGAAAGTAAATCCCCCAATGCTGGATTACGACTGTCAGTGATATACACGTATTGAGGCTGCCCTCCTACGAGTGTGCCTTCAGAAACAATATTTAGTACTGCAGATTTTATAGTTCCAATCTGTCCAGTCTCCAGCCGTATAGATAGAAGAGTTTCTTTTGCCAGTAAATCGTCCATTGCTGACTGGCTTGTCGTGATATAATGTTGAGGTTGTCCTCAGTGCGTGCCTTCTGAAACAATATTTTGTGCTGCAGCTGATGTTTCAAGAGAGGTCCAGCCTTCAGCCAGAGTAGATAGAAGAGCTTTTCCTGAGTAACTTATTGCTTTATTACGACTGTCATATACATGTATTGAGGCTGCCCTCGATGAGTGTACCTTCTGAAACAATGTTTAGTACCATGATGATGTAGTTCCACACAGGTTTGTCTCCAGCTGAGCAGGTAGAAGAGTTTTTCCTGAAAGTAACCTACTGTTGGATTACTCATCAGGATATACCGTTTGAGGCTGCCCTCCTATCAGTGTGTGCCTCTGTCTATTTAGTACTGCAGATGCTGTGTTCCACACAGGTCCCAGTCACTATTGGGCAGGTAGACGAGCTTTTTCCTGAAAGTAACCTACAGTCGGTTTACTACTATCAGTGACATACATGTAATGAGGTGTCTCACAGCGTGCCTTCTGAAACAATATTTGTGCAGCTGATGTAGTTCAGGTTCAATTCCAGCCGAGTAGGACAAGAGCTATTTTCCCGAAAGTAAATCCATATTGGTTATTACGACTGTTTGTGATATACATGAGATTCCGGATGAGTGTACTTTTGAAACAATACTACAGCAGATGATGTAGTTCCAATATATGTCCAGTCTCAGCTGAGCAGATAGAAGAGCTTTTTTCCGAAAGTAAATCTCGTTGTTGGACCACTGTCGTGATATACATTATTGAGGCTGCCTCGTATTAGGTGTATTCGAAACAATAGTTAGTACTGTAGATGATGAAGTTCAGACAGCTCCAGTCCCATGGGGTAGGAGAGCTCTTTTCCTGAAAATAACTCCCATTGTTGGATTACACTGGGTGATATACACATATTTAGGGTTCTTCTATGACTGAGTCTTCTGAAATATTATACTGCAATGATGGTTCCACAAGGTCCTGTTTCAGCTGGCAGATAGTATATTATATCCCCTTGCTGGATTTCGACTGTCAGTGATATATGGTTGAGGCTGCCGCATAGTGTACTTTCAAACAATGTTTAGTACCTAGATGATGTAGTTCCACACAGGTCGAGTCTCAGCTGGAGCAGGAAGAGTTTTTCAAAGTAAATCCCATTGCTGGATAGACTGTTGGGTATATATGGTTGAGGCTGCCCCTTTAGTGTGTTTCTGAAACAATATTTAGTGTTGCAGATGTGTAGTTCAATACAGGTCCAGCCCAGCTGGCAGGTAGAAGAGCTTTTTTCTGAAATTAAATCCCCAATGCTGGATTATGACTGTCGTGATATACATGTATTGGCTACCGTGATGAGTGTACCTTCTGAAACAATATTAGAACTGCAGATGATGTAGTTCCACACAGGTCCAGTTCCACCAGAGCAGGAGAAGAGCTTTTTCCTGAAAGTAACCTATTGCCTATTACGACTGTCAGTGATATACATGTATTGAGGCTGCCTTTAGCTGCTTACCTTCTGAAATGTTTGGTACCGAGATGATGAAGTTCCACACAGGTTGGTTCCAGCTGAGCAGGTAGAAGAGCTTTCCTGAAAGTCCCCCATTGCTGGATTACTACTATTGTGGATATAAACGTATGAGGCTGCCTCCTATCAGTGTGTCTTCTGAAACAATATTTAGTACTGCAGATGTTGTAGTTCCACAGGGTCCCAGTCACTGCTGAGCAGGTAGATGCTTCTTTTCCTGAAAGCAACCTACAGTCGGATTACATCAGTGACATATATGTAATGAGGTTCACACGAGCGCCTTTCCAATACTTAGTGCTGCAGCTGATGAAGTTCTCACAGGTACAGTCTCCAGCCAGAGCAGCAGAAGAGAGCTTCTTTTCCTGAAAGTAACTTCATAGCTGGTTTACGACTGCTGTGATATAAAGTGGTTGAGGCTGCCTCGCACGAGTGTGCCTTCTGAAACAATAGTACTGCAGATGAAGTAGCTTCTCAAGGGCCAGACTGCAGCTGACAGATAGAAGAGCTTTTTCCGAAAGTAAATCGTCCATTGCTGGTATTACTACTGTCAGTGGTATACACTATTGAGGCTGTCCTTGTACGAGCTGACTCTGAAATATTTAGTGCTGCCGCTGATGGTTCCTCACAGGGTAGCTTTCCCGGAGCAGCTAGAAGAGATCTTTTCTGAAAGTAAATCCCTATTACTGGATTACGACTCTAAGAGATATACATGTTTTGAGGCTGCCCTCGTACGAGTCTACCTTCTGAAACAATATTTAGTACTGCAGATGTTGTAGTTCTACACAGGTCCAGTCTCCAGCCGGAGCAGGGAGAAGAGCTTATTTTCCTGAAAGTAAATCCCCCATTGCTGGATTACGACTGTCAGTGATATACACATATTTAGGCTGCCCTTCTACGACTGAGCCTTCTGAAACAATATTTAGTACTGCAAATGATGTAGTTCCACACAGGTCCTGTCTCCAGCCGGAGCAGATAGAAGAGCTTCTTTCCCTGAAAATAAATCCCCCATTGTTGGATTACGACTGTCAGTGATATACATGTATTGAGGTCTTCGCATTTGCGTACTTCTGAAACAATATTTATTACAGCAGATGATGTAGTTCCACACAGGTCCAGTCTCCAGCCGGAGCAGATAGAAGAGCTTCTTTTCCTGAAAGTAAATCCCCCATTGCTGGATTACGACTGTCAGTGATATACACGTGTTGAGGCTGCCCTCGTACGAGTGTGTGTTCTGAAACAATAGTTAGTACTGTAGATGATGTAGTTCCAGACAGCTCCAGTCTCCAGATGGGGCAGGTAGAAGAGCTTCTTTCCCTGAAAATAAATCCCCCATTGTTGGATTACGACTGTCAGTGATATACATATTTAGGCTGCCCTTCTACGACTGAGCCTTCTGAAACAATATTTAGTACTGCAAATGATGTAGTTCCACACAGGTCCTGTCTCCAGCCGGAGCAGATAGAACAGCATTAAATCCCCCATTGCTGGATTACGACTGTCAGTGATATAGATGTATTGAGGCTGACCTCGTACGAGTGTGCCTTCTGAAACAATATTTTGTACTGCTGTTGATGTAGTTCCACACAGGTCCAGTCTCCAGCCAGAGCAGAAAGAAGAGCTTTTTCTGAAAGTAAATCCACCATTGCTGGATTATGACTGTCAGTGATATACACGTATTGAGGCTGCCTCCTTCATGAGTGTGCCTTCTGAAACAATATTTAGTACTGCAGATGTTGCAGTTCCACACAGGTCCAGTCTCCAGCTGGAGCAGGTAGAAGAGCTTCTTTTCCAGAAAGTAAATCCCCCATTACTGGATTACGACTATCAGTGATAAACATGTATTGAGGCTGTCCTCGTACGAGCGAGCCGTCTGAAACAATATTTAGTGCTGCAGCTGATGTAGTTCCTCACAGGTCCAGTCTCCAGCCAGAGCAGATAGAAGATCTTCTTTTCCAGAAAGTAAATCCCCCACTGCTGTATTACGACTGTCAGTGATACACACGTATTGAGGCTGCTCTCATACGAATGTAACATTTGAAACAATATTTATTACTGCAGATTATGTAGTTCCACAGAGGTCCAGTCTCCAGTCAGAGCAGATAGAAGAGATTCTTTTCTTTAAAGTAAATCCCCCATTGCTGGATTACGACTGTCACTGATATACATGTATTTAGGCTGCCCTCTTACAAGTGTGCATTCTAAAACAATATTTAGTACTGCAGATGATGTAGTTCCACACAGGTCCAGTCTCCAGCCAAAGCAGAAAGAAGAGCTTCTTTTCCTGAAAGTAAATCCCCCATTGCTGGATTACGACTGTCAGTGATATACATGTATTGAGGCTGCCCTCCTACGAGTGTGCCTTCTGAAACAATATTTAGTACTGCATATGTTGTAGCTCCACACAGGTCCAGTCTCCAGCCAGAGCCGGTTGAAGGGTTTCTTTTCCTGAAAGTAAATCCCCCATTACTGGATTACGTCTCTCACTGATATAGACGTATTGATGCTGCCCTCGTACGAGTGTGCCTTCTGAAACAATAATTAGTACTGCAGATCATGTAGTTCCACACAGTTCCAGCCTCCAGCCGGAGCAGATAGAAGAGCTTCTTTTTCTGAAAGTATATCCCCCATTGCTGGATTATGACTGTCAATGATATACACGTTTTGAGGCTGCCCTTCTACGAGTGTGCCTTCTGAAACAATATTTAGTACTGCAGATGTTATAGTTCCACACAAGTCCTGTCTCCAGGAAGAGTAGGTAGAAGAGCTACTTTTCCTGAAAGAAAATCCCCCATTGCTGGATTACAACTGTCAGTGATATACATGTATTGAGGCTGCCCTCATACGGAGAATAATTTTCTTGCAACAATATTTAGTACTGTCAGATCATGAAGTTCTGGTTATAGTTCTGTAGTCTCCAGCTGCAGCAGCAGGAGAAGAGCTTTTTCTGGAAAGTGAATCCCCCATTTCTGGATTACGAATGTCAGTGATATACATGTATTGAGGCTGCCCTCCTATGAGTGTACCTTCTGAAACAATATTTAGTACTGCAGATGATGTAGTTCCACTCAGGTCCAGTCACCAGCTCGAACAGGTAGAAGAGCTTCTTTTCCTTAAACTAAATCCCCCATTGCTGGATTTTGACTGTCAGTGATATACACGTATTGAGGCTGCCCTCCTACGAGTGTGCCTTCAGAAACAATATTTAGTACTGCAGATGTTGTAGTTCCACACAGGTCCAGTCTCCAGCTGGAGCAGGAAGAAGAGCTTCTTTTCCTGAAAGTAAATCCCCCATTGCTGGATTATGACTGTCAGTGATATACACGTATTGAGGCTGCCTCCTACGAAAGGCCTTCTGAAACAATATTAGTACTGCAGATGTTGTGGTCCCACACAGGTCCAGTTCTCCAGCTGGAGCAGATAGAAGAGTTTTTTCCTGAAAGTAATCATTCCATTGCTGGATTACGACTGTCAGACCGCAAGTTTAATGCTCAACTGGCAACTTGTGGTGTCACAAGTTCCACTGTGCCATGCGCAAGTGTTGTGGTTGGGTGATTCAAAGGAGCTGCTCAATAGCGCAACTCCTTTGAATATCACCCCGGCCCCACCCCTGCACAACTATTTTGAGCAGCGCAGGGGCTTGTGCCTCAGAATAGCGTAGTTTGAAAATCTGGGCCCAAATTCCTATAGTGTAGAGGTTTTGTCACAACCTGCAAAACAGGTGACTGGAGATCTAATCCCAGCAGGTGACATACCTTCACTGATTGTTGCTGTTAGCTAAATGCAATTCTCATATAATTTACTACTTCAAGTCCACACCAATATAAATCGTCACTCATGTGAATTTTCATTTTACAAAAGCCAAATCGAAACAAATGTTTTAAGTACCTGCCAGGAGTTGAACAGTTGATCCTTTGCCTGCTAAAAAAAACACATATTCAGTGTCCCACTGAGCTGCAGGTAAACAGATTGCAGCTTCTATGGTGTAGATGTCATGTCACAGACTGCAAAACAGGCAACTGGGGATCTAACAACAGAAGATGATTTACATTCACAAACTGTTGTTCTTAGCTAAATTTACTTCTCATAAAATTGAGTATCCCAGCTTCATACCACCATGAATCACCACACAAGTAAATTTCCATGTTACAAAAAAAAAAATAATAAAAAAAAAAATGTTTAAGTCACTGCCCAGATTTGGGCTGTGTCTACTTGTTTGAACAACTAATGTTTTGCCTGCTAAGCAAATAAACAACATTCGGTATACCACTAAACTGCAGGTAAGTGAATTGCAGTTCCTGTGCAATAGAGATCATGCACACCTGCAAAACAGGTGACTGGGATCTTATCCCAGCAGGTAATTTACCTTCACAACTTGTTTTTTTCTTAGCAAAATTTCCTTCTCATACAATTTACTATTCCACTCCACACCATCATGAATGGCAACTCAACTGAGTTTCCATCTTACAAAAAACAAATTGGGAGGTTGTGCGCATGGCGCTTAACATGGTAGTTGGATAAACGACAGCTCCTGCCCACCTGCTGGTGAGTTATCGATATTCAAGTAATTATTTTACAAGTTTACCAGGAAAATCGTTAACGTTTATTTAAGGCATAGTGGTTCGTATGATCCAAAAAATTCTGGAGGGTCATAGAGATTTGATTGAAATTTACCTGACAGCGTAAACACTCACTGACAGCTGTCAAAATGTCACTGCCAATCAGCAGGGCCACTCCAGATGGTAAGAAACAGGCTTACAATGACCAGGGGGCAACTAATGACCACACAAACAAAACGGACATCCAGCATATTAAAGAAATACTAGAAGTGCTTCAGTTAGACATTTCTGTCACTAAACAAGCTGTTGAATCCTTCCAGACAGACACAAACAACAATTTGTGTAAAGCGGTTCTTTTCAATAATAAGCTCTCTAATCTAACGGATACGGTCAATTTCTTAGAAGACAAAGTAGAGCAACAAAATGATCAGATACAATACTTGCTTAAAAAGGTTGACGACTTAGAAAACAGAGAGAGAAGAAATAATCTACGCATTGTGGGATTACCAGAGGGAGCTGAAGGCAATGAATTAATCCACTTTCTACAGCATCTTATTCTGGAGCTACTGCAAACACAATGGCCATGGTCCCTTGAAATAGAGAGGGCACATAGATCATTAGGATCCAGACCTGCTGCTGGGAACAAGCCAAGATCCATTATTGTTAACTTCCTAAGGTATTCTATTAAAGAGGAGATCTTGAGGAGAGCCAGGGAGCATAAACAGTTATGTTGGAAAGGGGAGAGAATCTTCTTTTTCCAGGACTTTTCATCGGAAATCATAGAAAAAGAAAACGCTTCTTTGAAGGGAAGAAATGGCTACAGAAACTGGGTTTATCCTATTATTTTAAATACCCTGCTATTTTAGTGGTTCAAATACCAGGCAGCAAACCCTGTTGGTGTGAGTATCTGGAACAACTATGGGATTTATTGGAGGCTTATGATAGCTCACCAAACTTTCAAACTGCCACAACATATTCAAAAAATAATCCTGCCACACCATCGAATGGCCGTACAGCTAGTCAAGAACCAGCTAATTCTCCTCCACGAGCACTGCGCTCGAATGCTAGCACACAGGAAAGACTCAAGAATTTCCATGCACAAGGTAAACAAGTTCGTGACTGCACTCCCTTGGCTTATGCTGCGATAGTTAAAAAGTCAAATTTATCATCAAAGATACCTTCCATCACGAGGTGCAGCAAACCCTCCACCAGACCTTCTTATGGACACAGATACACACTGCCAAACCATGCGCTGACTAAAAAACGTCAACAAAGCAGAAGCAGAGACTCACCAAGATTCAAAGATGACGCCTGTTCAAGACAGACACCAAAAAATCCTGCCACTTCTCCACTTATCCCACTCCAAGAGAGAAATATGGACCCTGACTGCTCCATTGAGATGTGTCCATCGTGAATCTGCCTCCACTAGTCTTGCATTGCTATGCTTACAGGAAATAATCTTGACTTCCTGCTAAGTTTTAAAGTGACAGCACTGTCTTCCCATGACTGTGTATAAAGAAGCATTTATAATCAGTACCATATAAGGTCAAGAGATATCCAGTTTGTTTATTGAAATCTAACTTAATGTTGGTACCCCCTTCTTTTTTTAACAGGAATGCCACAATGAATGCGTAATACACAGGTTCATTATATATTCATTTATAGGTTTAAAATGCATCTCCCTATGCAAAGCCACCATCTAGTGGAGACTTCCTTCACCAAGATGTAAGTTTTAATTTTTATTCAACTTCTTGGATTTTTTAGCATATATAAGGAGCAATGGGGTCTTTGTCATATTCATAAGCACCTCGTTTTAATATTTTAATAAACATAGCTATGGGATAAAGTCCTTATATACATTCATCTTAGATAAATTTCCTTTTTACACTTACAGTTTAAATAGTTGTTTTTTTAAGTGGCCAGTTCATGGCATGGTTAGGCCTTTTCATATTGTTGTTACTCACAATATTCACCATACTTTATACTTTACAGTTACTTGTATATGTGTTAGACACATACTACTCAAGGCCAGATAGAAACAGGTATGTTGATGTCATAATGAATTGTATGACATTCTTTGATTCCCAAACAGGCGCGGCAATCTGAATGTTCTGACTACACACACAAATAGTTACTCCGTTTTGCTTAGGCTTTACTGACTATATTTAGGTTAAGGATTACAGTTAGGACCATAATATTAGACATAAGCCCTTTTTTTTTGTCTCTTGTGTGTTGTCTTCTCTCTTGTTTTCAACTATTCGGGTTACTATAGATAGCTCAGCACAGTATTGTATAAAACTGATGTTCCTTTAGTACTAAATACCCTAATACTAGCTACATTGATGACTATTGGCTAGACACACATTTTGCAAGATGTTTACCTTATCTCAATCTATTAAAATTGTTTCTTGGAATATACAAGGTTGTAATAATTATGTCAAAAGGTCTAAAGTTTTAGCTTATTTAAAAAGCTTGAGGATTGACATTGCATTTCTTCAGGAAACACATCTATCTGAAGAAGAAACTGCCAAACTGAAGAGATCTTGGGTTGGCTCAGTCTATGGTAGTTCATTTAATTCCAAAAGTAAAGGGGTTTGTATTTTATTTCATAAGAATTTAAATGTGGTAATACAATCCACGATTCTTGATGATGATGGTAAATATATTATTGCAAATGTAAAAATAGAAGACAGACTTCTAACTTTAGTAAATGTCTATGCCCCAATGCCAACCTAGCTGTGTTCTTTGCTGACCTTGCTGAACAGATATCTAAGAATACTAATAGGGATTTAATAATTGCAGGGGATATGAATTCGGTTATGGACGTGTTCATTGACAGCACTTATGCAAACCCAGCCAACCATTATGCTTCCTCTAAAATTTTGAGCAGAGTCTGTGAATAATTCAGCCTAGTTGACTCTTGGAGAATTATGAACCCTAAAGGAAGAGATTATACATTTACATCTAATCGTCATGGCTCACATAGCAGATTGGATTATATTTTTCTCAACAAAGGCTTGTTGCAGGGCCTCTCTAATAGTTATATTGGTAATGCTGTCATATCTGACTATGCTCCTATATCTATTAACCTTTTAATTGGACAGCAAGTGCCATTAGAGAGAAATTGGAAGTTTAACTGCAGCTTACTTGACTCATCTGATTTCCTCAATTGGCTACAAAAAGAAATCAAACTATTTTTTCAACTTAATGATAATGGGGAGGTACCCATCCCTATTGTTTGGGATTCCTTCAAGGCTTACATCAGGGGTCACATAATATCCTATTTATCTCATAAAAAGAGATTAAGAGAAGAAAACCTTACCAAACTTGAAAGGACTCTAAAAAATAAAGAAGGAGCTTTTATTTCATCAGGGTCTAGCAACCTTAGTTTATATAAAGAAATTATAGATATCAAATATGAGATCAATACAATTCTAAATCACAAAGCAGAATATGCATTATTTAGACTTAAACAAGCCTACTGGGAGGCAGGGGAGGTACAAAGTAAACTACTAGCCCATAAACTTAGAAAACTATCAGAAGAAACCAAAGTGGCAACAATCAAAAATAAAAAGGGCCTACAAGTGCACAAAATGGATCAAATTCTAGAAGTCTTCAAAGATTACTACTCAAATCTATATAAAAACAAAGGTGTTATGATCCAACCTACCCTAGACCAATTTTTAGTAGACATTAAATTGCCAATGATTACTGAACAAGACAAGAATAAACTGGATAAGCCAATCTCTTTAGAGGAAATACATAAGGCAATACATTCTCTTCCTGATGCTAAAGCACCTGATCCAGACAGCTTCTCTAGTGAGTTTTACAAAGCCACTACACAACTGATTACACCAATTTTACACAGAGTATTTGACAATGCATTAGAAATGGAAGCCTTACCCCCATCTATGAGAGAGGCTACTATTGTGGTTCTCCCTAAGAAGGATAGAGATCACACATCTTGTGGCAACTATAGACCAATATCTCTTATTAATGTAGATTGTAAAATATTAGCAAAAATTATGGCCAACAGATTGAATTCTGTTATACAAAAACTTATTCATCCTGATCAAGTAGGATTTGTGAGTGGGTGCCGCAGTTCAGATCTCTTTCATAAAATATTACATATTATACATGAAGCAAGACCCAACACAAACTCCCCCACTCTCCTGTCCTTGGACGCTGACAAGGCATTTGATAGGATAGAGTGGAGTTATCTAATGGAGATATTGGGAAAATATAATTTAGGAACCCACGTTTGTAACTGGGTGCAGATTCTTTATTCAAAATTATATGCTAGGGTCAAAATTAATGGGATACCCTCAAATAGATTTCAAATTTTCAGAGGTACTTGCCAAGGATGCCCTTTATCACCTTTCTTATTCTTATTGGCCTTAGAACCCCTCCTCATTAAATTCCGCTCATCTAGCTTAATTTCTGGTATTAAGATAGGGAAAGAACAAAAAATATCTGCTTATGCAGATGATATACTACTCTCTATATCCAACCCACACTCTACTATCCCCCAGATTCTACTGGTAGTACAGAAATTTGCCACTTTCTCGGGTTTTAAAATAAACTTTGAGAAATCGGAAGCTCTCCCACTAACAAAAATATATGATAAATCTATATTTGAATCATATAACATTGCAACTGCAATCCATCACTTAAAATTTCTAGGTACACTCATTTCTCCCAACATTTCCCAAATCATTTCTATCAACTTTAATCTATCTTTGAAAGAATGACAGCAGACTTCAGCAGGTGGAGCAAAATATTTTTATCATTATGGGGGAAAATACAAGCTTTTAACATGATGTTAGCACCAGTTATATATTACTTTCTTCAACATCTACCCATCAGAATACACAAAACATATTTTACCAAAATTCAAAGCTTGATCAGGAAATTTATATGGGAAAACAAACCTCCAAGTATTTCCTTGTATAAACTACAACAACAAAAAACAAAAGGTGGCTTCGGCCTACCTAATTTTAAATTGAGACATGATGCTTTTATTGAGGCACAATGCATCAAATCACTTTGGCTAAACAAAAATCAGGATATCCCAGGATGGGTATCAGTGGAGAAAGAATTATTGAAAGGAAACCATCCCAGGATTGTCCTTTTTTCTAACTCATCAAAGATATGCTTGTCCAATCCTATTCTGTGTCAGATATACAGTTCATGGAAAATAGTAACTTCCTCATTAAACTGGTCTCCGAACTTATCCCTACACTGCCCAATGTGAGGAAACCCTTTGATTAAAATTTATGGAAAATGTATAATATGGAAAAGTTGGGAAAAAGGTATTTTATTTTTAGAAAACATATGGGATCAAAATATATCCTCACTAATGTCTTTTACACAAATTTCATCAAAATTCAAACTCCCCAGAACAGAATTTCATAAATATTTACAATTGAGGGACACAATAAATATAACATTCTCCCCAGGCTTACAACCCCATTTTTTAGATAAAATCTGCACTACAAACAGTGGCCATAAAAAATTATACTCCCTAATGCTTGAATCACTGCCTGACCAAAATTTATCACTTTTAGCTAGTTGGCAAAAAGAACTGCAAACCTTCATTTCACCTGAGGAATGGCAAAACATGTGGAAAATGATTCTAAAAGCATGTAGGGAAACCAAAGGTAGACTCACACAATATAAAATAACTCATCAGTGGTATTATACACCAAGTAAAATGGTTAGGCTGGGTTTAGCTTCTTCAGACGCTTGCTGGAGATGTGTAAAAGGTAAGGGCACACTTTCCCACATTTTATGGTTCTGCCCAAATATTATCATATTTTGAACAAGGTACTCTCAATCGGTAGTAAAATTCTTGGTCACACACTTACTTGTTCAGCAAAGTTTGAAATTCTTGGCATCTGTTCTGAATTTACTAATTTGACTGAATACCAGCAATTATGGTTGATTGCTGCTTTCATTACAGCAAAGAATGTTATTCTCAGATATTGGAACAGTCAGACATTGCCTTCAATCAAAGAATGGTTGTTTGACCTATCTACAAGGGCTAGCTATGAAAGGGTTGCTTATGTAAATATGAATCGTATTGATAAATTTTTAGAAATTTGGGATCCTTTTATTAAATGTCCATTAAACTGCATGAATATATAATGGAAATTATATATTTTCTTTCATCCTCATAATCATACTTGGTTAAAATTAGGGGACACCACATATTACCTTAACTTTCATAAAATTGGATATGTATTGAATAATATATAAAACTCTCAGATCTCTATTTAGAACATTCTCATTCATCCTCCTTTTTCTTTTTTTTCTCGTGTTTCTCTCCCTTTCCCCTTTCTCCTCCCTCTATCTTATTCTCATTTTTTCCCTCTCTCTCTCTCTCTCTCCATTTTTCATTTTCTCATATTTGTTTGTCACATGCATTACAATGTATTAGCTATGGATAAAGAATAGTTACATTATACTCTGTGAGATTGTATTTGCAGTGGTTTATTTATATGTAAAACTTGTATTTGGAAATACCAATAAACTTTGAATTACAAAAAAAAAAATTAGAAAAAGTTTTTAAATCTTTGCCAGGATTCAGCCTATGTCCCCCTGAATTTAAGCAACTGATTCTTTGGCCATTATGGGAACACACATTGAGGCCCAGATATTCAAAGCATAGCGTGGTGCACAAAGCAATAGCGCTGGAATAGCGCAGGAATAGGGCGGAGCCACCATATTCAAAGGGCCATATAGCACACGCTAACAGCAGTAGCGCAGGGCAAAGCACTAATGTATGCAAGAGGCAACAGGAAGGGGGGTGGCCCACGAGGTCCGCGCAAAGGGATATTCAAAGGACACATAGCGCTACACATAGTGCTGCGCTACTTACCGCCTATAAAAGGCTGGTCTTAACCCAGGGCAAAACACAGAGGAGGAGGGACCAGAACAGGAAGTGGGAATGTGTGCAGTGCCAGTAGCAGTGATACTGCCATTGATGGTAGCTGTAGTGGAGGAGGAGGAGGAGGAGGAGGAGGGAGCAGCACAGGAAGTGGGAATGTGTGCAGTGCCAGTAGCAGTGATGCTACCATTGATGGTAGCTGTAGTGGAGGAGGAGGAGGAGGGAGCAGCACAGGAAGTGGGAATGTGTGCAGTGCCAGTAGCAGCGATGCTGCCATTGATGGCAGCTGTAGTGGAGGAGGAGGAGGAGCTGGAGGAGAGGGAGTAGCAGAGGAAGTGGGAATGTGTGCAGTGCCAGTAGCAGTGATCCTGCCATTGATGGCAGCTGTAGTGGAGGAGGAGGAGGAGGAGAGGGAGCAGAACAGGAAGTGGGAATGTGTGCAGTGCTTGAAGCTGTGATGCTGCCATTGATGGCAGCTGTAGTGGAGGAGGAGGAGGAGGAGGAGGAGTAGCAAAGGAAGTGGGAATGTGAGCAGTGCTAGCAGTGATGCTGCCATTGATGGCAGCTGTAGTGGAGGAGGAGGAGGAGGAGGGAGCAGCACAGGAAGTGGGAATGTGTGCAGTGCCAGTAGCAGTGATGCTGCCATTGATGGCAGCTGTAGTGGAGGAGGAGGAGGAGGAGGGAGCAGCGGGAAGTGGGAATGTGTGCAGTGCCAGTAGCAGTGATGCTGACATTGATGGCAGCTGTAGTGGAGGAGGAGGAGGGAGCAGCACAGGAAGTGGGAATGTGTGCAGTGCCAGTAGCAGTGAGGCTGCCATTGACGGCAGCTGTAGTGGAAAGGAGGAGAAGGGAGCAGCACAGGAAGTGGGAATGTGTGCAGTGCCTGAAGCAGTTATGCTGCCATTGATGGCAGCTGAAGTGGAGGAGGAGGAGGAGGAGGAGGAACAGCAAAGGAAGTGGGAATGTGTGCAGTTCCAGTAGCAGTGAATCTGCCATTGATGGCAGCTGTAGTGGAGGAGGAGGAGGAGGAGGAGGAGCAGCACAGGAAGTGGGAATGTGTGCACTGCCTGTAGCAGTGATGCTGCCATTGATGGCAGCTGTAGTGGAGGAGGAGGAGGAGGATGAGGAGAAGGAGGAGGAGGAAGCAGCACAGGAAGTGGGAATGTGTGCAGTGCCAGTAGCAGTGATGCTGCCATTGATGGCAGCTGTAGTGGAGGAGGAGGAGGAGGATGGACCAGAACAGGAAGTGGGAATGTGTGCAGTGCCAGCAGAACTGATGCTGCCATTGATGGCAGCTGTAGCGGAGGAGGAGGAGGAGGAGAAGGAGGAGGAGAAGGAGGAGGGAGCAGCACAGGAAGTGGGAATGAGTACAGTCCCAGTAGCAGTGATGCTGCCATTGATGGCAGCTGTAGTGGAGGAGGAGGAGGAGGAGGAGGAAAGGGAGCAGCACTGCAAGTGGGAATGTGTGCAGTGCCTGTAGCAGTGATTCTGTCATAGATGGCAGCTGTAGCAGAGGAGGAGGAGGGAGCAGCACAGGAAGTGGGAATGTGTGCAGTGCCAGAACAGTGATGCTGCCATTGATGGCAGCTGTAGTGGAGGAGGAGGAGGGAGGAGCAGCACAGGAAGTGGGAATGTGGGCAGTGCCTGTAGCAGTGATGCTGCCATTGATGGCAGCTGTAGTGGAGGGAGGGAGGAGGAGGAGGGCAGCACAGGAAGTGGGAATGTGTGCAGTGCCAGTAGCAGTGATGCTGCCATTGATGGCAGCTGTAGTGGAGGAGGAGGAGGAGGAGGAGGAACAGCAAAGGAAGTGGGAATGTGTGCAGTTCCAGTAGCAGTGAATCTGCCATTGATGGCAGCTGTAGTGGAGGAGGAGGAGGAGGAGGAGGAGGAGGGAGCAGCACAGGAAGTGGGAATGTGTGCACTGCCTGTAGCAGTGATGCTGCCATTGATGGCAGCTGTAGTGGAGGAGGAGGATGGACCAGAACAGGAAGTGGGAATGTGTGCAGTGCCAGCAGAACTGATGCTGCCATTGATGGCAGCTGTAGCGGAGGAGGAGAAGGAGGAGGAGGAGGAGGGACCAGCACTGAAAGTGGGAATGTGTGCAGTGCCTGTAGCAGTGATGCTGCCATTGATGGCAGCTGTAGTGGAGGAGGAGGAGAGGAGGAGGAGAAGGAGGAGGAGCACAGGAAGTGGGAATGTGTGCAGTGCCAGTAGCAGTGATGCTGCCATTGATGGCAGCTGTAGTGGAGGAGGAGGAGGAGGAGGAGGAGGAGAGGAGCAGCACAGGAAGTGGGAATGTGTGCGGTGCCAGTAGCAGTGATGCTGCCATTGATGGCAGCTGTAGAGGAGGAGGAGGAGGAGGAGGAGGAGCAGCACAGGAAGTGGGAATGTGTGCAGTGCCAGTAGCAGTGATGCTGCCATTGATGGAAGCTGTAGTGGGAGGAGGAGGAGGAGGAGAGGGTGCAGCACAGGAAGTGGGAATGAGTACAGTCCCAGTAGCAGTGATGCTGCCATTGATGGCAGCTGTAGTGGAGGAGGAGGAGGAGGAAGGGAGCAGCACTGCAAGTGGGAATGTGTGCAGTGCCTGTAGTAGTGATTCTGTCATAGATGGCAGCTGTAGCGGAGGAGGAGGAGGGAGCAGCACAGAAAGTGGGAATGTGTGCAGTGCCAGTAACAGTGATGCTGCCATTGATGGCAGCTGTAGTGGAGGAGGAGGAGAAGGAGCAGCACAGGAAGCGGGAATGTGTGCAGTGCCTGTAGCAGTGATGCTGCCATTGATGGCAGCTGTAGTGGAGGAGGAGGAGGAGGAGGAGGAGCAGCGCAGGAAGTGGGAATGTGTGCAGTGCCAGTAGCAGTGATGCTGCCATTGATGGCACCTGTAGTGGAGGAGGAGGAGGAGGAGAGGAGGAACAGGAAGTGGGAATGTGTGCAGTGCAAGTAGCAGTGATGCTGTCATTGATGGCAGCTATAGTGGAGGAGGAGGAGGAGGGAACAGCAAAGGAAGTGGGAATGTGTGCAGTGCCAGAAGCAGTGAATCTGCCATTGATGGCAGCTGTAGTGGAGGAGGAGGGAGCAGCACAGGAAGTGGGAATGTGTGCACTGCCTGTAGCAGTGATGCTGCCATTGATGGCAGCTGTAGTGGAGGAGGAGGAGGAGGAGGATGAGGAGAAGGAGGAGGAGGAAGCAGCACAGGAAGTGGGAATGTCTGCAGTGCCAGTAGCAGTGATGCTGCCATTAATGGCAGCTGTAGTGGAGGAGGAGGAGGAGGAGGAACCAGAACAGGAAGTGGGAATGTGTGCAGTGCCAGTAGAACTGATGCTGCCATTGATGGCAGCTGTAGCGGAGGAGGAGGAGAAGGAGAAGGAGGAGGAGGGACCAGCACTGGAAGTGGGAATGTGTGCAGTGCCTGTAGCAGTGATGCTGCCATTGATGGCAGCTGTAGTGGAGGAGGAGGAGGAGGAGGAGAGGGAGCAGCACTGGAAGTGGGAATGTGTGCAGTGCCTGTAGCAGTGATTCTGTCATTGATGGCAGCTGTAGCGGAGGAGGAGGAGGGAGCAGCACAGGAAGTGGGAATGTGTGCAGTGCCAGAAGGTGATGCTGCCATTGATAGCAGCTGTAGTGGAGGAGGAGGAGGAGGATGAGGGCAGCACAGGAAGTGGGAATGTATGCAGTGCCAGTAGCAGTGATGCTGCCATTGATGGCAGCTGTAGTGGAGGAGGAGGAGGAGCAGGAAGTGGGAATGTGTGCAGTGCCAGTAGCAGTGATGCTGACATTGATGGCAGCTGTAGTGGAGGAGGAGGAGGAGGAGGGAGCAGCACAGGAAGTGGGAATGAGTGCAGTGCCAGTAGCAGTGAGGCTGCCATTGACGCAGCTGTAGAGGAAGGAGGAGAAGGAGCAGCACAGGAAGTGGGAATGTGTGCAGTGCCTGTAGCAGAGATGCTGCCATTGATGGCAGCTGTAAAGGAGGAGGAGGAGGAGGAGAGCAGCAAAGGAAGTGGGAATGTGAGCAGTGCCAGAACAGTGATGCTGCCATTGATGGCAACTGTAGTGGAGGAGGAGGAGGAGGGAGCAGCACAGGAAGTGGGAATGTGTGCAGTGCCAGTAGCAGTGATGCTGCCATTGATGGCAGCTGTAGTGGAGGAGGAGGAGGAGGAGGGAGCAGCGCAGGAAGAGGGAATGTGTGCAGTGCCAGTAGCAGTGATGCTGCCATTGATGGCAGCTGTAGTGGAGGAGGAGGAGGAGGAGGAGGAGCAGCACAGGAAGTGGGAATGTGTGCAGTGCCAGTAGCAGTGATGCTGCCATTGATGGCAGCTGTAGTGGAGGAGGAGGAGGAGGAGAGCAGCACAGGAAGTGGGAATGTGTGCAGTTCCAGTAGCAGTGATGCTGCCATTGATGGCAGCTGTAGTGGAGGAGGAGGAGGAGGAGGAGAGCACAGGAGTGAGATGTGTGCACTGCCTGTGGCAGTGATGCTGCCATTGATGGCAGCTGCAGTGGAGGAGGAGGAGGAGGATGAGGAGAAGGAGGAGGAGGAAGCAGCACAGGAAGTGGGTATGTGTGCAGTGCCAGTAGCAGTGATGCTGCCATTGATGTCAGCTGTAGTGGAGGAGGAGGAGGAGGATGGACCAGAACAGGAAGTGGGAATGTGTGCAGTGCCAGCAGAACTGATGCTGCCATTGATGGCAGCTGTAGCGGAGGAGGAGGAGAAGGAGGAGGAGGAGGAGGGACCAGCACTGAAAGTGGGAATGTGTGCAGTGGCTGTAGCAGTGATGCTGCCATTGATGGCAGCTGTAGTGGAGGAGGAGGAGAAGGAGGAGGAGAAGGAGGAGGGAGCAGCACAGGAAGTGGGAATGTGTGCAGTGCCAGTAGCAGTGATGCTGCCATTGATGGCAGCTGTAGTGGAGGAGGAGGAGGTGGGAGGAGGAAGAGGAGCAGCACAGGAAGTGGGAATGTGTGCGGTGCCAGTAGCAGTGATGCTGCCATTGATGGCAGCTGTAGAGGAGGAGGAGGAGGAGGAGGAGGGGAGCAGCACAGGAAGTGGGAATGTGTGCAGTGCCAGTAGCAGTGATGCTGCCATTGATGGAAGCTGTAGTGGAGGAGGAGGAGGAGGAGGAGGAGAGGGTGCAGCACAGGAAGTGGGAATGAGTACAGTCCTAGTAGCAGTGATGCTGCCATTGATGGCAGCTGTAGTGGAGGAGGAGGAGGAGGAGGAGAAGGGAGCAGCACTGCAAGTGGGAATGTGTGCAGTGCCTGTAGCAGTGATTCTGTCATAGATGGCAGCTGTAGCGGAGGAGGAGGAGGGAGCAGCACAGGAAGTGGGAATGTGTGCAGTGCCAGAAACAGTGATGCTGCCATTGATGGCAGCTGTAGTGGAGGAGGAGGAGGAGGGAGCAGCAGAGGAAGTGGGAATGTGTGCAGTGCCAATAGTAGTGGTGCTGCCATTGCTGACAGCTGTAGTGGAGTAGGAGGAGGAGGAGGAGGGACCAGCACTGGAAGTGGGAATGTGTGCAGTGCCTGTGGCAGTGATGCTGCCGTGATGCTTGGCCTTGGTGGGAGGGAGGAGGGAGAGGAGCAGGCGCGGGAGGTGGAATGTGTGCAGTGCCCGGGCAGTGATTCTGCCATTGATGGCAGCCAGAGGAGGAGGAGGAGGAGGAGGGGCAGCACAGGAAGTGGGAATGTGTTGCCAGTAGCAGTGATGCTGCCATTGATGGCAGCTGTAGAGGAGGAGGAGGAGGAGGAGGAGGAGGAGGGAGCACAGGAAGTGGGAATGTGTGCAGTGCCAGTAGCAGTGATGCTGCCACTGATGGAAGCTGTAGTGGAGGAGGAGGAGGAGGAGGAGGAGAGGGTGCAGCACAGGAAGTGGGAATGAGTACAGTCCCAGTAGCAGTGATGCTGCCATTGATGGCAGCTGTAGTGGAGGAGGAGGAGGAGAGGGAGCAGCACTGGAAGTGGGATGGTGCAGTGCCTGTGAGTGATTCTGTCATTGATGGCAGCTGTAGTGGAGGAGGAGGAGGGAGGAGGGCAGCACAGGAAGTGGGAATGTGTGCAGTGCCAGTAGCAGTGATGCTGCCATTGATGGCAGCTGTAGAGGAGGGAGGAGGAGGGAGAAGCACAGGAAGTGAGAATGTGTGCAGTGCCTTTAGCAGTGATGCTGCCTTTCATGCCAGCTGTAGTGGAGGAGGTGGAAGAGGAGGAGGAGGGAGCAGCACAGGAAGTGGGAATGTGTGCAGTGCCAGTAGCAGTGATCCTGCCATTGATGGTAGCTGTAGTGGAGGAGGAGGCGGAGGAGGAGGCAGCAGCACAGGAAGTGGGAATGTGTGCAGTGCTAGTAGCAGTGATGCTGCCATTGATGGCAGCTGTAGTGGAGGAGCAGGAGGAGAAGAAGGAGGGAGTAGCACAGGAAGTGGGAATGTGTGCAGTGCCAGTAGCAGTGATGTTGCCATTGATGGCAGCAGTAGAGGAAGTGGAGGAGGAGGAGGAGGAGGAGGAGGGAGCAGCACAGAAAGTGGGAATGTGTGCAGTGCCAGTAGCAGTGATGCTGCCATTGATGGCAGCTGTAGTGGAGGAGGAGGAGAAGGAGGAGGAGAGGGAGCAGCACAGGAAGTGGGAATGAGTGCAGTGCCAGTTGCAGAGATGCTGCCATTGATGGCAGCTGTAGAGGAGGAGGAGGAGGAGGAGGGAGCAGCACAGGAAGTGGAAATGTGTGCAGTGCCAGTAGCAGTGATGATGCCATTGATGGCAGCTGTAGTGGAGGAGGAGGAGGAAGTGGAGGAGGGAGCAGCGCAGGAAGGGGGAATGTGTGCAGTGCCAGTAGCAGCAATGCTGCCATTGATGGCAGCTGTAGTAGTGGAGGAGGAGGAGGAGGAGGAGGAAGAGGGAGCAGCTCAGGAAGAGGGAATGTGTGCAATGCCAGTAGCAATGATCCTGCCATTGTTGGCGGCTGTAGTGGAGTTGGAGGAGGAGGAGGAGGGAGCAGCACAGGAAGTAGGAATGTGTGAAGAGGCAGTGGCAGTAATGCTGCCATTTATGGCAGCTGTGGTGGAGGAGGAGGACAGGGAGGAGGAGGAGAGGGAGGAGAACAGGAAGTGGGAATGAGTGCAGTGCCAGTAGCAGTGATGCTGCCATTGATGGCAGCTGTAGTGGAGGAGGAGGAAGGAGAGAGGAGGGAGCAGCTCAGAGAAGTGGGAATGTGTGCAGTGCCAAAAGCAGTGATACTGCCGTGATGGCAGCATGGTGGAGGAAGAGGGAGGAGGAGGAGGGCAGGAACAGGGTAGGAATGTGCAGTACCCAGTGGCAGTGGTCTGCTGCCATTGATAGCAGCTGTAGTGGAGGAGGAGGAGAGAGCAGCACAGGAAGTGGGAATGTGTGCAGTGCCAGTAGCAGTGATGCTGCCATTTATGGCAGCTGTAGTGAAGGAGGAGGTGGAGGAGGACGAGGGAGCAGCACAGGAAGTGGGAATGTGAGCAGTGCCAGTAGCAGTGATGCTGCAATTGATGACAGCTGTAGTGGAGGAGGAGGAGGAGAGGGAGCAACGAAGGAGGTGGGAAGGTGTGCAGTGCCTGTAGCAGTGATGCTGCCATTGATGGCAGCTGTAGTGGAGGAGGAGGAGGAGGAGGGAGCTGCACAGGAAGTGGAAATTTGAGCAGTGCCAGTTGCAGTGATGCTGCCATTGATGGCAGCTGTAGTGGAGTAGGAGGAGGAGGAGGAGTAGCAGGGAACAGTACTGGAAGTGGGAATGTGTGCATTTCCTGTAGCAGTGATGCTGCCATTGAGGGCAGCTGTAGTGGAGGAGGAGGAGGAGGAGCAGCACAGGAAGTGGGAATGTGTGTGCTAGCAGCAGTGATGCCAGTGATGGCAGCTGAGTGAGGAAGGAGGAGGAGGGAGGAGGAGGAGGAGCAGCTCAGGAAGTGGGAATGTGTGCAGTGCCAGTAGCAGTGAAGCTGCCATTGATGGAAGCTGTAGTGGAGGAGGAGGAGGAGGAGGAAGAGGAGGAGAGGGAGCAGCACTGGAAGTGGGAATGTGTGCAGTGCCTGTAGTAGTGATTCTGTCATTGATGGCAGTTGTAGTGGAGGAGGAGGAGGACAGGGAGGAGGTGGAGAGGGAGGAGAACAGGAAGTGGGAATGTGTGCAGTGCCAGTAGCAGTGATGCTGCCATTGATGGCAGCTGTAGTGGTGGAGGAGGAGGAGGAGGAGGGAGCAGAACAGGTATTGGGAATGTGTGCAGTGTCAGTAGCAGTGATGCTGCCATTGATGGCAGCTGTAGTGGAGGAGGAGGAGAGAGCAGCACAGGAAGTGGGAATGTGTGCAGTGCCAGTAGCAGTGATGCTGCCATTTATGGCAGCTGTAGTGAAGGAGGCGGTGGAGGAGGAGGAGGGAGCAGCACAGGAAGTGGAAATTGTGCAGAGCCTGTAGCAGTGATGCTGCTATTGATGACAGCTGTAGTGGAGGAGGAGGAGGAGAGGGAGCAGCATAGGAAGTGGGAATGTGTACAGTGCCTGTAGCAGTGATGCTGCCATTGATGGCAGCTGTAGTGGAGGAGGAGGAGGAGGAGGGAGCAGCACAGGAAGTGAGTGAGCAGTGCCAGTAGTAGTGATGCTGCCATTGATGGCAGCTGTAGTGGAGTAGGAGGAGGAGGAGGAGGGACCAGCACTGGAAGTGGGAATGTGTGCAGTGCCTGTAGTAGTGATGCTGCCATTGATGACAGCTGTAGTGGAGGAGGAGGAGGAGGAGGAGGAGAACGGCGCCAGGAAGTGGGAATATGTGCAGTTCGGAGAGAGATTCTGCCATTGATGGCAGCTGTAGAGGAGGAGGAGGAGGAGGAGAGGGAGCAGCAGGAAGTGGTAATGTGCAGTGCTGTAGCAGTGATGCAACGACCGCTGATGGCAGCTGTAGAGGAGAGGAGGAGGAGGAGGAGGGGAGGCACAGGAGAGGGAATGTGTGCAGTGCCAGTAGCAGTGATGCTGCCACTGATGGAACCAGTAGGGAGGACACTAATGAGCTGGCAAGTGAAGGGGTTGGGTTTGTGTAGGGAGTATTTAGGGAGGTATCTGGGCACTAATGAGCTGGCTAGGGTTGGAGCCGAGTTTGTGCAGAAAGTGTTTAGGGAGGAACCTGGGCACTAATGAGCTGGATAGGGATGGGCTGGGTTTGTGCAGGGAGAGTTTAGGGAGGTACCTGGGCACTACAGAGCTGGCTAGAGATGGGCTGCATTTGTGCAGGAAGTGTTTATGAAGATACCTGGGCACTAATGAGCTGGCTAGGGATAGGGCAGTGTTTATGCAGGGAGAGTTTAGGGAGGTACCTGCGCACTAATGAGCTGGCTAGGAATGGGCTGGGTTTGAGCAGGAATTGTTTAGGGAGGTACCTGAGAACTAATGAGCTGGCTAGGGTTAAGCCTGGGTTTGTGCAGTGAGTGTTTAGGGAGGTATCTGTGCACTAATGAGCTGGCTAGGGATGGGGCTGGGTTTGAGCAATGAGTGTTTAGGGAGGTACCTGGGCACTAATGAGCTGGCGAGGGTAGGGGCTAGGTTTGTGCAGGAAGTGTTTAGTTAGGTACCTGGGCACTAATGAGCTGGATAGGGATGGGGCTGGGTTTGCGCAGTGAGTGTTTATACCTGTGCACTAATGAGCTGACTGGAGATGGGACTCGGTTTGTGAAGGAAGTGTTTAGGGAGGTACCTGGTCACTAGTGAGCTGGCTAGTGATGGGGTTGGGTTTGTGTAGGGAGAATTTAGGGAGGTACCTGGACACTAATGAGCTGGCTAGGGTTGGAGCTGAGTTTGTGCAGGGAGTGTTTAGGGAGGTACCTGGGCACTACTGAGCTGGCTACAGATGGGCTGGATTTGAGCAGGAAGTGTTTATGAAGATACCTGGGCACTAATGAGCTGGCTAAGGATGGGGCTGCGATTATGCAGGGAGAGTTTAGGGAGGTACCTACGCACTATTGAGCTGGCTAGGGATGGGCTGGGTTTGAGCAGGAATTATTTAGGGAGCCACCTTGGAACTAATGAGCCAGCTAGGGTTAAGCCTGGGTTTGTGCAGTGAGTGTTTAGGGAGGTATCTGTGCACTAATGAGCTGGCTAGGGATGGGGCTGGCTTTGAGCAATGAGTGTTTAGGGAGGTACCTGGGCACTAATGAGCTGGCTAGTAATGGGGCTGGGTTTGTGCAATGAGTGTTTAGGGAGGTACCTGGGAACTAATGAGCTGGCTAGGGTTGGAGCTGAGTTTGTGCAGGAAGTGTTTAGGGAGGAACCTGGGCACTAATGAGCTGGCTAGGGATGGGCTGGGTTTGTTCAGGAAGTGTTTATGAAGGTACCTGGGCACTAATGAGCTTGCTAGGGATGGGGCTGAGTTTGTGCAGGAAGTGTTTATGAAGATACCTGGGCACTAATGAGCTGGCTAGGGATGGGGCTGTGTTTATGCAGGGAGAGTTTAGGGAGGTACCTGCGCACTAATGAGCTGGCTAGGAATGTGCTGGGTTTGAGCAGGAATTGTTTAGGGAGGTACCTGGGAACTAATGAGCTGGCTAGGGTTAAGCCTGGGTTTGTGCAGTGAGTGTTTAGGGAGGTATCTGTGCACTAATGAGCTGGCTAGGGATGGGGCTGGGTTTGAGCAATGGGTGTTTAGGGAGGTACCTGGGCACTAATGAGCTGGCTAGTAATGGGGCTGGGTTTGTGCAGTGAGTGTTTAGGGAGGTATCTGGGAACTAATGAGCTGGCTGGGTTTGTGCAGTGAATGAATAAGGAGGTACCTGGGCACTAATGAGCTGGCTAGTAATGGGGCTGGTTTGTGCAGTGAGTGTTTAGGGAGGTAACTGGGCACTAATGAACTGGCTAGAAATGGGCTGGATTTGCGCAGGGAGTGTTTAGGGAGGTATCTGGTCAATAATGAGCTGGCTGGGGATGGGGCTGATTTTGTACAGTGAACGTTTAGGGAGGTACCTCTGCACTAGTGAGCTGGCTAGTGATGGGGCTAGCTTTGTGCAGTGTGTGTTTAGGGAGGTACCTGGGCACTACTGAGCTGGCGAGGGTTGGGGCTAGGTTTGTGCAGGAAGTGTTTAGCGAGGTACCTGAGCACTAATGAGCTGGCTAGGAATGGGGTTGGGTTTGTGCAGGGAGAGTTTAGTGAGATATCTTGGCAGTAATGAGTTGGCAGAAGTTGGGGCTGGGATTTTGCAGAAAGTGTTTAGGGAGGTACCTGGGCACTAATGAGCTGGCTAGGGTTGGGGCTAGGTTTGTGCAGGGAGTGTTTAGTTAGGTACCTGGGCACTAATGAGCTGGCTATGAATGGGGCTGGGTTTGTGCAGGAAGTGTTTAGGGAGGTACCTGTGCACTAATGAGCTGGCTAGGGATGGGGCTGGGTTTCTGCAGGGAGTTTATAGAGATATCTTGGCACTAATGAGTTGGCAGTGGCTGGGTCAGGGATCTTGCAGGAAGTGTTTAGGGAGGTACCCGGGCACTAATGAGTTGGCTAGTGATGGGGCTGTGTTTGTGCATGGAGAGTTTAGGGAGGTGCCTGGGCACTAATGAGCTATCTAGGGATGGGGCTGAGTTTGTGCAGGAAATGTTTAGGGAGGTACCTGGGCAGTAGTGAGTTGTCTAGTGATTAGGCTGTGTTTGTGCAGGGAGAGTTTAGGGAGGTCTCTTAGCACTAATGAGTTGACCGGGGATGGAGATGGGATTTTGCAGGAAGTGTTTAGGGAGGTACCTTGGCAATAATTCGTCTGCTACAGATGGAGCTGGATTGGTGTAGGGAGAGTTTAGGGAGGTACCTGTGCACTAAAGAGCTGGCTAGTGATGGGGCTGAGTTGATGCATGGAGTGTTTAGCGAGGTACCAGGGAACTAATGAGCTGGCAAGTGATATGGCTGTGTTTATGCGGGGAGTGTTTAAGGTGGTACCTGTGCACTAATGAGCTGGCTAGGGATGAGCTGGATTTGAGTAGGAAGTGTTTAGGGAGGTACCTATGAAGTAATGAACTGGCTAGGGGTGGGGCTGGGTTTGTGCAGTGAGTGTTTAGGGAGGAACCTGCGAACTAATGAGCAGGCAAGAGATGGGGCTGGGTTTGTGTAGGGAGAATTTTGGGTGGTACCTGGTAACTTATGAGCTGGCTAGAGATGGGGCTGGATTTGTGCAGGGAGTGTTTAGGGATGTATCTGAGCACTGATGAGCTGGCAAGTGATGGGCCTGTGTTTATGCAGGGAGTGTGTAGGGAGGTACCAGGGAACTATTGAGCTGGCTAGGGTTGGGCTGGGTTTGTGCAGGAAGTTTTTAGGGAGGTACCTGGACACTAATGAGTTGGCAGGGGATGGTGCTGTGTTAATGAAGGAAGAGTTTAGGGAGGTACATGGGTAATAATAAGATGGCTAGGGTTGTGGCTGGATTTGTGTAGTGAGTGTTTAGGGAGGTTCCTGGGAACTAATGAGCTGGCTAGGGTTGGGGATGTGTTTGTACAGTGAGTGTTTAGAAAGGTACCTGGGCACTAATGAGCTGGCTAAGGATGTTGCTGTTTTTCTGCAGTGAGTGTTTGGGGAGGTATCTGTGCTCTAATGAGCTGGCTAGGTATGGGGCTGGGTTTGTACAGTGAGTGGTTAGGGAGGTACCTGTGCACTAATGAGCTGGCTAGGGATGGGGCTGTGTTTATGCAAGGAGAGTTTCGGGAGCAACCTGGGCACTAATGAGGTCACTAGCGATGGGGCTGGGTTTGTGCAAGGAGTGTTTAGGGAGGTACCTGTGCAGTAATGAGCGGCTAGGAATGGGGCTAGGTTTGTGCAGGGAGAGTTTAGGGAGGTGCCTGGGCACTAATGAGCTGGCTAGGGATGGGGCTGGGTTTGAGCAGTGAGTGTTTAGAAAGGTACCTGGGCACTAAAGAGCTAGCTAGGGATGGGGCAGGGTTCATGTAGGGAGCGTTTAGGGAGGTACCTGGGCACTAATGAGTTGGCTACGGATGGGCTGGATTTGTGTAGGGAGAGTTTACGGAGGTACCTGTGCACTAATGAGCTGGATAGGGATGGGGCTGGGTTTGTGCAGTGAGTGTTTATACCTGTGCTCTAATGAACTGACTGGGGATGGGGCTCGGTTTGTGCAGGAAGTGTATAGGGAGGTACCTGGGCACTAATGAGCTGGCAAGTGAAGGGGTTGGGTTTGTGTAGGGAGTATTTAGGGAGGTATCTGGGCACTAATGAGCTGGCTAGGGTTGGAGCCGAGTTTGTGCAGAAAGTGTTTAGGGAGGAACCTGGGCACTAATGAGCTGGATAGGGATGGGCTGGGTTTGTGCAGGGAGAGTTTAGGGAGGTACCTGGGCACTACAGAGCTGGCTAGAGATGGGCTGCATTTGTGCAGGAAGTGTTTATGAAGATACCTGGGCACTCAATGAGCTGGCTAGGGATAGGGCAGTGTTTATGCAGGAGAGTTTAGGGAGGTACCTGCGCACTAATGAGCTGGCTAGGAATGGGCTGGGTTTGAGCAGGAAGTGTTTAGGGAGGTACCTGAGAACTAATGAGCTGGCTAGGGTTAAGCCTGGGTTTGTGCAGTGAGTGTTTAGGGAGGTATCTGTGCACTAATGAGCTGGCTAGGGATGGGGCTGGGTTTGAGCAATGAGTGTTTAGGGAGGTACCTGGGCACTAATGAGCTGGCTAGTAATGGGGCTGGGTTTGTGCAGTGAGTGTTTAGGGAGGTACCTGGGTACTATTGAGCTGGCTAGTAATGGGGCTGGGTTTGTGCAGTGAGTGTTTAGGGAGGTAACTGGGCACTAATGAACTGGCTAGAGATGGGCTGGATTTGCGCAGGGAGTCTTTAGGGAGGTATCTGGTCACTAATGAGCTGGCTAGGGTTGGGGCTAGGTTTGTGCAGGGAGTGTTTAGTTAGGTACCTGGGCACTAATGAGCTGGCTATGAATGGGGCTGGGTTTGTGCAGGAAGTGTTTAGGGAGGTACCTGTGCACTAATGAGCTGGCTAGGGATGGGGCTGGGTTTCTGCAGGGAGTTTATAGAGATATCTTGGCACTAATGAGTTGGCAGGTGGCTGGGTCAGGATCTTGCAGGAAGTGTTTAGAGGTACCGGGCACTAATGAGTTGGCTAGTGATGGGGCTGTGTTTGTGCATGGAGAGTTTAGGGAGGTGCCTGGGCACTAATGAGCTATCTAGGGATGGGAACTGAGTTTGTGCAGGAAATGTTTGGGAGGTACCTGGGCAGTAGTGAGATCTAGTGATTAGGCTGTGTTTGTGCAGGGAGAGTTTAGGGAGGTCTCTTAGCACTAATGAGTTGACCCGGGGATGGAGATGAGGATTTTGCAGGAGGTGTTTAGGAAGTACCTGGCAATAACACGCCTGCTACAGATGGAGCTGGATTGGTGTAGGGAGGTTTGGGAGGTACCTGTGCACTAAAGAGCTGGCTAGTGATGGGGCTGAGTTGATGCATGGAGTGTTTAGCGGTACCAGGAACTAATGAGCTGGCAAGTGATATGGCTGTGTTTATCTGAGGGAGTGTTTAAGGTGGTACCTGTGCACCAATGAGCTGGCTAGGAAGAGCTGGATTTGAGTAGGAAGTGTTTAGGAGGTACCCTATGAAGCAATGAACTGGCTAGGGGTGGGGCTGGGTTTGTGCAGTGAGTGTTAGGAGGAACCTACGAACTAATGAGCAGGCAAGAGATGGGGCTGGGTTTGTGTAGGGAGAATTTTGGGTGGTACCTGGTAACTTATGAGCTGGCTAGAGATGGGGCTGGATTTGTGCAGGGGTGTTTGGGGATGTATCTGAGCACTGATGAGCTGGCAAGTGATGGGCCTGTGTTTATGCAGGGAGTGTGTAGGGAGTGCACCAGGGAACTATTGAGCTGGCTAGGGTTGGGCTGGGTTTGTGCAGGAAGTTTTTAGGGAGGTACCTGGACACTAATGAGTTGGCAGGGGATGGTGCTGTGTTAATGAAGGAAGAGTTTAGGAGGTACATGGAGTATAATAAGATAGCTAGGGTTGTGGCTGGATTTGTGTAGTGAGTGTTTAGGAGGTTCCTGGGAACTAATGAGCTGGCTAGGGTTGGGGATGTGTTTGTACAGTGAGTGTTTAGAAAGGTACCTGGGCACTAATGAGCTGGCTAAGGATATTTGCTGTTTTTCTGCAGTGAGTGTTTAGGAGGGTATCTGTGCTCTAATGAGCTGGCTAAGGTATGGGGCTGGGTTTGTACAGTGAGTGGTTAGGGGAGGTACCTGTGCACTAATGGGCTGGCTAGGGATGGGGCTGTGTTTATGCAAGGAGGTTGGGAGCAACCTGGGCACTAATGAGGTCCACTAAGCGATGGGGCTGGGTTTGTGCAAGGAGTGTTTAGGAGAATACCTGTGCAGTAATGAGCGAGCTAGGAATGGGGCTAGGTTTGTGCAGGAGAGTTTAGGGAGGTGCCTGGGCACTAATGAGCTAGCTAGGGATGGGGCTGGGTTTGAGCAGTGAGTGTTTAGGGATGTATCTGGGCACTAAAGAGCTAGCTAGGGATGGGGCAGGGTTCATGTGGGAGGCGTTTAGGGAGGTACCTGAGCACTAATGAGTTGGCTACGGATGGGCTGGATTTGTGTAGGGAGAGTTCACGGGGCCTGTGCACTAATGAGCTGGATAGGGATGGGGCTGGGTTTGTGCAGTGAGTGTTTATACCTGTGCTCTAATGAACTGACTGGGGATGGGGCTCGGTTTGTGCAGGAAGTGTATAGGGAGGTACCTGGGCACTAATGAGCTGGCAAGTGAAGGGGTTGGGTTTGTGTAGGGAGTATTTAGGGAGGTATCTGGGCACTAATGAGCTGGCTAGGGTTGGAGCCGAGTTTGTGCAGAAAGTGTTTAGGGAGGAACCTGGGCACTAATGAGCTGGATAGGGATGGGCTGGGTTTGTGCAGGAGGTTTAGGGAGGTACCGGGCACTACAGAGCTGGCTAGAGATGGGCTGCATTTGTGCAGGAAGTGTTTATGAAGATACCTGGGCAACTAATGAGCTGGCTAGGGATAGGGCAGTGTTTATGCAGGGAGAGTTTAGGGAGGTACCTGCAACTAATGAGCTGGCTAGGAATGGGCTGGGTTTGAGCAGGGAATTGTTTGGGGAGGTACCTGAGAACTAATGAGCTGGCTAGGGGTTAAGCCTGGGTTTGATGCAGTGAGTGTTTAGGGGTATCTGTGCACTAATGAGCTGCTAGGGATGGGGCTGGGCTTGGAGCAATGAGTGTTTAGGAGGTACCTGGGCACCAATGAGCTGGCTAGTAATGGGGCTGGGTTTGTGCAGTGAGTGTTTAGGGAGGTACCTGGGTACTATTGAGCTGGCTAGTAATGGGGCTGGGTTTGTGCAGTGAGTGTTTAGGGAGGTAACTGGGCACTAATGAACTGGCTAGAGATGGGCTGGATTTGCGCAGGGAGTCTTTAGGGAGGTATCTGGTCACTAATGAGCTGGCTAGGGATGGGGCTGATTTTGTACAGTGAATGTTTAGGGAGGTACCTGTGCTCTGGTGAGCTGGCTAGTGATGGGGCTAGCTTTGTGCAGTGTGTGTTTAGGAAGGTACCTGGACACTAATAAGCTGGTTAGGGTTGGGGCTAGGATTGTGCAGGAAGTGTTTAGCGAGGTACCTGGGCACAAATGAGCTGGCTAGGAATGGGGCTGGGTTTGTGCAGGGAGAGTTTAGGGAGATAGTTGGCACTAATGAGTTGGCAGGAATTGGGGCTGGGATTTTGCCGGAAGTGTTTAGGGAGGTACCTGAGCACTAATGAGTGGGCTAGAGATGGGAGCTGGGTTTGAGCAGTGAGTGTTTAGGGAGGTACCTGGGCACTAATGAGCTGGCTAGGGTAGGGGCTAGGTTTGTGCAGGAAGTGTTTAGTTAGGTACCTGGGCACTAATGAGCTGGCTAGGAATGGGGCTGGGTTTTTGCAGGAAGTGTTTAGGGAGGTACCTGTGCACTAATGAGCTGGCTAGTGATGGGGCTGGGTTTGTGCAGGGAGAGTTTAGGGAGGTATCTGGGCACTAATGAACTGGCTAGGGATGGGCCTAGTTAGCACAGTGAGTGTTCAGAGAGGTACCTGGGCACTAATGAGCTGGCAAATGATGAGGCTGTGTTTGTGCAGGGAGAGTTTAGTCAGGTACCTGTGCACTAATGAGTGGGCTAATGATGGGGCTGTGTTTATGCAGGGAGTGTTTAGGGAGGTACCTGTGCACTAATGAGCTGGCTAGGGTTGGGGCTGGATTAATGCAGCTAGGGTTGGGTTGGTTTGTGCAGGAAGTGTTTAGGAGGTACCTGGACACAAAATGAGTTGGCAGGGGATGGGGCTGTGTTTATGAAGGAGAGTTTAGAGAGCACCTGGGTACTAATAAGCTGGCTAGGGTTGGGGCTAGGTTTGTGTAGGAAGTGTTTAGGGAGGTACCTGCGCACTAATGAGCTGGCTAGGAATGGGCTGGGTTTGAGAAGGAATTGTTTTGGGAGGTACCTTGGAACTAATGAGCTGGCTAGGGTTAAGCCATGGGTTGTGCAATGAGTGTTTAGGGAGGTACCTGTGCACTAATGAGCTAGCTAGTAATGGGGCTGGGTTTGTGCAGTGAGTGTTTAGGGAGGTACCTGGGAACTAATGAGCTGGATAGGTTGGGGCTGGGTTTGTGCAGTGAGTGTTTAGGGAGGTACCTGGGAACTAATGAGCTGGCTAGTAATGGGGCTGGGTTTGTGCAGTGAGGTTTAGGGTGGTAACTGGGCACTAGTGAGCTGGCTAGTGATGGGGCTGATTTTTGTACAGTGTGAATGTTTAGGGAGGTACCTGTGCACTAGTGTGAGCTGGCTGGTGATGGGGCCAGGCTTTGTGCAGTGTGTGTTTGGGTAGGGTACCTGGGCACTAACGGCTGCCTAGGGTTGGGGCTGAGGTTTGTGCAGGAGGTGTTTGGGGAGGTACCTGGGCAATAATGAGCTGGCTAGGAATGGGGTTAGGTTTGCACAGGAAGTGTTTAGGAAGGCACCAAGTGCACTAATGAGCTGGCTAAGGATGGGGCTGGTTTGTGCAGGGAGAGTTAGGGAGATATCTTGGCACTAATGAGTTGGCAGGAGTTAGGCTAGGATTTTGAAGGAAGTGTTTTGGGAGGTACCTGGGCACTAATGAATTGGCTAGAGATGGAGATGGGTTTGAGGCAGTGAGTGTCTAGGGAGGTACCTGGAGCACCTAATGAGCTGGCTAGGGTTGGGGAGCTAGGTTTGTGTGGAAGTGTTTAGGGAGTGCCTGTGCACTAATGAGCTGGCTAGGGATGGGGCTGGGTTTCTGAAGGGGTTTATAGAGATATTTTTGGCACTAATGGAGTTGGCAGTGGCGGGTCAGGGGATCTTGCACGAGTGTTGGGGAGGTACCTGGCACTAATGAGGTTGGCTGAGTGATTGGGCTGTGTTTGTGCAGGGAGAGTTTAGGGAGGTGCCTGGGCACTAATGAGCTATATAGGGATGGGGCTGAGTTTGTGCAGGAAATATTTAGGGAGGTACTAATGATTTGTCTAGTGATTGGGCTGTGTTTGTGCAGGGAGAGTTTAGGGAGGTCACTTAGCACTAATGAGTTGACCGGGGATGGAGATGGGATTTTTCAGGAAGTGTTTAGGGAGGTACCTTGGCAATAATAAGTCTGCAATGGATGGGGCTGGATTTGTGTAAGGAAGGGTTTGAGGGAGGTACCTGTTCACTAAAGAGGCATGGTGAGTATAGCTGAGTTGATGCATGGGTGTTTAGGGAGGTACCTGTGCACTAATGAGCTGGCAAGTGATATGGCTGTGTTTATGCGGGGAGTGTTTAAGAAGGTACCTGTGCACTAATGAGCTGGCTAGGGATGGGCTGGATTTGAGTAGGAAGTGTTTAGGGAGGTACCTATGAAGTAATGAACTGGCTAGGGCTGGTGCTGGGTTTGTGCAGTGAGTGTTTAGGGAGGAACCTGCGAACTAATGAGCAGGCAAGAGATGGGGCTAGGTTTGTGTAGGGATAATTTTGGGAGGTACCTGGTAACTTGTGAGCTGGCTAGAGATGGGGCTGGGTTTGTGCAGGGAGTGTTTAGGGATGTATCTGAGCACTGATGAGCTGGCAAGTGATGGGGCTGTGTATGCAGAAGTGTGTAGAGGTACCTGGGAACTATTGAGGCTGGCTGGGGTTGGGGCTGGGTTTGTGTAGTGAGTATTTACGGAGGTACCTGGGAACTAATGAGCTGGCTAGGGTTGGGGATGTGTTTGTACAGTGAGTGTTTAGAAAGGTACCTGGGCACTAATGAGCTGGCTAAGGATGTTGCTGGGTTTCTGCAGTGAGTGTTTAGGGGAGGTACCTGTGCTCTAATGAGCTGGCTAGGGATGGGGCTGGGTTTGTGCTGGAAGAATTTAGGGAGGTACCTGGGCAGTAATGAGCTAGCTAGAGATGGGGCTGGGTTTGTGCAGGGAGTGTTTGGAGAGCTATCCGTGCAATAATGAGCTGGCTAGGGATGGCCTGGGTTTGTGCAGGAAGTTTTTAGGGAGGTACCTGGGCACTAATGAGCTGGCTAGTGTAGGGGCTAGGTTTGTGCAAGAAGTGTTTAGTTAGGGACCTGGGCACTAGTGAACTGGCTAGGGATGGGGCTAGGTTTGTGCAGTGAGTGTTTAGGCAGGTATCTGAGGCACTATTGAACTGGTTAGGGATGGGCTGAGTTTGTGTGGGGTGTTTAAGGAGGTACCTGTGCACTAAAGAGCTGGCGGGATGGGGCTGGGTTTGTACAGTGAGTGGTTAGGGAGGTACCTGTGCACTAATGAGCTGTCTAGAGATGGGGATGGTTTTGTGCAGGGAGAGTTTAGGGAGGTACCTGGGCACTAATGAGTTGGCTAGGGATGGGACTGGGTTTGAGCAGTGAGTGTTTAGAAAGGTACCTGTGCACTTATGAGCTGGCGGGGATTGGGGCTGGGATTGTGCAGGAAGTGTTTAGGAAGGTACTTGGGCACTAATGAGTTGGCTAGGGATGGGGCTGTGTTCATGCAGGGAGAGTTTCGGGAGCAACCTGGGCACTAATGAGCTCACTAGCGATGGGGCTGGGTTTGTGCAGGGAGTGTTTAGGGAGGTACCTGTGCAGTAATGAGCTAGCTAGGGTTGGGTCAGGGTTTCTGTTGGGAGTGTTTAGGGAGGTACCTAGGCACTAATGAGCTGGCTAGGGATGGGGCTGGGATTTTGCAGGAAGTGTTTAGGGAGGTACCTGGGCACTAATGAGCTGGCTAGGGATGGGGCTGGGATTTTGCAGGAAGTGTTTAGGGAGGTACCTGGGCACTAATGAGCTGGCTAGGGATGGGGCTGGGATTTTGCAGGAAGTGTTTAGGGAGGTACCTAGGCACTAATGGGCTGGCTAAGGATGGGGCTGCGTTTGTACAAGGAATGTTTAGGGAGGTACCTGGGCACTAATGACTTAGCTAGGGATGGGCTGGATTTGTGTAGGGAGAGTTTACGGAGGTACCTGTGCACTAATGAGCTGGATAGGGATGGGGCTGGGTTTGTGCAGTAGTGTTTATACCTGTGCACTAATGAGCTGGCTGGGGATGGGATCGTTTCTGCAGGAAGTGTTTAGGGGAGTACCTGGGCACTATTGGCTGGCTAGTGATGAGGTTGGGTTTGTGTGGGAGTATTTAGGAGGTATATGGACACTAATGAGCTGGCTAGGGTTGGGCTGAGTTTGTGCAGGGGTGTTTAGGGAGGAACCTGGGCACTAATGGAGCTGGCTAGGGATGGGCTCAGGTTTGTGCAGGAAGTGTTTATGAAGGTACCTGGGCACTAATGAAGCTTGCTTGGGATGGGGCTGGGTTTGTGCAGGGAGAGTTTAGGGAGGTATCTGGGCACTACAGAGCTGGCTAGAGATGGGCTGGATTTGTGCAGGTAGTGTTTATGAAGATACCTGGGCACTAATGAGCTGGCTAGGGATGGGCTGTGTTTATGCAGGGAGAGTTTAGGGAGGTACCTGCGCACTAATGAGCTGGCTAGGAATGGGCTGGGTTTGAGCAGGAATTGTTTAGGGAGGTACCTGGGAACTAATGAGCTGGCTAGGTTTAAGCCTGGGTTTGTGCAGAGAGTGTTTAGGGAGGTAACTGTGCACTAATGAGCTGGCTAGGTTGGGGCTGGGTTTGTGCAGTGAGTGTTTAAGGAGGTACCTGGGCACTAATGAGCTGGCTAGTAATGGGGCTGGGTTTGTGCAGTGAGTGTTTAGGGAGGTAACTTGGCACTAATGAACTGGCTAGAGATGGGCTGGGTTTGTGCAGGGAGTGTTTAGGGAGGTATCTGGGCACTAATGAGCTGGCTAGGGATGGGGCTGATTTTGTACAGTGAATGTTTAGGGAGGTACCTGTGCTCTAGTGAGCTGGCTAGTGATGGGGCTAGCTTTGTGCAGTGTGTGTTTAGGGAGGTACCTGGGCACTAATAAGTTGGCTAGGGTTGGGGCTAGGTTTGTGCAGGAAGTGTTTAGGGAGGTACCTGGGTACTAATGAGCTGGCTAGGAATGGGGCTGTGTTTGTGCAGGGAGAGTTTAGGGAGATATCTTGGCACTAATGAGTTGGCAGGAGTTGGGGCTGGGATTTTGCAGGAAGTGTTTAGGGAGGTACCTGGGCAGTAATGAGTGGGCTAGTGTTGGGGCTAGGTTTGTGCAGGAATTGTTTAAGGTACCTGTGCACTAATGAGCTAAGCTAAGGGTGAGGCTGGGTTTGTGCAGGGAGGTTTTAGGGAGATATCTTGGCACTAATGAGTTGGCAGGAATTGGGGCTGGGATTTTGCAGGAAGTGTTTAGGGAGCACTCTGCACTAATGAGTGGGCTAGAGATGGGAGCTGGGTTTGAGCAGTGAGTGTTTAGGGAGGTACCTGGGCACTAATGAGGCTAGCAAGAGTGCAGGAGCTGAGTTTGTGCAGGAAGTGTTTAGTTAGGTACCTGGGCACTAATGAGTTAACTAGGAATGGGGCTGGGTTTGTGCAGGAAGTGTTTAGGGAGGTACCTGTGCACTAATGAGCTGGCTAGGGATGGGGCTGGGTTTGTGCAGGGAGAGTTTAGGGAGATATCTTGGCAGTAATGAGTTGGCAGGGGTTGGGGCTGAGATTTTGCAGGAAGTGTTTAGGGAGTTACCTGGGCACTAATACGTTTGCTAGTAATGGGGCTGTGTTTGTGCAGGAGAGTTTAGGGAGGTACCTGAGCACTAATGAGTTGGCTAGGGATGGGGCTTTGTTTGTGCAGTGAGTGCTTAGGGAGGTATCTGATCAATAATGAGCTGGCTAGGGATGGGGCTGGGTTTTTGCAGCGAGACTTTAGGGATGTACCTGGGCACTAATGAGCTGGATAGGGATGGGCTGGGTTTGTGTAGGGAGTGTTTAGGGAGGTACCTGGGCACGAATGAACCACCTAGGGATGGGCTGGGTTTGTGTAGGGAGTGTTACTGGAGGTATCTGTACCCTAATGAGCTGGCCAGGGATGGGGCTGGGTTTATGCAGGGAGTGTTTAGGGAGGTACCTGGGCACTAATGGGCTGGCTAGTGATGGGGTTGGGTTTGTGTAGGAGAATTTAGGGAGTACCTGGGCACTAATGAGCTGGAGCTGGGGTTGGAGCTGAGTTTGTGCAGGGAGTGTTTAGGGAGGTACCTGGGCACTACTGAGCTGGCTACAGATGGGCTGGATTTGAGCAGGAAGTGTTTATGAAGATACCTGGGCACTAATGAGCTGGCTAAGGATGGGGCTGTGATTATGCAGGGAGAGTTTAGGGAGGTACCTGCGCACTATTGAGCTGGCTAGGGATGGGCTGGGTTTGAGCAGGAATTATTTAGGGAGCCACCTGGGAACTAATGAGCCAGGTAGGGTTAAGCCTGGGTTTGTGCAGTGAGTGTTTAGGGAGGTATCTGTGCACTAATGAGCTGGCTAGGGATGGGGCTGGCTTTGAGCAATGAGTGTTTAGGGAGGTACCTGGGCACTAATGAGCTGGCTAGTAATGGGGCTGGGTTTGTGCAATGAGTGTTTAGGGAGGTACCTGGGAACTAATGAGCTGACTAGGTTGGGGCTGGGTATGTGCAGTGAGTGTTTAAGGAGGTACCTGGGCACTAATGAGCTGGCTAGTAATGGGGTTGGGTTTGTGTAATGAGTGTTTATGGAGGTATCTGGGCACTAATGAGCTGGCTTGGGATGGGGCTGATTTTGTACAGTGAATGTTTAGGGAGGTACCTGTGCTCTAGTGGGCTGGCTAGTGATGGGGCTAGCTTTGTGCAGTGTCTGTTTAGGGAGGTAGCTGGGGACTAATGAGCTGGCTAGGGTTGGGGCTAGGTTTGTGCAGGAAGTGTTTAGGGAGGTACCTGGGCACTAATGAGCTCTCTAGGAATGGGGCTAGGTTTGTGCAGGAAGTGTTTAGGGAGTTACCTGGGCACTAATGAGTGGGCTAGAGATGGGAGCTGGGTTTGAGCAGTGAGTGCTTAGGGAGGTACTTGGGCACTAATGAGCTGGCTAGGGTTGGGGCTAGGTTTGTGCAGGAAGTGTTTAGTTAGGTACCTGGCACTAATGAGCTGGCTAGGAATGGGGCTGGGTTTGTGCAGGAAGTGTTTAGGGAGGTACCTGTGCACTAATGAGCTGGGTAGGGATGGGGCTGGGTTTGTGCAGAGAGAGTTTAGGAAGATATATTGCCACTAATGAGTTGGCAGGAGTAGGGGCTGAGATTTTGCAGGAAGTGTTTAGGGAGTTACCTGGGCAGTAATAAGTTGGCTAGTGAGTGGGCTGTGTTTGTGCAGGAGAGTTTAGGGAGGTACCTGAGCACTAATGAGCTGGCTAGGGATGGGGCTGGGTTTGTGCAGTGAAGGCTTAGGGAGGTATCTGGGCAATAATGAGCTGGCTAGGGATGGGGCTGGGTTTTTTCAGGGAGACTTTAGGGGTGTACCTGGGCATTAATGAGCTGGCTAGGGATGGGCTGTGTTTGCGTAGAGAGTGTTTAGGGAGGTACCCGGGCACGAATGAGCTGCCTAGGGGATGGGCTGGGTTTGTGTGGAGAGTGTTTCTTTAGGTATCTGTACCCTAATGAGCTGGCCAGGGATGGGACTTGGTTTATGCAGGGAGTGTGTAGGGAGGTATCTGGGCACTAATGAACTGGCTAGGGATGGGCCTGGTTAGCACAGTGAATGTTTTGGGGGGGTACCTGTGCACTAATGTGCTGGCAAGTGATGTGGCTGTGTTTGTGCAGGGAGAATTTATTGAGGTACTTTTGCACTAATGAGCGGGCTAATGGTGGTGCTGTGTTTATGCAGGGAGTGTTTAGGGAGGTACTTGTGCACTAATGAGCTGGCTTGGGATGGGGCTGGATTAATGGAGCTAGGGTTGGGCTGGGTTTGTGCAGGAAGTGTTTAGGGAGGTACCTGGACACTAATGAGTTGGCAGGGGATGGGGCTGTGTTTATGAAGGGAGAGTTTAGGAAGGCACCTGGGTACTAATAAGCTGGCTAGGGTTGGGGCTAGGTTTGTGTAGGAAGTGTTTAGGGAGGTACCTGCGCACTAATGAGCTTGCTAGGGATGGGCTGGGTTTGAGCAGGAATTATTTAGGGAGGTACCTGTGAACTAATGAGCTGGCTAGGTTTAAGCCTGGGTTTGTGCAGTGAGTGTTTAGGGAGGTATCTGTGCACTAATGAGCTGGCTAGGGATGGGGCTGGGTTTGAGCAATGAGTGCTTAGGGAGGTACCTGGGCATTAATGAGCTGGCTAGGGATGGGCTGGGTTTGTGTAGAAAGTGTTTAGAGAGGTACCCGGGCACGAATCAGCCACCTTGGGATGGGCTGGGTTTGTGTGGAGAGTGTTTCTGGAGGTATCTGTTCCCTAATGAGCTGGCCAGGGATGGGACTTGGTTTATGCAGGGAGTGTGTAGGGAGGTATCTGGGCACTAATGAGCTGGCTAGGGATGAGGTGGATTTGTGCAGTGAGAGTTTAGGGAGATACCTGGGCACTAATGTGCTGGCTAGGGATGAGGTGGGTTTGTGCAGTCAGAGTTTAGGGAGGTACCTGGGCACTAATGAGCTGGCTAGGGATGGGGCTGCATTTATACAGGGATAGTTTAGGGAGGTACCTGGGCACTAATTAGCTGGCTAGTGGTGGGGCTGTGTTTGTGCAGGGAGCATGTAGGGAAGTACCGGGGCACTAATGAGCTGGCTACGGATGGGGCAGGTTTGTGCAGAGAGTGCTTATGGAGGTACCTGGGCACTAATGAGTTGATTAAGAATGTGCTTGGGTTTTTGCAGGGAGAGTTTTGGGAGTAGCTGGGGAGTAATGAGCTGTTTGGGATGGGGCTGGGTTTGTGGAAGGAGGGTATACGGAGGTACCTGGGCACTAATGAGCTGGCTATGGATGAGTCTGAGTTTGTACAGGGTGAGTTTAGGGAGGCACCTGGGCACTAATAATCTGAATAGGGACAGTGCTGGATTTGGGCACAGAGAGTTTCGGGAAGTACCTGTGCACTAATGAGCTCACTAGAGATGGGGCTGAGTTTGTGCAGGGAGTGTTTACGGAGGTACCTGTGCACTAATGAGCTGGCTAGGGTTGGGGCTGGATTTCAGCAGTGAGTGTTTAGGGAGGGACCTTTGCACTAATGAGCTGGCTAGGGCTGGGGCTGGGTTTGTGCAGGAAGTGTTTAGGGAGGTACCTGGGCACTAATGAGCTGGCTAGGGATGGAGCTGGGATTGTGCAAGGAGAGTTTAGGGAGGTTCCTGGGCAATAATGAGCTGGCTAGGGATGGGCTTGGTTTGTGCAGTGAGTGTTTGCGGAGGGTACCTGGGCACTAATGAGCTGGCTAGGGATGGGGCTGGAATTGTGCAGGGAATGTTTACGCAGGTACCTGTGCTCTAGTGAGCTGGCTAGTGATGGGGCTAGCTTTGTGCAGTGTCTGTTTAGGGAGGTACCTGGGGACTAATGAGCTGGCTTGGGTTGGGGCTAGGTTTGTGCAGGAAGTGTTTAGGGAGGTACCTGGGCACTAGTGAGCTGGCTAGGAATGGGGCTAGGTTTGTGCAGGAAGTGTTTAGGGAGTTACCTGGGCACTAATGAGTGGGCTAGAGATGGGAGCTGGGTTTGTGCAGGAAGTGTTTAGGGAGCTACCTGTGCACTAATGAGCTCGCTAGGGATGGGGTTGGGTTTGTGCAGGGGAGAGTTTAGGAAGATATATTGGCACTAATGAGTTGGCAGGGGTTGGGGCTGAGATTTTGCAGGAAGTGTTTAGGGGGTTACCTGGGCACTAATAAGTTGGCTAGTGATGGGGCTCTGTTTATGCAGGAGAGTTTAGGGAGGTACCTGAGCACTGATGAGCTGGCTAGGGAAGGGGCTGGGTTTGTGCAGTGAAGGCTTAGGGAGGTATCTGGGCAATAATGAGCTGGCTAGGGATGGGGCTGGGGTTTTGCAGGGAGACTTTAGGGGTGTACCTGGGCACTAATGAGCTGGCTAGGGATGGGCTGGGTTTGTGTAGAGGGTGTTTAGGGAGGTACCCGGGCACGAATCAGCCACCTTGGGATGGGCTGGGTTTGTGTGGAGAGTGTTTCTGGAGGTATCTGTACCCTAATGAGCTGGCCAGGGATGGGACTTGGTTAATGCAGGGAGTGTGTAGGGAGGTATCTGGGCACTAATGATCTGGCTTGGGATGGGTCTGGTTAGCACAGTGAATGTTTAGGGGGGTACCTGTGCATTAATGAGCTGGCAAGAGAAGTGGCTGTGTTTGTGCAGGGAGAGTTTAGTGAGGTACCTTTGCACTAATGAGCGGGCTAATGATGGGGTTGTGTTTATGCAGGGAGTGTTTAGGGAGGTACCTGTGCACTAATGAGCTGGCTAGGGATGGAGCTGGATTAATGGAGCTAGGGTTGGGCTGGGTTTGTGCAGGAAGTGTTTAGGGAGGTACCTGGACACTAATGAGTTGGCAGGGGATGGGGCTGTGTTTATGATGGGAGAGTTTAGGGAGGCACCTGGGTACTAATAAGCTGGCTAGGGTTGGGGCCAGGTTTGTGTAGGAAGTGTTTAAGGAGGTACCTGCGCACTAATGAGCTGGCTAGGGATGGGCTGGGTTTGAGCAGGAATTATTTAGGGAGGTACCTGGGAACTAATGAGCTGGCTAGGTTTAAGCCTGGGTTTGTGCAGTGAGTGTTTAGGTAGGTATCTGTGCACTAATGAGCTGGCTAGGGATGGGGCTGGTTTGAGCAATGAGTGCTTAGGGAGGTACCTGGGCACTAATGAGCTGGCTAGTATATGGGGCTGGGTTTGCGCAGTGAGTGTTTAGGGAGGTACCTGGGCACTAATGAGCTGGCTAGGGATGAGGTGGATTTGTGCAGTGAGAGTTTAGGGAGGTACCTGGGCACTAATGAGCTGGCTAGGGATGAGGTGGGTTTGTGCAGTGAGAGTTTAGGGAGGTACCTGGGCACTAATGAGCAGGCTAGGGATGGGGCTGTGTTTATGCAGGGATAGTTTAGGGAGGTACCTGGGCACTAATTAGCTAGCTAGTGGTGGGGCTGTGTTTGTGCAGTGAGCATGTAGGGAAGTACCGGGGCACTAATGAGCTGGCTAGGGATGGGGCTGGGTTAGTACATAGAGAGTTTAGGGAGGTAACTGGGCACTAATGAGCTGGCTAGGGACGCGGCAGGTTTGTGCAGAGAGTGCTTATGGAGGTACCTGGGCACTAATGAGTTGATTAAGAATGTGCTTGGGTTTTTGCAGGGAGAGTTTTGGGAGTAGCTGGGGAGTAATGAGCTGTTTGGGATGGGGCTGGGTTTGTGGAAGGAGGGTATCTGGTGGTCCTGGGCACTAATGAGCTGGCTACGGATGAGTCTGAGTTTGTACAGGGTGAGTTTAGGAGGCACCTGGGCACTAATAATCTGAATAGGGACAGTGCTGGATTTGGGCACAGAGAGTTTAGGAAGTACCTGTGCACTAATGAGCTCACTAGAGATGGGATGGGTTTGTGCAGGGTGTTCTGGAGGTACCTGTGCACTAATGAGCTGGCTAGGGTTGGGGCTGGATTTCAGCAGTGAGTGTTTAGGGAGGGACCTTTGCACTAATGAGCTGGCTAGGGCTCGGGCTGGGTTTGTGCAGGAAGTATTTAGGGAGGTACCTGGGCACTAATGAGCTGGCTAGGGATGGAGCTGGGATTGTGCAAGGAGAGTTTAGGGAGGTTCCTGGGCAAAATGAGCTGGCTAGGGATGGGCTTGGTTTGTGCAGTGAGTGTTTGGGGAGGTACCTGGGAACTAATGAGCTGGCTAGGGATGGGGCTGGAATTGTGCAGGGAATGTTTACGGAGGTACCTGTGCTCTAGTGAGCTGGCTAGTGAAGGGGCTAGCTTTGTGCAGTGTCTGTTTAGGGAGGTACCTGGGGACTAATGAGCTGGCTAGGGTTGGGGCTAGGTTTGTGCAGGAAGTGTTTAGGGAGGTACCTGGGCACTAATGAGCTGGCTAGGAATGGAGCTAGGTTTGTGCAGGAAGTGTTTAGGGAGTTACCTGGGCACTAATGAGTGGGCTAGAGGTGGGAGCTGGGTTTGAGCAGTGAGTGTTTAGGGAGGTAGTTGGGCACTAATGAGCTGGCTAGGGTTGGGGCTAGGTTTCTGCAGGAAGTGTTTAGTTAGGTACCTGGGCACTAATGAGCTGGCTAGGAATGGGGCTGGGTTTGTGCAGGAAGTGTTTAGGGAGGTACCTGTGCACTAATGAGCTGGCTAGGGATGGGGTTGGGTTTGTGCAGGGAGAGTTTAGGAAGATATATTGGCACTAATGAGTCGGCAGGGGTTGGGGCTGAGATTTTGCAGGAAGTGTTTAGGGAGTTACCTAGGCACTAATAAGTTGGCTAGTGATGGGGCTGTTTGTGCAGGAGAGTTTAGGGAGGTACCTGAGCACTGATGAGCTGGCTAGGGATGGGGCTGGGTTTGTTCAGTGAAGGCTTAGGGAGGTATCTGGGCAATAATGAGCTGGCTAGGGATGGGGCTGGGGTTTTGCAGGGAGACTTTAGGGGTGTACCTGGACACTAATGAGCTGGCTAGGGATGGGCTGGGTTTGTGTAGAGGGTGTTTAGGGAGGTACCCGGGCATGAATCAGCCACCTTGGGATGGGCTGGGCTTGTGTGGAGAGTGTTTCTGGAGGTATCTGTACCCTAATGAGCTGGCCAGGGATGGGACTTGGTTTATGCAGGGAGTGTGTGGGGGGGAATCTGGGCACTAATGAACTGGCTAGGGATGGGCCTGGTTAGCACAGTGAATGTTTATGGGGGGTACCTGTGCACTAATAAGCTGGCAAGAGATGTGGCTGTGTTTGTGCAGGGAGAGTTTAGTGAGGTACCTTTGCACTAATGAGCGGGCTAATGATGGGGTTGTGTTTATGCAGGGAGTGTTTAGGGAGGTACCTGTGCACTAATGAGCTGGCTAGGGATGGGGCTGGATTAATGGAGCTAGTGTTGGGCTGGGTTTGTGCAGGAAGTGTTTAGGGAGGTACCAGGACACTAATGAGTTGGCAGGGGATGGGGCTGTGTTTATGATGGGAGAGTTTAGGGATGCACCTGGGTACTAATAAGCTGGCTAGGGTTGGGGCTAGGTTTGTGTAGGAAGTGTTTAAGGAGGTACCTGCGCACTAATGAGCTGGCTAGGGATGGGCTGGGTTTGAGCAGGAATTATTTAGGGAGGTACCTGGGAACTAATGAGCTGGCTAGGTTTAAGCCTGGGTTTGTGCAGTGAGTGTTTAGGGAGGTACCTGGGCACTAATGAGCTGGCTAGGGATGAGGTGGGTTTGTGCAGTGAGAGTTTAGGGAGGTACCTGGGCACTAATGAGCTGGCTAGGGATGGGGCTGTGTTTATGCAGGGATAGTTTAGGGAGATACCTGGGCACTAATGAGCTGGCTAGGGATGGGGCTGTGTTTATGCAGGGATAGTTTAGGGAGGTACCTGGGCACTAATTAGCTGGCTAGTGGTGGGGCTGTGTTTGTGCAGGGAGCATGTAGGGAAGTACCGGGGCACTAATGAGCTGGCTAGGGATGGGGCAGGGTTAGTACACAGAGAGTTTAGTGAGGTAACTGGGCACTAATGAGCTGGCTAGGGATGCGGCAGGTTTGTGCAGAGAGTGCTTATGGAGGTACCTGGGCACTAATGAGTTGATTAAGAATGTGCTTGGGTTTTTGCAGGGAGAGTTTTGGGAGTAGCTGGGGAGTAATGAGCTGTTTGGGATGGGGCTGGGTTTGTGGAAGGAGGGTATACGGAGGTACCTGGGCACTAATGAGCTGGCTACGGATGAGACTGAGTTTGTACAGGGTGAGTTAAGGGAGGCACCTGGGCACTAATAATCTGAATAGGGACAGTGCTGGATTTGGGCACAGAGAGTTTAGGGAAGTACCTGTGCACTAATGAGCTCACTAGAGATGGGGCTGGGTTTGTGCAGGGAGTGATTAGGGAGGTACCTTTGCACTAATGAGCTGGCTAGGGTTGGGGCTGGATTTCAGCAGTGAGTGTTTAGGGAGGGACCTTTGCACTAATGAGTTGGCTAGGGTTGGGCTGGGTTTGTGCAGGAAGTGTTTAGGGAGGTAACTGGGCACTAATGAACTGGCTAGGGATGGAGCTGGGTTTGTGCAAGGAGAGTTTAGGGAGGTTCCTGGTCAATAATGAGCTGGCTAGGGATGGGCATGGTTTGTGCAGTGAGTGTTTGGGGAGGTACCTGGGCACTAATGAGCTGGCTAGGGATGGTGCTGGAATTGTGCAGGGAATATTTAGGGAGGTACCTGGGCACTAATGAGCTGGCTAGGGATGGGGCTGGGTTTGTGCAGGGAGAGTTTAGTTAGGTACTTGGGCAATAATGAGCTGGCTAGGGATGGGGCTGGGATTGTGCAGGGAATGTTTAGGGAGGTACCTGGGCACTAATGAGCTGGCTAGGGATGGGGCTGAGATTGTGCAGGGAGTGTTTAGGGAGGTACCTGGGCACTAATGAGCTGGCTAGGGATGGGGCTGGGTTTGTGCAGGGAGTGTTTAGGGAGGTATCTTGGCACTAATGAGCCGGATAGGGATGGGGCTGATTTTGTACAGTGAATGTTTAGGGAGGTACCTGTGCTCTAGTGAGCTGGCTAGTGATGAGGCTAGCTTTGTGCAGTGTGTGTTTAGGGAGGTACCTGGGCACTAATGAGTTGGCTAGGGTTTGGGCTAGGTTTGTGCAGGAAGTGTTTAGGGAGGAACCTGGGCACTAATGAGCTGGCTAAGGGTGAGGCTGTGTTTGTGCAGGCAGAGTTTAGGGAGATATCTTGGCACTAATGAGTTGGCAGGAATTGGGGCTGGGATTTTGCTGGAAGTGTTTAGGGAGGGACCTGGGCACTAATGAGTGGGCTAGAGATGGGAGCTAGGTTTGAGTAGTGAGTGCTTAGGGAAGTACCTAGGCACTAATGAGCTGGCAAGGGATGGGGCTGGGTTTTTGCAGGGAGACTTTAGGGGTGTACCTGGGCACTAATGAGCTGGCTAGGGATGGGCTGTGTTTTTGTAGAGAGTGTTTAGGGAGGTACCCGGGCATGAATGAGCCACCTAGGGATGGGCTGGGTTTGTGTGGAGAGTGTTTCTGGAGGTATCTGTACCCAAATGAGCCGGCCAGGGATGGGACTTGGTTTATGTAGGAGTGTGTAGGGAGGTATCTGGGCACTAATGAACTGGCTAGGGATGGGGCTGGGTTTAGCAGGAGTGTTTAGGGAGGTACCTGTGCACTAATGAGCTGGCTAGTGATGGGGCTGGGTTTGTGCAAGGAGGTGTTTGGGGACTTTGCACTAATGAGCGGGCTAATGATGGGGCTGTGTTTATGCAGGAGTGTTTAGGGAGGTACCTGTGCACTGATGAGCTGGCTAGGGATGGGGCTGGATTAATGGAGCTAGGGTTGGGCTGGGTTTGTGCAGGAAGTGTTTAGGGAGGTACCTGGACACTAATGAGTTGGCAGGGGATGGGGCTGTGTTTATGAAGGGAGAGTTTAGGGAGGCACCTGGGTACTAATAAGCTGGCTAGATTTGTGTAGGAAGTGTTTAGGGAGGTACCTGGGCACTAATGAGCTGGCTAGGGATGAGGTGGGTTTGTGCAGTGAGTGTTTAGGGAGGTACCTGGGCACTAATGAGCTGGCTAGGGATGGGACTGTGTTTATGCAGGGATAGTTTAGGGAGGTACCTGGGCACTAATTAGCTGGCTAGTGGTGGGGCTGTGTTTGTGCAGGGAGCATTTAGGGAGGTACCGGGGCACTAATGAGCTGGCTAGGGATGGGGCTGGGTTTGTGCAGGAGTGTTATGGAGGTACCTGTGCACTAATGAGCTGATTAAGAATGGGCTTGGGTTTTTGCAGGGAGAGTTTTGGGAGTAGCTGGGGAGTAATGAGCTGTTTGGGATGGGGCTGGGTTTGTGGAAGGAGGGTATACGGAGGTGCCTGGGCACTAATGAGCTGGCTTCGGATGAGTCTGAGTTTGTACAGGGTGAGTTTAGGGAGGTACCTGGGCACTAATAATCTGAATAGGGACAGTGCTGGATTTGGGCACAGAGAGTTTAGGGAAGTACCTGTGCACTAATGAGCTGGCTAGAGATGGGGCTGGGTTTGTGCAGGGAGTGTTTAGGGAGGTACCTGTGCACTAATGAGCTGGCTAGGGTTGGGGCTGGATTTCAGCAGTGAGTGTTTAGGGAGGGACCTTTGCACTAATCAGCTGGCTAGGGTTGGGGCCGGGTTTGTGCAGGAAGTGTTTAGGGAGGTACCTGGGCACTAATGAGCTGGCTAGGGATGGAGCTGGGTTTGTGCAAGGAGAGTTTAGGGAGGTTCCTGGGCAATAATGAGCTGGCTAGGGATGGGCTTGGTTTGTGCAGTGAGTGTTTAGGGAGGTACCTGGGCACTAATGAGCTGGCTAGGGATGGGGCTGGAATTGTGCAGGGAATGTTTAGGGAGGTACCTGGGCACTAATGAGCTGGCTAGGGATGGGGCTGGGTTTGTGCAGGGAGAGTTTAGTTAGGTACCTGGGCAATAATGAGCTGGCTTGGGATGGGGCTGGGATTGTGCAGGGAATGTTTAGGGAGGTACCTGGGCACTAATGAGCTGGCTAGGGATGGGGCTGGGATTGTGCAGGGAGTGTTTAAGGAGGTACCTGGGCACTAATGAGCTGGCTAGGGATGGGGCTGGGTTTGTGCAGTGAGTGTTTAGGGATGTACCTGGGCACTAATGAGCTGGCTAGGGATGGGGCTGGGTTCGTGTAGGGAGTGTTTAGGAAGTTACCTGGGCACTAATGAGTTGGCTAGGAATGGGCTGGATTTGTTTAGGGAGAGTTTAGGGAGGTACCTGGGCACTAATGAGCTGGATAGGGATGGGGCAGGGTTTGTGCAGTGAGTGTTTATACCTGGGCACTAATGAGCTGGCTAGTGATGGGGTTGGGTTTGTGTAGGGAGTATTTAGGTAGTTACCTGGGAACTAATGAGCTGGCTAGGGTTGGAGCTGAGTTTGTGCAGGGAGTGTGTTGGGAAGTACCTGGGCACTACTGAGCTGGCTAGAGATGGGCTGGATTTGTGCAGGAAGTGTTTATGAAGATACCTGGGCACTAATGAGCTGGCTAAGGATGGGGCTGTGTTTATGCAGGGAGAGTTTAGGGAGGTACATGCGCACTATTGAGCTGGCTAGGAATGGGCTGGGTTTGATCAGGAATTATTTAGGGAGCCACCTGGGAACTAATGAGCCAGCTAGGGTTAAGCCTGGGTTTGTGCAGTGAGTGTTTAAGGAGGTACCTGGGCACTAATGAGCTGGCTAGTAATGGGGTTGGGTTTGTGCAGTGAGTGTTTATGGAGGTTTCTGGGCACTAATGAGCTGGCTAGGGATGGGGCTAGCTTTGTGCAGTGTCTGTTTAGGGAGGTACCTGGGGACTAATGATCTGGCTAGGGTTGGGGCTAGGTTTGTGCAGGAAGTGTTTAGGGAGGTACCTAGGCACTAATGAGCTGGCTAGGAATGGGGCTAGGTTTGTGCAGGAAGTGTTTAGAAACTTACCTGGGCACTAATGAGTGGGCTAGAGATGGGAGCTGGGTTTGAACAGTGAGTGTTTAGGGAGGTACTAGGGCACTAATGAGGTGGCTAGGGTTGGGGCTAGGTTTGTGCAGGAAGTGTTTTGTTAGATACCTGGGCACTAATGAGCTGGCTAGGAATGGGGCTGGGTTTGTGCAGAAAGTGTTTAGAGAGGTACCTGTGCACTAATGAGCCACCTAGGGATGGGCTGGGTTTGTGTGGAGAGTGTTTCTGGAGGTATCTGTACCCTAATGAGCTGGCCAGGGATGGGACTTGGTATATGCAGTGAGTGTGTAAGGAGGTTTCTGGGCACTAATGAACTGGCTAGGGATGGGCCTGGTTAGCACAGTGAGTGTTTAGGGGGTTACCTGGGCACTAATGAGCTGGCAAGTGATGGGGCTGTGTTTGTGCAGGGAGAGTTTAGTGAGGTACATTTGCACTAATGAGCGGGCTAATGATGGGGCTGTGTTTATGTAGGAAGTGTTTAGTGAGGTACCTGTGCACTAATGAGCTGGCTAGGAATGGGGCTGGGTTTGTGCAGGAAGTGTTTAGGGAGGTACCTGGACACTAATGAGTTGGCAGGGGACGGGGCTGTGTTTGTGCAGGGAGAGTTTAGGAAGATATATTGGCACTAATGAGTTGGCAGGGGTTGGGGCTGAGATTTTACAGGAAGTGTTTAGGGAGTTACCTGGGCACTAATAAGTTGGCTAGTGATGGGGCTGTGTTTATGCAGGAGAGTTTAGGGAGGTACCTGAGCACTAATGAGCTGGCTAGGGATGGGGCTGGGTTTGTGCAGTGAAGGCTTAGGGAGGTATCTGGGCAATAATGAGCTGGCTAGTGATGGGGCTGGGTTTTTGCAGGGAGACTTTAGGGGTGTACCTGGGCACTAATGAGCTGGCTAGGGATGGGCTGGGTTTGTCTAGAGAGTGTTTAGGGAGGTACCCGGGCATGAATGAACCACCTAGGGATGGGCTGGGTTTGTGTGGAGAGTGTTTCTGGAGGTATCTGTACCCTAATGAGCTGGCCAGGGATGGGACTTGGTTTATGCAGGGAGTGTGTAAGGAGGTATCTGGGCACTAATGAACTGGCTAGGGATGGGCCTGGTTAGCACAGTGAGTGTTTAGGGGGTTACCTGGGCACTAATGAGCTGGCAAGTGATGGGGCTGTGTTTGTGCAGGGAGAGTTTAGTGAGGTACATTTGCACTAATGAGCAGGCTAATGATGGGGCTGTGTTTATGTAGGAAGTGTTTAGGGAGGTACCTGTGCACTAATGAGCTGGCTAGGGATGGGGCTGGATTAATGGAGCTAGGGTTGGCTGGGTTTGTGCAGGAAGTGTTTAGGGAGGTACCTGGACACTAATGAGTTGGCAGGGGATGGGGCTGTGTTTATGAAGGGAGAGTTTAGGGAGGCACCTGGGTACTAATAAGCTGGCTAGGGTTGGGGCTAGGTTTGTGTAGGAAGCGTTTAGGGAGGTACCTGCGCACTAATGAGCTGGCTAGGGATGGGCTGGGTTTGAGCAGGAATTGTTTAGGGAGGTACCTGTGAACTAATGACCTGGCTAGGTTTAAGCCTGGGTTTGTGCAGTGAGTGTTTAGGGAGGTATCTGGGCACTAATGAGCTGGCTAGTAATGGGGCTGGGTTTGTGCAGTGAGTGTTTAGGGATGTACCTGGGCACTAATGAGCTGGCTAGGGATGGGGCTGGGTTTGAGCAATGAGTGTTTAGGGAGGTACCTGGGCACTAATGAGCTGGCTAGTAATGGGGCTGGGTTTGTGCAATGAGTGTTTAGGGAGGTACCTGGGCACTAATGAGCTGGCTAGGGATGGGGCTGTGTTTATGCAGGGATAGTTTAGGGAGGTACCTGGGCACTAATTAGCTGGCTAGTGGTGGGGCTGTGTTTGTGCAGGGAGCATTTAGGGAGGTACCGGGGCACTAATGAGCTGGCTAGGGATGGGGCTGGGTTAGTACAGAGAGACTTTAGGGAGGTACCTGGGCACTAATGAGCTGGCTAGGGACGCGGCAGGTTTGTGCAGAGAGTGCTTATGGAGGTACCTGTGCACTAATGAGCTGATTAAGAATGGGCTTGTGTTTTTGCAGGGAGAGTTTTGGGAGTAGCTGGGGAGTAATGAGCTGTTTGGGATGGGGCTGGGTTTGTGGAAGGAGGGTATACGGAGGTTCCTGGGCACTAATGAGCTGGCTACGGATGAGGCTGAGTTTGTACAGGGTGAGTTTAGGGAGGTACCTGGGCACTAATAATATGAATAGGGACAGTGCTGGGTTTGGGCACAGAGAGTTTAGGGAAGTACCTGTGCACTAATGAGCTGGCTAGGGATGGGGCTGGGTTTGTGCAGGAGTGTTTAGGGAGGACCTGTGCACTAATGAGCTAGCTAGGGTTGGGGCTGGATTTCAGCAGTGAGTGTTTAGGGAGGGACCTTTGCACTAATGAGCTGGCTAGGGTTGGGGCTGGGTTTGTGCAGGAAGTGTTTAGGGAGGTACCTGGGCACTAATGAGCTGGCTAGGGATGGAGCTGGGTTTCTGCAAGGAGAGTTTAGGGAGGTTCCTGGGCAATAATGAGCTGGCTAGGGATGGGCTTGGTTTGTGCAGTGAGTGTTTAGGAAGGTACCTGGGCACTAATGAGCTGGCTAGGGATGGGCTGCGTTTGTGTAGAGAGTGTTTAGGGAGGTACCCGGGCATGAATGAGCCACCTAGGGATGGGCTGGGTTTGTGTGGAGAGTGTTTCTGGAGGTATCTGTACCCTAATGAGCTGGCCAGGGATGGGACTTGGTTTATGCAGAGAGTGTGTAAGGAGGTATCTGGGCACTAATGAACTGGCTAGGGATGGGCCTGGTTAGCACAGTGAGTGTTTAGGGGTTACCTGGGCACTAATGAGCTGGCAAGTGATGGGGCTGTGTTTGTGCAGGGAGAGTTTAGTGAGGTACATTTGCACTAATGAGCGGGCTAATGATGGGGCTGTGTTTGTGCAGGAGAGTTTAGGGAGGTACCTGAGCACTAATGAGCTGGCTAGGGATGGGGCTGGGTTTGTGCAGTGAAGGCTTAGGGAGGTATCTGGGCAATAATGAGCTGGCTAGTGATGGGGCTGGGTTTTTGCAGGGAGACTTTAGGGGTGTACCTGGGCACTAATGAGCTGGCTAGGGATGGGCTGGGTTTGTCTAGAGAGTGTTTAGGGAGGTATCCGGGCATGAATGAGCCACCTAGGGATGGGCTGGGTTTGTGTGGAGAGTGTTTCTGGAGGTATCTGTACCCTAATGAGCTGGCCAGGGATGGGACTTGGTTTATGCAGGGAGTGTGTAAGGAGGTATCTGGGCACTAATGAACTGGCTAGGGATGGGCCTGGTTAGCACAGTGAGTGTTTAGGGGTTTACCTGGGCACTAATGAGCTGGCAAGTGATGGGGCTGTGTTTGTGCAGGGAGAGTTTAGTGAGGTACATTTGCACTAATGAGCGGGCTAATGATCGGGCTGTGTTTATGTAGGAAGTGTTTAGGGAGGTACCTGTGCACTAATGAGCTGGCTAGGGATGTGGCTGGATTAATGGAGCTAGGGTTGGGCTGGGTTTGTGCAGGAAGTGTTTGGGGAGGTACCTGGACACTAATGAGTTGGCAGGGGATGGGGCTGTGTTTATGAAGGGAGAGTTTAGGGAGGCACCTGGGTACTAATAAGCTGGCTAGGGTTGGGGCTAGGTTTGTGTAGGAAGTGTTTAGGGAGGTAACTGCGCACTAATGAGCTGGCTAGGGATGGGCTGGGTTTGAGCAGGAATTGTTTAGGGAGGTACCTGTGAACTAATGACCTGGCTAGGTTTAAGCCTGGGTTTGTGCAGTGAGTGTTTAGGGAGGTATCTGGGCACTAATGAGCTGGCTAGTAATGGGGCTGGGTTTGTGCAGTGAGTGTTTAGGGAGGTACCTGGGCACTAATGAGCTGGCTAGTAATGGGGCTGGGTTTGTGCAGTGAGTGTTTAGGGAGGTACCTGGGCACTAATGAGCTGGCTAGGGATGAGGTGGGTTTGTGCAGTGAGTGTTTAGGGAGGTACTTGGGCACTAATGAGCTGGCTAGGGATGGGGCTGTGTTTATGCAGGGATAGTTTAGGGAGGTACCTGGGCACTAATTAGCTGGCTAGTGGTGGGGCTGTGTTTGTGCAGGGAGCATTTAGGGAGGTACCGGGGCACTAATGAGCTGGCTAGGGATGGGGCTGGGTTAGTACACAGAGACTTTAGGGAGGTAATTGGGCACTAATGAGCTGGCTAGGGACGTGGCAGGTTTGTGCAGAGAGTGCTTATGGAGGTACCTGGGCACTAATGAGTTGATTAAGAATGGGCTTTGTTTTTTGCAGGGAGAGTTTTGGGAGTAGCTGGGGAGTAATGAGCTGTTTGGGATGGGGCTGGGTTTGTGGAAGGAGGGTATACGGAGGTTCCTGGGCACTAATGAGCTGGCTACGGATGAGGCTGAGTTTGTACAGGGTGAGTTTAGGGAGGTACCTGGGCACTAATAATCTGAATAGGGACAGTGCTGGGTTTGGGCACAGAGAGTTTAGGGAAGTACCTGTGCACTAATGAGCTGGCTAGAGATTGGGCTGGGTTTGTGCAGGGAGTGTTTAGGGAGGTACCTGTGCACTAATGAGCTGGCTAGGGTTGGGGCTGGGTTTCAGCAGTGAGTGTTTAGGGAGGGACCTTTGCACTAATGAGCTGGCTAGGGTTGGGGCTGGGTTTGTGCAGGAAGTGTTTAGGGAGGTACCTGGGCACTAATGAGCTGGCTAGGGATGGAGCTGGGTTTCTGCAAGGAGAGTTTAGGGAGGTTCCTGGGCAATAATGAGCTGGCTAGGGATGGGCTTGGTTTGTGCAGTGAGTGTTTAGGGAGGTACCTGGGCACTAATGAGCTGGCTAGGAATGGGGCTGGGTTTGTGCAGGGAGAGTTTGGTTTGGTACCTGGGCAACAATGAGCTGGTTAGGGATGGGGCTGGGATTGTGCAGGGAATATTTAGGGAGGTACCTGGGCACTAATGAGCTGGCTAGGGATGGGGCTGGGATTGTGCAGGGAGTGTTTAGGGAGGTACCTGGGCACTAATGAGCTGGCTAGGGATGGGGCTGGGTTTGTGCAGTGAGTGTTTAGGGATGTACCTGGGCACTAATGAGCTGGCTAGGGATGGGGCTGGGTTCATGTAGGGAATGTTTAGGGAGGTACCTGGGCACTAATGAGCTGGCTAGGAATGGGGCTGGGATTTCACAGGAAGTGTTTAGGGAGGTACCTGGGCACTAATGAGCTGGCTAGGGATGGCGCTGGGTTTGTGTAGGGAGTGTTTAGGGAGGTGCCTGGGCACTAATGAGCTGGCTGAGGATGGGGCTGCGTTTGTGCAGGCAGTGTTTACGGAGGTACCTGGGCACTAATGAGTTTGCTAGGGATGGGCTGGGTTTGTGTAGGGAGAGTTTAGGGAGGTACCTCTGCACTAATGAGCGGGCTAGGGATGGGGCTGGGTTTGTACAGTGAGTGTTTATGGAGGTACCTGTGCACTAATGAGCTGGCTAGGGAATGGGCTGGGTTTTTGTAGGGAGTGTTTAGGGAGGTACCTGGGAACTAAGGAGTTGGCTAGGGTTGGAGCTGGGTTTGTGCAGTTAGTGTTTAGGGAGGTACCTGGTCACTAATGAGCTGGCTAGGGATGGGGCTAGGATTTTGCAGGAAGTGTTTAGGGAGGTACCTGGGCATTAATGGACTGGCTAGACATGGGGCTGGGTTTGTGTCGGGAGTGTTTAGGGAGGTACCTGGGCACTAATAAGCTGGATAGAGATGGGGCTGGATTTGTGTAGGGAGTGTTTAGGGAGGTACCTGGGCACTAATGAGCTGGCTAGAGTTGGGGCTGGGTTTGTGCAGGAAGTGTTTAGGGAGGTACCTGGGCACTAATGAGCTGGCTAGGGATGGGCTGGGTTTGTGCTGGAAGTGTTTATGAAGGTACCTGGGCACTAATGAGCTTGCTAGTGATGGGGCTGGGTTTGTGTAGGGAGAGTTTAGGGAGGTACCTGGGTACTACTGAGCTGGCTCGGGATGGGCTGGATTTGTGCAGTGAGTGTTTAGGGAGGTACCTGGGCACTAATGAGCTGGCTAGGGATGGGCTGAGTTTGTGCAGTGAGTATTTAGGGAGGTATCTGTGCACTAATGAGCTGGCTAGGGATTTGACTGGGTTTGTGCAGTGAGTGTTTAAGGAGGTACCTGGCCACTAATAAGCTGGCTAGGGTTGGGGCTGGGTTTGTGCAGTGAGTGTTTAGGGAGGTACCTGGGCACTAGTGAGCTGGCTAGTAATGGGGCTTGGTTTGTGTAGGGAGTGTTTAGGGAGGTACCTGTGCACTAATAAGCTGGCTAGGGATTGGGCTGGGTTTGTGTAAGAAGTGTTTACGGAAGTACCTGGGCATTAATGAGCTGGCTAGGGATGGGGCTGGGTTTGTGCAGTGAGTGTTTTGGGAGGTACCTGGGCACTAATGAGCTGGCTAGGGGTAGGGCTAGGTTTGTGCAGGGAGAGTTTTGGGATGTTTTCAAAGTCATGTGTTCTCGGGGCCCGTTTAAGAATCTTAGACTTCAAGTTTTTCAACCTTTTATTGATTTCCCCTACGTTTCACTCTGTGCCAGAGCTTGGTCACGGGGTTCATTTTGTTCTTTTAATCTAGTTAAAAGTATACATGAATATTATCTTTCCATTCTCAGGTTTTCTTTTTTACAATGTTTAATTTATACATTTATTTTGTACCAACACATACCAATCGTAAGGTTGTCATCAGCATGTTTTCTGTCCTGCTTTTTATTCTTAGTTTATACAACAGTCTGTATTAATCCTGTTTGAGGTATTTGCTCCTGTAATTTAAAAAAATAAGAATGCAAGACATTTACAGTTGCTGTGACTGAAATGTTGGCCGGCAAATTATTCTAATTCTGTGCTGCCTAACAGGCTTGCCACTTTTTAACTGTGCATTGCCATACCTTTGTTTTGGTTTTTAAGCTGCTTAAGGTGGATACTTTCTGGCGTTTGCCCTTTGCTGTTGAGACATAAAGTGGTTCATACATTTTTTACTTTGCCAATTCATGAAGCTTGCTTAGTATACATCTTTGTGCAAGAGGCAGCAGTGCACAAGCCCACAGGAGAAGCAGCAAGTGTCTTTTCCTGCATAGTAATGAATTTAAAGGATTTGGAGATAAAAAGCAAAGTGGAGATAAGTCCTTAACACTTTACAAAGCATTTAAGAATGTAAAACGTAAACTGAGTTGTATACTAAGCAGCTCCACGACAAATGATAAATTATATGAGGTCCTATCCTTGAATGCCAGATCATTAAATCTGGTTAAAATGGCTGAACTTGAAACCAACGTAAAATGGCTAATTATGGACTTATCTCCATAACTGAAACTTGGTGGGACCCCAACTCCACATGGATGAAAAAAATACCTGGCTATAAGCTTTTTCGCAGTGATCGGTAGGGTCAAATCAGAGGAGGGGTTTGCCTTTACGTTCGGGATGATATTGCTTTCTTTCAACTCCCCCATTCCAATGAAATAGAAACCCTTTGGGTCAATATTCAAATCAAGGGACAATCCCAGCTCCTGGTTGGTACTTGTTATAGGCCCCCTTCAGCAAACCATGACTATGCCTCACTATTAATTAGAGATATATCAACCATGGCCCACAAAGGTAGCATCGTAATACTAGGCGACTTTAATATGCCCTCCATAAACTGGAATTTCTTATCTAGTAGTAATCAAAGTGAAAGGGATCTGGTTTCACTTATAATTGATCTAGGACTTGAACAGGTCATTACAGAGCCCACTCATGGGGGCACTATATTAGACTTATCAATCACCAACATAGGAAGTAACATAGCAAACATTGGCATTAAGGACCCTTTGGGTACCAGTGATCACTATTCAGTCTTGCTTACATTAACCTTTCACTACCAGCATATTTCAAGTCACTCTCAGTTCAAAACATATGACAATGCTGATTTTAATAGCATTAAGGAAGTTTTAAATAAAATCCCATGAGAGAAAATCTTACCTCCTCTTCCCCTTGATGCAAACCTCACTCAAATGTAAAGGAGCAGTAATTCCCCTTGACAAATCAAAACGAAAGGAAAAGCCACTATGGTTCTCAAGAGAGGTGGCTGTGAAAGTCAGGAAGAAAAAGATAGCATTCCAGAAGTATAAGGAAACACAGAAGGAGCAGGACAGAGAGCTGTACCAGTTAAGGCAGAAAGAAGCAGGGAGGGAAGTCAGAATAGCAAGGCCCAAACTGAGGAAAAGATAGCCAACTCAATTAAGAAGGGGATAAAACCTTTTATGGTACATCAGCGGTAGAAAGACAAAAGGAAGGGATAGTGAGGCTGAATAGATGGAAACGATTAGGTGAGCAGAGGGGACAGTGAAAAGCAGGAATACTGAGCGAATATTTCTGCTCAGTATTCTAAAAAGAGGGGAAGTGCCTAATCCAATTAACAGAAGCACTCTTGATAGGGGGTCGATCCCAGTCCTTTCACAGAAGAAAGGGTTCTGCAAGAACTCCTAAAACTGAAGGTGGACAAAGCAATGGGTCCTGATGAATTCACCCAGAATTCTAAAAAATAGGGAAGGAACTAGTGAAACCACTGGCTACTCTTTTAATAAATCATGGGAGGATGGTGTGGCTACCCGTGGACTGGAGGAAGGCAGATGTGATTCCCTTCACACAAAGTGGCACCAAGACAGAGGCAGGAAACTACAGACCTGTCAGTCTGACCTCTGTGGTAGGGAAAGTGATGGAGTCACTTCTGAAGGAAAGAATAGTTGAGTACCTAGAGGTCAGTGGAGCACAGGATCCAAGGCAGCATGGGTTCACAGTGGGAAGGTCATGTCAGACGAATCTAATAGATTTCTTTGACTGGGTGACCACCAAAGTAGTAGACCAGGGAGGGGCTGTGGACATGGCCTACCTAGACTTTAGCAAGGCATTTGACACAGTCCCACACAAAAGATTATTAATCAAATTAACCAGCCTGGGAGTGGGTCCCAGGGTGGTAGCCTGGGTAAAACATTGGCTGGACAACAGGAAACAGAAGGTATTGTCAAATGGAGTCCCTCTGAAGAAAGAGCGGTTACTAGTGGGGTACACGAGGGTTCAGTATTGGGTCAGTCCTTTTTAATGTATTCATCAGTGACATTGCAGAGGACTGGAAGGAAAAGTATGCCTTTTGCAGATGACACAAAGATCTGCAACAGGGTTGATACAGAGGCGTGGAAAGGATGAAAAGAGACTTGGCAAGGTTGGAGGAATGGTCAGGCGTATGGCAGCTAGGATTCAATGCAAAAAGTGCAAAATAATGCACCTGGGAAACAAGAAGCCAGGAAAGAATACACAATGGGTGGGAGGTAGTAACAACAACAAAAAAGGAAAGGGACCTGGGGGTAATCATATCAGATGACCTTAAGGTTAGCAAGCAATGTGAGAAGGCAGTAGGGAGGCCTGGGGGTATACTGGGATGTATAGGGAGAGGCATCAGCAGCAGAAAACAGGAAGTTGTTATCCCTCTGTACAGACAGTTGGTGAGACCCCATCTGGAATACTGTGTCCAGTTCTGGAGACCCCATCTCCGCAAGGACGTAGACAGGATAGAGGCAGTCCAGAGGAGGGCAACTAAAATGGTGCAGGGTCTGCAAGAGAAGCCGTATGAGGAGAGACTAAAGGAGCTTAATATGTATACCCTTGAGGAAAGAAGGGAGAGGGGGGACATGATAGAAACTTTCAAGTACCTCAAGGGAATCAACAAAGTCCAAGAGGTAGCATCTTTCAGAAAAGAGACTTGCAAGAACAAGGGGACACAATTTAAAGATAGAAGGAGGCGGTTCAGGGGCAATGTGAGAAGTATTATTTCACAGAGAGGGTAGTGGATGCATGGAACAGCCTTCCTGAGAAGTTGTGGGGTCTAAAACTGTGGGAGAATTCAAGAATGCATGGGACAGACATAAGGCAATTCTTGTGGGGGGGCAGGAAGATATAGGCTGTTGGTTAACTAGGATCTGCGGCCTATGCTGTAGGTAGGGAAATTGGCAGACTAGATGGGCCTAGCGGTCCTTATCTGCCGTCAAAGTCTATGTTTCTATGTTTTGAGGAAGCCTGTAGGTATTTGAAATCTGTGATTCTCTACCTTGAAGAAATATTTGTCCCCACAGTCAAAAAATACAATAAAAAGGGGAAGATTCCACTGTGGCTAAATGGAACTATAAAAAAACAAATCAAACATAAACAAAGGTTATTTTTTTTTACTAAAAAAGTGTAGGGGTGACATCAAGGTGCAAACCTCACTCAAATGTAAAGCAGCAGTAAACGACTTAAAACACTCTATCCTCCAGTCCAAAAAATCTGGAATTTTGACTAGCTCATTCCAAAGACAGCCACAAATCTCAGTTCTCCTACCTTAATAATAAACAGGTGTAACCCCCCCTGCAAATGGGGGTTCCCAAAAGACTTCCAGGAGCTTGCTTGAATGCTCCAAGCCTGAATGGTGTTTGGCGTTTAAGCCATTTATCAGTGAGTGTTTTTAGAACCTCTGGTACTGTCTCTTTAAGAGCTGTCTGCTTGCAGACATAATTAGTTTGTATGGGGGACTGTGTGTTTCTTTGATTGAGTACCACTCAAGCTGCTGCCAATTCACTCCATTTTTGCAGTTACTAGGAGTGCAAAGGGAACCTATCTGAAAGATGTAACTGTTTGCCAGAAACCATTTAGAGTAATAATGAAATTACAGTTTGTCTAACCTGCTTTCTTTGCAGTCAGAACTGTGTCTGCCTAGTTCCCCATTCTGGTTTTGAACTGCTGAACTGGACCAATCAGTGTGGGGTAAGCTAGCTCTAAAATGGTGCCTTGGACGAATCAGAACTTGGACTCATAATCTGAGCCAGCCACAAGAGGACTGTATGGGCAGTGACTCTGGGAGATGTAGTTTAGACTTTAGCGCCTTTTGGAACCAGCAGCAGTCTATTGTGAGTGACAGCCAATCCAGTCAAGAACTGGGAGGAACTCAAAGGAAGTGCCCAGTTTTGTCTGTTGGAGTTTCAGTTTTAGATCTGGCAGTGAAGGGAAAGAAACCTGTGCTCCTTCAGTGCACAGTTTCAGTCAAAAACGTGTGAAGGCCCAGAGTTCCGGTCTGCTGCTTGTGTAACTGCTTGTTAGGACTGAATCAGTCCTGTGAAAAGAATCAAAGGATCTCTGAAGAGTAGAAACCAGGCTCACCCTGTAGAAGACTGAAGGAATTGTTGAATTGCACTCGGTCTGTCAGGAACCGAATCTGCTGTGTGTTCTCCCGGGTATTGTGCAGTAATTGCGATCGGGATAGAGAAGCAGCCTGCCTGGTATAGTACTTTTTTTTACCATATAAATGTGTGAAGAGTCTTGTGGAGCTCAAAAGTAGCCCTGCTGACGTTGAAGGACCCTATCTTGTTTGGAGGTCGTGAGTACTAATTCAGGGTGCCCCCTGTTGAATTGCCACATTAAATCCAAATGGAATCACTGTACTGTTGACTGTTTAAGCTAATTTTCTTTTCACTGTGTGAAAGGGCCCCTACCAGCTACACAGTTTGGACTATACCAGGACAGTAACTGGTAGGATAGGCCTAGCACAGAGCCATAGGTAGATAGTAAAGTGATAAGCTAATTAACTGATTTCTGTCCTTGTTGTTATATCCCTAAATAAATCAGAGCTGCTTGTTTCAGCAAAGTTATACTGCCTGGTATTTGTCTATGTTAAAGTACTGTACTGTGATTGTTGCACTGTATCTTATTTCACAGGAGGTCCCAGTGCGGAACCAGACCTGGGGGTAAGTGTATACTGTGAAGGTAATTCTGATATATTGTGTGGGCCACTAGTGGGAAGAAAGGGGTTGCAGTGTCCCAGAGGGCTGTGACAAGATTAGTTTAACTATTGCAAACCCTGACCTCTGGGTGGAGGCACCCGCCATTGGATCCAGGCCCCTCAACCTGTTAGTAGCCAATCGGGCAGGGTATTAGCCCCTGGGATGCGCCATCTAGGGGTTACACAAGCATTTGTCAATGCTGACGTTAAGCTTGGGTATTTGCAGTGGTGTTTTAGCATGTATGGTGCTTACCCTAATGCCCTGTGCAATTGCTGGTATTTGCACAATAAATTTTCAACATGACCTTTTTATTACCCCATTGTCTGCTACAGTAAAACACATTTTGGGCAAGATGTGAAAAATGACAGCTGCACTGCTCATAAGGAGGTGTGGTAAAATGGCAATGTTGAAAATGTGGGTGAAAATACTGAAAATTCGCAAAACTCACGGCGTCATAGGAACTGCGCAATGAACACTCGTAAAACAGTCATTTTAGGAATTTGTCGCCAAATTTCAACACAGCCAATATAAAACCTCTGCTCATGAACAGTGTCACTGTGATTTTCTTAATATGTCCCATACATTGAGTTAGCACCTGAACTGAACCATTGTGCTACATGGGCAGAAACACGTTTGGCAGGATGTGAAAATGACAGCTGTACTGCTCATGAGGAGGTGTGGTAAAATGGCAATGTTGAAAATCTGGAGTGAAAATATTGAACATTCGCAAACTTACGAGCGTGTGTAGGAACTGCGCAATGCACACTCGTAAAACAGTCCTTTTTAGGAATTTTTTCACCAAATTTTCAACACAGCCATTTTAAGACCTCTGCTCATGATCAGTGTCACTGTGATTTTCTTAATGTGTCCCATACATTGATTTCGCACAGCGACTGTGCCATTGTGTGCTACATGGGCGGAAACACGTTTTGGGCAGGATGTGAAAATGACAGCTGTACTGTTCATGAGGAGGTGTGGTAAAATGCCAATGTTGAAAATCTGGGTGAAAATATTGAAAATCGCAAACCTCCGAGGCATGCGTGGGAACTGGGCAACCTGCGTTAGTAAAACAGTCATTTTAGGAATTTTTCACCAAATATTCAACATTGCCATTTAAAACTTCTGCTAATGAACAGTGTCACTGTGATTTTCTTACTGTGCTCGATACATTGATTTACCACACCGACTGCGCCATTGTGCATGATGGTGAGAAACCGCGTTTTGGGCAGGATGTGAAAATGACAGCTGTACTGCTCATACAGAGGTGTGGTAAAATGGCAATGTTGAAAATCTGGAGTAAAATATTGGAAATTCACAAACTTACAAGCGCGCATAGGAACTGCACAATGCACACTCGTAAAACAGTTATTTGTAGGAATTTTTTCACCAAAGTTTCAACATAGCTATTTTAAGACCACTGCTCATGAACAGTGTCACTGTGATTTTCTTAATGTGTCCCATACACTGAGTTCACACACCGACTGTGCCATTGTGCGCTACATGGGCGGAAACACATTTTGGGCAAGATGTGAAAAATGACAGCTGCACAACTCATAAGGAGGTGTGGTAAAATGGCAATGTTGAAAATGTGGAGTGAAAATACTGAAAATTTGCAAACTTACGAGCATGCATAGGAACTGCGCAACGCACACTCGTAAAACAGTCATTTTTAGGAATTTTTTCACCAAATTTTCAACATAGCCATTTTAAGACCTCTGCTCATGAACAGTGTCACTGTGATTTTCTTAATCTGTCCCATACATTGAGTTTGCACACCGACTGCGCCATTGTGCGCTACATGGGCAGAAACATGTTTTGGGCAGGATGTGAAAAATGACAGCTGTACTGCTCATGAGGAGGTGTGGTAAAATGGCAATGTTGAGAATCTGGAGTGAAAATATTGAACATTCGCAAACTTACGAGTGTGCGTAGGAACTGCGCAATGCACACTCGTAAAACAGTCATTTTTAAGAATTTTTTCACCAACCTCAGCACAGCCATTTTAGACCTCTGCTCATGATCAGTGTCACTACGATTTTCTTAATGTGTCCCATACATTGATTTCGCACACCAACAATAGCCATTGTGCGCTACATAGGGGGAAACACATTTTAGGCAGGATGTGAAAATGACAGCTGTACTACTCACAAGAAGGTGTGGCAAAATGGCAATGTTGAAAATCTGGAGTAGAAATATTGAAAGTGCAGTGAACTTACAAGCCTCGTAAAGGAACTGCTCAAGCATACCTAAGTAAAACAGTCATTTTTTGGAATTTTTGCACCAAATTTTCAACATGGGGTTTTTGGGACCCCTTCTCATGAATGATGTCACTGTCATGGCATTATTCGGGCCTGAATGGTGATTTCACAACTGCGAAATTATCCTTCAGGCCCGAATAATGCCATGACAGTGACATCATTCATGAGAAGGGGTCCCAAAACCCCCATGTTGAAAATTTGGTGCAAAAATTCCAAAAAATGCCTGAGATATGAAATAAAGTTGAACCCCCTATCTAGCCCATTATACAGCTTACCGGCATTTCCTCAGTTCATGGTCAGCTTTGAAGAGTGCAGATGTGTTCCCGGTCCACTGAAGATCGTCGCGCCGAGCTCCGGAGGTAAGTATGGGGTGAAGGGGGTGCGGGGAGGCTGGGTGCACAGTGGGTGGGTGCAGGTTGTGGGATGGGGGTGTGGGAGGCTATGTGGGACCGTTTTTTCTTTACAGGTTTAAAAAAACAAAGGACAACGTGGGACCTTTGCCACGCTGGGGTGGGCTCCAAGCGTAGCAGAAGATGGCTGGGGGGGACTGAGGAGCTGACGGGGGATTGGGCACCCCTGTCAGCAAAAACAGGATGTTTGCCATGCTGGGGTGGGCTCCTAGTGTGGCAGCAGGATGGCTTTGGGGGGGCCGTGGAGCAGACGGAGGATTGGGCACCCTCATGCGGCAAACAAAGTTTGCCACGCTGAAGTGGGCTCCCAGCGTGGCACCAAACTTTGGGTGTCGTGGGGGCACATGGCGCGAGGCGGCATGACACGGTGCTGGTATGGCAGCAGTGGTTTTCTTTGAAGCCAAGACCACTGCTGTCATACTCAGCTCCCGCACCATTGGTGCAGGACCGCCACGCCTGCTCAACGGAGCACTGATTGAATGGGAGAGGCACACCTTCAAAGTGTGCTACTTTCAAAACGCTCTCATGATGCACGCAGTTTAACGAAAAAGGGAATAGTATGTGCCAGGAAAAGGATACAAATGTGTAGGGAACTGGTAACAGTTTTGGGAGCAAAAGTTCTTTAAATTTGATGGCCTGCATCTGACTAAAGAGGGAGTCAGTGCATTGGGGCAGAGGTTTGATATCTTTGCAGAATATTTAAACTAGCAAATGAGGAGAGGGGTGCAGCACCCGATACGTCGAGTGGGAAGAATACCCCTCCCCCATCAGCTAGTGGTCATGTTTGTAGTTCATTTGCATCACCAGGTAAGGAAAAAGGTCTGGCTCCCAGACCTCACACAGTAACTAACACCTGCAAAATCTGGCCAATGGAAAATCATGTACACAAATTCTCACAGTCTGGGAAACAAGATCCCAGACCTGCAGGCAATAATGACAGAGGCTAAACTGGACATAGTAGCCATTAACAAGACATGGTTTACCAGTAACCACACTTGGGAGACTTTAGTACCTGGCTATGTACTGTTCAGAAGAGACCGAGGTGTAAAAAAGGAGGGTGGAGTGGCCCTTTATGTCAACGAAAATATCAAAGCTACAGAAATTCAGAATACACATAAGGAACCAGAAGAACTGTGGGTCACCCTGGAAACAGGAAATGGGACAGCCATACGAACTGGGGTTGTCTACAGGCCTCCAGACCAGGGGGAGGACACATTACTGTTAGAAGATATACAAAACATGACAGCTAAAGGGGAGGTTCTGATAATGGGAGACTTCAACATGCCAGATACAGATTGGTCAATACCAGCAGGAACAACTGCCAGTACTAGACACATAGTGGATTCCCTGCAGGGGGAGGGCGTCAAACAACTGGTACAACAACCCACAAGAGACAGGGCTATCCTAGATCTAGTACTGACTAACAGGTAAAGGATCACAGATCTCCAGTAACCATCACATGGTATGGTTCAATTTGACCACTAGAACTAAATCATCCCATTCCAAGGCAAAAATATGGAACTTCAGAGGAGCTAACTTTGATAAGATGGTCAACAGTGGGGTGGCTCCTGGTGTGTCCTGGTACTTTAACTGTATGTTTCTGTTCAGTCACACACCAGGAGCCATCCCACTAATTTTAGTAAGTTGTACTGTAAATACAGGGGTTGAGCTTGCAAGCTGCCTTCATTATCCCATTCTGCCGGACCTCACTAGGGCAACTGTCCTTCGAAAACAGGGCCACCTGCTGGCTAAATTCCCTTAACTCTGAGCTGATTGAGGAAACAAAACTACGCCCATTTAAGGCCAAGCTGCTGCAGTACCTGGCCACTCTTAGTAACTGCGACTGCGTCACCTGTGCATAATCCTACTGTTATTGATAGCTTATCTGTCCTGCATAGCACCAATCCCCCCCCCCACTTCCTCCCCTGCCTGGTATGACCCCATTGATCATTTACTCACATCCCTCTTTCCCCTGCCTTCCGATTTCTCTTCACAAATGTTAATCCCCCCATTTTCACCTCCTGCCCCCTGGTTCCTACCCTCACCCCCCCACTTTAAAACCCTTTCCCTTATCCTCTCTCTCTCTCTCCCAACATTACCCAGCCCTGCCCTATCACCTATTTACGTAACCCTGTAGATACCTATCCAATCCCACCCCTCTGACTATTCAACTCCCTTATTCTGTCACCCCCTTTGTCTCTTGCCCCACCCTTTCCCTGCTCTCCTTAATTCTGCCGTCCCCCTCCTTTGGTCACCACCACTTCTGACCCTCCATAACTCTACCTGCACGCTCTAAAGCTCAGCTGCCACTATAAATGGCTTGTCCACCTTAGGTATGCTCTTAGTACTGTTGCAATAAAGCTGACCTCTCCTACCTGATGTATTTTAACTGTACTTGCTTGAATCTGCATCTGTATGTACCATAATGTACTTGCCTGCTGTATATACCCCTATATGTTTTGTAATGTCTAAATACCTTGTCTATTGCTTTACAACGTGGAACCTTTGTAAACAAGCTTTTAGCTCAAATGTGTTATCAAAGATTCCAAAAAATAAATAAATAAACCTTTTGTACTGATTTGAATGTAGGACAATTGTGGCCTTCTTCTAATTGCAAGCTCCCTATTAAACACCTGTGAGTCTTTCATTGGCCAGAGCACACTATATGTTATGAAGTCAGGAGAGTGGTCTCTTCGTTAAAAATAGAGGGAGCAAGGAGACCTCAGCTGTGATATGGCAACTTAAAATGTGATGCTTTTTACCTGTACAATGGAGGTGGTCACTTTACCAAAGTGACCAGGCTTAATCATGGTTCAGCTGGATAATGAGAACTAACAGCACCTCCAAAAAGTATGAAAAGTAAGAACATTGGAGTTATTTTTAAAAAAATCGCAGGCTTTAAATGCAGTGCCCTGGTACTTTAACTGTACATGAGTTTACCAACCAGACTACTCTAAGTTCAGGAAAGACTGGGTCGGAAGAAAGAGGGATTGGTACTGTACTTAAGGGAGAAGATCAAAGCGATGAAGACGAGAGGCATCAGCTGGCCAGGTGGCGCCGAGGGCTGAGGCACTGGATGCCTTACCTTGAGCCACGTCGGCGACCCATGTTTAGGAATGAGCACGGACCGCTAGGGGTCGATGGGGGTGAGGAGAAGGATCAGGCATCCTTTGGACTGCTCTCCTTCTCCGGGGAGGGGGGACACCAGCAATCAGTGCACTGCTGGCTCCTAGCAGAGGCTGGGGGCTAGGGCGCTAAGGCCACAGCAGGGGAAGCAGAGGCAGACATTCAGAGGAACACGTGTGGGAGGATGCACATTCGCTCCTTGGGCATCACTGCAAGTCCTCAGCTTGAGGGGACAAAAATCTAGTGGAAAAAGGTCCTGGCATGCTTCATGGCAGTCGGTCTCCACAGGTGCCGCCCTCATAATTGGCAAGCAACACACCTCCAGCACCGAATCCTTGTGAGAGGCATGTTGAGGGGCTCCCCTCCACCCCACCATGAGGGGCAAGCCGTGGGGCAGCTGGAGGTTGAGCTGCAAGCGGAGGACGGAGCTGGGAGACCAACAGGAGGAACTGCTGACAGGAACCAGGAGGAAAATAAATTAACTGCAAAAAAAGAAGACACGAGACATCCAGGGGAGGATGGAGGGGTTGAAGGTACTGTGGGTTACCCTGAAGGCAAGAACTGAAACCACTGATCTACAGACCTCCAACACAGGGAGAAAAACTGGTTATGGCACTGGGGGAAGCTATTATCTCAATGGCAGAGAAGGGGGAGGTGGTGCTAGAGGGAGACTTCAGTCTGCCAGAAGTAGACTGAAGCCTTACAGTTGCAGCTGCAGCTAGGAGCAGGGAATTCTAGACTCCCTTCAATGGGTATTTTTTTTTTTTGTTTATTTAGTTGTTTTACCAGGTATAGCACACTAAGCTGAAAGCTTTTTTACAGGAGCGACCTGGGAGCACAAGGAGGTTAAGTGACTTGCTCAGGGTCACACAGTATGCAAGTGGAAGCTGTGGGATTCAAACCTAGGTCTGGTTTCTATTTCTTAGGCAACTATTCAGGAAGCCCACTTGAGATGGGGCTATACGGGAGCTGGTGCGCACAAACAGGGATAGTATTACAGATGTCAAAGTGGGAGGCCACCTGGGCACCAGTGATCACCATACAGTGTGGTTCAGCAACAAGATGGTAGTGGAAGCAAATGCACAAAGATAAGGGTTCTGGACTTCAGCAGAAAAGATTAAAAAAGATGGGTGAATGCCTCCGAGATAACCTAGCAGAGGGATGACTGCAGTGGAGTGGAGTGGAGTCAAGCCAAGTTTATTAGCAGGAATAACTCCACTGCGCATGCTCGTTTACTAGGAGGTCCTGAACAGACAATTTGGTACAAGATATACAACCAACAAATGGTACAAATACAGAGATAATATTTCACAATAGTCAGCACAATAGAACTGGTTAGATACATGGATGAACAATAGAGAAATATTTTTTTACATCATTTATACAATAAAAACAGTCACTTTAGTCATTATGAGGTCAGCAACAAGTGCAGGGGTATAAATACAGTACAGTACAAGACGTTTAGAGGTAAGTGTCTTAACCTGAATACTGGGAGCTTTTACAACCAGAGCAGGAAAGGGCGATAGGTATGTTCAGGTAGGAGTTTGGTTGTGACATATACATGAAGATAGGTGACACGACAGAAGGGATAGACAGAAGGCGTGAGTATGGGGAGTGACAGTGGACTAAAGTAAGGGAGGACATAGTGACGGAAACACACCTCTGTGCAAAGGAAGTCAGCAAAAACAGAAGAAAACAAGCATTTGTCAATGCCAAACGTTTGCCTGCTGGCATTAGCATTGGAAGTGCAGGAGTTAGAGACAAATGCATAATAGGAATGGCAGTGAAGTATTGAAGTGACGCCAACCCCACCCCACCCTGCAGAGACGGACAGGCACTGGGGTGTGCCTTTGGGTCATCGCCCATAACGCTCATTCCATTTCACCTCACCCTACCCTGCAGACACCGACAAGTGTCGAGGTGTGCCTTGGGGTCTTCAGGCTTTATACTCACCCCATTCCATAAGGACATACACTGAAATGGGTGAAGTATAGGAGACTGGGATGAACTTTGGGGCCGAAGAGTCCAAGGCACACCTTGATGCCTGTCAGTGGCTGCAGGGTGGGGGAGTGGGTGGAATGGCATGAGCATTATTGTTGACAATCCCAAGTCACATGCCTGACGCTTGTCAGTCCGCACAGGATAGGGCGTTATGGTCAGAAACCCTAATGTCCTGGGCATTTTTTGGTATTTTCACTGCAAGTTTTCAACATGGACTTTTTGCAACCTCTCCTCATGAACAGTGACACTGTGATTTTGTTACTCTGTCCTGAAAGTTGATTTCGCACAGTGACCGTGTCCATTGTGCACCACAGGTATGAAAACATGTTTTGGGCAGGATGCAAAAAAATACAGCTGTACTGTTCATAAGGCAGTGTGCAAAAATGGCAATGTTGAAAATCTGGAGTGAAAATATAAAAAAGTGACAAAGCTACGGGCCTGCGTAGAAACTGTGGAACGCACACTGGTAACATAGTTATGTTTTGGAATCTTTTCACCAAATTTGCAACACAGGCTTTTTGGGACCTCTCCTTATGAACACTGTCACTGTGATTTCCTTAATCTGTCCTGAACATTGATTTCCCACAGAGACTGTGCCATCGTGCACCTGATGTGCGAAAACACATTTCAGGCAGGATGTGAAAAATGACAACTATACCATTCATAAGGAGGTATGCAAACATGGCAATGCTGAGAATCAGGAGTGAAAATATTAAAAATTCTCGAAGTTGCAAGTGTGCGTGGGAACTGCGCAAAGCACACTCATAACACAGTCATTTTTGGAAATTTTTTCACCAGATTTGCAACATATGCTTTTTGGGAGCCCACCTCATGAACAGTAACACTGTCATTTTGTTAACCAGTCCGAAAAGGTGATTCCATGCAGTGACCGTGAAATCATCTTTCAGGACTGAATACTGAAATGACAGTGAATGAGTTCATGAGGTGGGGTCCCAAGAACCCCATGTTGAAAATTTGGAGCCAAAAGTCACAAAAATCACTGAGATAACTACCTAAGTTGAAACCCCGTCATTGATGCCATTATACAGCTTACAGTGATTTTCTTCAGTTCGTGGTCGGTTTTGAAGAGTTCAGATGTCTCCTGCTCCACTGAAGATGGTCACGTCGCACTCCAGAGGTAAGTGTGGGGTGAGGGGGGGTGCAGGCAGGTGGGGGTGTGCTGAGGGTGGGTGCAGGTTGGGGGAAGGGGCGTCGTGGGAGGGAATGGAACGTCACAGGAAGTTTTTTTTTTTTACAAGTTTGCCAAATACATTTGTGCACACTGGGCTGGGCTCCCAGTGTGCCACCTGTGTTTTTTTTTTTGCAGGTGGAACTGAAGCGAATGAGGACTGGGCACCCAACTGGCAAAGAACATGTGTCTGTGTTTGGGTGGGCATGATGCCAAGGGAGATTCAGCACCCCCCTCAACAGAGAAATAAAACAAGGGTGGGGTGGACTGAGATGCATTTCAGGCCCGGGCAATACTGTTGTTTAGGGTCCCTCATAAAATAGATGGAGGTGCTGATGCTGGCGCAAATATTGTAATCTATGGGTTGGGAGGGCAGGGACCCCAAAATATTGTAATCTATGGATTGGGAGGGCTAGAGCCCCAAAATATTGTAATCTATGGGTTGGGAGGGCTAGGACCCCAAAATATTTGTTAAAGTTTTGTGCATTCTAGGGCATTTTGGAGGTAATTTCAAACAGAATTTGCTATACTGTTACTCCCTCCCCATACCCAATAAACTGTACCCTTGTTCCTCCCCAGAGTCCCCACAGTCGAGTAAGCTGCCCAAACCATCCTCCCCATCATCACTGATGAGTATAACAAACTCTCTATAGGGCAGTCAATCCAGTTTTGTCATTAAAACCCCTCATCATAACACTGGAATGGGATTCTGCACCTTTTAATGTACTGTCACAAGGATGAGTCTGTTAGCTCCATGAAACAATTTGTTATTTGAGCTACTTTATTTTAAGAAATAAATAAACTTGTATGGATTATTTTACATGCTACACGTTTTTGTTTTACAGATAAGAGATGCACCATTTACAATGGCATACTCAAAATTCCCAGGTTTCACTTTACCTACACTTTCTGCACTCTCTGATCATCAGGGTGCACACCTCAAACACAGTACTATCGCTAACTTTGTTTTTTAAGGCCTATAGATCAGCATGGAAAAATAGGTCTAGACTGGCCAGAGAGGACTTGAATACTGTGCTATACACCACATCACCATAGGTAAAAAAATCAGTTTGCTGGCCCAGTGGCAATGAAGGTTGAGGCGCGGGATGCCATATCTCGTGCTATGCTATGACCTGGGTACGGGAACAGACTTGGGTCATCGGGTGTCAGCAGGGGAGCGGGAGGATTGAGCATCCCACGACAGCTCTCCTCCCTCTGGGGTGGGTAAGGGGTTTATGTTGCTCTGCAATGGCAACTGGCAGAAGCTAGGGGCATTGCAAGGAGCAGCGTACAGCTGAGGATTGGAGTATGGTGGGTTTCAGCACGTAGTGCATTGATGCCATTGCATGTCTGGCTCCAGGGGGAGAAAATCAATGTGGAAAACTGCGAGGCAGTTGTGGCGGCTGATGGCTGTGAACTGTGCTCCTGGACCTAAAGGAGGTGTACCCCCCAGCCTATGTGGAGCAGAGCGTGTCGCTGACCAGATCTGGGTCTGGGGGTGTGAATGCCGGCTGCCAGATAACGTGTCAGCACACTCCACAGAGGAAGAAGGTAAAATATGATATATAATCAGAGTTTAATTGTACAGATGATCTTCTGTCTAACTGAAAGGGGAATACAGTGCTTGTTTCTGTAGAGAAGGCCAAGCTCAGTGAGAATTTAAAGGGAATATAAACAGGCTTTACAAACTAAGACAAAAGACGCACATCACTGTAGGTTATCAGCTTACCTACATAATGATGTATTCCTTTTGCCTCAAAAGTTGCTTTAATCCACAGTTGCTAAGTTTTAAAAGTGTCCGAGATATGTAAACAAACTGCTGCCTCCTACTCAAACTCCACGCTTCAGTAGCTGCCCAAAATGGCCGCTATGTACTTACGCGCTGATGTCAGATTAGCAAGTGCTCTATGGCAATAATGCAAACTAAATTGACAGCTAGCAGTAAACTCTTGAAGTAAGATTGACAATGCTCTTTTTATCTAAATCCTTTATTGTGCACTACACTACACAGTCAAGGATTTGGATAAAAAGTGCTTTGTTAATCTTATTTCACTTCCTGTTTTGCCTCGGTCTCGGCCTGAGATCCCGCTCCGCTTTCCCATCCACTCTCCTCTCCCTTCCCATCTCTCCCACTGTTTCTCCTCACCCCTTTTCACACTGCTGCGCCCGCCAGTGATTATGTGTTGGTGTCCTGCACAGTCAAGGGTTTGGATAAAATGTGCTTTGCTAATCTTATTTCAAGAATGTACTGCTAGCTCTCAGTTTAGCTTATGTTATTGGTACAGAGCGCTCTTGCTAATCTGACATCAGCGTGTAAGCATGTAGCGGCCATTTTGGGCAGCTACTGAAGCGTGGAGTTTGAGTAGGAGGCAGCAGTTTGTTTACATCGCTCGGACACTTTTAAAACTTAGCGACAGTGGATTAAAGCAACTTTCGAGGCAAAAGGAATACATCATTATGTAGGTAAGTTGACAATATACAATGATGTGTGTTTTTTGCTGTAGTTTTTAAAGCCTGTTTGCATTCCATTTAAAGTGTATTAACTTCGGCCTCATGCATTCCAAGTGAACCAATTGGTCAAAGAGCCAACAGAAAATAATAAAACACTTTACAAGAACCTAAAAGGAAGAAACAGTAAATTATATTTCTCTCTTTCCTTCCTTCCTTAATGTCAACATCTGATACTTTGCAGTGGCACTCAGCCCAATTACTATATTCAGCTCAAAGCTCTGTCACTCCCAAGATGTAATGTGTATTTGTCTTAATGGTCAAGCGTAATACAGTATTTGCAATGTCTCCTTTCAATATGACACTGCTTTCGCATCTCCATTAAAATATATTGGGAATTGTATGTTATTCCACTGAAATACTGTACATTGGAAATGTCATGTTCTACTTTAATACACTCTGCAAACTATGACACATTTTAAAAATATGTGAGTACTGTTTGGCTACAGTGGACACATAATGCTGTATTTTCAAAAAATATCAGCAGTGTTGCAGTACAGTCAGCATTTAGTATTAAAGCAACTTCATTGCTACTGCATCTATAATGAATATATATGGTAAAGCACTGTAAAAGAAAGAGGAATGAGTTTAAGACATAACCTAAAGTGATTTTTTATCAGTTAGCAATGAGTCACCAGCATTCTTTTATCTTATTCTTTTCTACTATGCTTTAAGCATTTTAAACATTACATTTATATATAAATCGAACCCTCACAAAACACGATTAAACAAGAAACAACCAATGAGTAACTCACTAAATAAACGAGTTAGCAATTCACTGCAGTTAAAGTTAAACGCTGCCTGTACTCCGCTCTGGAGTGTTACGATGTGGTGGCCATGCTCTGGTACATTTGTAAATACGATATCTTGCCTGTGCTAAGTAAAAATATTATTTCTTGCATTAGCCCTGCCCATCTTTTACTTATCCCTTGACTCAAAGCTATTGTCAAGCTGTTATTACTTGGTTAATTTTTAATTCCTCACACAATGCTTTGTCTATCTGCCTCATGTAAGCTGTATTTCAGAAGCTGTGTACATACAGAGCAAGGCTTCAGTTGTCTTTATGATGAAGTCGGTACTGCTTTGAAGTGGTTCGGACTCCGGGACAAGATGGCACTGTGAGGAAGGAGCTGTGCTGAGCGCTCTGTAAACATCCCAGAAATAGATGTTATGTACTCTTTAGATAGCTTTTTTCTAAACCCATCCCTCAGCTATTACACATTATTTAAACAAAAGGAGCAGCACAAATCTGTAATTAGAGGGCTGTCTACTTACCTGAAGTTAAATGGATATTTAGTGCCGGCACAAAGGTTGCAGCAGCGATTGTAACTAATGGCTACCCTAACCCAACCTAAAAACTTGGGGGAGATTTGTGCTTTTTACCTGAAGTCAGAATTAAAACCAAAGACCTTGAAAGGTGCTGAGAAAGGATTTGACAAGACTGGCCCATCATCCCAGAGAAGAAAGAAACCCCCATATCAGGAATCCACTGCAAGCGCTAGTAGTGCAGAATTCTCTGGGGCAGGTTAAGAAATTTTGCTGTCAATCATCTGTTGGTGCTGAGCTACTCTACAGAATGAAAACTGATGTTTTTATTTAAACATTTAATTTTAACAATGTAAAAGAGAAAAGCACAGATATTCAGAAACTGTGCTTCTAACCAAATGCAAAGTATATTAAGAGAGATGACAGAGACAAGCGAGAGGCAGCGAGCGAGGGAGCGAGAGAGTGCTTTATCACCCTGCCAGCAGTAGGGGCTGCCAATTTCATCGATTTGGTAATTGATACTCAGCAACCCCTGCCTGGAGCAATCTCTGCTCAGTTCTTAAACCCATCTCCATCACCAAAGATACAGGAGAGCGTTAGACCACGGCAGTTGTTACTGTACCTCGTCAAGGTCCCCCGAAGGCATGTTGGGTTGTGACCTTGACTCTCTGTGCTTTCTTGCTCTCTCTGCCTGTGTTGAGCAATAGCCTGCAGATTGATTGCACTTCAGTAGTGGTATGGTATGCAATCTCATGCATGGCGGGCCCCTTTGCCTCATGAGCCCTCGATCTGTGCCCAGTAGTCCAACTGGTCAGTCCACCCCTGAACAAGGGGGACATTATGTCTACAGGGATTGGGCACCCCCATTGGCAAACAAACTGAGGAGGGGAATGCAGGCAGGGGGATTGGGCACCCCACGACGTCAGCTTTGTAGGGACTGTGAGAGGCAGATGGCAGATAAGGACGGCTTGGCCCACCTAGTCTGCTCATTTCCCTACCTGACGGACAAGCTGAAGATCCTAGTTAACCATAGAAACATAGATTTTGATGGCAGATAAGGACTGCTTGGCCTGTCTAGTCTGCTCATTTCCCTACCTAACGGACAAGCTGCAGATCCTAGCTAAACAAGAGCCTATTTCCTCCTACTCCCCCACAAGAATTGCCTTATGTACGTCCCATGTATTCTTGAATTCTCCCACAGTTTTAGACCCCACAACCTCCTCAGAAAGGCTGTTCCATGCATCCACTACCCTGTCTGTGAAAAAATACTTCCTCAAATTGCCCCTGAACCACCCCCCTTATCTTTAAATTCTGTCCCCTTGTTCTTGCTTGTCTCTTTTTCTGAAAGATGCTACCCTCTCGGACTTTGTTGATTCTGAGGAGGTACTTAAATGTTTCTATCATGTCCCCCCTCTCCCTCCTTTCCTCAAGGGTATACTTATTAAGCTCTTTTAGTCTCACCTCATGTGGCTTCTCTTGAAGACCCTGCACCATTCTAGTTGCCCTCCTCTGGACTGCCTCTATCCTGTCTATGTCCTTGCGGAGATGGGGTCTCCAGAATTGGACGCAGTACTCCAGATAGGGTCTCACCAACTGTCTGTAGAGAGGGATAACAACTTCCTGTTTTCTGCTGGTGATGCCTCTCGCTATACATCCCAGTATACACCCAGCCCTCCCTACTGCCTTCTCACATTGCTTGCTAACCTTAAGGTCATCTCATGTGATTACCTCCAGGTCCCTTTCCTTTTTTGATTGTGTTACTACCTCCCCTCTATTGTGTACTCTTCCCCTGGGTTTTTGTTTCCCAGGTGCATTATTTTGCACTTCTTCGCATTGAATCCTAGCTGCCATACTTCCGACCATTTCTCCAACCTTGCCAAGTCCCTTCTCATCCTTTCCACGCCTCTTTGTGCATCAACCCTGTTGCAGATCTTTGTGTCATCTGCAAAGAGGCATACTTTTCCTTCCAGTACCTCTGCAATGTCATTTATAAAGACATTAAAAAGGACTGGAACCAGTACTGAACCCTGCGATACCCCACTAGTAACCCCTCTTTCTTCAGAGTGGACTTCATTTACAATTACCTTCTGTGTCCTGTTGTCCAGTCAATGTTTTACCCAGGCTACCACCCTGGGACCCACTCCCAGGCTGGTTAATTTGCCTATTAATCTTTTGTGTGGGACTGTGTCAAATGCCTTGCTAATGTCTAGATAGGCCATGTCCACAGCCCCTCCCTGGTCTACTACTTTGGTCACCCAATCAAAGAAATCATTTAGATTCATCTGACATGACCTTCCCACTGTGAACCCATGCTGCCTTGGGTCCTGTGCCCCACTGGCCTCTAGGTACTCAACAATTCTATCCTTTAGAAGTGATTCCATCACTTTCCCTACCACAGAGGTCAAACTGACAGGTCTGTAGTTTCCTGTCTCTGTCTTGGTCCCACTTTTATGAAGGGGAATCACATCCACCTTCCTCCAGTCCTTGGGTACCACACCATCCTCCCATGATTTGTTAAAAAGGGTAGTCAGTTGTTTCACTAGTTCTCCCCTTAATTCTTTTAGAATTCTGGGGTGAATTCCATCAGGCCCCATTGCTTTGTCCACCTTCAGTTTTAGGAGTTCTTTCAGAATCCTTTCTTCTTGAAAGGACTGGGATCGACCCCCCCTATCCAGAGTGCTTCTGTTAATTGGATTAGGCACCTCCCCTTCCTCTTTTGTGAATACTGAGCAGAAATATTTGTTCAGTATCCCTGCTTTTTCACTATCCCCCTCTGCTCACCCACTGTTCATTCCATTCAGCCTCACTATCCCTCCCTCCCTTTGTCTTTCTACCCTCCCTGATGTACCTATAAAAATGTTTTATCCCCCTTCTTAACCAAGTTGGCTATCCTTTCCCCAATTTGGGCCTTTGCTATTCTGACCTCCCTCCCGGCTTCCAAATGTCTTAACTGGTACAGTTCTCTGTTCTGCTCCTTGTGTGTTTCCTTATACTTCCTGAATGCTATCTTTTTCTCCTTGACTTTCCCCGCCACCTCTTTTGAGAACCACAGTGGCTTTTTCTTTCGTTTTGATTTGTTTATTTGCTTCAGACAAAGGCTTGTTGCCTCTGTGATGGCAGTTTTGATGATTCCCCATTGTTGCTCCACCCCTCCTTCTAGCCGGTTTGATAGTGCTTTTCTGAGGCACTCTCCCATCCTACAAAGTTAGCCCTCCTGAAGTCCAGTACCCTCACTTTTGCATGGCTTGACTCTGTAGCTGAGTTTAACATGAACCACACTGTTTGATGGTCACTTGTTCCCAGATGGCAACCCACTTCTAGATCTGAGATCCTCTCACTGCCCCCATTTGAGAGTATGAGGGTCTAAGATTGCTCCCTCACAAGTGGGTTCGAAACTAGCTGTCTGAGGCATGCCACCTGTAGGGCGTCAAGAATGGCCCTGCTCTTGGATGTGGCTGCAGCAAATGTGCTCCAGTTAACATCTGGCATATTCAGGTCTCCCATCAACAGTATCTCCCCTTTCTCTGCCATCCTAAGAATGCCTTCTATCATATCTTTGTTCATTCCCACCCCCTGACATGGGGGTCTGTACACAACCCCTGTGCAGATTGTGGTGCCTTTTCCAGTCTCCAAGATGACCCACAGTGCCTCCTCTCCTCCCTGTTTACTCTTTTGTTCAGTTGCTTTTATCCCTTCCTTTACATAGAGAGCTACTCCTTCCCCTGTTCTCCCCTCCCTGTCTCTCCTGTAGATAACGAACACCCTGGTATGTTAACATCCCAGTCGTGGTTCTCTGTGTACCATGTTTCTGTGACTGCTATGATATCCAGGCATCCCTCTTCCATCAAGGCCACCAGTTCAGGGAGCTTGTTGCCCAGGCTATGGGAATTGGTACTCATTATCCTCCATTTCCTGATGGTCTTACTTCTTTTTGCCCCATCCCTGTCCTTCTTGTCTTTGTCACTTTCTCCATTTACCCTTGCCCTTCTCCCTATCGACATCTCTATGTTGGTGTTTACTGCACTTACTACTGTGACTTTTTTTGGGAGGCTAGGATTTCCCTGCTCCTTTCCAGTGCCTCCCCTCTTGGCTAGTTTAAATACTTGCCAACAGCCTACTTCCTCCTGCGCCCCCCCCACTAGAATTGTCTTATGTCTGTCCCATGCACTCTTGAATTCCATCACTGTTTTTGACTCTATGACCACCTCAGGAAGGCCATTCCATGCATCTACAACCCTCTCTGTGAAGAAATACTTAATCGCATTACCTCTGAGCCGTCCCCCCCTCTATCTTCAAATTGTGCCCCCTTGTTCTTGCATATCTCTTTTTTTGAAAGATGCTACCCTCTTGGACTTTGTTGATTCCCATGAGGTATTTGAAAATTTCTATCATGTCCCCCCTCTCCCTCCTTTCCTTGAGACTCTACATCTTAAGTTCCTTTAGTCTTTCTTCATATGTCTTCTGGTGCAGACCCTGCACCATTTTGGTTGCCCTCCTCTGGACAGCCTCCACCCTATGTCTTTGTGGAGACAGGGTCTCCAGAACTGTACACAGTACTCCAGATGTTGTCTTACCAACTGTCTGTACAGAGGGTCAACAACATCCTGTTTTCCACAGGTGATGCCTTTCCTTATGCATCCCAGTATCCCCCAGCCCTCCTTACTGCCTTCTCACATTGCTGGCCCACCTTTAGGTCATCTGATATGAGTACCCCAGGTCCCTTTCCATTTTGTTGTTGTCAGTATCTCACCCCCATTGTGTACTTTTCCCCTGGGTTTTTGTTTCCCAGGTGCATTACTTTGTACTTCTTTGTGTTGAATCTAAGCTGCCATACATTTGGCCATTCCTCCCACCTTGCCATGTCCCTTTGCATCCTTTATACCCCACCTTGTGTATCAACCCTGTTGCAGATCTTTGTGTCACCGCAAAGAGACATACTTTATCTTCCAGTCCTTCCGCAATGTCACTTATAAAAACATTAAGTATCAAACAGAGATTGTTCAAATCACATGATTCTTTGGCTCATCTGGGATTTGAAGCCAGGACCTCATGCACCCTAAGCAACAATCATACCCCTAGACCAATGAGCCAAAGCTAAGGGGCTAGACAGGGTATACCGAAGATATTGCAGGAGTTCAGGAAGGTACTGGCCGCACCTCTGAAAGCCCTATTCAACAACTACCTAGAAACAGGAATGGTTCTGGAGGACTAGAGGATAGCAGATGTGGTCACACTTTACAAATGCCATAGCAGAGAACAGGCTTGCAATTATAGGCTAGCCAGTCTTACATAAGTGGTTGGAAAGTCAATGATTCACTCCTAAAAGAGAAGATTGTGGAGCATGTTGAATCTTGTGGGTTACAAGACCTGAGTCAGCAGGAATTCAGAGGTGGGAAGATCATGTCAGACAAATCGGTCAGATTTATTTTACTGGGTGAACAGAGAAATAGATCTGGGTAGGGCACTGAACATGACCTACTTACTTTCACTACAGCATGCAACACTATACTATATGGGAGATTCATAAGGAAACTAGTCCGGTTAGGGGAGTTCACTCCAGGGAAGGTAGGGTAACAAATGGAGCGACTCAAGGTTCAGTTCAGGGACTAGTCCTCTTTAACGTCTTTATAAGTAACATTGCAGAAGAGCTGTAAGAGAAGGTATGCCTCTTTGCAGATGACACCCAAATCTGCAATAGGGTAGACACTCCAGACGGACTGGAAAGAATCTGCGGAGATCTGAGAAAATTGGAGGAGTGATCAAGGGCATGACAGCTAAGTTTTAACGTGAACAAATGAAAAATTATGCATCTAAAGCACAGAAACTCAAAAGAGGAAGAGTTCAAAAAGAGGGAAAAGGTATTATTGACAGTCGCCAAACTGAAGAGGGACCTGGCAGTAATTCTACAGTATTTGGCAACCTCATGGTAGGAAGACAATGCAACAATGCCATATGGAGGGCTAGTGGGATGTTGGGGTGCATAGGGAGAGGAATCACCAGTAGAAGGAGGGAGGTGATGTTGCTGCTGTATATATCGCTGGTGAGGCCTCACCTTGAGTACTGTGTCCAGTTCTGAAGACCACATCTCAGAAAGGACATAAAGTGGAGGCTGGCCAAAGGATAGCAAAAAAAATGGTGCAGGAGATGCATCATAAGCCCTAAGAGGAGAAATTGAAGAACATCAATATGTATGCCCTGGAAGAGATGAGGGAAAAGGGAACGTGACAGAGACCTTTAAATGCCTCATGGAGTTAATTAAGGTACAGAAGGGAGAATATTTCAGAACAAAAGATACACAAGAACAGGGGACATGCAATGAAACTGTAAGGGGGTAAATTCTGAAGAGATGTGAGGAGCTATTTCTTCACTGAAAGAGTGATGGTTATGCCCAGAACAGTCTTCCAGTAGAGGTAGTGGGGGTGAAGACAGTGGTGGACTTCAAACATACATGGGATGGATACAAGGCTATGTTAGTTGGGAAGCAAGGTGGGGGAGCCAAGATCAAGTATGGTCTGGAGTGACAGTATAGGCAGTGACAAATGGGCAGACTGGGTGGGTCAAGCAGCCCATATCTGTTGCCAGATTCTATGTTTCTATGATTTCTGTTTGGTCCTCCCTAGCCAACCACCTTGCAGGTACTGATCCCAAGGCTCCTAGCATTAAAGAACACCAGTTTTGGTGCTTTCACCAATCCACCCCACACTTCTGCCTTAACTCACTACAAGTTAAACAGTCCTTATCCTGTAATTTTGAAGTAACACTTTTTGAAGGGGAAGGATAATAATTCTGAGCTGGCTGTCTGAACTCTTCCCCTTCCTGGTATCGAGAGAAGCAAGCTCCACCACTGTGCTCTCCTCGTACTCTGACAATTTGTGAGGTAATTGTAGAGCACAGGGGCACACTACACTGACATGAATGTGGACAGACTTTACATTTTTTCTAATACTGTAGAGATCCACTTGAGTCAAGCCAAAGCCACTACACAATTAACAAGGCTCTTGTTAGTAGAGTGGCAGCTTTGATTTGACCCCAGTGGACCTCCACCCCTATTCATAGCAATGTAGCATGATCCCACCTTCTACAAATAATTATCTTACAAAACACTGGAGCACAGGGCACCACGGTATTGGAGCATATTTCTCTCAGTACCAGGAAGGGGAAGGATCAGGTGTCCAGCTTGGAATTATGACTATAGTGTGTGGTTTTAATTAAGTAGCTCCAGGATTTGCTGCTTGTTGCAGACCTGAAGGCTTTGCTATTACATGTCCTTACTTAGAAACCTACGTCCCTTCCGTAATCCCCCCTTGTCAGTCACTGTATATTGGCAGTATAGGAAGTTGGGGATTGGAAAGAGGAGTAGGAAGATGAGGAGGGATGAGCTGAGGGCTGACAGGGAAGCATCTACTGAGGTTCTGAGTACCAGGAATGCCCTGAGAAGAGAAGGGGACTGGAGAGAGGGCAGACGTGCATAGTCCCTTTATCCAGGGAACCCACCAGACCAAATGGGCAAGTAGCTGAGGGGCAAGCTTTGTCCTTTCATCCAGGTCAATGAGAAATAAGTCAGCCATTACAGTAGATCTTGTTTCTTCAGATGACCTAGCTTACATTGTTGTCTTGTCCACTGAAGATAGCTAACGAGTTTAATTTGAAATTTACTGCATTGCCTGATTCCTTTAGTGACCAGTCCAAGGTGAACTACTTGGGATTGACTGAAGATTTTACAGTTAATCCTAAACTGTACTGAAGGACTACTACTCCGAAGGAGGTAGAGAAGTTGTTGCGTTGTATTAAGAGGGACAGCTCAGCTGGTTCTGATGGCTTTATGTCCTAGTTTATTGGTGGATGCTGCGCAGTTATAGCACTTCCAGTTAGTATTATTTTCAACTTGTCTTTTGTTACAGGTACTATACCTAATATATGGAAACATACTTTGGTCACTCCTATATTTAAATCTGGTTCACAACATGAGTTTTGTAACTACAGACCTATTTCTATCTTGTCTGCTTTAGCTAAAGTTCAGGAAAGAATAGTTTATAATCAGTTGATTAACTATTTGGATTGCTTTGGATTATTGTCTCAGAACCAACATGGTTTTAGAAAGGGAAGGAGTACTGAGACTGCCTTGGTCGAGTTCACGAACGCGGTACTTAATGGCATGGATAAAGGGTGTCTGACGGGTGCCGTGTTCGTGGACTTGACCAAGGCATTCGACTCAGTTGATCACCAATTGTTGATTTCTAGACTTGAGTCATTGGGAGTTGGTGAGTCTTTCTTGGACTGGACGAGGATTATTTAACAAATAGGTTTCAAAGGGTTAAATATGAGGTGCTGTATCAGACTCTGTAATGGTTAAGTGTGGGGTTCCACAAGGTTCTATTTTAGCCACTTTTGTTTTCTTTTGTTTTTATCAACTAGTAAGTGTGATTAATAATGTTTCTCTAACACTTTACGCTGGACGATGCAGTAATTTATAACGCAGGGTTTGTCAGTTGGAGATCTAGGTGTTTCTTTAATAGAGGAAATGTGTAATTTCAGTCTTCACTTATGGCCTGTAAATTACTCTTAAACAAATCTAAGACAAAGGTGATGGTTTTGGTACCCCACCTAGACTGAGATCTGAGGTTGGTACTTTGGAAGTTAAATCTCTTGATGGATTACTGTTTGACTATGTTGATACATTTCAATATCTTGGGGTATTACTAGATTCTCATCTAAGTTATGAAGCTCATTTTTGAGGGTTACCTCAAGAATACACTGTAGATTAGGTTCTTTGTACAGAATCCGTTCATTTCTTATTCCTGAGTCTAGGCTGGTTATTTCAAATTGCTGCTTACTTCCTATTGTGAACTATGCAGCTATGATTACTGACACTGCTTCTGATAGTGATTTCAAAGAAATCCACTTTACTTCACTTGATAGCTAAGTTTGCTTTAAATTGTTCTAAGTCATCTCATCATTGTGTGATTTTGAAAGAAATGGGCTGGTTACTGTTTCATTAAATTTCCAATACTGTGTGGCCAAGTTCATATATAAAGTTATGGACTTCTGGAATTCCACATAGTATTTCTAAAGTTTTGAGACCATATATTGATGGTCATTATTCTAGACATAGGTCAGACAGTAGGTTTCTGAGATTCCTTTTATGAAATCTAAAAGTGGACAAAGATCCTTTGCTTATATTGCTCCATTTATTTGGAATGAAATTCCTCAAGATATTAGGGTGGTTGTGTTCTGTCAAAAGTTTGCCGATGCATTAAGGATGTATTTGAATCTCAATTTAATTGTAATTGTTTTTTATGAATTTTTTTTTTATGAATTTTATACGTAACAAAGACATTTTTGTCTGCAATTTGCTGTATTGTATATGTATGTTTGATTATGTATTGTCTGTATGCAATATATGTGGGTCGCACCTGTAAAAGGAACTTGTTTCCAGTGTGCTTACCCGTTAAGTGAATAAACAAACAAACAAACAAACAAACATTACCGAGACCTGACTGGCAGAAGATTCTGGTCCAGTACTGGAGTCGTTATTCCCAGCAGGGTTCTCAGTGGTTCAATGCCCTAAAAGAGATCACAGAGGAGGGGTCTGGCCATCTGTTTTAGATCTGAGCTGAACCAGGCGGTGCACCCAGTAGGGAATACTGCATCATTTGAATGCATGGCTGTGCGTGGCGGTCCAGGTGCAGAGTGCAGGATCCTCCTTGTGTACCACCTGTTGGGGGAGTACCTGCAGGAAATCAGAGCTTTTATTGTCAACAAAGTGTTGGAGTTGCCAAGATAGCTCATTATTGGTGAGTTTAATGTCTGGGTTGATGATGAAAGCTTGCTCTTTGCTCAGAATTTCATCCAGAAAATGAAAGTTCTGGGCCTTGCACAAGTGATTACTTCTGGGACCCACCTTCACGGCCACGCCTTGGATTCAGTATTCTCGCTGGGGCTCGAGATTAATGATCTCAAGCTTGTTCTGGTCATTTGGTTGGATCACTACACTAGCAGGTTTTGTTTCAGGGCCCCCCTTGTCCATCCTTTGTGAAGGTTGTCCAGTTCCACCCTTTGAGAGGGCTTCTGCCTGAGGGACTGTTGGTGGTGCTCAACACCTCAGAAGTGTTGAAGGCACGTGCTGGGGGAATGGAGGTGGCAGTAGCGTCCATAATTCAGGAGTTACTTAGGGCTTTGACCACGTAGCCTCGTTCCATGTATGCCCATTGGTGTCACGACTTGACTTATCATGGTTTGATGGGGAGCTAAGGGCAATGAAAACCAAGGGGTAAAGGTTGGAGAAAGTCCTGTGCCCAGGAGGACAAAATGGTTCTGATGTCTCGATATGATGAATATCAGAAAGCAATCAACCATAAGAAGGCTACTTTTCTTTCTACAGAAATTGCTGTTGGGAGGAACCGACTGGCTCTAGTTGGAGGCAGTATAGCACAGTGGATTAAGGCTCTGAGCTGCAGATGTGGAGTCCTGGGTTTGAATCCCACAGCCACCTGGGTGCATACTGTGTGATCCTGAACAAGTCACGTAACTTCCTTGTGCTCCCAGGTCACATCTGGAAACAAGTGGCTTAGTGTGCTACTCCTGGCTAAACAATGTTCCCTTTCCCTTTCTACTCTTCTGGATGGTAGACGGGCTTTTACATCTGGCTTGTCTAGAGACTGTTAGAGCATTTCCACCCATGCAATGAAAGGATTTCGCTCGGTTCTTCTCAGACAAGGTGTCCTTCATTAGGGTCAGGATTCCCACATGTGGACCATTATAGCCTAGCAGAGTGCAACCTGAGAGTCAGGGTTGGGTTTAGAGGTCCTGGAGACAGTTTGGAGTAGCGATGGTGAATGGTGTGTGTGAGGTGATCTCTGAGCTACGACCAACATTTTGTAACCAGGATCCAGGCCAAGCCTGACTACTGGTGAGCTGCATGGGGTACCTGGGCCCAGTGTTTGCCGAGATTGTTCGATGTACCTTGTCAGAGTTTTTTTTTTCCCTACAGTTGCTAAAAAAGCACTTTGGAGAAGCCTCTGCTGAAAAAGCAATCTTTGGACCTAGACATCTTGGCAAATTACTGACCTGTCTCTAACCTTCCCTTTCTGGGAAAGGTTACTGAAAATGTGATTTCACTACAGCTGGAGCAGAACTTACCACCGTTAATATATATATATATATATATATATATATATATATATTTATTATATAATATATGTATATACACACACACACACACACACAGTATAAATATATATATATATATATATATATATATACACAGTATATGTATAGGTATAGGTATGTGTATATGTATATATGTGTGTATATATATATATATATCTATATATCCCTCCAGTCTGGGTTTAGGGCAATGCATAGAAGAATAAGTAGAATCAGCATTTATTTAGCAGGTAGTGAAGTGACTGAATGTGTAGTGGCGGCCATATCGCACATCAGCACCCACACACAGCCTGGACAATTGCATGAACCAGTTTATGGGAAGGGGAATGTTGGCCAGGACACTGAGAATGTCCCCTACTCTTTTGCAAAGAGTGCCCTGGGTTCTTTTACTTCCACCTGGACACCCACCAGGATGGTAGAGGGGATCTCGGTTTAATGTCTCATCCGAAGGGCAGCACACACCAGCAGTACAGCACCCTCCCAATACTGCAGTCAGATGCCAGCATTTTAGGTGCAAGTTCAATCCCAGTGTGGGACGAGAACCCATGACCTTCTGGTCCAGAGGTGGATGTGCTACCAACTGAGCCACGCTGACACACAGCACAGAGACTGTGGTGGTGCAGGTGCAAAATGAGTTGCTCAGGGCGAGTGACAGGGCAGAGCAGTCAGTTCTCATTCTTCTCTATCTATCATCAGCGTTTGACACTGTGGACCATGGGTTATTACTGGACTGACTCAGGGGATACAAAGGACTCACCGACAAGGCCATTGGCTGGTTTGAGTCCTACCTTAAGAAGGGTTGAGGGTTGTGTTGGGAGAATACTCCTTGCTCCTGGTGGCTCTGTCCTGTGGTGTACCCAGGGCTCAGTTTTGTCACTCGTGTTGCTCTCAGAGAACATGCTGCCTCTGGGTGAGATCATTAGATGGTATGGGTTTGAGTTTCATTGTTATGCCAATAATACTCAGCTGTACCTGTCCTTTGCACGTGGGACATCCAGTGCAGCCAATGTGCTTAGTAAGTGCTTGTCCAAGATTCAGACTTAGATGTCATTGAGCTGGTTGAGACTGAAGCCTGAGAGAACTGAAGTGCTAGTGATGCAGTCGGATCGGAGGGGGAGGGGAGTGGAGGCTTCCAAGAGGGAGACTGGGCTTTTGCTTGGCCCCTCTAGGCTATTTGCTTCCTCTAAAGTGAAAAATCTAGAAGTCATTCTGGATTATGGGCTAACATTAGAGGCTTAGGTGGTGGCGGTGGTCCGCTGTGGCTTTTATCATCTATGAACTATCAGCCAGATTAAGTTGCTCGTCTCACCTAACAACCTGGCCATGCTGTTACATGCGTTCATGACTTCGAGGCTCAACTGCTGCAATGCTCTGTATCTTGGGGTCAAGGGCAGTGCATTGTGACACCTGCAGCTGCTGCAGAATGCTGTGGCCTCGCTACTGACAGACCTTCTGAGATCCTGTCATGTGTCACCAGTGCTGGGTGAACTGCACTGGCTGCCGGTGAAGTGGTGTATCTCCTTTAAAGTGGGTCATTTGACCTACAAGGCCCTACATTGGCTGGGCTAGGCTACCAGTCAGAGCTCTTGCATCCTTACAATCCTGGGCGTCATCTCCACTTTGCTGAGGAAGGCCTCCTGGTAGTCCGTACGGAAAGACTAAATTGTCCAGTGATCAGGCATCTCAGGTGGCAGCCCCAGTCCTTTGGAATTACTTGCCTAGGACTTTGAGGGAGGTTCCTTCAGTGGAGGCCTTTACATGAGGTCTGAAAAGTTTTCTATTTATGCAAGCATCTGGGGGTTAAATGAGTCTGATCAGGCATATATATTTATTTTGTGACAGTTTTATTTGTATTTATTGGGTAAAGCTTAAAGTATTTATGCATTTTATGTTCTTCTTTTGTAGTGGTGCCCTGAATCTCCAGGGAAGGGTGCCATAAACAAAACATGCTAGCACTACTATCTCTTCCCCTTTAAAAACTGCTGTTTAAACTATTACAGCATTAGGACTGTTTGACTTCTAACAAAGAAAGGCGACACTGAGAGGCTTTGGAAAGTTTTCCAAAATGAGTACAATTGTCGCTCTTTAAAGCTGCTCACACTTCTTGCATCATTTCCTCCTTCTGTGCTCTTGCCTTGTCACTTCTCAACTCCTTCCTGTTTGTTAACTCCTCCACCACTTTGTTAGCTTCCTATTAACATTACCACTCTATCTCACTCCCCTAGCTGGTGGCATGCTGACTAGGTCCCTTACATTTACCATCATGCCCTGGGGTCCTTTAACTTCAGCCTTGCCTGCTCCTAGTTTAAATAGCTAGGGATAAAGGCATCAAATTCCTACCCCAAAGCATTTGTCCCCCTTCAGTGAGATGAAAGCCATCACTTTTAAAAGCCTCCTATCCCAGAAGTGTCCCCAGTTCCCTACATATCTGAAGCACTCAACTCTGTACCACTCCCTCAGCAAGGATTTCAACTAGTCCATCTTCAGAAGCCTCTTGTTTCCCATATGGCACCCCAGCTGGATCTCTGAGAAAGCCACTGACACTGCTACAGCCAAAAGCTTGCCTTCCAACCGCCAGAAGCTAATCTCCACCTCCTTTACCTCATAACTGGCCAGGTCATTGGTCTTCAATTGAACAATTACATCTGGTACCTTCCCCATGTGCCCAAGTACTCCAATGTTTTACTTTTTTTTTTTTCCTTATTTTACTATTTTTGGCCAGGAAAGACACACTAAGCCGAGGCTCATTTCCAGGTGTGTCCTGGGAACATAGGGAGTGAAGTGGCTTGCTCATGGTCACAAAATATACAGGTTGTGGCTGTGGCATTCAAATAAAGTTCTCTGTGTTTATAATCACAAGAGTGCAGAGTGCATACTTAATATGGAACACATACAAGCAGAAGAGAGAGAAAGAAGTGTCACAGATGAGACTTGAACCCAGGCCATCCTGAATACTGTTACGAGTGCGCTACCAGCTACACAACCAAGGCAACCGGAAACTGGGTTGTCCCAGAGTACATTGTTCTTTCTCCAATGCACAACATGGTACTGCACAAATAATTACATTTATAATCACAATAGTGTGGTGTGCATATTTCTGGACACATACAAACAGAAGAGAGAAAGAAATAAGTGCCTCAGTTGGGACTTGAACCCAGGCTGCCCGGAATGCCATTTCAGTTGCACTACCAACAGCGCCATCAAGGGAACTGGAAACTGGGCCATCCCACAGCACATTGCTTTTTCTCCAGTGTACAACCTGGTGCTGCATAGATAATTACAATTACAATCATAAGAGTGTGGTTTGAATATTTATGGAACATATACAAGCAGAAGAGAGAAAGAAGTGCCTCAAGCTGGGACTCGAACCCAGGCCCCCCGGAATACCGTTCTCCAGGTTTGCAGCTCAGTGCTCTTACACACTGCTCTATACTGCCTCCCTTAAAAACATAGACTTTGATAGCAGATAAGGACCTCTTGTCTCACCTAGTCTGCCCATTTCCCTACCTATTGGATATGCTGCAGATCCTAGTTAACCAACAGCCTACTTCCTTCTAACCCCCACTAGGATTGCCTTATGTCTGTCCCATGCATTCTTAAATTCTACCACTGTTTTTTATTTTTTTTGTTTATTTATTTTTTTTGCCTGATAGTTTGCATAACAAAAGGATACAGTATGCAATACAGGGATATATATATATATATATATAATTAGGATACACTGAGAGGGGTAATGTCCAAGACATAGAGTCCAAATCCATTGCCAACCACTTGTGTCATGTGAGATCTCCTTGTAGCTGTGAAAAGAAGGGTCACCAGTAAGATAAAAAAACAAAATAGCACCACAATCCCTCTTATGGACAGGCTCAGACATACACCAATGTCAACCCAATCAAATCCACCATCTCTCTCTCCCTCTCATGGTCATCTCCATCCCCCCAGACTCAAAAATCAATTGAGGGTAATTTTGTACATTCATGGTACAAAGTCCAGATAGTGTTCCAATTGATATAGAGTCCACTTTTTCCATCGATTATCAAAACTGGGGACTCTGTCATTCACTCTAGCCGAAACCCATTCCAAATTGTATACTTCATATGGTAGCTTTCTCTAAGATTCCTTAAATCAGGATCTGCTTAGAGAGCCAAAGTCTTGTAATGACCTTTTTGGCTATCAGAACCAAGACAGCCAACATGTGGTAAAGTATCCTCTGTATCGTAATACCAGCAGGTGGCATGGCTGTTAAAATAAAAGTTGGAGTAAGTACCTCTGGTCTCCCATATATAGCATTTAATTCTGTTATAATTTCTTGCCAATATCCCATCAAGTCTGCGCATGACCATAAGATGTGCCCCAGCCCTATGCCCACTTCACCACATTCCCGTCATTCAGCATGCCCCAAATTTTGCAGTTATATCTGGAGTCCTAAAAAAAAAATGGATTCTAGATTTCTATGTATACTCCTTCCAATATACATTAGGGGTAATTCTTGAATATAACATGGTCGAGGTTTGCCATTGGTCCTACTTCAGTTCTACTCTCAGCTCCCTAGACCATTTCATTCTAAGGTAATCCAGGGAGTTTGTATCATAAAATCTAAGGCTTGATACATGCCACTAATAATGTGCTCCTGTACCTGTCCCCCCAAATGGTAAATCACCATTTGGAGTAAAGCTGAAAGGTATTCAACTACCCCGATAGGGTCTCCTCAAATGGTAATAACCGATGTCTTAAATTCAGATATGTCTGGTATTGGTTATTAGGGTGTTTATATTCAGCATGTAGACATGAGAAAGAGTGAATACCCAAGGGGCCCACAAACTGAATAATATAACATATATCATATGCTTTCCATTGCTGGGTTCGGACCACAGAAAGGTACCGTCTCTCCTGAGGTGACGAGAAGGAGTGCCAGACATGTAACCAACACATAAAAAAATTCCAAGGTGAACCCCATAAACCTTGTGAGTGGTATGCAATCTGATGGATTCCCCCAAAATGAAAGGTACGAAGTCCTAAAGGCCATTAAGAGTCACCTCAATATCCTTCTAATGGGCCCTATACTGAGTTGCGATATGAAGTAAAGCTATGCAAATCTGAGCTGCTTGTGCTTATCACTGCATATTTGGGAGGTTAAGTCCCCCTCGTGACCCAGGAAGCTGTAACAAGGAGTATCTCACCCGTGGTCATTTACCCCCCAAAATAAATCTAGAAGTCAATTTGTCCCACGTTTGAAAATAAACAGTGGACGGGCGTATGGGGAAGAGTCTGAAAAAAAAGTCTAAAAAAAAAAAGTAAGCAGGGTAGAATGTTTTGTTTGATAGTTTCAGCCTAGGGAGAATCCTCATGGGGAGTAATGTCCACTTAGAAAGATCTAAGGCAACTTGTTGTGTGATAGGCTCAAAATTCATCAGTTCTAGGTGAAGCATCTTATATGGTATTCTAATGCCTAAATACCTCATCTCCACTCCATTCCAGCAGAATGGGAAACTGGCTTCAGGGCCTGAGGGGGCTTAAATGAATATGTTTAAACCTCTGTCTTGGCACTGTTCACCTTATAACCAGCCAATTTACTAAACACCTCCAGCTATTTCCACACCACCGGAAGCGATGTTTCCAGTAAGGTAAGGGTTAGAAGGATATCATCAGCAAAGAGAGTTAATTTATGTGACCATCCCCACACTGGGACTCCCTCAATTAGAGCTTGAGCCCTAATGTTAGCTGCCAGAGGTTCCAAATAAAGGGCAAACAGCAAGGGGGATAATGGGCATCCCTCACGGGTGCCCCCAAATAAAGCAAATAGTGAAGAGAGTATGCCATCAAGCTTGAGGTGTGCTAAGGGGGCTTGGTACCTAGCTTGTATTTGAGAAATAAACTTCTCTGGAAATGCAAAATGCTTCAGAGTGGCCCATAGATAGGGCCAAGACACCCTATCGAATGCCTTCTCGGCATCTAGGCCAAGAAGTACTAAAGGTATCTATCTACGTGAAGCATGTTCTGTAAGCTTCTCCCACTATTTTTGACCCCATGACCTTCTCAGGAAGGCTTTTCCATGTGTCCACCACCCTCTCTGTGGAAAAATACTTTCTTACTTTGCCTCTGAGCTGTCCCCCATCTTCAAATTGTGCCCCCTTGTTCTTACACATCTCTTTTTTCTGGAAAAAAAAAATACAGCACTGTCCTAGCAGTATGCCTCTTTGCGGTAGACAGATATAAATAACTACAAAATAATGTAGTATTCTTATAACAACCACCAGTATCTTCTAAACAGTTCTAAAATTAATCTGTTATGATATTTTACAATGCTTGAAATTATATTTTGAAAGCTGCAACATTTGAACTGTTACTCACAGAAACTTAAGTTTTCTTTAAATGAAAGCTCGGATTCTGATCAACATGTGTAGAGCCCGATGATACTCAGTTCTCCTCTGTCGCTACATGCCTATATAGGGTTTGGAGTCTTATCGACATGTTTAGATCCTAACAATACCGTTCTCCTGTGTCACCACATGTCTATACATGTTGATATATGTTGTTAAAAATGCCAGGACTTTAAACATTTTGTGAACCACATTTTTTTTAATATTGATATGAAACATTGTACACTCTTTTCTGTAGATATATGGCTGTTTTAGTAATGCCTCATCAATATAACTACTTAGCTGACTTCAAGCTTTCATTTAAAAGAAAATAAGGTATCTAGTCCTAACAGTTGAAAGTTAATCACGTTTTAAAGAAATGTTCTTTTGAAAGGTCTAACTATGGATAGAAACATAATTTTTTAAATGAAAGTTTGATGTCCATCCATTAAGAACTGAACCAGATTATACTATTTTTATAAGTCGATACTATTCTACATGTATATGTATAAATACTATTTGTTTTGTTTATTTAAAATCTGGAGAAGTGCATGGGACAAAAATCTGTTCACGTGGGCGACCAGAACAAATAGAAATATACAATAACCAGATTATGTAAAACATAAAAGTCAAACAAAGATACATAATAACAATGTTAAAAGACTAGTCAGAGAAATATTTACATCTATTACAGGAAAAAAGATGTGTTTTAGGGCTAATCTGAATGTATATAAAGAGTTGCTAACACAAGTTATCATTGATGGTAAGGTATATAACAATGATCTTTGACCAACAGAAGGCTTCATCATAGGAACAGTGAACCAATTCATTGAGAAGATCTTGGTAGCAGCAGTATTACCTTTGTTTTTGAAAATTACATGAAAAGAGCTTGGAACCTTGTCCAGAATCTCTTTCCTGGCTGAGGTGCTAAACTGATGCTGGCACCTCAGGTCAAGCTGCAGCCATCCCAGTTGCTCATACAGATTACAACGGTGAATGGCATATGGTAGTTGAGAAGCAAATCTAGCAATCTGATCCAGTAAGGTCTTAACCTTATTTAGAAACCCCACAAATGCAGAATGATAAAACAACAGTCCAAGGTCTATCAGAGGAAATAAGAAACTCTCAGGCAGCAACAGCCTGGTGGAAGAGGCAAGTAACGAGTTGAGTCTACTGACAGAACCTAGTCTTTGATGTATTGGTTTAATTATAATATTAATGTGCTGTTCCTACTTACGTTAAAGATGTGTCCAATATTTAAAAGTCCTGACTTGTTCTATGTCATCACCCTTTAGTGTATGCAGAACAGCATGAGCAGCCAGCTTGTTTCTTTGGTTATAAAAAACAGTTTTTCTTTCCATTAATACCACTTTTTAAGGCAAAACCATTTCTGAACTGCAACAGACTCGCAGGCCAAGTCATTACATACATCCAAAAGATTAGGGCCACTCGTAGGGATCATTGCATCATCAGCATAAAGAAAAATTTGTGAATTACAGCAAACAGAAGGTAATATATTCAGAAATAAACTAAATACAAGGGGATGCAAATTGGAACCCTGAGGAACACCCAGTGAAACTACAGATCAGGTGAAATGCATCCCTTAATTGTTGTCAATTGATAACTATCAGAAAGGTAGCTCTCAAACCAACTAACAACCTCAGAAGACAAACCCAGTTTAAGAATGGTATACAAAAGCAAGTTATGATTCACCAAGTTGAAAGCCTTGGTTAGGTCCACAAAGGCAGCCGCAGCCACATAAAGAAGCTTCTATCCAATGCCTAGTGGACTGCCTGTGTGAACCCAACCAAGGCCATTGATGTGCTGTGACCTGGACGAAATCCATGTTGGATGGGAGTCAAAATGTCATACAAAAGAAAATAGTCAATTATTTGATTGAAGACCATCTGCTCAAGAACTTTAGATAAGGAAGCCAACAAAAAAAACGGATGATAATTTTGTACATCGTCCACGTTCTCCAGCTTTAAATATTGGAACCACCGTTGTGTTTTTCCAAATGTCTGGAAACTGGCCAAGGCAAAGGGACATATTAAATATTTTTGTGAGTAGAAAACAAATAATGTTGGCAGTGATCCTAAGCAGCCCGAAATCTACCCAGTTACAACCCATTGTAGGGTGAGGACTAAGATTGGAACGATAAGAAAGGACATCACCAGGGGTAAGAACCTTGATGTAAAAATTTGGATGAACAGAGCCCAGCATAAGGTCATTATTACCTTAACTACAGGACAAAAAACAGCTAATATTCTTCAACTGAAACTACCTCTGCCTGGAAGTTGCAACACTGAACATAGGATTTGCAAGAAAGCGAGTTGAGCTCACAACAGAGGGAGGTGAACCTTACAATTGTCTTTGGTTTGTAGCAGATATTCTGTGGGTGGAGGCTATTTCTAACTGAAAGGTGAAATAAGGAACTTAAAATTATCAGGAAAAGACAGTCTTTCAAGCAACAGAGGGAGGTGGATCTAGCTTACGTGTGTTACAATTCTTAAGATTTTCAGTGCAGGAAGAGTTTAAAGCACAGCTGACTTATTGTGGGGCTGACTGCTTTCAGACACAAACCACCAGGCTATTTTGGGGCTGGGAGGCTTACCTGTGTCTGACTTGGATGTCTGTATTTTCTCTGTTTGATTAGCAGGGTATTTTCTCTGTCAAATTGTTGTGTAGAGCATCTTGCTGACAGGAAGGCACTCATCGCAGCGGTGGGTCAGAGCTCTTAGCTGACTGTATTGTGAGGGCACAGTTTAGGCCCAACCCTTTCCCACCCTCACACCCCACCCACCCCTGGAAATAGTTCCTTCATACCTGGGGTTCTGACATCACTTCCTCAAGAATGCAAGGTGCATATCACTGTCATATCCTCTCTAGCACACCGCACTGGCAATATAAATATACACATTGTATAATATATATATATTTCTATATAACAAATCAATCACACGCACAAAAAAAAGAAGATAAACATGTGGGGAGTAGTGCAATGCAATGGCTGTGGGGCAGCAGTCTTCCGGGAGTCTTTCTGGAGGCTGAAATGCTGCCCTATTTGCAGACAACTCTCTGCCCTGAGGGAGGAAGTTGCCCGTCTTCAGGCCACACTTGACAGTAGTAAGGGAACCTTCCTCCCAGCCACACTGGATGGTAGGAAGGGAACCTCCCCCATCCAGAGAGCACCAGAGCCACCACCACTACCTCAGAAGTTGCGAAGAAAGCACAGCAGTTGGACCACAGTGGGCTCAGGGAGGGTGAGGATGGTGGAACAGAGGCACACCCAGTCAGTTGTTCCACTCCACAATCCATACACCATTCTGGGGGAGCATAACTCCCCTATGGATGCACCTGCAGAGGAGACTAAGAAGGCTGAGGACAACTGTCACAAGGGAGGCCCACAGAAAGGAGGCAGAGGACACCACAAGGAAAGGAAGCAGCTCCTGGTGGGGACTCAATTATTAGGGGGATAGAACTGGGGGAGCAGGGAAAACTGAAGTAAGGTGCCTGCCTGGTGCCATGGCTTGAGGGACAGGAAGCGCATCCTCAGGATCACGAGAACAGCTGCACGGGAGTCTGAGCTGGACATCATTGTCCACCTAGGGACAAATGACTTGGCTCAACATGAGATTAGAGCAGTGCAGAAGGACTTTGTAGAATTGGGGAGGGGCCTAAGACAAGTAGCACACACAGTATCCTTCTCAGAGGTGCTGCCTGTCAGTGGCATGAGTGAGGCGAGGGTACTTTGCACCATGCAGTTTAATAAATGGTTGAAAAAATGGTGTGGATCACAGGGGTTTGGCTTCATTGGGGACTGGGGTTCCACCTGGAGGGACACCAGCCTATACTGGCAGGATGGTCTGCATCTGTCCAGGAAGGGAACAAGTCTTTTGAGCAATCGGTTTAAATGCTTCAATGGCAAGCTAGTTGTGGGGGGCACTGATAAGCAGCAGGAAAATCCCAGCCTCTCCCTACAAAACAGGGTACTAAATGAGAAAAAGACCAAGGTAGAAAGGTCAGTGGGGGATGCTGCAACAGAAGGCAAAGCCATCAAAAAATGGAGAGCAATGAGTACCAATGACCATAGTCTGAGCAACAAGCTTCCTGAATTAGTGGCCTTGATGGAGGAGAAACATCTGGATATCATGGCAGTCACAGAAACATGGTACACACAAAACCATGACTGGGACGTAAACATACCAGGATACACTATCTACAGGAGGGACAGGGAGGGCAAAAGAGGAGGGGAAGTAGCTCTTTACATAAGGGAAGGAATCAAAGCAACAGAACAAAAGGGAAAACAGGGAGGAGAAGCAGCACTGTGGGTAAATTTGGAGACCGGCAATGGGACCACAATCCGCACAGGGGTTGTATACAGACCCCCTTCTCAGTGGGAGGAAATGGACAAGGAAATGATAGAAAGTATACTTAGAATGGCAGAAAAAGGGGTGATATTGCTGATGGGTGATCTGAATATGCCAGATGTTAACTGGAGTGCAGTTGCAGCAGCCACTTCGAACAGTGGGGTTATTCTAGATGCCCTATAGGGGGCACGCCTTAGACAGCTAGTGTATTGGAGCCCACTCGAGAGGGAGCAATCTTAGACCTGGTTCTCTCAAATGGAGATGAAGAGAGGATCACAGATGTGAAGTGGGTAGCCATCTGGGAACTAGCGACCATCGAACAGTATGGTTCACAATAAACACAGCAATAGAGTCAAGCCATACAAAGGCAAAAGTACTGGACTTTAGGAGGGCTGACTTGGCTAAAATGGTGAGTGCCTAAGGAATGCACTAGCAAATGGGCAGGAAGGAGGGTGGAAGAACAATGGGAATAATAAAACTGCCATCACAGAGGTAAAAAGCCTTTGTGTGAAGCAAATAAACAAAATGAAATGATGTAAGAAACCACTATGGTTCTCAAAGGAAATGGCAGTGAAGGTTCAAGAGAAAAGAAAGCATTCAGGAAGTACAAGGAATCACAGAAGGAGCAGGACAGAGAACTGTATCAGTTAAAGAAAAGGAAGCTGGAAGGCAGTCAGAACAGCAAAGGCCCAAACCAAGGAAAAGATAGCCAATGCAGTTAAGAAGGGGCTAAAACCTTTATAGGTACATCAGGGAGCCAAGGAAGGCCAAGGGAGGGATAGTGAGGCTTAATAAAGGGAGGGAGGTGGGCAGAGGGTGACTGAGAAAGGCAGAGATACTAAACAAATATTTTTGCTTAGTATTTACAAAGGAAGAGGGGGAGGTACCTAAAACAAACGGTAGAAACACTCTGGATACAGAAGTTGATACCAGCCCATTTACAGAAGAAAGGGTTCTGAAAGAACTCTTAAAATTGAAGGTGGACAAACCAATGGGGCCTCGTGGGATTCATCCCAGAATTCTAAAAGAACTAAGGGTAGAACTAGTGACACCACTGACTACCCTCTTTAACAAATCATGGGAGGATGGGGTGGTACCCAAGGACTGGAGGAGGGCAGATGTGATTCCCCTTCACAAAAGTGGGAGCAAGGCATAAACAGGAAACTATAGACCTGTTAGTTTAACCTCAGTGGTAGGGAAAATGATGGAATCACTTCTGAAGGAAAGAATTGTTTGGTATCTAGAGGCCAGAGGGGCACAGGACCAAAGGCAGCATGGATTCACAGTGGGAAGGTCATGCCAGACAAATCTGATAGATTTCTTTGACTGGGTGATCAAAGTAGTAGATCAGGGAGGGGCTGTGGACATGGCCTACCTAGACTTAAGCAAGGCATTTGACACAGTCCCACACAAAAGATTGATATACAAGTTAGCCAGCCTAGGAGTGGGCCCCAAGATGACAGCCTGGGTAAAGAATTGGCTGGAGAATAGGACACAGAGTAATAATGTAAATAGAGTCCACGCTGAAGAAAGGGGGTTACTAGTGGGGTACATGAGGTTCAGTATTAGGACGGTCCTCTTCAATGTCTTTATGTGACATTGCAGAGGGACTGGAAGAAAAGTACGCTCTTGCAGATGACACAAAGATCTGCAACAGAGTTGATGCACAAGGTGGGTGGAAAGGATGAGAAGGGACTGGCAAGTTAGAGGAATGGTCAAATGTATGGCAGCTTAGATTCAATGCTAAGAAGTGCAAGGTAATGCACCTGGGAAACAAAAACCCAGGGGAAGAGTACACAATGGGGGTTAAGATACTAACAACAACAAAAATGGAAAGGGACCTGGGGGTAGTCATATCAGATGACCTAAAGGTGGGCAAGCAATGTGAGAGGGCAGCAAGGAGGGCTGGGGGGATACTGGGATGCATAGGGAGAGGCATCACTAGTAGAAAACAGGAAGTTATTATCCCTCTGTACAGACAGCTGGTGAGACTCCATCTGGAGTACTGCATGCAGTTCTGGAGTCCCAATCTCCGCAAAGAAATAGACAGGATGGAAGCTGTGCAGAGGAGGGCAACTAAAATGGTGCAGGGTCTGCACCAGAAGACATATGAAGAGAGACTTAAGGAGCTTAATATGTATAGCCTCGAGGAAAGGAGGGGGGGGGGGACATGATAGAAACTTTCAAGTACCTCAAGGGAATCAACAAAGTCCAAGAGGGTAGCATCTTTCAAAAAAAGAGGTGTGTAAGAACAAGGGGGCACAATTTGAAGATAGAGGGGGGTGGCTCAGAGGTAATTTAAGGAAGTATTTTTTCACAGAGAGGGTTGTGGATGTATGGAACTGCCTTTCTGAGGAGGTCATGGAGTCAAAAACAGTGGGAAAATTCAAGAATGCATGTGACAGACATAAGGCAGTTCTAGTGGGAGGTAGAGGGAAGTAGGCTGCTGGTTAACTAGGATCTGTAGCTTATCCATTAGGTAGGGAAATGGGCAGACTGGGTGAGCCAAGCGGTCCTTATCTGTCGTCAAATTCTATGTTTCTACATTTCTATGTAAATTATCAGAATCCTCACATGGAATATAACCTGAAAGGTCCATAAAATATTTCATTAAATTCCGCAGAGATAGTTAACGGCTCATTTGTAACCCCAGATGGTGTCTTTAGAGTATGGGGTAAGAGACAGGATTTTCTTCCAAGTAAATCATTTATTAAATTCCATGTATCTGTAACATTCTTCCCTTTGAACTGCTTCTGTTTTTCTATACAAAACTGTTGTTTTAAGCTTCTAATCAAAGATTTACATTTATTTTGAGCTTCCTTATAGGTCAAGATAGCTGTGTCCCTAGTCTTTCTATACTTTTTTCACTTTTTATCCCCAACTCTCAAAGCTCTGGTGTAACCCACTCCTATTATCCCTGATTCTTAACCTCCTCAAAGGGACAAAAGAATCTCAGACAGTACTGTACTGAAAGCCTGCAGTGCATCACTGATAGTTACAAAATTGGCCAAAAAAGGCCAACCTACTAAGGACAAAGCCTCCCTAAATGGAACAGAATTTTATTTTGTGATATCACAAGAATAAACATTGACTGGCGGTACTGATCTCTTTTTTGCAGTCCAGCAGCAATAAACAGGGCAATGATTACTAATACAATTTGATAAAACAAGGATCCAGTCAAGAATGGAAAAATAACCAATTCCATAATGGACCCTGGTAGGGGCCTCAATTATCTAAGATCAGTTAACCTATCCCTATACTTTGCCACATATCCCTGACCAATTCACATTCATATCCCCTAGAATGACCAACTCACGATTATGTGGACTGGAACTTCTACGGGCCTGAATTAGGTCAGGTCCCTCCTCCTGTTTTCCTGGTGGGACATGTATCATCATAAGGGACAGAAACGTATTTTGTCCTAGTTTCAATGTTAGAGGTACCAGTTCACAGGAGGGTAATCTCAAAGGGGTCTCATCTTGTATTGCTGACAGATATTTGTTTTGCATAAAAGAACCATCCCCTATATCAATTTCAATTGTTCAATTTTATTGGTTCGGAAGATACCTTTGAGCCTAAGCTCTTTTACAAAGGTTCCACGTCAGAGACAAGACAAGGTACAAAGTAGTAAGCAAGAGAGGAACTAACAGAAAACACCACCCTGTCTAACATATGAACAAAAACATTGTGGAATACAAGATAAAGTGGAGGGTAATATGTGTACAGTTATGGAGGCAGAGAATAGTGCCTTGGAGCCTTGTCATCAGATAAGAGGGAGGGGGAAATGGTCAGGGAGGGAGTAAAGCAAAAGGCTGGTGTTAAGGGTAGGCTGTGGGGGGGCCTTGTCTAACAAAATGCAGCCAGGGGGCGTAAGACGAGGGGAGACAAGTGCTGCATCAGTCATGGAATGGCAAAGGATTGAAGATACCCAAGATTAGTTGCAGGAGCATTTAGAGATTGTACTTAGATGTTGTTTGAGGTCCATTTTGAATTTGGCTAGACAGGTGGTGGCAAGGAGGTACTCGGGTAATTCATTCAGCCACAAGGGAGCACGGTAGGCAAATGCCCGTTACCCGAGAGAGGTCTGGTGGAAGGGGACCGACAGGGCCCCCTCTAGTCCTCCCCCTAGTGGCCTGTGGTGTGTTTGCAGCCACTACCAGATTGCCAACACAGGGTGGGGTTTTCCCCAAAAGTGCTTTTTTCCCAAGGGTGCATGTTTGATGTATGACCCTGTTTTTAAGGGATAGCCAATTTGTGAGTTTATACAGTGTACAGGTGTGCGTATCATGCTGTAAATCAAGGGCTAGCCTACAGGCCTTGTTTAGAGTCACCTGTATCCGTTTCAATGCCGTGTACATTGCCGCCCCATATATCACCATTCTATAGTCGATATGTGATAATATGGAGCTGTGTACTGCAAGGGGGAGGGCCTCAGGCGATAGGTATTTCGTATGCCTGTAAAGGACACCAATCTCTATGTTGACTGTCTTGACCAGGGAGTCAATATGTGAAGCAAAAGTGAGTGTTTCATCCCCAGTGATCCCCAGATCCTTGAACATGCAGACTTGCTCCACTGGCTCAATGCAGGAGTTTGTAATGATGAGGGGATTGCGTTTTTTTTTTTTTGTGTGTGTGTACTGGTAATAAGCATGGCCTTGGTCTTTTTATAATTCAGTAGCAGCTTATGTCTGCAGAACCATGTCTCCAATGAGGAGAAGGATGCCTGAAGCTCGGATTGCAGACTAGTGAGGGATATACTATTTCCCAGGAGCACCACATCGTCAGCACAGAGTATCAGTTTGGTATTGCAGGCAGTGGGGAGGTAATTTAGGAAGACATTGAAGAGTAGGGGCCCAAGGATAGATCCCTGGGGCATCCCCAACGATACCTCTCTTGTGCTCAAAATCGTATGTCCAATTTTGACACATTGAGTTCTGCTAGTAAGGTAGTCTTGGAACCAACATAGTGCACTGGGTGCCACACCCATGTTTGCCATTTTGGTCAGTAACAGGTGGTGATTGACTGTGTTGAAGACTTTGGTGGGGTCTATGAAGATAGACCCCATCAGTTTGCCTTCATCCAGGGCCTTTTGTGCATAGTTCATAAAGTCCAGTAGGGCAGTGGTTGTGATGTGGCTTTGTCTGAAACCATGTTGATTAGGGCAGAGTAGGTTATATTTGTTGAGGTAGTCAATGACTTAATAAGTGTTAACTTAATAAAACTTAATAAGTGTTTTGTTAGAGCTGTGTGTTGTATTCTAGTGCATGATCAATTGGCAATGTAAGAAATAGAAATGTGAAATGCATTAAATATATCCTGTAAACTGTTCCTATGCAAGATGCCAACTTTTTTCTTCAATAAAAATATTTTACGTAAAAAAAAAAGTTCTCAGCAGTTTGAGGACTCAGTCTGCTGCACTAAAGAGATCCCTGTCACTTTGGTTGCCCTAGATTTTTCTTTGGCTAGTAAGGATTTTGTCTGGTGACTAAAGTGGCTTCCTAACAGAACTTTAATGCAAAGCGCTGTTTTCATGTGGCTTATAAAAACCTTTTAGAATCTCAAACCTGTTGGCAGTTCTCTCCATCCTATCCCTATTTCAAAGTCAAAGCGATTTGCTTGGCCCTCCTAAATTAACCCTTGTCACCTCGTAGGTTTCTTTAAGACTCCGTTTTTTTCCAGACTCTGCTTTTTCTCAAACATTGGAAATGTTGTGTATTTTCCTTCCAGTGCTCTGGGATCCTCAGCAGTGTACAAAAGAAGTACGTTGCATTGCACGAGCAGCAAAGCTTGTGGTTAAACAGCTGGTTCTGATAATTATTTAGCAGATCTAAATTTAACTTGATAAGGAACACAAATCAGTCTTTAAAAAAGACACAATGTGGCTTTCATTAAAAAATGTCTGAACCATTAAAAAAAACTGCAGTATTCACTTTCAAAGGTTGCTTGTAAATGCTCTTTGACAAAAATTTAACAGACTACGATTGGAAAACATTGTTTAGTCCAGTATGACTTACAGGCAAGCATCACGGTTACATGGTTAGCCATAGAATTATCTGTTTTTTTAGTTTAAACTTTTTTGTGCCCCCTTCCTATCTCTAGCACCCATCTGCCTGAGAAGCACCCTGGATGTACCCGATTCCCCTGTATGTCTACCTTAAATCCCATCTTCCAAGGAATCTTGGCTATACCCTCACAGTCAGGGAAGGCAATTTACTCCCGAGTGTATAGCATAGTCAGGTGTCATCTCATGTGGTGTTGCATGGGTGAGATATTCTAGGGTCCATTGTCATGGGTGCTAGGGCTATTTTCCATGTTACCCCTGGCCCTCCGGGATGTCACTGCTATGGAACGCGGTCGCTTGGCACACATGCTCAGCTGATAGGGTACCTCTGGGATCAGTCCTGGAGCCAGTCCTCTTCAATATCTTCATCGGTGATATTGCAGAAGGACTAGAGAGTAAGGTTTATCTGTTTGCATATGACACCAAGATCTGCAACAGAGTTAGACGATCCAGATGGGGTGGGCAGAATGAGAAGAGATCTGGATAAACTAGCAAAATGGTTGGAAGAATGGCAACTGGAGTTTAACTCAAAGAAGTGCAAGATCATGCACATAGGGAAGAGAAACCCTGAAGTCACCTTATAGGCTGGGAGGGGAGTTGCTGGCAGTCACAAGGGAAAAAAGAGACTTGGGCGTCATCATGACCGATGACCTGAAATCAATCAAGTAGACCACTAAAGCAGTAGGTAAGGCTAGAGGGATGTTGGGGTGTATTAATAGGGGTATTACAAGTCAGAAGAGGGAGGTAATAATCCCTTTTTACAAGACACTGGTAAGGCCCCATCTGGAGTACTGCATGCAGTACTGGAGGCCACACCTTCACAAGGATATTAACCAAATTGAGACAGTCCAGAGAAGGGCAACCAAAATGGTGCAGGGACTGCATCAGAAAACATATGAGGACAGATTAACGGAGCTCAATATGTATACCCTAGCACAAAGGAGGGAGAGAGGCGATATGATCGAAACATTCAAACGCCTTAAGGGCATTAACAAGGTGAAAGAGTCTAACATGTTTCAATATAAGAAAAACAGCAGGACAAGAGGACACATCATGCGATTAGAGGATGCCGATTAAGGGGTAATGTGAGGAAGTTCTTTTTCACATAAAGGGTGGTGGATGCATGGAGAGGCCTACCCCAGGAAGTGGTGGATATGAATACAGTGCAGGGCTTCAAACAGGCATGGGACATGCATAAGGGAGCAATACAGATGAGTATGAATAGATTGGCCATTGACAGAGCAAAGGCCGATGGCACATTCATAAGTCAGAAAAAGAAATGGGCAGACTGGATGGGCCTTGCGGTCCTTATCTGCCGTCAACTTCTATGTCAACTTCTATGAGCTGACCAGCCACAATCTTTTCCAGTGCTTTGGACAGCAGAGAGAGTATTGAGTTGGGCATATAGTTGACCACCAAGGATTTGTAACCTCCCTTATGCACAGGTGTGATGGGCCTATTTCCAGACCTCTTGAGAATTGAGCAAGAGTCAAAGATTTGTTGAACAGCTTGGTGATGGGCACTATGAGGACATCCAGGGTGCGGGATAGCAGTTTCATGTCGATCCCATTGCTACCCTGTTTTGTCTTGCCTAGTACTTTCCTGACCTTAGCTAGTGTTTCCTTCACAGTCACCCTTTTAAGGTAGAAGGGTGGGTAGGAGTATTCGGAAGGTCCGTTGTTGGACTGGCTCTGCTCAGGGTGGAAGTATGCTGGTGGTAGAACTGCTGTGAGATCAGTGAAGGCCTTATTGAAGGCTTCCCCATGACTAGAGGGTCTGTGATGTGATTGCTACTGATATCAAGTAGCCGGGGATGCATCCTGTCCTCCTTGCCCAGGATGCTCCTGATGCTATCCCAGAACCTTTTGCCATCTCCCCAGGAGTTAGCAAGCTGTGCTTTGTGATAATTGGCTTTGGCGAGCTGGATTAGTTTAGCGATTCCTGGCCACCCTGTAACACTGGTAGTCATGCCTGTCTCCCGTGATTCTTGCCTTCTCCCATAGTGAATCCCTATCATTCATCAGGGAGAGTAGTTCCCCTTGTACCCCCCCCCCATTAGCCCGCCCTTTCATTTTCCTCTTTGAGAGGGGGGCATAGATATCAAAGATGATATTAAAGCCATTTGTGAAGTAGCTGAGTGCCTGATTTAGGGAGGGTGCCTGACTGACTGGGGTCCAGTCATAAAGGGTGAGTGCTGATTTGAGGGCTCCAAGCATACCCTTTCTCAGGATCCTGCTTGTTATGAGCTTTGGTGGGCTTTTGGTGAATTTGTTAGACCACAGCAGTGTAATAGGGGTGTGGTCACTTAGCATGTCAAGTAGAACCTTGACCTCGGAGATTCGAGACGGTGATCTTGCAAGTACCCAGTCAAGAAGGGTGCTGCTTCCAGTCTTATAATTCTGTCTGACAGGGTGGGCGACTAGTTGTGACATATTGGCAGAAGCAATCATGTCCTTAACTAGTGCAGTCTCCTTCCCATTCCAGTTTATATTAAGATCTCCGGCGACCATGAGTTCCAATCTGTGAGGGAAGGTGCCTATGACTTCCATCACTTTGGTTAACTCTGTAGTGGCTCCCTGTGGGAGTAAATATACTGAGGCAAGGATTAGGGATTTGTCATTCTGTCTGATCTGAGCTTTAAGTATTAAAATATTGTGGTCTTCAGCCACCCTGGTTTCAGGGAGAACAGTACACCATAGAGAGTCCTTAGCATAGATAATGCATCCCCCCTTTCTTTCCTAGTCTGTCGATTCTGTAGGTTTGGTAGCCCGACAGGGCAATTTCATTGTCTTTGATTCTACCAGTCAGCCAGGTTTCTGTTAGGCATAGTACGTCTGGGGTATGGAGGGCCAGCCATGCCTGCAGCTGCACAAACTTTGCAGTTAAGCTGCAGATGTTTAGGGAGGCAATTTTGAGCCTATGGGTCTTACGCACACCAGCACCCATTGTAGTGACTGGTCCTGGATTTGGGTGCATGTTGCCGGAGAGTAGCAGAAACATAAGGATGATCTTCCTAGCTGAGAGGTTTAGGCTGAGGTTAGACCTAACCTTCCGTCGTCTGTGCTTCAGACAGTTGGACACCAGTTTGATCTTGAGGGTAAGGCTAAACATTATAACCCCTATGTTAGGTTTGCTCATCAGTCTTCCCAATTGTGGGGGATTGAGACATGCAGTACTCAGATGGGTTCCAATGATGCCATGGCTGCCCAATCAATACTCAGGAGTGGATCAAGTGGAGGCAATTGTGGCCCAGATGTACACCTGACACCAACTACACAAATCCAGGAAGTGATGAGCAGTATTACACAGCACCCTCTGAGGAGTTGCATGTTTATTCAAGTCAAACACTGATACCAGAGCCTGGTGGGTGGCAGAAACAAACAGGTTGGGTATGGGCTTATATGATCAGCACTGCCACATCAATAGATGTTATAGACCTCTAAATTTATCGCAGAGTTTTTAAATTTTTTTCTGACAGTCGTGTTTTCAATAGTGCAATTACATCAAAATGATGTTAAGCAGACCAGGCAGAAATTTGTCAAATTTAGCCAGGAGGCTCTGCACACTTAGATGTACCCTCCCATCCTACCTCTCCTCCTGCATATCTCCTGCCTCCTCTACTATTTACTCTCTTCGTAACAGGGTCTCTCGCACTTTTGCCATTCCCCAACCTCTGTCTTCCACTGGTCAATCTGTTTTCTCCTACCATCTCCCCCTTCTCTGGAACAATCTCCCCCTAATCTGTCTTTCCTCCTCTTTCTCTTCTTTCAAAAGACTCCTCAGACTTCTACCCTCCCCACAGTGTTCCCAGTGCTCTCTACCCTCCCCTCCACCCCTATGCCTGCCTCCCTTTCAGGAGACAATGTCTCCACACTTAGGCCCATACTTGCAGTACTCTGGTGGTTAGTGGAGTGCCCCCATGCTGTAACTCAGTGTCTCCCCTCACTATTTACATTCTAAATTTAAATTTTCTTATTCACATTATAGTGAATTCTAGTGTACATTAACTTGTAAATTTGTTTCCCCATGTATCTGCTGTCTCTTATAATCTTTGTACAGTGCGAGCCACTGTTTGAAACTTGTATTCTTTAGTGTGTTGCACTGTTACTCCTTGTCTACCTTGTCCCCGGGTCACACCTGGAAACGAGCCTCGGCTCAGTGTGCCTTTCCCGGTTACCAAAATGTTAAATAAAAATAAAAGAAATAAAATGTACAATGTTAAGGGAATGCCTAGGACCTTTTAACCCTATCTTTCCTTTTTTTTTCCTTTTCCAACTCTGTTTCTACTCCCCTGCCACTGACCTCTCTCCAGCGTGGTTACTCGGCTACTGGCTCTGCCCTTCCACCTGAATCTCCGACCATCCACATTCCTGGTTGGCGACACCTTCCCTCCTGCACACTTGCCTTAACCCCTTGGCTCCACGTCCCCCCAGGAAAGACCGACCACTCCTACCAGCACTATATCTATAGTGCTGGCAGGCTCGCTAGTGCAGGAGGAGGAGGAACCAGAGTGGACGTCTTGATGCCCAGCCTTGGACTTGGGGTTGCAAACCCTGGACCCGCTTCACCAATCAGTGGAGGTGAGGTTTTCTCATAGAGGCTCCCTGATGGTGTGGACGTGCAATGACACCCAGCACAGTGCAGGCACGCTCCCACACCCACCTGCAGGGTGTCCACCACTGCCACCCTACCCACTGAGAAGTGTACTGTGCAACCGAGCCCCCAATCTCCACTAGGGGCTGCCAAAGCTGTGCAGTGCTGGTACACCCTTCTCAGAAAGGAGAACTGCCTGCCAGCAGCTCAATCCAAGTCCACACCCTTCCTCACAGCCGACCCCTGGTAGCCCAAGTCCGTTCCCAAACCTGGGTCGCCGGCATTGTGTCCAGCGCCTCAACCTTCAACACCATCATGCCGGCTAATCTTACCTTCAGATAAATGCATTTAAGTTGTGACAAAGCCCAAAAATGTCAAATAAACTGTGTCAATACTATTTTTCTGTAACAGCAGACTATATAAATCCTATTTTAAACACCTTTGGCTCAAAGGTGTTAAAGGTACACTGTCAGCTTTGCCCCTCGTTTTTCTGTAAATTTATATCAGTGGGTTTGAAGGCACTCATCTGTAAGAACATTCCTCTAGAATGTCCCTGCATAAAATAAAAAGTAACCAGTGTACCTGTTTTTGAATATTTTTAATTATTTTCCTTCGTTACAGTCTGCAGTTAAATCCCCAAAACCTGGAAGCAGATCCATGCCGAGAACACGCGTCTATCAGTACCGCTGTCCCGATGTACACATTTTACCATCCCCATTGCAAAAAGCATGTAATCCACTACAGCATGTTATAGTAAATCATTCCTGGCATTTCTGCATTTTTGATTGGTGCGCCTTTCCCATAGACTTTAGCTGGACTTTGCAACACCATTTCTGGCCGGGATTTCTGCTATTATGTTTTATTGTTAAATTTATCTAAAAAGAGCTGTTTTACTTTTTTAATGTGCCCTACTTGAGGGTTGTGTAGATATCTAGTTTAGCCTGTGATTACAGCCTTTTTGTGTTTCTGTGTGGGCTAGACGCGTAGGCGCCTAACCCCCCATACCTCCCAGTCTTTGTAGTGCAAATTCAGGCTTTTAGCACCTTTTTGCAGATTGCTGCAATAAAGTGCCTTTGCTCACTGCCTTCTCCTCTGTCCCCTACCTTCCAGCCGGCACAGCCTTTGAGCACCCAGAGACCGGAGGGGCTCCGAGCCGCCAGCAGGTGGGCGGCGACCAACAAGCCGACTAGGGAACCAGGAGGCCAGGAGAAGCAGGCAGAAAGGTACGGGCAAAGCCGCAAAATTTATGCCCGCCCCCTCCCCCCTCTCGGTTGTTTCTTTTTATACACCTTTTCCCGCCAATTCTCTAATCCACGCCCACAGCTAATTCTCTTCCTCTACTTTAACCCCTACCTTCCCTCCACAATGCTACTTTGCTTCCTTTTGCTACTGAGCCTCTCATCTTCCTCGATCCCAAATGATAATTATGATATACCCCATGCCATGGTGACTAAGGCAGTGAATATATGGTCTGCCCACCCTGCCATCCCCAGTGGACACCCATCAATTCCATATTTATATACTGCCATTTTTGCACTGCAATCCCTGGGGTATCCCACAAAAAGGCTCTCTATCCTTACAACACTCCTCAAGTGCCTTGCACCCATTTTGGCATTACATTAACCCACTATGCCTGTCCATCAGATTGTTACTTTGTGATAAAATCCACACCCATATAACAGGACCCTCACCCATTACACATTGGTTCCCCACTAAGAGGAGGAAATGCTCTGATCACTCCCTATCCCTATCATTTGGTGCCCTCCTCAAACTAATCTTCTTCCTTCTGATCAGTATTGGTACTATTGAAATCAATCCTGGCCCCACTGAAAGTTTTTTATCCCCATCTGATCTAGCCTCCATAAATGGCCTAAGTTTCCTTCACTTCAATGCCTGCAGCCTCCTAAAAAAGTTCTCCTTAATACAGGCCTGGGTTGCACATACCCTACCTGACTTCCTGGTTATCTCTGAAACTTGGCTCAGATCTACAACAAAAGATAGTGAAATAAACCTTCCCAATTACCAGCTCTTCAGATCAGATCACCCTTCCAGGGGCGGTTGGGTGGCCATCTATGTCAAGGAAACCATCTCTGCATCCTGCTTCATTAATACATCCGAACCAAAGGAATTTGAATGCTTGTCAATCAAAATATCCCTTCCTAACATGTCTTCCTTTAAATTGATTGGCTGCTATAGGCCCCCCTCTGCAGGCCTCAAACTCCTATCCCACCTAGGAACAATACTCAATCTAGGCCCTGAAGACACCATCATCCTTGGTGATTTGAATTTAAATTGGTTATCTAATGCATCTGCACCCCTAGTAACCTTCTGTGACACCTATGGATTCACTCAATTAATCAAAGATCCAACAAGGATTAACCTAAAAAATACTACCAACAGTTCACTCCTGGATATCATGATGGTAAACAAGCCTCACTTATATTCTCATGCTGGAGTGCTACCCAGTGACGTAAGTGATCATTGTCCTATAGCTGGCATAAGATCTACACTCAAGACATCCAATCCTGCAAAATTTCTCCATAAAAGGTCAAAAAAGAATTTCAACATCTCAGGATATCTCCATGATTTGTGCAATACAACGTATTGGCAAGATTTCTACCTTATAACCTCAGTTAAGAAAGCTCTTCAGATCTTAAAGGATATTATCACTAATGCTCTCAATATACATGCACCAATCACCAGTGTCAGAACCAAAGTAAAATCTTGTCGTTGGTTCACTGCTGACCTTAGATCAGCTTTGTTAGCCAGAGACAAACTCTGGAAAAAGGCAAGAAAAACAAAGGATCCTAGAGACTGGCTTCAATTCAGAAAAGACAGAAATTCATGCACAAAACAAATAAGAAATGCCAAAGCTGCCTTCTATAGAGCTGAATTGGATGCATCCTATACTAACCCATCCAGATTCTGGGGTACTATAAAGGGAATTCTAGGCCAAAATTCTACCCCCGCCTTACCCTCCAAACTGCTCCTAAGTGACATAGAAATACTGACAAGCAAGAAATCTTAAATGCCTTCAATTACCATTTCACTACAGCTGGCCTAGCCTTTGACTCTTCACCTGCAAATCTATTGAGATCTTCATTAAACCTTCGATCTACTGAGGGCCAAAAGGCTGCCTCAACATTCTCCTTCAACCAATATCCTTGAAAGAAGTAGAAGACCTCCTATCCAATTTAGACACAACTAAGAGTGCAGGTGCAGACTCCTGGATCCCTACTTTCTTAAAGTAGCACTGCACTTTAGCTGCCCCCTCACTCACCTCTTCAATCTTTCCCTAGCTACTGGTTCCATCCCCTCTATATGGAAAACAGCTCAAGTAGTTCCACTACTTAAATCAGGTGATCCCATGGACCTTAACAATTACAGGCCAATTTCCATCTTACCAGTACTATCCAAGATGCTTGAAAAATTAGTAAACTCGCAGTTAAGGTCCTATCTGGACACCAACAACCTCCTAAATCCAGCACAATCTGGGTTTAGATCAATGCATAGCACCATCTCTGCCCTAGCCAAAGTCACTAACGATTGGCAGACTGCTTTGGATAAAAAGAATAGTACCTGTGCTGTGTTCCTGGATTTGAGTAAACCATTTGATACAGTGGATCATGAATCATTAATCTCCTCTCTTAGCTCCGTAGGCCTTGATTCACTCTCTCTCAATTGGTTCAGGTGCTATCTCTGGAAGGTTACAACTGGTAAAAATGAAAATTACCTATCAACCTCTAAACCACTGCTAAGAGGTGTACCGAGGCTCTATCCTGGGCCCCATCCTCTTTGCCATTTATATTAATAACATTGACTCCAACCTCTCTCAATCTAACATTCACCTGTTTGCTGATGATACTGTATTATATGTCAGCAATCCTCACCATCAAAGCCTGTGAACTGTTACAGTCAGAATTCTCCATCCTACAACACAACCTATTGGAAAAAATTACTTCTAAATGCCAAAAACAAAAGCTATGTTCTTTGCCACAAAGAGTTGCTCTTCCATTACCCCATCATTCGCCAACCCACAATTATCCACCTTATTTGGAGAAAAGCTGAATTTGTGGATAAATTCAAATATCTTGGAGTCTGATTGACAATAAGCTTGACTACTCTGTCCACGCTTGAAGAGCTATTAAAAAGTTGAGACAAAGACTTGTGCCTATTTTACAGAATAAAACACTACCTTACCAGAGACTCAAACAAAGATTAATCCAGGCATCATTCCTATCCCTTATTGACTATGCTGACTTTCTCACGCCATTGCTCCTCTCCCTCTTAAATAAGCTGGACACCCTGTATCATACAGCCATCAGATTTATTATAGACCTTCCCTCCAGCACCCATCATTGCTCTCTTTACATGGCAGTTAATTGGACATCCCTACAACACAGAAGAAAAAGGAATGCTGCAATCTGGATCTTTAAAGCTTTATCAGGCAAACTCCCCTCCTATATCTCACACTGTTTCACCCGAATCACATCCAGGCCATACACCTTAAGGATCAATAAGCTCATTATGCTAAAGATTCCCAATACCTGCACCCGGTTTGGGAGGGCTGCTATCAGCTATTCCCTAGCATTTGTCTGGAACTCACTCCAAAAATCTATGAATCTGAATACCCTCTTACCCTTATCATCCTTCAAAAAATTATATACCACCCTATTTCCAGAACTGTGCAACTGCTTCCATAAGGCCTAGTCTCCCACCCAACCTACACCCCTCCCTTCTGTAATCCACTATGTTTAGTTTCCATTCTTCTACCCAGTCAGTTATCACACTTCATATAAAAAGCCTACAGAAGCCCTACTATTTGAATATTATCCCTTCTATATTGAATACCCTCTTCATTTTTACAGGTTAAGTTATTGTTACTGTGCCTTGTATATCTGTAAATTTTGTATATATCTCTTATTTATTTGATTGTATTAATGTTATGTTATTCTCATGTCTTTGTAAAAAAACTTGTATCCTTCTTTGTATGACCACTCAGGTCCATCTTGTAAATGAGCTACGCTCAATGATGTTCGCCTGAATAAATAAAGATTTTGATTGATTGATTGATTTCTAAATAAACAAGCATTTGTCAATGCCGAATGTTGCTTGCTTGTATGTGCTGTTTAGGTATTTGGAAGTGACAGTTTCATGCCTTCCTCCCAAGACATCCACTGTGTCTTTCCGTTCAGTATTCACAGAAGAGTGGGAGGGGCAAGGGCCACAGCAGTACAGCAGTTGCCAAGGGGGTGAAGAGGTGGACAATAGTCCATTCAAAGGCAAAAGAGTCCTGCAGGAGCTCACTAAATTGAAGGTAGACAAAGCGATGGAACCAGATGGCATACGCCCAAGGATATTAACAGAACTATGAAGGGAGATAGCAGTACCTCTGGCAGCCATGTTCACTGAGTCATTCAACATGAGTGAATTGGAGGAGGGCACATGTGGTCCCTCTACACAAGTCTGGCAGCAGGAGGAGGTAGGGAACAATAGGGCCATTCAGCCTCACCTCAGTAGTGGGAAGATCATGGAGACATTGCTTAAAGAAAGGATAGTGGGGCATCTAGATGCCATGGAACCCAGGATCATCAACATGGATTCACAGTGGAGACATCATGTCAGATAAATCTGGTTGATTTATCTGACTGGGTGACAAAGGAAGTGAATCAGGGTGGGGCAGCGGACAACGCTTACCTTGATTTCAGCAAAGGCTTTGACACCATCCCATATAGGAGGCTGATAAACTAGCTGGGTAGGCTGGGCATGGGGGAAAGGGTGGTAAACTGGGTTAGAAACTGGCTAACAGACAGGAGGCAGAGAGTGGTGGTAAATGGTATGCAGTCTAGGGAGAGGGGGAGACCAGTGGGGTGCTGCAGGGAATCGGTCCTGGGGCCAGTTCTGTTCAAAGTCTTCATTAGTAATATTGCAGAACATCTGAAGGGAATTTTTTCACCAAATTTTCAACATAGCCATTTTAAGACCTCTGCTCATGAACAGTGTCACTATGATTTTCTTAATTTGTCCCGTACATTGATTTCGCACACCAACTGCGCCATTGTGCGCTACATGGGCAGAAACACGTTTTGGGTGAGATGTGAAAAATGACAGCTGTACTACTCATAAGAAGGTGTGGTAAAATGGCAATGTTGAAAATCTGGAGTGAAAATATTGAAAATTCGCGAACTTACTAGCGTGCGTAGGAACTGTACAATGCACATTTGTAAAACAGACATTTTTGGGAATTTTTTCACCAAATTTTCAACATAGCCATTTTAAGACCTGAGCTCATGAACAGTGTCACTGTGATTTTCTTAATTTGTCCCGTAGATTGATCTCGCACACCGACTGCACCATTGTGCGCTACATGGGTGGAAACATGTTTTGGGTGAGATGTGAAAAATGGCAGCTGTACTACTCATAAGAAGGTGTGATAAAATGGCAATGTTGGAAATCTGGAGTGAAAATATTGAAAATTCGCGACCTTACGAGAGTGCGGTAGGAACTACACAACACTACGCTTGTAAAACAGTAATTTTAGGAATGTTTTCACCAAATTTTCAATATAGCCATTTTGAGATTCCTCTGCTCATGAACAGTGTCACTGTGATTTTCTTAATTTGTCCTATACATTGATTTACGACACCGACTGCGCCATTGTGCGCTCATGGGCGGAAACACATTTTGGGTGAGATGTGAAAATGACAGCTGTACTTCTTAAGAAGGTGTGGTAAAATGGCAATGCTGAAAATCTGGAGTGAAAATATTGAAAGCTCATAACTTACGAGCTCATGTAGGAACTGCCAAAACAACGACGCCATGAAAAGCAAATTCTTTTTGAGTTTTACACTCAGTTTTAATATAAGGTTTTGGGACTCTTCTTTATCGATGTCACTGTCATGTACGAAAGATTCAGGCCCAAAGGGTGATTTTGTGCAGTGATCATGAACCACCTTCGGGCCCGAGTAATGCCATAACAGTGAAATCATTCATGAAAGGGTCCCAAAAACCCCATGTTGAAAATTTGGTGCAAAATTCCCAAAATGCCTGAGATATGCAATGAGTTGAACCTCACCTATCTAGCCCATTATACAGCTTACCGGCATTTCAGTTCAGGTCAGCTTTGAAGAGTGCAGACGGTTCCCGGTCCACCAAGATCATCGCGCCAAGTCCGGAGGTAAGTATGGGGTGAGGGGTGAGGGGTGGGGAGGCTGGGTGGCAGTGGTGGGTGCGGGTTGTGGAGGGGCGGGAGACTCCGCCGTGGGACCGTCTTTCTTCACAGGTAAAAGAGAAACCAACGATGTGGGATGTTTGCCATGCTGGGGTGGGCTCCAGCGTGGCACGCTGATGTTGGGGCGTTCAGCCAACGGGGATTGGGCACCTGTCGGCCTAAGGAATAGATTGCCATGCTGGAGTGGGCTCCCGCGTGGCACTTACTAATTCGGGAGGACAGTGCAGTGACGGGGATTGGGCACCCCACGCTATATTATTAGTTGCCCCAGTGTGGCATTTTGGAAGCCTTTGGGGAGGCGGGGAACTAGCACAGCCGGCGGGGATTGGGCACCCCATCGGCTATACAGTGTGGGGCGCGCCCGCCTGCGTGGGCGGCGCGTAATGTGTGGGGGCTGCGCGCGAGCAGGTGATATCTTATCGCTGCTCACTCAAGCGTAGCTCCCCCTTTCAACTGTATGCCACTGTGTTTTGGAGCGTGTCATAGACAGCTCCAGAATGCATTGGCTTACAGGGGCCGCGCCTGCCAACACACTGACTGAATTGGAGGAGGAGGTGACACACCTCTGAAATCTCTGATGATGGCACTATGTTTCTTGTACATGCATGCAAGCAACATAAAAACATTAAAAAGTAAAGATTTTAAAACCTACATTTTAAAAATTAATTATGAGAGGCCCCAATTCAACTTTGGCACGCAAAGTAAGGCACCTGAAGTATGCAAGAACCATACCAGAGCTTAGGGTTGCAACAGGAAAAGACTGGTTTGTCTTGTTCAACAGGAACTATGCAGTTTTCAACAACTAAAATGTATTTTTTACAAAAAAGGTCTTCAGTTTTATTTCTAATTCAGTTTCCTATGGTTCCCAACTTCACTTTATAGTATCAGTGTGACATATCAAACAAAAAAAGGGTTTTTCAAGGTGCCAAAACTCAGTGTGTGATTGACTGTGATGCTGCATTTAAAGGAAGGGGATTGCCAACAGGCAAAGTAAGCAAACAGAAAAACAGAAAGTAACCCAGAACTTTGAGGCATCTGTGAACCTTAAAACGTGGAATAAGATGTTAACATTAACAAACAAATCCCAAAACTAATTATACTGTTTATGCATCTCTCTCTCTCTCTCTCTCACTCATTAAGTTTAGCTGTTTATATTTATTTCTGGATTTGGCTCATGCAGACACTTGTGGTTGATGGATTTTAATATTAATCAATAAATAAGGCTGTCCAGTTATCAGCCTTCTCTGATATTATAGCCCATGGAAACAATTCATCATCGATATGCAGCAGCTGGGATTACTTCTGTTCTTACTTATTTTAATGTGGGGGAGCTAGACCAGTTGAGATCAAGTCCTGTGATAATCCCTGGTAAGATGCACCACAGGTATGGTATATTCCCTGAACATAGCACAGGGCACCAGCTATCCCTTTACCTACTGTACAGATGTCAGTACATGGCATAGTGCCCTACTTCCATGGGCTAGTAATGTACATTACAGAGATCGCACATTATTAACCACCTTAACAAACAATCAAACAATTAAACGTTATTTAACCAGGCAAAATCACCCTTCAACAAGCTCATTTGCAAAATGATCCTGGGAGATAACTATGTATTTGTTTTATCACCCCCCCCCCACATCATTAGGCAAGTCGGGTACTGTATTATTAGCTACCTGGAAAACTGACCAGGTTATTACCTATTTCCCTTAGGTAACTGCATGTAATTTGTTCCCTCTGTTTGTACCCCAACTTTATTAACATCAGTGGTGAACCAATGACTGTGTTTTAGGCCATTGCTTTGTATCCTCTTGGCTGTGGCAATTATTTCAGTAACCTACACTAAAGTTAACTGCTATATTTACCCCTTAGGTAAGCAGAGTTTAACGCTGGGGAAAAAATCACTTATGAACTCCACTGGTGAGCAGATTGTTCTGTCAACCACATAACTAGCTGAGCTCCGTTTTTTCCCCCCCCTTATTAGCCTACCTGGTGAGCCTGTTTATTTCTAACTTCACTGAGCTATTTCTGTTAAGACTTTTTCTGAATTGATTGCTTCAAAACCTCTTTAGGTCCCCGCTCCCCACCCCCCTTTTAGCAAGCATCCTTGCACCCAGTGCCAGCGCAACCCCACTGCCTGCCTGCTGCCAGCGCTGAAGTTGTAACTTTTGCATGCCAGGAGTGTAGCCAGGCTTAAAAAAAAAACAAAACTGAGGGCCCTGTTATTAATACATGCTGTGTAGGGCAGGTAGTGTCAATGACCAGCTGAATCAAGGAATATGTGGTTTAAATGTTTGAACCCAACCAAAGGTATCGGCCTTTGAGTTATGACCTGCCTAGTCCCCCGCTTGGCTTCAATATTTTTCCACCTGTCAAGGTAAGGGATGGATTAGATGCTAACAGGAGGCAGTTATCTTAAGTTTAAAAAATTGGGAGGAGCAAGGAGCCCTCTATATGGGGCTAGTAGGGCTCTTTCTTTCAGTGCTTTGGAATAGTGCTCCTGGCCTTCTTGGAAGATGTCAGATTGCGAGGACTGCAGCGAAAATTGGCTTTTCTGTTGGGAGGAAGCCACAATCTCTCCGTTCTCTTGGGTTCTGGAATCCAGCAGACTCTTGCATAAAAGCATTGTTTTAGTTCAGTGGTCATATTAACTCACGCTCAAGTTCATTGCTTGCTAAGAAATTCATTGATCGGTTTGGGAAAAGTCCAGAATATGGGGGAAGAGGTGAGTGATGGGGGCACAACATGCAGGGAACCATTTGCAGAATATTGCCCCAACTGCACTCCAGTTTAATCCACGCATCCCAGGCACACAAACTGAAAACAACTTTTTCCTCTAGTTTTCTCTGACAGAAATGGCTCTGCATGATGTTTTTCTTGAAGTTTTTCCAAAAATTCTGGATTCTGCAAATACACTACGATTAATAACCAGGGTCTTTTTTTTTTATTTGGAGTTTCATTGTGCCATTGAGCTCCGCAATAGCAAATGCCCTATGTGGGTATAAAGCACCAAGAAGGACCCTGTTTCAAGATAGGGCATCTGACACCTCTTGGCACTACAGCAGCTGTCGGGGTTAATCAACTGCCCCCAGCCTCATCAGACATCAGCTGGGGGGGTACTGGCGGGATTGGTCATGCTGATTGCAGCTACAGGCAACCGGTTACAACTGTGGTCTGCTCTTACTGGGGTCGGGGAAACAGTGGGTAAAGGAAACTGTAGCAAGGGCTAGTGATATGTGAACAGGAAAGCCCTGGACAACTTTCGTACTGCAGATGTTTTGCATTCTATGATCTTTTTCAGCACTGTCTCCAAATGATGTCCGGGTAATATTGGTTTGACTTTGTGTCAAGAAGTTGTTGTATTTTTTTAGGTTGAATGTGCCCTTATGGTGAAGAGCAACGGTGTAGTAGAGACACCATAACTCCACGTTTGTCCCGGCAGCAGTCCTGCATGTGCTGTGCGTTTTGTTGTTGTTTTTTTTTTGGGTGGGCGAAGCAGAGTGCATTCATGCTGTAGCTGTTTGGCTTTCATCTGTAAGTGTTACCGGACTGTTGTCATTGACAACTCCAGATAATTATGAGGTGCAGGTATGGTACAAGCAGAGGGCTCCTTCTAGCTCACGTTTTCCCTGATCTAAGAGCACATAACTGTACAGAGACTGTATTGTCTAGAAGCAATATTCCTTATCTCGTCTGTGAAAATGTGTATGATGAAGAGGAGAGGCAATGGTAGGTGGTTGAGTCAGGCTTTTGGATGAGATACTGTAAGTCACTGCAGCAGTGGGGAAACAATGCGTCGCGAGCGTGTGTGTGTGTGTGTGTGTGTGTGTGTGTGAGTTGTGCATGAGCAGGCGATATCTTATCGCTGCTCACTCAAGCATCGCTCCCCCTTTCAACTGTATGCCACTGCATTTTGGAGCGTGTCATAGACAGCTCCAGAATGCATTGGCTTACAGGGGCCGAGCCTGCCAGCACACTGACTGAATTGGAGGAGGAGGTGACACACCTCCGAAATCTCAGATGATGGCACTATGTTTCTTGCACATGCGTGCAAGCAACATAAAAATGAGCACTCGTTGAGCTGCAAAGTACTTTGAAAAGCTGGTGCCAATATCCCACACATGCACAGAAGCTGTATGGGGAAAGATCTCGCGCATGCGTGGGAATGTGCCGCTACTGTGCATGTGTGGGATTTTGGCATCAGCTTTGCAAAGTACTTTGCAGCTCAACGAGTGCTCAGTTTTTATTTAGAAATGCCAGGAATGATTTATTATTACATGCTGTAGTGTATTACATGCTTTTTGCAATGGGGATGGTAAAATGTGCACGTCGGGACAGCGCTACTGATAGACGTGCGTTCTCAGTGCAGATCTGCTTCCGGGGGAAAGGAGATTTAACTGCAGACCACAGCAAAGGAAAATAATTAAAAATATTCAAAAACTGGTACGCTGATTACTTTTTATTTTATGCAGGGGCATTCTAGAGGAACGTTCCTACAGATGAGTGGCCTCAAAACCACTGATATAAATTTACAGAAAAAACGAGGGACAAAGCTGACAGTGTCCCTTTAATCCCAAACTGAAATAAATAAATACATAATTTTGTTGTATTAATTTATAAAATTATATGACTTGTTTTTTAAAAATGAAGAAATATTTGTCAACTTTTTCTGAATTTTGGTATTACTACATATTATTTTACTACGTATTATTTAATTAGTAACTCGTTCCTACTCAGTTTTTAGTCATCATATAACTTTAATCCCATTGTGAGCATTTCAGTCTCCCCCTAGCAGTACCAAATCTTTCTTGCTGTCTCAGGCTTCACTTGCAAAAGTATCAGAGGATGATAAACAATATGCAAACAAGCACTGTAGTCATAATACACCAATGAGTTATATAACAATAATAAACAATATGTAAACTAGCACTGTAGTCATAATACACCAATGAGTTATATAGCAATAATAAACAATACGTAAACAAGCACTGTAGTCATAATACACCAATGAGTTATATAGCAATAATAAACAATACGTAAACAAGCACTGTAGTCATAATACACCAATGAGTTATATAGCAATAATAAACAATACACGAACAAGCACTGTAGTCATAATACACCAATGAGTTATATAGCAATAATAAACAATAAACAGACAAGCACTGTAGTCATAATACATGTTAGTTATGTACTAATAATAAACTATACACAAACAAGCACTGTAGTCATAACACATCAATGAGTTACAGGTATATACCAATAGGGAACAGGTCTCCAAAATCCCAATAGCCATTGAAAAGGTCATTCAAATGAGTAATAACAAGGTGGAGTCTATCCAGAGAAGGGCAACAAAGATGGTGCATGGTTTGCACCACAAAACATATAAGGACAGACTACAAGACCTCAATATGTACTCACTGGAGGAGAGGAGAGAAAGGGGTGACATGATAGAAACTTTTAAGTCTTTTAAGGGCATAAACAAGGTGCAGTTGAGGATACTTTCTGGTGTATAAAAGATACCAGAATTAGGAGGCATGATATGGAATTGGAGGGGGGTATATTAAGAGGTAACATGAGGAAGTTTTTCTACACAGAGAGGGTGGTGGATGCTTGGAACAGTCTGCCAAAATAGGTGGGGGGGCAAGAACAGTGGAGGGGTTTAAACAGGCCCGGGGCAGGCACAAGGGAAACCGGGGCAGGAAAGGAGTGATTAAAAGTAATTGACCACTTAGGGTTAGTGGCTGCATACATGTATAGAGCCTACGGGCAGACTGGATGAAAAAATGACACACCGCAGTAATCTCCTTTGTTCCAAGGGGTCCTTTAGCATCAGTAACTTTAGCAGTTAGCTGGCTAGGTGCAACTGCCCCAGAGGTATGCCTTTAAGATAATTTTATTTAAATGAGCTTTGGGCAATAGCCAATCAAAAACAGGAGGGGGAGTGAGCTGAGTGATAGCAGCCTGAAGGTTTCAGAATTTTTTCCAAGGAAAACAAGGGCACATGCCCTGAAAATGAATCAACCAGATTCAAAAAACGTGCAAATGTCCACAAAAGTGGAAATAGAAACCACAACATCATGAGTTAGAAATTCATCAATAAAAAGTCTAAGTTTTGTAATAGATGTGATAACAGAGCCGTTCTCCTGACAGGAGAACCGGGGAGGAAGGATGGGAGCTTTCTAATGCTAAAGGGCCCCTTGGAAGAAAGAAGATTACTGCGGTGAGTAATTTTTTCTTCTTACCCCAGGAGACCTTTAGCATCAGTAACTTTAGCAGACTACTGAGCAGTACCCAGTGGGAGGTGGGCAGAGAACCTACTTAGGAAAGAGGCTCTGCAGAACCGCCCTGCCAAATTTGGGCATCAGATCTGGTCTGCACATCCAAACTGTAGTGTTTCACACAGGTGTGCACAGATTTCCATGTAGTTGCTTTGCAGACATCCACAAGGGAAATGTCCCTTGCTGCTGCCAGTAAAGCTGCAGTGCCCCTGGTGGAGTGGGCACTGAGCCCCACTAGAGGTTGGTGACCAGCTTTTTCATAACAGAATCTGACACAAGAGACCAATCAGCAGGAAACAGTTCTCTTGGTAGCTGGTCTTCCTCTGTCTACATCCCCGTAGGTGAGGAACAACTGAGTAGAAGAGCCTCTGGACTGTCTAGTATGTTCTAGGTAGTGAAATATGGCTCTTTTGACATCCAAGCTGTGGAGCTTTTGCTCGTCAGGAGTGGATTTCTCAGTAAAGAAGACAGGCAGAGTAACAGACTGGTTAAAGTGGAACTCTGAAACTACCTTTGGCAGAAATTTCCTATTTGTCCTGAGCTCAGCTTTATCATTATGAGGGATGATGCAATTTGTCTCAGTGCACAGGGCCTGTTGCTCTGAAACCCTCCTGGCAGAGGTAATGGCCACCAGGAAGACTGTCTTCCAAGTCACAAACTTGATATGAGCAGTGGACATAGGCTCAAATGGTGGATTCATGAGCCTGTCTATGCAGAGGTTCAGGCTCCAAGGAGGAACCAGCTACCTGACTGGAGGCTGAAGATGCAAGAGGCCTGTGAAAAACTGTTTAAATATGGCATGGGAAAAAATTGACTTTTTCTTTCCCACCAAAAGGTAGGCCAAAACTGCTGCCAGGTATAGCTTTAGGGAAGATGGTTTCAAGCCTGATGCATGCAAGTGTACCAGGTAATCCAGCAGCTGAGGATCTGAAGCTGAAAGGGGGTCCACCTCTTTGCTCTTGCACCAAAGGGAAAATCTCTTCCATTTGGCTGCATACGTCGTCATAGTGTTCAGTTTTTTAGTCATCCTCAGTATCTTAAAGACCTGCTCAGAGTACTGCGAAGATGGAAACTAACTCAAGAACCAGGCCTTGAGGTGAAGACAGTGTATGTCTGGATACTGCACTCCTGTCTGAGGAAGGGTCAGCAGGGAGTGAGTTGGAGGTTGGTGAATGGGCCTGCTGTAGGACATTGAGAAAAGGAGAGGGTACCAGGCTTGCCTGGGCCAATCTAGAGCCACTAGGATCATCGATTCAGGCAGTTGTCTGAGTTTCAGCAATACCCTGAGTATCAGGGGAAAAGGAGGGAATGCATATAGGAACCTCCCTGACCAGTCCAGAATCAAGATATCCAGGGGAAGTGTTCCTGGGACTGAGGGCCTGCACCAGTACTGAGGAAGCTGAAAATTTAGGGGAGAGGCAAACAGATCCACTTCTGGTGTGTGTTCCACCACCTCAACACTGTGGCTAGTACTTGTTTGTTCAGAGTCCACTCACTCTGATGTGACTCACAGCATCTGCCAGGGTATTGTGTTTGCCTGGGAGGTGAATAGCTGAGAGGGTGACTCCCAGTTAGAAGGCTAGAGACCAGAGCTTCAGAGCTTCTGAAAAAGTATTCCTGATCTGGCACCACCCTGCTTGTTTATGTAAAACATCGCAGTGGTGCTGTCTGTCTGAATTTGAACCGCTTGCCTTTTTACGTTGGGAGTGAAAGCTTTGAGAGCTAGAAAGATAGCTCTGAGTTCCAAGAGATTTATGTGTAACTGTGACTCTGAGTCTCCAAGTGCTGCTTACTGAGGAACTGTCCAGATGTGCTCCCTACCCCAGGAGGGAGGTGTCTGTGGTGATCACCTTTGTGGGTAGCAGAGCTTGGAAGGTTACTCCTGCTTGCAAATTTGCAGGGTTCTTACACCACAGCAGGTTTTGGAGGAACCGCTCCATCACAGGTATCAGCTTTGAAAAGTTGTTGCTTCTCTGAGACCAGCAAGCTCTGAGGTAGGCTTGCAGGATTCGCATCCTGTACCTGACTCCTGGGACCACTGCAGTCATTGAAGCCACGTGTCCCAGGAGTTTGAGAAAATGTCTGGCTGGTCTTGGCTGTCCCTGGGTGAAAAAATCTGCCACTGAAAGGAAATTCTGAATTCTTTCCTGTGGGAGGAAGGCATAGCCTTTCCGATTGTCCAGCTGGGTGGGTTCCAGGTGAGATTTGTTTAGATTTACCAGGAAACCCAGAGACTCTAGAGTGCATTCTGTAAGGGAAAGGGACTCCTTGACTTGGCAAGGAGACTTTGATACTATGAGCCAGTCATCCAGATAGGGATAGAATGTGACACCCAGTCTCCTGAGGTGTGCTGCTACCACTGTGAGGCACTTGGCAAAGACTCTTGGAGCTGAGGACAAACTGAAGGGCATTACAGTGAACTGATAGTGGCTAGAAGGAAGCTTGAATCTGAGAAATGTCCTGTGAGACCTCCTTATGGGTATGTGGAAGTAAGCATCCTTTAAGTCCAGGGAGGCTAGCCTGTCTCACTGCTGTAAAGACTGTATGACTAGTGACAGAGCGACCATTTTGAATTTGGGTTTTTTCAGATGTTTGTTTAAATATCTGTGATCTAAGCTAGGTCACCATTCCCCAGTTTTCTTTTGTGTCAGAAAGTACCTGGAATAGAGGCCCTTGCCCTTCTCATGGGCCGGGACCCTCTCCACTGCTCGTAGAGCTAAAAGGTTTTGTACCTCCAATTCCAACAGAGGAACTTGTGTTGGGGACAGAGGTCTTGACACCTGGGTCCGCTTGAGGTCTGGCATCTGCTTGAACTGTTGTGGCAAACCCTTCTCCACTATCTCCTGAACCCACTTGTCTGACTTAATGAGGGACTAGTTCTGAAGATAGTGGGAGAGTCTGCCTCCCACCGGAAGCGGGGCAGTGTTCAGGAGACTCACATCAGGACTTAGACTGCAAGGCTGTCAGCTGGGTAGAGGTGGCCCTTCTTTGGCCCCTTCTGCCCCTGCCTCTAAAAGACCACCTGTACTGACTGAAGTCAGATTGGGGATAAGGATTGTAAAGCCTGGGAAAAAACTTCTGCCCCTGTGTCGGGATCTCTGTGGGACAGTAGGCTTCGGTTTAGATGAGTAACTCTGCCAGGAGGCCTTGTACTCATCAACCTTTTTCATGTAGTCAATCGTTCTGTAATCAAACAACAGGTTTTGATCACAGGGAAAATCCATGGCCTTAGTCTGAGTGTCTGTGGTTAGACTGGTAGTTCTAAGCCAGATGGAGCATCTCAGAGAGATGGCATGGGCCATCACCCTAGAGGTGGCATCATTGTTGTTGTCTGCCATGTGGAATTGGTATTTGGCAGCTTCCAGGGCAGTTTTTGTCATATCCACTAGCTCCTAAACCACAGAATCTGACCCACTGCGGGCAATGGCCAGGACAGACTTCCATAGGGCTTCCTGATATTCAGCTGTGAATGCCATGTACAAAGAAAGTCTGAAAAGCAAGGAAGCTGTGGCATACATTTTCTTTGCTATACAGTCAATTTTCTTGGAGTCCTTGTCTGGTGGTAAGGGGGACATGGACACTCCAAACACCAGCTTTCTCACAAGCTGCCTGTTGCACTATACTCTCATGGCTATAGTGTGCAGACAGGAACTCAGTACTAGTTCTAGACAATCTGTAATTTTTTCTCAATCCGCTTGTCGGCCCCTGCCACCATAGTGGGGGTTTGAAGCACTTTCATGGCATTTCTTCTGAATGCATTATAGATAGGGATGAATAGGGTCTTGGGAGCTGAAAGACTTCTCATCTCCCTATAATCTTCATCTTCACTGACATCCTGGGTGGGCTTCTGCATAGGGAGGGCCAGGATGTCTAGCATATTTTGTAAAAATGTAAACAGAGGAGGAATCCTCCTGGTGACCCAGGGGGTCCCCGAATGGAGGGTCTGGGAACTCATGGGTCTCAAGGCCCTCACAATCCATGTCAGCGGCATCATAAAAATGTTCTTAGTCATCTGCATCCCTCTTCACAGTCTACAGAGGAGAGAATGTGGAAGGGTACTTGCCAGCCCCAGTAAATATAGGTCCCATCTTTTGTAGGGTCTGGAACAGTTGCCATGTCTTGCACAGATGGAAGATCCTGCACAGACTTTGATTGTGTGTGTTTTGTTTATGCTTTAAGCTGCCTGTTGTCTCGCTACTTGCTTTCCCAGGAGCAACAGGAGCATTTTTCTCTTGACAGAATTTCTTTTTGGTCACTTCATCAGCGGCTTGATCAAGCTTCCTTTTTTCATCACTTTTATTATTTTTTAATTTGTGAGGAACTTTCATCTTTGGAAGCTTTATTTTTTGGCTAGGATCTGGAGGCTTCCTCAGCACCTCTGCTTACATTTTTATTGTTAGTACTTCTAGATGGCCCCACATCGGTAGCCTTTGATTTATCCTCATCCATAATAATTAAAGAATTCTTTGCTATGCCAATTTAACAAAGCAAACCCAAGATCTGGACCACCACAAACTGAGTGCAGGTTTCTGTGAAATGCCACCAGCCAGTTCTGCCCCAGTTAAACAACTTTGTTTATTTTAAAACTTTTTTTCTGTAGTACTGGGATCTATACCAGTGGCAATCTAATAGAAACCCAGGAATATTGGTCAACTGCATACAGGTTTCTGTCGGTGCTGTGAAGCCAGTCCTGTTACAGCTGACACCTTAGGACCAGTTTATATATATATATATATCTTGCTTTCTCTGATAATCCAGTCCTTAGAGAATCCACAGGCAACTGCAGAAGTTCAAACTCAAAATGGTTGCCTCATGGTAAAGCTGGTTAGGTCTGAAGTAAAAGACCAGGCAACTGGCACTAATTCAATAGTTCCTTCATGAATTAAGTTAAAAAGTGAAGGAACCATCAAAATTATGCATCCGCGGAAAAAATAACATATAGAATAATGTATGGGGTGGAGTGTATAATGAGAATTTAATGACCAGCTGAGGTGTGGGATCTCCCTCGGGGTTTATAAAAGCATCCCACACCGAGGGTGGTCATTAAATTATTGGTTATGCAATTTACCCCATACATTGTTTTATGTAATTGCTGGCTTACGTTGTTTCAGTAATTAGAAAAAAAACATTATGTGCAGGTATTGGATTTATTAACATATTTATTTAATTTGAGATATGTTTAACCCTTAGGCTGCCACCGACATAATATCTTGTCCTAAAAACCTGTGTGTTCTAAATCTTCCGGCAGCCTAAGGGTTAACTTTCAAACAACAAGAAACAATGAAAATTAAGGCAATATATATCATAATGTATTTTTTGTATTTTTTTTTAAGTTTTCTTTAACTGCTTTTGGTAAAACAACTTGTAGGAAGAAGGAAGAAAATGTATGGATTCACGGTACGTTTGATTTTTTTCCGGCAGCTTGTTATAAATTGTCAGTCTTTGAAAGAAAATGTGGCTTTAGTTACTTATCTAAGGAAAGTTTCTGTGGTTTTCTTCTTTGTTGAAGGTGTTTTATAGTTTCTAAATTGTTTTCCACTAGTCGTCATTCAATCTGGTCCTCTGGCCCTTTGGGGTAACCCTTGCCTCAGTGTTTACGCACAGAGGTTCTTTGTCTTTTAAATGTTTTTTTATTTTAATGGGTTCACCACAATATATCCCAGGCACACCGCCTTAGGGGTAGCTGGTCCATTCCACTGGGGTGTCAAACAGACGAGGCATACTGATGAGTCCTGGTAGGACGAAACACGTGTCTATGTCTTCTGTTAGCACCCTTTGCAAACTGTGTGAGAGGTCTTTCGGCACCATGCAATTCTGCTTAAAGTTGGACCAGCATAACATTCTGTGGTGATTTGCATATGCAGCCCATGATGCTTTGCATTGTGGGGGCATGTGTGATTTTGTATTCAATCTGGTCGTCCATTTTCTCAAAGCATGCAAATGAGGGTCATGACCTCCGAGGGACGTCTCATTTCTATGGGAATGAGACAGAAAAAGAAATCCATGTGCTAGGGAATGTGTGGAAAGTGCTATGGTCTAAGTGTTTTTTTACTTACAATCGAGGTCCGATTCTGAAGAGGATAGCTGTCTGACTCTGCGATACTTTTTCGCAGGGGGCCCATGGTACACATTGACTGTCACTCCCTTATTGAAGACGCAGTTTGGGCCAAAGACAGTTTGCATCGCCGAGGTGGTTGCTGTTTCTGAGATGCAGACTGTCATATGATTTTCTTGCTGTGGAGGTGGATTCTCTTTCGATGCAGAGGGTTGAGGCTTGTTAGAAATTCTGGTGAGGAGGTTACTAATTTCTCTTTGGTGAGACTCTGAGAGCACAGAATAAGTGTTGATGGATTGAACATTTTTATGCCCTGAGATTTCTTGAACTTCAGTGGGCAGGCCGTGAGCATCTATCAATTTCTGGATACTAGTTTTCCTGGTGGAATGTGTTAGTGATACGTTTGTTTTCAGGAAGGCGAGATTGCATTTTCATTAGTTTCATAAGTGACCGTAACTTGTTCATTCCGATTGTCACATTGCAGAACCATAGCCCATTTTCCTTGTGATTTATATTTGGTGCTATGTAGAATGGTGCTTCACTTAACAGCATCTGTTGAGGCCTGTGGGATTTATAGATATGGTAGGCATGCATGGTGTCTCTTTCTGGATTTTCTTTGTTTTCATAAATTCTGGGTTTAATAGGTCTTATATCTCTGGGGTTGTCTCCAGGGTGAGTTTTCGTTTGCCTCTCTGTGTATTGCATGAATTTATTTCCTTTTGACACTTAGACACTTCTATGTATGTAAATACCGTGTAATCTGTACAATATCTGTATAATTCTATGTACATATGAACTTCTTTTTCTTCCTCTCTGTAAAGAGTATTATCTGTATTGCCTTGTAAATACCTGTGTTGACCTGTATATACAATTGTTCATGCTCCACCCAGGTCCATCTTGCAAATGAGCTTCTGCTCAGCGATGAACACCTGGTTAAATAAAGACTCGATTGATTGATTGATTTTGAATCAGTGCCTTCTTCAACGTCTCCCCATCGGAGATCATAGTGTTCTTTAGTGCGAAGGGCATAGTGGAGACCAATGTTGAGAAAAAGGAAATTTAGAAGTGCTGGGGGGTTGTCTGGTCCTAGTGTGCCACTACTGAACACTAGGTCTGTTTCTTCTTCTGTGAGAGCTTCAGCTTTTCTAGGATAGTTTCCTTTTCCTAGCTTTTTCAACTGTTTCTGTTTTGCAACTAAAGTTCTTTTTGCCTTCATAAAATTGGTTTGAAGCCCCTTAAATATAGAATGTGGGTATTTTTTTGAACGGGGTATCTGTCTATGCTGCCTATGATACCTCGTCTTGTTCCCAGCTCATAGTCTGTGCAGTCCTGCTGTTTCAAACAAAAAATAAAGCTAGCGATTTTATTGTCCAGTTCTTGCATGTCTAAATCTGTAAATTCAGTAATTGTACCTGTTTCTGCCAGGAAAGTTGTGAAAAGTTTGAGGTCACTTTGTGTTTTGAGGTACGTAGTTCAGCTTTCCTGCTCGCTGATGAACTGTTCTCTTTCTTTTAGCTTTGAGAGCTGGAAACAGGCTGTCATTTTGCAGTTTGTTGTAAGAAAGAAGACTTCGGAAATAAGTTTCATTTTTCTTTTATTTGCTTTTTAAATGTTGTGGCAAGTTGCTACTTTCAGTTTTCTTGGAGCTGGGTGTGAAACTGCCTATGTGAGTACTGTTAGTGAAGCGCTCAGCTGTAGTGTATGCTATGGGAAGGAGCAGGTGGCACATGTCTGCTGTTATAACTTGCAGCTTATAATGGCAAATTATGTGCTGCTCAGTCCCATTGAAAAAAACCATAAACCAGTTATTACATAGCATTTATGGAGATGCGTTAAAAATAAAGTAAAAATAGTGTGTCTGCACTAAAGTAAATAAGTAAAATTTTATTTTTAAGCGCTTTTCAAAGAACCAAAGCGCTTTACAAATGGGACAACATTTAAAACAACTTACATTTAAAACAGTGTCAGTAAAATTGTTCTCTGTATGCTTTTAAAAACAAATAGGTCTTAAGCTCCGATTTAAAGCTCTCAACGGTCAGGCTGCCTTGTATCCGATGAGGTAGAGAATTCCACAGGGCAAGAGCAATGTAGGAGAATGCACATGTCCCAGATGTCTTCAAACTAACCCTGGGAACCTCTAGCAATCCCTCACCAGTGGGTCAGAGTGAACGAGGGGGGCAGTAGGGAGTAGGAGATCTTGCAGATACTGCGGTCCCTGTTCATGTAGGGCTTTGTAGGTCAGGAAACCAACCTTGAAGGTGATCCGCCACTGAACCGGCAGCCAGTGCAGCCCACGCAGCACAGGGGTAATATGACTATTTCTAGATGTCCCAGTCAAAAGCCTGGCCGCTGCGTTCTGCACTAGGTGCAGGCAGCGGATATCAACCCCCGGTAGCCCTAGGTACAGGGCATTGCAGTAATCAAGACAGGTAGTCATGAAGACATGGACCAAAGTAGGAAGGTCAGCCAGAGGAACCAGGTGTTTCACCTGGGCGATATTTCTAAGAAGGTAAAAAGCGGACTTAACTACGGCCGACACCTGATATTTCAGGGTCAGACTGTCAGCAATAATAATGCCCAGATTACTTACCTAGTCTGAGGTCAAGAGCTGGACACCATCCAGCCAAAGGCCCGATGGAACTCCAGCCCTATGACCCACCTCAAGGCGGCCTGGGTCCATAACCAACACCTCGGTCTTATCCGGGTTTAACCTCAGCCAGCTAGCACTCATCCAGCCTCTGATTTTGGATAGACAGCTGTTAAGCAAAGGGACTGCATCATCCTGCCCGGGAAGAAAGGATAGATACAGCTGGGTATCATCTGCATAGCAGTGAAAACCCAAACTGTATCACCTAATAATGTCTCCTAATGGCAGCATATATACTACGAACAACATGGGCACCAAGATGGAGCCCTGCGGCACTCCACAGGACAGAGAGATGGCGTCAGAAGAATAAATTCCAGTGACAACCCTCTGTGTCTGGCCTGTGAATAAAGGTCAAAACCAATGTAGAACTGTACCAGACAGTCCACAAAAAAGCCACAGACGCTCCAACAGCACACCATAGTCCACAGTATCAAATGCTGCAGAGAGATCACGAAGGACTAAGATAGTACAAGCCTTTCAATCTCTCGCAATTAGGAGATCATTTAAAACCCGGATGAGAACAGTCTCAGTGTTATGTCTTTTCCTAAACCCTGACTGGACAGCATCATAGATATTGTGATTTGTGAGATGGTCATCTAGCTATAATACAACCACCTTTTCAATAACCTTACCCACAAAGAGCAGGTTAGAGATAGGTCTATAGTTCGCTAAACAGTCCAGGTTCAGTGAAGATTTTTTAAGGAGTGGTCGAACGACTGCCTCCTTTAGGGGATCAGGAGAAAAAAAAACCTTCTCCAGAGATTTCCAGACAATTTCAGCAAGGATAGGGCAGATAACCTCTATGCAACCTACCAATGGGGCGTAGGGCCTGGATCCAAACTACAGCTGGTTGATCGTACAGTCTGAACAATCCTCACAACATCCATGAATTCTGACCTACTGAAGTCAGACCAGGCAGCACAAGAGTTCACTTCCTCCTGCCGATCACCACAATCCCTTAAAGAGAGGGCTGGGCTGATGCCTGACCTAATGCCAGCAATCTTATCTGCAAAGAACTAAGCAAGTTCATCACACTTCATTTGTGAAAAATCTCTTCCAGACTGCAGACAGAGTGGATTACACAATCTGTTGACAGTCTGAAAGAGTTGAGCTGGTTGGTTCCATGCAGCAGCAATCTCCTTGGACAGAAATTCTGCCTTCTTATAGGTAACTGCTGATTGATAGATACTATAATGATCCATCAATAAAAGTCTGTCGGCATACAGGCTGGATTTCCGCCAAGCTCTCTCTAGCCGTTGCCCCACTCTCTTCAGCTCCTTCAAGGACTCATCAAACCATGGAGTCCTTGGGTGCTGAGTGAGTGGGTGAACATGAATGGGAGCAATTAGATCCAGGGCCTCACCCACTGCCTTATTATAGGCAAGGACGGGATCCCCTAGATCCATGCACTCACTTGAAATACTCGATAGGTCCAGTACTGCCAGTAGACCTTCTGGGTAACTCCCCTTAAAGGGCGATACTGGACCATCTCCATAGAGGCAGGCCTACTTGGGGGTGCTGAGAAACTGAGTCTTATGGTATGGTGGTCCGTCCACACATTTGCTTCCACCACCAAATGCGTGACCTCCAACTCCAGTAGAAACACTAGGTCCAATGAGTGGACCCCTATATGGGTAGCAGAGGTAACAACCTGTGTAAGGCCCAACAGAGTCATAAGTTGGAGGAGATTATTCCCAAAGTGCAAGAGTTCATCGTTGACCCATGCGTTGAAGTCACCCAGTATTAACCATCTGGGCAACTCCAACACCATGTCCACGATGAAGTCTGCAAACTCCTTCAGAAATTGTCCACCATCACCGGGTGCACAGTAGATGAGGAGAATCCTGAACCCTACACCTCCTCCCAGGATACACTCAAAGGATCGAGTGTGACCCACTGGAGTATCCACGAGACCTAGCTCCATTCTAAAAAAGATGGCTACTCCCCGGCCCCTACAATCCAAACTCGGGCGGTGTATCACAGAGAACCCAGCCAGAACAGAAGATGCCACTAAAGGGCCTGCATCCTCGTCCGGCCAGGTCTCAGTGATGCATGCCAGGTCAGATGTTTAAACAAGATTCGCTATAATAGCGGTTTTGTTTCTAATTGACCTAGGATTATATAACACCACCCGGGTTGGATGAGTTTTCAAGGAGGATCGCAGTACCTGCCCACTATTTGTAGAGCTCTTGGGTATGGAAATCAGACAGGGAGAACCCCTTTCATGATTCCATTTCACCACAGGAAGTCTCCTAGTCACCACTACCTCTATCTGTCCACCTCTTTCCATTCTCCCACTCTGCCCAGTCCATCCAGCCTTCAAATGCCTTTTCACTATCCTCAATGCATGACATTTATTACAGACCTCGGCTAACAAAGGGGGACATTGAAAAGGATGGAGGTCCCGGAGCAGAGTGGGAGAATAGCACCTGACCATTTTGGAGCACTCCCAACACATCTTAATATACAATAAACACCCAAATAATCCAAAAATTACTCAGATTAAATATTCCACTACAGTAATATCAAATACACACATTTACAACTAAACAAATTTAGTCCATCAGACTGATTACAATAAATTAGCTTAACAACAAATAAAAATGAACAGTAATAAATAATGATACTAATAATCCATTTAACTTTGGTGGATCCTATAACAAAATCAACTCTTTTTGTCCAAATTCCACATATGGAATAAAAGTCTGGTTAACATTTATCAGGGGAAATAGCTACCATAAAGAGTAATATTAACCCCAGCAGAGATTGGAACTATGTCCCCAAGAGGTAAGGCCATCTTCCAGCAGACCCCCCCGTAGGCCTAGGAGACACCAAATGCTTCACACTCACCCTTCAGCAGGCCCAAAACCAGTGTCACCTGTTCCAGACCCAGCCTGATCAACAAATACCCCTAGCAGCTCACCCTGTGGCAGGTATTTACAATTGCCAGAGAACTGGATGATCATAAAATAAACACTGTAATAACTTCAACCAATACAGAAATGCAGGCATACAAGTTCAGTAAATATAAACTACCCACAGTTCAGCAGCTCCCCACAGTTCAGCAGCTCACCACACCATAGCTTAGGATAAACACTTTAAATCCCATAGGTAATTTCACATAAAACCATCACATTGCCACATAATTTGTGTGTTTACTTACAGACCAACAAGTCTGTAACTCCAAGCAGTCCGGTTTCAACTCAACAATTCCAACATACACAGAATAAAGTATGGTGTGCAAATCATAAAAATAAACTGAATACTGCAGTAACAGTATCAACATGTTCAATGTATCCACAATTATCCACTCAAATGGGAAGTTCATCAGGGAATACACAGGATATTCAAAAACGCAGGAGCAGCAATAATCTCGGCAGCAGTCTCAGCTTGAACCGGCCACTCCACTCCACGGCACTGTTTTATCCATGGCACTGTTTTATCCACGGCACTGTTTTAACCACAGCACTGTTTTAACCACCACCAACAATCCTAATCACCGAGATGACCAGCAGCTTGCAGCACAAAGTGACATCAATTCCAGCTGGAGGTCCCAGCGTCGTCCGCTCCACAACGCCAGTCCACCGCCAGTAGTTCTGGCAATTCCACAGCTCCCATCAACTCCCAGCTCCACATCAGTTCCGCAGCACACACAACGTTCAATATACAGTTTCCAGTGTGCAAATTATGGTTCACTTTAACAAACACTCCACTCCACCGATGGATCAGTCAAGCCACAACAGTCAACAGTCCACGAAAGAAAAAGGGGCAAGTCTTCTAGCACTCAAACAAAAATAATAAACAATAAAAAATAAAATAATAAGATGCGTAAGACAACACCAGAGTAACAGAGAGCTAAAATGAGCAAAAAACGAGTTTTAAACAGAGAGAGCAAAGCTCTTGCAGAGGCTAGCCCAGCATGGCTGCCATCTTAGTATCCTGGCAGATATTTTATATGGTAAAAATATAAAGTTAGCGCAGTGCTAACCAGAACGTAAAACTTTCACTCAGCACACTATGGAAATAATTTTATGAGGAAAACTTTACCCAGCTAAGCACTAGGAGGCTGTCAATAAGGCAAGCTGAGAGGCACCTCAGTGGCAATGCTGCTCAGTCCAGCGGAGAAAACATTCTGAAGCCTGCAGGCTGCTCTCACTCAGCTCACTCCCCCTCCTGTTTTTGATTGGATATTGCCCAAAGCTAATTTAAATAAATATTCTCTTAAAGGCATACCTCCAGGGCAGTTGCACCTAACCAGCTAACTGCTAAAGTTATTGATGCTAAAGGACTCCTGGGATAAGAAGGGCCTAGCGGTCCTTATCTGCTGACAATGTCTAAGTTTCTATGTTTCTTACTTGTAGGTTTTAGCAGTTAAAAGTTAATAGGGCCTCTGAGGTGTGTCTCTTATGGTATAAGACTCCATGCCTGAGGTTTGGACAAGAGAATCATGAAGGAAATCTGAGCAGTTCTGTCTGACCAAGCCTCATGAGAGGAGTCTTGTACCACAAGAGACAACCCTCAGAGGCCCTAATATCATTATATAAATAACTCAGGTTTAGCTAGAGTGATGTATGATAAAATTTGAGTAATTTTTTTTTTCCTTTTTATTATGCTGTCCACCCCTTGCACTAAAGCAGAGTGCTCCCTCCTAATACTCCTGTACAAGAGCATACTGTACTCAGGTTAAGAGGCATAGTGGCTCTGTATGCTGATTGGCTGAAATAATATTGGTGATTTGTACTAGTAGATATAAATATGTAAACTATCCATTAGTTAAATGAAGGTAGTAGCCATTTCAAGAAATCTTGAGTCAGAAGCTGATGTCATGGACGAGCACGTTTTATGTTGGTATACAAGTTTGCCTCTCAGTGACACATGTTTCTGTCTTAAGATTCCATTAAACAGCTGTAGCCTTGATTTAATTTATTGGACTGCAGCATAATTTGACACAATTGTAGAGATGGGTGGATCAAAATGAAATGCAATTTAATGTAGATAAATGTGTCATCCTGCATCTAGGGGCAAAGAACACACAGCAGAAATATTATCTTAATAATCAAATTTTAAAATCAGTTGAAAGGGAAAAGGATCTGGGTATTCTAATTAGTAAGGACTTTTCCTTTTCAGCCCATTGCAAAGAAATGGTACCCAAAACAAATAGAATCATCAGTATAATCCAGAGATCATTTGTATCAATACATAGAGCATGTATTATGCCTTGGTATAGAGCACTGGTTAGACCACATTTGGACTATTGTAGTCCCCTGTGGAGTCCCTATTTGAGGAGAGATATAAATGCCATTGAGAGGGTTCAGCAAACAGCAACTAGGATGATTAGAGGCATGTTTGGTGTGTCATATGAGAGTAGATTGCAGCACCTAAATTTGTATACCTTGGAGAAGAGACGATTGAGAGGGGACTTGCTGCATAAGTTTACAATTTCAAAAGATGCAGGGATGCTGGAGGAACTGGGCATATATGTTACTCAGTTCATCATTCCAATCTCAAGAGTCAGAATAAACAAATTAAACTGATGTGTCCACATAACAATAAGAGTAGTCATTTGTTTAGTCATAGAATAGTGGGTTTATGGAGCAAACTTCCCTCTGAGATTGTGAACTCAGATACCATTGGTGCCTTTAAAAGTAAACTTGATGAGCATCTATTATAAGGGCAGGGAAATAAACTCCCTTGATCAGGGGAGTCAGACACAATAGGCTATGAAGTCTTCTGCCTGGCTTAATGTCCAAGTATAGTTTACATATTTCTATCCATGGACTTCTGACACCTACAGATACACCCATTACCTCTTGGCAGATCTTTTCATTGGCTTCAGAATGTGACAGCACACTTACCTTCCTTCAACTAAATAAATACTTCTGTTCAGTATTCACAGAAGAGGGGGAGGGACAAGGATCACAGCTGAGCAACAGATGCCAAGGGGGGGGGGGAGGTGAACAGCAGTGCATTTACAGGGGAAAGTCTCCTTCAGAAGCTCTCTAAATTGAAGGTGGACAAAGCAATGGGACCAAATGGCATATACCCGAGGATATTAAGGAAGCTGTGAAGAGAATAAGCAAAACCTCTGGCAGCTTGTTCACTGAGTCACTCAACACAGGAGTAGTGCCAGAGGATTGAAGGAGGGCACATGTACTTCCTCTACGCAAATCTGGCAGTAGGGAGGAGGTGGGGAACTATAGGCCAGTCAGCCTCACCTCAGTAGTGGTGAAGATCATGGAGGATAGTGGGCCATCTAGAACCCGTTGGTGCCCAGGACTCTAGGCAGCATGGATTCACAGTGGAGATGTCATATTAGACAAATCTGATACACGTCTTCGACTGGGTGATGAAGGAAGTAAATCAGGTTGGGGGTGTGTGGACGTTGCTTACCTTGATTTCAGCAAAGCCTTCAACACCGTCACACATAGGAGGCTGGTAAATAAGATGGGTAGTCTGGGCATGAGAAACAAGGTAGAAATCTGGGTTAGGAACTAGCTAACAGACAGGAGGCAGAAGGTGGTGGTAAATGGGGTACAATCTGAGGTGAGGGGGTTACCAGTGGGGTACCTCAGGGATCAGTTCTTGGGCCACTCTTGTTCAATATCTTCATCAGAGACATTGCAGAGGGGCTGGGAGGAAATATATGCCTGTTTGCTGATGACACTAAGATATGTAACAGGGTGGATACTCCAGAAAGGGGTGCAGAAAATGAGGAAGGACCTAGGGAAGCTTAAGAAATGGTCTGAGGAGTGGCACCTGAGGTTTAATTCAAAGAAGTGCAAAATTATGCACCTGAGGCATAAAAACCCTGGGGAGATCTACAAGATGGGGGGGTGACCCTCACCAAGAAAGAAAGGGACCTGGGGGTTATTATTTCAGATGGCCTGAAAATGTCAAAGCACAGTACAAAGGCAGCAGACAAGGCCAGTGGTATGCTGGGATGCACAGGCAGGGGTATCACCAGCAGAAGGCAGGAGGCAGTGATACCATTATATAAAACTGTTGTCAGACCTCACATGGAGTACTGTGTGCAGTTCTGGAGGCTGAACCTTAAAAAGGACATTAACAGGCTGGTGATGGTCCAGAGAAGGGTGACTAAGATGGAACAGGGCTTGCATCACATAACCTACAAGGAGAGATTAAGGGACCTCAATATGTACTCGCTGCAGGAGAAGAGAGAAAGAGGGGACATGATAGAAACATTCAAGTACCTCAAGGGTATAAACAAGGTGCAGGGGGGGAACCATCTTCCAATACAGGAGAAGTACAAGAACAAGAGGAAATGACAGGAAATTGGAAGGTGGCATGTTAAGAGGGAATATAAGGAAGTTTTTCTTCACATAGAGGGTGGTGGACACATGGAATGGTTTGCCACAAGAAGTGGTTGGAGCTAGCACTGTGGTTGGAGCTAAACATGCATGGGACAGACATAGAGGTAAAGCAGAGGGAGGGTCAGAACTTGTATTCAAGTACAGGGCTTACGAGCAGATTGGATGGGTCTGGCAGTCCTTAACTGCCAACAATTTCTATGTTTCTGTGTTAATTAAACTACCATATTTGTACAGTTTTAGAACCATAACTGTGCTTTAACAACTGCCATCTTCTGGGAAGTCTTACCTCCCTTCAACAACACAAACTGTAACAAAATGGAAGTGGAGGGGTAAGGACTTGACAAGCAGTTTACATTTTCAGGAGAGTAAAGGACTGTTACAGCACAACCCCCTCTGCTAGTCCATTACTCCCTTCTCCCTGACACAACATCAGACTTGAAGGTTTAAATGCAAGCCTATCCCCTTCAGAATTCTATTTCTGAGACTGTATCTATCCTTACCTACTGACACCATGTTTTCGTAATTCTGTACCATCACTTCTCTATAAAGCTCCTTCTCCTGTTTGCTTAACATCTTCCACTCCTCTTCCGAAAAAGCAACAGCAACATCTTCAAAGGCTTCTGGTACCTGAAAGGACATGCAACATGTTCAGCTGTTCCTGCTTTCACAGCACACATAGAGAAATCTATAACTCTTCAACAAGAGGCAGACAGACAAGTTTAAAATTTGTAGCCTAAAATCTAAGGATGAATTGGTTCCCACTGACAAAAGATAATTAAATTCTCCATTTTGCCCTATTAGGTGATGAGTTGAGGGCAGCTCTATGATTTGAGGTGTGAGCTAGCAAGCAAGATGATCACTGCTCATTTTTTGCAGTACTGACACAAAATGAGTGGTGACTTGGCAGAACAGGACTTTTTAAATTTGATTTCTTTATGTAAAAATAGAAATTTCTGTTATAGCAGGGGAGGTGACTGCTGCCATGTGTGGCCGGTGGGGGAATAGTGTGTCACATCATTCTCTATAGGTAACGCAGGTGTGCGAGAGGCTAAAGGGAGTATAGATAGGATACCCTCAAGGTGTCAGCATTCTTGAGGTTCTGTGTTCCCTCAAGGTGTCAGTATTCTTGAGTTTCTGTGTTCCCTCAGGGTGTCAGCATTCTTGAGGTTCTGTGTTCCCTCAGGGTGTCAGCATTCTTGGGGTTCTGTGTTCCTGGGGCTATTAGTCAGTGCTCTTGGGGGGAGGAGAAGCAGCTAGATGCCAAGAAGGCAGCAGAGATCATCAATACTCCCAGTGCCCTTGCTGGGTAAGCAACCTAACGGTGCAGGTGAGGGGTCAGCTGGGGCACACAAGTTATAAGTGCCAGCTTAAAGGGGTAGTTAGGTACTGTCAGCAAGGTGCTGGGATGCAAGGGATACTCCTGTGTGCCTGGTTGAAGTAGGCACACACGCTGCCCACAAGTGGCTGGCTGCAGGATGTGTACAAGGGTCCCAGGAGAACCTCAAGGTATGCTCCCACCTGGAAGAAGAAGAAGAAGCATTTACATTCTACTTCTCATACTCACTGTAGCCCCAAGTGCTTTACAAACAATGACAGACTGGTAGTGAAATGACTATAAATGTGTAGTGGCAGACATATCGCACATCAACACCCACACACAGCCTAGAACAATTGCATGAACTGGTCTTATGGGAAGAGGAGTGTTGGAAGCATGAGTGCCAGTCACTCTCAGATCCCATGAGTGGCAGGAGGTCCAAAACACCTTGTTGCAGTAATGGCATCAGTGTAACATCAAGTGGGACCCTGGAGACAAACAGGGAGGGGAACTGGGCACCCAGGATGCGTTCCATATCATTGGGACTTATAAGTGAGGATCTGGGACTTTGCACATAGTTTGGGAGTTTAGAGGGACCACCAGGAGGGTGCAGAATACCAAAACAGGTGTCACTTCAAGGGCCTGAAGCAGGTTCCCCCAATGTTCATTGTGACCATCCTGGAGTAGAGGGGATCAAGAGATCTGTGTCCTGATGCCATTGAGCACCAAGAAACAGATGAAGCAGGTACTGCACCAAGATAGAGCAGGGTGGTACTGCACCAAGACGGAGCAGGGTGGGTACTGCACTGAGTCAGAGCAGGGTGGTACTGCACCAAGACAGAGCAGGGTGGTACTGCACCAAGACAGAGCAGGGTGGGTACTGCACTGAGACAGAGTAAGACGAGTACTGCACCAAGATGGAGCAGAGTGGGTGTGAGCTCTGAGGTACATGGCTAGGGAGGTGCTGCTGGGGCATACTAGGTCCCATATCACATGTACCAGAGCTGAATGTAGCTGCACTCCAAACACTTCAAGGCAGACTAGGAGCAGCTAAAGAACTTCAAATAGTCCAAGTTTAATTAAGGTGAATTAAGGTGAGGCCCACATGGGTAAAGTGCCAGGATGTTTGTTTGATGGGGATTTCAAGGCGATGAAGATCAGGGGTTGGAAGATGAAGCATTGCTGGTGAAGGACCTAGTCAGAGGAGGACAAACTGGCCTTACGTACTTATTATCATGAGTACTAAGGGGCAATCAACCACAAGAAGGCAGAGTTCCTGTCCAGGGAGATTGCTGCAGGGAAAAACAGACTATCTCAGCTATTTCAGACAGTAGACAGACTTTTGCATCCTGTCTATCTATAACCAAAGAAAGCTTTTTCAATCACTTTGTGTGAAGAGTTGGCTCTGTTTTTCTCTCACGTGGTGTCCTCCATCTGGTCGGGGATCCTGTCAGTGAAGCAAGTTTTGCCTCACAGTAATTGGCCTGAGATGAGCAGAGTCGCTCCATCTGTCAGGGAGGAGTTTAAACCAGTGGAGGTGACCAAGGTCACAGAGGTGATCTTAAAGCTCAAGCACACTTATTGTGAACTGGACCTGGCCCCAACTCATTTCTTGATGAGATGTGTATGGGCCACTGGCCTAGTATTTGCTGGGATTTTCCAATGATCAATGTTGGAGGGAGTGTGTCCAGATGCCTTAAAAGAGGCTCTGGTGAGACCCCTCTTGAAGAAACCATCTCTCGATCAGGACGTCCTAGTAAATTACCATACAATCTCCAGCCTGCCATTTCTGGGTGAGGTTGTTGAGAAAATGGTGGTGCAACAGCTCGAAGAACACCTCATGTCTTTTGATATCTATGAGCCATTACAGTCAGGTTTCAGGGCCAGGCATACCACTGAAATGGTGCTAGGATGCATAATGACTTCCTCAGGGCTTGAGATAGAGGAGACAGGTCAATTCTTGTTCTTCTTGATCTCGCATCAGCCTTTGATACCATGGATCACATTGTGCTTCTTGACCCGACGGTACTGACATCAACTGGTATCTCTCTGGCAGGGCGCAGCGGGTGGTGATGGGGAATTTCTCCCCCTCCTCCTCCCTGAAGCCCCTGTCATGAGGAGTACCTCAGAGTTTGATCTTGTTGTCTATGTTATTCATGGTTTACATACTGCCCTTGGGAAAGCTCATTCGGCATTACAGTGTGGGTTTTTACTGCTATGCAGATGATACCCAACTGTATTTATCTTTTGCCACAGAACACATGATGCCATATAAGTGATTAACAACTGTTTGACTCACATCAATGACTGGATGTCCTCTAGCTGGTTGAGACTGAACCTGGGCAAGACAGAGGTACTGGTAATTGAGCCGGGTCATTGGCATGATGGGAGTGCCTCCGGAGTGGGCACAGGATTGTTCCTGGGATCCACCCCCATTGATTGCTTCCCCTAGGGTGCAGGATCTTGACATTATCCTGGATAGCAGATTGACACTTGAAGCTCCTGTGTCATCGTGTGGAATCACAGAAGAAGTAGGACAGAGAATTGTATCAGTTAAAGCAAAAGGAAGCTGAGAAGGAAGTCAGAACAGCAAAGGCCTGAACTGAAGGAAAAGATAGCAAACTCAGAAAAGAAGGGGGATAAAACCTTTTTTTAGGTACATCAGGGAGCGAAGGAAGACTAAAGAAGGGATAGTGAGGCTTAATAAAGGGGAAGGGGTGGGCAGAGGGTGACTGTGAAAAGGAAGAGATACTAAACACATATTTTTACTCAGTATTTACAAATGAAGAGGGGGAGGTACCTAAAACAAACAATAGAAACCCTCTGGATACAGAAGTTGATACCAGCCCATTTACAGAAGAAAGGGTTCTGAAAGAACTCCTAAAACTGAAGGTGGACAAAGCAATGGGGCCTGATGGGATTCGTCCCAGAATTCTTAAAGAACTAAGAGTAGAACTAGTGACACCACTGACTACCCTCTTTAACAAATCATGGGAGGATGGGGTGGTACCTGAGGACTGGAGGAGGGAAGATGTGATTCCCCTTCACAAAAGTGGGAGCAGGGCAGAAGCAGGAAAGTACAGACCTGTTAGTTTAACCTCAGTGATAGGGAAAATGATGGAATCACTTCTGAAGGAAAGAACTGCCGAGTACCTAGAGGCCAGAGGGGCACAGGACCCAAGGCAGCATGGGTTCACAGCAGGAAGGTCATGCCAGACTAATCTGATAGATTTATTTGACTGGGTGACCAAAGTAGTAGATCAGGGAGGGGCTGTGGACATGGTCTACCTAGACTTTAGCAAGGCATTTGACTCAGTCCCACACAAAATATTAATATACAAGTTAGCCCACCTGGGAGTGGGTCCCAAGATGATAGCCTGGGTAAAGAATTGGCTGGAGAATAGAACACAGAGGGTAATAGTAAATGAAGTCCACTCTGAAGAAAGGGAGGTTACTAGTGGGGTGCCGCAGGGTTCAGTATTAGGACCAGTCCTCTTCAATGTCTTTATAAGTGACACTGCAGAGGGACTGGAAGGAAAAGTATGTCTCTTTGCAGATGACACAAAGATCTGCAACAGAGTTGATGCACAAGGTGGGGTGGAAAGGATGAGAAGAGACTTGGCAAGGTTAGGGGAATGGTCAAAATGTATGGCAGCTTAGATTTAATGCTAAGAAGTGCAAGGCAATGCACATAGGAAACAAAATCGCAGGGGAAGAGTACACAATGGGGGTGAGATACTAACAACAACAAAAATGGAAAGGGACCTGGAGGTAGTCATATCAGATGAATTAAAGGTGGGCAAGCAATGTGAGATGGCAATAAGGAGGGCTGTGGGGATACTGGGATGCACTGGGAGAGGCATCACCAGTAGAAAACAGGAAGTTGTTATCCCTCTGTACAGACAGCTGGTGACACCCCCATCTAGAGTACTGTGTGCACTTCTGGAGAACCAATCTCCGCAAGGACACAGACAAGATGGAAGCTGTCCAGAGGAGGGCAACTAAAATGGCACAGGGTCTGCACCAGAAGACATATGAAGAGAGACTAAAGGAGCTTAATATGTATAGCCTCGAGGAAAGGAGGGGGGGCATGATAGAAACTTTCAAGTACCTCAAGGGAATTAACAAAGTCCAAGAGGGTAGCATCTTTCAAAAAAAGAGGTGTGCAAGAACAAGGGGGCACAATTTGAAGATGGGGGACAGCTCAGAGGTAATGTAAGGAAGTATTTTTTCACAGAGAGGGTTGTGGATGCATGGAACGACCTTCCGGAGGAGGCTGTAGAGTCAAAAACAGTGGTTGAATTCAAGCATGCATGGGACAGTCATAAGGCAATTCTTGGGGGGGTGAAGGTAGAATGAAGTAGGCTGCTGGTTAACTAGGATCTGCAGCTTATCCATTGGGTAGGAAAATGGGCAGACTGGGTGGGCCAAGCGGTCCTTATCTGCCATCAAATTCTATGTAGTGGGGAAGATCATGGAAGCACTACTGAAGGAGAGATTGGTGGAACATCTGGTTGTCAATGGACTACAGGACCCAAGGCAGCATGGTTTCACCAAGAGGAGGTCATGTCAGACCAACCTCGTTGAATTTTTTGACTGGGTGACTAGGGAGGTGGATCAGGGGAGGGCAGTGGACATAGCCTATCTGGACTTCAGCAAGGCCTTTGACATTGTGCCACATAGAAGACTATTACACAAACTGGGGAATATGGGTGTGGGCAGGACAGTAGTGTGGTGGGTAGCTAACTGGCTGGGTGGCAGGACACAGAGGGTGGTGGTAAATGGCTGTCACTCCACAGAAGGAAGAGTGCTGGGACCGGTCCTATTCAACATTTTCATCAGTGACATTGCGCAGGATCTAGAAGGCAGAATTTCACTGTTCGCTGATGACACAAAGCTCTGTAACAGAGTAGACACACCAGAGGGTGTAGACAGAATGAGAAGCGACCTGCAGAAACTTGAAGAATGGTCAAGGGTTTGGCAGCTGAAATTCAATGCAAAGAAGTGCAAGATAATGCATATGAGCACAAAACCCTGGCACAATATATCAGTTGGGGGTGAGGATATAGCATGCACCAAGCAGGAAAGGGTTCTTGGGGTTGTCATCTCTGATGACCTCAAGGTAGGGAAACAGTGTGACAAGGCAGCAGGTAAAGCAAATAGGATGCTGGGATGTATAGGCAGGGGCATCACCAGCAGGAAAAGGAGGTCATAATTCCGCTATACAAGACACTAGTGAGGCCCCACCTGGAGTACAGTGTACAGTTCTGGAGACCATACCTACGTAAGGACATAGACAGGGTAGAGAAGGTTCAGAGGAGGGCAACAAAGATGGTGCATGGATTGCATCACAAGTCCTATGAAGACAGGTTGAAGGAACTGAACATGTATTGTACTCCCTGGAGGAGAGGAGGGAGAGAGGGGATATGATAGAGACATACAAGTATCTTACAGGGAGGAACAGGGTGCAGCAAAACACTATTTTTAAGCGGAAAAGATGTTTCAGGACTAGAGGTCATGGGATGAAGTTGGAGGGAGGACAATTCAGAGGAAACATGAGAAAGAATTTCTTCACAGAATGAGTGGTGGACAAGTGGAACACCCTGCCAGAGTAAGTTGTGGGGGCTGAAACAATCACGGGATTTAAGAATGCATGGGATAGACATAAAGGAATTCTAGAGGTCAGGGGTAAGGGGCAACAGACTTCTAGGAAAACAAACTGAACTTACAAGCTCAAATGGGCAGACTGGGTGGGCCACAGGCCCTTATCTGCCGACACTGTCTATGTATCTATGTATGTTTCTATCAGTGGTCAAAGTGTTTTTTACCACTAGAGGAATATCACCAGGATTAAGTCCCTAGTTCCACCTGAAGACCTGCCACCACTAGTGCATGCCTTTGTTACACTGAGGCTCGATTACTTCAGTGCTCTATACTTCCGGGTACTGGTTTGGTTGCTGATGGGCCTGGCTATGTCCAGTCATGTGATCCAGTCCTATGTCCTCTGCACTGGCTGCCTGTCAGGTGGAAGATCATGTTCACGTTGGGCTTCCTCAACTACAAGGCCCTATATGGGCTTGGACCTAGCTATCTGGCTGATCTCCTTACACCGGCCACCTCAATCCATTTCACCCGCTCCTCGGCTAGGTGCCTCCTTGCTGTTCCCAGGGTCAGACTGAAAACGTCTGGCGACTGTGCTTTTAGTGTCTCAGGGCCAGCCCTGTGAAACACTTTTCCATCTGCGATCACGGAGGCCCCGACAGTCAAGTCTTTTAAAAAGGGGCTAAAAGCTCCCTGGTTGTGTCTGGCTTTCCCTGACGAAGGTGATTAACCTGTACTAATTATACGAGTTTATTTGAATTAGCCTGAGATTTCCTTATAGAGTGTTTGTGCTGTATTGACCTTACCTGTTTTTATGTTATCTATGTAAGTCTGATTTGTTGCTTTGATGAGGAGCCTCTGGAAATGAGTCCCTGACTCAAAGGTCTGTAATCTGATTGACTCAATAAATAAATAAAAATAAATGTAAGGCACCCAGAGCCCCATGTATTGGGCACTGTATAAATACAATTGCACTGCCATGTCTGGACTGTGGTCCCCTTGTCTATGCTCTGGTTATAGCTGTTGGATTTCCTACCTGCACAGCAAGAAAAATTCACCTTTGTGAAACCTGAACTATTAAAAGTTCTTTAGCTATTCCTACTACACCTTGAACTGTTTGGAGTGCAGCTACATTCTGCTCTGGACTACACAGAGACATCAGAAGTCTGGTAGGAGACTCACCTCCATAACCTATGTAGGGAGTCCCTAAACAGTGTTTTAGGAGAGCCTATGGCCTGTGTCGCTGGAATGCTATCCTAGTTGGGTGGGTACAAGACTCATCTACATGTTTTATAATGAATTAATGATTCATTGTGCACTGCAAGTTTAGGTTTAAAAAATGTAAAGTATTGTATGTGCATGTATTTTTACATTTTGTGTGTGTCATTTTTATGCATTATATTTATTTTGTCACCTTTAATTTTAAGTATGCCCACTGGGACACCATTGTAACTGAGTATAGCTCAATGGTAAATATTTAAATAAACTCAAATTAAATCTCATTTACATATGTGTACATGTGTGTGTGTGTTGGGGGGAGGGCTGAACAGCATTTGAGGATCCCACAGCCTGTGTTGCTGGAATGACAGCCAGGTAAGGTTGGTTGAAGGGCCAGCGTGATAGCTTCCTTATGCCAAGAGTTCACCCTGATACTATTGGGCACCTTGCTGGCCTGCCAGGGTTTGTAATAAGTAATGGGTGTGCAGATAGCACCAGTGGAAGGAATTGCAGAGAAGTCATGTTTTAGCACAGATAATGCACCCTCGTACCCAAGAAGTACTCACAGGCCATACAGAAGTAACTGCATATACAACCAAAAAGGATAGACTGTGCTCTGAGAGACAACTTCTGAGGGCAAAGAATGGCTAGAATGTGCCACTGCAGGCAGCTGCTATACAGCTACCATGCCATGTAGACTGAGAAATGAAGTGAAATGGCTACCCAGACAAACTGGATTACCTTAATGAATTTTGTATGAGCTGATGAACTATGATGATCTTTGGAGCTGTGACTACTAACTGTGCAAATGAACTCTGTCATGAAGCACTCCAGCAAAGTCAAGTGCTTGAAGTCCAGTGGTCCAGTGTATTATGATCCTCTATCTAAGCCCACATCCACCAACTCCAGCAGAAAGTCAAGTAAACCATACAGCGGAGTGCAAGAAGCTCCCAGTGAGCAATTCCTGAAAACAGGCATTTTCTGTCTAGTGTACTTACCCAGTCAACAGAAACTAACTAACTAAATGTATCCCTAGACACAGAAGATCCCTGAGACATACCCATCCACATCCAGGGCAGTGATGCCGACCAGTCCCAGCGCTGCCTGAAGCAGGGTAGAACTGATATTCCCCACAATGTTCTACATGGAGTGAGACAATGCTAAACTTCAGAAACTAGGGTAAATATGTAAATCTATCAGCACATCAAATGAGTGAAATGAAATGAAATGAAAATGGGTAAGGCGTAGAAACAGGTACAAGAGCATTGGACTTCAGGGGGGCCAACTTTGGGTGGGATGGGGGAAGTAGTTAAAGGGTATCTAGCCAGAATCCAAACTATTATGGACACTAACCAGAGGTGGGAGGTCATAAAACTGGGGACTGAGAAGGCAACCAAAACCTGCAGCCAGGTCCAGAGGAAGAGAGCTAGAGCTAAGAAACCTAGCTGGTTGAGCAACGGGGTCATGGAGAAAGTAAGAAATAAAAGAGCTGCCTTTAGGAGGTTAAAAAAAACAGGGAGGGAGCAGACAGAGAGAATTACCTGAAGGAATCGAAGGAGGCAACGAAGACAGTAAGGGCAGCCAAGGTGTCTAAGGAGCTCAGGTTGGTGCAAGGCATCAAGAAGGGGGAGAAGGAATTCTTCAGGTACATCAGGGAGAAAAGGAGTTGTAGGGACAAAATAGTAGGATTAAGATCCCCTGTCAGGCATCCCTGACTTGACAACATCCTCTGGACAGCCTATCCTGTCCCCCTCCCTCCCACTCCCCATCCCTACCTCCACCCTCTCCGGGTATTATCCAGGTATGTCCAGGGCTGTACCCCCAGTGTAACCCTTGGGTACCTTGTATTTGACTGTAACCTATTATAAGTAACATTATTATGTAATCTATGTGTACTCTGTGTTTAATGTTCTGCACCTGTACCATTCTCACTGTTGTAACCACACTATGTAACACTGTCTACCCCCCCGTGATGAGGTGCCTTTGTAAATGAGTCCATGACTCAAAGGTTGTAAATCCAACTTTTCTAATAAATAAACAACAAAGAGGGGGGGGGGTGAGGGAAACAGGGCAGAGCAGGGAGAAGCACTTAATGAATACTTCTGCTTGGTGTTTACTAAGGAGAAAGGAGGGGCACTACTGGGGGGTGGAAGTCAGGCTCAAGGGGGAGGAGGTGACAGATGAGGGAATCACAGTGGGCAGGGTACTGGAGGGCCTGAAGGCACTGAGCATGGACACGGCTCCAGGGCCAGATGGCATTCACCCCAGGGTACTGAGAGAGCCAGCAGAAATGGATCAGTGTTAAAATAGTACGGTATAAATAGCGTGCACCTTCTTAGCGCGTATTTAATGCTGCTGGTTATTATAGCACCAATACTATATGGCGCTAAGCCATAAGAGAACTACTTCAACATGTAGTCACTGACGCACACCTTATAAGCTGTGTAGACTACTAAGAAATTAGCTTCTTGAACGATGCATTAAAATAAAAGTTCTTGATCTCAGCCCCCCCCCCCCACAAAACACATACAGGACTGTGTATGAGCAGTCATACAAAACTGGGTTATTTTTGAATCAAGCCATTTCCCTGGTAACAGTAGCCTTGAGAACGAAGCTTGAGAGTTCTCCTGTTAACAGGGAAACGGCGAGATTCAATAATAGCCTAGTATGTGTATGACTGCTTATACACAATCTTTTATAGTGTATGGGCAGTCATGGTTGTGATTCAGATGGAAAAAAAATGTCCAGAATGAAAGAAATAAAGAGTTTCCTTATCTGCCACTATCCTGCTGTGTGACTTTCCCCTTCAAGGATCTCACTGCAGTCAAATCAAGGCTGATTGGTGGATGCGGATGACATTTTCTATTTGTCGCTTTGCGGATTTGGTTAGTTTACTGCTGCTTTTTTTGGGGAGGGGGCAGCGTAATGCTGTTGACCGCTACTGCTGTCTCTGTCGTATACCAACTCAAAACCATGAGGCGTCAAGGCAAGCAACGGCAACTGCTACTCGAGGGCTTTGAGGCGCGAGACAGCATTCCATTTTGTTGTGCTGCATGACTGATGTACTGAGTGCAGTACAACAGCCAGTATGACTGAGTAAGTGAAGCACAACAGCACTATTGCATGCATGGATTTCCATGCTGAATAACGTCCCACCATACACTATATACCATTAACAGGACATTAAGATCAGATCCTTAGTGCAGTATAACTCTGCATTGTACGTTTTCCCCATGTGTTTCCAGACAGCCTGGAAAAAAAAACTTCTGCCTTACATTATGCAGTGTCTGGGTCTCAGTTTCTTATTCAGTCAGCATTAGATTACTGTAGTATTAGGGTGTATTGTGGTGTTGCTTTCCCAATGTATTTCCAGAATGCTTGGAAAAAAAAAAAAAACCTGCATCAGACTCTGTGACAAACTCTTCAATGCGCTTTGCAGTGTCTGCATTTTTTCTGGCCCCACCGATCACAGAACCTGCCACTACTCTGATTTATTGCCTTTCTGGATGGGCAAGAAATGGACCTCCATGATTCTGGATTAGAAGCAGTTTACCGTTCCTCTCTCTGAACCAGGTGAAGTTAATTACATATGAGCTGACATCACTGAACTTAATTGTTAACTGTCACTCATTGCACAGTTCTCCAGTTTACCAAACATCCCACCCAGTCCATAACCTATTGCACAGTGCTCCCGGTGTGAAAGCTGATCCACTGACATGCTGCATTGCCTTCCATAAGGTAAGAATGTGACAGAATTACATGTGCTGTAATGTACTCCACACTGAAATGACATATGCACTAGCATTGACTGCGCTTAAATAGAAGCGCTTTTTTGACCCGCACTATTTTTGACACAATATAATCACTGAATACCAGCAGAAATCCTGGTGGGGCCCTTGGCAGACCTGTTCAATGCCTCCCTGGTCTCAGGAAGTGTACTCAGGATTGGAAGATGGTTCATGCAGTACCTCTCCATAAGAGCAGCCTCAAAGACGAACCGGGAAACTACAGGCTGGTAAGCCTCACATCCATTGGGGGCAAACTGATGGAGACAATCCTGAAGGAGATCAATGGGCTGCAGGACATTAGGCAGCATTGGTTTGTCATGGGCAGATCCTGTCAGACCAGCCTGGTGGGTTACTATGACTGGGTAACTAGACAGTTGGACAAGGGCCATGCAGTGGATGTCCTGTTTCTGGACTTCAGTAAGGCATTTGACTTGGTGCTGCATAGGAGGCTGGGTAGTAAGTTAGCAGGTACAGGTACAGGGTCAAAAATAGTGGGATGGGTAGTAAACTGGTTACAGGGAAGGCAGCAGAGGGTGGTGGTGGGATGGGAGCTCTCATAATCACCGAGGGCAGTTATAAGCTGAGTACCACAGGGCTCAGAGCTGGGACCAGTGTTGTTTGGGTTGTTCATATCAGACATCTCAATGGACATCAAGAGCAAGATCAGTTTGTTTGCAGATGACATCAAGATGGGAGCAATAGTGGATGACCTAGAAGCGTGGCATGGGTTGCAGGATGATCTGTCAAAACTGGAGACCTGGTTGGACACCTGGCAGTTAGGGTCAATGTCAAAAAGTGCAAGGTGCTACATCTCGGGGCCAAAAAATCCAAGAAGACGCTATCAGCTGGGGGGGGTCAGCTAGCTGTGACAGAGGAGAAGGATCTGAGGTGATTATAATTGGCTCAATGAACAACTCAGCACAATGCAGGAAGGCAGCTGCAAAGTCTGACAAAATACTGGGTTGTATTGCCAAGGGTATATCTTCAAGGAGAGGGGAAGTGATCCTGCCATTGTAGAGGTCACTGGTTAGGCCACACCTGGAGTACTGTATGCAGCACTGGTGCCCATACCTGAAGAGGGATATTAAGTTACTGGAGGGGGTGCAGCACAGGGCAACAAAGATGATCCAGGGACCAGGGGACATCCCCTACATGAGCAGGCTGAGGGAGCTGAACATGTACTCACTGGAGGAGAGGAGAGGAGAGACTGGGGATATGATTGAAACCTTCAAGTACATGAAGAGAATAAACAAGACAGGCACAGAGGGAATATTCAAGTTAAGGGGGATAGGGACATTCAAGGTCATTATCTTAGATTGGAGGGGCAAAGGTTAATGAGGAAAATGAGAAGATGCTTTTTTATGGAGAGAGTAGTATCTAGGTGGAATACATTGCCTGCGGAAGTGCCACCCTGTAGAACAGTGGACTGTTTCAAAAGGGGATCAAATAGGGTAAGAGGGGAGGGGCAGCTGTGGTATAAGGGCTGCTAGCTGCACACTCAAGCAGACTCGATAGATCATAAGGCCTTTATCTACGGGCATGTCCTTATGCTCCATCAAGAGTTCTACTGCTTGAAATGCCAGTGACTCAGTTTAGAGACCACACCTGGGTGGTCAGGGGTCAGCCAGGTGTAGGAAAATCAAACATCCCAAAGACTGCTCTCAGGGCAGCTACCTCCACTGATATACTGCCACTTCTGGGTGACCACAGGTGGCAGTGAACCTAAAGTAACTTAGTGGGAAGGAAAGACACTGGCTGGTGATAGACTATGCATGCTTGAGCCATGAAGAAAAGCTGAAAACCCTGGCCAGTAGCAGAATTATGATACGGCCGTCCACAGGCCCAACACCAGTGAGATGGACCTCCTCAAAGCCGGATCCCAAACTGCGGTGGGAGTTGGAGAGCCCCACCACTTCTGTCATGGGAACAATCTGTGGGGGATGAAGTACAGGTAAGCCCGCAAGAAACTGAGTGACAGGACTGGGGAGGATGGACTAGAAGGGGGTATGGCCAGTGTAAAGGGGGACAGAAGCAAACCAAAAAAACAAAGGTAAGTACTTATATTTATTTATTATTTATTGCAGTTGAGGATTAATACTTTTGAGTCCTGGGACTCGTTTACAAAGGTTCCAGGTCATACATAAAACAATTAGTCAAACATACAGGTTGCAGAGATTACAAAAAAAGTTAGACAAAGCATATCGGTTGCATACATTTGAACGATACAAGTTAGAATACATTGAAGGAACAGTTTGTTTCAGTCAGGTTACAAATAATATTGGAGGAACAGGGTTTCAAGGGTATAAAGCATTTCAGTGAGGGAACATTCAGGATATGACTCAAACAAAGGAAATAGTTTCAAAGGAAGTGCTTTAGTCTGTCAATTTAGGGTCATCAGGCCCCCGGGAGTACTGGCCATACAGATGGGGACTTGGTATACTAAGGGGGAGTGGGTGGGGGAGCAGCTGCAGTGATGCCAGCAGCGTGGGGGGTGCAAGTTGCAGCTCAGTTGGAGGCAAGTGGGGGGAACAGGCATGGGGAGAAATCTAAGAGGAGGGGTACTGGAGTGGGGGAAGAGGTGTGAAAGGAGGTTAGGATATAAACAGCAAGGGAGGTACATGGTATGGTAATGGAGGGGGGTTGTGCAGGAGAGGAATTGGGATGGGAATATTAGGGGCAGGAGAGGGTGGAGGTTGAGAGATGGAAGAGGGGATGGTGGCATAGGAGGGGATGGAGTGGGAAGAGGGGGGGGAAGGGGTGAGTTATTCGGGCTAAAGAGTCTTGTAATTGGCTAGTTGAAGCATGCACAGGCCAGTTCATGATGCAGTAGAGTTCTATGTCCTGTTTCAAAGAGGCTAATCTTATTGCTTTCAATGAGTGATGCAGGTAGCCCATTATACCACTTTGGTCCTTGGTACGAGATGGATTTCTGTGCCAAGCTGGTGCATTTAAATGGTACCAGAAGCCCACCTTTCTCTGCACTCCTGGTTGGCTTAGATGATCTAGCCTGCTGGAAGAGTCCACATAGAGATGGAGGCACTAGTCTTAATTGGATGTTTTTTTGACAAGTAGGCAGGTCTGGTACCGGGCTCTGAGATGGAGAGGAAGCCATCCAGTACCTGAGTACAGGGCACAGGTGTGGGTTGAAGAATCATCTCCTAGGGTCAGCCTGCAAGCCTTGTTTAATAGGGCTTTTATTCGACTGAGGGCAGTTTCAGTGCCCGACCCATATATTGGTAGGCCGCAGTCAATAGATGCAAGAACCAAACTGCTTGTGGCTAGTTTTAGTGCATCAGGTGTGGAGAGTGCCTGTGGTGGTATAGCACTCCAAGTTTCATATTGGTGGTTTTGACAACATGGTCAATATGACCGGAGAAATTGAGAGCGTCATCAATCTGAATGCCTAGGTATTTAAATGAGTAGACTTGCTCTAGAGCATCTCCATTAAGATTCTGTATCAGCATAAGATGGAACTTCTTTTAGGTCTGTGGGACAATAAGCAGAATGCTCTTATTTTTTTTGTGGTTTAGCAACAGTTTTTTGGCACTGAACCAGGATTCTAGCTCGTGGAAGCTGTCGAGGAGTTGGGAGGTGATGGTCGACTGGTCCCTGCCAGAGGGTGAAATTGCAGCATCATCTGCATAGAGTACGATGTAAGCCAGGCAGGCTGAGGGTAGGGGATTGATATAGAGACTGAAGAGGAGAGGCCCTAGGATTGATTCTTGGGGGACTCCAATGCTTATCTCCCTTGAAGATGATAGTGAGTCTCCAGTTCTGATGCACTGAGTGAGGTGAGCGAGGTAACTGCTAAACCATGCCACTGTGTCTGGGGATAGTTCTGTTGAGAGCAGACTATTACGAACATACAAACATATGAAATTTGCCAGCAGATAAAGGCCTAGAGGTCTATCAAGTCTGCTCAAATGTGCAGCTAGCACCCCTTATTCTGCAGCTGCCCCTTCCTTCCACCCTTCCCCTTCATTGACCCTCCCCCTTGCAGTTAAGAATAAGGTGATGGTTGACAGAGTCAAAAGCCTTTGTGAAGTCTATGAATACTGACCCCACCACCATCCCTTTGTCTAAGGCGTTGTATACTTGTGAGGTGTATTCTACCAGGGCCATTAGGGTGAAGTGATGTTTCCAGAAACTGTGCTGTTGTGGGCACAATTTGTTGTACTTCTCCAGGTACTCTGTGAGCTGGTCAGAGACCACCCTCTCTAGGGCTTTGGGGGGGAGAGGATGGATATTGGCCTGTAGTTGGAGGTGTTGGTTCTATCTCCAGTTTTAAGGACAGGTGTGACTAAGGCCATCTTCCAGGCATCGAGGAACACACCCGATCTGAGTGAGGCATTGAACACCTTTGTCAGTAGGTCAGCAAGCTCATTCAGGACAAGGGCGACCAGCTCCACATTGGCTTGGTCACTTCCCAGCCTAGTCTTTCCAAGGACACGCTTGACATACCCGATTGTCTCAGCCCTGGTGATTTGTTTAAAGTACAACAGCAGAGTCCCGGTTCTTGATGTTGTGGGGTGGGCATGATTTGGTGACGGAGTAGTAATTGGAGTAAGATAATTGGCCAGTAGTACACCTGAGAGATCAGTAAAGACTGAGTTGAACTCATTGGCTATGTCTACAGGTTCCTGGAGTGTCTCTACGGAGGCTGTAATCAGGTCTGGTGGGGCTGTAGGGGCCATCCCAGTGAGGGTTTTCATGGAGTTCTAGAAGTCCTTACCTGAGCCCCATCATTTTGGTAAAATGTTCTTTATAGTATGTGACTTTAGCTGATCGAATGAGCCTGGTGCAGTAGTTTCTAGCTGTTCTGTATGCAGTAATGTCATCTTGTTTCCCAGATGACTTGGCCTTATGCCACAAATTGTCACAGTTACGCATTAGATCAACTAACGATCTGGAGAGTCATGGGTTGATGGTTCCTTTCACTTTTTTGGTTTTGAAGGGTGAAAATATGTCACAGGCTCAATTGAAAGTCACAACTAGATAATTCAGGGCTTGGTTACCATCAGTGGCTCTGTTGAGTGGTGACCAGTCAATCTGCTTTAGGTATTGCTTGAAAGTGTCCAGTAGCCCTGGTCTCAGGGCTCTATTTCTAGAGACCTTGGGTGGACATTTGGAGAACTTATTGGCCCAGTAGAACTGGACTGGTAAGTGGTCACTAAGGCTGTCTGGCAAGACAGCTACTACAGATATGCGCTCAGGGTTGGAAGAGAGGAGCCAGTTGATGAGGGTACTGGTACCAGTTTTGTAGTTAATCCTGGTGGCATGAGTGACCAGTTGGGTGAGGTGCAGACTGGATATGAGGTCTCTGGTCTGAGTTTCTTTCAGAGACTGCCAGTTGGTGTTGAAGTCTCCAACAATGACTTGCTCTCAATTTGAGCCAAGCTGTTGCCGATTGTTTGCAAATAACTCGAGGCCAGCGTCATGTTTATTTGGTGGTATGTACACAGTGGTGAACAGTAGGACCTTATTTTGTTGCCCTATGGAGAGTTCTAGATTGAGGATTTGGGCCTCTGTGGTATGCAGGCTGTTGTCCAGGGTCTGAACTTTAATGTCTTCTCTAATGTAGACAAGGCAACCACCCCCACGTTTGGTTAGCCCGTCCTGTCGGTAGGTGTTGTAGCCATCTATCGAGATGGAGGCATCAGAGTTTTTTGCTGAGAGCCAGGTTTCAGTGAGGGCTATTATGTCCGGTTTGGTCATCTCCACCACCATCAACTGCAGTTGTCCATGGGCTAAATTTACATCAGAGGGCTTGTAAAACAACTGACCCCCCAATTCAATTCTAGTGCCCTTTAAGGGCCTAAACCAGTGTCTCACACATTAGCTTCATAGAGCCCAGAAGGACTGAACCAAGAACATCCAGCAGTAACTCCCCAACTGTTTACAGGTGTTACACGAGGTCCCTGCACCCTAATTGGTACCCTCAGAGGTACACTGTAGACAGCTAGCACTTAGGTATATGTTCTACTAACATTTAGGGCTAAGGGCATCTACCATACAAGAGTAGATGTCAGGATAGGAATGCATATTTTTGTAATACACTTTGCTTGCTAATACCTAAATTCTGCTATGTATTTTCTGTGTATTTCTTACTTATAAGATGCCAGGACATCTGTGTCCTTGGAGTAATTATAATATGTAAGACGGCATTGCCACCTTTTGGTGATTTGTACCACTACACTGAGTTATGTAAGACTCTGTATAAGAACTCTTTTGTTCTGAAACTGATGACTTTACAGAATTGTATAATGTTATCTTGGACTGTGGAGCCACCTCTAATTTAGCCAATAGGGCTCATCTCTGTAACTAGAAATGTTTCTATCTTTTGGTAACCATAGTAATTATCATAGGTATATAATGTAATGCACAAGCCTTATACCTCGGAGACCCGAGAGACCCCAAGAGACACAGAGAAACCTCGAGGTGTAGGGAACGCTTAGCACTGGCTTCCAGTTTGTATTGGTAAGAACTGCTTAGGGCAACTGTGATTTATCCCTTTGATAGTAATAAACTTGTTTATTACTCTAATGCAACATGTATGTGATTACCTGCATTCCTAATATCGTCAAGAATCTGAAAGTGAGGTTTAGACCTCCCAACAAATTGGTGACCGTGTACAGGCGATATCTGTGTCACAGGTGCTCCCAGTGATGAGTAGAGGCCCATTTATTCTAATAAATATCCCCCCCCAAGAAATAAAGTGCCTAGGTATAAAGGGATGATACTGACTATAACTTGACTGTTAACAGTGCTGAAACATCCCTTCCTGTGCTACCCTGCACAAAATAGCCATCTTTCATGGTAGGAGGACACCCTTGCATCCTGCCACAAACACTTGTAAGGACAAGCGTAGCAACCCCTTTATTATGTGTGCCCTTTCCGTTCTGTTCCTTGTCCAATAGGCAGTATACAAAAAGAAAAGCCTCTAAAAAGTCTTTAGCAGCTCCTATTGAGCTGCTAGCATTAAAGTATGCCCTGATTCTGTATGAAACACATGTTGCACTATAGGTGCAAATTCCCCGAGAGAGAGTATGTAAAGAAAGCAGGACGTGCGTCTTTATAATATGCCAGTGCCCTAAAAACATGGAAAAGGCATTAGGAGTCAAAACAGTTGCTCGACAGGGTTCATGTAAACCCCCTAAACTCCTCGCTCTGATGTGCAATGCGCCTGTGACAGCGAGTAGCTGGCAGCTTGCCAGAATGCAGCTCATTAAACAAGGTCAAAATTGGGGTGAATTGAACTGTTTACCATTGGGCTGATATCTCAGCCACCAGCTTGTGAAGCATATAAAGCTGCAAGTTACTAGGGAGTTGATGAAGTATCCTGAGCTTACCAAAAACCCCTTGTGACTTAGAAAATTAGAATAAGCAAAGTGAGGGCTAAAGAAATAAAGCCCCCACAGAAAGAAAAGTACAAGAGAACATTGTTCCTTTTGAAGCAGTATGGCACAGTGGTTAAGGCTCTGAGCTGCAAACTTGGAGACCTAGATCTGAATATCACAGCCCCCCCTGCATACTGCGTGACTCTGAGCGAGTCACTTAAAGGGACACTATCAGCTTTGCTCGTCTATCTTGCACTATATGTCAGCAGTGTGTCTTCTGGCACACACATGTCACAGATTGCCCCTAGTATGCCCTAATGTATGTAAAAGTTAAAGAATATTAGTAGTTTACCTGAATTTTTAATTATGAGTTGCTCATGACCCAACAACTCCCCACCAACGGGCTTGTCTGCCAAAAGAGCCAGACAGTCACGTCTACACAAAGCCTTGGTCCCGAAGTGTCATTTTTGGACATTGCGAGTGGAAAATTAAGTGAATCCAGTAGAGTAGCCCTTTATTAACTGCTGTTGCCATATAGTGCCAAAAACCGAGCACTGAGAGGAGAGCAAAACACTTTTTAAAAATGGGACCGAAATCCCGCGCATGCACAATTGCGGTATATTCTTGCGCATGTGTGGGATCTTTACATATGCTGCACTTCCGCATGCGCGGGATTTTGGTCCCGTTTTAAAAAAGTGTTTTGCTCTTTTCTTGGTGCTCGGTTTTTGGCGCTATATGGCAACGGCAGCTAATAAAGGGCTACTCTACCAGATTCACTTCGTTTTCCACTTGTGATGTCAAAAAATGAAACCTCAGGACTGCGCTTGTGGTAGACGCGTGGTCTCATCCTGTGTATGCTTCCAGTTGGTGGGGGATTTGTGTTCTGCAGAGCGAGCAGCACATAATTCAAAATTCAGGTAAACTACTAATATTCTTGCAGTTTTACATATATAAGGGCATACTAGGGGCAGTCTGTGATATGTGTGCCAAGAGGCACACTGCTGACATATAATGCAAGATAGACGATCAAAGCTGACAGTGCCCCTTTAACTTCCTTGTGCAAACAGGCTGTACCTGGAAACAAGCTTCTGCTTAGTGTGCCTCTCCTGGTTAAACAATTTTCCCTTCCTTTTGTTTTGGTTTATTTTCAGTTACTGCCTGGTATTCTGAAGTTGACAAAGGGAAAGAAAATAAGGAGTGCACCCTTATTCTTCTATTCACTTGTCCAACTCAGGAATACCTATGGTCTATACATAGGGAATAGTAGTAGTCATTATCTGGTTCTGCAGTCAGGACTGTCTGTAGGGCTGGCAGCTCCAGAAATGGCTGCTTTTATAGAAGTAAGGAAGTGAGGTCACTCCAGAATGGGAGGGACTTAATCCCTTAATGAACCTAATGATGATACAATTAGGTATATTTGGGCTATTCTAGCTCAGTGTTGCATACAAAGAGAGGGGTGTTGCTATAAAACTATGTGGGGTAGTATGTTATACAGGTATGGTGGGTTACCAGGTGATCTAGAGTAACCCAGATAGTTTTATTTCTGTAAATTAGATAATAGCTAGGTAAGGTGACCCCACCTACATGTATAAAAGTCTGCCACTAAGGTGTTAACAAAGAGATAGAGACCAGACCAGGGAGTCAGTCTGAAACTGTGAGTCTGAGGGATAAGACCTCAGAGTACTGCTGGGTGAAATAGTTGATCCTTTGAAGCTGATCTAATGACAATTTTTCTCTTCTGTAAGAACTTGAATCATTTCATGAAGTATAAAAATAAAATGATAAATGCCATCCTGAAATTTTTTGTGCACTGATTTGTGTTGTCTGCTTGCAATTTGTCTCCTGAACCAACGACCCTGCTACAATTTGGTGTTTGTAAGTCTTCACTTGTTGCTTAAACTTTTCCTTTTCCCATGGGGACAGTAGGTGTACATTCCCATATCACCTCTCCCGTTTTAAAACCAGTCTGTAGTAACTTGCAAAGTCTGGCTGACTTTTTGGGTGTGGTCGATGCTGTCTTGTCCCACTCCATAGCAGTTTTGAATTGCAAGTCTACAACTAATACAGTAGTCCGGCTGTGTATAAAGTGCTCGTGCTGTGGATTGATATGCAGCATAGTGCCTTTTTCACAGTCTGAATTTTCTTTCCCTCCCACACAATGGCCACAGTATCAGATATCTGCACAGAACTGAGACTCGATGTCTCGAACTTCCTTGTTTCCCATGGAAGATGGGCTGACTTCGCACGGGACGCAAGTCAATCCGAAAACCCTATACTGGGGATTTCAACCCAGTACACAGAGACATGACAATCAGCCAATGAGCAACAAGCTAAAGAGTTGATGGTCGCGGCTTTCTACGCTGCTTTGGAAGCCTCCGAAGCGAGGTTTCGAACCTTTGATCTGCAAATTTTATCTCTTAAGCAACAGATGAGTTTGCAGGAAACAGAATGTATTAGACTGCAGCAGAACTTGGAGTCTGAACTTCAGACTCTGCAAAATGAAAAGGATTCACTATTGCATCATTCAGCTCAAGCTGGAGAACAGGAACTATGTATGTTGAAGCAGGAGTGTGAAAGTTTGAGACAGGATAAGAGTCAGCCAGCGCAAATGAATGATTTGCTGAGTGCTGCAAATGCTCAGTCGAGTGATGAAATGGGTGAGCTGCAGGATGAGATAAACCAGGTACGTAATGATTTAGAAGTGGCTTACAGGGACAATCATGAATTGAGCACCGCGTACAGAGTGTTACAAAAGCAAAAGCAAGATGAGGTTGACATGGATGTTGCAAGTGTGAGTCACGATGAATACAGAACTAAGATGATGACACTACGCCATCAGTGAGAGGTTCTGGCTGGACATGTAAAGGCAATGGGAGGTGTAGCCCCTGCCTTTCATTTGTCATCAGAAGGGGAGTTATCTGATGATGACGTTTCACAATACAATGCCCAGTCATGCCCCTACTATGGCCCAGAGACCACACCCAGCCGTCCACAGCATGGCGGGTCCCCGGCCCCAACTCCCCATGTCACACGTCGGCTGCGGCGTGATGCTCATCATGAGAGACGCCAACATGGCATCCCCCATGATGGCGAGGAGCAGGTCCAAGCCTGGTCCCGACGGCACCTCCGGTAGCCGTTATTAATGTGGAAGACAGGCAGGAGATAGAAACTATGATTGAAACTGCAATAGGCAATGTACCTCTTCCTGAGAGAAGTAAATGGGCTATTAAAACCCAGACTAGGCAGCTTCTGCAAGAGACTGGCACTCAGGAAGGGATTGTCTGCACTGCGGCTGAAGCTGCAGCCCGGGCTGCCCTGGACAGCGTTCGAGACAATCTACCTTTGCCTGATCCACCCACTAATCCCCTACAAATGGCCTACTCTGTTCAGCAAATTGCTGACAGCATCGGTCGGATGAATCCATCCGACAACCTCAGCTGTCACTTGGAGAAGGTGCATTCTAAATGTGAGATGCTTAGCCTCGCTGCAGGATATCAGGTCCAAATACTACGCCAGCCCATCGATCCAGGTTTGTGGGCCAAACTCCCTGATGCTGTTCACCAGGATGGGAACTCTACCTTTGACGAGGTTGCAGCTGAGCTCATTTTTGCTCACAGCCCAGGTGTAGTAGGAGTGATGCTTGCATAATCTATGAAGCAGAATGCAAAAGAAAGTCCAGTGACTTACCACCAGAGACTCTGGATGGCCTACCGAACAGGAAAGCACCTGGCACAAGAAGCTGTGGATGTAGGTCTTATTGAATATAATAGGAACATGATTCCAGCAGTAAAAGAAAAGGTAGCGCCAACCACCTACCCTAATATGGATAGGTTTGGCGACATCCTTCGGAAAACCGAGAGAGTGTATCAACTCTATATCTGTGATCTGGGCTCCGGTTCCAAAAAGATAGCTGCCGTGGAGTCCATTTCGGAGGCCATGATGCACTACACAGTAGAAGGGCAAGCCCAACGCCAACAGGCCCAACATCAGCAAGCCCCTCCAGCTGATAATCAACACCCCCAACAGGCCCATCAACAACCACAACAACAACAACAACAACAACTACAACAACAACAGTGGGGTGGGAACCGGAATTGGCATAAGAACAAGAAGCATAAGGGTAGAGGTAAACAACAACAACAGAGAACGGGTCCTTCATATAGGGAGATAGCTGAAGAGAATCGGAAATTCCGAGAGCTCCTGGGACAAGTATGCTCTGTGGCGGATGCTGTTCCCACGCAGGCCCTTGCGGCAGTACAACAGGTGACCCAGGCTCCAACCAGCCATGGGGAAACCGGAGGTATAGGCCCCAATGCCCACTCAGGCCTGAACCCAGAAGCTCCTCCCTACATAGCATTAGTGCAACATGGTGAAGCGATTCACATGAGCCAGGCCCAACCTCTGCATGCTTCCGGCAGTTCTGATTGACAATTACAGGCCCCAGTCCGGATTGTAAACAAGCTAGTCTTGGATACAAACGGAAGGCCCTGCACCAAGGCTGAGGTCAGAGGCCGCCTACTAGTAGTTTTGTTAGATATAGATGAAGCTGTATCTGTGCTACATGATGAACACCCGGACACATCCCCTTGGTCCACCGGACAGAGGACCAACATGTCAGGAGTTGATGGTACTAGGCTACCTGCATACCGTTCTCTACCTTTACCGGTAGAGCTAGGCTGTCTAAAGGCCTTACACGCTTTAAAACTAATGGTACTGCATGATCATCCTAGTATCATAGGGATTGACTTCCTTGCACCACACGGCTGTGTGGTGGACCTAGCTAACATGCTATTGATACAGATTCAGGGTCAATATCATACCATTTTGATTACTAATTCACACATTGTGGCAACGATATCTGCCAATGACAAACAGTATGACGTCATAGATTTGTTCAAGAATCATGAACTTTTCCTGAAGCTCCTACCTATTTTGCAATGACATTTGGAAGCATTTGCAATCAACAAGCATGACTGTGGTAGAATGTACACCATCACTGAAGTGCCAGGCCCGGCACATGAGAGGCAAAGGCAATATCCTTTCCCAACTGAGGCCTTGCCTTCCCTCAGAGAAATGATCAAGTCACTCCTCAAGCAAGGAGTAATCAGAACTTGTGTTTCCACTGTCAACTCCCTAGTATGGCCCGTGAAGAAACCCACAGGTGCCTGGAGACTTACTATTGACTACAGGAAACTGAATCAGGTCATCCCCAGTTGTTCTCCAACTGTAGCATCAGCACCAGATGTGCTACGACTTCTGACCCCGATTTGAAATGGTTCAATGCTCTGGACATCTCCAATGTTTTTTGGTCATTACCATTGGCCCTTAAGAGTCAATATAAGTTTGCCTTCACCTTTGAAGGAAGACAGTACACATGGACTTGCTTGCCACAAGGATTCCATAACAGTCCATCCCTGTTCCATCTCCACATGATGGATGCCCTTGAGAGTTTCTCTACTCCCCAATGTCTCTTACAATATGTGGACAACCTGTTGCTGGCAACAGCCACACAGGAATAACATTTGGATCTCTTGGACGAACTACTGACTCTTATTCAGATAGCAGGCCTGAAATATAATCCAGCAAAAGCACAGTTGTGTCAGAAAGCAGTACTCTTTCTGAGTCTAAAAATAACTGACCAAGGTCGAAGCCCTACCTGGAAGAAGGTATAGGGATTGCAAGACTTGCCATTACCTACCAGTGTTGCAACTCTTCGAAGGTTTCTAGGTATGGTGAACTATTCGAGAGATTTTATTTGTGATTTTGCTCAAAAAGCTGCTCCTCTGTATGAATTACTCAAAAAGGATGTACCATGGACTTGGGGTCCTATACACACCCAGGCTGTGACATCACTGAAGCAGGCCTTGGCCTCCGCCCCAGCTCTGGTCAACCCCAATCCAGCACTACCATTTCATCTGGAATGTGCCACCTCTGACATTGCCATGTCAGCAGTGCTGGCTCAGAAGGTGCATGACACCTTGAGACCCATTGCATATGCCTCACAGCTCTTGACCCCAGTGGAACAGAAGTATGGCCTTTGTGAAAGGAACCTTCTGGCCACCTACTGGGCTGTCAGGCACTTCCTGCATATCCTTGGGTACTCACCACTGATCATTAACACCAACCACTTTTCTGCTCTCAGATAGAGTAAAGGATGGGTCAGTCTCTAACACCAGACTGAAACACTAGTCACTTCTTCTCCAGGACAGAGACATACAGGTACAACCAACTAAAGTTCCATCTATGTTAGCTCATGACCTCTTTTTCCAGGGAGAACCCCATGACTGTACATTACAGTCACCGGATCTTCCCGATCCAGGTCCATTCTTCCCTGCCACGCCACAAATACTTGATAACACTTCTTTGTGCCGTGTCTTTGCTGATGGTTCAGCATCCTACTATCAGGGAGAACAGACTGCAGGGATGGGCATTTTAGTGATCTACCCTTATGGGAACACTGTCAACATATCTAAGCGCTGTAGTGTAGCATCATCACAGTAGGCAGTGGTGGCCTGTGCCCTCGAGTTCATCCAGCATGGAACCGAGAATACCATCATCTTTACAGACTCTAACTGGGTTTGTTGTTCTCTTACAGAATTTCTTCCCTTCTGGCAGAAGAGCTCCTTCCTCTCCTCTCCTCTGATGGCAGCCCAGCGAAGTACAAGGAATTGGTACTATACATACATTCACTGGCACAAACATTTGCACACAAACTCTATGTACACAAAGTCAAAGCCCACTCTCTCCATGACCCCTATCATGCCTTCAATGACACAGCAGACACCCTTGCTAAGGAAGGGGCTCGGGGGCATCTGGATGATGGACCATCCAGAGGCTAATGCAGCTGTACACATTGCAGCACTCAGGAAGAAACCTAAACTTTTTCCCCCTTGGACCCCTCTAAAGTCCAGCAGCTTGACACTGAACTTAAAGAGATGTTTAGATTCCTTGACAAAGGTATTGAAGAGAAACTTCCCACACATAACCCCTATCAGAGGCATGAAGGTAAGTTGCGCCTGTCACCAGATGACAAGCTCATCTGGTTCCAACCAGATGACTCCACCACTAAGCTGTGGGTGGTCCCCAGACATTTAAGATCTTAATTTTTGCACCAAGTGCATGACACCCCTACTGGTGGACACCAGGGAGCAGAAAATACTCTCCAACGACTAAAGACCACTGCCTGGTAGCCCGGTATCACCAAAGATGTTAAACAATACACAGGCAACTGTCTTGTTTGTGTGCAAAACAACCCCATCCCTACCAAATGAAATGCCAAACTCTTACCACAATGACATTCTGACCCTTGGCATGCCATACAAATTGATTTAATTGATCCTGCAACCAATACCAGCAGAAATAATAGGTATGCTCTTCTAGTAACTGACCTCTTCTCTAAGTGGGTAGAAACTTTCCCTATTAAGACATGTACAGTGAAAACTACTGCCAAAATCCTGGTGGAACAGATTTTCTCTAGGTGGGGTCTACCTCTCAAGGTAGACTATGACAAAGGAATCAGTTTTACAGGTGCATTGAAGAAAGAATCCCTTGAACTCCTTGGAGCTCAGCAGAGAAGTTTCACATACCTTACTGTAATCCCTTGTTACCCGGGGTTACTAGAATCCCCGTAAGACCTAGTGGTAGGCAGGGAAGGCAGTTTGTGAAACTTCAGTTAAATGGGTTTCACACTGTCTCACTCTGTTCTCAGTCTCAGCTGAGACTGAGGGATGACATCACCAATACAACTTTCGCAGCTGCATAAGTCACATTGGAATCTGCAGCAGAGGGAGTTAGAACATTGGGAGTTTTCAAAGGGTAGTAGTCAGCATCCAGTTTGTCTTCAGTAAGGAAGGAGTGAAATTGTACTCAAGTGGTGGAGACTGCTGTTCAGGTCTCAGTGCCTCCTCCCTCCGAGGGGGGTCGGGATGTAAAGATCCCTAGCAGATTCCTGGGGCAATCCCCTTAATTCTGCCAAGTGGAAGAAAAGCTGCCTGTTTAGTTCAGTTTTTTTTTTTAAAGATGGAAGATTTGTGAGTCGCCTGTGGGGCACCAGCAACTAAAGGGTGAGTGTCTGCTCTGACTAAGAGGGCAACATGTTTTCTTCACCCTGGGACATGTGTGAAAATCTAGGGATTGCGCTACATTTTGGGAAGCCTAGAGAAGTGGGCCAAACAAGTAAAGTAATGTCACATGTTAGAATGTTGTGTGATTCAGTAATAATATATAGAGGCCTTCCAGATCATCTACCTTTAATCTACATTTAGAAGTTCAGCAAAGGAATGGTTCAGTTTTCCCAGGGAAATGGCCGGGTATGGACTGTAGGAGCTGGAGGTGGGCGAACCCCCCATCTTTAGTGACCAGGTTCACCTCTACAGATTTCTGCTGTGGTTGCTACTTTGCCTCATGCACTTGGCCAGTGATGGGGGAAGTACCCAGACATGGGGTTCCAAATGGGAAAATCTCTCTAGGAGTCACAGACTCTAAGTGGTGTGCGGAGCCACGACAGGATAATTGGTTCATTCTTCCAATGGACCACAGATCAAGTGGCCGACGGGGGAGCCTGGCCTGTGGGGAAAACCCAAGTGTGTACAAATCTGCATTACCAGGAAATGTATCCCCATGGGGGTCCATCTATGCTTTGTTTTGTTCATCTAATATGTGAATAAAAGCTTCCTGTGTTCAAATTTACTTGGGTGCCCCTGTGCAGAGTAGCCAAACCTAGGTCCCCCTATGCCGAGTAACCTCATCCTCCCCGAACCCAGGTCCCCACCAGGTACTGCTGTGAGCTTCAACAGCATGCCACCTGTCGTTTTGGCAAAAAGTCAGGGGTGAGGGGTTACATTACCACCCTCAATCCTCAGGTCAAGTAGAGAGAGTCAACAGACAGATTAAGCAAATGCTTTCCAAATTCATTGAGGACAATCCCAAAACCTGGGATTCCCTATTGCAGTTACTACTTATGGCAATTAGGGGTATACCCTCAGCCACCACTCAGATCACACCCTTTGAGGTGATGACTGGCAGACAGATGAGATTACCTGAACACCTGTTGTTTGACCTTCATACCCCTTCTGCAGACCGTGTGTCTGTGGAACAATATGTGGAAAAACTCAGACAAGACCTCATACACACACACTTGTATGCTGCCAACTGCATGGGCAAGGCCCAGCAACAATCCAAAACAGTTTGACAAACATGCACAAGAAGTGGATTGGCAGGCTGGAGATCAGGTAATGGAATGGTACTTCAATTTGCACATCCCACCCACTCCTTCTCCAGCAAGTGGGAAGGCCCATACCCCACTGTCAACAAGCTCAGTCCGGCAAACTATCAAGTTAGACTCCTCCACAACAATAAGTTGACTGACAAATGGTTACATGCAAACCAGCTGAAACTGTACAAAGGAGCTTAAATTACTTTTCCTCACCCCATTGGGTGGAATAGTACTAACATACTAATCTTTGATCTTCCTTTTCAAATACACTGACAAGATGGCTATCTAGTTCCATTATCTCCTCCTCTCAGGAGTTATCCCCTGCATCCATGGCACAGTACCAGACCTCCTATGACACCTCGATCCTCCAGCACCTCCTCTAGAGGGAGTATCCATCAATATACAATAGTATGATCACTGTCCAGGGAGGTTCTGATGCTTACCTCACTGCCTCGGTTGTTGCGCCTGATAAATCTATCCTTCAAATTGAGTGGCAAACCACATCACAAGGGCAAATTCTCCCTGTGGCCAAACTCTCCAAAGGCCTTTTTGGTATAGCTATGTCCATCTGGAATAAAGCAGACATTGCTGCTATCAAAAGTCATTCTGCCAAACTCTCCACTGGTTTGGTCAACAACATACTACCCCCATTATTGCATGGTGTGGGTGGCCTTAGTCAGGAAGAAAGATACACTGTATACAACATGCACAACATTGCTAAGGCATTCACTGATTCTAACGATAAGATCAACGCACTCATACAACAGAACAAGGAAGCAGATAAACAATACATTGCTAGAGAGATACTCTGCTCTGCCTATGGCTCCTACATTATCACTACCATCAACAACCTTTTCCGTGATCTAGATATCTGACATTATACATGATAGACGCATCTCCAAATGGTATTGTCCACGATGTAAAACCACTAGCTGTGTTTCCATGTGTATGCAACAGACTTTAACAATTCCTCTTTCTACAGCTAGGAATTTGGGGTTTGTGACCAGACACCCTAATACTGGTAGTTGCTTTACTGCTAAGAAGTGTTCCATAACAGATACCATGTTTGTTTCTTTCACTCTCTCCTTAACACGCTTTGATCCTACTACAGCTTTGTTCGACAAGCTTGCACTGGCATATTCCATTGGGCATTTGGATGAAGACATCTACAGAGAATGCCTGGGTCTACCACCTCTACTGGTCTACCATTCTTTCCTGGATGCCTCTGCACACAGACTGCTGTGCAAAAAAGCAATATATTTACTTGTGCTGATGTGATGTGTTTGCTGTTATTCAACCTGTTTGTGGTTACTCTCTAGACAGCATTGATTGGACTTTCACTATAGATGATGACATCACTGCTAATGGCACCAACTCCTTTGACTCGACTCTGACTCTGGATAAGCTCTACCAATCCTATCGTGAGGAGGTTCATCGCCTGTCAACATGGATTTCAAAGATGACCTACACCTGCCCTGTCCAGTTGCAAAAGTGGAGACTGCCTACTGTGAGCTCACAGTATAATTCTGATGGCGAGTACTGCGTGGTCACGAATTACAAGTCTTACACATATGGATCTGCTACCTGTGCTACTAATTACCCCAATTTCTGTTTTGTCCCCCACCAGAAGACTGTTATTGGACATACTGTTATAACCCCCATCCCCTTCTGGATGCAGCTATTATTGATGATAACCCCAATTATCTGCTCACACCGTCAGAATACTTCCCATACTTTAATGTGCACATAGACCCACTCACACTCACATTGAAATCACTTTTAGACAGGAAAGACACACACCTCATCCACATCAGCAATAATATGACCAAAGCCAATGAAGCTGTTCTTGTCTTGATTAATGATGAGATATGAATAACGCATTGACTAACAACTGGTTAAAGTTTACTTTTAAAGGTTTTGTTATTATAAAAGCATTTTAATCTTTATTTTGATTATTATGCTCTGCTGCCTACGGTGCATACTGCGCCAACACTGTGAGCAGCTCAAGTTCCTTTACAAGGCTCGCATGTCGGGTTTGTAAATGACCACTGGTCCTGTCCTTTCCCAAGACATCTGCCTGTGTTGCCCTTGGAGGCAACAAGGGGGGGACTGTTACACGAGGTCTCTGCACCCTAAATGGTACCCTCAGAGGTACACCATAGACAGCTAGCACTTAAGTATATGTTATACTAACATATAGGGCTAAGGGCATCTACCGTACAAGAGTAGATGTCAGGATATGAATGCATATTGTTGTAATACACTTTTGCTTGCTAATACATATATTCTGCTATGTATTGTCTGTGTATTTCTTACTTGTAAGATGCCAGGACATCTGTGTCCTTGGAGTAATTATAATATGTAAGATGGCATTGCCACCTTTTGGTGATTTGTACCACTACACTGAGTTATGTAAGACTCTGTATAAGAACTCTTTTGTCCTGAAACTGATGACTCTACAGAATTGTGTAATGTTATCTTGGACCATGGAGCCACCTCTAATTTAGCCAATAGGGCTCATCTCTGTAACTAGAAATGTTTCTATCTTACAGTAACCATAGTAATTATCATAGGTATATAATGTAATGCACAAGCCTTATACCTCGGAGACCCAAGAGACCCCAAGAGACACAGAGAAACCTCGAGGTGTAGGGAACGCTTAGCACTGGCTCCCGGTTTGTACTGGTAAGAACTGCTTAGGGCAACTATGATTTATCCCTTTGATAGTAATAAATGAGTTTATTACTCTAATGCAACATGTCTGTGAGTACTTGCATTCCCAATATCGTCAAGAATCTGAAAGTGAGGTTTAGACCTCCCAACACGGGGGAGGGATAGTTATACTAGTACTGATTATGTCAAAGTCTGCCTGTTTTAAATAGCATTTCTTAACCTACTTTGGCTGGATAATGCACTTTCTGTAGTGATGTCATTGTAGTTATCCTTTTGTACTACTGTGCGCTTTATGCATGTGGGTCACACCTGAAAAGAAACCTAGTTCTAATGAACTTACTACGTAAATTGACACAATGTTTTATTTTCAGGTCTAGATGTAAAACCTTCCCATGATATTGTCTTATTTTCTGCACATATTTAAAAGTACTTTTGATTTAAAAGCATGTCAAAGTGACCCAATTAATGTCTTGTTTAACTTGCCTTTGGTTTGTTTACACATCAACTTAGTGTGCCTTACTCCAACTTTATGATCCTCTGTTTCAGTCTCCAACATCACAAACTGCACTGTCCAGGAACACAAGCAGCTGCTGTGTTGCTGAACAGTGCACCCTAGCCTCACTCATGTCTATGGCATGAGTGAGGCTAGGGTGCTCTGCACTATGGTATTCAATAAATGGTTGAAAAACTGGTTCGGAGCATAGGGTTTTGGCTTCATTGGGAACTGGGGGTCCACCTGGAGGGATACAGGCCTAAACAGGCATGATGGTCTGCATCTGCCAGGTAGAGAACCAGGGTCTTAGGTGATAGATTTAAATGCTTCATAGGAAAGTTTTTAAACTAGCCAAGGAGGGGCACTGAAAAGGAGCACCTTCCCAGCCTCCCACAACAAAACAGAGTAGTTCGTGAAGTAAGCACCAAGATAAAGAAGTCAATGGGAAGCAGAAACATAGACTTTGACAGCAGATAAGGACCACTTGGCCCACCCAGTCTGCCCATTTCCCTTCCTATTGGATAAGCTGCAGATTCTAGTTAACCAACAGCTTACTTCCTGCAACCCCCCACTATAATTGCCTTATGTCTGTCCCATGCATGTTTGAATTCCCCCACTGTTTTAGACCCCACAACCTCTCCAGGAAGGCGGTTCCATTTGTCCACCACTCTCTCCATGAAAAATAATTTCCTCACATTACTGGTCAGCCATCCCCCCTTTAACTTTAAATTGTGCCTCCTTGCTCTTACACATCTCTTTTTCTGAAAGATGCTACCCTCCTGGACTTTGTTGATTCACTTGAGGTACTTAAAAGTTTCTATCATATACCCCGTCCCTCCTTTCATCAAGGGTATACATATTAAGCTCTCTCAGTCTCTCTTCATATGGTTTCTGATGAAGACCCTGCACCATTTTAGTTGCCCTCCTCTGGACTACTTCCATCATGTCTATGTCCTTGCATAGATGAGGTCTCCAAAACTGCACACAGTACTCCAGATGGGGTCTCACTAACTGTCTGTACAGAGGGATAACCACTTCCCTTTATCCTACTTGTGATGCCCCTTCCTATGTATTCCAGTATCCCCCTAGCTCTCCTTACTGACTTTTCACATTGCTTACCAAACGTTAAGTCATCTGATATGACTACATCCAGATCCCTTTCCATTACTGTTGTTGTTAGTACCTCCCCTGCTATTGTGTACTCTTCTCCTAGATTTTTATTTCCCAGGTGCATTACTTTGCACTTCTTTGCATTGAATCTAAGTTGCCATATGTCTGACCATTCCTCCAACCTTGCCAAGTCCCTTCTTATCCTTTCTACCCCCCTTGTGTATCAACTCTGTTACAGATTTTTGTGTCATCTGCAAAGAGGCATACGTTTCCTTCCAGACCCTCTGCAATGTCACCTATAAAGACATTAAAGAGGACTGGACCCACTACTGAGCCTTGAGGTACTCCACTAGTAACCCCCCTTTCTTCAGAATGTGTTCCATTCACTATTACCTTCTGTGTCCTGTTGTGCAGCCAGTTTTCTACCCAGGCTACCACCCTGGGACCCACTCCCAGGCTGGCTAACTTGATTATTAATTTTCTGTGCGGGACTGTGTCAAATGCCTTGCCAAAGCAGGACAGGGGTCAGTGGAGAAAAAGGCAAAGGCAGTAAGGGCAGGGATGGGGCTAAAATGGTAAGTCCATCACAAAATGGAGGGTAATGAGTACCAATGCCCAAAGTCTGGGTAACAAGCTTTCTGAACTAGTGGCCTTGATGGAAGAGGGATGACTGGATATTGTGGTAGTCACAGAAACATGGTAGACAGAGAACCATGTCTGGGAAGTCAACACAGCAGGGTACACAATCTACAGGAGGGACAGGGAGGGTAAAAGAGGAGGAGTAGCTCTCTATGTAAGGGAAGGGATCAAAGCAACAGAACGAATGGGTAAACAGGGAGAAGGTACTGTGGGTCACCTTGGAGGCAGAAAATGAAACCACAATCTGTTTATAGACCCCTGTCTCAGGAGGATAAAAAGGACAAGGAAATGATAGATGGCATCCTTAAAATGGCAGAAAAAGGGGAGATATTATTAATGGGGGACCTGAATATGCCAGATGTTAACTGGAGCACATTTGCTGCAGCCACATGCAAGGGAAGGGTCCTTCTCTATGCCCTACATGGGGCATACCTCAGACAGCTAGTGTTGGAACTCACTCGGGAGGGGGCATTCTTAAACCTGGTACTATCAAATGAGGACAAAGGGAGGATCTCAGATTTAGAAGTGTGTAGCCATCTGGGAACAAGTGACTGCCAAACAGTTTGGATCATGATAAACACAGCTGTAGAGTTAAACTATACAAAAGCAAGAGTACTGGACTTTAGGAGGGATGACTAGCAAAATGGGAGAGTATATTTATTAAAGTCTTGGATTACATATACCTTTGAGCTAAGAGCTCTTTTACAAAGGTTCCATGTCTGTAGAAAGGACAACAGATTAAACAGTACAGTAAAGTATGGTATAATAAAGTGTAAATAGAGACACAAAATTCATAATGGACACAAAATCACAATGGACAGTCAATGTAAAACAACAGAGACACATTATGCTAATCAGTTTCAGGCACAGGAAAATGCAGACAGCACATTGATATCAGTCTGCAAGCTTTGTCAAGATAAACAGGGCACATGGTGTGGGCAGGTGGGCTGGGAAGAGTAAGAGAGGGGGATGAGAGTGGAGAACATGAGGAGAGGTGGGGCAAGGGTAGTGGGAAGGAAGGGTGGAGAGGAGGAGTAGGTGGGATGCTGGGGGGTGGGGTAGGAGACAAGAATGCTAAGTTACTATGAAAGAGGTTGAGTGCTAAGGTTCAGGTTTGGGAAAACATGGTTAAGGGAGACAGTCACAGGTGCTAGCTGTAAAGAGTAGTTACCAGAGCTTGGATTTAAACGTGCCCAGCTTAGTTTTGGAGGAGATGTCACTGTTGAAAGCATTCATCCAGAGGGGGGCCCTGTAGGCAAACAATCTTTGGCCCTGGGTGGTTCGGCAATGAGGGACCTGCAGGAGCTGAGATTCAGAACCTCGGGTGCAGTGTGGATTATGAGGGGGGCTTAGAAGATCTTGTACTCCAGGTGGCAAGTGGCCTAAGGTTATTTTCTGGCCATCACACACGTTTGGTATTTGATGCAATTTTTAAGCTGTAGCCAACTGGTTAGGGCATAGAGGTCACATGTGCAGGTGAGATGGTGGGCTCCTGAGACGAGACGAGCTGCCTTGTTAAGAACAGTGGAGATATGCCGGAGGGTGTTATCAGTCACAGAGTCAAAGTTGATCAGTTCATAGTCAATTAGAGAAATAATAGAGCTCTGTAGAGCTATCCTTAAGGCTTCAGGGGTCAGAGATTGCCTGTGTTCTGTACAGTAGACCAATACAAATATTTACAGCTTTAGAGATGTTATCTATATGCATCCCATATGATAGGTTGCTGTCTATGGTGACTCCAAGATACTTAAAGAATTGTACCTGTTTGAGGGCAGTACCAAGGCAGTTAAAGATAGTCAAAGGATGTTCCCTGTGCTTGTTATGGGAGCAGCTGAAGAGCATAAGCCTAGTTTTTTTTTTAGTTTAGTATCAACTTGTGATGTCTAAACTGTTTCTCTACCGAGGCAAATCCAAGTTGTAGCTGGTTCTCAAGGGGTATAGGCTCTGGGTCAGCTGTGTAAATTATGGCATCATCTGCGTAGAGTATGATTTGTTCAGGGCAGGAGCTTGGGAGACTGTTTAGAAAGAGATTAAATGGGATTGGGCCCAGGATGGACACTTGAGGAACCCCAGAGTCAACAGGTCTCGAGTCAGAAAGGATGTCGACAATTGTGACTTGTTGAGTATGGTTGTCCGGATAACTTTTAAATGAGGCAATGGAGTCAGAGAAGAGGCCTGAATTAAGTAGGTGTTCCAGTAGTAGAGGATGATGGACCATGTTGAATGCTTCTGTCAAGTCAATAAATGCAATACCAACTAATTGACCATGATCCAGGCAGCTGTGTATAGCACCGGTGAATTCCATAAGGGCCGAGGTGGTGCCATGCCTTTTTCTGAACCCATGTTGTTGGGCGCATTGGAACTTGTGTTTGTCAAGATATTCAGTAAGCTGCTCAGCTACAATGCATTCAAGAGCCTTAAAGAGAGGTGGTAATATGGAGATAGGCCGGTAAATCATGTAAAGAGTCCTGTCTCCACTTTTTTAGACCAGGGCAACTGTGGCTGATTTTCATTTATTGGGGAACTGTGTGAGTCTGAGTGAGAGGTTAAAGATCCTGGTTAAAGGCACTAACACTTCCTCAAGGGTGAGGGACAGCAGTTTGAGGTCAAGAGAGTCCCCACTATGTCTAGATTTACCAATTGCTTTACAGATGTATTTTTGGGCTCCATGCAATGAGACTTCTTTGAAGTAGAATGGCAGGTGACTGGTCGTTGAGGGAGAGCTTACAGGATTGGCTGGGGTGACATCTGCATCAAGAAAGTCAGGTGGAATAACACTTCTATGGTCTGTGAATGTGTTATTAAAGGTATTGGCAATAGTTAGGGGGTCCACAGTTGTAGTCCCATCAACATCAAGTAAAGTGGGTGATGTTTTCAGGTTTTTCCCTGTAACCTCTTTGATATTCTCCCAGAAAGCTTTACCATTGCCCCATATGTCAGTAAGTGCTCCCTTGCAGCATTTATTTTTCACAAAGTGGATGGCCCTTATGCAATTATTCTGCACTCTTTTGTATTTCTGAATGTCTGACTGCATGCTGGTGACTCAAGCCCGATGCCAGAGTTGGCCCCTAAATTTCATACGAGCTAATAAGCCTGCCGAGAGCCAGAGGTTGCAAGGGCCTTTGATTTTCCACTTTTATGGGGTGCACGGGAGTCACAGGCAGCATTACAGGTGTTGAAGAAATAATCAAGTGCCACGTTGACATCCTTTGCACTGTCAATGAGAGTTCAATCTTGCACTCTAAGGAGGGATTTGAGGGGTTCAAGATGACCCCATGCTAGGGCCCTGCTGGTGATTGTCTTTGGTGGAGGTTTGCAGAATTTGTTTGTCTACATGCAGATGACAGGGTCACTGAGCATGTCCGGGAGGACTGTAGTGTTAGTAATGCAATCAGGATGACTGGCTAGGTCCCAATCCAGTAGGCTGCTTTATCCTGTTTTGTAGCTGGATCTAGCTAGGAAGTTAACCAGCTGGGAAAAGTTTGTGGCAGAGATGGTGTCTCTAAAGCTCCCATTCTCAGGCGCAAGCCAATTAATATTAAAATCTCCCATCACAATTAACTCCGAGCCAGGGGGTTGGTTTCTGATAAAGTTCATGACAGAATTGAGGGCCCTCCACCTGTTCTTTAGGAGGGATGTACACTGATGCTACAGTAAGTGCCTTATTATGGGCATTTTGATGGTTAGTATTTGTGTGGTTAAACCAGCAGTAGGCACCAGCATGGGGTGTCACATGAGTGACTCTGAGACAGATTGCACATCTCCCTCCTCTCTTGGTAGTCCTGTCCAGTCTGAAGATGGTGTAACCTGGCAGGGCAATAGCCATGTCAGGGGTTTTTGGTATAAGTCATGTTTCAGCAACTGTCAGGACATCAAGATTGTGTTGGTTAACAAAGACTTGTAGAGTATCCCGTTTAAGAAGGAGGAGACTGCAGATGTTCATAGCTGCTAAAGTAAGTAACCCTGGCCACATTAAAGAGGCTGCCTTATGTGGTGCACTGGGGCCAGGGTTTGGGTAAATATTTCCAGATAGCAGTAACAACATGAGTAAAGTTTGAGCAGGCCTAATCTTAACTGTCTGTCTTGCCGTCTGCCTCTGCCTGGTGTACCAGCTTAGTTGCTGTCGGCATTCCCAGAGGGTGGGCATGAGGGATGGAGGGGAGATTGATAGAGTATGGATGCATGTTACCCATCCCTGATGGTAAGTGTCAAACCAATCATAAGACATAGAGCTACTATGTGCTGAGAGAGGATCGGCGGTGAAAGTACCAGGAGTAAGGTAGATTTTATTGAGCACGCAGCAGGGAAGTTGGGAGGGGTAGCAGGCTCCCGGTATCCTAGTGTATGAAATCAGCAAAGTGAACACAAATAAGCGAGGGAGCAGATGAGACAGCATCATTGTGTCTAGGTAGGTATTTGATGTACCAGATAGGATAGCAGCACCTAGTGGCAGCTACGTATAATCTGCTTATGGTGGAGTGGATACAGTACATTTCACTCTTACCAGTGATATAGTCCTCTAGTGGTTAGAAGATATAATCTGCTAATGGAAAAGTCAGCACAAAAAAAATGTTTGGGGCTTGGAATCAGAACAGGGACTTAGAGAAAACTGGAAATTCACTAAACATGTAGGTGGCTAGGTGCAAATTAATATAGTAAGACACACAGTGTTACCCAATGAATGCATACAATTCTAGCAGAAAACAATGCAAAGTGCAAGTTCTGAAAAGCAGCCAAGGGCCAAATAATTAGAGTTCTGTCCACAGTACAGCACAGCAGCCCCAGCTAAGTAGCTTAATTAGCCTTGGGAGCTACGTTTCTCTGTCTGACCCTGCAAACTTGAAGGTGGCAAGCAGAGTGCTAGGATCTGGTCAGGGCAGAGCTCAGCATTTTAAATTAGTCTGTGCCACTGATTAGACAACCCTGCTTTAGGAACCAAAAATTCAAAAAAGGACACAGGTCTGAGCATCTCCGTACCTTCAGTTAGGAGGAGCAGGGCAGGTCCAGCAGAGGGATACAAACCACAGGTGGCACTTTATTCGAGGGAGAACTCCTGCCCAATGAAGGCAACAGAACCTCTTTACTTAGGAGGAGCAGGGTAGGTCCAGCAGAAGGATATGAACCACAGGTGGCAGTTCATTCAAGGGAGAACTTCTAGCCCAAGGAGGGCAATGGAATCCCTGAGAGTACAAAAGGAATGCACTAGTAAATGGGCAGGCAGGAAGGAGGGGTGGAGAAACAATGGGGAAAAATCAAAACTGCAATCACAGAGGCAACAGATCTTTGTATGAAATAAATAAATAAAACAAAACCAAGGAAAAAAACACTATGGTTCTCAAATGAAGTGGCGGGGAAGGTTAGGGAGAAAAATATAGCATTCAGGAAGTATACGGAATCACAGAGGGAGCAGGACTGGGTTGTATCAGTTAAAGCAGAAGGAAGTAGGGAAGGTAGTCAGAATAGCAAAGGCCCAAATAGAGGAAAAGATTGCCAACTTGATTAAGAATGGGGATAAAACCTTTTATAGGTACATTAGGGAGCAAAGAAAGAGCAAGAATGGGACAGTGAGGCTTAAAAAGGGAAGGGTGGGTGAGCAGAGGGTGACAATGAAAAGGCAGAGATCCTGAATGAATACCTTTGCTCAGTAATCACAGACGAGAAGGAAGGGGAGGTATATAAACCCAACAACAGAAGCACTCTTGATGAGGGGGGGTCGATACCAGACCATTCACAGAAGAAAGGGCCCTGAAAGAACTTTTAAAACTCATAGTGGACAAAGCAATGTGGCCTGATGGCATTCACCCCAGAATTCTAAAAGAACTAAGGGGAGAACTAGTGACACCACCGACTACCCTTTTTAACGAATCATGGGAGGATAGTGTGGTACTTGAGGACTGGAGAAAGGCGAATGTTATTCCCCTCCAATAAAGTGGGAGTAAGGCAGAGGCAGGAAACTATAGACCTGTTAGTTTGACCTCAGTGGTAAGGAAGATGAAGGAATCACTTCTGAAAGCAAGAACTGTTGAGTACCTAGAGGTCAGCAGGACACAGGACCCAAGGCAGCATGGATTCATAGCAGGGAGGTCATATCAGATGAATCTAAAATATCTCTTTGACTGGGTGACTAAAGTAGTAGATCAGGGAGGGGCTGTGGACATGGCCTATCTAGACTTTAGCAAGGCATTTGACACAGTCCCACACAAAAGATTAATAAACAAGTTAGCCAGCCTGGGAGTGGGTCTCAGTGTGGTAACCTGGGTAAAACATTTGCTGAACAGCAGGACACAGAGGGTAGTAGTAAACGGATTGCACTCTGTGGAAAATGGGGTTACTAATGAGGCACCACAGGGTTCAGTACTGGGACCAGTCCTCTTTAATGTCTTTACAGATGACATTGTGGAGGGGCTAGAAGGAAACATATGCCTCTTTACAGATGACACAAAGATCTGCAACAGGTTTGATGCAAAAGGAGGGTAGAAAGGATGAGAAGGGACTTGGTGAGGTTGGAGGAATGGTCAAATGTATGGCAGCTTAGATTCAGTTCAAAGAAGTGCAAAGTAGTGCACTTGGGAAACAAAAACCAAGGGGAAGAGTACACAATTGGGGGGGAGGTACTAACAACAACAAAAATGGAAAGGGACCTTGGGGTAGTCATATCAGATGACCTAAAGACAGGCAAGCAATGTGAGAAGGCAGCAAGGAGGGCTGGGGGATACTGAGATGCATAGGGAGAGGCGTCACCAGTAGAAAACAGGAAGTTGTTATCCCTCTGTACAGACAGTTGGTGATACCCCATCTGGAGTACTGCATGCAGTTCTGAAGACCCCATCTCTGCAAGGACACAGACAGGACAGAGGCGGTCTAGAGGGTGGCAACTAAAATGGTGCAGGGTCTGCACCAGAAGCCACATGAAGAGAGATTAAAGTAACTTAATATGTATACCCTTGAGGAAAGGAGGAAGAGGGGGACATAATAGAAACATTTAAATACCTCAAGGGAATCAACAAAGTCCAAGAGCATATCATCTTTCAGAAAAAGATATATACAAGAACAGGGGGCACAATTTGAAGGTAGGGAATGGCTCAGGGGCAACGTGAGGAAGTATTTTTTCACAGAGATGGTGGTGGATTCCAGAGGAGGTAGTGGGGTCAAAAACAGTGGGGGGAATTCAAGAATGCATAGGACAGACATAAGGCAGTTCTAGTGGGGCATATGTTATAAATGCGTCTGAATGATTGTTTATGATATTTTTTTAACTGTCTTGTTACAAGTGTAATTGAATGTTTAATGTCTTGTATGTTTTAAATCTTAAATTGTATGTTTAATTCTTCATCCAATAGTACCCCCCCCAACCCCAGGTTGTAGCGGGAGATGAGCAACTTGTTGTTCAGTGTGCCTTCCTAGTGAAACATTTCATTAAATAAAATAAATAAAAAGGAGGAAGTAGGCTGTTGGTTAACTAGGATCTGCAGGTCATCTAACAGGTGAGGAAATGGGCAAACTAGGTGGGCCAAGCGATCCTTATCTGCAGTCATAGTCTGTGTTTCTATGCTGTTTTCAGAGTTTGGGACCAAAAGAACAAAGGATATCTATCCACAGAAAATCAGTTCCCACTGCAGCTCCTTGTGCTCTCAGCATTCCTTACCTCCAGCTTCATGATCCTCGGTTTCAGCCTCCAACACCCCAAACTGCACTGTTCAGAAATGCAAGCAGCTGCTGCTCTTCAGAGTCTGGGACTAGAACAAAGGATACCTATCCACAGAAAACCTATTCCCACTGCAGCTCCCTGTGTGCTGAGCCCTGTGCTCCTGTCCCAATCGGCTTTCAGAGTATAAAGTTTACTTCCTGTCCTCCTCTATAATGTGCCCCCAACACACACCACTGAAAACAACTCATAAATACTCATAGTGTGCAGCAGCATGGGGAGTCAGAGGAAGGCGTTGCTAAATAGTTAAAATTACATGCATGCACATCCAGCTTTTACTTGCCACTGTCAGAAAAAAAGTACTTTTAATTAAAATGTGGTGGCTGCAAGGTACACTAAGTTAAACAAAACTTATTTCCAGGGATGTCCTGGAGATTGAAACTAGAAGATGCAAGTCAGCAGTTTCAGTCCTTTTCAAACCAGCTGATGCCTTACAAAAAATGAAATCTTTACATTCTGATCAGATTACATACCACATTTTCTTGTAGTTTACTCTTTCTCAGTATTTACTGGCCTGTTAATGGCTAGAGTTGCACGATGTAGGACACATTACAGAGCTGGACAGGAAATGGACTTCAGCCTGACTGCAGCTATAGCCAGGAGCACACAGGGTGCTGTAGAGGGAACTGTGAATAGCCCTTGTTCTCCTGGTCCAAAGGCTTCCAAGTGCTGCAGAACTGAAGCTGCTCACACTTCAGTGTGGTTTTGAGTAATTATCAGGAGGCGGTGTGCTAGAGACTGAAACACAGGATCATGAAGTTGGAGGTAATTACTGATTGCAAGGATTACTGTGTCAGAGCGTGTTTAAAAAAGCAAGGCAGATACTGGGCAAACTGGCATCAGTTTGCAATGCTTTTCAAATCCAAGTAATTGTACAAAACAGTGTTATTGCAAGGCTTGCTGAAAATCTGCTTGTATTTATTTTTTACCTTCTCTGCCCAGTGTACTCCAGTTGCTTTTCTCATTACCCTCACTCTACCACCAGTGGTAACTGGAGATAGCAGAGATTATTGGACCACCAATGGACCTACGCTATTACCGTGGGATCAAGTTATGCTGCTGTTTCAAATCAGTCTTTGGGTTATTTTATTTTTATTAGTTTATTTGCATTGCTAGGCTTCACCCCAGCATCCTCATAAAAAAAAAAAAAAAAACAAGGGACAACTGACACAAACTTACACAACCAACATTAACAGTAAGCTCAAGCAGGCACTGTATTCATGAAAGATTTATGCTACTTGCGTAACGCTGGTCCAATAATCTCCACTATCGTCTGGTAACCTGTAGAGAGCAAACAGGGCAGCTGCAGAGGGACCTTGTTTTCTGTGGACATGGTATCCATTGTTCTCCTAAATCCAGAGGATCCCAGATGATTCTGAACAGTGCAGTTTTGAATTGTCAGGGGAAGGTGTTAGAGACTGACTGAGGATCATGTAGTTAGAGATGGAAAAACAGTCTGTTTACTTGTACAAAAAAACAAAGGCAAAGCTGAAATTGTGCTGATTAGGATTAGTTTAATGTTCACTTTAATTTATACACACACACAGGCAGTGTTATCGCAAGGTTTTTTGTTCTTTGCCGAACTGTTTTATTTATTTATACATTTATGTTTAATTTTATTTACTTTCTTTGGACTCAGGTTCAGCTTCTATGTTTCTATGTAGTTCATGGCAGCTGTTGTGCAGCAACAATGGGTAAACATCAAAACTGCCATCACAGAGGCAACAAGCCTTTGTGTGAAGCAAATAAACAAATCAAAACAGAAGAAAAAGCCACTATGGTTCTGAAAAGAGGTGGTGGGGAAGGTTGGGGAGAAAAATATAGCATTTAGGAAGAATAAAGAAACACAGATGGTGCAGGACAGAAAACTGTACCAGTTAAGGCAGAAGGAAGCAGGGAAGGTAGTCAGAATAACAAAGCCCCAAACTGAGGAAACAATAGCCAATTTGGTTAAGAAGGGGAATAATACCTTTTATAGGTGCATCAGGGAATGTAGAAAGACAAAGGGAGGGATAGTGAGGCTGAATGGAAAAGATGGTGAGTGGGCAGAGAGGGACAGTGAAAAAGCAGGGATACTGCATGAATACTTCTGCTCAGTATTCACAAAAGGGGGGGTAGGTACCTAATCCAATTAACAGAAGCACTCCGGATAGGGGGGTCAATCCCAGTCCTTTCACAGAAGAAAGGGTTCTGTAAGAACTCCTAAAACTAAAGGTGGACAAAGCATTGGGGCCTGATGGAATTCACCCCATAATTCTAAAAGAATTAAGTGGAGAAATAATGACACCACTGACTACCCTTTTTAACAAATCATGGGAGGATGATGTGGTACCTGAGTACTGGAGGAAGGTGGATGTGATTCCCCTTCACAAAAGTGGGGGCAAGACAGAGGCAGGAAACTACAGACATGTCATTTTGACCTCTGTGGTAGGGAAAGTGATGGAATCACTTCTGAAGGTAAAAATTGCAGGGTTTTAAATAATTGATTAGCAGTTTTTTTCTTGGGGCTATACTAACTGTACAGAAAGTATTTATATAGATTTTCTAGAAGTGCTGTGTTTGTTAAATACACTGAGGCAAGAGATATGCATTTTCACAAAGATTTAGCAATTTTATGAACAAAACGCTAACCAATTTTAGAGTTAAATAAATCCCTGAATTGTTGAGTACCTAGAGGCCAGTGGGGCACAGGACCCAAGGCAGCATGGGTTCATAGCGGGAAGGTCATGTCAGATGAATCTAATAGATTTCTTTGATTGGGTGACCAAAGTAGTAGACCAGGGAGGGGCTGTGGACATGGTCTACCTAGACTTTAGCAAGGCATTTGACACAGTCCCACACAAAAGATTAGTAATCAAATTAACCAGCCTGGGAGTGGGTCCCAGGGTGGTAGCCTGGGTAAAACATTGGCTGGATAACAGGACAAAGAAGGCAATTGTAAATGGATTCCACTCTGAAGTAGGAGGGGTTACTAGTGGGGTACCGCAGGGTTCAGTACTGGGTCCAGTCCTTTTTAATGTCTTTATAAGTGACATTGCAGAGTGACTGGAAGAAAAGTATGTCTCTTTGCAGATGATACAAAGATCTGCAAGAGGGTTGATACACAAGGAGGCACGGAAGAGATGAGAATGGACTTGGCAAGGTTGGAGGAATGGCCTGAAGTATGGCAGCTTGGATTCAATGCAAGGAAGTGCAAAATAATGCACCTGGGAAACAAAAACCCAAGGGAAGATTACACAATGGGGGGGGTGGTAGTAACAGCAACAAAAAAGGAAAGGGACCTGGGTGTAATCATATCAGATGACCTTAAGGTTAGCAAGCAATGTGAGAAGGCAGTAGGGTGGGCTGGGGGGATTCTAGGATGTTTAGGGAGATGCATCACCAGCAGAAAACAGGAAGTTGTTATCTCTCTGTACAGATAGTTGGTGAGACCCCATCTGGAGTACTGTGTCCACTTCTGGAGACCCCATCTCCACAGGCACATAGACAGGATGGAGGCAGTCCAGAGGAGGGCAACTAAAATGGTGCAAGGTCTGCAAGAGAAACCATACGAGGAGAGACTAAAGGAGCTTAATATGTATACCCTTGAGGAAAGGAGGGAGAGGGGGTACATGATAGAAATGTTTAAGTACTTCAGTGGAATCAACAAAGTCCAAGAGGGTAGCATCTTTCAGAAAAAGAGATGTGCAAGAACAAGGGAATACAATTTGAAGATGGGGGGGGCGGCTCAGGGGCAATGTGAGGAAGTATTTTTTCACAGAGCGGGTGGTGGACACATTAAACAGCCTTCCTGAGGAGGATGTCTGGTCTAAAACTGTGGGAGAATTCAAGAATGCATGGTACAGACATAAGACAATTCTTGTGGGGAGTAGGAAGAAATAGGCTGTTGGTTAACTAGGATCTGCAGCTTATCCTGTAGGTAGGAAAATGGGCAGACTAGGTGGGCCAAGCGGTCCTTATCTGCTGTCAAAGTCTATGTTTCTATGTTTAATAGGCCTTTGCTCTGTCAATGGCCTATCTATTCATACTCATCTATATTGCTCCCTTATGCCTATCCCATACCTGTTTGAAGCCCTGCACTGTATTCATATCCACCACTTCCTGAGGTAGGCCATTCCATGCATCCACAACCCTTTCTGTGAAAAAGAACCTCCTCACATTACCCTTTAATCAGCCTCCATCTAATCTCATGCTGTGTCCTCTTGTCCTGCTTTTTTTCTTATATTGAAACATGTTAGACTCTTTCACCGTGTTAATGCCCTTAAGGTGTATGAATGTTTCGATCATATCATCTCTCTCCCTCCTGTGCTGTAGGGTATAAATAATAAGCTCTGTGAATCTGTCCTCATATGTTTTCTGATGTAGTCCCAGCATCATTTTGGTTGCCCTTCTCTGGACTACCGCCATTTTGTAATGTCCTTGTGAAGGTGTGGCCTCCAACTGCATGCAGTACTCCAGATGGGGCCTTACCAGTGTCTTGTAAAGAGAGATTATTACCTCCCTCTTATGACTTGTGATACCCCTACTAATACACCCCAACATCCCTCTAACCTTAACTACTGCTTTAGTGGTCTGATCTCACCTCTAGCACTTTTTTCATGATGACAGCCTCTACAGAGAAACTTACAAACAATGGGAGCTGGCACTATGTGCCGGGCACTAGCCTCCAACAAGCTTGCTCAGCAGAAACTCTGCCCTCTAGCAGGTATCACTGATACACTGATTCCTCCCCTTTGGAATGCCAGAGAGACTAGCTGACTCAGCCCTTCAAGGGCATAGAAACTAGCATTACACTAGAGTTTGAAAAGCACCCCCCCATATTTTCACTTACTAACTCTGTGGCACTCTGGGCAGCTATATCAGCCCTGTCCCAGTGCAACAAAGCTGTCTTGTGTCTTCAGCCACCTCTACTAGACCAGGCGGGCTGCTGGAAATTGTGGGGAGGGCTTCATACACTGCAGACATCTCATGTCTCTGGCTGTCTCTACTAGACCAGGTGGGCTGCTGGAAATTGTGAGGAGGGATTCATACACTGCAGCCATCTCATGTCTCTGGCTGTCTCTACTAGACCAGGTGGGCTGCTAGAAATTGTGGGGAGGGATTCATACACTGCAGCCATCTCATGTCTCTGGCCATCTATACTAGACCAGGTGGGCTGCTGGTGCTTGCAGGGAGGGCTTCGTGCACCGCAGCCATCTCATGTCTCTGGCCATCTCTACTAGACCAGGCAGGCTGCTGGTGCTTGCAGGGAGGACTTGATGCACCGCAGCCATCTCATGTCTCTGGTTGACTCACTAGAAAAGGTGGGCTTCTGGTGCTTGCAGGGAGGGTTTTATGCACTGCAACCATCTTGTGTCTCTGGCCATTTCTACTAGACCAGGTAGGCTGCTGGTGCATGGGAGGGCTTCATGAAGTCCAACCTCCATTTTTCCTCCTGTTTTCTCCCTGAGATACAGCACATGTGTAGTGCATGTTCAAGCACTCTTCTCCTTTGAGGGGGTGCTCCAAGCTTGCTGTACAGACACCTTTCCATTGGTGCTATAATTACCAGCGACATTAAATACACGCTAAGAAGGTGCACACTATTAATACATGCTATTTTAACGCTGATCCATTTATTTTTTATTTTTTATTTATTTAAGAATCAGTTTACAACCTTTGAGCCAGAGGCTCGTTTCCAAAGGTACTTCGTCACATAAAGACATACATTGCGTTTCGGTTACATTGCAAAGATTTGCAAAAAATCAATAGGCATTCACCAGAGGTGCCACGTCACATTGTGGACAGACAAATACAATTGGGTACAGGGTACATGTAATTGATAACAGGTATTACACAAGTCGGTATCAAGTGAGCATTCTGGTAGGTAAACATTGAAACAGCTGGCACTGGCCAGGTTAAACCTAGGCATGGTGTACAGGGAAGTGGTGGAGGGATGGTTGGGTGGAGAGCTGCCGGGGGCATTGTCAAGAGAAGCAGAGGTGGGCTCTGTTCAGAACAGGAGCAATTACAGTGCTGAAGATGTGGTTCCAGTGCGGTTTGAATGTGGAGATGGTGATGGCATTGGTGATGGTGGCAGGAGAGAGTTAAACCAGGTTGGGGCTCTATAGCTGAAGGACCTCTGGCCACACTGGTTCTTGTTCTGGGGACCTTTAGAGTGGTCTTGTAGGAAGACCGTGTTGCAATGGTGGGAGGGCTCTGGTGGATGGATGCCGTTACCCCAGAGGGGGAGAGCCTGAGTAGGGTTTTTTTGGTGAGGAGACAGGTCTGGTATCGGAGTCGTTCATCCAGGGTAAACAGGTTAGCATCGACATATAGCTGACAGGTGTGTGTGAGCCTGGGGGCACCAGTAATCAATCTGCATGCTTTATTCAGGGTTAGGTGAATTTTGTTGAGTGCAGTGGTGTCAGCAGCACCGTATACTGGTAGACCATAGTCTACAAGGGACAGAACGGACGATGTAACAGCTAGCCGGAGAGCATTTGGGGGAAGGAAGGTTTTATGGCGGAATAGGATGCCAAGCCGTGTGTTGGTGGCGGATGTTAGGGCGTCAATGTGATTGTGAAATGTGAGGGCTGAATCGAAGGTAACCCCAAGGTATTTGTAGGAGCAGACTTGTTCCAGTGGTTGTTGGTGCTTGGAAGGATATAGAGTGGGTGGTTGCTAGCTTTGTTTTGGGGTGTGAAAAGAGCATAGTTTTGGTTTTGTTAAGATTGATGGCAGTCCTGCGCTCCTTAAACCAAGCCTCGGCACTGTTGAAAGACTGCTGTAAAGTCCTGTGGGAGATGGGATTACGGTGGGTGGCAAAAGGACAGCGTCATCTGCATACACAGAATTTTGCCAGAGCATGCACTGGGCAGGGTGTTCAGATACAGCGAGAGAAGGGGCCCAGGATGGAGCCTTGGGGACCCCAGAGAGATGGGACCGGTATCGGAGTATGCTATTAATCTTGACACACTGGGATCGAGTGTCAAGATAGCTAGCACACCATGCCAGGGGCCAGCCGAGAGACCAGTGAGGCAGAGTGCATTCAGCAGCAGTGGATGGGAGACAGTGTCGAAAGCCTTTGAGAGGTCAATGAACACTGCACCAGCTAGGGAGCTGGTATCCAAGGAGGAGTGTGAAGTTGGAGAATTCAATAAGGGCAGTGCTGGTACTGTGACCCGCACGGAAGCCATGTTGCTCTGGGCATAAGATGTTATGCTTAGCCAGATAATCAGTGATTTGAATGGCCACCACTTTCTCCAGGGCTTTAGAGAGTGGAGGGAGGATGGAGATTGGCCGGTAGTTGTTGGCCGATGACCTGTCGCCTCCTTTATGAATAGGTGTGATAATGGCTGTTTTCCAAGCTGTGGGGAATTGTCCCAGGCAGAGTGACTGGTTAATTAGGCTTGTGAGAGGTGCAAGGACTTCATCTAGCACCAGCCTGAGGATGCTGGGGTCCAGTGAGTCACTGCGGGATTGTTGCCATTAAAGCTTTGATTAGGATGGGTCTGGCTTCCCGGGTGGAAATCTTTTGCAGGAGGAAGCTGGGGTGCTGGAGGACAGGGGGAGTTTGGCTGGGGGGAGGGTCAAAGAAATTACTAGGGAGGACTGAGCTAAGGTCAGTGAAAGTGGTGTTGAACCAGTTAGCTATGGTGGCAGGCTCTGTGGAGGTTGTGCCATTTCTAGTGAGCTGGGATGGGGCAGGGGAGCAAGCTTTACCATTGAGTTGCTTAATATTATCCCAGAAGGTCCGGGCTGAGCCCCAGGAGGAGGTAAGGGAGGCCTGGTAATGGTCTGCCTTGGCTTTCCTGAGGATACCAGGTTTGATACTAGCAGTTGCTTAGAGATAGGCTGAAGGATGAGTGCAGAAAGTAGGTAGTAGAAGGAATCCAAGGGAACTGCAGTGACCTCTAGTGGGACAGCTGTGAAGTAGTAGCTAGGAGGGATATAGAGAGGAGAGAGGAGCTAGAGTGGAAAGTGCAGTGACCCCTAGTGGTTGGTGCCTATAACCTGCAAATGGGAAAGTGGACACTTAGTAAAAAGGAGGGTAGGTCACGTGTCACATCATTTCTGGTGGCTCTCTCAGTTCCCTGGGGTGAATGCCATCTGGCCTGGAGCCGTGTCCATGCTCAGTGCCTTCAGGCCCTCCAGTACCCTGTCCATTGTGATTTCCTCATCTGTCACCTCCTCCCCCTTGAGCCTGACTTCCACCCCCCAGTAGTGCCCCTCCTTTCTCCTTAGTAAACACCAAGCAGAAGTATTCATTAAGTGCTTCTCCCTGCTCTGCCCCTGTTTCCACTCACCCCCCCACCCCTCTTTATTTATTTATTTATTAGAAAAGTTGGATTTACAACCTTTGAGTCATGGACTCATTTACAAAGGCACCTCATCACGGGGGGGTAGACAGTGTTACATAGTGTGGTTACAACAGTGAGAATGGTACAGGTGCAGAACATTAAACACAGAGTACACATAGATTACATAATAATGTTACTTATAATAGGTTACAGTCAAATACAAGGTACCCAAGGGTTACACTGGGGGTACAGCCCTGGACATACCTGGATAATACCCGGAGAGGGTGGAGGTAGGGATGGGGAGTGGGGGAGGGAGGGGGGACAGGATAGGCTGTCCAGAGGATGTTGTCAAGTCAGGGATGCCTGACAGGGGGATCTTAATCCTTACTATTTTGTCCCTACAACTCCTTTTCTCCCTGATGTACCTGAAGAATTCCTTCTCCCCCTTCTTGATGCCTTGCACCAACCTGAGCTCCTTAGACACCTTGGCTGCCCTTACTGTCTTCGTTGCCTCCTTCGATTCCTTCAGGTAATTCTCTCTGTCTGCTCCCTCCCTGTTTTTTTTAACCTCCTAAAGGCAGCTCTTTTATTTCTTACTTTCTCCATGATCCCCTTGCTCAACCAGCTAGGTTTCTTGGCTCTAGCTCTCTTCCTCTGGACCCTACTGCAGGTTTTGGTTGCCTTCTCAGTCCCCAGTTTTATGACCTCCTACCTCTGGTTAGTGTCCATGTTAGTTTGGATTCTGGCTAGATACCCTTTAACTACTTCCCCCATCCCCCCCAAAGTTTGCCCTCCTGAAGTCCAATGCTCTTGTACCTGTTTCTACTCCCTCCTTACCCATTTTCATTTCGAACATACGAAATTTGCCAGCAGATAAAGGCCTAGAGGTCTATCAAGTCTTCTCGAATGTGCAGCTAGCATCCCTTATTCTGCAGCTGCCCCTCCTTCCACCCTTCCTCTTCATTAACCCCCCCTTGTTTTGTCCCATCCTCATTTGAAGCAGTCCACTGTTCTACTGCATACCACTTTAGCAGGTAACGCATTCCACCCAGCCACCACCCTCTCTGTAAAAAAGTGTCTCCTCATCTCCCTCCTGACCCTTCCTCGCTCCAGTCTCATATCATGGCCCGTGGTGACCCTCCCCTCCCTTACTTTGAACAGCCCCTTTGTACCTGTCTTGTTTATTCCTTTCATGTATTTAAAGGTTTCAATCATGTCACCCCTGTCTCTCCTCTCCTCCAGTGAGTACATGTTCAACTCCTTCAACCTCCTCTCATATGATAAGTCCCCCAGCCCCTTGATCATCTTTGTCACTCTGTGCTGCACTGTCTCCAGTAACTTAATGTCCCTCTTCAGATACGGATGCCAGTACTGCACGCAGTACACCAGGTGTGGTCTAACTAATGACCTATACAGTGGCAGAATCACCTCCTCCCTCCTCGAAGATATACCCCTTGCAATACAACCCAGGATTTTGTTGGACTTTGCAGCTGCCTTCCAACATTGTGCCAAGTTGTTCATTGACCCTGTAATGAGCACACCCAGATCCTTCTCCTCCTCTGTCTGGGCTAGCTGCACTCCCCCTAGCTGGAAACTCCTCCTTTGGTTCTTCAACCCAAAATTCAGCACCTTGCACTTTTTGGCATTAAAGCCCAGTTCCCAGGTGTCTGACCAGGTTTCAAGCTCTGTCAGATAATCCTGCAACCCCTGCCATCCCCCTAGGTCATCCACCACCACGCCTACCTTGGTATCATCAGCAAACAGACTGATCTTGCTCTTGATGTCCCATGATATGTCTGCAATGAATATCCCAAACAACACTGGTCCCAACACTGAGCCCCGTGGAACACCGCTCGTCACTGCCCTTGGGTGTGAGAGCTCCCCACCTATCACCACCATCTGTTGTCTTCCCTGCAGCCAGTTTCCTACATATCTCACCAGCTTTGCACCCGCCCCATGCCTACTAACTTCCTTCCCAGCCTTCCATGTGGCACTGAGTCGAATGCCTTACTGAAGTCCAGATACAGGACATCCACTGCATGGCCCCTGTCCAGTTGCCTAGTTACCCAGTCATAGAACTCGACCAGGTTGGTTTCGCAAGATCTGCCACATATGAAGCCATGCTGTCTGCTGTCCTGTAGTCCTTTGGCCTCTCCCTCAGGATAGTCTCCATTAGCTTACCCATGATGGATATGAGGCTCACTGGTCTGTAGTTTCCCTGTTTATCCTTGGGCCACTCTTGTGAAGGGGCACCACATGAGCCATCCTCCAGTCCTGAGGTACACACCCTGAATGTAGTGAGGCATTAAATAGGTCTGCCAAAGTTCCTGCAAGGACCTCTGCCAGCTCCTTCAGTACCCTGGGGTGGATGCCATCTGGGCCTGGCACCTTGTCCACCCTCAGTGCCTTCAAACCCTCTCGAACTCTGCTCTCCATGATTTCTCCATCTGTCACCACTTCCCCCCCGCTTCTACCATTTCTCCCACCTTGGGTGTCACCCCCTCTTCTCTTTAGTAAATACTGAGCAGAAGTACTCATTTGTGCTTCCGCCTTATCACCCTCTTCACCCAACCCCCTCCTTCCTAATCCTTACTAGTGGTCCTTACAGCTCCTTTTCTCCCTGATGTACTTAAAGAAGTTCTATCCCCTTCTAATGCCTTGTGCCAGCCTGAGTTCCATAGATGCTTTGTCTCCCTTACTGCCCTTGTCACCTCCTTGATTCTGTCAAGTACTCCTCCTGTCCTCCTCCTCCCTGTTTTCTTGTACTTCCTAAGAGCTCTTTTCCTCCTTACCTTTTCCATGACCTCCTTGCTCAACCAGATCGGTTTCTTAGCCCTAGTCTTCTTGCTCTGGGCTTTGCAGCAGGTTTGGTTGCCTCCACTATCCCCAGCTTTATGAGCTGCCACCTCTAGTTAGTGTCCATACTAGATTGAATTCTGGCCAGGTACCCTTTACCACTTCCCCATCCCACAAAAGTGAGCCCTCCTGAAGTCCAGCACTGTTGTGCCAGATTCCCTCTTTCCTTGCCCATATCCAATGTGAGCCATACTGAGCGGTGGCCACTCCTGACAGGTTCCTCCACTGTAAGTTCTCTCACAAAGTCCCATTTGCCCGCACAAGGTCAAGGTATTTCCTAACCTGGTTGGTTCACTGACCATTTGCAGCAGGAAGCTGTCCTGGAAGGCATCCAGCAGTACCTGCTCCCTTCTGTTCCTGGTTGTTGGGGTGCTCCAGTCCACTTCTGGCATTGTTGAAGTCCCCACAATCACCACACTACCCTTCTCATGAGTCCTCTGATCTGTCCCGCTAGTTCCCTGTCTAACTCCTCCGTCTGAGATGGTGGCTGTACACCACTCCCATTCTAAGAATCCTATTCTTGGAATCCTGGATTTGCATCCAAAGTGACTCCATACTACCCTCCTCTCCTTCCTCCCTTACACACTTCAGTCCTTCCTTCACATATAGTGCCACCCCTTCCTGCTTTACCAATCACTCTGTCCCTATGAAATAACCTGTACCCTGGTATAGACAGGTCCCAGTCATTGTATTGGGTGGCCCATGTTTCTGTGATGACTGCAATGTCCACCTCTCCCTCTGCCATGAGAACCTGTAACTCTGCAGTTATCCTCCCAAGGCTCCTAGCATTAAGGGTAACCACCTTCCACCCTTCCCCCCTCCCATCCTGCCCTCCTTTACCAGCATCACCAATAGTACTTGCCATTTGTCCTTTGTCACTGTTATGGGGGTTAGCTCATATGGTTTCCCAACCTTTGGTCTCTGCATATCTCTTCTCCAACTGCCACCCCCACTCCTAGTTTAAATTCCCAACTTCCTCTATGTACTCCTCCATCCTCTGTTTCAACACTTTCTTACTTTCCTCACTCAAGTGTAGTCTGTCCTTGGCATAGAGACTACTGTCCTCCCAGGTCCTCCCACCCCCAACAGCCCATACCCTTTAGCACAACTCAGGTTCTTAGCCATCCATTAAATTCCTCTATTCTCAGCTTTCTTGTTGTGCTTGCCTTTGGCAAAGGAAGTATCTCTGAAAAAGTTACTGATCTTCCCGGCCCCTCACATAATTGTGCTACTTTCTCAAACCTCCTCTGGACTATATCTACTGTCTTGTCAGCCAGGTAATTTGTCCCAACATGTATAATTAAATGAGGCTTGTCCCTACCCCTTCTAGCATATTTCAGAACAGACTGTCCCACCCTTTCCGCTGTCATTCCTGGCATGGCCTCCACCCAAATGTGACTATGCCTCTCCCCCTTGCTACCCCACCTAACTCCTCTTAGTATTGAGTCCCCCAGCATGAAGATTCCACCCCTCTTACTCCCTGCTTGCTTCCATTCATCTCCCTCTCTCATTTCCAGCTCCTCTTCTTCCTCCTGCACATTATTTCCCCCTTTTACCCCTGTTGCAATTCTCCCAGCAGAACTTCCCCGCTCCAGTTTGGTCCAGGCATTTATCAATTACTACTCTAATTTCATCATTTCCCTCCTCCACCTTCTTCCTCTCTAGCAGTGCACAGCTGTTTTCTGAAGACCCTTCACAAATGCCCGCTCCCTCTCTCTTCATAGTAACCTGTTCTCTCCTTTCCACTCCATGACTTTTGCCACTTCTTCACCTCCCCTCACAAGTCCCTATCTCCTCCTTCCATTTGTCTTTTGTCTCCTGACCTGGTTTACCCGACAATTGTTCTTCCTGGCCTGGGCCCCTTTGTCTCTGCTTCCCTTCTTCTGAGCCTCTCCTCACCACTGTTGGCTTAAATCACCCTCCCTCATCTCCCCTTCTTCCTCCCTCCCTCCAGTACTGGGTTAAACCCACCCCCAATCTGCCTTGCCTGTCTTAGTTCCTCCTGCAGACCCTCAATCTCCTTTCTTTTTTTTTTTTTTACTTTCTTTCTTTTTGGCCCTTCTCTGCTCTCGGAGCCCTCTGCTTCCTTCCTCTCAACTCCATTCCACCTCCGGCCGGATCTTCCCCTAGAGTGCCCCCTTCCTCCTTGCACATTGGGGTCTGTCCCTCCACCCGTTGTCGGATGATCCGAGAGGCTATCATCTTGGGCTGCCGAGAGGTTTTCTCGTTTTCTCCTAGTTTCCCACCCCTGAGATGCCCTGCGAGCTGGGCGTCCCGGTGGCGGCGTGCTGACACACACCAAGCCCTCATGCGCCCGGCGTCCCCCTCCTTGATCGGTGCTTCCACCGGTTGTGAAGGTGACTTGGAACACACGAATGTGTTTGAGGTTCCCACCCCTGAGGGAGGAGAGCATCCATTGGGATGCTCAATCCTCCCTCCCCCCACCGACCCCCGGCAACCCGAGTCCGTTCCCGAACCCGGGTCACCGGCGTAGCGCAAGGTGTGGCGTCCAGTGCCTCAACCCTCCTCAATCTCCTTTCTAAGTTTTTCTATCTGGTTGCACACTAAACAACCTCCCACACTCCAGGCAATTTTTAGAAGATTGGTGCACCGCAGTTGTTGCAGCCTACCACCCTACCCATTGCTGTCATTGCCCACCAGCGAACCCCCCACCCTTGCAGATGCAGGATACCAAACACTCCCCCAAGTCTCCCCTCTCCCTCCTCTATCAGTGCACAATATTTTCTTTATTTCCCTTACCTCCTTTGTTGTACACGTTTAGATATATTGAGCAACTACTTTTTATATTCCCATCCTTCCTATCCACACTCAAAAACAGACTTTAAGTAGCCATTGCACAACCTTCTTCAAACTCCTACTCCTCCTTTCCCCAATGCAATATCAATGCGAAGAAGTAATTTCATTTCACTCATTTGATGTGCTGATAGATTGACGTAGTTAAGCTAGTTTCTGAAGTTTAGCATTGTCTCACTCCATGTAGAACATTGTGGGGAATATCAGTTCTACCCTGCTTCAGGCAGCACTGGGACTGGTCGGCATCACTGCCCTGGATGTGGATGGGGATATCCCAGGGATCTTCTGTGTCTATTAATATATTTAGATAGTTAGTTTTTGTTGACCGGGTAAGTACACTAGACCGTAAATGCCTGTTTTCAGGAATTGCTCACTGGGAGCTTCTTGCACTCCACTGTATGGTTTGCTTGACTTTCTGCTGGAGTTGGTGGATGTGGGCTTAGATAGAGGATCATAATACACTGGACCATTGGACTTCAAGCACTTGACTTTGCTGGAGTGCTTCATGACAGAGTTCATTTGCACAGTTAGTAGTCACAGCTCCAAAGATCATAGTTCATCAGCTCGTACAAAATTCATTAAGGTAATTCAGTTTGTCTGGGTAGCCATTTCACTTCTCACAAGGCATGGTAGCTGTATAGCAGCTGCCTGCAGTGGCACGTTCTGGCCATTCTTTGCCCTCAGAAGTTGTCTCTCAGAGCACAGTCTATCCTTTTTGGTTGTATATAGTTACCTCTGTATGGCCTATCAGTGCTTCTTGGGTATGAGGGTGCATTATCTGTGCTAAAACCTGACTTGTCTACAATTTCTTCTACTGGTGCTACCTGCGCACCCATTACTTATTGCAAACCCTAGCAGGCCAGCAAGGTGCCCAATAGTATCAGGGTGAACTCTTGGCATAAGGAAGCTATCACGCTGGCCCTTCAACCAACCTTACCTGGCTGTCATTCCAGCAACACAGGCTGTGGGATCCTCAAATGCTGTTCAGCACTCCCCCACACACACACATATGTACACATATGTAAATAAGATTTAATTTGAGTTTATTTAAATATTTACCATTGAACTATGCTCAGTTACAATGGTGTTCCAGTGGGCATACTTAAAATTAAAGGTGACACAATAAATATAATGGATAAAAATGAAACAGACAAAATGTAAAAATACATGCACATACAATACTTTACATTTTTTAAACCTAAACTTGCAGTGCACAATGAATCATTAATTCATTATAAAACATGTAGATGGGTCTTGTACCCGCCCAACTAGGATAGCATTCCAGCAACACAGGCCATAGGCTCTCCTAAAACACTGTTTGCGGACTCCCTACATAAGTATGGAGGTGAGGCTCCTACCTGACTTCTGATGTCTCTGTGCAGTCCAGAGCAGAAAGTTCTGCACTCCAAACGGTTCAAGGTGTAGTAGGAACATCTAAAGAGCTTTTAATAGTTCAAGTTTCACAAAGGTGAATTTTTCTTGCTGTGCAGGTAGGAAATCCAACAGCTATAACCAGTGCATAGACGAGGGGACCACAGTCCAGACATGGCAAGGCAATTTTATTTATACAGCACCCAATACACGGTACTCTGGGTGCCTTACATTTATTTTTATTCTTTATTTAGTCAATTGGATTACAGACCTTTGAGTCAGGTACTCATTTTCAGAGGCTCCTCATCAAAGCAACAAATTAGACATACATAGATAACATAAAAACAGGTAAGGTCAATACAGCACAAACACTCTATAAGTAAATCTCAGACTAATTCAAATAAACTTGTATAATTAGTACAGGTTAATCACCTTCGTCAGGGAAAGCCAGACACAACAAGTGAGCTTTTAGCCCCTTTTTAAAGCCTTGACTGTCGGGGTCTCCGTGATCACAGATGGAAAAGTGTTTCACAGGGCTGGCCCTGAGACACTAAAAGCACGGTCGCCAGATGTTTTCAGTCTGACCCTGGGAACAGCAAGGAGGCACCTAGCCGAGGAGCAGGTGAAATGGACTGAGGTGGCAGGTGTAAGGAGATCAGCCAGATAGCTAGGTCCAAGCCCATATAGGGCCTTGTAGCTGAGCAAGCCCAACGTGAACATGATCCTCCACCTGTCTGGCAGCCAGTGCAGAGGACATAGGACTGGATCACATGACTGGACATAGCCAGGCCCATCAGCAACTGAGCCAGCACATTCTGCACCAGGTGCAGCCAGCGGAGGGTGCCTCCAGTGACCCCAAAGTATAGAGCATTGAAGTAATCGAGCCTCAGTGTAACAAAGGCATGCACTAATGGTGGCAGGTTTTCAGGTGGAACTAGGGACTTAATCCTGGTGATATTCCTCTAGTGGTAAAAAACACTTTTGACCACAGATGCAGGGTTTTAAATAATTGATTAGCAGTGTTTTTCTTTGGACAATACTAACTGCAGTGATCCCCATTCATTATTATTGAGAGGCATGCTGCCATGCAGTCCTAAGCAGCCACCTCTCATCTTGTGCCGCCGCACTCTTTCAGGCTGCAATTTCTGTGTTGTGCCTTTAAATTTGTGCACTCACGCTAGGAACGTGTGGACGTGTGATCAGGCATGCGAGGCATGGACGAGGAGCTCGGGATTTCTGGTGCAGCTGCAAGCTTGGTCGGGGATCACGGGGTAAAACTTTGTAGGTCAGCAGACCAGGCTGAAAGACTGGAAGGTGCCAAATTGCAGAGCCGATAGAGAACGAAGCCTCTGGGAGTGACAATGCAGTAGCCTATAGTGGAGCAGCTACAACTGTTGGGTAAGTCCCATATCAGTAGTCTGGTGTCACTTTTAGGCATTGTGCTTCTATCCTTGAATCAGAATGGATGATCGATCATTCTTTCTAGCTCCAGATACTAAGTCTAGTAGTGCAGTTAACTTACTTTGACTAAATATTGTTTAGAAACCTTAGGCAGTACATAATTTTATTTTAGAAAGTCTTGAGTGCAACTTTGAAGTTTTACTGAGTGGGAAGGGAAGGGAGAGGTTGTCGCGTGGTCTCCAGCATTTCAGACCAGCATAAAAAACATTCTGCCTTCACCGAAAGGGCAGTTGCAGCAAACAAAAAAAAATACTGGCAGTAAAAGAAAAAAAAAACACCATAATATATGCACTGTGACTGGAATCAGTGCTGATTTATTTTATGTGGAGAGTCAGATACTGTAGCTGATGTTGCAAAATAACCCAGGTATCTGGTTTCTTGTACGCCTGATGCACACTTGATTAGGATTGATGGTCAGACCTGCATTTTGATAGCTTGGGTAACTGCTTGTAGGTGGTGTGACTTGGGTGTTCTGGACTGTACACTACAACATCAGACCAGTAAGCACATTAAGCAGTGCAAGAGGGCTAGACTATCTGTCCTTGGGGAAAAAAAAGTGTATTAAATTGAAGTGGGTCATTGGGCAGGGGAGAGAGAGAGCTCATTGTGTGGTCTCCCACAGTGTTTGAAGGGCTGCAGTGCATAAAAAAGGAAAAATAGATATTACTGGCAGTAAAGAAACAGAATAATTCAAGTCAGATCATTACTACCTGTATGACACAGCTGGCTGTGTTTGTGAGGAGACACTGGGGACAGACATTAGCCTGATTACTTGCCCCCCCAAAAAAGTCGGTGCTCCAAATGGTGCCTCCAAGGGGGTCTGCCAGTCCTGTCCTGCCAGTCTTGTGCAGTCAGATGCTTTGTCAGTGTGTGGTCACTTGTTTCTAAACCCTGAGGGAACAAAAAAAATATTCGTGAGGAAAAAAAATTCAGGGCTCCTGCCTTAACTGTGCCACCAGGGATCTAGTCTCTGTCCCAAATCCTGATTCAGGGAAGCAAGGTGTCTACACTCTCTGTCCCAACGGTCAGGTTGTGCAGCCTTGCTTTGTCAGTGGTCACTTGTTCTAAACCCTGATTCAGGGAGCAAAAAAATATTTTTTAGAGGAAAAGAAAAATTGGGACTCCTTAACTGTGCCACCAAGCTGTTGTGCAGCCTTGCTTCGTCAGTGGTCACTTGTTTCTAAACCCTGAATGATTCAGGGAATAAAAAAATATTTGTGTGAGGAAAAAAAAAATTGGGACTCCTTAACTGTGCCACCAGGGGGTCTACAGACTCTGTCCCACCAGTCAAGTTGTGCAGTCTTGCTTCATCAGTGGTCACTTGTTCTAAACCCTGATTCAGGGAACAGTGTGAGATTAACATTTGGGGCTCAACCAGCATTAACAAACTCTCGTTCTGTATTGACAAATCACACGACAACACTTAAGAGGAAAAAAAGCTCTATTGTTCACAATGCAGAAACTAACTTTGGTTTCAAATTAACTCAAAAACAGAAACATCCTGATCAAGATGACAGTTGTGAGTCGATGACTGGGACAGTGCCAGTTGGCCCAGTTGATATCTCCGTCTATGTCCAAGAGACTCCCTGCACCTACTCCTGTAATACAGGGAAAAAACCTCTAAGCATAGAGCAACAGGCTTTTATACTGACTGGCTTAACAAATACTGTTGGTTAGAGTACAAAGAAAATGATGGCATGTTTTGTGCATTTTGCATAAAACATAAACAGATGCCCAAATCAGGAACAGTTTGGGTACTCAGTGGGTGTAAGACATTCAGAGAAGATGCTATAAAAAGGCGTCAGAACAGTTCAGTTCACATTGTTGCTTCTGAACTGGAAGATATAGAATTTCAGCTTCAAAAGGTGGAATAGAGCAGGCAGTGCAGCAGGCCCTGACCCTGGAACAAGAAGCTTTTGTGACATCTGTGTCATTTGTGTGCATGTACTGGCTAATAAAAAATGAGCTGCCTCACACAACGAAATATGGCTCACTGCTGGATCTCACCAAATCATTGGGATGCAAATACCTAGACAATATACATATTGCTGATGCTGTTAAATATCGTTCTGATCGAACTGTCAGAGAAATGGTTCTCTGTCTGGGTGAGGTGGTCAGGAGATCAGTTCTTAGAGATTGGAAGGCTGCCAATTCTTTTTCATATTTGGTGGATGAAACAACTGATATTGCTGTTATGAAGCAGCTCATTTTATATGGTATGTACTGCCAAGAAGAGAAACCCAGAGTTGCTTTCCTGGGACTTGAGGAACTAATTGATGGAAAGGCAGACACAATTGTTAAAAAAAAAAAAAAAAAAAAAATGCTGGAGTTCTCTAATAACAATCAAATCTCAGTTGATCACCTTGCAGGGTTAGGCAGTGATGGAGTAGCCGTTATGCTGGGCAGGCAAAACGTGGTGGCTAAAAAGCTGAAAGAAGTCAGCCCAGTTCTTGTTGAAAATCACTATATGGCTCGCCAGGAGGCCTTGGCTGTAAAGGCAGCAGCAAATGAAGTGAACGCCATTAAAAAGTTTAATCAAACACTAGATCACTTCTACAGATATTATGAAAACTCTGCTGTTCGCATGGCTGCCCTGAAAGAAATTCAGCAGGCAATGGAAAACCCTGTTTTAAAGCCTAAACAGGCAAAAGCAGTTAGGTGGCGGTCCCATGATGCAGCATGTGACACACTAAGGAAGATTTTCCCATCCATTGTTACGTCCTTGCATAGAGAGGCCTCTGAAAGGCATGATCCCCAAGCTGTGGGCCTAGTAAAAATGGTGGAAAACTGGGAGTTTTTCTCTATTGTATGCATGATGTGTGACATACCTCCATACCTTAGCATCTTATCTAAATGCTTTCAAACATCGGCTCTGAATTTTACTGATATAAAGAGACATTTACATTCCACTATAGAGATTCTTAGGGCACGTCTACTGGTACCCGGTCAGTACTTCTCCTCCGTTTCACCTGAACTAGTACTCCTGATTGATAATGGCCTGAACTTGCCATTTAGCGAACCACAGTTAAATAATTTCAGAACCTCTGTGCATGACAAGTTTATTAGGGCCCTAATTGCTCAAATTGAGCAAAGGTTTCCAAGCACAGAACTTTTGGATGCATTCAGTATCTTTGACCCCAGCATGATACAGGAAGTTGATATTGAAGAGTAGGAAGGGTATGGTAGTGATAGCTTTGAGATTATTCTTGGTCAGTATGCTACTATTGTGGATGTAGATGCTTCTGCACTGGAATGGGCTTCTCTGCGTAGTCTCATGTTCACGGAAAAGATGGCTTTTAAGACTATTTCTGATGTGCTGCACGCTCTACAGGGTTTTAAATAATTGATTAGCAGTTTTTTTCTTGGGACAATACTAACTGTTCAGAAAGTATTTATATCGGTTTTCTAGAAGTGTTATGTTTGTTAAACACAGTGAGGCAGGTGCTATGCATTTTCACAATGTTTTAGCACTTTTATGAGCAAAACGCTAATCAATTTTTAGAGTTAAATAAAACCCTGCTCTAACTACTAAGTATGTAGACCTGTATCCAAGCATGTCTACTTTGGCAGAACAGGCAATGGTAATACCAGGTCAACTGCAGATTGTGAGAGGGGGTTTTCTCACTGAATCGAATAAAAATGCAGGAACGAAATAGATTAAGTCCCAGTGTGCTAAATGCACTTCTGCTTATCTCAATTGAGGGCCCTGATGTTGACAGTTTCCCTTATTTGGAAGCTGCAGCTCATTGGGCAGGACTGTGAAACCGAAGATTAGATCTTGGCCTTGCAGGCACTAGTAAAGAGTTGTAGTATGGCCTCACCAAAATGTCAAGACTCTCACAAACTGTTGCCTGGCCTGCAACTAGAATGCAGAGGTTCTCCAGTATGTTTTATCATACTTTTCATTTACTACTGCATACTACAGAGGCCTCCAGATCATCATATTACTCTTATTTCTTGTTTCATATGCATTTATTGCATCCTGACTGACTCCGCCCACCGGTAGCTCCGGCCCTGGTGACCCCGCCCCCCTGTGGCTCCTCCCCTTACCACCGCTCCATATTTTCATGCAATGTGGAGCACTGAGTATTTATATAGGTTTTCTAGAAGTGTTATGTTTGTTAAACACAGTGAGGCAAGTGCTATGCATTTTCACAATGTTTTAGAACTTTTACGAGCAAAACGCTAATCAATTTTTAGAGTTAAATAAAATCCTGAGATGACACATGAGCTTTAAGTGTCAATCTGCTATCCAGGATAATGTCAAGATCCTGTACCCTATGGGAAGCAATCAATGGGGTGGATCCCAGGAACAATCCTGTACCCACTCCGGAGGCACTCCCATCATGCTAGTAACCTGGCTCAATTACCAGTACCTCTGTTTTGTCCGGGTTCAGTCTCAACCAGCTGAAGGACATCCAGTCATTGATCTGTGCTAGGCAGTTGTTAATCACTTCTATGGCATCATGTGTTCCAGGGTAAAAGACAAATACAGCTGGGTATAATCTGTACAGCAGTAAAAACATACACTGTAATGCTGAATGAGCTCTCCCAAGGGCAGCATGTAAACCATGAATAACATCGACAACAAGATCAAACTCTAAGGTACTCCTCATGACAGAGGCTTCAGGGAGGAGGAGGAGAAATTCCCCATCACCACCCGCTGCACCCTGCCAGAGAGATACCAGTTGCTGACAGTACCGGCAGGTCAAGAAGCACAATGTGATCCATGGTATCAAAGGCTGATGCGAGATCAAGGAGAACAAGAATTGACCTGTCTCCTCTATCTCAAGCCCTGAGGAAGTCATTATGCATCCTAGCGCCATTTCAGTGGTATGTCTGGCCCTGAAACCTGACTGTAATGGCTCATACATATCAAAGGACATGAGGTGTTCTTTGAGCTGTTGCACCACCATTTTCTCAACAACCTCGCCCAGAAGTGGCAGGCTGGAGATTGGGTGGTAATTTACTAGGACATCCTGATCGAGAGATGTTTTTTTCAAGAGGGATCTCACCAGAGACTCTTTTAAGGCATCTGGACACACTCCCTCCAGCACTGATCATTGGATAATCCCAGCAAATACTAGGCCAGTGGCCCATTCACATCTCATCAAGAAATGAGTTAGGGCCAGGTCCAGTTCACAATAAGTGTGCTTGAGCTTTAAGATCACCTCTGTGACCTTGGTCACCTCCACTGGTTTAAACTCCTCCCTGACAGATGAAGCGACTCTGCTCATCCCAGGCCAATTACTGTGAGGCAAAACTTGCTTCACTGACAGGATCCCCGACCAGATGGAGGACACCACATGAGAGAAAAACTGAGCAAACTCTTTACACAAAGTGATTGAAAAGCTTTCTTTGGTTGTAGACAGACAGGATGCAAAAGTCTGTCTACTGTCCAAAATAGCTGAGATAGTCTGTTATTTCCGTGCAGCAATCTCTCTGGACAGGAACTCTGCCTTCTTGTGGTTGAGTGCCCCTTAGTACTCATGATAATAAGCACGCAAGGCCTGTTTGTCCTCCTCTGACTGGGTCCTTCACCAGCAATGCTTCATCTTCCAACCCCTGATTTTCATCGCCTTGAGATCCCCATCAAACAAACATCCTGGCACATTACCCACGTGGGCCTCACTTTAATGAAACTTGTACTATTTGAAGTTCTTTAGCTGTTCCTAGTCTGCCTTGAACTGTTTGGAGTGCAGCTACATTCAGCTCTGGTCCATGTGATATGGGACCTAGTATGCCCCAGCAGCACCTCCCTAGCCATGTACCTCAGAGCGCACGCCCACCCTGCTCTGACTCTGTGCAGTACCCACCCTACTCTGTCTCGGTGCAGCACTCACCCTACTCTGTCTCAGTGCAGCACTCACCCTACTCTATCTCAATGCAGTACCCACCCTGCTCTGTCTCAATGCAGTACCCACCCTGCTCTGTCTCAGTGCAGTACCCACCCTGCTCCGTCTCAGTGCAGTACCCACCCTGCTCCGTCTCAGTGCAGTACCCACCCTGCTCTGTCTCAGTGCAGTGCCACCCTGCTCTGTCTCAGTGCAGTGCCACCCTGCTCTGTCTCGGTGCAGTGCCACCCTGCTCTGTCTCAGTGCAGTGCCACCCTGCTCTGTCTCAGTGCAGTACCCCCCTACTCTGTCTCAGTGCAGTACCACCTGCTCTGTCTTGGTGCAGTACCATCCTGCTCTGTCTTGGTGCAGTACCCACCTGCTCTGTCTCGGTGCAGACCACTCTACTCTGTCTCAGTGCAGTACTCACCCTACTCTGTCTCAGTGCAGTACCCACCCTACTCTGTCTCAGTGCAGTACCCACCCTACTCTGTCTCAGTGCAGTACCCACCCTGCTCTGTCTCAGTGCAGTACTCACCCTACTCTGTCTTGGTGCAGTATCACCCTGCTCTGTCTCAGTGCAGTACCCACCCTACTCTGTCTCAGTGCAGTACCCACCCTGCTCTGTCTCAGTGCAGTACCACCCTGCTCTGTCTCAGTGCAGTACTCACCCTACTCTGTCTTGGTGCAGTACCACCCTGCTCTGTCTCAGTGCAGTACTCACCATACTCTGTCTCAGTGCAGTACTCACCCTACTCTGTCTCGGTGCAGTACTCACCCTACTCTGTCTCAGTGTAGTACCACCCTGCTCTGTCTCAGTGTAGTACCACCCTGCTCTGTCTCAGTTCAGTACCACCCTACTCTGTCTCAGTGCAGTACCCACCCTGCTCCGTTTTGGTGCAGTACTCACCCTACTCTATCTTGGAGCAGTACTCACCCTGCTCTGTCTTGGTGCAGTACTCACCCTACTCTGTCTTGGTGCAGTATCACCCTGCTCTGTCTCAGTGCAGTACCCACCCTGCTCTGTCTCAGTGCAGTACCCACCCTGCTCTGTCTCAGTGCAGTGCCACCCTGCTCTGTCTCAGTGCAGTGCCACCCTGCTCTGTCTCAGTGCAGTGCCACCCTGCTCTGTCTCAGTGCAGTACCCCCCTACTCTGTCTCAGTGCAGTACCCACCCTGCTGTGTCTTGGTGCAGTACCCATCCTGCTGTCTTGGTGCAGTACCCACCCTGCTCTGTCTCGGTGCAGTACCATTCTACTCTGTCTCAGTGCAGTACCCACCCTACTCTGTCTCAGTGCAGTACCCACCCTACTCTGTCTCAGTGCAGTACCCACCCTACTCTGTCTCAGTGCAGTACCCACCCTGCTCTGTCTCAGTGCAGTACTCACCCTACTCTGTCTTGGTGCAGTATCACCCTGCTGTGCAGTACCACCCTACTCTGTCTCAGTGCAGTACCCACCCTGCTCTGTCTCAGTGCAGTACCACCCTGCTCTGTCTCAGTGCAGTACTCACCCTACTCTGTCTTGGTGCAGTACCACCCTGCTCTGTCTCAGTGCAGTACCACCCTACTCTGTCTCGGTGCAGTACTCACCCTACTCTGTCTCGGTGCAGTACTCACCCTACTCTGTCTCAGTGCAGTACCACCCTGCTCTGTCTCAGTTCAGTACCACCCTACTCTGTCTCAGTGCAGTACCCACCCTGCTCCGTTTTGGTGCAGTACTCACCCTACTCTATCTTGGAGCAGTACTCACCCTGCTCTGTCTTGGTGCAGTACTCACCCTACTCTGTCTTGGTGCAGTATCACCCTGCTCTGTCTCAGTGCAGTACCCACCCTACTCTGTCTCAGTGCAGTACCCACCCTGCTCTGTCTCAGTGCAGTACCACCCTGCTCTGTCTCAGTGCAGTACTCACCCTACTCTGTCTTGGTGCAGTACCACCCTGCTCTGTCTCAGTGCAGTACTCACCCTACTCTGTCTCGGTGCAGTACTCACCCTACTCTGTCTCAGTTCAGTACCACCCTGCTCCGTTTTGGTGCAGTACTCACCCTACTCTATCTTGGAGCAGTACTCACCCTGCTCTGTCTTGGTGCAGTACTCACCCTACTCTGTCTCAGTGCAGTACCCACCCTGCTCTGTCTCGGTGCAGTACCACCCTGCTCTGTCTCGGTGCAGTACCACCCTGCTCTGTCTCGGTGCAGTACCACCCTGCTCAGTCTCGGTGCAGTACCTGGTTCATCTGTTTCTTGGTGCTCAATGGCATAGAAACATAGAATTTGATGGCAGATAAGGACCGCTTGGCTCACCTAGTCTGCCCATTTTCCTACCTAACAAATAAGCTGCAGATCCTAATTAACCAACAGCTTACTTCCTCCTACCCCCCATTATGACTGCCTTATGCCTGTCCCATGCATTCTTGAATTCCCCCACTGTTCTTGACTCCACAACCTCCTCAGGGAGGCTGTTCCATGCATCCACAACCCTCTCTGTGAAAAAATACTTCCTCACATTACCACTGAGCCATCCCCCCTCTGTCTTCAAATTGTGACCCCTTGTTCTTGCACATCTCTTTTTCTGGAAGATGCTACCATCTTGGACTTTGTTGATTCCCTTGAGGTACTTGAAAGTTTCTATCATGTCCCCTCTCTCCCTTCTTTCCTCAAGGGTATACATATTAAGCTCCTTTTGTCTTTCTTCGTATGTCTTCTGGTGCAGACCCTGCACCATTTTGGTTGCCTTCCTCTGGACAGCCTCACCTCTGTCTATGTCTTTGTGGAGATGGGGTCTCCAGAACTGCACACAGTACTCCAGATGGGGTCTCATCAACTGTCTGTACAGAGGGATAACAACTTCCTGTTTTCTACTATTGATGCCTCTTCCTATGCATCCCATTATCCCCTAGCCTTCCTTACTGCCTTCTCACATTGCTTGCCCACCTTTAGGTCATCTGATATAATTACCCCAGGTCCCTTTCTATTTTTACTGTTGTCAGTATCTCACTCCCCATTGTGTACGCTTCTTCAAGTTCAAGTTTATTGCAGGAAAACTCCATTGAGCAAGCTCATTCACAAGGAGGTCCTGTGACATAAACACTTAAAGTACAAACACAGATAGGTAATAACAGTATATACATGAAATGCACGTTACATGATACAGGCTGGCTATACATACAAGGGTACCACATAGGGTGACTGCAGGTGGTAAACATTGATATGAGACAGGGAAGCGACTTACAGGTTGCATACTGATAAATGAAACATGATGACTGGTGTGTGCAATACATATACAGTGTTTTGGCAGCTAGAACAAACAGTCTACAACTGATATGATGGGGAAGAGTGATTTGATAGAGTAGAAGTGGAGCGTAAGCAAAGATAAAGCCAGGAGTAGAAGGGGAAGGGACAGCAGTTAATATGACAAATCAATTATACCTTACCAGTGGATAAATATGGCACACATGGGGAAGGAAGAGACTTAATGACAGTTACAGGTGTCTTTTATTTTAGCTGAACTTAGTGATGTGTAGAAGTTTATTGAAACTGTGCTAGTTAGTTTCAGTACAGTTTGTAGTTGGTTCCAAATGGAGGGAAGGGCATATGCTATAGCACGTTTAGCAGAGGAAGTCCGCGTCCTTGGTATGTCAAGCATAATAAAGTCAGATTTTCTTAACGAGTATGCACTATGTGAGATACTAATAAGGGAAGAGAGATAGCTTGGCAATTTCTGCAGGAGCAGTTTGAGTCCATATCCCAGCATGGAGCAGGCGTCTAGTAGTAAGGGATGTCCAATCAACAGCTGCATATAAGTCACAGTGGTGCGAACGGTAAGGGGAGTTGGTAATGAACCGTAACGCACGATGATAAAGGATGTCAAGTTTACTTAGATTTGCAAGAGTGGTGGAGGAATAGATTACATCGCCATAGTCGAGTAGGGGGAGAAAAGTGGCCTGTACAAGCTTGTTTCGAGTTTCAAGGGGAAAAGGCCTATTTCTGTAGAAGAAACCTAACCTTGCTTTTAACCTTTAGAGACATCTTCGACGTGGTCACTGAAAGATAATTTATTGTCGATCCAGATACCTAGATATTTAAATTTGGTTACAACTTCCAGAGGCTCATTTAGCATGGTGACAATGAAGTCTTGGGCAAAGGGTATTGGGGGCCTGTGACAGCACTGCGAGAATATCATCGCTTAGTCTTCTTAGCATTGAGCAAAGCTTTGCCTTTATTAGATTATGCCTAGTTGTGCAAGTCCCCTTGAAGCACTCCTTGACTTCAGATAACGATGAGCCAGAAGTATACAACACAGTATCATCTGCAAAAGTGCAGATTGGACGAGATATGTTAGCATCTAAGTCATTAATGTACAGAGAAAACAAGATGGGGCCTAAGATGGATCCTTGGGGACTCCTCTTGCAACTGGCAAGGCAGCAGAAAAAAGCCTTCCGCCTTTACTTTTTGGAATCTTCCAGTTAAGTAGCTAGGGAACCACTAGGTGGTATGGTATGTGGCACCCAACTTTGCAAGGCAATTGACTAACAGTTTGTGATCAACAGTATCAAAAGCTTTGCTGAGGTCCAAAAAGACTGCACCAGTTACCGTCTTAGCATCTATAACAGAGATCCAATCATTGGTTACTTTTGCTAGTGCAGTGATTGTGCTATTAATAGCCTGGAAGCCAGATTGAGCTGGGTTAATGAGAGAGAAGGTTTCCAAGTGAGATTTTAACTGAATATGGATCAGTTTTTCGAGAACTTTAGAAAGGATAGGCAATATGGAGATAGGCCTATAGTTGTTTACATTGCATGGGTCACCAGATTTAAACAGAGGGAGGATATGTGCTGATTTCCAGCAGGACGGCACAGTAGCAGATGTAATGGAAAAATTGAAGATGTGGAGAACTGGGGCAGTGAGATGGGCATAGCCTGACCTTAGGAAAAAGGGTTCCAAGCCATCGTCCCCTGCGCTTTTTTTGGTGTCTAAATTAAGAAGAGAATCTTCAACTTCTTTATAAGTTATCTCGCGCAGTTGGAAGGGGCTGGGTGCAGGACTAGATGTGGTGGGAGGGGTATGCTGGCTCACCGCAGCACCAGCATGAGGTGACGAGTCAAAAGCTAATCCAGCTGTGGCAAAGTGGGAGTTAAGTTCCTCCAGGATTAGGGACTTGTTTTCCACAATCTTGCCACTTGCGACTATCTTTGTTGAGACAGAGGGGGTCATGGGCCTTCCTTCTATAGCTTTGATAGTCTTCCATATTTTATGAGGGTTACCTTTAGCTTGTTCAAGAGTAGAAATATAATAGTTAGCTTTAGCAGAGCAAAGTTTTTTCACACAGTTATTCTTGGCTGTTCTAAAGGCCTGCCAATCTGAAGATTCTTTGGAATGTCTAGCTTTAGCCCAGAGCTTATCTCGAGCTATAAGGGCTGCCTTGAGATCTGAAGTGAACCAGGGAGTGGAATTGTTCCGTACCCTTACTTTGATGAAAGGGGCATGCTTATTTATTATTGTAGTGAGTTTGTCATTAAGGATGCAAGCTGCCTTATTGACATCTTTGGCTAGATAAAGATCTTGCCATCTGATCATGCTCAGGTCAGATAGGAAGTTTACTGCACTGAATTTGCGAAAGGATCTTTTTGTTATAAAGATGGGTTGCGGCCGGGCCTTAATTTGAGATCTTATGCAAGCAACAATTCCATGATCGCTCATGTCGTTGTGAAACACTGCCAAATGAGATATTTTGTGTGGATGGGTGGTTAGTACCACATCTAGAATGGAACTGTTAGCAGTATTTAGAGTGTTGTTCCTAGTAGGTTCACTGACTAATTGCCCAAGACCTAGCTCGTCACAAAGGGATTTGAGGCCGTGTGATTTAGGTGACAGCCAGTCCATATTTAGATCTCCTAGAAATATTGTTTCAGTTTTTGCATTTACAGACATGGATTTCAAAAGATTAAGGACTTCATCACCACCAGACGGGGTTCTATAGCCACCTGGGATAGTGATACATTCCGAGGAGGGGAGATGAAGGCTCAGCGAAACTAACTCAAATTCCTTGGCTAGAGATTTGCAACTAATATTGGTGACCAAGTACTTAGATTTGGCATAGATAACCACACCCCCGCCTCTAGACTCTCTATCTGCTCTAAATAAATTGTAGCCCTGCAGTGATATTTGTTGATCGGTGTTGTCTTTTTTAACCATGACTCAGTAATTATGATAAGGTCTGGGTTAACGTGTACAGCCCAGGCTTGCAGCTGTACAAGTTTTTAGGCAGGCTTAAATGTTGACCATCATCATTTTGAGACCTGTGGCCTCAGCAAATCGATAGGCGAGGTAAGTTGTGGGGGGCCAGGGTTGAGCTCCACATTTCCTGAGCAGAGAAGAAGCAGAAGTATAACTTTCTTTAAGGAGCTTATAAGAATGGAGACTGCTTTTTATTTCTTTACGGTAACTCCATATCGTGATGCCAAGAGGCGGCACCACTGTAATGACAGTTGATCGTGATCAATGTAAGTGCTTGGGTAGACATAGGTGAGGACAGTAGCAAGGGGGTGTAGGCTAACCAGGGGGAATAGGCTAAAAGGGGAGAGGAGAACGACATAGTGTCTGCACGGTAGACCGTTATAACATTAGGTATTGATAAGGTACATTGGAAAACTGAATTGCATTGAGGTACTTTGGATTGCTGAAAACTCTGCACCTTAGGAGCAATAAAAACACAATAAGGAGAGCCATGGTCCCAGATTGAGTGGTCTCATGATTTGTATTAGTGCAATATTTTCTAGGCAAGTAATTTGCCCACCTAGGTACTCACTTAAAACCTAGATGAGAAAATACAGCAGAAAGGGGAAGAAGGAGAGCAGGAGCAGCTTAGTTAGTGGCCATCCACCCTTCAGACTCAAGTCCCCTTGTAGCAGCACCGAGAAAGAAGTAGAATGATAATGCAGGCCATATTGCCCACTAATGAATACAGTGATTTATGTAGAAGACCAAGAATCCCTCTAGTGGCAGGTCTGTATAACCTGCTAATGGAAAACTAGCCAAAAAAAAAAAAGGTAGTTAGACTTATCGGCACCAAGGCAGAGTGCTTGGATGGGGGGACGCTGCAGGAAGAGCAGTCAGACAGAAGAGGTGTGAGCACTTTAAAACAGTAGTAGAAATTACAGTCCAGCTAATACAGTTGAAAAACTCCTAATAACACAGTTTAAATGTGCTTAGTTCTATCGAAAATCTAACAAAGTGGCAGGTGTCTATAGCAGGGGAAAACTCCTGGCCAATCAGAGTGGGTTTGCTGGAAGCATCCGTGTTCCGATTGGCTGTGCTGTCCCGTACCTTCCAAGGAGCTGCAGGCGGGTGTCTTGGTCTTGGTCTGTGGCTGGCTGGGTGCCGGCCGACCATGGGTGAGCTGAAGCAGCCCTGTTCAGGGGCAAGCAGCTTCTCCTGGGTTTTGTTTCCCAGGTGCATTACCTTGCACTTCTTTGCATTGAATCTCAGCTGCCATACATTTGACCATTCCTCCAACCTTGCCAAGTCCCTTCTCATCCTTTCCACTCCATCTTGTGTATCAACCCTGTTGCAGATCTTTGTGTCATCTGCAAAGAGACATACTTTTCCTTCCAGTTCCTCTGCAATGTCACATATAAAGACATTAAAAAGGACTGGTCCCAGTACTGAACCCTGCGGTACCCCACTAGTAACCCTCCTTTCTTCACTGTGTACTCCATTTACTACTACCCTTTGCGTCCTGTTGTCTAGCTAATTTTTTATCCAGGCTACCACCTTGGGACCCACTCCAAGGCTGGCTATCTTGTGTATTAATCTTTTGTGTGGGACTGTATCAAATGCTTTGCTAAAATCCAGGTAGGCCATGTCCACAGCCCCTCCCTGATCTACTACTTTGGTCACCTAGTCAAAGAAATCTATGAGATTCGTCTGACACGACCTTCCCATCATGAATCCATGCTGCCTTGGGTCCTGTGCCCTACTGGCTTCTAGGTACTCAACAATTATTTCCTTCAGAAGTGATTCCATCATTTTCCCTACCACTGAGGTCAAACTAACTTGTCTGTAGTTTCCTGCCTTTGTCCTGCTCCCACTTTTGTGAAGAGGAATCACATCTTCCCTCCTCCTCCTCCAGTCCTCGGGTACCACCCCATCCTCCCATGATTTGTTAAAGAGAGTAGTCAGCGGTGTCACTAGTTCTACCCTTAGTTCTTTTAGAATCCTTAGGTGAATCCCATCAGGCCCCATTGCTTTGTCCACCTTCAGTTTTATTAGTTCTTTCAGAACCCTTTCTTCTGTAAATGGACTGGTATCTACCCCCGTCTTCAGAGTGTTTCTCTTGTTTGGTTTAGGTAACTCCCCCTCCTCTTCCTTTGTGAATACTGAGCAGAAGTATTCATTCAGTATCCCTGCCTTTTCACTGTCACCCTCTAACCACATTCCCTCCCCCTTATTAAGCGTCAGTATCCCTCCTTTGGTCTTTCTTCACTCTCTAATGTACCTATAAAAGGTCTTATCCCCCTTCTTAACATAATTGGCTATCCTTTCCTCAGTTTGGGCCTTTGCTCTTCTGACTGCCTTCCCAGCCTCTTTCTGCTTTAATTGATAAAGTTCTCTGTTCTGCTCCTTCTGTGTTTCCTTATATTTCCTGAATGCTGTCCTTTTCTCCTTAACCTTCCCTGCCACCTCTTTTGAGAACCATAGCGTTTTTTTCCTTCATTGTGTTTTATTGATTTGCTTTACACAAAGGCTTGTTGCCTCTATGATGGCTGTTTTGATCACTCCCCATTGTTCCTCCACCCCTCCTTCTTGCCTGTTTGCTAGTGCTTTTCTGAGGCACTCTTTCATTTTCCCAAAGTCAGCCCTCCTAAAGTCCAGTACCCTTGCTTTTGTATGGCTTGATTGTATGGCTGTGTTTATCGTGAACCACACTGTTTGGTGGTCGCTTGTTCCCAGATGGCTACCCACTTCTAAATCTGAGATTCTTTCTCCGTCCCCTTTTGAGAGTACCAGGTCAAAGAATGCTCCCTCCCGAGTGGGTTCCAATACTAGCTGTCTGAGGCATGCCCCCTGTAGGGCATCAAGAATGACCCTGCTCTTGGATGTGCCTGCAGCAAAGGTGCTTCAGTTAACATCTGGCATATTCAGGTCCCCCATCAACAATATCTCCCCTTTTTCTGCCATTTTAAGAAAGCCTTCTATCATTTCCTTGTCCATTCCCTCCCCCTGAGATGGGTGTCTGTATACAACCCCCATGCGGACTGTGGTGCCATTTCCTGTCTCCAGGGTGACCCAAAGTGCCTCATCTGCTCCCTGTTTACTCTTTAGTTCTGTTGCTTTGATCCCTTCCTTTACATAGAGAGCTACTCCTCCTCCTCCTCCTCTTTTACCCTCCCTGTCCTTCCTGTAGATTGTGTATCCTGGTATGTTGACATCCCATGGTTCTCATGTGTACCATGTTTCTGTGACTGCCACAATATCCAGGCAACCCTCTTCCATCAAGGCCACTAGTTCAGGGAGCTTGTTACACAGGCTACGGGCATTGGTACTCATCACCCTCCAATTTTTGATAGCCTCACCCCTTTTAGCCCCATGTCTGTCCTTACTGCCATTGCCTTTTTTTACATTTAAATCTGTTCTGCTCCCTAATAACTTCTGTACCTTGGTGTTTACCTCACTAATCACCATGTTTTGTGGGGGGAGGCTGGGATTTTCCTGCTCCTTTTCAGTGCCTCCCCCCTTGGCTAGTTTAAATGCTTACCAATGAAGCATTTAAACCTCTCACCTAGGATCCTGGTTCCCCCCCGGACAGATGCAGACCATCGCACCAGTATAGGTCTGCATCCCTCCAGGTGGCTCCCCAGTCCCAAATGAAGCCAAAACCCTGAGCTCCACACCAGTTTTTCAACCACTCATTGAATTCCCTGGTGAGGAGTGCCCTAGCATCTCCCTTGCCATAGACAGGCAGCACCTCGTAGAAAGTTACTGTATGCACTACTTGTCTAAAGTCCCTTCCCAACTCTACAAACTCCTCTTGCACTGCTCTGATCCCCTTCCTAGCCAGGTCATTTGTCCCCAGGTGGACAATGAAAACTGAACTGAAGGTGGACAAAGCAATGGGGCCTGATGGGATTCATCCCAGAATTCTAAAAGAACTAAGGGTAGAACTAGTGACACCACTGACTACCCTCTTTAACAAATCATGGGAGGATGGGGTGGTGCCCGAGGACTGGAGGAGGGCAGATGTGATTCCCCTTCACAAAAGTGGGAGCGAGGCAGAAGCAGGAAACTATAGACCTGTTAGTTTAACCTCAGTGATAGGGAAAATGATGGAATCACTTCTAAAGGAAAGAATTGTCGAGTATCTAGAGGCCAGAGGGGCACAGGACCCTAGGCAGCATGGATTCACAGCGGGAAGGTCATGCCAGACAAATCTGATAGATTTCTTTGACTGGGTGACCAAAGTAGTAGATCAGGGAGGGCTGTGGACATGGCCTACCTAGACTTTGCAAGGCATTTGACACAGTCCCACACAAAGATTAATATATAGTTAGCCAGCCTGGGAGTGGGTCCCAAGATGACAGCCTGGGTAAAGAATTGGCTGGAGAATAGGACACAGAGGTAATAGTAAATGGGTCCTCAGAAGAAAGGAGGTTACTAGCGAGTACCGCAGGGTTCGATATTAGGACCAGTCCTCTTCAATGTCTTTATAAGCGACATTGCAGAAGGACTGGAAGAAAAGTATGTCTCTTTGCAGATGACACTAAGATCTGCAACAGAGTTGATGCACAGGGTGGGGTGGAAAGGATGAGAAGGACTTGGCAAGGTTAGAGGAATGGTCAAATGTATGGCAGCTTAGATTCAATGCTAAGAAGTGCAAGGTAATGCACCTGGGAAACAAAAACCAGGGAAGAGTACACAATGGGGGTGAGATACTAACAACAACAAAAATGGAAAGGGACCTGGGGTAGTCATATCAGATGACCTAAAGGTGGGCAAGCAATGTGAGAAGGCAGCAAGGAGGGCTGGGGAATACTGGGATGCATAGGGAGGCATCACCAGTAGAAAACAGGAAGTTATTATCCCTCTGTACAGACAGCTGGTGAGACCCCATCTGGAGTACTGTGTGCAGTTCTGGAGACCCAATCTCCATAAGACATAGACAGGATGGAAGCTGTCCAGAGGAGGGCAACTAAAATGGTGCAGGGTCTGCACGGAAGACATATGAAGAGAGACTTAGGAGCTTATATGTATAGCCTCGAGGAAAGGAGGGAGAGGGGGGACATGATAGAAACTTTCAAGTACCTCAAGGGAATCAACAAAGTCCAAGAGGGTAGCATCTTTCAAAAAAGGTGTGCAAGAACAAGAGGGCACAATTTGAAGATAGAGGCGGCTCAGAGGTAATTTAAGAGTATTTTTTCACAGAGAGGTTGTGGATGCATGGAATGGCCTTCGGAGGAGAGTTGTGGAGTCAAAATCAGTGGTGGAATTCAAGCATGCATGGGATAGTCATAAGGCAATTCTGGGGGGTGGGGTAGAAAGAAGTAGGCTGCTGGTTAACTAGGATCTGCAGCTTATCCAGTAGGTAGGGAAATGGGCAGACTGGGTGGGCCAAGCGGTCCTTATCTGCCGTCAAATTCTATGTTTCTATGTTTCTATGTTTCTAATGACATCCAGCTCCCTCCCTCGAGCAGCTCCTCCCATGATCCTGAGGATTCGCTTCCTGTCCCTCCAAGCCGTGGTGCCAGGAAGGCACCTTACCTCCCTCTCTCCTTCCTCCCCCACTAATGATTGAGTCCCCCACCAGGAGTTGTTTCCTTCCCCTGTGGGGTCCCATGCCACCCTCTTGTGGGTCTCCTTTGTGAAGGTTCCCAGCATCCTCCTTGGTCTCCACTGCAGGTGCCTCCATAGAGGAACCACTATCCACCAGAAGAGTGAATGAATTGTGGAGAGGTACAGCTGGAGGGATGCAACTCTGTTCCACCACCCTCTCCCTCCCTGAGCACATCCTGGTCCAGCCTCTCCTCTTTCTTGGCAACCTCTGAGGTAGTGGCATTGGCCCTGGTGGTACCTGGGTGGGGGAGGAGGTTTCACAAATCCTAGCCAGGTCAGCCTGGAGATGGGCAACCTCCTCTCTCAGATCAGAGAGGTGTCTGCAAATAGGGCAGCATCGCAGCCTCCAGAATGTCTCCTGGAACACTGCCGCCCCACAGCCATTACACTGCACCACTCCTAACATGTCTTGTTTTGTGTCCCCTCTACTGTTTCTCTGGATGCTTACTCTTTCCTCTCCTTACAACTCATCAGGACACAGATCTCTTGGTCCTTTCTACACCAGGATGATCACAATGAACATTGGGGGAACTTGCTTCAGGCCCTTGAAGTGACACCAGTTTTGATATTCTGCACCCTCCTGGTGGTCCCTCTAAACTCCCAAACTATGTGCAAAGTCCCAGATCCTCACTTGTAAGTCCCAATGATATGGGATGCATCCTGTGTGCCCAATTCCCCTCCCTGTTTGTCTCCAGGGTCCCACTTATTGTTACACTGATGCCATTACTGCAACAAGGTGTTTTGGACCTCTCTGCCACTCATGGGATCCAAGAGTAACTGGCTCTCATGCTTCCAACACTCCTCTTCCCATAAGACCAGTTCATGCAGTTGTTCAAGGCTGTGTGTGAGTGTTGATGTGCAATATGTCTGCCACTACACATTTACAGTCACTTCACTACCAGTCTGTCATTATTTGTAAAGCACTTGGGGCTACAGTGAGTATGAGAAGTAGAATGTAAATGCTTCTTCTTCTTCTTCCAGGTGGGAGTATACCTTGAGGTTCCCCTGGGACCCTTGTACACATCCTGCAGCAAGCCACTTATGGGCATCAGGTGTGCCTACTGCAACCAGGCACACAGGAGTATCCCTTGCATCCCAGCACCTTGCTGACAGTACCTAACTACCCCCTAAGCTGGCACCTATAACCTCAGTGCCCAGCTGACCCCTCACCTGCACCGCTAGGTTGCTTACCCAGCAAGGGCACTGGGAGTATTGATGATCTCTGCTGCCTTTCTGGCATCTAGCTGCTTCTCCTCCCCCCGGGGTGCTGACTAATAGCCCCAGGAACACAGAACACAGAATGTCGACACCTTGAGGGAACACAGAACCTCAAGAATGCTGACACCTTGAGGATATCCTAGCTATACTCCCTTTAGCCTCTCGCACACCTGCGTTACCTATAGAGAATGATATGACTCACCATTCCCCCACCGGCCACACATGGCAGCAGCCACCTCCCCTGCTTTAAGAAAGATTTCTATTTTTACATAAAAAAATCTAATTTAAAAAGTCCTGTTCTGCCAAGTCACCACTCATTTTGTGTCAGCACTGCAAAAAATGAGCAGTGATCATCTTTCTTGCTAGCTCACACCTCAAATCATTGAACTGCCCTCAACTCATCACCTAATAGGGCAAAATGGAGAATTTAATTATCTTTTGTCAGTGGCGACTAATTCATCCTTACATTTTAGGCTACAAATTTTAAACTGCTCTGTCTGCCTCTTGTTGAAGAGTTGTAGATTTCTCAATGTGTGCTGTGAAAGCAGGAACAGCTGAACATGTCACACGACCTTTCAGGTACCAGGAACCTTTGAAAATGTTGCTGTTGCTTTTCCGGAAGAGAAGTGGAAGATGTTAAGCAAACAGGAGAAGGAGCTTTACAGAGAAGAGATGGTGCAGAATTACGAAAACATGGTAAGGATAGACACAGTTTCAGAAATATAATTCTGAAGGGGATAGGCTTACATTTAAACTTTGAAGTCTGATGTTGTGTCAGGGAGAAAGGATTAATGGACTAGCAGAGGGGTTCTGCTGTAACAGTCCTTTACTCTCCTGAAAATGTAAACTGCTTGTCAAGTCCTTGCCCCTCCACTTCCATTTTGTTACAGTTTGTGCTGTTGAAGGGAGGTAAGACTTCCCAGGAGATGGCAGTTGTTAAAGCACAGTTATGGTTCTAAAACTGTACAAATGTGGTGGTTTAATTAACATAGAAACAGAGAAATTGTTGGCAGATAAGGACCGACAGACCCATCCAGTCTGCTCGTAAGCCATGAGCTTCAATACAACTTCTGACCCTCCCTCTGCTTTACCTCTATGGTTCCTCTTGCCTGTCCCATGCATGTTTAGCTCCAACCACAGTGCTTGCTCCCACCACCTCTTGTGGCAAACCATTCCATGTGTCCACCACCCTCTACATAGAAAAACATAGACTTTGATGGCAGATAAGGACGGCTTGGCCCACCTAGTCTGTCCATTTCCCTACCTAGAGGATAAGCTGTAGATCCTATTTAACCAACAGCCTATTTCTTCCTACCCCCCACAAAAATTGCCTTATATCTGTCCCATGCATTCTTGAATTCTCCCACAGTTTTAGACCCCCAGACCTCCTCAGGAAGGCTGTTCCATGCATCCACTACCCTCTCTGTGAAATAATACTTCCTCACATTGCCCTAGGCCTTCCCCTCTATCTTCAGATTGTGTCCCTTGTTCTTGCACATCTCTTTTCTGAAAGATGCTACCCTCTTGGACTTTGTTGATTCCACTGGGGTACTTAGCGTTTCTATCATGTCCCCCCTCTCCTCCTTTCCTCAAGAGTATACATATTAAGCTCCTTTAGTCTCTCCCGTATGGCTTCTCTTGCAGACCCTGCACCATTTAGTTGCTCTCCTCTGAACTGCCTCCATCCTGTCTATGTCCTTGCGGAGATGGGGTCTCCAGAACTGGACGCAGTACTCCAGATGGGGTCTCACTAACTGTCTGTACAGGGGGATAATAACTTCCTATTTTCTGCTGGTGATACCTCTCCCTATACATCCCAGTATCCTCCTAGCCCTCCCTACTGCCTTCTCACATTGCTTGCCAACCTTAAGGTCATCTGTTATGATTACTGCTAGGTCCCTTTCCATTTTTGTCGTTGCTACTACCTCCCCCCATTGTGTAATTTTCCCCCAGGTTTTTGTTTCCCAGGTGCATTACTTTGCACTTCTTTGCATTGAATCCAAGTTGCCATACTTCTGACCATTCCTCCAACCTTGCCAAGTCTCTACTCATCCTTTCCAAGCCTCCTTGTGTATCAACCCTGTTGCAGATCTTTGTGTCATCTGCAAAGAGGCATACTTTTCCTTCCAGTCCCTCTTCAATGTCACTTATGAAGACATTAAAAAGGACTGGACCCAATTCTGAACCCTGCGGTACCCCAATAGTAACCTCCTTTCTTCAGCGTGGACTCCATTTACAATTAGCTTCTGTGTCCTGTTGTTCAGCCAATGTTTTACCCAGGCTACTACCCTGGGACCCACTTCGAGGCTGGTTAATTTGACTACTAATCTTTTGTGTGGGACTGTGTCAAATGCCTTGCTAAAGTCTAGGTAGGCCATGTCGACAGCCCCTCCTTTGTCTACTACTTTGGTCACCCAGTCAAAGAAATCAATTAGATTCATCTGACATGACCTTCTCGCTGTGAACCCATGCTGCCTTGGGTCCTGTGCCCCACTGTCCTCTAGGTACTCAACAATTCTTTCCTTCAGTGATTCCATCACTTTCCCTACCAGAGGTCAAACTGACAGGTCTGTAGTTTCCTGCCTATGTCTTGCTCCCACTTTTGTGAAGGAGAATCGCATCTGCCTTCCTCCAGTCCTCAGGTACCACACTATCCTCCCACGATTTGTTAAAAAGGGTAGTCAGTGGTGTCACTAGTTCTCCCCTTAATTTTTTTAGAATTCTGGGGTGAATTCCATCAGGCTCCATTGCTTTGTCCACCATCAGTTTTAGGAGTTCTTTCAGAACCCTTTCTTCTGTGAAAAGACTGAGATCGACCCCCCCATCCAGAGTGCTTCTGTTACTTGGATCAGGCACCTCCCCTCCTTCTCTTTTGTGAATACTGAGCAGAAGTATTTGTTCAGTATCCCTGCTTTTTTACTGTACCTCTCTGCCCACCCACCATCCACTCTATTCAGCCTCACTATCCCTCCCTTTGTCTTTCTATGCTCCCTGATGTACCTATAAAAGGTTGTATCCCCTTCTTAACCGAGTTGGCTATGTTTTCCTCAGTTTGGGCCTTTGCTATTCTGACTTCCCTGCCTGCTTCCTTCTGCCTTAACTGGTACAGTTCTCTGTCCTGCTCAGTCTATGTTTCCTTATACTTCCTAAATGCTATATTTTTCTCCCTAACCTTCCACACCACCTCTTTTGAGAACCATAGTGGCTTTTTCTTTCATTTTGATTTATTTGCTTCACACAAAGACTTGTTGCCTCTGTGATGGCAGTTTTGATGTTTCCCCATTGTTGTTGCACCCCTTCTTCTTGTCTGTTTGCTAGTGCTTTTCTGAGGCACTCTCCCATCTTGCCAAAGTCAGCCCTCCTGAAGTCCAGTACCCTCTCTTTTATATGGCTTGACTCTGTAGCTGAGTTTATCGTGAGCCACACTGTTTGATGGTCACTTGTTCCCAGATGGCTACCCACTTCTAGAACTGAGATCCTCTCATTGTCCCCATTTGAGTACCAGGTCTAAGATTGCTCCCTCCTGATTGGGTTCCAAAACTAGCTGTCTGAGGCATGCCACCTGTAGGGCATCGAGAATGGCCCCTGCTCTTTGATGTGGCTGCAGCAAATGTGCTCCAGTTAACATCTGGCATATTCAGGTCCCCCATCAACAATATCTCTCTTTTCTTTGCCGTCCTAAGGATGCCTTCTATCATATCCTTGACCATTCTTTCCCCCTGACATGGAGGTCTGTATACAACCCCTGTGCAGATTGTGGTGCCATTTCCAGTCTGTAGGGTGACCCACAGTACCTCCTCTCCTCCCTGTTTACTCTTTTGTTCAGTTGCTTTTATCCCTTCCCTTACATAGAGAGCTACTCCACCCCTTCTCCCCTCCCTGTCTCTCCTGTAGGTTGTGTGCCCTGGTATGTTAACATCCCAGTCATGGTTCTCCATGTACCATGTTTCTGTGACTGCTACGATATCCAGCCATCCCTCTTCCATCAAGGCCACCAGTTGAGGGAGCTTGCTGCCCAGACTACAGGCATTGGTACTCATTACCCTCCATTTCCTGATGGCCTTACCCCTCTTTGCCCCATCCCTGCCCTTATTGCCTTTATTACTTTCTCCATTTACCCCTGCCCTTCTCTCTATTGATATCTTTAACTTGGTGTTTATCTCACTTACTACTTTGTTTTTTGGGGGGGCTAGGATTTCCCTGCTCCTTTCCAGTGCCTCTCTCCTTGGCTAGTTTAAATGCTTGCCAATGAAGTATTTAAACCTATCACCCAGGATCCTGGTTCCCCTCCTGGACAGATGGAGACCATCACACCAGTATAGGCCTGCATCACTCCAGGTGGACCCTAGTCCCCAGTGAAGCCAAATCCCTGAGCTCTGCACCAGTTTTTTAACCACTGATTGAATCCCATGGTGTGGAGCACCCTAGCCTCACCCATGCTATAGACAGGCAGCACCTCCGAGAAGGTTACCATGTGTGCTACTTGTCTAAGGCCCTTCCCCAACTCCACAAACTCTTCCTGCACTTTCTGATCCCTTTCTCAGCCAGGTCAGAAACTGGTTGAGTGACAGGACACAGATGGTGGTGGTTAATGGCATTCAATTTTAGGAGAAGGAAGTGACCAGCGGGGTGCCACAGGGATCCATACTGGGGCCAGTCCTCTTTAATGTCTTCATAAGCGACACTACAGAGGGGCTGGAGGGGAAGGTATGCTTTTTGCCGACAACGCTAAGATCTGCAACAGGGTTGACACTCCATGGGGGGGGTGGAAAAAATGAGAAAAGACCTAAACTTGCTTGAAGAGTGATCAAGAGTGTGGCAGCTAAGATTCAATGCAAAGAAGCGCAAAATCATGCATTTGGGGCACAGAAATCCAAGAGAGTGTTACAAGATGGGGGGCTGGTACTGATGGCTATTAATCAAGGAGTAATCATATCTGATGACCTAAAGGCAACCAAACAATGTAAGAAGGCCTGTGGGTAGAGCCAGTGGGGTGCTAGGGTGCACAGGGAGAGGTATCATTAGCAGAAAAAAAGGAGATGATTATGCTGCTCTATAGATCAATAGCCTGACCTGGTCTGGAGTACTGTGTCCACTTCTGGAGGCCGCATCTCCAGAAGGACATAGACAAAATAGAGGCACTCCGGAGAAAGACAACACAACTGGTGCAGGGACTGCACCAAAAGTCATATGAGGAAAGATTAGAGGACCTCAATATGTATTCCATGGAGGAGGAGGGATATGATGGAGACATTCAAGTGCCTCGGGGGTATAAACAAGGTACAGAAGGGTAGTATCTTTCAGAAAAGAAGGAGTACAAGAAAAGGGGAGCATAATATGAGGCTAGAGGATGGTAGACCCAGGGGCAACGTGAGGAAGTACTTTTTCACAAAAAGAATAGTGGATGCTTGGAACATCCTCCCTGCAGAGATGGTGGGGGCAAGATTGGTAGGGGAGTTCGAGAATGAATGTGATAGACATAAGAGTACTCTCACAAAAAATAAAATACATAAAAACAGATACAAAAGTTGTTAAAATTCTATTTGCCAAAAATCCATTCAAAGATCATGATTGGTCAATAGCATTTTTACAACGTTATGTTTTTTTTCTATATGATCTGGGTGTTTATAGAATGTATTTTTCCAAAACAGCTGGCATTTATTTCTGATGAAGGACTTGAAATAGTCCGAAAGCTAAAGCACCGTTTTTCTTTTGCAACATCTATGTCGGTCCAATAAAAGGTATCTAATCATCTCTTTTTTCTAGATCGTCTAATACGGTCATAGGCAGTGCTTTGTTCTTTATGTACAGCCCTGCAAACAGCATTATCTTGGTTTTTGTGTAGTTTAAGACTAACCTGTTACTTTTTGCCACCTGTCAATTTTCCTAAAGATATCCTGGAATTCACCTCTCAGTGAGTCCTGGTATGGGTTACAGAAGATAACTACATCATCCGCATAGAGCAATATCCTTGACTTAGGACAGACATCTGGAAGATTGTTAATGACAAAACTAAAAAGGAGTGGCCCCAAAATCAAGCCCTGTGGTACCCTGACAGTTACAGCACCCCACTGAATTTGACACACTGCGTTCTACCTTCATGTAATTTTAGAATCATGTCACTGTGTCCTGTGAGAGACCCAAGGAATAAAGTTTAGTTAGCAGGAGAGGGAGACTGATAAGGTCAAATGCCTTGGATAGATCCTTCTAGATAGCCCAATCAGGTGACTGTTGTTTAGAGTCTTCTGGAAGTAACTGGTGTATTCGATTAGGGCTGTGTTTGTGCTGTGAAGTCTGTGGAATCCAATTTACTGGTGGTATTGACAATTGTATTTGCCAATGTAATCAACCAGTTGGTCTGATACCACCCTGTCCAGTGCCTTTGACTGAGGGGAGATAGTGGGGATGGGGCTGTAGTTTGAGATAGTTGAGTGGTCCCCACTTTTATGAACAGGTGTGACGTGTGCCATTTTCCATGTGTTTGGACATATTCTGAATAGCGCAGGGAGATATTGAAAATTTTGGAAAGTGGGTGGGCAATCTCGTCGAGGGATAGAGCAGTTAGTTTTAGGTCTACTATGTCTCTCGCTAGTCTTGTTTTTCCTAGAACATGCTTGATACACTTTTTCGTGTCAGCCAAATACATGTTTTTAAAATAGAATTTTATGATCCCAGTGTTAGTGGGGTCAAGTGCATCAGGGTAGGCTGTTTTGTCCCTGTGGACTTGAGTGGGGGGAAGAAATGCACTGAGTTCAGTGAAGGCCTCATTGAACAGGTTTGCCATCTCTCCAGGTTCTAGTGTGGTGGATCTGTTCACACTGAGCACTGATATATTAAAATCAGTCAAACGGAACTTTACATACAAATGGATCAGTATTGATGCTTGTTCACCACGTGCTTGTATTCCATGTGAAGTGGGACTTGAGGCATTGCAAGTCTATCTTGAAAGCAATATGAGCCCAGGTGTACCATCTGTTAAATTTATGATCAGATCACTGGAATTTATATTGACACACACAATCTCCTGCTTAATGGACAATACTATTTACAAAAAGGAAGGACAGTTACGGGGGCAGTGGTAGCGCCATCAAATGCTCATTTATTTCTTGGTGGTTTGGGAACTGAGAATTGTGTTTCACAGCATTTTGAATACATTTCATAAAAACATAGTACATTGGTTTTGCTTTATAGATGATGTACTATTGATACGTGATGGCACAGACCAAAAAGCAGTGGATTTAATGGAATTCTTGAACGGGAACAACTTGAATCTGAAATTTACATTTGAAATTCAAAGAGGCTGTATCAGGTTTCTCGACTTAGAAAACAGTAACAGGACCCATAAGATACATAAAGAAAACAGGGAATGCAATTTTACATACCTCAAGTGCACACCTCCCTTGTTTGATAAATAGCATTCTTAAGGACGGTACATCCGTTTGAGATGTAATTGCTCCAATAATTCAGATTTCGAGCAACAAGTTGAAGCTCTCACTAATAAACTTTTACTACATGGATAAAAAAAAAAAAGAGACCTTAACTGAATCTTACCGGAAAACAAAAAAATTGAAGAGAGATGCTTTACTGATTCAAAAAGAAAAAAAAATTAAAAAAATAAAGAGGGACAACAGAGACTGACTTTTTATTTTTGGAATATAATAAATGTAACCCCTAGGTGGCGCTACCCAAAGGGCTACTACCCCTGCCTGCTTGGCTAGTAGGGTTACCACCTGTCCTGATTTTCACAGGACAGTCCTGATTTGAGCAGCTGTGTCCTGCAAAAAAACATGAAACATACTATATGTCCTGACTTTATAATAGAAACTTTTTTTCTAGCTTTCCACTAAATGTTGCATAAAACTGTAATACCTGAACTAAAATACCTTAAAATGATTAGAAACAACTAAGAGAGACAACATTTAGTCTTAATTCTGATTATATAGAAAAAACAAGTCTGTTGCATTGGTCAAGGTTACATATTGTTCTGAGAAAATCATGTTTCAGTAAGAAATGTCCCACTTTGGGCTCCTTAAAAGGTGGTAACCCTATTGGCTAGTAGCAGGTTAAGGGGCCTGGGTATTAAAATAGGTGCCTCCACCCAGAGGACAGGATTATTAGTAGCTAGGCTAACCTGGGTACAGCCCTCTGGGACACTGTAAACCTCCCTCTTTCCCTTCTGGTGGTCTGGACAATGTACAGTAAATACTTGCACAATATAGGCAGTCCAATATAGGCAGCACAATATAGGGAGGCAGTATAGTGCAGTGGTTTAAGGCTCTGAGCTGCAAATCTGGAGACCTAGGTTTGAATCCCACAGCCCCCACTTGCATGCTGTGTGATCCTGAGCAAGTCACTTAACTTCCCTGTGCTTCCATGTTGCACCTGTAAACAAGCTTTCAGCTTAGTGTGCTACTTCTGGTTAAATAATTGAAAAAAAAAAAACTTGCTTACCACTTCAATCCCCACTCTGGCTACACTTACCACTGGGGCTGGTAACTCTGGCTCGACCCTGAAGACCCCCTGTAAAACAAGGTTATGCACAGCAAATAACAACAGCACAGTACTTTTGACACAAACTGGAACCACAGTCAGGTTAAATGCAAAAAGAGTTGGATCTGATTTATTTAGGGGACTTGAACAAGGGAGGGGCATAATCAGGTTGATTGGCGTAAAGGCTAAATCAATCAGACAGTCATGCATGCACTTCAGAATCCCTACACAGTCATACACTGTGGGTACCCAGGTGGGAGTAAAGGGGTCTAGCCTGGAACATTGCCTGGGGTAGGCCGGCATTGCAGCTGGTTGGGGCCCTGTGATGGAAGAAAGAAACATGCACAACCACACACAATTTGTAAACCAGAGCCGGATGGCTCCATTCATGACAAGAAAAAACAAGTGAATGAGATGACAACACTTTTGATTTAGCTGATGTTGCAGGGAGCTACCCTGGTGTTTACTCATGATACCCAATACAGGACACAGGAGGGGCGAAATTGAGACTGCAGGTTGATGAGTTGGAGTGCCTGGAGAAGCAGGGCCCACATAAATCACCGAGGCATCATTCCTGTTCAAGGTGTTGAGCAGGGGGCTGATCCCCAGGCAGGTCTCTTGTCGATGATTTTCTCTGTGGTGTAAGTAGTCTGGCTGGACCAGTGTGACAAGGCCCAGACTGAGGAACAGCTCGGATGTGAGTCCAAGAAAGCTGGATACAGCTGCCAGCAAGCAAGGCATAGTTCAACACACAGTAGGGAACCAAATCACGACCCACTAGCTGCACACAGCACATTTATAGTAAAGTAATCATCACTATACAAGGGGGATGATGGTCCGATCACAATCACAGAGTTTCTATGCAAAACTGGGAGTTCAGTGGTAAATGAAGGTCCTGACAGGCCAATCGCATTCAGCAAATCTTCGGTCTTCTTCAGGTTTAAAGTCTGGTCACCAATTCAGTGGCTTACATCTCTCTCACAACTTTCAGATGCAGTCCGATTCTTTGGAGAGCTTCCTCACAAGGGACAGCAGCAGGCAGGCCAAAAGTCAGCCCTTCCACGGTTCTCCTGCACAAATTATGCAGAAGCTACTGCTCGAATATCTTAAGCTGTTCGCTCGTCAAACTCTAACTCCAGACTGACTGACTGCAGCAGGCAGCTTGGGTATTTCCCTTTGATCCAGAAGGTTCTGGTTGGTTGATCCATCAGTCTGTCAAAGCAAGGGCTCCTCCTCCAGATTCATTTAGGCGTCAAGGTCTCAAAACTATAATTCCTACAGAATTTTGCTCCCACAAGACCCCTGGGGACAGACAACATTTTAGGGTCCCCAAAGGTACTGACTGTTCCACAGTAGTAGTCCAGAACCAAGATGGTGGTGCAATATCGAAATGTTCACGCTGCAAGAAAGGCAAGTTAGACAAATGTGCATAACATTACTATTCTAATAGATAACCAGCAAATAAGTACAGCTTCCAACAGAGCTCCCTCTGTGCAGATAGCGATGGCAGAATGGAGCGATTATCTGGCAGCATGGGCAGGACTCGAGGATAGAAACACTCAGCCTCCAGATTAAATAAGCACCACGTTATAGGCAGCTCTTAAAGAGACAGAGCACAGAGGCATTAAGGCACCCTCATACAACACTTTTAAATGCTAAGACACAGGATACCAACCTGGCCATGCACATTTAGGTACACCCAAGGAAGACTTTTCGGGAACCCCCATTTATAGGGAGGTTACACAAAGTTGCACTAAGAATAAAAAAAAAACTGACCGCTAATTACAGAAAGATAAATGTGCTGAATGTAAAGATTGAGTTACCCAGACTGGCTGGTCTGCCTAAAAGAGTGATTTCAACCCAGACAGGGGCACTGCCTACAGAAATTAAGATGTAGTTTTCCACCTGCAAAAGCTGAAAGATCTTACAGTCAGTTTAGGGGCCTGGCTGTGGCCTTTGCCTGCATCTTGACCTCCTGCGTCAGAGCCTGCTTGCTGAAAGCACCTAATCCTGCCTTGTACAGACCGATGAGGATGACACACTGTAAGTAATGCAGGGCCCATGCGCTGCAACAAATCCAGAGACTTGTAAATAGTTAAACGTGGGTTTCAAAGCACTAATTCAGTGTCCCAGCTACCACAGACAGAAAAGTGGCAAGTGTTTCCAATTGTTTAGTAATGGGAATAGCATGCTAACTTGATTTTTTTCCCTCAAGGGTCCCAACTAGCCAGCCAAAGTACAGCTGCACCAAACATCAGGTCTGCAACTAAATGAGACTCTTAATTACTGGGTACCCAGGTTAAATGTAGAATTGCGGGATTCTATATGGGTCTAGGGTACTGGTACCAGTGTGGGCATTTGCTTATTTATTTGTGTATGTATGCATTTGGTAACCGGGTAAGTGAGCCAATCCACAGGACCGTTTTCAGCCACGACCCAGGCCACAGGTGGCAAGAAGAGTAAAACATCAAAACAAAATACAGTACACGGGTGGTATTCAATACGGAGGAGATTGTACATAAATATAAAAATGCACACAACTATGGTGGCAGCGAACACAGCAACATGCAATCTGAAGTGCAACACAGTGAGATTTACATTAAAGTACAAAGCAGTATGGTCAGCAACTCTTTACAGAAGTAACAGGCATGCAATAGCCTGACTAACATAAAGGGTAGCTAACTGGTGATAGCAAGTAGTACTAAAAACAGGTAAAACATTTGTAAATATGCAGCTGGCTAAATAGACAGGGACCTGACTACCTCAGAGTTTGAGGGGGCAAATATGATTGATGCTTTGGATTTAAAATGCAGCTTAACTATCCAGCTGGAGTGTTTCACCAGCACTGTTTAAACCTGTAAACAGCATCACCTCTATTCCAATTGCACTTCCTAACCCTACCCCATGAAAATAAATGTATTTGATGTTTTTGCAAAATCCTATCGCATGAGCATATTATTAGTGTTGTCATTCAAGCAAAATGCCTGAATTGTGGGGTTTCGAATATTGCATCATGTTTGGGGAGGTGTTATGCTAATGTGGGTAGGTACAGCATCCCAGGGGGTTGTACCAGGTTTTATTTTAGCCCACTTAAAGTACATTTTTTTTGTATGTTCTTTTTTCCTGCTCTACGTGCTGCTGCTCTCAACCACTCCTTCAGGCTGTGTCAAGGCTACACCTTATCCATCCTGTTTCCAGCCACCAGCCCTCACATTGCAGACATCCCCAGGGTAACCCAGAGGTAACCGTTTGCCGGGCGGGCCCTCCTCCGAGGGGAGAGGTGCCTGAGGCAGGGCCAGTGCAATACTTGGCCCTAGGGTATACTGCTGAGGGACAGATGGCTCAGGACATTGACAGCATCAGACTGCCAGGCGGCCTTCATCTGGTTGAGTGCAGAGCCATTTTCCATTGACGTTCCCTCTGTTGTGCTGCATCTGCATTACCCCTGGTCTCCACCGGAGATCACTGCAGAGCAACACACTCCCACAGCCAACCCCAGGAGAGGACAGCAGTCTTACAGATGCTCAATCTTCTCCTTCCCCTGCTGGCCTCTGGCACCCCGAGTCTGTTCCTGAACCCAGGTCTCCGGTGTGGTTCAAGGTAAGGCATCAGCACCTCAGCCCTCTGCACCACCAGGCCAACTACTAAAGTAAACTCTGGGTGAAGGCATTGTGCAGTATGTTATCTTGGGAACATGCCAGTTTAAAGTTAATTATAGGAACCCAGGCCCCTCAACCTACATCCTAGGTAGTAGCCCTTAGTATAACGGTGCCAGGGTTACATAACATTTCCAAAGTTATGAGCTTGCATAGCAAAATTGCAATGAATGGGCACAACTTTTCCATTTTTACATATTTTGACCCCAAATTTTCAACGTAGCCTTCTTATGACCCCACCTCATGAACAAAGGCAGGAGAAATGTTCAAATCCCACCTAAAAGGTGAATTCACCAAGCAACCACAAAATCACCTTTTGGGCAGAAGTTGCATAATCTCAGTCATGGTGTTCATGGGGTGGGGTTCCCAAAAGGCTGTGTTCAAAATTTGGTGTCAAAATGTTATAAAATGGCAGAGTTATGCATAAAAGTTGCATCTCCATTTGAAATACACTGAACCACACTTACCTTAGTTTTTCATATTGCAGTCACCAGTTCCAGCAGCAAGACATGTGTTTATTCGGAGACTGGATCTCAAACTGGAGACCTGTTCAGGTGAGTAAGGGTGTGTGGGGATGTATTGGGGGTGAGGGGGTGGGTGCTGTGACTGGTGGGGAAGCTGGTCAGCGAGGGACTGTTTTCTCTTTTTACAGATTTTGAAGAAAATCATTGAGGGGCCGTTTTCTTCATTTCAGGGTTGTGCCTAAAATAGGATGGTGAGGAGTGCTACTAGACATCATGAGGGAGTTGAAGAAAGCAGGGTGAAGGATGGAATGTCATTGGTGGAGATCTGGACTGGAGGAGAACAGACCTAGATTGATGACCCAGTGCTTGGATTGTCAATCTGCAATCTCCCATAATTAGGCAGAGTTCCTGTCCAGGGAGATTACTGCAGCAAGGAGTCAATCAGCTCAGCTCTTCTGGACTGTCGACAGGCTGTTCAATCCAGCCTGTCTCCAGGATCAGAGAGCCTTTTCACAACTTAAGTGTGATGAGTTTGCTCAATTCTTTGCAGTTACAGTGTCCTCTATCAGGTTGGAGATCTGCTTGACCCATTCAGATGAGTTCGGCGGAGGTTGGTGTGAGGGCACAAGCACCCAGTCTGTCTGGATGAATTTCAACCAGACAGCAAGCATGGATATCGTGAAGATTGTCTAGGGTATGTGACCGACTTGCTGTAGTTTGGACCCTGGTCCAACCTGCCTCCTTGTGTGGTGTGTGGATGCCATTGGGCCAATTCTTGCTGAGATAGTCTGGTGTTCATTGGATAAGGGTGTGTTTCCAAGTCCCTTGAAGGAGGCAGTTGTGACACCCCTTTTGAAGAAATCTTTCTCTGACCCAGACTGTCTTGTGAACTACAGATCTGTCTCTAATCTGCCTTTTTTGGGCAAGGTTATTGAGAAGGTAGTCGTGCTGCAGCTCAAGAACTTTCTTACCACCCATGAAATCTATGATTCTCTCCAATCTGGTTTCAGGACGAGGCATTGTACTGAGGCGACTCTGGTTTAGGTACTAAATGATCTCCTGACAGCAAGGGATTGGAGGAGCTGTTTGATCTTGATCCTTCTTGATCTCGCTGCAGCGTTTGACACCGTGGACCATGGGGTGCTGCTGGAACACCTGTGGCTACTCTGTGGACTGTCGGAGACAATCCTCAGGTGGTTCTATTCTTTCCTCATAGGCAGAATGCAGAGGGTGGTGTTGGGGATTTTTTCCTTGGCCCCCATTCTTCCTGCCTTGTGGGGTGCTGCATGGTTCTCTGCTGTCCCCCATGTTGTTCATGGTGTATATGCTACTGTTAGGAGACATTATAAGGTGGTATGGGGCTGGGATGAGTTTTCTCTGCTGTGCAGATAATACTCAGCTGTACATGTCCTTTGCACCTGAACAAAAGGACGCTGTCTTGGTCTTTAACAACTGCCTTGCTGAGATTCAGGGCTGGATGAGAGCTAACTGGTTGAGACTGAATCCTGATAAGATCGAGTTGTTGGTGGTGGACCCAGGTCATCGGGTAGGGGGGTGGACTCCTAGTCAGCTGACTGACCTTGTGCTAGGGGTCAACCAGTTGAGATCCTCTGAACGGGTGTGGAATCTGAGTGTTGTGCTTGATGACCCTAAAACCTCAGGTGTCAGCAGTCGTCAAGTCCTGTTTTTACCACCTGAGAAACATCTGCCGGCACTGTCTATGTATGTATGTATGTATCTATGCACTGGCTGTCTGTGCAATGGAGGATCACCTTCAAGGTCACGTTGTTGGTCTGTAATGGCCAGATAGGGACCAGGCTACTTGCAATACCTCCTTCAGCTCTATTGTCCCCTCCGTCCACTCTGCTCTGCCAATGAGGGATTGCTAGAAGTTCTCAGAATCCATCTTTGGACCTGAGGTGCTAGGGCTTTTTTGTTTGTGGCCCCAACCCTGTGGAACTCTCTACCTCATTGGATTAGAGAGTACCTGTCTACTGAGACCTTTAAGACCTCTTTAAAGACATACTTATTTAGTCTAGCTTTTGGGGACACTGTTTAGCGAGACCTGACATGTTGCCTTTTTTAAATTTGTTTGTTTTAGCTGATTGATTATTTATGTTTTTAAGTTGTTATGTGCTTTGATATTTGAAAAGCGCATTACAAATAAAGAAAGACTTGACATCAGGCAATAAAATAAAAACAATGGGATGTGATCGTTGGGTGCGGATGCAAGTAGACACCTTGGAAATGAGGAATGGTAATCCACAGGTGGGGGGTGCAATCGGCAGGTGGGGGGTGCCACTAGACATCAGGGAAATCTTTATGGGCACAGCAATTGGCACAGTGATGGGAAGGGTGAGGCTGCCACTAGACACCAGGGCAACATCACACATTGCCAGGGAGGGCAATGGAGTCTGTGGGGGGCACCAAATACCAGGCAAATAGCAGTTCACAAATCACATAAGCAATAAGGCATGATGGGGTGTGCATGGAACAGATTTTACCACATGCTCAGGGAGGTTGCGAGGGCAGTAAGGAAGCCCTCCCCCAAACCGGAGGATGCACCCCCAATTCACACTGAAACGGCTTTAAGGGACTGCGAGGAGGTCGCGAGGTCAGTAAGGAAGCCCCTCCCCGAACCGGAGTGCACCCACCCTGACTCACACTGAAACCGCTTGAAGAGACTTCAAGGAGGTCGCGAGGGCAGTAAGAAAGCCTTCCCCCGAACCGGAATGCGCCCCCCAATTCACACTGAAACAGCTTAAAGGGACTGCAAGGAGGTCACGAGGGCAGTAAGGAAGCCCTCCCCGAACCGGAGTGCGCCCACCCCGACTCACGCTGAAACCGCTTGAAGAGACTTCAAGGAGGTCATGAGGGCAGTAAGGAAGCCCTCCCCCAAACTGGAGTGCACCCCCTGACTCATGCTGAAACAGCTTGAAGGGACTGCAAGGAGGTTGACAGGGCAGTAAGGAAGCCCTCCCCCGAACCAGAGTGTGCCCCCCTGACTCACGCTGAATTAGCTTGAAGGGACTGCAAGGAGGTTGAGAGGGCAGTAAGGAAGCCCTCCCCCGAACCAGAGTGCACCCCCCCGACTCACGCTGAAACAGCTTGAAGGGACTGCATGGAGGTTGCAAGGGCAGTAAGGAAGCCCTCCCCCGAACCGGAGTGCGCCCACCCCAACTCACGCTGAAACCGCTTGAAGGGACTTCAAGGAGGTCATGAGGGCAGTAAGGAAGCCCTCCTCCGAACTGGAGTGTGCCCCCCCAACTCACACTGAAACAGGTATGGCTCTCGGTCCATTGAAGCTCAGCTCTGCAGCAAGAAAAGGCGCCAATTTTGAAATTCAGTTGGCAGACGTTTGGAGATCATTTTCTAAACCCTGTACCAAATGTAATGTAATGTGTTGAATCAGTTCTCCTGCACCACCGGTAGCTTTTAAATGTGTGTGCCTGCATGCCTTTAAAGAAAAAGATAAAGTCAAACAGACAAACTTTAATGTTGTAGGATTTGCCAGTTGGATTTGCTAGCGTGTAGCTTGATGCTTTAAACCTGTTAGCTGCACAGTCCGAGTTAAATTGAATCTGCTCTGTAGGAAAAAAAAAAGAGAATTAGTTTTAAACATTCTTAGCTGCTCACAACCTTGTTGTTACTTCTGTGTCCTGATTGTGTAGGAGCTTCAATTCAAATTCATTTTAAGCTGAGCTGCATGATAAGATATGGGAGGAGACCTACATATATATATCTCAAGATAGATTGCGACTTACGCAATTTCAGTTTTTACACAATTTATACTGGATACCCTTAAGAGTTTTCAAGATTGGCAAGGTAGCTACTTCGGTTTGTAACAGATGTAAACAGGCCGAAGGCTCGTTAAAACATATTTTTTGGGATTGTCCTCCAGTCCAATCTCTTTCAGTTGAAATTCAGAATAAACCTGATCCTTTGTTAGGTTTGGAAGACCTTTTTACTCCGGAAATATGTCTTATTGGGGACTATTTCAGGGCAAAGGTTAAGATACGTAGATATCATATAACAATAATTGCAATGACACTGAAAAAGCTTTGTATTAAGGCATTGGATAGACACATCAAAGCTCTTATATGGAGTGGCTTCAAGATCTCTTATTAAATTTGAACGTGGAAAAGTTTAAATAGGTCCGGGTTACTCCTCTTCCAGATATAATAAAATCTGGGCAGGTTTGCACACAATCTACATGCTTCAAACTGGCATTTATACAGATTAAGGAATCCCCCAAGATAATTCCCCTTCATAGTGTTTATTTTGTGGGTAGTCAATAAGCTTGTTATTTGGTTATCTAAGCCGTGGTGGGGTGGTGAGAGAGGGAGGGGGATTGAGGGAGGAGGGGACACGTCACTGTTGTCTTTGAATTATATGTTGTGCATCTTGTTAATCTTCTTGTGAGACTTGTGCCATGTCCTGCTATAATGTTAAAAATTTAATAAAAGGTTAATTAAAAAAAAAAAAGCTGCGCTGCATTATTTAACCTATTCCGGCAACGTAGTCGCTATTGTGTTAAGACAGTCAGTCATTTGCAGCGTGGCCCCTTCCTCACTCTTACCTATTTCAACCTTGTTCTCCTTATCTTGTAGGGACTGCAAGGAGGTTGCGAGGGTAGTAAGGAAGCCCTTCCCTGAACTGAAGTGCGCCCCCGACTCACGCTGAAATAGGTATGGCTCTTGGTCCATTGAAGCTCAGCTCTGCAGCAAGAAAAAGCCCCACTGATGCTTTGCATCAATTGCACCACCACCCCCACTCTTAGCCAACTTCTACTTATATAGGCTGGATCACATGTTGTGCCAGAACCAATCAGCTCAGTTTCCCATCTGCAGGCTATACCGTGTATCCACTAGAGGCCACTACGCTAGGCACACAGTTTAAAGAAAAATCATCCTAAATTTCTCTCTCTGCCTCCTCTCCATGATGATTCTTCTGGTCCTAATATCTTTAGTTATCTTCACCCCCTGGGTGTCTCTCCCACTGTGTAACTACCCTACCCTGCCAGACTGCCAGGTACCATGTGTCAGGCTCCCAATAAACTTAGTTATCTCTGGTACCTTAGTTGACTCACTCCCTGGCTGCCACCCCATACACTATCAATAGGCCCCAGCATCCTTCCATCTACTTTCCAACCTAGCCACCTACTCCTTCTGCCCTGTGCTTAGAGGTCAGTAACTTCCAAAGCCAAGCCATTAAACACCCCCACAAAGCTTCACTGGGTTACACAAAATACCAAACTCCTGGCCACTCTATTACTACTCATTGCAGGTGGCATCGAGCCAAACCCTGGACCTGCCCTCCACCGCACCTCTACCCCTTCCATACCACCCCAACTCCCCTCAGGCCTAAATCTGATTCACCTAAATAAATGTAGCCTTTCACGTAAAATAAACTTACTTCAACCTCTCACCATCTCCCTTAGCCCAGATATCATAATTATTTCAGAAACCTGACTGAAGCCACACAGCCCTGACAACAAATTCACTATACCCGGCTATGCACTCATCCGGCATGACCAAAAGGGAAAAAAAGGAGGTGGACTGGAGTTCGGACATATGGTAAGTGTGGTAGGGTCGGTGACCCCCCTGAACACTGATATGCTCACATGGATACAGAGCATATGTAATTACCTACCTGTGTATTGGAGGTAGTTGGAGAACATTGTGGGCAAAAATATTAAAAAAATCTGTTGCAACAGTCTCCTGCTCTTCTAATCTCTTCCTTTTACTATTGCTCCTTCTCTGTCATTCCCCTACTCAAGCTTGGCCACCTTTGAGCAGTCTTTCTGTCCCTTTCCTTAATTCCAGCTTGTTTTCATTAAATATTAAAGCCCCAGTGTTTAAACGTTCTGTGCTTGCAGTACAAGCCGTACAGATTAATTTTTCCATCTCGAATGTGCGCACGTTCGCGCAGTGCGACTGTGCGATCGTGCGAATGTACGAAGACACCGGAAAAAGAGGTTGTTATGGCGTTTTCATTATCTGGTGAAATTATGAATAAGTTAACAGCCTTTTTGTTAGTTTTTATAATGAGAAGCTCAGAGCTATATCTCAGAATGTTAACTGAGAATCATTTGAAAAGTGGTGTTTGTTTGTTCCTTACATCAAAAGGTTAAACTAGTACTTTTAAAAGGGAGAAGGCAATGCATGCCACATTTAAAAGGAGATAGATGAAAAATGTTTAATTTAAAAGGACCAAAGTCTCCTAATGTGGTACAATAAAAACATAGACTAACAACTTACTTGTAAAGTGCTTCCAGCCTCCTCTCAGTTCAAACTCCTTATAGGACTGGGCAGCCCTTGTTGACCCACTTTTATGATACAAGTTGGGGGAGGAGTTAACTAAGTCATGTGCTCCTCCACTTGTATAAAAGGAAGTGAATGTGAAATGTTGAATCAGTGTGTGGTAGAAAGGCAAACCTACCAGATGCCTAGCCAGATTCTAGGTGCCTTTTTGGCAGGAATTTTTATTTCTTGTTAAAGATATGATTTCCTGTGCCTTATGTTTTTTTGAAAGTCATGTACAAGTTCCGCTTTAAGTTCATTTTATTTTTTTTCTGCTTCTAATAAATTTTGAAGTATTGGATCCTGACTGCTTTCTGGACTTTATTGAACATGCCCATGTGCACATTTGGTGTGAGAAGTGGGATCACAAGGGAAGGAGAGCCACCTTTCTTGTGGATATTGTCCAGAGCCATTATGGAGGAGCAGATGAAGATGGAGAAAGTGGAACTGTCTGCACCAGAAGGTACATGGACCAGAACCATGGTGGACAAATTTCAACTACCCCTAGCAGCTGGATTGGGTGACATCAGAAGAAAAGAGACTGGTAAACCAAAGGCAGCAGAAGAAGCTATTGGCAGTGAAGATGTCAAAGAGGATGAAGAGGAACCCCCTTCCGAAGTACATGATTTGCTGAAATGGTTATGTGTGAGACAGCTCGATCTGGAGAAGCAGAGAGAGAGACCGTCTACAAAATGAGACCAGGTGGGTGGAGACTCTTAAGGCTATTCAGGCTATTGGAACTACTAGACCTATTCTACCTAGTGGGGGCCCAAAGGACATTAAAATTTCCAGACTAATGGACAGTGATGATATTGAAGCATACTTTACAACATTTGAAAGAGTGGCATCAGCTTGTGGGTGGCCTAGGGATCAGTGGGTTATTCATTTAGCCCCATATCTCACAGGCAAGGCTCAGCTAGCTTATAGTCATGTAGAACCTGGAAATGTTACCAACTATGATCATGTTAAACAAGCAATATTAAAAAGGTATGACATCAGTGCAGAGACTTATCGTCATAGGTTTCGAGCATTCAGATATCATACTGTTGAGTCCCCACAAGAAGCTTGTGCTCGATTGCAAGACCTATGCACAAAATGGCTACAACCTGCAACTCGTACCATACATCAAGTGGTCGAGTCAGTTGTGTTAGAAAAATTTGTAAAAATACTACCTTATGAGTTTCAAATGTGGGTAAGAGAACACCGACCTGACACAGTAGAAAAAGCTATCAGTTTAGCTGAAGATTATATTACAGCTCGCCCACAACGTCAGAAAGGGTCTCATGGGACAAATACTTCCCAAGTATTAATAAAACATCCACCCACTAGTCCTTCTACTAAGATGAAGGAGGAAAGAAAAAGTATGAGAACATTTAACCCTAATATTATTTGCCACGAGTGTCGGACCAAGGGACACATCACTAGATTTTGCCCTAAGAAAAAATCTGATCCTTCTCATCTGGCCTTAGCAAACTGGGGGCAATATACTGTGTCTTTTAATGTTGGAGGACAGGATGTGATGGCATTGATTGATTCATGAAGTAAGCAAACCCTGGTACATGCTGATTTACTCAGTGGTGCTCTTATAAAGAAACACTCGGAGAAAACTGGGGTGACTTGTGTTCATGGGTACACTCATTTCTATCCTGTACAGGAAGTTACTATTACTGCATCAGGCATGGCACATCATCTGAAGATAGGTGTGGTTCCTAGACTACCTGTACCTGTGATATTGGGACATGACTTTCCTGTATTTAACAATTTATTGACTGCCTCTTCTTCCATATCTGCCATGGCTACACGATCTCGAGCATCTCAGGAACAAATGGATAGTGAACTGTTTCCTTTTGATGATACCTTATTTGATGTTCCTGGAAAAACTGAAATCAAAAAAACAAAAGAAACTAGAAAAATGGACATGGAATAAAACAAAGGACTTAGGTTGTGATGATACCATGGTAAAAACTGTAAAGTTGGACTCTTTTATCAGTGACCAAAAGAATGACCCTACACTAACCCCTTTGTTTTCCCAGGTTATTGCTGATGGGGTGGAAGATACACCTCCAATGTTTAAGTTGCAACAGGATAAGTTGTATAGAGTTTGTCAAAATCCAAAAACGGGGGAAATGGTAGATCAACTGGTGGTTCCTAGTCAGTATAGAGAACAGTTAATATTTTTGGCGCATGATGTACCATGTGGGGGACGTGCAGGAAGGGATAGGACTTTAAAAAGGTTATTATATAGATTATTTTGGCCTGGCATTCATGATCAAGTGGCTGAATACTGCAAAAGTTGCAGCCAGTGCCAAAGGGTGGCGCCAGTTACAAAAAAGGATAAAGTTCCTCTTCAACCTTTACCATTGGTTGCTATGCCCTTTGAAAGATTGGCCATGGATATTATAGGACCTCTCCCCAAAAGTACTAAAGGCAACAGGTTTGCCCTTGTGTTGTGTGACTATGCTACAGAATATCCTGAGGCTATTCCTCTATGCACAATAACAGCGGATAAAATAGCAGAGGAGTTGCTCAAGGTATTTAGCAGAGTGGGCATACCAAAAGTTATCTTAACGGATAGGAGAACCAATTTCTGTTCAGCCATTTTGAAACGTCTCTACCAAGCTCTGGGAGTAGAAGCTGTCTACACATCTCCATACCATCCCCAGACTGATGGCTTGGTTGAGCGTTTCAACAAAACGCTGAAGAAGATGGTACAAAAGTATATGGAAGATGAGGGTAAACATTGGGATCTATATTTGCCACTATTACTTTTTGCATATCGTGAGGTACCTCAAGCATCGACTGGGTTCTCACCATTTGAACTATTATATGGTAGGAATCCTAGAGGTCTCCTAGACATTGTTAAGAAACAGTGGGAGGATATTACTACCTGGAAAAATCCTACTACCCTTGATTATGTTACGCAGCTACATAAAAAAATAGCAAAGTATACTCAAGTTGCACAAGAACAGAATCAAATCAAACAAGACTATCAGAAAGAAAGATATGACATAGGGGTGGGTGAAAAACACTTCAGCTCTGGGGATCGTGTGTTATTGTTACTTCCATCCACTGAAAATAAGTTAACTATGAAATGGCAAGGGCCCCTATGTGATACAGAAACAAATTAGCCCCACTACGTATTTGGTGGAAGTACCAGACAGAAAACAAAAACTAAAAGTGTACCATGCTAATTTATTGAAAAGATGGCATGATAGGCCTACTGAAGTCATGTATGTATGTCCCAACCTATTGGACAATGAGATGGAGCTGGCATATGATAGACTGGAAGGAGAACAATTGTCTAAAGATTTGACAATAAACCCTTCTTTATTAGACAGTCAAAAACAAGAACTAGCCCACATTCTAAGTCAGTTTCCTGATACCTTTACAACAGTCCCAGGGAAAACTATGGAAATATGTCATCAGGTCCATACATTTCAAAACACACCCATTAGAGTAAAGCCCTATTGGATTCCTGAGAAATTAAAACAAGAAGTCATCACAGAGATAGAAAGGATGAAAGCAATGGGTATTATAGAAGAAGCTAATAGCGAATGGGCGTTTCCTATGGTCCTTGTCCCTAAAAAAGAGGGAGGGATAAGAATTTGTTTAGACTTCCGAAAATTCAACTCAATATCAAAGTTTGATGGATATCCAGTGCCCCATATAAATGACATCATAGATCAACTTGGGCAAGTGAGATATGTTAGCATACTTGATTTAACTAAAGGATACTGGCAAATTCCGCTTGAGGAAGCATCAAAAGAAAAAAACGCTTTTTGCACTCCTTTGGGGTCTTTTCAATTTACTATGATGCCATTTGAACTTCATGGAGCCCCAGCTAGCTTTCAAAGGTTGATGGATAAACTCCTGAGACCTCACGTTGGATATAGCGCAGCTTATTTAGATGATGTAATCATTTATAGTCCAACATGGGAAGACCATGTTAAACACCTTACTGCTGTTTGAAAGACTATAAAACAAGCTGGTCTCACCATCAATCCCAACAAATGTTCCCTTGCTATGAAGGAAGCCAGGTATTTGGGATTTATAATTGGTAATGGGCAGATAAAACAGGAGGTAGGGAAGGTGGACGCCGTAGCCAAGAGTGCTCATCCCCTCACAAAAAAACATGTGCGTTCATGTTTAGGCCTAGCAGGCTATTATAGACATTTTGTGCCTTAATTTGCTACTTTAGCTAGCCCTCTAATTGAATTAACAAAAAAGAACAAGCCCTCAAAAGTAATCTGGAATTCAGAATGTGAAGAATCATTTCTTGCCATAAAAGCGATACTTTGTTCTTCCCCAGTGTTAAAAGTCCTGATTTTGATAAACCGGTTTTGTTACAGACGGATGCTTCTAATGTTGGATTGGGGCTGTGTTATCTCAAATCCAACATGGAGAAGAACATCCTGTACTGTATATTAGCCGTAAATTACATGTCAGGGAAACCAAGTACTCCACAATAGAAAAGGAGTGTTTGGCACTCAAATGGGCCATAGAGTCCCTACAATATTATTTATGGGGAACTCAATTTACAGTATGGACAGATCATAATCCATTATGATGGATACATAACATGAAGGATAGCAATCCAAGGGTTATGCGATGGTATCTAACATTGCAACCATATAAATTTACTGTTAATCACAGAGCTGGGACCGCTAATAGTAATGCTGACTTCATGTCTCGCTTTGGAGCAGACATAATGTTAGAATCAAATGTAGACTTCGGGGAATGAATATATTTGTATTTGAGAATGCATTGTATTTAAGTAAAAGAGAATATTAAAGGGCCCCAAGGTGGAGCTTTGGGAGTGGGTGGGCTAAAGCTCCATCTCTTTTTGTTTATAAAAAGAGATCTACATGCTATGCAAGTAGTGAAAACTATTAGTTTTCATTTTGAGTGGGGAGGAATGTGGTAGGGTCGGTGACCCCCCCGAACATTGATATGCTCACATGGATACAGAGCATATGTAATTACCTACCTGTGTATTGGAGGTAGTTTGAAAACATTGTGGGCAAAAATATTTAATAAACCTGTTGCAGCAGTCTCCTGCTCTTCTAATCTCTTCCTTTTACTATCGCTCCTTCTCTGTCATTCCCCTACTCAAGCTTGGCCACCTTGGAGCAGTCTTTCTGTCCCTTTCCTTAATTCCAGCTCGTTTTCATTAAACATTAAAGCCCCAGTGTTTAAAACATTCTGTGCTTGCAGTACAAGCCGTACAGATTAATTTTTCCCTCTCGAATGTGCGCACGTTCACGTCGTGCGACATATGCGATCGTCTGAGAATGTACGAAGACACGGAAAAAGAGGTTGTTATGGCGTTTTCATTATCTGGTGAAATTATGAACAAGTTAACAGCCTTTTTGTTAGTTTTTATAATGAGAAGCTCAGAGCTATGGTATATCTCAGAATGTTAACTGAGAATCATTTGAAAAGTGGTGTTTGTTTGTTCCTTACATCAAAAGGTTAAACTAGTACTTTTAAAAGGGAGAAGGCAATGCATGCCACATTTAAAAGGAGATAGATGAAAAATGTTTAATTTAAAAGGACCAAAGTCTCCTAATGTGGTACAATAAAAACATAGACTAACAACTTACTTGTAAAGTGCTTCCAGCCTCCTCTCAGTCCAAACTCCTTATAGGACTGGGCGGCCCTTGTTGACCCACTTTTATGATGCAAGTTGGGGGAGGAGTTAACTAAGTCATGTGCTCCTCCACTTGTATTAAAGGAAGTGAATGTGAAATGTTGAGTCAGTGTGTGGTAGGAAGGCAAACCTACCAGATGCCTAGCCAGATTCTAGGTGCCTTTTTGGCAGGAATTTTTATTTCTTGTTAAAGATATGATTTTCTGTGCCTTATGTTTTTTTGAAAGTTATGTACAAGTTCCACTTTAAGTTCATTTTATTTTTTTCTGCTTCTAATAAATTTCTAAGTATTGGATCCTGACTGCTTTCTGGACTTTATTGGACACACCCACGTGCACAGTAAGGGAGGGGAATACAGCAACAGGAGAGAGCAGGTCAGAAGTGGGGAGGGACAGAACAAAGAGCGGAAACAGGACGACGCTGCAGGAAGCCAGCATAGGTGGTCAAAGAAGGGGGAGGCAAACTGCACCAGAAGGCATGGCAACAGGCTGGGAGGACAAGCAGCAGAAAGGCTGCTAATACAAGAAAAGCATGGACTATGGAACAAGTGAGGGAGGTCACAGAAAAACAAATGGGCAGCTGCCGAAACATGGGGGAATAAACAAATGCACATGAAACTATGGAGATGGGTAGAAGAACAGCGCCTCCGGCTGCAACAAGAAATGAATCCTGGGTAAGCCCAGGATGAGGGACCTTATAAAGCCTGATGGGGGAGTGACGTAGTTGCTCCGCCAATTGAACCTCAGGCTTAAAGCCTTCCCATTGTCCCCTTTGGCTACTCCTGAGCTATTCTTTTCTCAGTTTGTGCATCTGCACTCCTCACTGCTTTGCTTGCCTGCCACTGCTTCTCCTAACATACTCCCTGTCCTCTTCTCTCTGTATCTCTTTAGATCTCCTGAATGATACCATTTTAACCTTTACCTGTTCAGCCACTTCTTGATTGAACCATTATATTTTCTTTTTTTAACTTATTTTTGTTCACTTCCTTTGCATGGAGGTTGTTGCCTCCACCACTATTCCTCCACCCAACTCAGGTAATTCACCCCAGGTAATCTCTGAGGCATTTATCCTTTTTTTTTTTTTTTGTTAAATAAAAATGTATTAGAAACAGAACCTAAAATACAAGGAAGATAGAGAACAAAGGGAAACTGAACATGCTGAGCTGAAAGAAAGCTGCAAAAGGTAAAATTTATCTAATTAAGATCTTTTAAAATGGTACAAGGTTATAACAGAAAAGGTAGCAATAAGGGGAAGTTGTGTGATTATTGTACTGAAAATAACCTGTTAAATAAGGTTGCTGAAGGCATTTTCACATATTGTTTATATTATTATAGTTAAGACACAAGTTTGGTGCAATTCCTTGCCATGAAGCTTCAGTAGAACAGGCAAAGGCAGAAGTAAAAAGTGTCTGGCCAGTGTGGGAACAAAGCACTAATACATACAGGGTACATATTCTCTATTACTGTATATTATTTTGTAAAGCTTTAATTATAAGAGTGAATAGAGTACAGAGTGTGTACTATAAGTAACATGAGCAGGAAGCGCAGTGGTAATAAAGTATAATAGAAAATCTTAATAGAAGAATAACGAAAAGAAATGGAATCCAAAAATGCAAGATTTATAAACAATATTTATTTATTATTCTTACAGAATATATGAAAAGCCCTTTGAAAAAGCACAAGAGTGCGAAACGTCAGGGCAATTAACAAAAATAAATAAATAACTTTGAGAAATTTTACAACAGTCAGAGTGGAGTATTTTTTGGTCCCCCCCCCCCCCATTTCTGAACATTAACACTGACTTAGTCCTCTAAGGGGAACCATTCAAGAAATTGTCTTAACAGTATCCCATTACCCATGGAGTGAAGCATTATAGCTACACACCTCTCGCCATTAAATAAAATCTTCCCTTCTAATGTCCAGGACCCTTGCCTTGCGTGGTTCACTTCCACCACCATCCTTATGTTAATCCACACTGTATCTACAGTGATCACTGGTCCCCAGGTGAACTCCCAGCTCAACTTCTGCAACATTGTCCCCGTTAGTGAGAACCAGGTCCAATACTACCCCATTGCAAGTGGGCTTCCTGACTAGGTGCCTGAGAAGTAACCCCTTCAGGGAGTCCAGGATGTCCTTATGTTTATCTCAAGCTGCAGCCAGCAGACTAAGCTACATCGATCAGAGTCAAGGTCCTCACCAGCAGCACCTCCATTTTTCTGGTCATTGTGCTAATGGCTTCCACCAGTGCCCTGTCTAGATTCTCCCCGTGTTGGAGGTCTGAAGTTCATGCCAGTTTTATTAGTGGCTCTGTTACCTATTTCCAGGGTGGCATGACCCAAAGTAAATCCAAACACTCCTCATTTGATTTCCTGTATCTCCACTGCTTTGATTGCCTCCCTTACATGGAGCCAAACCCTCCTCCCATACTTCCCAATCTAACTTTCCTTAATGGAGTGAAGTCTGGTATGGCCATGTCCCACTCATGGTTTCCTGTCCACAATGACTCCATAACAGCCACAATGCACAGACTTGCCTCCACTGTGATGGCCCCTGTGTCCACAATATTATTTGTTAGACTTCTTGGGCCAGATATTCAAACTGCGCCCAAAATGTGCGCCATAGCAGGAGCAAGCATAAGTCAATTGCGCACATGCACAATAGATGCGATATTCAAACATGGAGCAAGTCAAATTGCGCAACCAGCCAACGTCTGAATATCGCACAACCTGTGCCATAGCGCAACCAGGAAGGGGAAGCTAAGCAGATATGATGCGCCATAGCGCAACAAGGCCAGCCCAGCTGAGCAGTCCAGAGGCACCATAGTGCAAGCAGAGAGCCCCCCAGCAGCAGAGCAATGGAACTGCACAACCAGGGAGGCAGGCAGGGGCCCACCATCCATGCCACAGATGGGCACAGAAACACACTGCAGAACTAACAATACACCCCCACACCCTAAGCACAGCATCACTGGGGGAGGGACAGAATATCCAATGGCCCATGGGGACAAGCCAACAAAGCACAGCAGGGCCATGGTGCCCCAGCACACCCACTGGCAAGCTGAGACTTCCACACAAAGGGGGTGGACAACCAAAGTGCACAACAGCACCCCCCTGTGCACAGCACACCCTGCACTGGTACCCCAAGACACCACCCATGAGCAGTGACTGTCACTGCAGGAATCTCCATGCCCCCCCACAACACTGCAACCTCATGTACCACAGAACCATACAAGCCAGACCCACTAGGAGCACCCAGCGGTGCGTGGCAGCACACGGCCAGACCAGCTAAAAGCCACTACCACACCAGGGACACCTCCCCACGCACACACACACATACCCAGGACAATACCACCCCAGATGCCATGCACACCACTGCAACTGAGCACCTATAGCCAGCTGCAAATCAGAGACCACCACAGTATTCATAACAAAATCGATTTATATAATGAAAATATGAACAGGAACAACAGGAACAGACAGAACTATGTACAACTATATACAAGACAAGGGTGGGGGTACGGGTACAAGGTAGGGGTGGGTAAGGGGCAGGGGTGAAGGACTGGGTGAGGGAAGGCAGGGTGTGAGGGATGGGCAAAGGGGGTAGGTGTGGGGCAGCTACTGCCCACCAGGTCGCACATCAGCTGGCTGCTGCTGGTCCCAGGTCCTCCTCCGACGCCTCACTCCCCTCCATTGTATGTCCCTCAGTATCTCCAGGGACTCCAAAGACACATCCAGCAGGCAGTGGACAGTCCGCTCAATCCTCCTCAGGACATGGACACCTAGGACAAGGGAACAGAATCAATGGATGTGACTGTCCACAACCCTGAAGCCCACCCAACATGCATGGCATACAGCCAAGTGCCCCGCTCCTGTGATGGACTGCACCCACCCACAGTGACCATGCACAAGACAAGCCCTACCAGGCAGCAACAGCTCCCAGACATGCAGTGCCACTGGACAGTGCTGACTGTCACACATCGCATGCATGGCAGTGTTGTCCATGGATGGTGGCCATGCCCTGCCCCCCCCACAGCATGCAATAGCATTCATGATGTAATGACACTCACCCTCATCAAACTGCTGCTGCTGCTGTGGCTCAACACCGCCACCACCTCGGACAGCCACCGCTGCCACCCCTCGCTGTGCCTCATCCTGGGCCCGCCTCTGCTCTGCCACACCTGTGGGGAACAAAAGGTGAGAAACACATCAGTGAAATCCCAAAGCAGACAGCCCCCTGCCCCAATGAGTGTGCCTGCCCACACAGCCAGACCCATACATCACACACCTGTAAACATTGCCACAGCCAACCATAGACCAACCCTCCCCCATGTGCTGGTCACAATACACAGTGTTACCCATGCAGACAATACAGGTGCATAGACGGCTCACCCACCTGGCCTAGGCACCACGCCCCTCCTGGCATGTGAACGTAGGCATGCCAGCAGTGCCTGCTCCCTCCTGCGTAGGTCACCGTACCAGTGCCTGCACTGCTCCGCTGAGAGCCGGCAGCCAGTGGCCTCCTCCAGTTCAGTGGCCACCTGCTGCCACACATGTGTGTGGGCCACATTCAGGGGTTCATCCCCAAACAGTGGCCAATGGTGAGGCTCCACCACAGCCACCAGGTTGGCCACCTCCAAAGCACTCCACTGTGGTGCTCTCCTTCGTGTCATCCCTGCAAGTATATAGTAGGCAATATGGCACTCCGCAGCACAGCAACCCCACATGGAAATGTTGTGCAATACAACTCCGTCAGTCCCTATCATGCTGTTCGTGTAGCGCTGTCAGTCCCTATCGCGCTGTTACCGAACAGCGCGATAGAGCTGCAGACATGCTATACATACAGCGCCAAGGGGGAAAAGGTCAGGCACAAGGTCATGGGTCTGTGGTGCAAGGCCACGCACAGCGCCATCAGACATCTACACGTCCAGCATGATTGGTCACCTGCGTGCCATTGCCACAGTGAACTATTGCGCAGTTGTGCCACATGCCATGTGGTGACCGGCGCTGTAGCGCCACTGGCACAATAGTGGCCGTGTCCTGAATTTCTGATCACGCTCAGCACGTCATCAGCGTGGCAGATGCCTGCTTAAGCTACCTGGGCATGCGCAGTGCGGTGTACTATGCAGTCACAGAACTGCGCTATTGGCTCAGCCGGCTCAACCGTATTGCACAAAGCGCAACAGCGCGATATTCAGCCGTCATATGCAAATCATCCGATCAGCCATTCAATGGTGCAGCGGTGCAATTTGCATCTCATTAAAGTTGCTCCAGTCCTAATTTGCATGCACTGTGCTATAAATGTGTGACATTGATCTGCAGTGGCCATATTCAGTTACTGCAGCTGATAGGTGAGTTGCATGCATTTTGCTGTTCTGGACCATGGCCCCAGAGAATTGCTGTGTACTGCACAGTCACAGGTGACTACTCTCACCCATACAGGCTGTGAAATGACCGAGCGAGGACTGGGTGAGGAGGATGATGGTGGGTGGAAGAGGAGGCCCAACTTTACCAAGGCGGTGACAGAGGCACTGTTTGAGGCCTACCTGGCTGAGGAGCCACTTCTCAGTGGATGGCGGGGCACCCCTCAGGCCCGAACTGCTGCATGGGAGGGGGTGGCATGTGCCGTCAACCTGCATGGCAGCCACCAGCGCTCCATGCAGGAGTGTAAAAAGAAGATGGGGACCGACAGGAGGAGGGTGAAGGAGAAGGTTGCAGCCATCAGGGCGGCATGTGCTGCAACAGGCGGTGGACAGCCGGAGGTGGTGGGGCTGACCCTGTCAGAGGACATGCTCGCTGCAAGCATGCAGCGCATCGCCATTGAGGGTGTGCCTGGAGGTAGCTTCCAGACAGGTGGTAACCCATCACTGCATGGTATGTCATGTTGGGGGGAAGGTAGTTCACATGCACTAACGTGTCCTTCCTTTCTGTTACAGATCCTGTGCGTCTGCGGGGGTCAGCAGTGGAGGGCCTGTCCACTGCGGACAGCCACCCAGAGTTGGAAGAGGGCCCATCCACCTCTGCAGATTGCCGGCGTGCACTGTGGCAGTGTGCATGGCCATCTGCCTTCACAGATGTTGAGACAGGTGTGGGGAGTTCCCCTTCCTGTGTCCCAGCGGTCTGGCATGCAAGCATGCCAGCACACTGTGGCTGTGGCACAGACCTGAACCATCGATGCTGCACTGACCACTATGGGCATTGACATGTGTGTGTAACAGAATGGACACACAGCAGGCCAGCACACACCCATGGATCTAGCTGGTTATGATGTGTGTGCCAGCATGTCAGCACAGTCCCAGGCTGTGCCTGTCAGCACCGGTGGGGCAGCACCGGTGGCTGTGCAGGTCACTGGCACTGTTGCAGCACAGCAGGGGAACCACTGATCCCATGGGCACAGCAGGCAGAGGGGCAGCAGCAGCAGTCACCCGCCGGGACTGGGGGTACAGGGCTCAGCGGTGATGGAGGGTGCACCGCCTGTAGACATGCCCATATCTGGTCCTGGTGAGCAGCGCCCATCCTCAAGGGATACTGTACATCAGGCCCTTCCAGACCCTGAGGGACAGGTTGCCAATGTGGCAGATGATCTCTTTGATGAGCACACCCGCCTGCTGCAGGCATCAGTACATCAGCAGATGCAAGTTGCAACGTCCGTGGAGGCACTGTGTGTGGCTCTGGAGTGGCACAGCAGGGACAACGAGAGGATCCTGTCCCAGATTGACCATATGTGGGTGGCTGTGACCACTGCCATTGACAGGCTGACACACTGACACAGGCAGTGGTCAGTGCCGTGGCCACATTGGGCACACAGTCTGGTGCCCCTGTGCCACTCACACTGCACAGTATGCTATCCACTCCCCATTCCCGGTGTTGTGTGACACCCACCCTGTTGACGCCGGGTTAGCTGTGGACATCCTGAGCACCCCTGGTGCAGGTATGTTCGGTATGCTGTAGACCCCTGTGCAGACAAGGTCGCGTTCGCGCAGTGGAAATCCTGGTGGTCCATCGGTGCCACCTCATGTGGCCCATGCTCAGCCTGCCAGTGCTGCTGGATCTCAGCGGAGCCGCCCACGCATCCGAGGTGGCCATGGTACTGTGCCACATGACTGAGCTGTTTTCCAGTGTGGGCTCTATCTGGTGCTGCCCTGTGTGCAATGTGTGTTTTGGTGGGCAGTGCACCAGTGGGTGCCCTGCCCTACACACTGACACATGGACCACCTGCACACCCTCCTGACTGCTGTCCACAGGTGCATGTGCATGATGATGCCTGCATTGCACTGTACACCAAGGTGCAAGGGTGCCCAGCATCTGACACACGTACATGGACAGTACAGGTGGTGGTGGTGGCCTGTGGATGTGTGTGTTTCTCATGTCTGTTCCTGCTCTGCTGTGCACCTGCCCCTATGCACTTTGTGCCTGGTGTGTGTGTGTGTGTGTCTGTCCATGTGGCGTGTGACTGTTCACCCCTCCCTGGTTGTGTGTTTGTGCTCCTGTACCCTGCCACTCCCCTCGCCATCATGCACCCCTGGTGTGTTACCCTGTGTGTATGTAGGTTGCGCCCTGGACAGTGTTGATTGCACATGGCCCCATGACTTATCTGTGCTGAGTGAAGTGCTCCTCTGTGATGGTGTCCCAGTGCAGCTGGGCCAGCTGGATCAGTCGGGGGTCACACCATCCAAGGGGGGGTTGCTCATCCCCATCATCACCGGCATCACCAGCATCCCCATCGCTGTCCCCCTCCTCGACCTGTACTGCTATCCCACAGTCTTTGGCCATGCTGTGCAGGATACAACAGGACAGGAATATCCCACAGGCCTTTGAGGGGCTATACTGTAGGGCACCACCGGAGGTGTCTAAGCATCAGAAGTGTGCCTTCAGCATCCCAAACACCCGCTCGATGATGTTGCATGTGGCGGCATGTGCCTCATTGAAGCATTGCTGCGATGGGGTCATGGGCCGCTGGTAAGGTGTGAGCAGCCAGGGACGGAGTGGGTATCCACTGTCACCTGTGTGGAGATGGTGGAGGTTAGTGTCATGTTCAGGCTTATATTGCCCCTAACCCTGTGTGCCACTCCCATGGCACCTGTGGCTTAACCACCCTTGCCCCCGCTTTGCCAATCCTACATGCATACTCACCCACTAGATGTCCTGTGGGGATGTCCCCACTCTCGAATCGATGGCACACTGCCGACTGGTACCATATGAATGAATCATGTGCTCTGCCAGGGTGCATGGCACAGACATTGATGATGCACCCACTGGCATCACACACCACCTGGCAGTTGACACTGGAGAACCCCTTCAGATTGAGATAGGCAGCCCCATCGGGGCCAGGTGGTGTGTGAATGGCCACATGGGTGCAGTCTATCACCCCTAGCATGCCAGGCATACGTGCTACCCTGTGAAACTCCTGCATATTTGCTGTACACTCTGCCGCGGTGCTGGGGAAATGGATGTACTCCGCATTATGTGGCAGCAGTGCACTGAGGAATTGGGTGAGGATGCGTGACATGGCCAACTGTGTTATGCCTGTGGTATCCCCTGTTGGTCTCTGGAAGGTACCTGTGGTGAGCAAGCACATGCAGGCTGTTACCTTTGTCTCCACTGACAGAGTGTGACTCCATCGTGAGGGTGTCTGCATCACATCACTGCACAGCTCACAGAGTCACCTCAGTATTGCCCTGTTCAGGTGGTACCGGCCCACAATCTCTATGTCTGAATACAGCTCAAAGCTGATGCGAGCACAGTACTGCCTGTTGGGGGCATACCGCCGACGGGCCCTTCCACGGCCATGTCCCCCTGCAGCATGCCTTCTCACCCCCCTCATTACAGCTTCCATGTGGAAGTTGGCACTGTCCATCTTCCTGGCTTGTGTCCCCCGGCTGTTGTTGCTCTGTTACCCCCGCTGTCCTGACTGCTACCTCCACTGCACCAGGTACACCTACTGGCCTCTGCACTCTGTGGCTCCACACACCTTCACTTGCCCCTATTCCATCCTGTACACTCCCTGGCCTGCACTGGTTCCTGCTGTGGCCTGCTCTGTCTGGCTGCCTCATGTGCATTCCCTGTCACGTTCTTGCACCTCTTCCTTGAGCCTTTTTATTTTGGCTCATTTCCGCCGTGGTGCAACTTTCACCTGATCCTCTGTTACACATTGCGCAAGCCTTTGAATATCGCATTGCGCACTTTATGCATGGTTCCATCCCCTTCGGTTGCGCATACCTTCATTTGCATTGCACTGTTGCTCAGCATGTTTTCTGTGGTGCAACTGCCTCCTGCTGAATATCGCACTATGGGGCAATTTCAGACTTGCGCTGGCGCAACCCTATTGCGCATGGCGCAACCCTTTTGAATATCTGGCCCTTGTGTTTGCACACACTTCCTTCCACTCTGCTACCCCTTTTTTTTCTTTTTGTCCTGCCTCCTCCCCTTTTTTTATATAAATAACGTGCATTCCCATCCCCCTTTATTTCTACCACTCTGCTTTTTTAATTTGCACTCTGGGGGATTTACCTCCCCTTGAGTCCTTTCTACTTTCTGCTTCAGTCAGGGGAGGGGTCTGTTTGTGTTTCTTCTGCCACTCCACTCAGCTAGCTTAAAGTGTTCATCAAAGTAACATTTAAACCATCCACTGAGGACTGTGGGTTCCTTCCCAGATCGATACAGACGGTCACCCCTGCAGAGGTCTGTACCCCTCCAAGGTTGGTCCCCAGTCTTCAATGTGACTGAACTACTTCTCTCTACACCATTCCTTCAACCACATGTTGAAGCTCCTGGTGTGGAGAACACTCTTCTGCCCTGTCATAAACAGGCAGTATCTCAGGAAAAGCCACTGAGCACACTACCTTTCTAAGACCCCTCCTCGTCTCCATGAAATCTCCCTGCACAATCCCAGACCATCCCTAGCCAGTTCATTAGTCCCTAGGTGGACATGACCAGTCTAGTCGTTGCCTCTTTGCAAAGTACAGCTGATTTCACCATGAGATGTGATGTGCATTATTTTTTTATATGAATTAACCATCCCAAATTCAGCAAAGTGGGGTCACATGGCAAGGTCTTCATGCAGGGTGAAGTTCATAATTCTTCCAGATCTTTACCAGCAAAAGAAACATTCCCACATTTGGAGTGACATTGAGTTAGTGATGTACAACCCTTTTCAATTTTGAAAACATTCACATGGTGTATTGGACTGCTAAATGACATGACTGTGGTGCACTGGCTTGCAGCGTTCCTCAGCAGCAGCAGCTGTTACACCTTGAAACAGAAATAAAAACAGTTGGGGTTTTCCTTAATTTCTCTGTCAAGTTCATTGAAAGACTTATGTCTCTTTTGCTAATATACTATATCTATTTATTACATATTTTTTTTATTTAACATGGACTTTACTAATTACACTAATTGCCTCATCACACAGCCTCTACCTAGTGCCATTTCTCTTACCTGCAGCATGCCCTCTCACCTCTTCTTGTACTCTTCCATCTTTGAATTCATCCCTGCGTCACCTACTGAAATGCTCAAGGCCTTGAATGGTCTTTATCTCAAGAACAGCTTAGACAATGCCATCATCTCTCATACCACTCAATTTCCATCCCAATCTCCTTCCTAAACTTCTCTCTCTGTTGACAGTTCTCATGGCCTGCCATCTTGGGTGTGTGACAGAGTAGTGAAGCCAGTTTGAACTGGAGACCTTTAGGGAATATTGAAAAATGTAGTCTACACCAAGGGCCCAATTCTCAAACTTCAGTACAAGCCATGCTAAAGGCAGCTTGCACCAATTGCCAGTGCACCAGGGACCCTATGGCCAATTTTATATTAGGTAGGATCCTGGCAGCAAAGTCCTGCAACCTGTGGCAACTGGGGCTGTGCGTCAGACAGATGGCACATTATGGATGGTGTGCCACAAGATGCACTGTAGCCATGCACCACTCTAGGAGGTCCTTGGTGGCTAGCAGTCCCCCCCCCAGCCCCAATCCCCTTTATGTAATAATCATGCCCCTGGTGGTACAGCAACCCCCCCCCCAGCCTTGATCCCTATCATAAATATGAAATACATTCCTGGTGGTCTACCAACCCCCCAATCTGCCCATTATAAAGTGTATATCATTGTCCTTGGTGGTCCAGTGGACCCCTTCCTTTCCCCGATCAGTCCGTATTAATATACTAATCCCATTCCCTGGTAGTCTAGTGGACCCCCGTCCCAATCTGCCCGTAATAAAATATATAATCACTGTCTCTAGTGGTCTAGCCCTTGCCCCCAGCAAGAAGAGCCCCATCGCCCCACTGCCCCTGTCACATCTCCAAGCTGGGGACCAGCACAGCCTCCACTCTCCACTATGGCTGATTGCCAACTGAACCATCACCGAACACTTACTGTATGCGGTATGTGCCAGTGATAGCTCAGTCAGCGGCCAGCCATGGTGGAGTACAGGGCTGTACTGGTTGCTGGCTTGGAGATGGGGGAGCAGGATGGTGGGGCCCTGCCTGCTGGGGGGTTCTACTACACCACCATGACAGAGTTATATGTAAGCAATAATGCCTGACAGGGTGGGTGGTATTGCCCATACAGCCCACCCTGGAGGGCATTATTGCGCTTAGAAAATGGGCATCTGTGTCAAGTTTAATTAAAAAGTAAAATAACAGAGGAAAGTAGTTTAAAATTAAAAGAAAAACTAGAAGAAAAATTGTTGTTGGTAAAGTAGTCCCTCTGATTACTTATGCTGTTGATTCATGTGTTGCTCCCCCCTCTGCAAGAGCCATTCTCTTGAAGTGACCCCCCCAGGACTCATTGCAGAGGAACAGATGAACTCAGTATGGCATCATTTTTTGTTAGTTTGTAATAGTTATGGAGAGAGCCATTCTCTTGAAGTGACCCCCCCGAGGACACATTGTAGAGGAACAGATGAACTTAGTATGGCATCGTTTTTTGTTTATTTGTAATAGTTTTGGTGCCAGTTTCGTTGTCATAGTAACACCCCCTCGACACGCGCACCAGCGTAGACACACATGGCTTCAAACAAATAAGATGGTTAAAATAGAAGACACGCTGTTAGGTGTGTGACCTTGCGTTAGGCTGCAGTTGTGAAAATAATCACTATCTTCCTTGTGTGGTAACAGTCGGTGGAGGCCGGAGCAAGAGTGTTAAAAGTGGCATACAGTTACTGTGATTGTGGTCATTTAAGTTACTTTTTGTAAAGCGGCATGGTATAGTTCGCTTTTTTTTTTTTCATCACTCAGCTGTACCATCTGAACTGAGGCATTATGGCTAAACCCGGGAAAAGTACAACAATTACAGAGGTAACGATTTTGTATTAAATGAGATTGACAGTGTTGCTGTTCCAAGTTCCGTTCCTATCGTGCTGGGTATACTGTGTCTGGGCTAAGGACTGATGGCTGGTGGGGGCTCTCTCGCTAAGCGAGGGAAGAAAATGACGGCATTTTTACATTTTTAATTATGTGTTGCAGCCAATTAGGAAGCTGGGTGAGCACCAGGAGACATGCTGGGTGAAGGGGCATTGTAGACTGGTACTTTTTGTTTCCTGGGCATCTATTGAAAGTTAATGTACCCCTCTGGCAAGGGTAATAGCCAATCAGATGCCAGGAAATAAAAAGCCAATTTTCTAAACCTTGATATATGAACATACAAAATTTTCCAGCAGATAAAGGCCTAGAGGTCTATCAAGTCTGCTCGAATGTGCAGCTAGCACCCCTTTTTCTGCAGCTGCCCCTCCCTTCCACCCTTCTCCTTCATTAACCGTCCCCCTTGTCCTGTCCCATCCTCATTTGAAGCAGTCCACTGTTCTACTGCATACCACTTCAGCAGGTAATGCATTCCACCCAGCCACCACCCTCTCTGTAAAAAAGTGTCTCCTCATCTCCCTCCTGAACCTTCCTCGCTCCAGTCTCATATCATGGCCCCTGGTGTCCCGCCCCTCCCTTACTTTGTACAGCCCCTCTGTACCTGTCTTGTTTGTTCCTTTCATGTATTTAAAGGTTTCAATCATGTCACCCCTGTCTCTCCTTTCCTCCAGTGAGTACATGTTCAACTCTTTCAACCTCCTCTCATATGATAAGTCCCCTAGCCCCTTGATCATCTTTGTCGCTCTGCGCTGCAACCCCTCCAGTAACTTAATGTCCCTCTTCGGATACGGACGCCAGTACTGCACACAGTACTCCAGGTGTGGTCTAACTAATGACCTATACAGTGGCAGAATCACCTCCTTGAGGATATACCCCTTGCAATACAACCCAGCATTTTGTTGGCCTTTGCAGCTGCCTTCCTACATTGTGCCAAGTTGTTCATTGACCCTGTAATGAGCACCCCCAGATCTTTCTCCTCCTCTGTCTGGGCCAGCTGCACTCCCCCTAGCTGGTAACTCCTCCTTGGGTTCTTCATCCCAAAATGCAGTACCTTGCACTTTTTGGCATTAAATCCCAGTTGCCAGGTGTCTGACCAGGTTTCAAGCTTTGCCAGGTCATCCTGCAACCCCTGCCATCCCCTAGGTCATCCACCACGCGCCTACCTTGGTATCATCAGCAAAGAGACTGATCTTGCTCTTGATGTCCCATAATATGTCTGCAATGAATATCCCAAACAACACTGGTCCCAACACTGAGCCCTGTGGAACACCGCTCATCACTGGCCTTGGGTGTGAGAGCTCCCCACCCACCACCACCCTCTGTTGCCTTCTCTGCAGCCAATTTCCTACCCATCTCACCAGCTTTGCACCCGCCCCGTGTCTACTAACTTCCTTCCCAGCCTTCCATGTGGCATTGAGTCGAATGCCTTACTGAAGTCCAGATACAGGGCATCCACTTCATGGCCCCTGTCCAGTTGCCAGTTACCCAGTCATAGAACCTCGACCAGGTTGGTTTGACAGGATCTGCCACGTATGAAGCCATGCTGTCTGCTGTCCTGTAGTCCTTTGGCCTCTAGGAGGACCACCAGCCTCTCCTTCAGGATAGTCTCCATTAGCTTACCCATGATGGATGTGAGGTTCACTGGTCAGTAATTTCCCGGTTCATCCTTGGGGCCACTCTTGTGGAGGGGCACCACATGAGCCATCCTCCAGTCCTGAGGTACACACCCTGAATGTAGTGAGGCATTAAATAGGTCTGGAAAAGGTCCTGCAAGGACCTCTACCAGCTCCTTCAGTACTCTGGGGTGGATGCCATCTGGGCCTGGCGCCTTGTCCACCCTCAGTGCCTTCAAACCCTCTCAAACTCTGCTCTCCATGATTTCCCCATCTGTCACCACTTCCCCCCTGCTTCTGCCATTTCTCCCACCTTCGGTGTCACCCCCCTCTTCTCTTTAGTAAATACTGAGCAGAAGTACTCATTTATGCTTCAGCCTATCACACCCTGCTTTCACCCAACCTCCCTCCTTCCTAATCCTTACTATGTGGTCCTTACAGCTTCTTTTCTCACTGATGTACTTAAAGAAGTCCTTCTCCCTCTTCTTAATGCCTTGTGCCAGCCTGAGTTCCGTAGATGCTTTGGCTCCCTTACTGCCCTTGTCACCTCCTTCGATTCTGTCAAGTACTCCTCCTGTCCTCCCCCCTCCCTGTTTTCTTGTACTTCCGAAAGGCAGCTCTTTTCCTCCTTACCTTTTCCATGACCTCCTTGCTCAACCAGCTTGGTTTCTTAGCCCTAGCCTTCTTGCTCTGGGCTTTGTAGCAGGTTTTGTTTGCCTCCACTATCCCCAGCTTTATGAGCTCCCACCTCTGGTTAGTGTCCATACTGGGTCGAATTCTGGCCAGGTACCCTTTTACCACTTCCCGCATCCTCCCAAAGTCAGCTCTCCTGAAGTCCAGCACTGTTGTGCCAGATTCCACTCCTTCCTTGCCCATATCCAATGTGAGCCATACTGAGCGGTGGTCACTCCCTGGCAGCGGTTCCTCCACTGTAAGTTCTTTCACAAAGTCCCCATTTGCCAGCACAAGGTCAAGGGTATTTCCTAATCTGGTTGGTTCCCTGACCATTAGCAGCAGAAAGCTGTCCTTGAAGGCATCCAGCAGTACCTGCTCCCTTCTGTTCCTGGTTGTTGGGGTGCTCCAGTCCACTCCTGGCATGTTGAAATCCCCCACAATCACCACACTACCCTTCTCACTGGTCCTTCTGATCTGTCCCGCTAGTTCCCTGTCTAACTCCTCCATCTGAGATGGTGGCCTGTACACCACTCCCATTCTAAGAATCCTATTCTTGGAATCCTGGATTTGTATGCAAAGTGACTCCGTACTACCCTCCTACCCTTCCTCCCTTACACACTTCAGTCCTTCCTTCACATATAGTGCCACCCCCCCTCCTTTCCCAATCACCCTGTCCCTACGAAATAACCTGTACCCTGGTACAGACAGGTCCCAGTCATTGTATTGGGTGGCCCATGTTTCCATGATGACTGCAATGTCCACCTCTGCCTTGAGAACCTGTAACTCTGCAGTTTTCCTCCCAAGGCTCCTAACATTAAGGGTAACCACCTTCCACCCTTTTTCCCTCCCCCTATCGTGCCCTCCTTTCCTAGCATCACCAACAGTACTTGCCATTTCTCCTTTGTCACTGTTATGAGGGGTAAGCTCATATGGTTTCCCAACCTGTGGTCTCTGCATATCTCTTCCCCAACTGCTACCCCCCACTCCTAGTTTAAATTTCCAACTTCCTCTATGTACTCCTCCATCCTCTGTTTCAACACTTTCTTTCCCTCCTCACTCAAGTGTAGTCTGTCCTTGGCATAGAGACTACTGTCCTCCCAGGTCCCTCCCCACCCCCCAACAGCCCATACCCTTTAGCACAACACCAGGTTCTTAGCCATCCGTTAACTTCCTCTATTCTCAGCTTTCTTGTTGTGCTTGCCTTTGGCACCTGAAGTATCTCTGAAAAAGTTACTGATCTTCCTGCCCCCTCACATAATTGTTCTAGTTCCTCAAACCTCCTCTGGACTATATCTACTGTCTTGTCAACCAGGTCGTTTGTCCCAAGATGTATAATTAAATGAGGCTTGTCCCTGCCCCTTCTAGCATATTTCAGAACAGACTGTCCCACCTTTTCCACTGTCATTCCTGGCATGGCCTCCACCCAAATGTGCAGGCTGGGGCCGGGGGTCTTCCAGACCACCAGGGCCTTGTTTACTGCAATAAAAGGGGATCACGGCTGGGAAGAGGCGACCTCTGCATTGTACTGCATCAATATGTTGTGGACACATATGTGCAAGGATAACTGTGTGTCTAAAGCGCATAATGAAATATTGCGACAGTGGTATAATAGTAGTAGCACAATACTGCTACTTCTGTCACTCATGCTGCAGTGAAGGAAGGACTGAAGACACCACAGGTGCTGTGCCTGGTTGAGCTGCTCCTGTGGTGGAGTGGCTAAGGCACATGAACCTGGTGCAGTGGAGGTCTAGGGATTGGGGTTTGAATCCCTGTCTCCCAACTGTTTATTTATTTATTTATTTTTTGCAAAAAAACGAAGTTCTCCTGCTCTGAGTTTCCCTTTTCCCCTCAGTCCACACCTCCCTCAGTGTTAATAAGCTGGAGGATGCAGTTGGCAGAGCCCCCTGCAAAAACAAAGATATCCTTGTGTGTACTTTTGTGTTGCAGTCAGTGTTTTCTTCTGATCTTATTTTGCTGCACACTGTAATATCTGAGGCATTGTTGTGTTGCGTGATTTTGTCCATGACATAATGATCCCATGCCCTGTGGCACAGTGGTGCAAGTTGCTACACCCTCCCAGAGGGAAAATTTCTAAGTACCCTTAGATCAGCCCAGGCTGGTCTAAGGTAATTAGAAATTTGCCCTCTGGGAGAGTTTTGAGAATCCTGAATTAATGGATTTGGCAGCCTGCATATGCCACAGACTCCCTAGCACCAAGCCACAGCCCATTTTGTGCCACAGGGTTGGGGGACAAGCTCCCTTTGGTGCACACAGCCTATGTTTGGTGCAGGCTGCATTTCTGAAATCACTCCTGGTGCATCGTATCGTGCAAGGGGACTTTAAGCTATTCTTGGAACTTTGAGAATCAGGCCCCAGGTGTTCAGTTTTAAAGAAACATTCACTTTACTTCAGTTTGTCATATGTTTCAGTTCAGCAAGAAAAGGTATTTCTGAAGCTTGCTATTTTACAGCTCAGAAAAATAAGATATTTTTGGGTCATTCAAAATCATACTTCACTTCAGCATAAAAAGCTTAAGTCCACACTGTGTTTTGCCCATCATTTGCAGTTTTATCTCTGCTATCTCAAAGTTCCAGCTCCCTCTTTCTCTCACTTTATTGGGCCAAGGGGTTGCTTGTCCCCACCCCCACCATTCCCCTGAGGGACACCCAACACCTAGAAGAGGTTGTAATGGGCAAACTAGAAAGCAAGATGGATTTTGGTTCAAATCCACTTCTGTCCCCTGTGATAACCTGTGTTGCTTGGTGGTGGTGGTGGTGTGTAGGGAGCAAAATGGATGAACCCTCCATCACAGGGTGGCCTCCCTTGAAGAGCTGCTTTCACTTGTACTATACCTTGTTGATCTATGTTTTGGTGTAACAGTCTCAATACCTTTACTGTCCTTGACCACCCCACCTTTGGCTTCAACACTGCAATCACCATGTGTCACAGCTAACTTGTAAAAGGAGTATTCATTTGGGGCTTGTCTTCCAAATGGGACTCCTACCAACAACTTTAAAGTTCCTCTTCATGTTGGTCACAGAAGATGCACTTAAGGGAGTTGCTCTCCATGTCCTGATTTCTGTATATGACCTGAAGGGCAACTTCATCCATGATATGGGCAAGTCAAGCTGCATGCAGGACATGGGCAAGCTGAGCTGCCTGCAGGACGTGGGTGAGATGAGCTGCCTGCAGGACATGGGCAAGCCAAGCTGCATGCAGGACATAGGCGAGCTGAGCTCTGAGCTCCATGCAGTATTTGGGTAAGCCAAGCTTAATACAGGTCATGGGTGAGTCAAGTTCTGTGCAGGGCACAGTAGAGCTGAGTTCCATACAGGATATGGGTGAGCAGAGCTCAGGGAATAACATGAGCAAGCTAAGCCCCATGCAGGACATGGGTGAGCCATGCTCCATGCATGAGATGGGCAAACAGAGCTCAATACAGGACATGGGTGAACTGAGCTGCATGTAGGACATGGGTGAACTGAGCTCAGAGATCTGTGCAGGACATGGGTGAGCCAAGCTCAATATATGACATGGGTGAGCCAAGCTCCATGCAGGACATGGGTTTGCCTGTAGGCTGATGATACCAACCTCTGCAACAGAGTGACTCACAGGAAGGGGCAGACATGAAAGCTGACCTTATAAAGTTGGAGGAATGGTCCAGGACTTGGCAGTTACAATTTAAGGCCAAAAAATGTAAGGTAATGCACCTGGATAGGAGGAACACAAGAAATAAGCACACACTGGGAGGACATTAACTCAAAGAAACACAGATAGAGTGAAATCTCAGCATAGTGATCACTGACGACTTAAAAGTAGGAAAACAGTGTGAGAAGGCAGCACAGAAAACAAATGTTATCCTTGGCTATATTAGTAGAGGTATTACTAGTAGGAAGCAGGAGGTTATCATGCCTCTCTACAGGTCCTTGGTTTGGCCACACTTGGAATACTGCGGTCAGTTCTGGAGACCTCACCTCAAAAAGGACATTGACCATTTGGAGATGGTACAAAGAAGAGTTATGAAAATGGTGCAGGGTCTACACCACAAAATGTACGAGATGTGACTTAGGGAGTTCAATTTACACTCCCTTGAGCAAAGAAGAAACAGAGGTGACATGATCAAAACATTTAAGTATGTGAAGGGGCTAAACACAACTCAGGCAGGTAATCTATTTCAACATAACACAACAGCACATACTAGGGGCATAATTTGAAGTTGGTGGGAGGTAGGTTTAAAAGCAACCTCAGGAAGTACTTCTTCATGGAAAGAGTGGTGGAACCATGGAACAGCCTGCCGCAGGAGCTAGTAGCATTAAAGATGATTAGAGATTTCAAACTTGCATGGGATAGGCATTGCGGACAGGTTAGTTTGCAGGCAACGTGGGGGGGTAGACTTTTTGGGCAGACTAGATGGATCACGTGGTCCCCATCTGTAGACATTTTTCTTATGATCTTATGGGTGAGCTAAGCTCTGTGTAGGACATGGGTGAGCAGAGCTCCAAGTTCCATACAGGATATGGGCAAGCTGAGCTCTGTGCAGGATATGGGTGAGCCAAGCTCAATACAGGATGTAGGTGAGCCAAGTTCTCTGCGGGACATGGTCAAGCCGAGTTACATACAGGATATGGGTGAGCAGAGCTCAGTGAATAACATGGGCAAGCAGGGCATGATAGGCTGACCTGTGGGCAGGGCATGGATGGGCCAAGTCATGGGCAGGGGGTGGGTGGGCCAAGCGGCATACAGGATGTGGGTGAGCCAAGCTCAGAGTTCCGTGCTGAACATGGGTGAGCTGAGCTCAGTTCAGGATGTGGGTGAGAAGAGCTCTGTGAATAACATGGGCAAGCAGTGCTCATTACAAGATATGGTGAAGCTTAGCTCCATGCAGGCTATGGGTGAGTTGAGCTCCATGCAGGACATGGGTGAGTCGAGCTCCATGCAGGACATGGGTGAGTCGAGCTCCATGCAGGACATGGGTGAGTCAAGCTCCATGCAGGACATGGGTGAGTCGAGCTCCATGCAGGACATGGGTGAGTCGAGCTCCATGCAGGCTATGGGTGAGTCAAGCTCCATGAAGGACATGGGTGAGTCCGAGCTCCATGCAGGCTAGGGTGAGTCATGCTCCATGCAGGACATGGGTGAGTCGAGCTCCATGCAGGACATGGGTGAGTCGAGCTCCATGCAGGCTATGGGTGAGTCAAGCTCCATGCAGGCTATGGGTGAGTTGAGCTCCATGCAGGACATTTTATTATTATTTAGCTTTTGTTGACCGGGTAAGTGCACTAGACAAATCCTGCCTATTTTCAGGCACGACCCGGGGGAAGGGGATAAAGATGAATGCCAACTGACCTTGAACCAGATTAAGCTGTTGGTGGTATTTTTTTTAGTGAGTCGAGCTCCATGCAGGACATGAGTGAGTCATGCTCCATGCAGGACATGGGTGAGTCGAACTCCATGCAGGCTATGGGTGAGTCGAGCTCCATGCAGGACATGGGTGAGTTTCCAGCCCATGCAGGACATGGGTGAGTTGAGCTCCATGCAGGCTATGGGTGAGTCGAGCCCATGAAGGACATGGGTGAGTCGAGGCCCATGCAAGCTATGGTGAGTCATGCTCCATGCAGGACATGGGTGAGTCGAGCTCCATGCAGGACATGGGTGAGTTGAACTCCATGCAGGCTATGGGTGAGTCGAGCTCCATGAAGGACATGGGTGAGTCAAGCTCCATGCAGGACATGGGTGAGTCGAGCTCCATGCAGGACATGGGTGAGTCGAGCTCCATGCAGGCTATGGGTGAGTCAAGCTCCATGAAGGACATGGGTGAGTCGAGCTCCATGCAGGCTATGGGTGAGTCATGCTCCATGCAGGACTTGTGTGAGTCGAGCTCCATGCAGGACATGGGTGAGTCGAGCTCCATGCAGGCTATGGGTGAGTCAAGCTCCATGCAGGTTATGGGTGAGTTGAGCTCCATGCAGGACATTTTATTATTATTTAGCTTTTGTTGACCGGGTAAGTGCACTAGACAAATCCTGCCTATTTTCAGGCACGACCCGGGGGAAGGGGATAAAGATGAATGCCAACTGACCTTGAACCAGATTAAGCTGTTGGTGGTATTTTTTTTAGTGAGTCGAGCTCCATGCAGGACATGAGTGAGTCATGCTCCATGCAGGACATGGGTGAGTCGAACTCCATGCAGGCTATGGGTGAGTCGAGCTACATGCAGGACATGGGTGAGTCGAGCTCCATGCAGGACATGGGTGAGTTGAGCTCCATGCAGGCTATGGGTGAGTCGAGCTCCATGAAGGACATGGGTGAGTCGAGCTCCATGCAAGCTATGGGTGAGTCATGCTCCATGCAGGACATGGGTGAGTCGAGCTCCATGCAGGACATGGGTGAGTTGAACTCCGTGCAGGCTATGGGTGAGTCGAGCTCCATGAAGGACATGGGTGAGTCAAGCTCCATGCAGGACATGGGTGAGTCGTGCTCCATGAAGGACATGAGTGAGTCGTGCTCCATGCAGGACATGGGTGAGTCAAGCTCCATGCAGGACATGGGTGAGTCGAGCTCCATGCAGGACATGGGTGAGTCGAGCTCCATGCAGGACATGAGTGAGTTGTGCTCCATGCAGGACATGAGTGAGTCATGCTCCATGCAGAACATAGGTGAGTCAAACTCCATGCAGGCTATGGGAGAGTCGAGCTCCATGCAGCACATGGGTGAGTCGAGCTCCATGGAGGCTATGGGTGAGTCGAGCTCCATGAAGGACATAGGTGAGTCGAGCTCCATGCAGGCTATGGGTGAGTCAAGCTCCATGCAGGCTATGGGTGAGTCGAGCTCCATGCAGGACATGGGCAAGTTGAGCTCCATGAAGGACATGAGTGAGTCAAGCTCCATGCAGGACATGAGTGAGTAGAGCTCCATGCAGGACATGGGTGAGTCGAGCTCCATGCAGGACATGGGTGAGTCGAGCTCCATGCAGGACATGAGTGAGTCGTGCTCCATGGGTGAGTCGAGCTCCATGAAGGACATGAGTGAGTCGTGCTCCATGCAGGACATGAGTGAGTCGTGCTCCATGCAGGACATGAGTGAGTCATGCTCCATGCAGGACATGGGTGAGTCAAACTCCATGCAGGCTATGGGTGAGTCAAGCTCCATGCAGGACATGGGTGAGTCGAGCTCCATGAAGGACATGGGTGAGTTGAGCTCCATGCAGGCTATGGGTGAGTCGAGCTCCATGCAGGACATGGGTGAGTGGAGCTCCATGAAGGACATGGGTGAATCGAGCTCCATGCAGGACATGGGTGAGTCGAGCTCTATGCAGGACATGGGTGAGTCGAGCTCCATGCAGGACATAGATGAGTCATGCTCCATGCAGGCTATGGGTGAGTTGAGCTCCATGAAGGACATGGGTGAGTCGAGCACCATGCAGAACATGGGTGAGTCAAGCACCATGCAGGACATGGTGAGTCGAGCACCATGCAGGACATGGGTGAGTCGAGCTCCATGCAGGACATGGGTGAGTCGAGCTCCATGCAGGACATGGGTGAGTCGAGCTCCATGCAGGACATGGGTGAGTCAAGCTCCATGCAGGACATGGGTGAGTCAAACTCCATGCAGGCTATGGGTGAGTCGAGCTCCTTGAAGGACATGGGTGAGTCGAGCACCATGCAGGACATGGGTGAGTCGAGCTCCATGCAGGACATGGGTGAGTCGAGCTCCATGCAGGACATGGGTGAGTCGAGCTCCATGCAGGACTTGGTGAGTCAAGCTCCATGCAGGACATGGGTGAGTCGAGCTCCATGAAGGACATGGGTGAATTGAGCTCCATGCAGGCTATGGGTGAGTCGAGCTCCATGCAGGACATGGGTGAGTGGAGCTCCATGCAGGACATGGGTGAGTCAAGCTCCATGCAGGACATGGGTGAGTCAAACTCCATGCAGGCTATGGGTGAGTCGAGCTCCATGCAGGACGTGGGTGAGTCAAGCTCCATGAAGGACATGGGTGAGTCGAGCTCCATGCAGGCTATGGGTGAGTCGAGCTCCATGCAGGACATGGGTGAGTGGAGCTCCATGAAGGACATGGGTGAGTCATGCTCCATGCAGGACATGGGTGAGTCGAGCTCCATGCAGGACATGGGTGAGTCAAGCTCCATGCAGGACATGGGTGAGTCAAGCTCCATGCAGGACATGGGTGAGTCAAACTCCATGCAGGCTATGGGTGAGTCGAGCTCCATGCAAGACGTGGGTGAGTCAAGCTCCATGAAGGACATGGGTGAGTCGAGCTCCATGAAGGACATTAGTGAGTCATGCTCCATGCAGGACATGGGTGAGTCGAGCTCCATGCAGGACATGGGTGAGTTGAGCTCCATGCAGGCTATGGGTGAGTCGAGCTCCATGCAGGACATGGGTGAGTCGAGCACCATGCAGGACATGGGTGAGTCGAGCACCATGCAGGACATGGGTGAGTCGAGCACCATGCAGGACATGGGTGAGTCGAGCTCCATGCAGGACATGGGTGAGTCGAGCTCCATGCAGGACATGGGTGAGTCGAGCTCCATGCAGGCTATGGGTGAGTCAAGCTCCATGCAGGCTATGGGTGAGTTGAGCTCCATGCAGGACATTTTATTATTATTTATCTTTTGTTGACCGGGTAAGTGCACTAGACAAATCCTGCCTATTTTCAGGCACGACCCGGGGGAGGGGGAAAAAGATGAATGCCAACTGATCTTGAACCAGATTAAGCTGTTGGTTGTATTTTTTTTAGTGAGTCGAGCTCCATGCAGGACATGAGTGAGTCATGCTCCATGCAGGACATGGATGAGTCGAACTCCATGCAGGCTATGGGTGAGTTGAGCTCCATGCAGGACATGCTTGAGTCGAGCTCCATGCAGGACATGGGTGAGTTGAGCTCAATGCAGGCTATGGGTGAGTCGAGCTCCATGAAGGACATGGGTGAGTCAAGCTCCATGCAAGCTATGGGTGAGTCGTGCTCCATGCAGGACATGGGTGAGTCGAGCTCCATGCAGGACATGGGTGAGTTGAGCTCCATGCAGGCTATGGGTGAGTCGAGCTCCATGAAGGACATGGGTGAGTCAAGCTCCATGCAGGACATGGGTGAGTCGTGCTCCATGAAGGACATGAGTGAGTCGTGCTCAATGCAGGACATGGGTGAGTCGAGCTCCATGCAGGACATGGGTGAGTCGAGCTCCATGAAGGACATGAGTGAGTTGTGCTCCATGCAGGACATGAGTGAGTTGTGCTCCATGCAGGACATAGGTGAGTCAAACTCCATGCAGGCTATGGGTGAGTCGAGCTCCATGGAGGCTATGGGTGAGTCGAGCTCCATGAAGGACATAGGGAGTCGAGCTCCATGCAGGCTATGGGTGAGTCAAGCTCCATGCAGGCTATGGGGAGTCGAGCTCCATGCAGGACATGGGCAAGTTGAGATCCATGAAGGACATGGGTGAGTCAAGCTCCATGCAGGACATGAGTGAGTAGAGCTCCATGTAGGACATGGGTGAGTCGAGCTCCATGCAGGACATGGGTGAGTCGAGCTCCATGCAGGACATGAGTGAGTCGTGCTCCATGCAGGACATGAGTGAGTCGTGCTCCATGCAGGACATGGGTGAGTCAAACTCCATGCAGGCTATGGGTGAGTCGAGCTCCATGCAGGACATGGGTGAGTCGAGCTCCATGCAGGACATGGGTGAGTGGAGCTCCATGCAGGACATGGGTGAGTCGAGCACCATGCAGGACATGGGTGAGTCGAGCACCATGCAGGACATGGGTGAGTCGAGCTCCATGCAGGACATGGGTGAGTCGAGCTCCATGCAGGACATGGGTGAGTCGAGCTCCATGCAGGACATGGGTGAGTCGAGCTCCATGCAGGACATGGGTGAGTCAAACTCCATGCAGGCTATGGGTGAGTCGAGCTCCATGAAGGACATGGGTGAGTCGAGCACCATGCAGGACATGGGTGAGTCGAGCACCATGCAGGACATGGGTGAGTCGAGCTCCATGCAGGACTTGGGTGAGTCGAGCTCCATGCAGGACATGGGTGAGTCAAGCTCCATGCAGGACATGGGTGAGTCAAACTCCATGCAGGACATGGGTGAGTCGAGCTCCAAGCAGGACGTGGGTGAGTCGAGCTCCATGAAGAACATGGGTGAATTAAGCTCCATGCAGGCTATGGGTGAGTCGAGCTCCATGCAGGACATGGGTGAGTGGAGCTCCATGAAGGACACGGGTGAGTCATGCTCCATGCAGGACATGGGTGAGTCATGCTCCATGAAGGACATGAGTGAGTCATGTTCCATGCAGGACATGAGTGAGTCGTGCTCCATGCAAGAGATGAGTGAGTCGTGCTCCATGCAGGCTATGGGTGAGTCGAGCTCCATGCAGGACATAGGTAAGTCAAGCTCCATGCAGGACATGGGTGAGTTGAGCTCCATGAAGGACATGGGTTAGTTGAGCTCCATGCAGGACATGGGTGAGTCAAGCTCTATGCAGGACATGGGTGAGTCGAGCTCCATGCAGGACATGGGTGAGTCGAGCACCATGCAGGACATGGGTGAGTCGAGCTCCATGCAGGACATGGGTTAGTCGAGCTCCATGCAGGACATGGGTGAGTCAAGCTCCATGCAGCACATGGTTGAGTCAAACTCCATGCAGGCTATGGGTGAGTCGAGCTCCATGCAGGACGTGGGTGAGTCAAGCTCCATGAAAGACATGGGTGAGTCGAGCTCCATGCAGGCTATGGGTGAGTCGAGCTGCATGCAGGTCATGGGTGAGTGGAGCTCCATGCAGGACATGGGTGAGTCGAGCTCCGTGCAGGACATGGGTGAGTGGAGCTCCATGCAGGACATGGGTGAGTCGAGCTCCATGCAGGACATAGATGAGTCATGCTCCATGCAGGCTATGGGTGAGTCAAGCTCCATGAAGGACATGGGTGAGTCGAGCACCAAGCAGGACATGGGTGAGTCGAGCACCATGCAGGACATGGGTGAGTCGAGCTCCATGCAGGCTATGGGTGAGTCGAGCTACATGAAGGACATGGGTGAGTTGAGCACCATGCAGGACATGGGTGAGTCGAGCACCATGCAGGACATGGGTGAGTCGAGCTCCATGCAGGACATGGGTGAGTCGAGCTCCATGCAAGCTATGGGTGAGTCGAGCACCATGCAGGACATGGGTGAGTCAAGCTCCATGCAGGACATGGGTGAGTCGAGCTCCATGCAGGACATGGGTGAGTCGAGCTCCATGCAGGCTATGGGTGAGTCGAGCTCCATGAAGGACATGGGTGAGTCGAGCACCATGCAGGACATGGGTGAGTCGAGCTCCATGCAGGACATGGGTGAGTCGAGCTCCATGCAGGACATGGGTGAGTCGAGCTCCATGCAGGCTATGGGTGAGTCGAGCTCCATGCAGTCTATGGGTGAGTCGAACTCCATGAAGGACATGGGTGAGTCAAGCTCCATGCAGGACATGGGTGAGTCGAGCTCCATGCAGGACATGGGTGAGTCGAGCTCCATGCAGGACATGAGTGAGTCGTGCTCCATGCAGGACATAGATGAGTCATGCTCCATGCAGGCTATGGGTGAATCGAGCTCCATGCAGGCAATGGGTGAGTCGAGCTCCTTGAAGGACATGGGTGAGTCGAGCACCAAGCAGGACATGGGTGAGTCGAGCACCATGCAGGACATGGGTGAGTCAAGCTCCATGCAGGACATGGGTGAGTCGAGCTCCATGCAGGACATGGGTGAGTCGAGCTCCATGCAGTCTATGGGTGAGTCGAGCTCCATGAAGGACATGGGTGAGTCGAGCACCATGCAGGACATGGGTGAGTCGAGCTCCATGCAGGACATGGGTGAGTCGAGCACCATGCAGGACATGGGTGAGTCGAGCACCATGCAGGATATGGGTGAGTCGAGCTCCATGCAGGACATGGGTGAGTCGAGCTCCATGCAGGACATGGGTGAGTCGAGCTCCATGCAGGACATGGGTGAGTCGAGCTCCATGCAGGCTATGGGTGAGTCAAGCTCCATGCAGGCTATGGGTGAGTTGAGCTCCATGCAGGACATTTTATTATTATTTAGCTTTTGTTGACCGGGTAAGTGCACTCGACAAATCCTGCCTATTTTCAGGCACCGACCCGGGGGAGGGGGATAAAGATGAATGCCAACTGACCTTGAACCAGATTAAGCTGTTGGTGGTATTTTTTTTAGTGAGTCGAGCTCCATGCAGGACATGAGTGAGTCATGCTCCATGCAGGACATGGATGAGTCGAACTCCATGCAGGCTATGGGTGAGTCGAGCTCCATGCAGGACATGTTTGAGTCGAGCTCCATGAAGGACATGGGTGAGTTGAGCTCAATGCAGGACATGGGTGAGTCGAGCTCGATGAAGGACATGGGTGAGTCGAGCTCCATGCAAGCTATGGGTGAGTCGTGCTCCATGCAGGACATGGGTGAATCGAGCTCCATGCAGGACATGGGTGAGTTGAGCTCCATGCAGGCTATGGGTGAGTCGAGCTCCATGAAGGACATGGGTGAGTCAAGCTCCATGCAGGACATGGGTGAGTCGTGCTCCATGAAGGACATGAGTGAGTCGTGCTCCATGCAGGTCATGGGTGAGTCGAGCTCCATGCAGGACATGGGTGAGTCGAGCTCCATGAAGGACATGAGTGAGTTGAGCTCCATGCAGGACATGAGTGAGTCATGCTGCATGCAGGACATGAATGAGTCGTGCTCCATGCAGGACATAGGTGAGTCAAACACCATGCAGGCTATGGGTGAGTCGAGCTCCATGCAGGACATGGGTGAGTCGAGCTCCATGGAGGCTATGGATGAGTCAAGCTCCTTGCAGGCTATGGGTGAGTCAAGCTCCTTGCAGGCTATGGGTGAGTCGAGCTTCATGCAGGACATTGGCAAGTTGAGCTCCATGAAGGACATGGGTGAGTCAAGCTCCATGCAGGACATGGGTGAGTCGAGCTCCATGCAGGACATGGGTGAGTCGAGCTCCATGCAGGACATGAGTGAGTCATGCTCCATGGGTGAGTCGAGCTCCATGAAGGACATGAGTGAGTCGTGCTCCATGCAGGACATGAGTGAGTCGTGCTCCATGCAGGACATGGGTGAGTCAAACTCCATGCAGGCTATGGGTGAGTCGAGCTCCATGCAGGCTATGGGTGAGTTGAGCTCCATGCAGGACATGGGTGAGTCGAGCTCCATGCAGGACATGGCTGAGTCGAGCTCTATGCAGGACATGGGTGAGTCGAGCTCCATGCAGGACATAGATGAGTCATGCTCCATGCAGGTTATGGGTGAGTCGAGCTCCATGCAGGACATGGCTGAGTCGAGCACCGTGCAGGACATGTGTGAGTCGAGCACCATGCAGGACATGGGTGAGTCGAGCTCCATGCAGGACATGGGTGAGTCAAGCTCCATGCAGGACATGGGTGAGTCAAGCTCCATGCAGGACATGGGTGAGTCAAACTCCATGCAGGCTATGGGTGAGTCGAGCTCCATGAAGGACATGGGTGAGTCGAGCACCATGCAGGACATGGGTGAGTCGAGCTCCATGCAGGACATGGGTGAGTCGAGCTCCATGCAGGACATGGGTGAGTCGAGCTCCATGCAGGACATGGGTGAGTCAAGCTCCATGCAGGACATGAGTGAGTCAAACTCCATGCAGGACATGGGTGAGTCGAGCTCCATGCAGGACGTGGGTGAGTCGAGCTCCATGAAGGACCTGGGTGAATTGAGCTCCATGCAGCCTATGGGAGAGTCGAGCTCCATGCAGGATATGGGTGAGTGGAACTCCATGAAGGACACGGGTGAGTCATGCTCCATGCAGGACATGGGTGAGTCGAGCTCCATGCAGGACATGGGTGAGTTGAGCTCAATGCAGGACATGAGTGAGTCGTGCTCCATGGGTGAGTCGATCTCCATGCAGGCTATGGGTGAGTCGAGCTCCATGAAGGACATGGGTGAGTCGAGCACCATGCAGGACATGGGTGAGTCGAGCACCATGCAGGACATGGGTGAGTCGAGCTCCATGCAGGACATGGGTGAGTCGAGCTCCATGCAAGCTATGGGTGAGTCGAGCTCCATGGAGGACATGGGTGAGTCGAGCTCCATGCAGGACATGGGTGAGTCGAGCAACATGCAGGACATGGGTGAGTCGAGATCCATGCGGGACATAGATGAGTCATGCTCCATGCAGGCTATGGGTGAGTCAAGCTCCATGAAGGACATGGGTGAGTCGAGCACCAAGCAGGACATGGGTGAGTCGAGCACCATGCAGGACATGGGTGAGTCGAGCTCCATGCAGGACATGGGTGAGTTGAGCTCCATGCAGGCTATGGGTGAGTCGAGCTCCATGAAGGACATGGGTGAGTCGAGCACCATGCAGGACATGGGTGAGTCGAGCACCATGCAGGACATGGGTGAGTCGAGCTCCATGCAGGACATGGGTGAGTCGAGCTCCATGCAAGCTATGGGTGAGTCGAGCTCCATGCAGGACATGGGTGAGTCGAGCTCCATGCAGGACATGGGTGAATCGAGCTCCATGCAGGCTATGGGTGAGTCGAGCTCCTTGAAGGACATGGGTGAGTCGAGCACCAAGCAGGACATGGGTGAGTCGAGCACCATGCAGGACATGGGTGAGTCAAGCTCCATGCAGGACATGGGTGAGTTGAGCTCCATGCAGGACATGGGTGAGTCGAGCTCCATGCAGTCTATGGGTGAGTCGAGCTCCATGAAGGACATGGGTGAGTCAAGCACCATGCAGGACATGGGTGAATCGAGCACCATGCAAGCTATGGGTGAGTCGAGCTCCATGCAGGACATGGGTGAGTTGAGCTCCATGTAAGCTATGGGTGAGTCGAACTCCATGCAGGACATGGGTGAGTGGAGCTCCATGAAGGACATGGGTGAATCGACCTCCATGCAGGACATGGGTGAGTCGAGCTCTATGCAGGACATGGGTGAGTCGAGCTCCATGCAGGACATAGATGAGTCATGCTCCATGCAGGCTATGGGTGAGTTGAGCTCCATGAAGGACATGGGTGAGTCGAGCACCATGCAGAACACGGGTGAGTCGAGCACCATGCAGAACATGGGTGAGTCAAGCACCATGCAGGACAAGGGTGAGTCGAACACCATGCAGGACATGGGTGAGTCGAGCTCTATGCAGGACATGGGTGAGTCAAGCTCCATGCAGGACATGGGTGAGTCAAACTCCATGCAGGCTATGGGTGAGTCGAGCTCCTTGAAGGACAGGGAGAGTCGAGCACTATGCAGGACATGGGTGAGTCGAGCTCCATGCAGGACATGGGTGAGTCGAGCTCCATGCAGGACATGGGTGAGTCAAGCTCCATGCAGGACATGGGTGAGTTGAGCTCCATGCAAGACATGGGTGAGTCGAGCTCCATGAAGGACATGGGTGAATTGAGCTCCATGCAGGCTATGGGTGAGTCGAGCTCCATGCAGGACATGGGTGAGTGGAGCTCCATGCAGGACATGGGAGAGTCAAGCTCCATGCAGGACATGGGTGAGTCAAACTCCATGCAGGCTATGGGTGAGTCGAGCTCCATGCAGGACGTGGGTGAGTCAAGCTCCATGAAGGACATGGGTGAGTCGAGCTCCATGCAGGCTATGTGTGAGTCGAGCTCCATGCAGGACATGGGTGAGTGGAGCTCCATGAAGGACATGGGTGAGTCATGCTCCTTGCAGGACATGGGTGAGTCGAGCTCCATGCAGGACATGGGTGAGTCAAGCTCCATGCAGGACATGGGTGAGTCAAGCTCCATGCAGGACATGGGTGAGTCAAACTCCATGCAGGCTATGGGTGAGTCGAGCTCCATGCAGGACGTGGGTGAGTCAAGCGCCATGAAGGACATGGGTGAGTCGAGCTCCATGCAGGACATGGGTGAGTGGAGCTCCATGAAGGACATGGGTGAGTCATGCTCCATGCAGCACATGGGTGAGTCGAGCTCCATGCAGGACATGGGTGAATTGAGCTCCATGCAGGACATGAGTTATTCGTGCTCCATGCAGGACATGGGTGAGTCAAACTCCATGCAGGCTATGGGTGAGTCGAGCTCCATGCAGGACATGGGTGAATTGAGCTCCATGCAGGACATGGGTGAGTCGAGCACCATGCAGGACATGGGTGAGTCGAGCACCATACAGGACATGGGTGAGTCGAGCACCATGCAGGACATGGGTGAGTCGAGCTCCATGCAGGACATGGGTGAGTCGAGCTCCATGCAGGCTATGGGTGAGTCAAGCTCCATGCAGGCTATGGGTGAGTTGAGCTCCATGCAGGACATTTTATTATTATTTAGCTTTTGTTGACCGGGTTAGTGCACTAGACAAATCCTGCCTATTTTCAGGCACGACCCGGGGGAAGGGGATAAAGATGAATGCCAACTGACCTTGAACCAGATTAAGCTGTTGGTGGTATTTTTTTTAGTGAGTCGAGCTCCATGCAGGACATGAGTGAGTCATGCTCCATGCAGGATATGGATGAGTCGAACTCCATGCAGGCTATGGGTGAGTCGAGCTCCATGCAGGACATGCTTGAGTTGAGCTCCATGCAGGACATGGGTGAGTTGAGCTCAATGCAGGCTATGGGTGAGTCGAACTCCATGAAGGACATGGGTGAGTCGAGCTCCATGCAAGCTATGGGTGAGTCGTGCTCCATGCAGGACATGGGTGAGTCGAGCTCCATGCAGGACATGGGTGAGTTGAGCTCCATGCAGGCTATGGGTGAGTCGAGCTCCATGAAGGACATGGGTGAGTCAAGCTCCATGCAGGACATGGGTGAGTCGTGCTCTATGCAGGACATGGGTGAGTCGTGCTCCATGCGTGACATGGGTGAGTCGAGCTCCATGCAGGACATGGGTGAGTCGAGCTCCATGAAGGGCATGAGTGAGTTGTACTTATGCAGGACATGAGTGAGTCGTGGCCCATGCAGGACATAGGTGAGTCAAACTCCATGCAGGCTATGGGTGAGTCGAGTTCCATGAAGGGTTACAGGTGAGCCAAGCTCCATGCAGGCTGGTGGTGAGTCAAGCCCATGCAGGCAGTGGGGAGTCGAAAGTTCCATGGTGACATGGGCAAGTTGAGCTCCATGAAGGACATGTGTGAGTCAAGCTCCATGTAGGACATGAGTGAGTAGAGCTCCATGCAGGACATCGGTGACTCGAGCTCCATGCAGGACATGGGTGAGTCAAGCTCCATGCGGGACATGGTTGAGTGGAGCTCCATGAAGGACACGGGTGAGTCATGCTCCATGCAGGACATGGGTGAGTCGAGCTCCATGCAGGACATGGGTGAGTCGAGCTCCATGCAGGACATGAGTGAGTCATGCTCCATGGGTGAGTCGAGCTCCATGAAGGACATGGGTGAGTCGAGCTCCATGCAAGCTATGGTGCAGTCATGCTCCATGCAGGAATATGGGTGAGTCGAGCTCCATGCAGGACATGGGTGAGTTGAACCCTCGCGGCAGGCTAAGTGGTGAGCCACGAGCTCCATGAAGGACATGGGTCAGTCAAGCTCCATGGCACATGGGTGAGTCGTGCTCTATGAAGGACATGAGTGAGTCGTGCTCCATGCAGGACATGGTGAGTCAAGCTCCATGCAGGACATGGGTGAGTCGAGCTCCATGCAGGACATGGGTGAGTTGAGCTCCATGAAGGACATGGAGTGATGTAGCTCCATGAAGGACATAGGTGAGTGAGCCCATGCAGGCTATGGGTGAGTCAAGCTCCATGCAGGCTATGGGTGAGTCGAGCCCATGCAGGACATAAGTGCTGAGCTCCAGGATATGAGTGAGTCAAGCTCCATGCAGGACATGAGTGAGTAGAGCTCTGTGCAGTAGACATGGTGAGTCGAGCTCCATGCAGGACATGGGTGAGTCGAACCCATGCAGTGACATGAGTGAGTCAGGCCCATGCAGGACAATATGAGTGAGTCAAGGCTCCATGGTGACATGCGAGTGAGTCGTGGCTCATGGGTGTGAGCCGACTCATGAAGGACATGAGTGAGTCGTGGCTCCATGCAGGATATGAGTGAGTCAAGTGCCCAGGACATGTAGTGAGTCATGTGCTCCATGCAGGACATGGGTGAGTCAAACTCCATGCAGGCTATGGGTGAGTCGAGCTCCATGCAGGACATGGGTGAGTCGAGCTCCATGCAGGACATGGGTGAGTTGAGCTCCATGCAGGCTATGGGTGAGTCGAGCTCCATGCAGGACATGGGTGAGTGGAGCTCCATGAAGGACATGGTGAATCGAGCTCCATGTAGGACATGGGTGAGTCGAGCTCTATGCAGGACATGGGTGAGATCGAGCTCCATGCAGGACACATAGATGAGTCACGTGCTCCATGAAAGCAGTGGGTGAGTTGGAGTCTATGAAGGACATGGGTGAGTCAAGCACCATGCAGAACATGGTGAGTCAAGCACCATGCAGGACATGGGTGAGTCGAGCACCATGCAGTGACATGGGTGAGTCGAGCCCATGCAGGACATGGGTGAGCTCGAGCTCCATGCAGTGCATATGGTGAGCCTTGCTCTATGCAGGACATGGGTGAGCCAACCCATGCAGGCTATGGGTGAGTCGAGCTCCTGCAGCATGACATGGGTGAGTCGGTGCACCATGCAGGACACATGGTGAGTTGAGCTCCATGTAGACATGTGGTGAGCCGAGCTCCATGCAGGACATGGGTGAGAGTCGAGTTCCATGCAGGACATGGTGAGTCAAGCTCTATGCAGGACATGGGTGAGTAGAGCTCCATGCAGTGATATGGGTGAGTCGAGCTCCATGAAGGACATGGGTGAATGAGCTCCATGCAGGCATGGGTGAGTCGAGCCCATGCAGGACATGGGTGAGTGGAGCTCCATGCAGGACATGGTGAGTCAAGCCCATGCAGGACATGGGTGAGTCAAACTCATGGTGGCTATGGTGAGTCGAACTCCATGCAGGACGGGGTGAGCCGAGGCCCATGCAGGCCAGGTGAGCCTAACTCCATGCAGGACGTGGGTGAGTTAAGCCCATGCAGGACATGGTGAGTCAAGTCTATGCAGGACATGGGTGAGTGGAGCTCCATGAAGGACAGGGTGAGTCATGCTCCATGCAGGACATGGTGAGTCGAGTTCCATGCAGGACATGGTGAGTCAAGCTCCATGCAGGACATGGGTGAGTCAAGCTCCGTGCAGGACATGGGTGAGTCAAACTCCATGCAGGCTATGGGTGAGTCGAGCTCCATGCAAGACATGGGTGAGTCAAGCTTCATGAAGGACATGGGTGAGTCGAGCTCCATGCAGGACATGCGTGAGTGGAGCTCCATGATGGACATTGGTGAGTCATGCTCCATGCAGGACATGGGTGAGTCGAGCCCATGTAGGACATGGGTGAGTTGGAGCCCATGAAGGACAATGAGTTATCTGTGTCTATGCAGGACATGGGTGAGTCAAACCCATGCAGGCTATGGGTGAGTCGAGCCCATGCAGGACATGGGTGAGTCGAGCACCATGCAGGACATGGTGAGTCGAGCACCTGCAGGACATGGTGAGCTCGAGCACCATGCAGACATGGGTGAGTCGAGCCCATGCAGGACATGGGTGAGTCGAGCCCATGCAGGCTAATGGTGAGTCAAGTCTATGCAGGCTAGTGGGTGAGTTGAGCTCCATGAGACATTTTATTATTATTTATCTTTTGTTGACTGTAGGCACTAGACAAACTCCTGCTCATTTTCAGTCACGACCCGGGAGGGGAAAGATGAATGCCAACTGATCTTTGAACCAGATTAAGCTGTTGGTTAAATTTTTTAGTGAGTCGAGCTCCATGCAGGACATGAGTGAGTCATGCCTCATGCAGGACATGGATGAGTTCGAACCCATGCAGGCTATGGGTGAGTTGAGCTCCGTGCAGGACATGCTTGAGTCGAGCTCCATGCAGGACATGGGTGAGTTGAGCTCAATGCAGGCTATGGGTGAGTCGAGCTCCATGAAGGGACATGGGAGAGTCAAGCCCATGCAAGCTATGGTGAGTCGTGCTCATGCAGGACATGGTGAGGTCGAGCTCCATGCAGGACATGGTGAGTTGAGCTCTATGCAGGCTATGGGTGAGTGAGCTCCGAAGGACACATGGGTGAGTCAAGCTCCATGCAGAGTTACGGGTGAGTCGCGGCCCATGAAGGACATGAGGAGTCGTGGCTCAATGCAGGACATGGGTGAGCCGAGCTCCATGCAGGACATGGGTGAGTCGAGCCCAAGGAAGGACATGAGGTGCTGTGCTCCATGCAGGACATGAGAGGAGTCGTGGCTCCATGCAGGACAGGTGAGTCAAACCCATGCAGGCTAAGTGGTGAGTCGACCATGGAGGCTATGGGTGACAGCCCACAGGGACATAGGGAGTCGAGCTCCATGCAGGCTATGGGTGAGTCAAGCTCTATGCAGGCTATGGGAAGTCTAGCCCATGCAGGACATGGGCAAGTTGAGATCCATGAAGGACATGGTGAGTCAAGCTCCATGCAGGACATGAGTGAGTAGAGCTCCATGCAGGACATGGTGAGTCGAGCCCATGCAGGACATGAGTGAGTCATGCCATGGGTGAGCCGAGCTCCAAAGAAGGACATGAGTGAGTCAGGCTCCATGCAGGACATGAGTGATCAGGCTCCATGCAGGACATGAGTGAGTTGCCCATGCAGGACATGGGTGACAATTTGGCAGGCTATGGGTGAGTTTAGCTCCATGCAGGACATGGGTGAGTTGAGCTCCATGCAGGCTATGTGGTGAGTCGAGCCCATGCAGGACATGGGTGAGTGGAGCTCCGTGAAGGCCATGGTGAGTCGATTCTGCGAAGGACATGGTGAGTCGACACCATGCAGGACATGGTGAGTCGCAAGCACCATGCGGGACATGGTGAGTCGAGCCCATGCAGGACATGGGTGAGTCGAGCCCATGCAGGACATGGGTGAGTCGAGCTCCATGCAGGACATGGGTGAGTCTAGGCCTGTGCAGGACATGGGTGAGCCAAACTCATGCAGGCTATGGGGTGAGTCGAGCCCAAGAAGGACATGGGTGAGTCGAGCACCATGCAGGACATGGTGAGTCGAAAGCACCATGCAGTGGTTACGGGGTGAGTCGAGCCCAGGACTTGGGTGAGTCGAGCCCATGCAGGACATGGGTGAGTCAAGCTCCATGCAGTGACATGGTGAGCCAAACCCATGCAGGGATATGGGTGACGAGCTCCAAGCAGGACGTGGGTGAGTCGAGCTCCATGAAGAACATGGGTGAATTGGGCCCATGCAGGCTTTTGGTGGGTGAGTCGAGCCCATGCAGGAGATGGGTGAATGAGCTCCATGAAGGACACGGGTGAGTCATGCTCCATGCAGGACATGGGTGAGTCTTGCCCATGAAGGACATGAGTGAGTCATGTTCCATGCAGGACATCAGTGAGTCGTGTCTATGCAAGAGATGAGTGAGTCGGGCTCATGCAGGCTATGAGTGAGTTTGAGTCCATGCAGGACATAGGTAAGTCAAGTCCATGCAGGACATGGTGAGTTGAGCTCCATGAAGGACATGGGTTAGTTGAGCTCCATGCAGGACATGGGTGAGTCAAGCTCCATGCAGCACATGGGTGAGTCAAACTCCATGCAGGCTGTGGCTGGAGTCGATCCATGCAGGACGTGGGTGAGTCAAGCCCATGAATGACATACAGCCGAGGCCCATGCAGGCTATGGTGAGCCGAGCCCATGCAGGTCATGGAGAGTGGAGCTCCAGACATGGGTGAGTCGAGCTCCGCAGGCGCACATGGGTGAGTCGAGCCCATGCAGGACATGGGTGAGTCGTGAGCCCATGTGACATAGATGAGTCATGCTCCATGCAGGCTATGGGTGAGTCAGTCTATGAAGGACATGGGAGTCGAGCACCAAGCAGGACATAGGTGAGTCGAGCACCATGGTGACATGGTGAGTGAGCTCGCAGGCTATGGTGAGTCGAGTTGCATGAAGGTATTATGGTGGTTGAGCACCGTGGTACATGGTGAGTCGAGCACCATGTAATATTATGGTGAGTCGTGGAAAGCACCATGCAGGACATGGGTGAGTCGAGTTCATGCAGGACATGGGGAGCCGAGCTCCATGTAAGCGGTGGTGAGTCGAGCACCATGGTGACATGGTGAGCCAAGCTCATGCAGGACATGGTGAGTCAGCCCATGCAGGACATGGGTGAGTCAGTTCATGCAGGCTGTGTTGAGTCGAGTCTATGAAGGACATGGGTGAGTTGAGCACCATGCAGACTTGGTGAGTCTAGCCCATGCAGGACATGGTGACGAGTCTGCAGACATGGGTGAGTCGAGCTGCATGCAGGCTGTGGGTGAGTCGATGCAGTCTATGGTAGACTAACTCATGAAGACATGGTGAGTCAAGTCTATGCAGGACATGGTGAGTCGAGTCATGCAGGACATGGTGAGTCGAGTTATACAGGACATGGTACGGGTTCATGCAGGACATAGATGAGTCATGTCTATGCAGGCTATGGGTGAATCGAGTTCTGCAGGCAATGGTGAGTCTAGCCCTTGGGGACATGGGTGAGTCGAGCACCAAGCAGGAATGGGTGAGTCGAGCACCATGGTGACATGGTGAGTCAAGTCTATGACATGGTGAGTCAGCCTTGCAGTCTATGGGTTTAGTTCCCAGGTACCTCCCTAAACAATTCCTGCTCAAACCCAGCCCATTCCTAGCCAGCTCATTAGTGCGCAGGTACCTCCCTAAACTCTCCCTGCATAAACACAGCCCATCCCTAGCAAGCTCATTAGTGCCCAGGTATCTTCATAAACACTACCTGCACAACTAAAGCCCATCTCTGCCAGCTCTGTAGTGTCCAGATACCTCCCTAAACTCTCCCTGCACAAACCCAGCCCCATCCCTAGCAAGCTCATTAGTGCCCAGGTTCCTTCATAAACACTTCCTCCACAAACCGAGCCCATCCCTAGCCAGCTCATTAGTGCCCAGGTTCCTCCCTAAACACTCCCTGCACAAACTCAGCTCCATCCCTAGCCAGCTCATTAGTGTCCATATACCTCTCTAAATACTCCCTACACAAACCCAACTCCCATCACTAGCCAGCCTCATTGTGTGCCCAGGTACCTCCCTAAACACTTCCTGCTCAAACCGAGCCCCACATCCCAGCCAGCTCATTAGTGCACAGGTATAAACACTCACTGCACAAACCCAGCCCCATCCCTATCCAGCTCATTAGTGCACAGGTACCTCCGTAAACTCTCCCTACACAAATCCAGCCCATCCCTAGCCAAGTCATTAGTGCCCAGGTACCTCCCTAAACACTCCTTGCACAAACGCAGCCCCATCCTTAGCCAGCCCATTAGTGCCTAGGTACCTCCCTAAACACTCCCAACAGAAACCCAGCCCCATCCCTAGCCAGCTCATTAGTGCCCAGGTAGCTCCCTAAACACTTCCTGCAAAATCCCAGCCCCATCCCTAGCCAGCTCATTAGTGCCTAGGTACCTCCCTAAACACTCCCAACAGAAACCCTGACCCAATCCTAGCTAGCTCATTAGTGCCCAGGCACCTCCCTAAACTCTCCCTGCACAAACCTAGCCCCATCCCTACCGCTCATTACTGCACAGGTACCTCCAAACACCCCTGCACAAACTCAGCCCCATCTGCTAGTGAGCTCATTAGTGCCCAGGTTGCTCCCGAAACTCACCCCTGCATGAACACAGCCCCCATCCCTAGCCAACTCATTAGTGCCCAAATTACCTTCCCTAAACACTTCCTGCACAATCCCAGCCCCAATCCAGCCAGCTCATAAGTGCACAGGTGCCTTTTCTAACACTCACTGCTCAAACCCAGTCCCATCCCTAGCCAACTCCATTGGTGCCCAGGTACCTCTCAAACTCTCCTGCACAAAACCATCCCCATCTCTAGACAGCTCATTGGTGCACAGGTGCCTCCCTAACCACTCACTGTACAAGCCAGCCCCATCCCCAAGCCAGCTCTTTGGTGCACAGGTGCCTCTCTAAACACTCCCAACACAAACTCAGCCCATCCCTAACCAGTTCAATAGTGCCCAGATACCTGCCTAAACACTCACTGCACAAACCTAGCCCCATCCCTAGCCAGTTCACTAGTGCCCAGGTACCTAGCTAAACACTTCTTGCACAAACCTAGCCCCTACACTAGCCAGCTCATTAGTGCCCAGGTACCTCCCTAAAAACTTCCTGCACAAACCCAGGCCATCCCTAGCCAGCTCATTATTGCACGGATAGCTCTCCAAACACTCCCTGCACAAACCCAGCGCCCCATCTCTAGTCAGCCCATTACTGCCTAGGTACCTCCCAAATTCTTCCAGCACAACCCAGCCTCATCCCTAGCCAGCTCTATTAGGAGCACAGGTACCTCCTAAACACTCACTGCAAAAACCCAGCAACATCCTTAGCTGGCTCATTAGTGCCCAGGTACCTTTCTTAACACTCACTGTACAAACACATCTCCAACCCTAGCCAGCTCATTAGTTCTCTAGGTACCTCCCTAAACACTCACTACACAAACCCAGCCCCAACCCTAGCCTGTAGCTCTCAATAGTTCCCAGGGTACCTCCCGGCTACTTACTCCCCCTGCATAAACACAGCCCCCATCACTTGCCAGCTCATCAGTGCTCAGATATCCCTAAACACTCCCTGCAGAAACCCAGCCCCATCTCTAGCCAGCTCACAAGTTACCAGTACCTCCCAAAATTATCCCTACACAAACCTAGCCCCATCTCTTGCCTGCTCATTAGTTCGCAGGTTTCCTCCTAAACACCTCACTGCACAAACCCAGCACCAGCCCTAGCCAGTTCATTATCCATAGGTACCTCCTAAACACCTCCTACACAACCAGCCCATCCCTAGCTAGCTCATTAGTGCACAGGTACCACCTTAAACACTCCCCTCATAAACACAGCCATATCACTGCAGCTCATTAGTTCCTGGTACCTCCTAAACACTCCATGCATCAACTCAGCCCCATCACTAGCCAGCTCTTTAGTGCACAGGTACCTCCCTAAACCTTACTGCACAACCAGCCCCATCCATTTGCAGACTTATTATTGCCAAGGTACCTCCCTAAACACTTCCTGAAAAATCCCATCTCCATCCCTTGGTCAACCCATTAGTGCTAAGTGACTCCCCAAACTCTCCCTGCACTAACACAGCCCAATCACTAGACAAATCACTACTGCCCAGGTACCTCCCTAAACATTTCCTGCACAAACTCAGCCCCATCCCTATATAGCTCATTAGTGCCCAGGCACCTCCCTAAACTCTCCCTGCACAAACACAGCCCAATCACTAGCCAACTCATTAGTGCCAGGTACCTCCCTAAACACTTCGTGCAAGATCCCTGACCCGGCCACTGCCAACTCATTAGTGCCAAGATATCTCTATAAACTCCTGCAGAAACCCAGCCCCATCCTAGCCAGCTCTATTAGTGCAGGTACCTCCCTAAACACTTCCTGCACAAACCTAGCCCCAACCCTAGCCAGCTCATTGGTGCCCAGGTACCTCCTAGACACTCCTGCTCAAACCCAGCTCCCATCTCTAGCCAATTCATTGGTGCCTGGTACCTCCCAAAACACTTCCTGCAAAATCCAGCGCCAACTCCTGCCAACTCATTAGTGCCGAATATCTCTATAAACTCCCTGCACAAACCCAGCCCCATCCTTAGCCAGCTCATTAGTGCACAGGTACCTTCCTAAACACTTCCTGTGCAAACCTAACCCCATTCCTAGCCAGCTCATTATTGCCCAGGTACCTCCCTAAACACTTCCTGCACAAACCTAGCCCCAACCCTAGGCAGCTCGTTAGTGCCCAGGTACCTCCTAAACACACACTGCACAAAGCTAGCCCCATCACTAGCCAGCTCACTAGTGCACAGGTACCTCCCTAAACATTCACTGTACAAAATCAGCCCCATCACTAGCCAGCTCACTAGTGCCCAGTTACCTCCCTAAACCCTCACTGCACAAACCCAGCCCCATTACTAGCCAGCTCATTAGTTCCCAGGTACCTCCCTAAACACTCACTGCACAAACCCAGCCCCAACCTATCCAGCTCATTAGTTTCCAGGTACCTCCCTAAACACTCACTGCACAAACCCAGCCCCATTACTAGCTAGCACATTAGTGCACAGGTACCTCCCTAAACACTCATTGCACAACCCCTGGCTTAACCCTAGCCAGCTCATTAGTTCCCAGGTACCTCCCAAAACCATTCCTGCTCAAACCCAGCCCATTCCTAGCCAGCTCATTAGTGCGCAGGTATAAACACTCACTGCACAAACCCAGCCCCATCCCTATCCAGCTCATTAGTGCACAGGTACCTCCGTAAACTCTCCCTACACAAATCCAGCCCATCCCTAGCCAAGTCATTAGTGCCCAGGTACCTCCCTAAATACTCCTTGCACAAACGCAGCCCCATCCTTAGCCAGCCCATTAGTGCCTAGGTACCTCCCTAAACACTCCCAACAGAAACCCAGCCCCATCCCTAGCCAGCTCATTAGTGCCCAGGTACCTCCCTAAACACTTCCTGCAAAATCCCAGCCCCATCCCTAGCCAGCTCATTAGTGCCTAGGTACCTCCCTAAACACTCCCAACAGAAACCCTGTCCCAACCCTAGCTAGCTCATTAGTGCCCAGGCACCTCCCTAAACTCTCCCTGCACAAACCTAGCCCCATCCCTAGCCGCTCATTACTGCACAGGTACCTCCCTAAACACTCCCTGCACAAACCCAGCCCCATCGCTAGTGAGCTCATTAGTGCCCAGGTTGCTCCCGAAACTCTCCCTGCATGAACACAGCCCCATCCCTAGCCAACTCATTAGTGCCCAAGTACCTTCCTAAACACTTCCTGCACAATCCCAGCCCCAATCCTAGCCAGCTCATAAGTGCACAGGTACCTTTCTAAACACTCACTGCTCAAACCCAGTCCCATCCCTAGCCAACTCATTAGTGCCCAGGTACCTCCCTAAACTCTCCCTGCACAAAACCATCCCCATCTCTAGACAGCTCATTAGTGCACAGGTACCTCCCTAACCACTCACTGTACAAACCCAGCCCCATCCCAAGCCAGCCCTTTAGTGCACAGGTACCTCTCTAAACACTCCCTACACAAACTCAGCCCATCCCTAACCAGTTCAATAGTGCCCAGTTACCTGCCTAAACACTCACTGCACAAACCTAGCCCCATCCCTAGCCAGTTCACTAGTGCCCAGGTACCTAGCTAAACACTTCTTGCACAAACCTAGCCCCTACACTAGCCAGCTCATTAGTGCCCAGGTGCCTCCCTAAAAACTTCCTGCACAAACCCAGGCCATCCCTAGCCAGCTCATTATTGCACGGATAGCTCTCCAAACACTCCCTGCACAAACCCAGCCCCATCTCTAGCCAGCTCATTACTGCCCAGGTACCTCCCTAAATTCTTCCAGCACAAACCCAGCCTCATCCCTAGCCAGCTCATTAGAGCACAGGTACCTCCCCTAAACACTCACTGCAGAAACCCAGCAACATCCTTAGCCAGCTCATTAGTGCCCAGGTACCTTTCTTAACACTCACTGTACAAACACATCTCCAACCCTAGCCAGCTCATTAGTTCCCAGGTACCTCCCTAAACACTCACTACACAAACCCAGCCCCAACCCTAGCCAGCTCAATAGTTCCCAGGTACCTCCCTACACACTCCCTGCATAAACACAGCCCCATCACTTGCCAGCTCATCAGTGCTCAGATACATCCCTAAACACTCCCTGCACAAACCCAGCCCCATCTCTAGCCAGCTCACAAGTTACCAGGTACCTCCCAAAATTATCCCTACACAAACCTAGCCCCATCTCTTGCCTGCTCATTAGTTCGCAGGTTCCTCCCTAAACACTCACTGCACAAACCCAGCACCAGCCCTAGCCAGTTCATTACTCTCAGGTGCCTCCTAAACACTTCCTACTCAAATCCAGCCCATCCCTAGCCAGCTCATTAGTGCACAGGTACCACCTTAAACAATCCCCGCATAAACACAGCCATATCACTTGCCAGCTCATTAGTTCCCTGGTACCTCCCTAAACACTCCATGCATCAACTCAGCCCCATCACTAGCCAGCTCTTTAGTGCACAGGTACCTCCCTAAACTTTCCGTACACAAATCCAGCCCCATCCATTGCAGACTTATTATTGCCAAGGTACCTCCCTAAACACTTCCTGAAAAATCCCATCTCCATCCCCGGTCAACTCATTAGTGCTAAGTGACCTCCCTAAACTCTCCCTGCACAAACACAGCCCAATCACTTGACAAATCACTACTGCCCAGGTACCTCCCTAAACATTTCCTGCACAAACTCAGCCCCATCCCTATATAGCTCATTAGTGCCCAGGCACCTCCCTAAACTCTCCCTGCACAAACACAGCCCAATCACTAGCCAACTCATTAGTGCCAGGTACCTCCCTAAACACTTCGTGCAAGATCCCTGACCCGGCCACTGCCAACTCATTAGTGCCAAGATATCTCTATAAACTCCCTGCAGAAACCCAGCCCCATCCCTAGCCAGCTCATTAGTGCACAGGTACCTCCCTAAACACTTCCTGCACAAACCTAGCCCCAACCCTAGCCAGCTCATTAGTGCCCAGGTACCTCCCTAGACACTCACTGCTCAAACCCAGCTCCCATCTCTAGCCAATTCATTAGTGCCCTGGTACCTCCCAAAACACTTCCTGCAAAATCCCAGCGCCAACTCCTGCCAACTCATTAGTGCCAAGATATCTCTATAAACTCCCTGCACAAACCCAGCCCCATCCTTAGCCAGCTCATTAGTGCACAGGTACCTTCCTAAACACTTCCTGTGCAAACCTAGCCCCATTCCTAGCCAGCTCATTATTGCCCAGGTACCTCCCTAAACACTTCCTGCACAAACCTAGCCCCAACCCTAGGCAGCTCGTTGGTGCCCAGGTACCTCCCTAAACACACACTGCACAAAGCTAGCCCCATCACTAGCCAGCTCACTAGTGCACAGGTACCTCCCTAAACATTCACTGTACAAAATCAGCCCCATCACTAGCCAGCTCACTAGTGCCCAGTTACCTCCCTAAACCCTCACTGCACAAACCCAGCCCCATTACTAGCCAGCTCATTAGTTCCCAGGTACCTCCCTAAACACTCACTGCACAAACCCAGCCCCAACCTATCCAGCTCATTAGTTCCCAGGTACCTCCCTAAACACTCACTGCACAAACCCAGCCCCATTACTAGCTAGCACATTAGTGCACAGGTACCTCCCTAAACACTCATTGCACAACCCCTGGCTTAACCCTAGCCAGCTCATTAGTTCCCAGGTACCTCCCAAAACAATTCCTGCTCAAACCCAGCCCATTCCTAGCCAGCTCATTAGTGCGCAGGTACCTCCCTAAACACTTCCTACACAAACCTAGCCCCAACCCTAGCCAGCTTATTAGTAAACAGGTGCCTCTCTAAACTCTCCCTTCATAAACACAGCCCCATCCCCTGCCAACTCATTTGTGTCCAGGTACCTCCATAAACACTTCCTGCACAAACCCAACCCAACCCTAGCTGCATTAATCCAGCCCCAACCCTAGCCAGCTCATTAGTGCACAGGTACCTCCCTAAACACTCCCTGCATAAACACAGCCCCATCATTAGCCCACTCATTAGTGCACAGGTACCTGACTAAACTCTCCCTGCACAAACACAGCCCCATCATTTGCCAGCTCATTAGTGCCCAGGTACATCCATGAACACTCACTGGGCTAACCAGGCCTATCCCTAGCCAGTTCATTAGTGCCCAGATACCTCCCTAAACTCTCCCTGCACAAACCCAGCCACATCACTAGCCAGCTCATTAGTGCACAGGAACCTCCCTAAACACTTCCTGCAAAAACCCAGCCCCATTCCTAGCCAGCTCATTAGTGCCCAGGTACCTAACTAAACACTTCCTGCACAAACCTAGCCCCTACCCTAGCCAGCTCATTAGTGCCCAGGTACCTCCCTAAACACTCACTGCTCAAACCCTGCTCCCAACTCTAGCCCACTCATTAGTGCTCAGGTACCTCCCTAAACACTTCCGGCAAAATCCGAGCCCCAATTCCTGCCAACTCATTAGTGCCAAATATCTCCCTAAACTCTCCCTGCACAAACCCAGCCCCATCCTTAGCGAGCTCATTAGTGCACAGGTACCTCCCTAAACAATTCCTGCACAATCCTAGCCCCCGCCCTAGCCTGCTCATTAGTGCCCAGGTACCTCCATAAACACTTTCTGCAAAATCCCAGCCCCAACTCCTGCCAACTCATTAGTGCCAAGATATCTCCCTAAACTCTCCCTGCACAAACCCAGCCCCATTCCTAGCCAGCTCATTTGTGCCCAGGTACCTCGCTAAACACTTCCTGCACAATCCTAGCCCCAACCCTAGCCAGCTGATTAGTGCCCAGGTACCTCCCTAAACACACACTGCACAAAGCTAGGCCCCATCACTAGCCAGCTCACCAGAGCACAGGTACCTCCCTAAACATTCACTGTACAAAATCAGCCCCATCCCTAGCCAGCTCATTAGTGACCAGATACCTCCCTAAAGACTCCCTCCGCAAATCCAGCCCATCTCTAGCCAGTTCATTAGTGCCCAGTTACCTCCCTAAACACTCACTGCACAAACCCAGCCCCATTACTAGCCAGCTCAATAGTGCCCAGGTACCTCCCTAAACACTCACTGCACAAACCCAGCCCCATTACTAGCCAGCTCATTAGTGCCCAGGTACCTCCCTAAACACTCATTGCTCAAACCCAGCCCCATCCCTAGCCAGCTCATTAGTGCACAGATACCTCCCTAAACACTCACTGCTCAAACCCAGGCCTAACCCTAGCCAGCTCATTAGTTCTCAGGTACCTCCCTAAACAATTCCTGCTCAAACCCAGCCCATTCCTAGCCAGCTCATTAGTGCGCAGGTACCTCCCTAAACTCTCCCTGCATAAACACAGCCCCATCCCTAGCCAGCTCATTAGTGCCCAGGTACCTCCCTAAACACTCACTGCACAAACCCAGGCTTAACCCTAGCCAGCTCATTAGTTCTCAGGTACCTCCCTAAACAATTTCTGCTCAAACCCAGCCCATTCCTAGCCAGCTCATTAGTGCGCAGGTACCTCCCTAAACTCTCCCTGCATAAACACAGCCCCATCCCTAGCCAGCTCATTAGTGCCCAGGCATCTTCTTAAATTACTTCCTGCACAAAATGCAGCCCATCTCAGCTAGCCCTGTAGTGCCCAGTACCTCCTTAAACTGTCCCTGCACAAACCCAGCCCATCCCTATCCAGCTCATTAGTGCCCAGGTTCCTCCCTAAACACTTTCTGCACAAACTCGGCTCCAACCCTAGCCAGCTCAATGGTGCCCAGATACCTCCCTAAATACTCCTACACAAACCCAACCCCTTCACTAGCCAGCTCATTAGTGCCTAGGTACCTCCCTAAACACTTCCTGCACAAACCGAGCCCCATCCCCAGCCAGTTCATTAGAGCACAGGTATAAACACTCCCTGCACAAACCCAGCCCCATCTCTAGCCAGCTCATTACTGCCCAGGTACCTCCCTAAATTCTTCCAGCACAAACCCAGCCTCATCCCTAGCCAGCTCATTAGAGCACAGGTACCTCCCCTAAACACTCACTGCAAAAACCCAGCAACATCCTTAGCCAGCTCATTAGTGCCCAGGTACCTTTCTTAACACTCACTGTACAAACACATCTCCAACCCTAGCCAGCTCATTAGTTCCCAGGTACCTCCCTAAACACTCACTACACAAACCCAGCCCCAACCCTAGCCAGCTCAATGGTTGCCCAGGTACCTCCCTACACACTCCCTGCATAAACACAGCCCATCACCTAGCCAGCTCATCAGTGCTCAGATACATCCCTAAACACTCCCTGCACAAACCCAGCCCCATCTCTAGCCAGCTCGATAGTTGCCAGGTACCTCCCAAAATTATCCTACACAAACTAGCCCCATCTCCTTGCCTGCTCATTAGTTAGCAGGTTCCTCCCTAAACACTCACTGCACAAACCCAGCACCAGCCCTAGCCAGTTCATTACTTCATAGGTACCTCCCTAAACACTTCCTACTCAAACCCAGCCCATCCCTAGCCAGCTCATTAGTGCCCAGGTTCCTCCCTAAACACTTCCTGCACAAACTCGGCTCCAACCCTAGCCAGCTCATTAGTGCCCAGATACCTCCCTAAATACTCCCTACACAAACCCTACCCCTTCACTAGCCAGCTCATTAGTGCCCAGGTACCTCCCTAAACACTTCCTGCACAAACCGAGCCCCATCCCCAGCCAGTTCATTAGTGCACAGGTATAAACACTCACTGCACAAACTCAGCCCCATCCCTATCCAGCCCATTATTGCACAGGTACCTCCGAAACTCTCCCTACACAAATCCAGCCCATCCTTAGCCAACTCATTAGTGCCCAGGTACCTCCCTAAATGCTCCCTACACGAACCCTGCCCCATCCCTAGCTAGCTCTTTAGTGCCCAGGTACCTTCCTAAACACTCACTGCTCAAACCCAGCCCCATCCCTAGCCAGCTCATTAGTGCCCAGGCACCTCCCTAAACTCTCCCTGCACAAACCTTGCCCCATCCCTAGCTGCTCATTACTGCACAGGTACCTTCCTAAACACTCCTTGCACAAACCCAGCCCCATCGCTAGTGACCTCATTAGTGCCCAGGTTGCTCCCGAAACTCTCCTTGCATAAACACAGCCCCATCCCTAGCCAGCTCATTAGTGCCCAGGTACCTCCCTAAACTCTCCCTGCATAAACACAGCCCCATCCCTAGCCAACTCATTAGTGCACAGGTACCTCCCTAACCACTCACTGTACAAACCCAGCCCCATACCTAGCCAGCTCTTTAGTGCACAGGTCCCTCTCTAAACACTCCCTACACAAACTCAGCCCATCCCTAATCAGTTCATTAGTGCCCAGATAACTGCCTAAACACTCACTGCACAAACCTAGCCCAATCCTTAGCCAGCTCCTTAGTGACAAGGTACCTCCCTAAACACTCACTGCTCAAACCCAGCCCCATCCCTAGACAGCTCATTAGTGGTCAGTTACATCCCTAAACTCTCCCTACTCAAACCCAGCCCCATCCGCAGCCAGCTCATTAGTGCCCAGGTACCTCCCTAAACACTCCTTGCACAAACCCAGCCCCATCGCTTAGTGACCTCATTAGTGCCCAGGTTGCTCCCCAAACACTCCCTGCACAAACCCAGCCCCATCTCAAGCCAGCTCATTAGTGCCCAGGTACCTCCCTAAATTCTTACTGCACAAACCCAGCTCCATCCCTAGCCAGCTCATTAGAGCACAGGTACCACCCCTAAACACTCACTGCAGAAAAACAGCAACATCCTTAGCCAGCTCATTAGTGCCCAGGTACCTTTCTAAACACTCACTGTACAAACACATTCCCAACCCTAGCCAGCTCATTAGTTCCCAGGTACCTCCCTAAACAATCAATACACAAACCCAGCCCCAACCATAGCCATCTTATTACTACCCATGTACCTCCCTAAACTCTCCCTTCATTAACACAGCACCATCCCCTGCCAACTCATTAGTGTCCAGGTACCTCCCTAAAAACTTCCTGCACAAACCCAGCCCAACCCTAGCCAGCTCAATAGTTCCCTGGTACCTCCCTACACACTCCCTGCATAAACACAGGCCCATCACTTGCCAGCTCATCAGTGCTCAGATACATCCCTAAACACTCCCTGCACAAATCCAGCCCCATCTCTAGCCAGCTCATAAGTTACCAGGTACCACCCAAAATTCTCCCTACACAAACCCAGCCCCATCTCTTGCCTGCTCATTAGTTCGCAGGTTCCTCCCTAAACACTCACTGCACAAACCCAGCCCCACTCCTAGCCAGTTCATTACTTCATAGGTACCTCCCTAAACACTTCCTACTCAAATCCAGCCCATCCCTAGCCAGCTCATTAGTGCAAAGACACCTTCAAACACCCTCTCAGATAAACACAGCCATATCACTTGCCAGCTCATTAGTTCTCTGGTACCTCCCTAAACACTCCATGCATCAACTCAGCCCCATCACTAGCCAGCTCTTTAGTGCACAGGTACCTCCCTAAACTTTCCCTACACAAATCCAGCCCCATCCATAGCAGACTTATTATTGCCAAGGTACCTCCCTAAACACTTCCTGCAAAATCCCATCTCCATCCCCGGTCAACTCATTAGTGCTAAGAGACCTCCCTAAACTCTCCCTGCACAAACACAGCCTAATCACTAGACAAATCACTACTGCCCAGGTACCTCCCTAAACATTTCCTGCACAAACTCAGCCCCATCCCTAGATAGCTCATTAGTGCCCAGGCACCTCCCTAAACTCTCCATGCACAAACACAGCCCCATCACTAGCCAACTCATTAGTGCCCGGTACCTCCCTAAACACTTCCTGCAAGATCCCTGACCCAGCCACTGCCAACTCATTAGTGCCAAGATATCTCTATAAACTCCCTGCAGAAACCCAGCCCCATCCCTAGCCAGCTCATTAGTGCACAGGTACCTCCCTAAACACTTCCTGCACAAACCTAGCCCCAACCCTAGCCAACTCATTAGTGCCCAGCTACCTCCCAAAACACTTCCTGCAAAATCCCAGCGCCAACTCCTGCCAACTCATTAGTGCCAAGATATCTCCCTAAACTCTCCCTGCTCAAACCCAGCCCCATCCTTAGCCAGCTCATTAGTGCACAGGTACCTCCCTAAACACTTCCTGCACAAACTTAGCCCCATTCCTAGCAAGCTCATTATTGCCCAGGTACCTCCCTAAACACGTCCTGCACAAACCTAGCCCCAACCCTAGCCAGCTCGTTAGTGCCCAGTTACCTCCCTAAACACACACTGCACAAAGCTAGCCACATCACTACCCAGCTCACTAGTGCAGAGATACCTCCCTAAACATTCACTGTACAAAATCAGCCCCATCACTAGCCAGCTCACTAGTGCCCAGTTACCTCCCTAAACCCTCACTGCACAAACCCAGCCCCATTACTTGCCAGTTCATTAGTTCCCAGGTACCTCCCTAAACACTCACTGCACAATCCCAGCCCCAACCTATCCAGCTCATTAGTTCCCAGGTACCTCCCTAAAGACTCACTGCACAAACCCAGCCCCATTACTAGCTAACTCATTAGTGCCCAGGTACCTCCCTAAACACTCATTGCACAAACCCTGGCTTAACCCTAGCCAGCTCATTAGTTCCCAGGTACCTCCCTAAACAATTCCTGCTCAAACCCAGCCCATCCCTAGCCAGCCCATTAGTGCGCAGGTACCTCCCAAACACTTCCCACACAAACCTCAGCCCCAAGCCTAGCCAGCTTATTAGTACCCAGGTGCCTCCCTAAACTCTCCCTTCATAAACACAGCCCCATCCCCTGCCAACTCATTAGTGTCCAGGTACCTCCTTAAACACTTCCTGCACAAACCCAGCCCAACCCTAGCTCCATTAATCCAGCCCCATACCTAGCCAGCTCATTAGTGCACAGGTATCTCCCTAAACACTCCCTGCATAAACACAGCCCCATCATTAGCCCACTCATTAGTGCACAGGTACCTGACTAAACTCTCCCTGCACAAACACAGCCCCATCATTTGCCAGCTCATTAGTGCCCACGTACCTCCCTGAACACTCACTGTGCTAACCAGGCACATCCCTAGCCAGTTCATTAGTGCCCAGAAACCTCCCTACACACTCCCTGCATAAACCCAGCCCCATCCCTGGCCAGCTCATTAGGGTACAGATACCTCCAGAAACACACCCCACACAAACCCAGCCAATCCCTAGGTGGCTCATTCGTGCCCAGGTACCTCCCTAAACACTCCCTACACAAACCCAGACCATCTCTAGCCAGCTCATTAGTGCTCAGGTACACCCCTAAAGTTTCCCTGCAAAAACCCAGCCCCATCCCTAGCCAGCTCATTATTGCCCAGATACCTCCCTAAGCACTCACTGCACAAACCAAGCCCCATCCCTAGCCAGCTCATTAGTGCTCAGGTACCTCCCTAAACTCTCCTGCACAAACACAGCCCCAATACTAGTCAACTTATTAGTGCCCAGGTAACTCCCTAAACACTTCCTGCAAAATCTCAGCCCCAACCCCTGCCAACTCATTAGTGCCAAGATATCTCCCTAAACTCTCCCTGCACAAACCCAGCCCCATCCCTAGCCAGCTCATTAGTGCACAGGTACCTCCCTAAACACTTCCTGCACAAACCCAGCCCCATTCTCAGCCAGCTCATTAGTGACCAGGTACCCAACCAAACACTTCCTGCACAAACCTAGCCCCTACCCTAGCCAGCCCATTAGTGCCCAGGTACCTCCCTAAACACTCACCGCTCAAAACCAGCTCCCATCTCTAGGCCCACTCATTGGTGCCCAGGTACCTCCTAAACACTTCCGGCAAAATCCAGCCCCAATTTCTGCCAACTCATTAGTGCCAAGATATCTCCCAAACTCTCCTGCACAACCCTGCCCCATCCTTAGCCAGCTCATTAGTGCACAGGTACCTCCCTAAACAATTCCTGCAAAACCTAGCCCCAACTCTAGCCACTCATTAGTGCCCAGGTACCTTCCCAAACAATTCTGCAAAATCCCAGCCCCAACTCCTGCCAACTCATTAGTGCCACAGACATTCCCAAACTCCCTGCACAAACTCCAACCCCATTCCTAGCCAGCTCATTAGTGCCCAGGTACCTCGCTAAACACTTCCTGCACAAACCTAGCCCCAAGCCTCGCCAGCTCATTTGTGCCCAGGTACTTCCTTAAACACACACTGCACAAAGCTAGCCCCATCACTAGCCAGCTCACTAAAGCACAGGTACCTCCCTAAACATTCACTGTACAAAATCAGCCCCATCCCTATCCAGCTCATTATTGACCAGATACCTCCCTAAACACTCCCTGTGAAATCCAGCCCATCTCTAGCCAGTTCATTAGTGCCCAGTTACCTCCCTAAACACTCACTGCACAAACCCAGCCCCATTACTAGCCAGCTCATTAGTGCCCAGGTACCTCCTTAAACACTCACTGCACAAACCCTGCCAGCTCATTAGTTCCCAGGTACCTCCCTAAACACTCACTGCACAAACCCAGCCCCATTACTAGCCAGCTCATTAGTGCCCAGGTACCTTCCTAAACACCCATTGCTCAAACCCAGCCCCATCCCTAGCCAGCTCATTAGTGCACAGATACCTCCCTAAACACTCACTGCACAAACCCAGGCTTAACCCTAGCCAGCTCATTAGTTCCCAGGTACCTCCCTAAACAATTCCTGCTCAAACCCAGCCCATTCCTAGCCAGCTCATTAGTGCTCAGGTCCACCCCTAAAGTTTCCCTGCAAAAACCCAGCCCCATCCCTAGCCAGCTCATTATTGCCCAGATACCTCCCTAAGCACTCACTGCACAAACCAAGCCCCATCCCTAGCCAGCTCATTAGTGCTCAGGTACCTCCCTAAACTCTCCTGCACAAACACAGCCCCAATACTAGTCAACTTATTAGTGCCCAGGTAACTCCCTAAACACTTCCTGCAAAATCTCAGCCCCAACCCCTGCCAACTCATTAGTGCCAAGATATCTCCCTAAACTCTCCCTGCACAAACCCAGCCCCATCCCTAGCCAGCTCATTAGTGCACAGGTACCTCCCTAAACACTTCCTGCACAAACCCAGCCCCATTCCTAGCCAGCTCATTAGTGACCAGGTACCTAACCAAACACTTCCTGCACAAACCTAGCCCCTACCCTAGCCAGCTCATTAGTGCCCAGGTACCTCCCTAAACACTCACTGCTCAAAACCAGCTCCCATCTCTAGCCCACTCATTAGTGCCCAGGTACCTCCCTAAACACTTCCGGCAAAATCCCAGCCCCAATTTCTGCCAACTCATTAGTGCCAAGATATCTCCCAAAACTCTCCCTGCACAAACCCTGCCCCATCCTTAGCCAGCTCATTAGTGCACAGGTACCTCCCTAAACAATTCCTGCACAAACCTAGCCCCAACCCTAGCCACTCATTAGTGCCCAGGTACCTTCCTAAACACTTTCTGCAAATTCCCAGCCCCAACTCCTGCCAACTCATTAGTGCCAAGATATCTCCCTAAACTCCCCCTGCACAAACCCAACCCCATTCCTAGCCAGCTCATTAGTGCCCAGGTACCTCGCTAAACACTTCCTGCACAAACCTAGCCCCAAGCCTCGCCAGCTCATTTGTGCCCAGGTACTTCCTTAAACACACACTGCACAAAGCTAGCCCCATCACTAGCCAGCTCACTAAAGCACAGGTACCTCCCTAAACATTCACTGTACAAAATCAGCCCCATCCCTAGCCAGCTCATTATTGACCAGATACCTCCCTAAACACTCCCTGTGAAATCCAGCCCATCTCTAGCCAGTTCATTAGTGCCCAGTTACCTCCCTAAACACTCACTGCACAAACCCAGCCCCATTACTAGCCAGCTCATTAGTGCCCAGGTACCTCCTTAAACACTCACTGCACAAACCCTGCCAGCTCATTAGTTCCCAGGTATCCTCCTAAACACTCACTGCACAAACCCAGCCCCATTACTAGCCAGCTCATTAGTGCCCAGGTACCTTCCTAAACACCCATTGCTCAAACCCAGCCCCATCCCTAGCCAGCTCATTAGTGCACAGATACCTCCCTAAACACTCACTGCACAAACCCAGGCTTAACCCTAGCCAGCTCATTAGTTCCCAGGTACCTCCCTAAACAATTCCTGCTCAAACCCAGCCCATTCCTAGCCAGCTCATTAGTGCGCAGGTACCTCCCTAAACTCTCCCTGCATAAACACAGCCCCATCCCTAGCCAGCTCATTAGTGCCCAGGTATCTTCATAAACACTTCCTGCACAAATCCAGCCCATCTCTAGCCAGCTCTGTAGTGCCCAGGTACCTCCCTAAACTCTCCCTGCACAAACTCAGCCCCATCCCTAGCAAGCTCATTAGTGCCCAGGTACCTTCATAAACACTTGCTGCACAAACCCAGCCCATCCCTAGCCAGCTCATTAGTGCCCAGGTTCCTCCCTAAACACTTCCTGCACAAACTCAGCTCCAACCCTAGCCAGCTCATTAGTGCCCAGATACCTCCCTAAATACTCCCTACACAAACCCAACCCCATCACTAGCCAGCTCATTAGTGCCCAGGTACCTCCCTAAACACTCCTTGCACAAACCCAGCCCCATCACTAGTGAGCTCATTAATGCCAGCTCAACCATAGCCAGCTCAATAGTTCCCAGGTACCTCCCTACACACTCCCTGTATAATCACAGCCCCATCACTTGCCAGCTCATCAGTGTTCAGGTACATCCCTAAACACTCCCTGCACAAACCCAGCCCCATCTCTAGCCAGCTCATTAGTTACCAGGTACCTCCCAAAATTCTCCTTGCACAAACCTAGCCCCATCCCTTGCCTGCTCATTAGTTCGCAGGTTCCTCCCTAAACACTCACTGCACAAACCCAGCCCCAACCCTAGCCAGTTCATTACTTCATAGGTACCTCCCTAAACACTTCCTACTCAAATCCAGCCCATCCCTAGCCAGCTCATTAGTGCACAGGTACCACCTTAAACACTCCCCGCATAAACACAGCCATATCACTTGCCAGCTCATTAGTTCCCTGGTACCTCCCTGCATCAACTCGGCCCCATCACTAGCCAGCTCTTTAGTGCACAGGTACCTCCCTAAACTTTCCCTACACAAATCCAGCCCCAACCATTGCAGACTTTTTCTTGCCAAGGTACCTCCCTAAACACTTCCTGCAAAATCCCATCTCCATCCCCGGTCAACTCATTAGTGCTAAGTTACCTCCTAAACTCTCCCTGCACAAACAAAGCCCAATCACTAGACAACTCACTACTGCCCAGGTACCTCCCTAAACATTTCCTGCACAAACTCAGCCCCATCCTATATAGCTCATTGGTGCCCAGGCACCTCCTAAACTCTCCCTGCACAAACACAGCCCCATCACTAGCCAACTCATTAGTACCCAGGTACTTCCCTAAACACTTCCTGCAAGAACCCTGACCCTGCCCCTGCCAACTCATTAGTGCCAAGATATCTCTATAAACTCCCTGCAGAAACCCAGCCCCATCCCTAGCCAGCTCATTAGTGCACAGGTACCTCCCTAAACACTTACTGCACAAACCCAGCCCCATTCATAGCCAGCTCATCAGTGCCCAGGTCCCTAACTAAACACTTCCTGCACAAACCTAGCCCCAACCCTAGCCAGCTCATTAGTGCCCAGGTACCTCCCTAGACACTCACTGCTCAAACCCAGCTCCCATCTCTAGCCAACTCATTAGTGACCAGGTACCTCCCAAAACACTTCCTGCAAAATCCCAGCCCCAACTCCTGTCAACTCATTGGTGCCAAGATATCTCCCTAAACTCCTCCCTGCATGAACTCAGCCCCATCCCTAGCCAACTCATTGGTGCCCAGGTACCTCCCTAAACTCTCCCTGCACAAACCCAGCCCCCATCTTAGCCAGCTCATTGGTGCACAGGTACCTCCCTAAACACTTCCTGCACAAACCTATCCCCATTCCTAGCCAGCTCATTATTGCCCAGGTACCTCCCTAAAGCCTAATTCCTTAGCCAGCTCATTAGTGCTCAGGTATCTTCATAAACTCTTCCTGCACAAATCCAGCCCATCTCTAGCCAGCTCAGTGGTGTGGGTACCTCCCAAAACTCTCCTGCTAAAACCCAGCCCCATCCTAACAAGCTCAATAGTGCCTAGGTACCTTCATAAACACTTCCTGCACAAACCCAGCCCATCCCTAGCCCGCTCATTAGTGCCCAGGTACCTCCCTAAACACTCCCTGCACAAACTCAGCTCCAACCCTAGCCAGCTCATTAGTGCCCAGATACCTCCCTAAATACTCCCTACACAAACACAACCCCATCACTAGCCAGCTCATTAGTGCCCAGGTACCTCCCAAAACACTTCCTGCACAAACCGAGCCCCATCCCCAGCCAGCTCATTAGTGCACAGGTATAAACACTCATTGCACAAACCCAGCCCCATCCCTATCCAGCTCATTAGTGCACAGGTACCTCCCTAAACTCTCCCCACACAAACCCAGTCCATCCCTAGGTGGCTCATTCATGCCCAGGTACCTCCCTAAACACTCTCTACACAAACCCAGCCCATCCTTAGCCAGCTCATTAGTGCCCAGGTACACCCCTAAAGTCTCCCTGCAAAAACCCAGCCCCATCCCTAGCCAGCTCATTATTGCCCAGATACCTCCCTAGGGACTCACTGCACAAACAAAGCCCCATCCCTAGCCAGATCATTAGTGCTCAGGTACCTCCCTAACCTCTCCTGCACATACACAGCCCCATCACTAGCCAGCTCATTAGTTACCAGGTACCTCCCAAAATTCTCCTTGAACAAACCCAGCCCCATCCCTTGCCTGCTTAATAGTTCGCAGTTACCTTCTTAAACACTCACTGCACAAACCCAGCTCCATCCCTAGCCAGTTTATTAGTGTCCAGGTACCTCCCTAAATACTCACTGCACAAGCTTAGTCCCAACTATATCCAGCTCATTAGTTTCCAGGTACCTCCCTAAACACTCACTGCATAAACCCAGACCCATCACTAGCCTGCTCATTAGTTCCTAGGTACCTCTTAAACACTCCCATAAAAACACAGCCATATCACATGCCAGCTCATTAGTTCCCAGGTACCTCCCTAAACACTCCATGCATCAACTCAGCCCCATCACTAGCCAGCTCTTTAGTGCACAGGTACCTCCCTAAACTCTCCCTACACCAATCCAGCTCCATCCGTAGCAGACGTATGATTGCCAAGGGACCTCTCTAAACACTTCCTGCAAATCCCATCTCCATCCCCTGTCAACTCATTAGTGCCAAGTTACCTAATTAAACTCTCCCTGCACAAACACAGCCCCATCACTAGACAACTCATTACTGCCCAGGAACCTCCCTAAATATTTCCTGCACAAACTCAGCCCCATCCCTAGATAGCTCATTGGTGCCCAGGTACCTCCCTAAACTCTCTGCACAAACACAGCCCCATGACTAGCAAACTCAATAGTGATCAGGTACCTCCTAAACACTTCCTGCAGATCCTGACCCAGCCCTGCCAACTCATTGGTGCCCAGGTACCTCCGTGCGCTTCCTGCACAAACCTAGCCCCATCCCTAGCCAGCTCATTGGTGCCCAGGTACACCCTAAGCGCTCCTGCACAAACTCAGCACTATCCCTAGCCAGCTCATTAGTGCTTAGGTACCTCCCTAAACTCTCCATGTAAAATCTCAGTCCTAAACACATCCTACAAAATTCAGCCCCAACCACTGCCAATTCATTAGTTCCAAGATATGTCTCTAAACTCTCTCTGCACTAACCCAGCCCCATCCCTAGCCAGCTCATTGGTGCCCAGGTACCTCCTAAACACTCCTGTATAAACCCAGCCCCATCCTAACAAGATCATCAGTGCTAGGTACCTCCCTAAACACTCCTGCATAAACACACCACCATCACTAGCCAGGTCATTAGTTACCAGGTACCTCCTAAACTCTCTCTGCACAAACCAAGCCCCATCCATAGCAGGCTTATTAGTGCCCAGGTACCTCCCTAAACACTTCTTGCAAAATACCATCCCCTGCCAACTCATTAGTGCTAAGATATCTCCTAAACTCTCCTGCATAAACTCAGCCCCATCACTAGCCAACTCATTTGTTCACAGGTTCCTCCCTCAACACTTCCTGAACAAACCCAGCCCCATCCCTAGCCAGCTCATTAGTGCCCAGGTACCTCCCTAAACAATTCCTGCAAAATCTCAGCCCAACCCCTGCCAACTCATTAGTGCCCAGGTACCTCCCTAAACACTTCCTGCTAAATCTCAGCCCCAACCCCTGCCAACTCATTAGTGCCAAGATATCTCCCTAAACTCTCCCTGCACAAACTTAGCCCCATCCCTAGCCAGCTCATTAGTGCCTAGTTACCTCCCTAAACACTTCCTGCACAAACCCAGCTCCATTCCTAGCCAGTTCATTAGTGTCCAGGTACCTAACTAAACACTTCCTGCACAAACCTAGCCCCAACCCTAGCCAGCTCATTAGTGCCCAGGTACCTCCCTAAACACTTACCGCTCAAACCCGGCTCCCATCTCTAGCCCACTCATTAGTGCCCAGGTACCTCTCTAAACACGTCCTGCACAAACCTAGCCCCATTCCTAGCCAGCTCATTAGTGCCCAGGTACCTCCCAAAACACTCATTGCTCAAACCCAGCCCCAACCCTAGCCAGCACATTAGTGCACAGATACCTCCTTAAACACTCACTGCACAAACACAGGCTTAACCCTAGCCAGGTCAATAGTTCCCAGGTGCCTCCCTAAACAATTCCTGCTCAAACCCAGCCCATTCCTAGCCAGCTCAATAGTGCGTAGGTACCTCCCTAAACTCTCCCTGCATAAACACTGCCCCATCCTTAGCCAGCTCATTAGTGCTCAGGTATCTTCATAAACTCTTCCTGCACAAATCCAGCCCATCTCTAGCCAGCTCAGTAGTGCCCAGGTACCTCCCTAAACTCTCCCAGCACAAACCCAGCCCCATCCCTAGCAAGCTCTTTAGTGCCCAGGTACCTTCATAAACACTTCCTGCACAAACCCAGCCCATCCCTAGCCAGCTCATTGTGCCCAGGTACCTCCTAAACACTCCCTGCACAAACTCAGCGCCAACCCCTAGCCAGCTCATTGGTGCCCACGTGGCTCCCTAAATACTCCCTACACAAACACAACCCCATCACTAGCCAGCTCATTGGTGCCCAGGTACCTCCCTAAACACTTCCTGCACAAACCGAGCCCCATCCCCAGCCAGCCCATTAGTGCACAGGTATAAACACTCATTGCACAAACCCAGCCCCATCCCTATCCAGCTCATTAGTGCACAGGTACCTCCCTAAACTCTCCCTACACAAATCCAGCCCATCCCTAGCCTACTCATTAGTGCCCAGGTACCTCTCTGAACACTCCCTGCACAAACTCAGCTCCAACCCTACCCAGCTCATTAGTGCCCACGTACCTCCCTAAATACTCCCTACACAAACACAACCCCATCACTAGCCAGCTCATTAGTGCCCAGGTACCTCCCTAAACACTTCCTGCACAAACCAAGCCCCATCCCCAGCCAGCTCATTAGTGCACAGGTATAAACACTCATTGCACAAACCCAGCCCATCCCTTTCCAGCTCATTAGTTACTGGGTACCTCCTAAACTCTCCCTACACAAATCCAGCCCATCCCTAGCCAACTCATTGGTGCCCAGGTACCTCCCTAAACACTCCCTGCATAAACCCAGCCCGATCCTGGGTCAGCTCATTAGGGTACAGATACCTCCAGAAACACTCCCCACACATACCCAGTCCATCCCTAGGTGGCTCATTCATGCCCAGGTACCTCCCTAAACACTCTCTACACAAACCCAGCCCATCCTTAGCCAGCTCATTAGTGCCCAGGTACACCCCTAAACGCTCCCTGCACAAACCCAGCACTATCCCTAGCCAGCTCATTAGTGCTTAGGTACCTCCCTAAACTCTCCATGTAAAATCTCAGTCCCTAAACACATCCTACAAAATTCCAGCCCCAACCACTGCCAATTCATTAGTTTCCAAGATATGTCCCAAACCTCTCTGCACTAACCCAGCCCCATCCCTAGCCAGCCCATTAGTGCCCAGGCACCTCCTAAACACTCCTTCATAAACCCAGCCCCATCCTAACAAGATCATCAGTGCACAGGTACCTCCCTAAACACTCCCTGCATAAACACACCACCATCACTAGCCAGGTCATTAGTTACCAGGTACCTCCCTAAACTCTCTGCACAAACCCAGCCCCATCCATAGCAGGCTTATTAGGTGCCCAGGTACCTCCTAAAACTTCTTGCAAAATACCATCCCTACCAACTCATTAGTGCCAAGATATCTCCCTAAACTCTCCTGCATAAACTCAGCCCATCACTAGCCAACTCATTTGTTCACAGGTTCCTCCTCAACACTTCCTGAACAAACCCAGCCCCATCCCTAGCCAGCTCATTGGTGCCCAGGTACCTCCCTAAACAATTCCTGCAAAATCTCAGCCCCAACCCCTGCCAACTCATTAGTGCCCAGGTACCTCCCTAAACACTTCCTGCTAAATCTCAGCCCCAACCCCTGCCAACTCATTAGTGCCAAGATATCTCCCTAAACTCTCCCTGCACAAACCCAGCCCCATTCCTAGCCAGCTCATTAGTGCCCAGTTACCTCCCTAAACACTTCCTGCACAAACCCAGCTCCATTCCTAGCCAGTTCATTAGTGTCCAGGTACCTAACTAAACACTTCCTGCACAAACCTAGCCCCAACCCTAGCCAGCTCATTAGTGCCCAGGTACCTCCCTAAACACTCACAGCTCAAACCCCGGCTCCCATCTCTAGCCCACTCATTAGTGCCCAGGTACCTCCCTAAACACGTCCTGCACAAACCTAGCCCCATTCCTAGCCAGCTCATTAGTGCTCAGGTACCTCCCAAAACACTCATTGCTCAAACCCAGCCCCAACCCTAGCCAGCACATTAGTGCACAGATACCTCCTTAAACACTCACTGCACAAACCCAGGCTTAACCCTAGCCAGCTCATTAGTTCCCAGGTGCCTCCCTAAACAATTCCTGCTCAAACCCAGCCCATCCCTAGCCAGCTCAATAGTGCGCAGGTACCTCCCTAAACTTCCCTGCATAAACACTGCCCCATCCTTAGCCAGCTCATTAGTGCTCAGGTATCTTCATAAACTCTTCCTGCACAAATCCAGCCCATCTCTAGCCAGCTCAGTAGTGCCCAGGTACCTCCCTAAACTCTCCCAGCACAAACCCAGCCCCATCCCTAGCAAGCTCTTTAGTGCCCAGGTACCTTCATAAACACTTCCTGCACAAACCCAGCCCATCCCTAGCCAGCTCATTAGTGCCCAGGTACCTCCCTAAACACTCCCTGCACAAACTCAGCTCCAACCCTAGCCAGCTCATTAGTGCCCACGTAGCTCCCTAAATACTCCCTACACAAACACAACCCCATCACTAGCCAGCTCATTAGTGCCCAGGTACCTCCCTAAACACTTCCTGCACAAACCAAGCCCCATCCCCAGCCAGCTCATTAGTGCACAGGTATAAACACTCATTGCACAAACCCAGCCCCATCCCTTTCCAGCTCATTAGTGCCCAGGTACCTCCCTAAACACTCCTTGCACAAACCCAGCCCCATCACTAGTGAGCTCATTAATGCCAGCTCAACCATAGCCAGCTCAATAGTTCCCAGGTACCTCCCTTCACACTCCCTGTATAATCACAGCCCCATCACTTGCCAGCTCATCAGTGTTCAGGTACATCCCTAAACACTCCCTGCACAAACCCAGCCCCATCTCTAGCCAGCTCATTAGTTACCAGGTACCTCCCAAAATTCTCCTTGCACAAACCTAGCCCCATCCCTTGCCTGCTCATTAGTTCGCAGGTTCCTCCCTAAACACTCACTGCACAAACCCAGCCCCAACCCTAGCCAGTTCATTACTTCATAGGTACCTCCCTAAACACTTCCTACTCAAATCCAGCCCATCCCTAGCCAGCTCATTAGTGCACAGGTACCACCTTAAACACTCCCCGCATAAACACAGCCATATCACTTGCCAGCTCATTAGTTCCTGGTACCTCCCTGCATCAACTTCATTCACTCACTAGCCAGCTCTTTGGTGCACAGGTACCTCCCTAAACTTTCCTACACAATCCAGCCCCAACCATTGCAGACTTTTTCTTGCCAAGGTACCTCCCTAAACACTTCCTGCAAAATCCCATCTCCATCCCCGGTCAACTCATTAGTGCTAAGTTACCTCCCTAAACTCTCCCTGCACAAACAAAGCCCAATCACTAGACAACTCACTACTGCCCAGGTACCTCCCTAAACATTTCCTGCACAAACTCAGCCCCATCCCTATATAGCTCATTAGTGCCCAGGCACCTCCCTAAACTCTCCCTGCACAAACACAGCCCCATCACTAGCCAACTCATTAGTACCCAGGTACCTCCCTAAACACTTCCTGCAAGAACCCTGACCCTGCCCCTGCCAACTCATTAGTGCCAAGATATCTCTATAAACTCCCTGCAGAAACCCAGCCCCATCCCTAGCCAGCTCATTGGTGCACAGGTACCTCCCTAAACACTTACTGCACAAACCCAGCCCCATTCATAGCCAGCTCATCAGTGCCCAGGTCCCTAACTAAACACTTCCTGCACAAACCTAGCCCCAACCCTAGCCAGCTCATTAGTGCCCAGGTACCTCCCTAGACACTCACTGCTCAAACCCAGCTCCCATCTCTAGCCAACTCATTAGTGACCAGGTACCTCCCAAAACACTTCCTGCAAAATCCCAGCCCCAACTCCTGTCAACTCATTAGTGCCAAGATATCTCCCTAAACTCTCCCTGCATGAACTCAGCCCCATCCCTAGCCAACTCATTAGTGCCCAGGTACCTCCCTAAACTCTCCCTGCACAAACCCAGCCCCATCCTTAGCCAGCTCATTAGTGCACAGGTACCTCCCTAAACACTTCCTGCACAAACCTATCCCCATTCCTAGCCAGCTCATTATTGCCCAGGTACCTCCCTAAAGCCTAATTCCTTAGCCAGCTCATTAGTGCTCAGGTATCTTCATAAACTCTTCCTGCACAAATCCAGCCCATCTCTAGCCAGCTCAGTAGTGCCCAGGTACCTCCCAAAACTCTCCCTGCACAAACCCAGCCCCATCCCTAACAAGCTCAATAGTGCCTAGGTACCTTCATAAACACTTCCTGCACAAACCCAGCCCATCCCTAGCCCGCTCATTAGTGCCCAGGTACCTCCCTAAACACTCCCTGCACAAACTCAGCTCCAACCCTAGCCAGCTCATTAGTGCCCAGATACCTCCCTAAATACTCCCTACACAAACACAACCCCATCACTAGCCAGCTCATTGGTGCCCAGAGTGCACTCCCAAAACACTTCCTGCACTGGGCGGGCCCATCCCCAGCCAGCTCATTGGTGCACAGGTATAAACACTCATTGCACAACCCAGCCCCATCCCTATCCAGCTCATTAGTGCACAGGTACCTCCCTAAACTCTCCCCACACAAACCCAGTCCATCCCTAGGTGGCTCATTCATGCCCAGGTACCTCCCTAAACACTCTCTACACAAACCCAGCCCATCCTTAGCCAGCTCATTAGTGCCCAGGTACACCCCTAAAGTCTCCCTGCAAAAACCCAGCCCCATCCCTAGCCAGCTCATTATTGCCCAGATACCTCCCTAGGGACTCACTGCACAAACAAAGCCCCATCCCTAGCCAGATCATTAGTGCTCAGGTACCTCCCTAACCTCCTGCACATACACAGCCCCATCACTAGCCAGCTCATTGGTTACCAGGTACCTCCCAAAATTCTCCTTGAACAAACCCAGCCCCATCCCTTGCCTGCTTAATAGTTCGCAGTTACCTTCTTAAACACTCACTGCACAAACCCAGCTCCATCCCTAGCCAGTTTATTAGTGTCCAGGTACCTCCCTAAATACTCACTGCACAAGCTTAGTCCCAACTATATCCAGCTCATTAGTTTCCAGGTACCTCCCTAAACACTCACTGCATAAACCCAGACCCATCACTAGCCTGCTCATTAGTTCCTAGGTACCTCCTTAAACACTCCCCACAAAAACACAGCCATATCACATGCCAGCTCATTAGTTCCCAGGTACCTCCCTAAACACTCCATGCATCAACTCAGCCCCATCACTAGCCAGCTCTTTAGTGCACAGGTACCTCCCTAAACTCTCCCTACACCAATCCAGCTCCATCCGTAGCAGACGTATTATTGCCAAGGGACCTCTCTAAACACTTCCTGCAAATCCCATCTCCATCCCCTGTCAACTCATTAGTGCCAAGTTACCTAATTAAACTCTCCCTGCACAAACACAGCCCCATCACTAGACAACTCATTACTGCCCAGGAACCTCCCTAAATATTTCCTGCACAAACTCAGCCCCATCCCTAGATAGCTCATTAGTGCCCAGGTACCTCCCTAAACTCTCTCTGCACAAACACAGCCCCATGACTAGCAAACTCAATAGTGATCAGGTACCTCCCTAAACACTTCCTGCAAGATCCCTGACCCAGCCCCTGCCAACTCATTAGTGCCCAGGTACCTCCGTGAACGCTTCCTGCACAAACCTAGCCCCATCCCTAGCCAGCTCATTAGTGCCCAGGTACACCCCTAAACGCTCCCTGCACAAACTCAGCACTATCCCTAGCCAGCTCATTAGTGCTTAGGTACCTCCCTAAACTCTCCATGTAAAATCTCAGTCCCTAAACACATCCTACAAAATTCCAGCCCCAACCACTGCCAATTCATTAGTTCAAGATATGTCTCTAAACTCTCTCTGCACTAACCCAGCCCCATCCCTAGCCAGCTCATTTAATTTGGTACTCCTCCTAAACACTCCTGTATAAACCCAGCCCCATCCTAACAAGATCATCAGTGCAGGTACCTCCCTAAACACTCCTGCATAAACACACCACCATCACTAGCCAGGTCATTGGTTACCAGGTACCTCCTAAACTCTCTCTGCACAAACCCAGCCCCATCCATAGCAGGCTTATTAGTGCCCAGGTACCTCCCTAAACACTTCTTGCAAAATACCATCCCCTGCCAACTCATTAGTGCTAAGATATCTCCCTAAACTCTCCCTGCATAAACTCAGCCCCATCACTAGCCAACTCATTTGTTCACAGGTTCCTCCCTCAACACTTCCTGAACAAACCCAGCCCCATCCCTAGCCAGCTCATTGGTGCCCAGGTACCTCCCTAAACAATTCTGCAAATCTCAGCCCAACCCCTGCCAACTCATTGGTGCCCCAGGTACCTCCCTAAACACTTCCTGCTAAATCTCAGCCCCAACCCCTGCCAACTCATTGGTGCCAAGATATCTCCCTAAACTCTCCTGCAAACTTAGCCCCATCCCTAGCCAGCTCATTGGTGCCTAGTTGCCTCCTAAACACTTCCTGCACAAACCCAGCTCCATTCTAGCCAGTTCATTGGTGTCCAGGTACCTAACTAAACACTTCCTGCACAAACCTAGCCCCAACCCTAGCCCAGCTCATTGGTGCCAGGTACCTCCCTAAACACTTACCGCTCAAACCCGGCTCCCATCTCTAGCCCACTCATTGGTGCCCAGGTACCTCTCTAAACACGTCCTGCACAAACCTAGCCCCATTCCTAGCAGCTCATTGGTGCCCAGGTACCTCCCAAAACACTCGCCCCAACCCTAGCCAGCACATTAGTGCACAGATACCTCCTTAAACACTCACTGCACAAACACAGGCTTAACCCTAGCCAGGTCAATAGTTCCCAGGTGCCTCCCAAACAATTCCTGCTCAAACCCAGCCCATTCCTAGCCAGCTCAATAGTGCTTGAGGTACCTCCTAAACTCTCCTGCATAAACACTGCCCCATCCTTAGCCAGCTCATTAGTGCTCAGGTATCTTCATAAACTCTTCCTGCACAAATCCAGCCCATCTCTAGCTGCCAGTAGTGCCCAGGTACCTCCCTAAACTCTCCCAGCACAAACCCAGCCCCATCCCTAGCAAGCTCTTTAGTGCCCAGGTACCTTCATAAACACTTCCTGCACAAACCCAGCCCATCCCTAGCCAGCTCATTGGTGCCCAGGTACCTCCTAAACACTCCCTGCACAAACTCAGCGCCAACCCTAGCCAGCTCATTAGTGCCCACGTAGCTCCCTAAATACTCCCTACACAAACACAACCCCATCACTAGCCAGCTCATTAGTGCCCAGGTACCTCCCTAAACACTTCCTGCACAAACCGAGCCCCATCCCCAGCCAGCCCATTAGTGCACAGGTATAAACACTCATTGCACAAACCCAGCCCCATCCCTATCCAGCTCATTAGTGCACAGGTACCTCCCTAAACTCTCCCTACACAAATCCAGCCCATCCCTAGCCTACTCATTAGTGCCCAGGTACCTCTCTGAACACTCCCTGCACAAACTCAGCTCCAACCCTACCCAGCTCATTGGTGCCCACGCATCTCCCTAAATACTCCCTCACACAAACACAACCCCATCACTAGCCAGCTCATTAGTGCCCAGGTACCTCCCTAAACACTTCCTGCACAAACCAAGCCCCATCCCCAGCCAGCTCATTGGTGCACAGGTATAAACACTCATTGCACAACCCAGCCCCATCCCTTTCCAGCTCATTAGTGCACGGGTACCTCCTAAACTCTCCCTACACAAATCCAGCCCATCCCTAGCCAACTCATTAGTGCCCAGGTACCTCCCTAAACACTCCCTGCATAAACCCAGCCCGATCCTGGGTCAGCTCATTAGGGTACAGATACCTCCAGAAACACTCCCCACACATACCCAGTCCATCCCTAGGTGGCTCATTCATGCCCAGGTACCTCCCTAAACACTCTCTACACAAACCCAGCCCATCCTTAGCCAGCTCATTAGTGCCCAGGTACACCCCTAAACGCTCCCTGCACAAACCCAGCACTATCCCTAGCCAGCTCATTAGTGCTTAGGTACCTCCCTAAACTCTCCATGTAAAATCTCAGTCCCTAAACACATCCTACAAAATTCCAGCCCCAACCACTGCCAATTCATTAGTTCCAAGATATGTCCCTAAACTCTCTCTGCACTAACCCAGCCCCATCCCTAGCCAGCTCATTAGTGCCCAGGCACCTCCCTAAACACTCCCTTCATAAACCCAGCCCCATCCTAACAAGATCATCAGTGCACAGGTACCTCCCTAAACACTCCCTGCATAAACACACCACCATCACTAGCCAGGTCATTAGTTACCAGGTACCTCCCTAAACTCTCTCTGCACAAACCCAGCCCCATCCATAGCAGGCTTATTAGTGCCCAGGTACCTCCCTAAACACTTCTTGCAAAATACCATCCCCTACCAACTCATTAGTGCCAAGATATCTCCCTAAACTCTCCCTGCATAAACTCAGCCCCATCACTAGCCAACTCATTTGTTCACAGGTTCCTCCCTCAACACTTCCTGAACAAACCCAGCCCCATCCCTAGCCAGCTCATTAGTGCCCAGGTACCTCCCTAAACAATTCCTGCAAAATCTCAGCCCCAACCCCTGCCAACTCATTAGTGCCCAGGTACCTCCCTAAACACTTCCTGCTAAATCTCAGCCCCAACCCCTGCCAACTCATTAGTGCCAAGATATCTCCCTAAACTCTCCCTGCACAAACCCAGCCCCATTCCTAGCCAGCTCATTAGTGCCCAGTTACCTCCCTAAACACTTCCTGCACAAACCCAGCTCCATTCCTAGCCAGTTCATTAGTGTCCAGGTACCTAACTAAACACTTCCTGCACAAACCTAGCCCCAACCCTAGCCAGCTCATTGGTGCCCAGGTACCTCCCTAAACACTCACAGCTCAAACCGGCTCCATCTCTAGCCCACTCATTAGTGCCCAGGTACCTCCCTAAACACGTCCTGCACAAACCTAGCCCCATTCCTAGCCAGCTCATTAGTGCTCAGGTACCTCCCAAAACACTCATTGCTCAAACCCAGCCCCAACCCTAGCCAGCACATTAGTGCACAGATACCTCCTTAAAACACTCACTGCACAAACCCAGGCTTAACCCTAGCCAGCTCATTAGTTCCCAGGTGCCTCCCTAAACAATTCCTGCTCAAACCCAGCCCATCCCTAGCCAGCTCAATAGTGCGCAGGTACCTCCCTAAACTCTCCCTGCATAAACACTGCCCCATCCTTAGCCAGCTCATTAGTGCTCAGGTATCTTCATAAACTCTTCCTGCACAAATCCAGCCCATCTCTAGCCAGCTCAGTAGTGCCCAGGTACCTCCCTAAACTCTCCCAGCACAAACCCAGCCCCATCCCTAGCAAGCTCTTTAGTGCCCAGGTACCTTCATAAACACTTCCTGCACAAACCCAGCCCATCCCTAGCCAGCTCATTAGTGCCCAGGTACCTCCCTAAACACTCCCTGCACAAACTCAGCTCCAACCCTAGCCAGCTCATTAGTGCCCACGTAGCTCCCTAAATACTCCCTACACAAACACAACCCCATCACTAGCCAGCTCATTAGTGCCCAGGTACCTCCCTAAACACTTCCTGCACAAACCAAGCCCCATCCCCAGCCAGCTCATTAGTGCACAGGTATAAACACTCATTGCACAAACCCAGCCCCATCCCTTTCCAGCTCATTAGTGCACAGGTACCTCCCTAAACTCTCCCTACACAAATCCAGCCCATCCCTAGCCAACTCATTAGTGCCCAGGTACCTCCCTAAACACTCCCTGCATAAACCCAGCCCGATCCTGGGCCAGCTCATTAGGGTACAGATACCTCCAGAAACACTCCCCACACAAACCCAGTCCATCCCTAGGTGGTCATTCATGCCCAGGTACCTCCCTAAACACTCTCTACACAAACCCAGCCCATCCTTAGCCAGCTCATTAGGGCCCAGGTACACCCCTAAAGTCTCCCTGCAAAAACCCAGCCCCATCCTTAGCCAGCTCATTATTGCCCAGATACCTCCCTAGGCACTCACTGCACAAACCAAGCCCCATCCCTAGCCAGCTCATTAGTGCTCAGTTACCTCCCTAACCTCTCCTTCACGTACACAGCCCCATCACTAGCAAACTTATTAGTGCCCAGGTAACTCCCCTAAACACTTCCTGCAAAATCTCAGCCCCAACCGCTGCCAACTCATTAGTGCCAAGATATCTCTGTAAACTCTCTCTGCACAAACACAGCCCCATCCCTAGCCAGCCCATTAGTGCACAGGAACCTCCCAAAACACTTCCTGCTCAAACCCAGCACCATTCCTAGCCAGCTCATTAGTGCCCAGGTACCTAACTAAACACTTCCTGCACAAACCTAGCCCCAACCCTTCCCAGCTCATTAGTGCCCAGGTACCTCCCTAAACACTCACTGCTCAAACACAGCTCCCATCTCTAGCCCACTCATTAGTGCCCAGATACCTCCCTAAACACGTCCTGCAAAATCTCAGCCCCAACTCCTGCCAACTCATTAGTGCCAAGATATGTAACTAAACTCTCCCTGCACAAACCCAGCCCCATTCCTAGCCAGCTCATTAGTGCCCAGGTACCTCCCTAAACACTTCCTGCACAAACCTAGCCCCAACCCTAGCCAGCTCATTAGTGCCCAGGTACCTCCCTAAACACACACTGCACAAAGCTAGCCCCATCACTAGTCAGCTCACTAGAGCACAGGTACCTCCCTAAACATTCACTGTACAAAATCAGCCCCATCCCTAGCCAGCTCATTAGTGCCCAAATACCTCCCTAAACACTCCCTGCACAAACCCAGCCCATCTCTAGCTAGTTCATTAGTGCCCAGTTACCTCCATAAAAACTCACTGCACAAACCCAGCCCCATTACTAGCCAGCTCATTAATGCCCAGGTACCTCCTTAAACAGTCACTGCACAAACCCAGCCCCAACCTAGCCAGCACATTAGTTCCCAGGTACCTCCCTAAACACTCACTGCACAAACCCAGCCCCATTACTAGCCAGCTCATTAGTGCCCAGGTACCTCCCTAAACACTCATTGCTCAAACCCAGCCCCAGACCTAGCCAGCTCATTAGTGCAGATACCTCCCTAAACACTCACTGCACAAACCCAGGCTTAACCCTATCCTGCTCATTGGTACCCAGGTACCTCCCTAAACAATTCCTGCTCAAACCCAGCCCATCCCTAGCCAGCCCATTAGTGCGCAGGTACCTCCCAAAACTCTCCCTGCATAAACACAGCCCCATCCCTAGCCAGCTCATTAGTGCCCAGGTATCTTCATAAACACTTCCTGCACAAATCCAGTCCATCTCTAGCCAGCTCAGTAGTGCCCAGTTACCTCCCTAAACTCTTCCTGCACAAACCCAGCCCCATCCCTAGCAAGCTCATTAGTGCCCAGGTACCTCCATAAACACTTCCTGCACAAACCCAGCCCAGCCCTAGCCAGCTCATTGGTGCCCAGGTACCTCCCTAAACACTCCCTGCACAAACGCAGCTCCAACCCTAGCCAGCTCATTAGTGCCCAGATACCTCCCTAAATACTCCCTACACAAACCCAACCCCATCACTAGCCAGCTCATTAGTGCCCAGGTACCTCCCTAAACACTTCCTGCTCAAACCGAGCCCCATCCCCAGCCAGCTCATTAGTGCACAGATACCTCCCTAAACACTCACTGCACAAACCCAGGCTTAACCCTAACCAGCTCATTGGTTCCCAGTTACCTCCCTAAACAATTCCTGCTCAAACCCAGCCCATCCCTAGCCAGCTCATTAGTGCACAGGTAGCTCCCTAAACTCTCCCTGCATAAACACAGCCCCATCCCTAGCCAGCTCATTAGTGCCCAGGTATCCTCATAAACACTTCCTGCACAATTCTAGCCCATCTCTACCCAGCTCAGTAGTGCCCAGGTACCTCCCTAAACTCTCCCTGCACAAACCCAGCCCCATCTCTAGCAAGCTCATTAGTGCCCAGGAACCTTCATAAACACTTCCTGCACAAACCCAGCCCATCCCTAGCCAGCTCATTACTGCCCAGGTACCTCCCTAAATACTCCCTACACAAACCCTACCCCATCACTAGCCAGCTCATTAGTGCCCAGGTACCTCCCTAAGCACTTCCTCCTCAAACCGAGCCCCATCCCCAGCCAGCTCATTAGTGCACAGGTATAAACACTCATTGCACAAACCCAGCCCCATCCCTATCCAGCTCATTAGTGCACAGGTACCTCCCTAAACACTCCCTGCACAAATGCAGCCCCATCCTTAGCCAGCACATTAGTGCCTAGGTACTTCCCTAAACACTTCCAACAGAAACCCAGCCCCATTCCTTGCCAGCTCATTAGTGCTCAGGTACCTCCCTAAACACTTCCTGCACAAACCTAGCCCCAACCCTAGCCTGCTCATTAGTGCCCTGGTACCTCCCTAAACACACACTGCACAAAGCTAGCCCCATCACTAGCCAGCTCACTAGTGCACAGGTACCTCCCTAAACATTCACTGAACAAAATCAGCCCCATCCCTAGCCAGCTCATTAGTGCCCAGATACCTCCCTAAACACTCCATTCACAAACCCAGCCCATCTCTAACCAGTTCATTAGTGCCCAATTACCTCCCTAAACTCTCACTGCACAAACCCAGCCCCATTACTAGCCAGCTCATTAGTGCCCATGTACCTCCTTAAACACTCACTGCACAAACCCAGCCCCAACCCATCCAGTTCATTAGTTCCCAGGTACCTCCCTAAACACTCACTGCACAAACCCAGCCCCATTACTAGCCAGCTCATTAGTGCCCATGTACCTCCCTAAACACTCATTGCTCAAACCCAGCCCCATCCCTAGCCAGCTCATTAGTGCACAGATACCTCCCTAAACACTCACTGCACAAACCCAGGCTTAACTCTAGCCAGCTCTTTAGCTCCCAGGTACCTTTCTAAACAATTCCTGCTCAAACCCAGCACATCCCTAGCCAGCTCATTAGTGTGCAGGTACCTCCCTAAACACTTCCTACACAAACCTAGCCCCAACCCTAGCCAGCTTATTAGTACCCAGGTGCCTCCCTAAACTCTCCCTTCATAAACACAGACCCATGCCCTGCCAACTTATTAGTGTCCAGGTACCTCCCTAAACACTTCCTGCACAAACCCAGCCCTACCCTTGCTCCATTAATCCAGCCCCATCCCTAGCCAGCTCATTAGTGCACAGGTACCTCCCTAAACACTCCCTGCATAAACACAGCCCCATCATTAGCCTACTCATTAGTGCACAGGAACCTGACTAAACTCTCCCTGCACAAACACAGCCCCATCACTTGCCAGCTCATTAGTGCCCAGATACCTCCCTACACACTCCCTGCATATACCCAGCCCCATCCCTGGCCAGCTCATTAGGGTACAGATTCCTCCAGAAACACTCCCCACACAAACCCAGCCCATCCCTAGGTGGCTCATTCGTGCCCAGGTACCTCCCTAAACACTCCCTACACAAACCCAGCCCATCTCTAGCCAGCTCATTAGTGCCCAGTTACACCCCTAAAGTCTCCCTGTAAAAACCCAGACCCATCCCTAGCCAGCTCATTAGTTCCCAGATACCTCCCTAAGCACTCACTGCACAAACCAAGCCCCATCCCTAGCCAGCACATTAGTGCTAAGGTACATCCCTAAACTCTACTGCACAAACACAGCCCCATCACTAGCCAACTTATTAGTGCCCAGGTAACTCCCTAAACACTTCCTGCAAAATCTCAGCCCCAACCCCTGCCAACTCATTAGTGCCAAGATATCTCCCTAAACACTCCCTGCACAAATGCAGCCCCATCCTTAGCCAGCCCATTAGTGCCTAGGTACCTCCCTAAACACTCCCAACAGAAACCCAGCCCCATCCCCTGCCAACTCATTAGTGTCCAGGTACCTCCCTAAACACTTCCTGCACAAACCCAGCCCAACCCTAGCTCCATTAATCCAGCCCCATCCCTAGCCAGCTCATTAGTGCACAGGTACCTCCCTAAACACTCCCTGCATAAACACAGCCCCATCATTAGCCCACTTATTAGTGCACAGGAACCTGACTAAACTCTCCATGCACAAACACAGCCCCATCACTTGCCAGCACATAAGTGCCCAGGTACCTCCCTAAACACTTCCTGCACAAACCCAGCCCAACCCTAGCTTCATTAATCCAGCCCCATCCCTAGCCAGCTCATTAGTGCACAGGTACCTCCCTAAAATTCCCTGCATAAACACAGCCCCATCACTTGCCAGCTCATTAGTGCCCAGATACCTCCCTACACACTCCCTGCATAAACCCAGCCCCATCCCTGGCCAGCTCATTAGGGTACAGATACCTCCAGAAACACTCCCCACACAAACCCAGCCCATCCCTAGGTGGCTCATTCAGTGCCCAGGTACCTCCCTAAACACTCCTACACAAACCCAGCCCCATCTCTAGCCAGCTCATTAGTGCCCAGTTACCCCCTAAACTCTCCTGTAAAACCCAGACCCATCCCTAGCCAGCTCATTAGTTCCCAGATACTCCCTAAGCACTCACTGCACAAACCAGCCCCATCCTAGCCAGCTCATTAGTGCTAAGGTACATCCCTAAACTCTACTGCACAAACACAGCCCCATCACTAGCCAACTTATTAGTGCCCAGGTAACCCTAAACACTTCTGCAAAAATCTCAGCCCCAACCCCTGCCAACCCATTAGTGCCATGATACCTCCTAAACACTCCCCTGCACAAAATGCAGCCCCATCCTTAGCTAGCCCATTAGTGCCTCAGGGTACCTCCCAACACTCCTACCAGAAACCCAGCCTCATTCCCTGCCAACTCATTAGTGTCCAGGTACCTCTCTCAAACACTTCCTGCACAAACCAGCCCAACCCTAGCTCCATTAATCCAGCCCCATCCCAGCCAGCTCATTAGTGCACCTGCACTCCTTAAATACTCCTGCATAAACACAGCCCCATCATTAGCCCACTCATTAGTGCACAGGAACCTGACTAAACTCTCCATGCACAAACACAGCCCCATCACTTGCCAGCACATTAGTGCCCAGGTACCTCCCTAAACACTTCCTGCACAAACCCAGACCAACCCTAGCTTCATTAATCCAGCCCCATCCCTAGTCAGCTCATTAGTGCACAGGTACCTCCCTAACATTCCCTGCATAAACACAGCCCCATGATTAGCCCACTCATTAGTGCACTGGTACCTGACTAAACTCTCCCTGCACAAACACAGCCCCATCACTTGCCAGCTCATTAGTGCCCAGATACCTCCCTACACACTCCCTGCATAAACCCAGCCCCATCACTGGCCAGCTCATTAGGGTACAGATTCCTCCAGAAACAGTCCCCACACAAACCCAGCCCATCCCTAGGTGGCTCATTCATGCCCAGGTACCTCCCTAAACACTCCCTACACAAACCCAGTCCATCTCTAGCCAGCTCATTAGTGCCCAGGTACACCCCTAAAGTCTCCCTGTAAAATCCCAGCCCCATCCCTAGCCAGCTCATTAGTTCCCAGATACCTCCCTAAGCACTCGCTGCACAAACCAAGCCCCATCCCTAGCCAGCTCATTAGTGCTAAGGTACATCCCTAAACTCTACTGCACAAACACAGCCCCATCACTAGCCAACTTATTAGGGCCCAGGAAACTCCCTAAACACTTCCTGCAAAATCTCAGCCCCAACCCCTGCCAACTCATTAGTGCCAAGATATCTCCCTAAACACTCCCTGCACAAACGCAGCCCCATCCTTAGCCAGCCCATTAGTGCCTAGGTACCTCCCAAAAACACTCCCAACAGAAACCCAGCCCCATCCCTAGCCAGCTCATTAGTGCCCAGGTACCTCCCTAAACACTTCATGCAAAATCCCAGCCCCATCCCTAGCCAGCTCATTAGTGCCCAGGTACCTCCATAAACGCTCCCTACATGAACCCTGCCCCATCCCAAGCTAGCTCATTAGTGCCCCGGTACCTCCCTAAACACTCACTGCTCAAACCCAGCCCCATCCCTAGTCAGCTCATTAGTGCCCAGGCACCTCCCTATACTCTCCCTGCATAATCACTGCCCTATTGTTAGCCAGCTCATTAGTGTCCGGTACCTTCCTAAACACTACCTGCACAAACCTAGCCCCAACCCTAGCCAGCTCATTAGTGCACAGGTACCTCCCTAAACACTCACTGCTCAAACCCTGCCCCATTCCTAGTCAGTTACTTAGTGCCCAGGTACCTCCCTAAACTCTCCCTGCACAAACCCAGCCCCATCCCTAGCCAGCTCATGAGTGCACAGGTGCCTCGCTAAACACTTATTGCTTAAACACAGCCCCATCCCTAGCCAGCTCATTAGTGCACAGGTACCTCCCTAAACACTCCCTGCACAAACTAGCCCCATCCCTAGCCGCTCATTACTGCACAGGTACCTCCCTAAACACTCCCTGCACAAACCCAGCCCCATCGCTACTGAGCTCATTAGTGCCCAGGTTGCTCCCGAAACTCTCCTCGCATAAACAAAGCCCCATCCCTAGCCAGCTCATTAGTGCCCAGGTACCTCCCTAAACTCTCCCTGCATAAACACAGCCCCATCCCTAGCCGCTCATTACTACACAGGTACCTCCCTAAACACTTCCTGCACAATCCCAGCCCCAATCCTAGCCAGCTCATAAGTGCACAGGTACCTTTCTAAACACTCACTGCTCAAATCCAGCCCAATCCCTAGCCAGCTCATTAGTGCACAGGTACCTCCCTAACCACTCACTGTACAAACCCAGCCCCATCCCTAGCCAGCTCTTTAGTGCACAGGTACCTCTCTAAACACTCCCTACACAAACTCAGCCCATCCCTAGCCAGTTCATTAGTGCCCAGATACCTCCCTAAACACTCGCTGCACAAACCTAGCCCCATCCCTAGCCAGCTCTTTAGTGACAAGGTACCTCCCCAAACACTCACTGCTCAAACCCAGCCCCATCCGCAGCCAGCTCATTAGTGCCCAGGTACCTCTCTAAAAACTTCCTGCACAAACCCAGCCCATCCCTAGCCAGCTCATCATTGCACAGATAGTTCCTCAAACACTTCCTGCACAAACCCAACCCCATCTCTAACCAGCTCATTAGTGCCCAGGTACCTCCCTAAATTCTTCCAGCACAAACCCAGCCCCATCCCTAGCCAGCTCATTAGAGCACAGGTACCTCCCCTAAACACTCACTGCAGAAACCCAGCAATATCCTTAGCCAGCTCATTAGTGCCCAGGTACCTTTCTAAACACCCACTTTACAAACACATCCCCAACCCTAGCCAGCTCATTAGTTCCCAGGTACCTCCCTAAACACTCACTACACAAACCCAGCCCCAACCCTAGCCAGCTCATTAGTTCCCAGGTACCTCCCTAAACACTTCCTGCTCAAAGCCAGCCCATCCCAAGCCAGCTTATTAGTGCGCAGGGACCTCCCTAAAAACTTCCTACACAAACCCAGCCCCAAACCTAGCCAGCTTATTACTACCCATGTATCTCCCTAAACTCTCCCTTCATTTACACAGCACCATCCCCTGCCTACTCATTAGTGTCCAGGTACCTCCCTAAAAACTTCCTGCACAAACCCAGCCCAACCCTAGCCAGCTCAATAGTTCCCAGGTACCTCCTTACACACTCCCTGCATAAACACAGCCCTATCACTTGCCAGCTCATCAGTGCTCAGGTACATCCCTAAACACTCCCTGCACAAACCCAGCCCCATCTCTAGCCAGCTCATTAGTTACAAGGTACCTCCCAAAATTCTCCCTGCCTAAACCCAGCCCCATGCCTTGCCTGCTCATTAGTTCGCAGGTACCTCCCTAAACACTCACTGCACAAACCCAGCCCCAACCCTAGACAGTTCATTAGTTCCTAGGTACCTCCCTAAACACTTCCTACTCAAATCCAGCCCATCCCTAGCCAGCTCATTAGTGCACAGGTACCACCTTAAACACTCCCCGCATAAACACAGCCATATCACTTGCCAGCTCATTAGTTCCCTGGTACCTCCCTAAACACTCCATGCATCAACTTGGCCCCATCACTAGCCAGCTCTTTAGTGCACAGGTACCTCCCTAAACTTTCCCTACACAAATCCAGCCCCATCCATAACAGATTTATTATTGCCAAGGTACCTCCCTAAACACTTCCTGCAAAATCCCATCTCCATCCCCGGTCAACTCATTAGTGCTAAGTTACCTCCTTTAACTCTCCCTGCACAAACACAGCCCAATCACTAGACAACTCACTACTGCCCAGGTACCTCCCTAAACACTCCCTGCACAAACACAGCCCCATCACTAGCCAACTCATTTGTACCCAGGTACCTCCATAAACACTTCCTGCAAGATCCATGACCCAGCCCCTGCCAACTCATTAGTGCCAAGATATCTCTATAAACTCCCTGCAGAAACCCAGCCCCATCCCTAGCCAGCTCATTAGTGCACAGGTACCTCCCTAAACACTTCCTGCACAAACCCAGCCCCATCCCTAGCCAGCTCATTAGTGCACAGATACCTCCCTAAATGCTCACTGCACATGCGCAGTGCCATCCCTTGCCAGCTCATTAGTGCACAGGTACCTACCTAAACCCTCCCTGCACAAACCCAGCCCCATCCCTTGCCAGCTCATTAGTGCAAAGGTACCGCCCTAAACACTACCTGCACAAACCCAGCCCATCCATAGCCAGCTCATTAGTTACCAGGTACCTCCCTAAACACTCTCTGCATAAACACAACCCCATCTCTTGCCAGCTCATTAGTTCCCAGGTACCTTCCTAAACTCTTCCTGCATAAACTCAGCCCCATCACTAGCCAGCTCATTAGTGCACAGATACCTTCCTAAATTCTCCCTGCTCTACCCCAGCCCCATCTGTGGCAGGCTTACTAGTGGCCAGCTACCTCCCTAAACACTTCCTACACAATCCCATCCTCAACCCCTGCCAGCTCATTAGTGCCAAGATACCTCCATAAACTCTCCCTGCATAAAATCAGCCCCTTCACTAGCCAACTCATTAGTGTCCAGGTACCTCCCTAAACACTTCCTGCACAAACCCAGAACCATCCCTAGCCAGCTCATTAGTGCCGAGGTACCTCCCTAAACACTTCCTGCAAAATCCCAGCCCCAACCCTAGGCAGCTGTTTAGTGATAAGATATCTCCCTAAACTCTCCCTGCACAAACCCAGCCCCATCCCTAGCCAGCTTATTCATGCACATGTACCTCCCTAAACACTTCCAGGCACAAACCCAGCCCCATCCCTAGCCAGCTCATTCATGCACAGGTACCTCCCTAAACACTTCCTGCACAAACCCAGTCCCATTCCTAGCCATCTCATTTGTGCCTAGGTACCCCGCTAAACTTTCCCTACACAAACCCATCCCCATCCCTAGCCAGCTCATGAGTTCAAAGGTACCTCCCTGAACACTTCCTGCACAAACCTAGCCCCAAACCTATCCAGCTTACTAGTGCACGGGTAGGTCCCTAAACACTCCCTGCACAAACCCAATCCCATCCCTAGCCAGCTCATTAGTGCCCAGGTACCTCCCTAAACACTCCCTGCACAAACCCAGCCCATTCCTACCCAGCTCATTATTGCACAGATATCTTCCCTAACACTCCCTGCACAAACCAAGCCACATCCCTAGCCAGCTCATTAGTGCACAGGTACCTCCCTAAACTCTCGCTCCACAAACCCAGCCCCTCTCTAGCCAGCTCATTAGTGCCCAGGTACCTCCCTAAACTCTCCCTGCACAAACCCATCCCCATCCCCTGCCAACTCATTAGTGCCGAGGTACCCCCCTAAACACTCACTGCACAAACGAGGCCTATCCCTAGCCAGTTCATTAGTGCCCAGATACCTCCCTAAACACTCCCTGCATAAACCCAGCCCCATCCCAGGCCAGCTCATTAGGGTACAGATACCCCCATATACACTCCCTACGCAAACCCAGCCCATCCCTAGCCAGCTCATTCGTCCCCAGGTACTTCCCTAAATGCTCCCTACTCAAACCCAGCCCATCCCTAGCCAGCTCATTAGTGTCTAGGTACCCCCCTAAAGTCTCCCTGCAAAAACCCTGCCCCATCCCTAGCCAGCTCATTATTGCCCAGATACCTCCCAAAACATTCACTGCACAAACTCAGCCCCATCACTAGCCAACTTATTAGTGCCCAGGTATCTCCCTAAACACTTCCTGCAAAATCTCAGCCCCAAAACCCTGCCGACTCATTAGTGCCAAGATATCTCCCTAGACTCTCCCTGCACAAACCCAGCCCCATCCCTAGCCAGCTCATTAGTGCCCAAGTACCTCCTTAAACACTTCCTGCACAAACCCAGCCCATCTGTAGCCAGTTCATTAGTGCCCAAATACCTCCTTAAACACTCACTGCACAAACCCAGGCCCATCCCTAGGCAGCTCATTAGTGCCCAGGTACCTGCCTAAACACTCACTAGTCAAACCCAGCCCCATCCCTATCCTGCTCATTAGTGCCCAGGTACTCCCTTAACCTCCCTACACAAACCCAGCCCCATCCCTAGCCTGCTTATTAGTGCCCAGGTACCTCCCTAAACACCTTCCTGCAAAACTCAGCTCCGTCCCTCAGCCGGCTCATTAGTGCCCAGGTACCCCCCTAAACACTCCCTGCACAAACCCAGCCCCATCCCTAGCCAGCTCATTAGTGCCCAGGTACTCCCCTTAACTCTCCCTACACAAACCCAACCCCATCCCTAGCCTGCTCATTAGTGCCCCTTTACCTCCCTGAACACTTCCTGCACAAACCTACCCCATCCCTAGCTGGCTCATTAGTGCCCAGGTACCCCTCTAAACACCCCCTGCACAAACCCAGCACTATCCCTTGCCAGCTCATTAGTGCTTAAGTACCTCCCTAAACTCTCCATGTACAAACACAGTCCAATCACTAGCCAACTCATTAGTGCCCAGGTACCTCCCTAAACACTTCATGCACAAACCGAGCCCCATCCCTAGCCAGCTCATTAGTGCCCAGGTACCCCCCTAAACACTCCCTGCACAAACCCAGCCCCATCCCTAGCCAGCTCATTAGTGCTCAGGTACCTCCCTAAACACTCCCTGCACAAACCCAGCCCCATCCATAGCCAGCTCATTAGTGCACAGTTACCTCCCTAAACACTTCCTGCAAAATCTCAGCCCCAAACCCTGCCGACTCATTAGTGCCAAGATATCTCCCTAAACTCTCCCTGCACAAACCCAGCCCCATCCCTAGCCAGCTCATTAGTGCCCAAGTACCTCCTTAAACACTCACTGCACAAACCCAGGCCCATCCCTAGGCAGCTCATTAGTGCCCAGGTACCTGCCTAAAGACTCAGTAGTCAAACCCAGCCCCATCCCTATCCTGCTCATTAGTGCCCAGGTACTCCCCTTATCTCTCCCTACACAAACCCAGCCCCATCCCTAGCCTGCTCATTAGTGCCCCGGTACCTCCCTAAACACTTCCTGCACAAACTTAGCCCCGTCCCTAGCCGGCTCATTAGTGCCCAGGTACCCCCCTAAACACTCCCTGCACAAAACCTGCCCCATCCCTAGCCAGCTCATTATTGCCCAGATACCTCCCTAAACACTCACTGCACAAACTCAGCCCCATCACTAGCCAACTTATTAGTTCAAGTTCAAGTTTATTGCAGGAAAACTCCATTGAGCAAGCTCATTCACAAGGAGGTCCTGTGACATAAACACTTAAAGTACAAACACAGATAGGTAATAACAGTATATACATGAAATACACGTTACATGATGCAGGCTGGATATACATACAAGGGTACCACACAGGGTGACCGAGGTGGTAAACATTGATATGAGACAGGGAAGCTTAATTATAGGTCACATACTGTTAAATGAAACATGATGACTGGTGTGATTTGATTTAATCAAATCAAATCAAATCAAATATACAGTATTTTGACAGCTAGAACAAACAGTCTACAACTGATATGGGAGGAGGAGAAATTGATAGAGTAGAAGTGGGGTGAAGCAAAGATAAAGCCAGGAGTAGAAGGGGAAGGGAAAGCAGTTAATATGACAAATCAATTATACCTTACCAGTGGATAAATATGGCACACATGGGGAAAGAAGAGACTTAATGACAGTTACAGGTGTCTTTATTTTGGCTGAACTTAGCGATTTGTAGAAGTTTATTGAAACTATGCTAGTTAGTTTTGCACGGTTTGTAATGGTTCCAAATGGAGGGAAGGGTATATGCATAGCACGCTTACCAAAGCAAGTCTCACGTCCTTGGTATGTCAAGCATAATAAAGTCAGATTTTCTTAACGAGTATGCACTATGTGAGATACTAACAAGGGAAGAGAGAGAGCTTGGAATTTCTGGGAGCAGTTTAAGAGTCCATAGCCCAGCATGGAGCAGGCGCCTAGTAGTAAGGATGTCCAGCCAACAGCTGCATATAAGTCACAGTGGTGCGAACGGTAAGGAGTTGTAATGAACCGGAACGCACAGTGATAAAGGATGTCCAGTTTACTTAGATTTGCAAGAGTGGTGGAGGAATAGATTACATCGCCATAGTCATAGGAGAGAAAGTGGCCTGTAAGCAAGCTTGTTTCGAGTTTCATGTAGGCAATTTATTTCTGTAGAAGAAACCTAACTTTGCTTAACCTTCTAGAGACATCTTCATGTGGTCACTGAAAGATAATTTATTGTCGATCCAGATACCTAGATATTTAAATTTGGTTACAACTTCCAGAGGCTCGTTTAGCGTGGTGACAATGAAGTCTTGGGCAAGAGTATTGGGGGGGCCTGAGACAGCACAGCGAGAGAATATCATCGCTTTAGTCTTCTTGGCATTGAGCAGAAGCTTTGCCTTTATTAAATTATGCTCAAGTTGTGCGAAGTCCACTTGAAGCACTCCCTTGACTTCAGATTATGATGAGCCAGAAGTATACAACACAGTATCATCTGCAAAAAAGTGCAGATTGGACATAGATATGTTAGCATCTAAGTCATTGATGTACAGAGAAAACAAGATAGAGCCTAAGATGGATCCTTGGGGGACTCCTCTTGCAACTGGCAAGGCAGCAGAAAAAAAGCCTTCCGCCTTTACTTTTTGGAATCTTCCAGTTAGGTAGCTAGAGAACCACTGGGTGGTATGGTATGTGGCACCCAACTTTGCAAGGCAATTGACTAATAGTTTGTGATCAACAGTATCAAAAGCTTTGCTGAGGTCCAAAAGACTGCCAGTTACCTTCTTAGCATCTATAGCAGAGATCCAATCATTGGTTACTTTTGCTAGTGCAGTGATTGTGCTATGATTAGCCTGGAAGCCAGATTGAGCTGGGTTAATGAGAAAAAGGTTTCAAGTGAGATTTTAACTGAATATGGATCAGTTTTCGAGAACTTTAGAAAGGATAGGCAATATGAGATAGGCCTATAGTTGTTTACATCGCATGGGTCACCAGATTTAAATAGAGGGAGGATATGTGCTGATTTCCAGCAGGATGGCACAGTAGCAGATGTAATGGAAAGATTGAAGATGTGGAGAATTGGGGCAGGAGATGGGCATAGCCTGACCTTAGGAAAAAGGGTTCCAAGCCATCGTCCCCTGCACTTTTTTTGGTGTCTAAGTTAAGAAGAGAATCTCCTACTTCTTTATAAGTTATCTCACGCAGTTGGAAGGGACTGGATCCAGGACTAGATGTGGCGGGAGGGGTATGCTGGCTCACCGCAGCACCAGCATAAGGTGACGAGTCAAAAGCTAATCCAGCTGTGGCAAAGTGGGAGTTAAGTTCCTCCAGGATTAGGGACTTGTTTTCCACAATCTTGCCACCTGCAACTATCCTTGTTGGGACAGAGGGGGCCATGGGCCATCCTTCTATAGCTTTGATAGTCTTCCATATTTTATGAGGGTTACCTTTAGCTTGTTCGAGAGTAGAAATATAATAGTTAGCTTTAGCAGAGCAAAGTTTTTTCACACAGTTATTCCTGGCTGTTCTAAAGGCCTGCCAATCCAAGATTCTTTGAATGTCTAGCTTTAGCCCAGAGCTTATCTCGAGCTATAAGGGCTGCCTTGAGATCCGAGGTGAACCAGGGATTGAATTGATCTGCACTTACTTTGATGAAAGGGGCATGCTTATTTATTATTGTAGTGAGTTTGTCATTACGATGCAAGCTGCCTTGTTGACATCTTTGGCTAGGTAAAGATCTTGCCATCTGATCATGCTCAGGTCAGATAGGAAGTTTACTGCACTGAATTTGGCGAAAGGATCTTTTGCTATAAAGATGGGCTTGCCGGGCCTTAACTTGAGATCTATGCAAGCAACAATCCATGATCGCCATGTCGTTGTGAAACACTGCCAAATGAGATATTTTGTGTGGATGGGTGGTTAGTACCACATCTAGAATGGAACTGTTGGCAGTATTTAGAGTGTTGTTCCTAGTAGGTTCTCTGACTAATTGCCCAAGACCTAGCTCGTCACAAAGGGATTTGAGGCCATGTGATTTAGGTGACAGCCAGTCCATATTAGATCTCCTAGAAATATTGTTTCAGTTTTTGCATCTACGAACATGGATTTCAAAAGATTAAGGACTTCATCACCACCAGACGGGGGTCTATAGCCACCTAGGATAGTGATACATTCCGAGGAGGGGAGATGAAGGCTCAGTGAAACTAACTCAAATTCCTTGGCTAGAGATTTGCAACTAATATTGGTGACCAAGTACTTAGATTTGGCATAGATAACCACACCCCCGCCTCTAGACTCTCTATCTGCTCTAAATAAATTGTAGCCCTGCAGTGATATTTGTTGATCAGTGTTCGTCTTTTTTAACCACGACTCAGTAATTATGATAAGGTCTGGGTTAACGTGTGCAGCCCAGGCTTGCAGCTGTACAAGTTTTTTAGGCAGGCTTAAAATGTTGACCATCATCATTTTGAGACCTGTGGCCTCAGCAAAAGTCGATAGGTGAGGTAAGTTGTGGGGGCCGGGTTGAGCTCCACATTTCCTGAGAGAGAAGAAGCAGAAGTATAACTTTCTTAAGAAGCTTATAAGAATGGAGACTGCTTTTTATTTCTTTGCGGCAACCCATATCGTGTTGCTCAAGAGGCGGCGCCACTGTAATGACAGTTGATTGTGATCATGTAAGTGCTTGGGTAGACATAGGTGAGGACAGTAGCAAAGGTGTAGGCTAACCGGGGGGAATAGGCTAAAGGGAGAGGAGAATGACAGAGTGTCTGCACGGTAGACTGTTATAACATTAGGTATTGATAAGGTACATTGGAGAACTGGATTGCATTGAGGTACTGAATTGCACTGTATTGCTGAAAACTCTGCACCTTAGAGCAATAAAAACACAATAAGAGCCATGGTCCCAGATTGAGTGGTCTCGTGATTTGTATTAGTGCAATATTTTCTAGGCAAGAAATTTGCCCACCTAGGTACCCATTTAAAAGCTAGCTGAGAAAATACAGCAGAAAGGGGAACAAGGAGAGCAGGAGCAGCTTAGTTAGTGGCCATCCACCCTTCAGACTCAAGTCCCCTTGTAGCAGAACCGGGAAAGAAGTAGAAGTAGAATGATAATGCAGGCCATATTGCCCACGAAAGAATACGGTGATTTATGTAGAAGACCAAGAATCCCTCTAGTGGCAGGTCTGTATAACCTGCTAATGGAAAAAAAAAAAAGTAGTTAGACTTATCGGAGCCAAGGCAGAGTGCTTGGATGGGGGGGGGCGCTGCAGGAATAGCAGTTAGACAGAAGAGGTGTAAGTAATTTAAAACAGTAGTAGAAATTACAATCCAGCTAATACAGTAGAAAAACTCCTAATAACACAGTAGAAATGAGCTTAGTCCTATGGAAAGTCTAACAAAGTGCCAGGTGTCTGTAGCAGGGGAAAACTCCTGCCAATCAGAGTGGGTTTGCTGGAAGCACCCGTGTTCTGATTGGCTGCACTGTCCCGTACCTTCCAAGGAGCTGCAGGCGGGTGTCCTGGTCTTGGTCTGTGGCTGGCTGGGTGCCGGCCGACCGTGGATGAGCTGGAACTGCCCTGTTCAGGGACAAGCAGCTTCCAAGGAGCTGCAGGCGGGTGTCCTGGTCTTGGTCGGTGGCTGGCTGGGTGCCGGCCGACCGTGGGTGAGCTGGAACTGCCCTGTTCAGGGACAAGCAGCTTCCAAGGAGCTGCAGGTGGGTGTCCTGGTCTTGGTCGGTGGCTGGCTGGGTGCCGGCTGACCGTGGGTGAGCTGGAACTGCCCTGTTCAGGGACAAGCAGCTTCCAAGGAGCTGCAGGCGGGTGTCCTGGTCTTGGTCGGTGGCTGGCTGGGTGCCGGCCGACCGTGGGTGAGCTGGAACTACCCTGTTCAGGGACAAGCAGCTTCCAAGGAGCTGCAGGCGGGTGTCCTGGTCTTGGTCGGTGGCTGGCTGGGTGCCGCCGACCGTGGTGAGCTGGAACTGCCCTGTTCAGGGACAAGCAGCTTCCAAGGGGCTGCAGGCGGGTGTCCTGGTCTTGGTCGGTGGCTGGCTGGGTGCCGGCCGACCGTGGGTGAGCTGGAACTGCCCTGTTCAGGGACAAGCAGCTTCCAAGGAGCTGCAGGCGGGTGTCCTGGTCTTGGTCGGTGGCTGGCTGGGTGCCCGACCGCTGGGTGAGCTGGAACTGCCCTGTTCAGGGACAAGCAGCTTCCAAGGAGCTGCAGGCGGGTGTCCTGGTCTTGGTCGGTGGCTGGCTGGTGCCGCCGACCGTGGGTGAGCTGGAACTGCCCTGTTCGGGACAAGCAGCTTCCAAGGAGCTGCAGGCGGGTGTCCTGGTCTTGGTCGGTGGCTGGCTGTGTGCCGGCCGACCGTGGGTGAGCTGGAACTCCCTGTTCAGGGACAAGCAGCTTCCAAGGAGCTGCAGGCGGGTGTCCTGGTCTTGGTCGGTGGCTGGCTGGGTGCTGGCTGACCGTGGGTGAGCTGGAACTGCCCTGTTCAGGGACAAGCAGCTTCCAAGGAGCTGCAGGCGGGTGTCCTGGTCTTGGTCGGTGGCTGGCTGGGTGCCGGCCGACCGTGGGTGAGCTGGAACTGCCCTGTTCAGGGACAAGCAGCTTCTAAGGAGTTGCAGGTGGGTGTCCAAGTAACTCCCTAAACACTTCCTGCAAAATCTCAGCCCCAAACCCTGCCGACTCATTAGTGCCAAGATATCTCCCTAAACTCTCCCTGCACAAACCCAGCCCCATCCCTAGCCAGCTCATTAGTGCCCAAGTACCTCCTTAAACACTTCCTGCACAAACCCAGCCCATTTGTAGCCAGTTCATTAGTGCCCAAATACCTCCTTAAACACTCACTGCACAAACACAGGCCCATCCCTAGGCAGCTCATTAGTGCCCAGGTACCTGCCTAAACACTCACTAGTCAAACCCAGCCCCATCCCTATCCTGCTCATTAGTGCCCAGGTACTCCCCTTAACTCTCCCTACACAAACCCAGCCCCATCCCTAGCCTGCTTATTAGTGCCCAGGTACCTCCCTAAACACTTCCTGCACAAACTTAGCCCCGTCCCTAGCCGGCTCATTAGTGCCCAAGTACCCCCCTAAACACTCCCTGCACAAACCCAGCCCCATCCCAAGCCAGCTCATTAGTGCCCAGGTACTCCCCTTAACTCTCCCTACACAAACCCAACCCCATCCCTAGCCTGCTCATTAGTGCCCCTTTACCTCCCTAAACACTTCCTGCACAAACCTAGCCCCATCCCTAGCCGGCTCATTAGTGCCCAGGTACCCCCCTAAACACCCCCTGCACAAACCCAGCACTATCCCTTGCCAGCTCATTAGTGCTTAAGTACCTCCCTAAACTCTCCAAGTACAAACACAGTCCAATCACTAGCCAACTCATTAGTGCCCAGGTACCTCCCTAAACACTTCATGCACAAACCGAGCCCCATCCCTAGCCTGCTCATTAGTGCCCAGGTACCCCCCTAAACACTCCCTGCACAAACCCAGCACCATCCCTAGCCAACTCATTAGTGCCCGGGTACTCCCCTTAACTCTCCCTACACAAACCCATCCCCATCTCTAGCCTGCTCATTAGTGCCCAGGTACCTCCCTAAGCACTTCATGCACAAACCGAGCCCCATCCCTAGCCTGCTCATTAGTGCCCAGGTACCTCCCTAAACACTCCCTGCACAAACCCAGCCCCATCCCTAGCCGGCTCATTAGTGCTCAGGTACCTCCCTAAACACTCCCTGCACAAACCCAGCACTATGCCTTGCCAGCTCATTAGTGCTTAGGTACCTCCCTAAACTCTCCATATACAAACACAGTCCCATCACTAGCCAACTCATTAGTGCCCAGGTAACTCCCTAAACACTCCCTGCATAAACCCAGCCCCATCCCTAACCAGCTCATTAGTGCACAGGTACCTTCCTAAACACTCCTTGCATAAACACACCCCCATCACTAGCCAGGTCATTAGTTACCAGGTACCTCCCTAAGATCTCCCTGCATAAACCCAGCCCATCCCTAGCCAGCTCATTAGTGCACAGATACCTCCCTAAACACTTCCTGCAAAATCCCATCCCCATCCCCTGCCAACTCATTAGTGCCAAGATATCTTCCTAAACTCTCCCTGCACAAACCCAGCCCCATCTGTAGCCAGCTCATTAGTGCCCAGTTACCTCCCTAAACATTTCCTGCACAAACCCAGCCCCATCCTTAGCCAGTTCATTAGTGCCGAGGTACCTCCCTAAACAATCCCTACACAAACCCAGCTCCATCCCTAGCCAGCTCACTAGTGCTCAGGTACCTCCCTAAAGACTCACTGCTCAAACCCTGCCCCATCTCTAGCCAGCTCATTAGTGCACATGTACCTCCAGATACACTCACTGCACAAACCCAGCCCCATCCCTAGCCAGCTCATTAGTGCACAGATACCTCCCTAAACACTGACTGCACAAACCCAGCCCCATCCCTAGCCAGCTCATTAGTGCACAGGTATCTCCCTAGACACTCACTGCACAAGCCCAGCCCCGACCCTTACCAGCTCATTAGTGCACAGGTACTACCTAAACCCTCCCTGCACAAACCCAGCCCCATCCCTTGCCAGCTCATTAGTGCCAAGGTACTGCCCTAAACACTACCTGCACGAACCCAGCCCATCCATAGCCAGCTCATTAGTTACCGGTGTAACCCCGCTGAAAATGGGGGTTCCCAAAAGACTTCCAGGAGCTTGCTTGAATGCTCCAAGCCTGAATGGTGTTTGGCGTTTAAGCCATTTATCAGTGAGTGTTTTTAGAACCTCTGGTACTGTCTCTTTAAGAGCTGTCTGCTTGCAGACATAATTAGTTTGTATGTGGGACTGTGTGTTTCTTTGATTGAGTACCACTCAAGCTGCTGCCAATTCACTCCATTTTTGCAGTCACTAGAGTGCAAAGGAACCTATCTGAAAGATGTAACTGTTTGCCAAACCATTTAGAGTAATAATGAAATTACAGTTTGTCTAACCTGCTTTCTTTGCAGTCAGAACAGTGTCTGCCTAGTTCCCCATTCTGGTTTTGAACTGCTGAACTGGACCAATCAGTGTGGGTAGCTAGCTCTAAAATGGTGCCTTGGACTAATCAGAACTTGGACTCATAATCTGTGCCAGCCACAAGAGGATTGTATGGGCAGTGACTCTGGGAGATGTAGTTTAGACTTCGGCGCCTTTTTGGACCAACAGGAGCAGTCTATTGTGAGTGACAGCCAATCCAGTCAAGAACTGGGAGGAACTCAAAGGAAGTGCCCGGTTTTGTCTGTTGGAGTTGCAGTTTAGCTCTGGTAGTGAAGAAGGAAGGAGCCCTGTGCTTTTTCAGTGTGCAGTTTTAGTCGGGAAACGTGTGTAAGGTCCAGAGTTCCGGTCTGCATCTTGTGTAACTGCTTGTTAGGACTGAATCTGTCCTGTGAAGAGAATCAAAGGATATCTGAAGAGTAGAAACCAGGCTCACCCTGTAGAAGACTGGAGAAATTGCTAATTGCACTCTGTCTGTCAGGAACTGAATCTGCTGTGTGTTCTCCCGGTATTGTGCAGTAATTGCGATCGGGATAGAGAAGCAGCCTGCCTGTTATAGTACTCTTTTTACCATATAAATGTGTGAAGAGTCTCGTGGAGCTCAAGAGTAGCCCTGCTGACGTTGAAGGACCCTATCTTGTTTGGAGGTCATGAGTACTAATTCAGGGTCGCTCCTGTTGAATTGCCACATTAAATCAAATGGAATCACTGTACTGCTGACTGTTTAAACTAATTTTCTTTTCACTGTGGAAAGAGCCCTACCAGCTGCCATGGTTTGACTAGCCACTAGGGCTTGGGTACCCAGGGACAGTAACTGGTAGGGATAGGCCTGCACAGAGCCATAGGTAGATAGTAAAGTGATAAGCTAATTAACCTGATTTCCCTGTCCTTGTTATATCCCTAAATAAATCAGAGCTGCTTGTTTCAGCAAAGTTATACTGCCTGAGGTATTTGTCTATGTTAAAGTACTGTACTGTGATTGTTGCACTGTATCTTATTTCACAGGAGGTCCCAGTGCCGGAACTAGTCCTGGGGGTAAGTGTATACGGTGAAGGTAATTCTGATATATTGTGTGGACCACTAGTGGGAAGAAAGGGGGGTTGCAGTGTCCCAGAGGGCTGTGACCAAGTAAGTTTAACTATTGCAAACCCTGACCTCTGGGTGGAGGCACCCGCCATTGGATCCAGGCCCCTCAACCTGTTAGTGGCATATCAGGCAGGGGTAGTAGCCCCTGGGATAGCGCCATCTAGGGGTTACACCAGCTACCTCCCTAAACACTCTCTGCATAAACACAGCCCCATCTCTTGCCAGCTCATTAGTTCCCAGGTACCTCCCTAAACTCTCCCTGCATAAACTCAGCCTCATCACTAGCCTGCTCATTAGTGCCCAGGTACCTTCCTAAATTCTCCCTGCACTACCCCAGCCCCATCCGTGGCAGGATTACTAGTGGCCAGGTACCTCCCAAAACACTTCCTACAAAATCCCATCCTCAACCCCTGCCAGCTCATTAGTGCCAAGATACCTCCATAAACTCTCCCTGCATAAGCTCAGCCCCATCCTTAGCCAGCTCATTAGTGCCCAGGTACCTCCCTAAACACTTCCTGCACAAACCCAGAACCATTCCTAACCAGCTCATTAGTGCCCAGGTACCCTCTCTAAACTCTCTCTGCACAAACACAGCACCATCCCTAGCCAGCTCATTAGTGCACAGGTACCTCCCTAAACACTTCCTGCTCAAACCCAGTCCCATTCCTAGCCAGCTCATTTGTGCCGAGTTACCCCCCCTAAACTTTCCCTACACAAACCCAGCCCCATCCCTAGCCAGCTCATGAGTTCCCAGGTACTTCTCCAAACACTTCCTGCACAAACCTAGCCCCAAACCTATCCAGCTTACTAGTGCACGGGTACCTCCCTAAACACTCATTGATCAATCCCAACCCCATCTCTAGCCACCTCATTAGTGCAAAGGTACCTCCCCAAACACTCCCTGCACAAGTCCAGCTCCATCCCTTGTCAGCTCATTAGTGCACAGGAACCTCCCTAAACACACAAGGCACAAACCCAGCCCCAACCCTAGCCAGCTCATTAGTGCCCAGCTACCTCCCTAAACACTCACTGCACATACCCAGCCCATCCCTAGCCAGCTCATTATTGCACAGATACCTCCCTAAACGCTCACTGCACAAACCCAACCCATCCCTAGCCAGCTCATTATTGCACAGATACCTCCCTAAACTCTCCCTGCACAAACCCAGCCCAAACCCTAGCCAGCTCATTAGTGCCCAGGTACCACCCTAAACACTCCCGGCTGAAACCCAGCCCCATCTCTAGCCAGCTCATTAGTGCACAGGTACCCCCCCAAACTCACTGCACAAACCCAGCCCCATCCCTAGCCAGCTCATTAGTGCACAGGTATCTCCCTAACCACTCACTGCATAAGCCTAGCCCCAACCCTAGCCTGTTCATTACTGCACATGTACCTCCCTAAACACTTTCTACAAAATCAGTAGCCAGCCCATTAGTGCCCAGCTACCTCCTTAAATGCTCCCTTCACAAACCCAGCCCATCTCTAGCCAGCTCATTAGTGCCCAGGTACCTCCTTAAACACTACCTTCACAAACCCAGCCCCATCCCTAGCCAGCTCATTAGTGCCCAGGTACCTCCCTAAACACTTCCTACAAAATCCCAGCACCATCCCTAGCCAGCTTATTAGTGCAGAGGTACCTACCTAAACCCTCCCTGCACAAACCCAGCCCCATCCCTAGCCAGCTCATAGTGCACAGATACCTCCCTAAATACTCACTGCTCAAACTCAGCCCATCCCTAGCCAGCTCATTAGTGCCCAGGTACCTCCCTAAACACTCACTGCACAAATCCAGCCCATTCCTAGCCAGCTCAGTAGTACCCAGGTACCTCCCTAAACTCTCCCTGCACAAACACAACGCCATCACTAGCCAACTCATTAGTGCCCAGATACCTCCCTAAACCCTTCCTGCAAAATCCCAGCCCCAACCCCTGCCAACTCATTAGTGATAAGATATCTTCCTAAACTCTCCCTGCATAAACCCAGGCCCATCCCTAGCCAGCCCATTAGTGCACAGGTACCCTCCTAAACTCTCACTACACAAACCCAGCCCCATCCTTAGCCAGCTCATGAGTTCCCAGGTACCTCCCTAAACACTTCCTGCACAAACCTAGCCTCAAACCTATCCAGCTTACTAGTGCCCAGGTTCCTCCCTAAACACTCACTGCTCAAACCCAGCCCCATCTCGAGCCAGCTCATTAGTGAACAGGTAACTCCCTAAACACTCCCTGCACAAACCCAGCTCCATCCCTTGCCTTCTGACTAGTGCACAGGTACCTCCCTAGACATTGAATGTACAAACCTAGCCCCATCCCTAGCCAGCTCATTAGTGCACAGATATCTCCTTAAACACTCCGTGCACAAACCCAGCCCATCCCAAGCCAGCTCATTAGTGCCAAGGTAGCTCCCTAAACTCTCCCTGCACAAACCCAGCCCCATCCCTAGCCAGCTCTTTAGTGCCAAGGTACCTCCCTAAACACTCACTGCACAAACCCTGTCCCATACCAAGACAGCTCATTAGTGCACAGATACCTCCCTAAACACTCCCTACACAAACCCAGCCCATCGCTAGCCAGCTCATTAGTGCACAGGTACCTCCCTAAATACTCACTGCTCAAACCCAGCCCCATACCTAGGCAGCTCATTAGTGCCCAGGTAGCTCCCTAAACACTCCCTGCACAAACCCAGCGCCTTCTCTAGCCGGCTCATTAGTGCCCAGGTACCTCCCTAAACACTCCCTGCACAAACCCAGCCCATCCCTTGCCAGCTCATTAGTGCCCAGGTACATTCCTAAACACTCACTACCCAAACCTGGCCCCATCCCTAGCCAGCTCATTAGTGCCCAGGTACCTCCCTAAACACTCACTACCCAAACCCGGCCCCATCCCTAGCCAGCTCTTTAGTGCCAAGGTACCTCCCTAAACACTCACTGCACAAACCCAGTCCCATCCCTAGCCAGCTCATTAGTGCACAGGTATCTCCCTAAACACTCCCTGCAAAAACCCAGCACCATACCTAGCCAACTCATTAGTGCCCAAGTACCTCCCTAAACACTCACTGCACAAACCCAGCCCCATCCCTAGCCTGCTCATTAGTGTGCAGGTACCTCCCTAAACACTTCCTACACAAACCCAGCCCCAAACCTAGCCAGCTTTTTAGTGCCCAGGTACCTCCTTAAATTCTCCCTGCATAAACACTGCCCCATCCCCTGCCAACTCCTTAGTGTCCAAGTACCTCCCTAAACACTCCCTGCTTAAAGACAGCCCCATCACTTGCCAGCTTATTAGTGCCCAACTACCTCCCTAAACACTCCCTGCATAAACCCAGCCCCATCCCTAGCCAGCTCCTTGTTGCCCAGATACCTCCCTAAACACTCACTGCACAAACCCAGCCCCATCCCTAGCCAGCTCATTAGTGCACAGGTACCTCCCTAAATTCTCCCTGCATAAACACTGCCCCATCCCCTGCCAACTCCTTAGTGTCCAAGTACCTCCCTAAACACTTCCTGCACAAACCCAGCCCAACCCTAGCCAGCACATTAGTTCCCAGGTACCTCCCTTAACACTCCCTGCTTAAAGACAGCCCCATCACTAGCCAGCTCATTAGTGCACTGGTACCTCCCTAAACTCTCCCTGCACAAACCCAGCCTCATCCGTAGCAGGCTTATTAGTGCCCAGGTACTTCCATAAACACTTCCTGCAAAATTCCATCCCCATCCCCTGCCAACTCATTAGTGCCAAGATATCTCCCTAAACTCTCCCTGCATAAACTCAGCCCCATCCCTAGCCAACTCATTAGTGCCCAGATACCTCCCTAAACACTTCCTGCACAAACACAGCCCCATCCCTAGCCAACTCATTAGTGCTCAGGTACCTCCCAAAACTCTCCCTGCACAAACACAGCCCCATCACTAGTGAACTCATTAGTGCCCAGGTACCTCCCTAAACAGTTCCTGCAAAATCCCAGCCCCAACCCCTGCCAACTCATTAGTGCCCAGGTACCTCCCTAAACACTTCCTGCACAAACCCAGCCCCATCTGTAGCCAGCTCATTAGTGCCCAGGTACCTCCCTAAACACTTCCTGCACAAACCCAGCCCCATCCCTAGCCAGCTCATTAGTGCCCAGGTACCCCCAAAAACACTCACTGCACAAACCCAACCCCATCACTGGCCAGCTCATTAGTGCCCAGGTACCTCATTAAACAATCCCTACACAAACCCAGCCCCATCCTTAGCCAGCTCAATAGTGCACAGGTACCTCCTTAAACACTCACTGTAGAAACCCAGCCCCATCCCTTGCCAGCTCATTAGTGCAGAGATACCTCCCTAAACACTCCCAGCACAACCCCAGTCCATCCATAGCCAGCTCATTAGTGCCAAGGTACCTCCCTAAACACTCCCTGCACAAACCCAGCCCCATCCCTAGCCAGCTCATTAGTGCACAGATACCTCCCTAAACACTCCCTGCACAAACCCAGCCCATCCCTTGCCAGCTCATTAGTGCCCAGGTAGCTCCCTAAACACTCCCTGCACAAACCCAGCTCCATCCCTAGCCAGCACATTAGTGCCCAGGTACATCCCTAAATACTTCCTGCAAAATCCCAGCCCTAACCCTAGCCATCTCATTATTGCCCCGGTACCTCCCTGAACACTTCCTGCAAAATCCCAGCCATCCCTTGCCAGCTCATTAGTGCCCAGGTACCCCCCCCAAACTCTTCTCTGCACAAACCCAGCCCCAACCCTAGCCAGCTCATTAGTGCCCAGGTACCTCCCTAAACACTTCCTTCAAAATCCCAGCCCCATCCCTAGCCAGCTCATTAGTGCCCCGGTACCTCCCTAAACACTTCCTTCAAAATCCCAGCCCCATCCCTAGCCAGCTCATTAGTGCCCCAGTACCACCCTAAACACTTCCTGCAAAATCCCAGCCCATCCCTAGCCAGCTCATTAGTGCCATGGTACCTCCCTAAACACTCCCTGCCCAAACCCAGCCCCATGCCTGGCCAGCTCATTAGTGCACATGTACCTCCTTAAACACTCCCTGCACAAACCCAGCCCCAACCCTAGCCAGCTCATTAGTGCCCAGGTACCTCCCTAAACACTTCCTTCAAAATCCCAGCCCCATCCCTAGCCAGCTCATTAGTGCTCCGGTACCTCCCTAAACACTTCCTGCAAAATCCCAGCCCCATCCCTATCCAGCTCATTAGTGCCCAGGTACCTCCCTAAACTCTCCCTGCACAAACCCAGCCCATCCCTAGCCAGCTCATTAGTGCCCAGATACCTCCCTAAACTGTCCCTGCATAAACACAGCCCCATCCCCTGCCAACTCATTAGTGCCCCAGTACCTCCATAAACACTCCCTGCACAAACCCAGCCCCATCACTAGCCAGCTCATTAGTGCCCAGATACCCCTCTAAACACTCCCTGCACAAACCCTGCTCCATCACTAAATGTAATGATTAAGCGCTGCCTGGGGGTGGAGACCATGTCATGTGATCTAACAGGGTTTTAAATAGCTGGTATAGCAGAGCAAAATGCTATGCAAAACAGAAGGTAATGCTAACAAGTTCCTGAAATACATAACAGTAGACTGCTAACCATTGTTTCCAGTGAGTCTATGGCACAGTAGACAAAATTAATAAAATTATATATATTTTTAAATTTTGCTAACCATTCTGTGCCAAGTGCTGTGCATTTTTACAGTTGATTAGCACCTTCATATTTAAAACTGCTAATCAGTTGTTTATTTTTTTGTGGCTTACTTAATACCCTAAGATTGGAAAGTCTATCATTGGATAGTCTACACAGGAGGAGAATCAAAGGGAAACTATCCTAGATCTAGTACTGTCTAACAGGGAAGGGTCCCAGATCTCCAGGTAGAAGGTCACCTGGGGGCCAGCGACCATCACAGGGTATGGTTCAATTTGGCCACTACATCCAAATCATCCCATTCCAAGGCAAAAATATGAGACTTCAGAAGAGCTGACTTTGATAAGATGGCCAACAGAGTTAAGCTAGCCCCATTGAAAAGAAACACAGGGAGGGGTACTGGCAAAGTGGCGCAAGCATTATGATGCAATACTGAAGCAACATCCATTGTGTTAGACAGAAAAGGAAGTGCAAAGAAGATGGAACCACTTTGGTTCTCAACACAGTAGCAGAAAAGGTCAGAGCCAAAGGCTGGCCTTCAGGAAATATAAGGAACACAGCGGATGAAGATAGGAGGCATACCAACTCCCTGGGAAGCAGAGAAGGCAGTAAGGCAAAGTCCCAAACTGAGGAAACACTAGCACGAACAGTAAAAGAAGGTGACAAGACTTTCTATAGATACATTAGTGAAAGGAGAAAGTCCAGAGAGGGGTATTGCTAAGCTCAAAGGAGAAAAGGGGGCATGTGAGGAGGTGGACCCTGTAAAAACATCTATCCTAAATAGATACTTTTGCTCAGTATTTACTGAAGAGAAGGTAGGGCAGGGCTCACAGCTCAGCACCATGGACACAGGGGGGAGGGAAGTGAGCACTACTCCCTTCACAAAAGAAAGGGTCCTACAAGAGCTCGCTAAGCTCATGGTGGACAAGGCAATAGGACCTGATGGCATACAACCTAGGGTACTTAAGGAGCTAATGGTGGAAGTAGCAGAGCCATTCACAGAACTGTTTAGTGAGTCTCTGAGCACAGAAGAGGTCCCGGAAGACTGGAGAAGGGCTCATGTTATCCCACTCTGCAAGAGTGGTAGCAGGGAGGAGGCAGAGAACTACAGACCAGTCAATCTTATCTCAGTAGTGGGCAAGATTATGGAGGCACTCCTTAAGGAAAGGATAGTGCAACACCTGGAATCCATAGGGGCACAGGATCCAAGAAAGCATGGGTTTACAAAAGGAAGGTCCTGTCAAACTAATCTCATGTATTTCTTTGACTGGGTAGCCAGAGTGGTGGACCAAGGGGGAGCAGTTGATGTCACCTACCTTGACTTCAGCAAAGCTTTCGACACTGTTCCACATAGAAGATTGATAAATAAGCTCGGTAGGCTCGGTGGTAATGAAGTTGGCTCAACTGGCAAACTGGTTGACGGACAGAAAACAGAAAGTGGTGGTAAATGGTATACAGTCAGAAGAGATGCAAGTCACAAGTGGGGTACCTCAGGGATCAGTCCCGGGGCCAGTCCTCTTCAATATCTTCATCATTGACATTGCAGATGGACAAGAGGGTAAGGCTTCTCTGTTTGCAGATGACACCAAGATCTGCAACAGAGTAGATGATCCAGATGGGGTGGGCAGAATGAGAAGAGATCTGGATAAACTAGCAAAATGGTCAGAAGAGTGGCAACTGGGATTTAATGCAAAGAAGTGCAAGATCATGCACATAGGGAAGAGAAACCCTGAAGCCTCCTATAGGTTGGGAGGGGAGTTGCTGGCAATCACAAAGGAAGAAAGAGACTTGGGCATCATCATCACCGATGACCTGAAATCATCCAAGCAGACCTCTAAAGCAGTAGGTAAGGCTAGGGGGATGTTAGGGTGTATTAGTAGGGGTATCACAAGTTATAAGAGGGAGGTAATAATCCCTCTTTACAAGACACTGGTTATGCCCCATCTGGAGTACTTTGTGCAGTACTGCAGACCACACCTTCACAAGGACATTAACCAAAGTGAGGCAGTCCTGAGAAAGGCAACCAAAATGGTGCAGGGACCGCATCAGAAGACATATGAGGACAGATTAATGGAGCTCGTTATGTATACCCTTGAGCAAAGGAGGGAGAGAGGTGATATGATCGAAACATTCAAACACCTTAAGGGCATTAACAAGGTGAAAGAGTCTAACATGTTTAAATATAAGAAAAATAGCAGGACAAGAGGAAACGGCATGAGACTAGAGGGAGGCCAATAAGGGGGAATGTGAGGAAATTCTTTTTCACAGAAAGGGTAGTGGATGCATGGAACAGCCTACCTCAGGAAGTGGTGGCTATGAATACAGTGCAGGGCTTCAAACAGGCATGGGATAGGCATAAGGGAGCAATACAGATGAGTATGAATAGATAGAAACATAGAAACATAGAATTTGACGGCAGATAAGGACCGCTTGGCCCACCTAGTCTGTCCATTTCCCTACCTACTGGATAAGCTGCAGATCCTAGTTAACCAGCAGCCTACTTTTTCCTATCCCCACCATCTAGAATGGCCTTATGGCTGTCCCATGCATGCTTGAATTCCACCACTGTTTTTGACTCCACAACTTCCTCCTGAAGGCCGTTCCATGCATCCATAACCCTCTGTGAAAAAATACTTCCTTAAATTACCTCTGAGCTGTCTCCCCTCTGTCTTCAAATTGTGCCCCTTTGTTCTTGCACACCTTTTTTGAAAGATGCTACCCTCTTGGACTTTTTTGATTCCCTTGAGGTACTTGAAAGTTTCTGTCATGTCCCCCCCTCTCCCTCCTCTCCTCGAGGCTATACATACTAAGCTCCTTTAGTCTCTCTTCATATGTCTTCCGGTGCAGACCCTGCACCATTTTAGTTGCCCTCCTCTGGACAGCTTCCATCCTGTCTATGTCTTTGCAGAGATTGGGTCTCTAGAACTGAACGCAGTACTCCAGATGGAGTCTAACCAGCTGTCTGTACAGAGGGATAATAACTTCCTGTTTTCTACCGGTGATGCCTCTCCCTATGCATCCCAGTATCCCCCCAGCCCTCCTTGCTGCCCTCTCACATTACTTGCCCACCTTTAGGTCATCTGCTATGACTACCCCCAGGTCCCTTTCCATTTTTGTTGTTGTTAGTATCTCACCCCCCATTGTGTACTCTTCCCCTGGGTTTTTGTTTCCCAGGTGCATTACCTTGCACTTCTTAGCATTGAATCTAAGCTGCCATCATTTGACAATTCCTCTAACCTTGCCAAGTTCCTTCTAATCCTTTCCACCCACCCTGTGCATCAACTCTGTTGCAGATCTTTGTGTCATCTGCAAAGAGACATACTTTTCCTTCCAGTCCCTCTGCAATGTAAACATAAAGACATTGAAGAGGACCGTCCTAATATTGAACTCAAGTGGTACCCCAGTAACCCCCTTTCTTCAGAGTGGACTCCATTTACTATTACCTCTGTGTCGTATTCTCCAGCCAATTCTTTACCCAGGCTGTCATCTTGGGACCCACTCCCAGGCTGGCTAACTTGTATATTAATATTTTGTGTGGGACTGTGTCAAATGCCTTGCTAAAGTCTAGGCAGGCCATGTCCATAGCCCCTCCCTGATCTACTACTTTGGTCACCCAGTCAAAGAAATCTATCAGATTAGTCTGGCATGACCTTCCGGCTGTGAATCCATGCTGCTTTGGGTCTTGTGTCCCTCTGGCCTCTAGATACTCAACAATTCTTTCCTTCTGAAGTGATTCCATCATTTTCCCTATCACTGAGGTTAAACTAACAGGTTTGTAGTTTACTGTTTCTGCCTTGCTCCCACGTTTGTGAAGGGGAATCACATCTGCCCTCCTCCAGTCCTCAGGTACCACCCCATCCTCCCATGATTTGTTAAAGAGGGTAGTCAGTAGTGATAGGCCACTGGCAAAGCAAAGGCCGATGGCACATTTATAAGGTAGAAAAAGAAATGGGCGGACTGGATGGGCCTTGCGGTCCTTATCTGCCATCAACTTCTATGTTTCCAACTCCTCCTATTTTATAACTTGCAAAAGGACAATGATTTATTAAGGGACTTAAACATAACCTCTCACTCAGAAGGACATCATGCAAGAAGTCACATGAAACAAATAAAAATACTAACTTAAAAGCAAATAATAGGAAGATATTTTTCATACAGAGAATCATACATATATTGAATTTATTACCAGAGGAAGTAATTACCAGCTGTAATATTCAAATCTTTAAAATAGACATGATGCACTGATGGATAGGAGCTTTTAAAATGATTAATTCTGAGGCAGAAACCAATGGCTGTTTATATCTCCTTCAGTATCATTCACTCCAAGTATAAACGCCAAGTATAGGGTGTGTACAGTAAGTTTGATGAGAACAAGGGGTGCAAGAATATATGTCTGGAGAGAACAGGGTATGTAGGAATATTTAAATCTGGAAAGAGGGTTGCACGGATACGTAAATATGGCGAGAACAGCATGTGCAGGAATATGTAAGTATGGAAAAAACATGTAATACAGGAATATGTAAGTGTGAGAGAGAACAGGGTTGCAGGAATATGTAAGTATGGAAATAAAATGTTGTGTAGGAAGGTGTAAGTGAGGAGAGAATGGGTTCCAGGATTGTGCAAGTATGGAATGTAATAATTTGGCTTCAGAGATGGCCAATCTTTGTCCCTTATTGGTAATGTATACCGATGTGGTTATGGGTCATCAACTTTTCATGTACAAGTAACTACAGGTGCAATTCAGACTTTCCCTGAATTGTCCTTTTTATGTTGTCTTGCACTTGTGTGCCAGCCAACATATTGCATTAGGAGAAGATTTGGAGATGCGGTCACTGTGGGCGAATGTAGGGCACACATCAGTAGGTGCGTCCCTCATTCCCCAGTAAGATAGCATGCAGGCGCCACACCAGCAAGATGTAACGTGGTGACCACATCTAAGAAAACATCCGCTGCAATGAGAAGCAAGCTTCTCATTGCAGCGGCACAGCCTCCCCACATAAACATGGTGACAGGGGTGCCCCATCTCCCTGTCGCATTCCCTGACTCACTTCATTTGCTGATGGAGCAGCCCACCCCACCCCGTCAGCATAATGACCCCCTCCAAGTGTGTGCCTAGGGGGTGCCCAATCCCATCATGTGCACTCTCCCCCAACTATCTTCCTTTGCCAGTGGGGGGCCCAATCCCTATCAGCTACAGTCCTCCCATCCCTTTTTATTTAGCCAACGGAGGAGCTCACTTGCCATCTGCATAATGTCTCCACCCCATCTTTTGTTTGCCGAGGGGAGTGCTCAATCCCCCTCAGCTCTTGTCCCCCCATGTGCCAACGGGGGTGTCCAATCTCCCATTAGCTTCAACCCCCCCAAAACAATCAGGTGGCATGCTGGGAGCCCACCCCAGCATGACAAATATGCCTGAAAAAAATAAAACAGTCCCGCAATGTTCCCTTTTTTTTTTACCCTGTAAAAAAGGAAATGGTCCCTCGCGGTCTCCCTGCTCCCCTCCACATCCCAAACCAACCCACTGCGCAACCTGCCTTCCCACACCCCCCCTCACCCCATACTGACCTCTGGAGTCCAGCGTGATGATCTTCGGTGGACCGGGAACCCGTCTGCACTCTTCAAAGTCAACCACGAACTGAAGAAATGTTGGTAAGCTGTATAATGGCATAAATAGGGTTTTTTCATCTTTGGTGCATATCTTCGGCATTTTTTGGGAATTTTGACATTGATTTTCAACATGGGGTTATTGGGACCCATTCCTCATGAATTCAGTCATTGTCATGGCGTTATGATTGTGCATTAACTGCGCGGAATCACCTTTCGGGATGGATTCATGAAATGACAGTGCCACTGTTCATGAGGGAGGCTCTCAAAACACCTATGTTGTAAATTTGGTAGAAAAAATTCAAAAAATGGCTGTTTTATGAGCATGCATTGTGCAGTTTCCATGCACGCTCATAACTTCGTGAATTTGTAATATTTTCACTCGAGATTTTCAAAATTGGCATTTTTCCTCACCTCCTCATAAACACTATAGCTGTCATTTTACATATCCTGGCCAAAATGTGTTTTCGCACGTCCGGCGCCGAATAGCGCGGTCACTGTGTGAAATCAGTTTTTGGGACAGTTTGAGGGAATGACGGTGACACTGTTCATGAGCAGAGGTTCTAAAATGCCTATGTTGAAAATCTGGTGATTAACATCCATAAAATTACTGTGATTGCATTGCGCAGTTTCCATGCATTCTTGTAACTTCGCAAATTTGCAATATTTTCATGCCAGATTTTCAACACTGGTGTTTTTTCACACCTCCTTATGAACTGTACAGCTGTCATTTTTCACATCCTGCCCAAAATGTGTTTTCGCACCTGTGGCGCACATTGGCGCGGTCGTTGTGGGAAAACTACTTTTGGGACAAAGTAACAAAATCGCAGTGCCACTGTTCATGAGGAGAGGTCCCAAAATGCCTATGTTGAAAATTAGGTTAAAAAACTCCCAAAAATAATTGGATTACGGATGTGTGTTGCACACTTTCTATGCATACTCATGACTTCACCAATTTTTAATATTTCCACTCCAGATTGTCAACGTTGCCATTTTTTTACACCTCCTCATGAACAATACAGTTGTCATTTTTCACATACTGCCCAAAACTTGTTTTCGTCTCTGTGTCACCAAATGGCATAGCCACTGTGCAAAACCACCTTTCAGCTAACAAACTGATAGTGCCGCTCTTCATGAGGTGGGCTCACAAACAGCCCATGTTTGGAGTGAAAATTCCAACACATGCCTACGGCGTTAGGGTTTCCAACTGTAACATCCCACACTGTACAGACTGAAAATCATCAGGGGTGTGACTTGGGATCATCGGCTGTAATGCTCACACCTTTCCACCTCCACCCCAACCTTTACCCTGCAGCCAGTGACAGGCATTGTGGTGTGCCTTGGCGTGTTTGTCCACAAAGTTTACCCCATTCTCCTATACTGCACCCACCTCAGTGTATTTCCTTACGGAATGGGGTAAGAATAATGTGCAAAGACCCCAAAGCACACCACGACACTTGTCAGTGTCTACAGGGTAGGGTGAGGTAAAATGGATTGAGCGTTATAGCTGAAGACCCAAAGGCACACTGTAACGCCTGTCGGTCTCTGCAGGGTGGAGGTGGGGTTGGCGTCTCTTCAATACTTCACTGCCATTCCTATTATGTGTCTCTAACTCCTGCACTACCAATGCCAACGAGACAACATTCAGCATTGACAAATGCTTGTTTTACCTTTATCTGGGTTTGATTATAAATGACACTGATTTTTTTATTTACCCCCTTCCTTAAATTTGGACTGTAAGGTATACAGGAAAAATACTTTAACAGATGCATGTGTTTTAATGTTTCCTTTTTCTTATCAGAACCATATAAATAGAAAATTTGAATACAAATAAAATAAAAAAAAATGTTAAAAAATAAATGACATTGATATTAATCAGTTTCTGCTCTTTGTGATGCTCAGGATACAACATCCCAAAGGAGGAACTGCTGTTGCTGTTTGTGCAGGATGAGGAATGCCCATGTGCTGATGTGGAGGGGACTACAGTCACACTGCAGAAGAATCAGCTTGAAGACACTACCTGCAGTAAGTGGAGCACTAGATAATGAGTTTATAAGTGATTCTTCTGTTGTGAAAGGGGTTAGGAGGAATAGAAAAAAAGTGTAGAGCTGGAGAAGCAGGGAATATGGGATAACAAGGAGATTGTGATGTCGGAAAGACATGAGTGAAGCTAAGATGCTTTTAAGGGGAGGTTATGCCACGCAGACCTCATTGACTGCGTTTCCTCAGTGTTGCAGGCAGTGGACAAAGGCCAGGCTGTGATTGTCCTCTGCTTGGACTTCAGCAATGCTTTTGACTTGGTGCTGCACAGGAGACTTGTGAAGAAGCTGAGGGACCTGGGGTTGAGGCAGAGCTTATCCAGTTGGATAAGTAGTGGGCTAATGGAGAGGGCTAAGGGCCACCAGCCCTTGAACCAGGCGCTACGCTCCACAGCTCAGCAGTGATTTTCAGGCTGCCGGCAGCCACACAGCTCCCCACTCGCTGCTCAGAGCTGGCCACCTGTCTTTGAACTGTGCGCTACACTCCACAGTTCGGTGCTGATTTTCAGGCTGCCGGCAGCTGCACAGCTCCCTGCTCACTGCTCAGAGATACACTCTTCTCTCCTAGAAACATGAAGTTCTGACACCTTAAGCCTGATTGGCTAAAATTTCTGGACCTTCAATACTATTGGCTGCTCACTTTTCTCTCTTTTGCCCAGACCCCTGATTGAATTTCAATTACAGTTTTCATGCCGCTTTCCAGGAAAAAAAAAAAAAAAGAACTTTAATCCTGTATAAGGTGTTTATTTCATTGCCTAATGCCTGATGACAGAACTGTAGCTGACACACTCTGGCTGGCCGTCTACAGTTCTGTCACCTCCTTATGGTTGCACTCAACAAAGCATGCAGGCTTCTAATGGTGACTGATTGATTTACACACACGTGTGACCTATACGTTCGAGCTGGATGGCTTCCTCTCCTCAGCCGGATCCAGTATCAAACCTGCCTCTTAGCCAGAAAGATCCTCCTCGAGATCATGCCCCCTGGTGTTGAAAAGCTGCTCAGTGACCACCACAACATCAAGCATACTAGAAGTTCACAACAACAAACCTTCCTGGTCCCCAGATGCCGGACTACAATGGGCCAGAGGCCTTTTGCCCTCAGAGCTCCACAGTGGTACAATACTCTCCACAAAGAGACACTTACAGCTGCTGCTTTTGGCCCTTTTAAAGGTCAGCTCTGACTTCACCTCATTTCAACTAGTCATTGTGACTGCTTCACCTAATCTGGGGCCCTACACTCCCTGTACTTTACTTAGTCAGGACAGCTGCATCCCTTTGCCAGTCACTCCTTCTCCTGTCTCCCCTTGCTCCCCCCTCCTCCCCCCCTACTCCCCTACCTCACCCCCCTGGCACTTATTGACAATTATCCCTCACCTACCTCCTCTTATGCGCTCCTACCTTCACCCCTCGACAACGGCCTTCCAGCCAGCCTACCCCCCTTCCCTACCCTCTCCCTAGCAGCTCTTAATTCAAAGGTTGCCCATGGTTATTGTCTCATTCTACCTAACATTGGCTCATTTTGAGGTAATGTAATTAACTAAGCCTTAGCCTCTTGCTTCTTTTTATTGTGTAACTGTGTAAATATGTGATCTTTGTGTGTATTTTTACCCTCCATTTTTTCAACGTGGAACCTTTGTAAACCAGCAGTTCCTGCTCAAAGGTATTTATAATCCTAGAATTCAATAAATAAAAATAAATAAATAAAAATAATGCCAAAGTAGAAACTGTATCTTAATGCCTAAATGTTTTACCGGATAGTTAATTCTTAATTGTGCCTGCCCACAAAAAGCACTAGTGATTGCAACTCTTTTGTGAGGATTTTGAATCCCTATTTTTTCTGCTCTATTGTCTCCCTTCTGGTGCCTCTGCACTATGACCTGAATAGCCTTCTGCAGAGCGTCACAACCCTGTTCCTTTGTTGTCTCCATCTGTCGTCTCCCATCTGTCTCTGGAACTGTCTCTCTTTTAACCGTCCACCGTTTAGGCTAAGTGGCACTATATTAGCTCACTAGCTGTTTTTCTCATTCCTCTCCAGCTGGCTGGCCGCACTTGAACCGGGCGCTACGCTCCATGGCTTGGTGGTAATTTTCAGGCTGCCAGCAGCCATACAACTCCCTGCTCACTGCGCAGAGGTACTTTTTTCTCTGACGGTACTGTGTGCCGTAATTCCCCGCCTCGCGCCTCCCACCCACCCACCCTATCTGAACAATTTCTTATATAGACTTTTGCGATCACCTGACTGTACAGACTGGCCAGTAAATAACTAAGTGCCCAATCTCTCATTAGCTCCTAATTCTGTGTCACCACTAGGGATGCTGAATCCCTCAGAGACACCTCCAATCTTCTTTTTACAAAAGCCTTCAACTACCCTATACATTATCAAGTGAAGCTCATCTTCCTGCTAGAAATGGCTTTAAACTCCCTACTCCTTATATTTACTGCCCTCTCCTTTCCCCTTCTTACCTGCTCCCCCCTCCCCTGACCCCTCCTCCATCCAACTCATATAGCCCCCCCCTCCCTGCAGTCTTAAACTGCTATAGCTCCTACTCCCCTTTTCTTTAACCTGGGTGCACTATCCCATACACCCTTGTGCTGTACTTCTCTCTACTCCCCCCTACTTAATACTTCTTCATCTCCTCTGCCTTAAAGCCTCCCCCAGACCCCACTCCTCTCAAATAACTACTCGTGCTAGGTCAGCCCCCTGGTTCAAAAGTGCAAAACTGCACTTTCTTATCATTGCACTCCTTCTTTTATCGGCTGGTGACATCAATCCTAACCCTGGCCCAGGCTCTCTGGGTACTATGGGACTTTCCTCCCCAAACTTAGCCTCGTCACCACCCTACCCCATTAATATTCCTCGCAGTCTCAGAATTATTCATTTAAATATCCACAGCCTTCTTCCTAAAATTGACTTGCTCCAACCTATTGTTGCTTCTCTTTCCCCTGAAGTCATCGTCCTATTAGAAACCCAGTTGAACAACAAAATTGCAGATTCATCCCTCGTCATCCCAGGTTTTTTTATCACCTGGCAAGACCAGACTGGGAGAGGAGGTAGTGTAGCTATTTATGTCTCATCAGCCATTCAATATACTACCACCTTTACTGCAACAATGACCAAACCCTGTGAACTGCTCATGCTACAGCTATCCATACCCTTCTCTCTCTCCCTATTTTCATGGCAGGTGCCTACTGCTGTTCTGGCCTACAACCCTCCACTGTTATAGAACTTATTGACTCTGTTGTCTCTGGTACATCCACAGGTGAGGTTTATATTATGGGTGATTTCAACTCAAACTGGTTATCCCCCTCCATTAGCAAACTACGAAATGATATTGCTGCCCAAAATACGGCCCAGCTCATATCAGAACCCGCTAGGCTAAATGACAAAACAAATATCCACTCCCCGAGTGACTGGGTCCTCACTTCCCACCCACACATAGTTATTAAATCAGAGGTACTCCCTGATGCATTAAGTGACCATCGTATGAATTTTCTGGTGCGTAAAGTTCACCGAGTTAAGGTCCCCCCAGACCCTACTAACTAGGTCTTACAACTCACTAAGCCTCACCCCTCTTCTCCTAAACCTTGTCCATGCAAATTGGCCCCATAGTGTCGGCCACAAATATTGACACTGCCACTGATTTCTTTAAAGCTAAATTCCTTGACCTCTGGAACCAACATGCCACTATCCGCCGTGTTCGTGTCAGAGGAAATCACCTCCCCTGGGTCTCCTCTGAGCTTATTGCACGCCAGAGAGCTAGGGACCAAGCTTGGAAGCAACACAAAGCCTCTAGGCTACAAAACGATTATGATGCCTATCATTTTCTAGGTAACAGATGCACTAAGGCCACACATTTAGCTAAAGCTGAATACTTCAACTCGACCCTACAAGTCAATACTAACTCCCCCTCTAAATTTTGGAAGGTCGTCAACTCTCTCTTCTCTGCTCCTGCTAACTCTTCTTCCCCATTCTTAAAATAAATAATTCCCTAGTCACAGACCACCTTTCTGTGGCACAAGAATTCAACAATTATTTCGCCTCTTGAGCATCTGTCCTCTTATCCTCATCTCCTACAATGAGTACTGAAACATAGAAACATAGAACATAGACTTTGACGGCAGATAAGGACTGCTAGGCCCATCTAGTCTGCCCATTTCCCTACCTACAGGATAGGCCGCAGATCCTAGTTAATCAACAGCCTATATCTTCCTGCCCCCACAAGAATTGCCTTATGTCTGTCCCATGCATTCTTGAATTCTCCCACAGTTTTAGACCCCACAACTTCCTCAGGAAGGCTGTTCCATGCATCCACTACCCTCTCTGTGAAATAATACTTCTCACATTGCCCTGAACCGCCCTCCTTCTATCTTTGAATTGTGTCCCTTGTTCTTGCAAGTCTCTTTTTCTGAAAGATGCTACCCTCTTGGACTTTGTTGATTCCTTGAGGTGTGAAAGTTTCTATCATGTCCCCCTCTCCTTCTTTCTCAAGGGTATACATATTAAGCTCCTTTAGTCTCTCTCATCCGGCTTCTCTGCAGACCCTGCACCATTTTAGTTGCCCTCCTCTGGACTGTCTCTAACCTGTCTATGTCCTTGCGAGATGGGGTCTCCAGAACTGGACACAGTATTCCAGATGGGGTCTCACCAACTGTCTGTACAGAGGATAACAACTTCCTGTTTTCTGCTGCTGATGCCTCTCCCTATACATCCCAGTATATCCCGGCCCTCCCTACTGCCTTCTCACATTGCTTGCTAACCTTAAGGTCATCTGATATGATTACCCCCAGGTCCCTTTCCTGTTTTGTTGTTGTTACTACCTCCCCACCCATTGTGTATTCTTCCTCTGGGTTCTTGTTTCCCAGGTGCATTATTTTGCACTTTTGCATTGAATCCTAGCTGCCATACGTCTGACCATTCCTCCAACCTTGCCAAGTCCCTTTTCATCCTTTCCACACCTCCTTGTGTATCAACCCTGTTGCAGATCTTTGTGTCATCTGCAAAAGGCATACTTTTCCTTCCAGTCCCTCTGCAATGTCACTGATGAAGACATTAAAAGGACTGGACCCACACTGAACCCTGCGTACCCCACTAGTAACCGCCCTTTCTTCAGAGTGGACTCCATTTACAATTACCTTCTGTATCCTGTTGTCCAGCCAATGTTTTACCAGGCTACCACCCTGGGACCCACTCCCAGGCTGGTTAATTTGACTATCAATCTTTTGTGTGGGACTGTGTCAAATGCCTTGCTAAAGTCTAGGTAGGCCATGTCCACAGCCCCTCCCTGGTCTACTACTTTGGTCACCCCAGTCAGAATCTATTAGATTCGTCTGACATGACCTTCGCTGTGAACCCATGCTGCCTTAGATCCTGTGCTCCACTGACCTCTAGGTACTCAACTATTCTTTCCTTCAGAAGTGACTCCATCACTTTCCCTACCACAGAGGTCAGACTGACAGCTCTGTAGTTTCCTGCCTCTGTCTTGGTCCCACTTTTGTGAAGGGAATCACATCTGCCTTCCTCCAGTCCTCGGTACCACACCATCCTCCCATGATTTATTAAAAGAGTAGCCAGTGGTTTCACTAGTTCCTTCAATTAATTTTAGAATTCTGGGTGAATTCCATCAGGACCCATTGCTTTGTCCACCTTCAGTTTTAGGAGTTCTTGCAGAACCCTTTCTTCTGTGAAAGGACTGGGATCGACCCCCTATCAGGTGCTTCTGTTAATTGGTTAGGCATTTCCCCTCCTCTTTTGTGAATACTGAGCAGAAATATTCGTTCAGTATTCCTGCTTTTTCACTGTCCCCTCTGCCCACCCACCTCTCATTCTATTCAGCCTCACTACTCCCTCCCTTTGTATTTCTACGCTGCATTGATGTACCTATAAAAGGTTTTATCCCCTTCTTAACTGAGTTGGCTATCTTTTCCTCAGTTTGGGCCTTGCTATTCTGACTTCCTCCCTGCTTCTTTCTGCCTTAACTGGTACAGCTCTCTGTCCTGCTCCTTCTGTGTTTCCTTATACTTCGAATGCTATCTTTTCTTCCTGACTTTCACAGCCACCTCTTGGAGAACCATAGTGGCTTTTTCTTTTGTTTTGGTTTGTTTATTTGCTTCACACAAAGGCTTGTTGCCTCTGTGATGGCAGTTTTGATAATTCCCCATTGTTGCTCCACACCTCCTTCTAGCCTGTTTACTAGTGCTTTTCTGAGGCACTCTCCCATCTTGCCAAAGTCAGCCCTCCTAAAGTCCAGTACCCTCACTTTTGTATGGCTTGACTCTGTAGCTGAGTTTAACGTGAACCACACTGTTTGATGGTCACTTGTCCCCAGATGGCAACCTACTTCTAGATCTGAGATCCTCTCACTGCCCCCATTTGAGAGTACGAGGTCTAAGATTGCTCCCTCATGAGTGGGTTGCGAAACTAGCTGTCTAATGCCTGCTACCTGTAGGGCGTCAAGACCTGTACTGCCTTTCCTTCATCTGATCCCTCCATATCTCTCATGGCAAATGGCTTCTCCTTTTCTAAAATTACTCCTTCTGAGGCCCTCACAGCCTTACTCACTCTAAACCCTTCCAAAGGCAGCTCACCTGATGGGCAAGACCCCAAATTGTTATATCTTTCGGCCCAGGCCATTGCTTCCCCCCTTATGGAACTCTTCAACATTTCCTTTGAATGGCTGCCCTCCCTGCTAGCTGGAAACATGCCGCTGTTCTTCCCTTACCCATGGGTGCTTATCCTGCTACCCCTGGTAACTACCATCCTATGTCCCTTCTCCCCACCCTTGCGAAATTGCAAGAGCATCTGTTCCTCAACCAACTTTCTTCCCTATCTCTCTGACACTCATTTCTTTACGCTGTTCCAATCTGGCTTTTGGAGAAACCACTCCACTCTGACCTCCCTGATAAGGCTTACCGATTTCATCTTCTCAGGGATGGACTGTGGCCATATCACCTCTGCCATTTTTGTAGATGTAGCCAAAGTTTTCAACACTGTCTCCCATTCATTACTAAAAAGTACCCTCTCATCAGCTGGCTTATCCATTCTGGCAACTAACTGGCTCAAATCCTACCTCTTAGGTCGCACCCAGTTAGTCAGAATAGCAGACTCCTTATCCCCCACCCTCCCAATCAACACTGGAGTACCTCAAGTCTCGGTGTTGGGTCCCCTACTCTTCTCCATTTTTCTGAATGATCTCCCAACTGATTGTACATCTGCCTCCATACACATGTACACAGACGATACGGTCATCTTCACCTCAGGTCACTCTCCCACTGATGTTGCTGACAGACTCCAGCGTGACTTCAACAAGGTCCGCTCTGATTCAGCTTACATCAACTTTTCCTCAATGCCAGGAAGACAGTTTCCATGACCTTCTGCACCAGGTAGAGACTCACTAAGCTCCCTACGACTCCCTCATTCCACACATTCTATGGGACTGTTCTTGAGGACACTTCCTCATTTAGATATCTGGGTGTTTGGCTGGACCAACACCTAAACTTCTCTGGACACATCGATGCCATCCTGAAAAAGTTGCGCCCCTAACTCAGAGCTTTATAGAGGAACCCGGAACTGCCTCTCTCTCCCAGTAAGGCGAGAACTGGTCCAGAAGATGATCCTCCCAATATTTGAGTACTATGATGTAGTTTACAGTGCTGCTCCTAAGACATCCCTGGCCAGACTGGATATGCTTTTCAACTCCTGTCATTTCACACTTGACTGTCCTCCTCTCACTCATCACTGCTCTCTCTCTATCACACCCTGGCTCTCCCATCTCTCTTGCAAACAGATGTCTTCATTATTGTGCCAGATTTGTCTCCAAATTCTGGTTTGGCTCACTTCCCTCCTACCTCTCTGCTCTCCTCTCTGTTTCCCCTATCAATCACCACTCTCTCAGATCTATCAACTTCCGCTCCCTGGCTATCCCCCGTCAGTCTACCTCAGCTGGCCAAACAGTCTTCTCATTCTACTTCCCAAAACTCTGGAATGCATTTCCCCCTCAGGCCCGCCACTCTTCCTCCCCATACTCCTTATCTTCTGCCCTACACAACTTTCTATCTGTGAATTGCCTCACGGACCTAATACTTTCCTGTCACCCCACAATCCAACAACTACCACTTCTAATTCCCCACTTTCCTAGCTAAATCATGACTTCCTTTATCTGCAACTTGCTTATGTACCTAATACTTGTCACCCACCCTGCAACCTGCCACTACCATTTCTAATCCCGCACTACTTCCCTAGCCAAATCACAGCCTCCTGCCTGTCAAAACTCCTGTAACCAATATAAACCCCTATGCCAGAACTTATAACCTCTTTCCCCCTTCTTACCCTCTCTTTAAGCCCTCCTGCTACATCTCTGCCAATCTTCCCCCTCTCCCTCACTTAGCCCTGTTAGTCCCCTGGCAGGGTTCACAGCATCCTGAAGGGGTCCTCAGGGCTCGACTACCCCCTACCTCTTACACCTCAGTTGTTTCCTCCTTGGATCTGCTCGTTAGTACTTTACCCATATTAACACTTGACTCGCCAGCACTTACTCTGTCCACCTATCCCTCTTGTGCTTTTCTGTAACCCCCTTTTTACTTTTTACTTTTACTCTTCCCTAGTTGATCTTGCATTTATTAATTCCTTCTGTTCTGACTTTCCTTCCTTCCATTGCAGCTATCCCCCCTTTGTTCCTTTCTTCTTCCATACATTATGTATTCCCCCTCCCCCTTCCCCCCTGCACTTATGATTGTTCCCTCATATTGCCTCATTGTACGTTACCCTGTTGGTATCGCCTGTCTAACGTAATATCTGCCCTACCAAGGCACCCTGTTGTACTGTATGATGGAACTGTATGTAAATGTCATATGTATTTGTCTGTTCCATCAGAGCAACTTACTGTCCTGTATGATGCAAACAATTATAATGTAATTGTTTGACCTATGCAAATGATAACTGTATAATTATTGTATGCTACATTATTGTGGTTCTCCCAATCTTATCCATCTGCACACCTTTTTTTGTGTACTGTATGATGATTCTGTACATAATTGCTGACTTATGATAACTTAAATGCCTGTATTACAACTATATCCTCACTTGCTCCCCATCCCCCCAGGTTGCAGTGGGAGATGAGCAACTTGTTGCTCAATGTGCCTTCATGATAAAACATTTCAGTAAATAAATAAATTAAATAAAACACAGAGGGTGGTGGTAAACAGAACTCATTCAGGGCTTAGGAAGGTGACAAGTGAGGTACCACAGGGTTCAGTACTCCTACTTGGACCTTTTAGTATGCTCACCTCTAGTACTGCCCAGCACTGCCAGCAATGGAAGATCCCACATCTTTCAGGTAGCGCTTAATCCAAACCTGCAGTAGGGTAGCAACACTCCTCCAGTACTGCCCTGCAGTGCCAGCTGTGGAAGATCCCACACCACTGGTATGGGACTTAACCCAAACCTGCAATATAGCAGTAACCTTCCCCTAGTATTGCGCTGCAGCACCACTAATGGAAGATCCCACATCTATGGTGTAGGACTTAACCCAAACCTCCAATAGGGCAGCAGTCATCCTCCAGTACTTTACTGCAGTGCCAGTGATGGAAGAACCCACATCTGTCAGGCAGTGTTAATCCAAACCTGCAGTAGGGCAGCAACACTCCCCCAGTACTGCCCTGCAGTGCCAGCTGTGGAAGATCCCACACCACTGGCATGGGACTTAACCCAAACCTGCAATATAGCAGTAACCCTCCCCTAGTATTGCACTGCAGCACCACTAATGGAAGATCCCACATCTATGGTGTACGACTTAACACAAACCTCCAATAGGGCAGCAGTCATCCTCCAGTACTTTACTGCAGTGCCAGTGATGGAAGATCCCACATCTGTCTGGCAGCATTTAATCCAAACCTGCAGTAGGGCAGCAACACTCCCCCAGTACTGCCCTGCAGTACAAGCTGTGGAAAATCCCGTGCCACTGGTATAGGACTTAACCCAAACCTGCAGTATAGCAGCAACTCTCCTCCGTACTGCCTTGCAGTTTAAGCTGTGGAAGATCCCATGCCACTGGTATAGGACTTAACCCAAACCCGCAATATAGCAGCAACTCTCCTCCATACTGCCCTGCAGTGCAAGCTGTGGAAGATCCCATGCCACTGGTATAGGACTTAACCCAAACCTGCAATATAGCAGCAACTCTCCTCCATACTGCCCTGCAGTGCAAGCTGTGGAAGATCCCATGCCACTGGTAGAGGACTTAACCCAAACCTGCAATATAGCAATAACCCTCCCTTAGTATTGCACTGCAGTGCCACTAGCGGAAGATCCCACATCTATGGTGTAGGACTTAACACAAACCTCCAATAGGGCAGCAGTCATCCTCCAGTACTGTACTGCAGTGCCAGTGATGGAAGATCCCACATCTGAGGTGTGGCACTTAACCCAAACCTCCAATAGGGCAGCAGCCCTTCCCCCAGTACTACCCTGCAGTGCCTCCAGTGGTAGATCCCATTTCTCTGTTGCAGCACTTATCTCCATCCTGCAATACAGCAACAACCCCTCCTCCAGTACTGCCCTGCAGTGCCAGTAGTAGAAGATCCAATTACTCTGGTGTAGTGCTTAACCCAAACCTGAAGCAGAACAGCGACCTTTTCCCCAGCACTGTCCTGCAATCTGTGATGAAAGAGCCAGAATCTCTTCTATGGCACTTGAACCCAGCCCCCAGTAGGGTAGCGATCTTAGTAAAGGCAGTATAGAGTCGTGGTTAAGAACACTGAGCTGCTGAATCCCATAGTCCCCACTTGCATGCTCTGTGACTGTGAGCAAGTCGCTTAACGTCCCTGTGCTACCAGGAAGCACCTGGAAAGTGTAACAAGCCTTGGTCATCAGTTACATGTGTCTTTCCTTGCCAAAAATTATGAACAAATGAAATTCTTCCCAGTACAGCCTTTCAGTGTTAGCTATGGGTATGAACCCAAGTCTCTGCTGTGGGACTTGAACCCAGCCTCCAAAAGGGCAGCAACTCCTCCTCAGTACTGCTCTGCAGTGTTGATGGATGGATCAGAGTTTCTGCTGTGGGACTTGAATCCAGCTTCCAGTAGTGCAGTAACCCTCCCCCAGTACTTCCCTGCAGAGTCTGTGATGTCTGAACTCAAGGTTACACTGCGGGGCTTAAACACAACCTCCAGTAGTGCAGTGACTTTCCCGAGTTCTGCCCTGCAGTACCTGTCATGGATGAGCCCAAGGTTTCACACTGGGACTTAAACACAACCTCCCGTAGTGCAGTAACCCCTCCCTAGTACCGCCCTGCAGTGCCTGTGATGGATGAGCCCAAGCTTACACTGCAGGACTAAACACAACCTCCAGTAGTGCAGTAACCCTTCCTCAGTACTTTCCTGCAGTGCCTGTGATGGTTGAATTCAAGGTTACACTGAGGGGCTTAAATACAACCTCCAATAGTGCAGTAACCCTTCCCCCAGTGCTGCCCTGCAGTGCCTGTGATGGATGAACTCAGGGTTACTCTGCGGGGCTTAAACACAACCTCCAGTAGTGCAGTGACCCTTCCCCAGTTCTGCCCTGCAGTGCCTATGATGGATGAGCCCAGGGTCACACATTGGGACTTAAACACAACCTCCAGTAGTGCAGTAACCCCTCCCCAGTACTGCCCTGCAGTGCCTATGATGGTTGTGCCTGAGCTTACACTGTGGGGCTTAAACACAATCTCTAACAGTGCAGTAACCCCTCCCCAGTACTTCCCTGCAGTGTCTATGATGGATGAACCCTGGGTTACTCTGTGGGGCTTAAACACAACCTCCAATAGTGCAGTAACCCCTCCCTAGTACTGCCCTGTGGAGTCTGTGATGCATGTGCCCAAGGTTACTCTGTGGGCTTAAACGCAACCTCCAATAGTGCAGAAATCCCTCCCCTAGTACTGCCCTGCAGTGCCTGTGATGGATGAACTCAAGGTTACACTGTGGGGCTTAAACATAACTTCCAGTTGTACATTAACCCCTCCCCAGTACTTCCCTGCAGTGTCTGTGATGGATGAACTCAAGGTTACTCTGTGGGGTTAAGCACAACCTCCAACAGTGCAGTAACCCTTCCCCCAGTACTGCCCTGCAGTGTCTATGATGGATGAACGCAAGGTTACTCTGCGGGGCTTAAACACAATCTCCAACAGTGCAGTAACCCCCCCCCCAAGTACTTCCCTGCAGTGTCTGTGATGAATGAACCCCGGGTTACTCTGTGGGGCTTAAACACAACCTCCAATAGTGCAGTAACCCCTCCCCCAGTACTGCCCTGTGGAGTCTGTGATGCATGTGCCCAAGGTTACTCTATGGGCTTAAACACACCCTCCAATAGTGCAGAAACCCTTCCCCAATATTGCCCTGAAGTGTCACCAATGTAAGATGTCAACACCTCTGCTGTGGGACTTTAATCCAGCCTCCCACCAAGTGCCAGTGATGGAAAAAATATGGAAACATAGAAATTGACAGCAGGTAAAGACCACTAGCACATCTAGTCTGCCCAGTTTCCCCTGCCTACCGTAAGAGCCGCAGACCCTACTTGAACTCTGGCTTTACCTCCTTGTTCCTACTGCTAGGGTTCCCCTATGCCTGTCATATGCATACTTGAATCCCCCCACTGTGTTTGCTCCCGCCACCACCTCCACCGCTGGGAGTCTATTCCATGCACCCCCCACACTTTCTGTGAAGAAATATTTCCTCATGCTATCCTAAGTCCTTAGTCTACCCCCTTCCAACCTCATATCATGCCCCCTCATTCTCTGTAGTGTAGCTTGAACCCAGCTTCTGATTGTTCAACAACCCCTCCATGTGTACTGCCCTGCAGTGTCAGTGATGGATGAGCCACAGTATCTGCTGTGGGACTAGAATCCAACCTCTAATCAGGAAGCAACCACTCCCCAGTACTGTCCTGCAGTATCAGTGATGGATTAGCCAAACCCAGCCTCCAATAGGGCAGTAGCCCCTCCCCCAGTAATGTCCTGCAGTGTCAGTGATGGAATAGCCAACATCTGTCATGTGGAATGTAAACCCAGCCTCCAATAGGGCAGCAACCCATCCCTCCATACTGTCCTGCAGTGTCAGTGATAGATGAGCCAAAGTCTCTGCTGTGGGACTTGAACCTCGCCACCAGTAGAGTAGCCGCCTCTCCCCAGTACTATCCTCCATGTTAGTGGATGAGCCAAAGTATCTGCTGTGGGACTTGAACCCAGCCTTTAATAGAGCAGGAAAACCTCCCCCAGTACTGTCCTGTAGTGCTAGCGATAGAAGAGCCAAAGTATCTACTGTGGGCCTTGAACCCAGCCTCCAGTGGGGCAGCAGCCCCTCCCCAAGTACTGCCTTACAGTGTCAGTGATCTCCTCCTTGGTCTCCTTCAGCTGCCATCTTCTGTGTTTCTATGTTTGATTTATTAGCCGAAGTCTCTGCTGTGGGACTTGTCCACAACATCCAATCAGGCTTCAACCCCTCCCCCAGTACTACCTTGCAGTATCAGTAATGGATGAGTCAAAGCATCTGCTGTGGTGGGACTTGAACCCAGCCTCCAACAGAGCAGTAACCCCTCCCCCAGTACTGCCTTGCAATGTCAGTGATGGGTGAGCCAAAGTCTCTGTTATGGGACTTGACCACAGCATCCAACAGAGCAGCACCCCATACCTCCCTGCAGTGTCAGTAATGGATGAGCCAAAGTCTGCTGTGAGGCTTCAACCCCTCCCCCAGTACTACCCTGCAGTGTCAGTGATAGGTTAGCCAGAGTCTTTGCTGTGGAACTTCAACCCAGCCACCAGTACTGCCCTGCAGTGTCAGTGATGGGTGAGCCAACATTACTGTTGTGGGACTTGACCACAGCATCCAACAGAGCAGCGACCCCCCTCATACCTCCCTGTAGTGTCAGTAATGGATGAGCCAAAGTCTTTGCTGTGGGACTTGAACCCAGCCACCACTACAGCAGCAACCCATCCCCCAGTACTACCTTCAGCGTCAGCGATGGATGAGCCAAAGTATTTGCAGTGGGACTTGAACCCAAGCTGCAACAGGGCAGCAACCCCTTCCTCAGTGTTACCCTGCAGTGTCAGTGATGGAAGAGTCAGCATCTCCACTGTAGTTCTTGAAGCTAACCTCCAGTAGTATAGCAGCCCATTCCCCAGTAATTCCCTGCTGTGGCAGCCATGGTATGAGCCTAAGTCACTGCTATGTGTTTTAAATCCAGCTCTATTAGGAGAGCAACTCCTTCCCCAGCACTGCCGTGCAGTGTCAGTGATGGAAGAGCCAATATCTCCGTTGTAGTTCTCGAAGTTAACCTCAAATAAAATAGAGACCCATCCACCAGTACTTCTGTGCTGTGTCAGCCATGGAATGAGCCCAAGTCTCTACTATGGAACTTGAATCTGGCCTCCAATAGGAGAGCACCCCCTCTCCTGGTACTGCCTGCAGCATCTGTGATGGAAGAACTAATGTCTCTGCTGTGGTTTTTGAATTTAACCTCCAGTCTTTGACAAGTGGCACGCACTGTAACCTTTTTGGCTGTACTACTGGTCAAAGACAAGGGGAGGACAGGACACTCTGCACCACGAGATGCAGTGCATGGTTGAAGGACTGGTGCAGAACAGAAGGCTCTGACTTCATTAGGGACTGGAGTCCCACCTGGAGGGATGCAAGACTGTAAGAGTGGAATGGACTGCATCTATCCAGGGGAGGAGCCAAGATCCACAGTGAGAGGTGTAAATGCTTTATTGGAAAGCATTTAAACTAGTCTGGGGGGGAGCAAGAGTAGGCAGGAAGACGTTAACTGACCCCCCCAGGATGAAGCAGTTAGTAGGGAGGACACTAGAGTTGGGAAATCAACACTAAAACCTAAAACTGAGATGACTAGAAACTAGAATGACAGAGATTAGGAAGTATGGGAGTAAAACAAGAGGGGAAGGGAGGAAGACATGGGAACAGGAGGGAGCTACTAAATGGGAAGGTTGCAAAGCTTGGTAGGCCATGTGCATGTGTAACTCCCCCTACAAATGGGGGTTCCTGAAAGTCTTTCTTGGGCTTGCCTAAATGCCCACTGCCAGGCTGGTGTTCTGTGTGCTAGCGATTTAAAAGCATTTGCAAGTGACTGCCCTGTTAGCCTCCGTGCCTGTCTCTTTAAGAGCTGCCTATCTGTGGTGTAAAATTAATCTGGGTAGGGACCGAGCAGTTTCAGGCTGGAGTTCCGCCCAGGCTGCAGTGTTATCGCTCCATTCTGCCATCGCTATTTGGGCAGAGGGTGCCCTGCTCGGAACTGTGACTGTTTACTGTTTCTCTGTTTTAAGAATAATAATAATATTGTGTCTTGTCTAACCTGTTTTACTTTGCAGCATGAACATTTCAGTATTGCCCCACCATCTTGGTTCTGGACTGCCTATTGGGACCAAGCAGTACCTTTGGGGACTCTAAAATGGTGTCTGTCCCCAGGGGTCTTGTGGCAGCAAATTTCTGTAAGAATTGTAGTTTTTGCACTTTGATGCCTAAATGGACCTGAAGAGGGAGCCCTTTCTTTGACAGGCTGATGGATCAACCAGCCAGAACCTTTTGGACTGAAGGAAAATTCCCAAGCTGCCTGCTGCAGTGTGTTCAGTCTGGAGTTAGAGTTTGAAGAGTAAACAGCTCGAGTGATTTGAGCAGCTGCCCCTGCGTAGTAGCGTGGAAAATCGGTGGAAAGGCTGAGTTTGGCCTGTCTACCTGCTGTCCCTTGAGAGGGAATTTTTTTGAAAAGGGTTAGCAATCGGACTGTATCCGAATTGGAGCATGACAAAGTCATTGAAGAGTGACCGGATTTAAACCTGAAGAAGACTGAAGATTTGCTATACGCGATCGGCCTGTCAGGACATCCATTCACCATAGAACTCCTGGTTTTGCTCAGCGACATTGATATTGTGACCGGACTGCTATCCGTTTAGTGGTATGGTGATTGCTTTACTATAAATGTGCTGTTTGCTATTAGTGGGTCGCAATTTGGTTCCCCACTGTTTAATTGTGCCACGCTTGCTAGAAGCTGCATCCAGCCTTCCTGGACTGATATCCGAACTGTCTTACCTAGCCTGGGTCCTGCCACTTTCTGCCAGCCAGCTACTCATGTCACATAGAAGACCATCAATGAGAGATCTGCCCAGGGATCAGCCCCCTGCTCAACATCACGAACAGGAATGACACCACGGTGAATCATGTGGGCCCTGCTTCTCCTGGCAAACCAGCAAGTCATCCTGCAGTTTCCATTTCATCCATCCTGTGTCCTGTACTGGGTGTCACAAACCCACTCAGCAGGTCAGGCCCTCTACTCCCAAAGTGCCAAGCTCTGAGTGCAGTCTTGTGAACAGTGTAACAGACAAGGTAACCCTCTAGTCTGTTTTTTTGTGAGTTCGGATCAACCTTTGGTCTCCAGTTCTGGAGGGATTCAAACTGTTAACCTCTTTTTAGCATATCCAATGTACAGGTTCAGATATATCTGTCTTTGGGGGGTCCAGATATCTTTGCCTATGGGCACCCAACCAGGTATACAAAGATGAACCCTTTAAAACTTTAATAAAGACATCAGATTTAAAATGCTTCTCTTTCCAGTTTGGTACCACCATTTAAGTTTATGTCTATTGTCTGCTATAACCATGGACTTTTCTTACAAAATAAAAAGAAGTCAAAGACAGACCAAGTAAGTTCTAAAAAGAATTTTACTAAAATAGTTAAAAATACGTGAAACACAAAATACAGAACTCTGATATCAAAAGACATACAAATGTTTTAAAAGAAACAAAGTTTAAACAGTGCAAATTCCTACTACAGTACTTACAGTACCTGTAGTCTCTAAATACTTGCTTAAGTGCTCACCGATCTTGCTTGGTCAGTGTCTAGGTACAAATGTGTCTCTGTAAAACAGAATTATTCTTTAAATAACTGCATTGGGCAACCCCTTTTTGGTGAAGTCAGCTAGTTCCTCCTCTGTCAGGTTATATTTAAAAATATATCTAATAAAAAAAACAGTAGTCTGTTCAAAGTATCAATTTTGCAATCCTTCAGCATGACTCAGGTTTCAAATGACATCTCTTTTGATTCAGGCTGCAGTCTCCTCACACAGGCTTCATATGAGCATTTACAACCTCGCACCAACACATCACAACCTGCTTTTCTTCCTCTGGAAGCGTCATAAAATGGATATGCTGAACTCAAGCTTCTTAACCCTATAATTAGCTTTAGGCTTTTCAACGTAACACATTGTCTCTAAAATCTGTTTGTGTATAATCTCACATGCTGTCTCAGCATTATTCTCCTGGCATTCATCCTTCAGCTGAAACCAAGGGGGGGGTGAGGTTATCCCAATGGCACTGGCATTTTTAACAGGCACTTCAACACCACATTTCCATTATTTTAAGAAATAAAAATGATACAGTACTCAGAACATGGCTGTCTATGTCATACGCCTCCCCACCTAGACTGAATCTGGGGATCTATCCCCTACATGGGATGAGCTTCACCAAATCAGTTCACTCCTCATAGACCCTAGACAGTCCATCTGAGTTTTGATTATTCGCTCCAGCCCTATGTACAATTTTTAGATTATATCTTTGTAAAGCAAGACTCCATCTTAGCAGTCTCCCATTGTTCTTCCTCATCTGCGTTAGCCAAACCAGGGGGTTGTGGTCAGTCTGCACCACAAAATGCTGCCCATACAAGTATGGCTCTAATTTCTTTACGGCCCACACTATGGCAAGACACTCCTTTTCCACCGTGGAGTATGCTTGATCCCTGGGAAGTAGCTTTCTGCTCAGGTAAACAATTGGGTGATCTGTTCCTTGGCTAGATGTCTGGCTCTGTACTGCCCCAATATCCACGTCTGAGGCATTCGTCTGAACTATAAAGGTTTTGCTATAGTCAGGACTTGTCAAAACAGGAGCACTGCACAGTGCCTCCTTTAGTCTGGTAAAGGCTGTCTCACAGAGTGGGTCCCAGGTAATTTTCCTGGGCATCCTTTTCTTTGTCAGGTCAGATAAGGGTGCAGCCAGGGCACTGTAATTAGGTACAAACTTTCTGTAGTACCCTGCTGTCCCCAGAAAGCTCCTGACCTACTTCTGAGTTTCTGGTCTGGGCCACACCTGGATCACCTCTGTCTTTATTTAGTTAGGACAGAGCTGTCTCTGGCCTACCACATATCTGAGGTATGCCACCTCGCCCATGGCCACATGACACTTTTTGGCTTTGACAGTGAGCCCGGCCTTCTGTATCCTGCCCAGCACTTCCCTAAGGTGTGAAAGGTGTTCCTCCCGGCTGGGACTAAAGATGGCAGTGTCATCCAGGTATGCTACGGCGTACTCCTCAGCACCATTCAACACCTGGTTCACCAACCTTTGGAAAGTGGCCAGGGCGTTCTTCATTCTGAAAGGCATTACTTTAAACTCAAATAAGCCTATCAGAGTGATGAAGGCCGACCTCTCCCTAGCTCTGTCTGTCAATTCTACCTGCCAGTACCCCTTGGTCAGGTCAATAGTCGTAAGATAGGTCGCCCCTCCCAACTTGTCCAGGAGTTCGTCTGTCTGGGGCATCAAGTGGATGTCGGACTTCGTGACTGCATTCAGTCCACGATAGTCCTCATAGAAACATGTTGAGCCATCTGGCTTGGGCACAAGGACTACGGGTGAGGCCCAGGGGATGTGGGATCTCTGGATTATCCCTAAATCCAGCATCTCCTCCACTTCCCTCCTAATGTCCTTTTGGACAGCCTCTGACACCCGATATGCTGTCTACCATATGGGTGTCTGTGTCCCTGTCTCCACATTGTGTGTTGCTAAATGGGTTAGTCCAGGCTTGGCGCTAAACAAGGGGGCAAAGTCTGCTAAAACCTCCCTCACTTTCTGGATCTGGTCCGGGTTCAGCTAGGGAGACTATTTTACTGCCTCCACAGAGGACTCACATTTACTCTCTTCCAGCAAGTCCAGAAGGGGGTCTCCTTCATCCGTCCCCGCCCCATGACTACACACCACAAACACCATGTCAGCCCTATTCGGATATGGCTTTATCATGTTGACATGGTACATCCTTTCTGTCTGTCTACGGTCTGGTAACTCCACAATGTAGTTTATGTCACTTACCTTCCTAACCACTTTGTACGGTCATAGAAACATAGACTTTGATGGCAGATAAGGGCCGCTTGGCCCACCTAGTCTGCCTACTTGGCTTGCAGCTTGTCTTTCTGGACTGGAATAAGGACATGACTTCCTGATGCACCATGTACGAGTGAGCTCTGGCTCTGCAGTCGTACCATACCTTTTGTTTCTGTTGGGCAACTGCCAGGTTGCTCTGGGCTGTCCCCATAAACTCCTTCAGCCTTTCCCTAAATCTAAGGATGTAATCCACAAGGGGAGTTCCCTGGGTGGTGTGCTTGCCTTCCCAGTCCTCCCGGATCAAGTCTAGGGGCCCACGTACCCGGCGTCCATATAAGAGTTCAAAGGGGGAAAATCCTGTTGACTCTTGGGGCACCTCCCTGTATGCAAACAACAGGTGGGGAAGGTATTTCTCCCAGTCCCTCTTATGCTGTTCAGCAAACGCCTGGAGCATTGACTTTAGGGTACCATTGAAGCGTTCCACAAGCCCATTGGCTTGTGGGTGATACGGTGTTGTGCATCTCTGCACAACCCCACACTTCTGCCATAAACATTTCATTAGGTCCGACATGAAGGAACCCCCTCAATCAGTGATTACCTCCTGCAGAAACCCAACATGGGAGAAAATCCCAAGTAAGGCATCTGCCACTTTGTCTGTCCTTATAGAGGATAGGGCGACTGCCTCTGGGAACCGGGTGGCATAATCCACCACAGTCAGGATGAATCTCTTCCCTGAGGAGCTGGGGGTATTTAAAGGCCCCACAATATCCATTCCCACCCTCTGGAATGGCTTCTCCACTATGGGCAAGGGGTTCAGGGTGGCTTGGGTTTTCTTGCCCGCCTTCCCTATTTCTTGGCACCAGTGACAAGACCTGTATTACGTCTTCACCTGCTGGGTGAAGTTAGGACAGTAGAAATTCTGGGCTAACTGCTGCATTGTGCATGCAATTCCCAGATAACCAGACAAGGGAATATCATGGGCAACCTTGAGCAACTGCTCATGATATCCCTGGGGAACGACAAGCTGCCTGCCTAGGATCCCTCCCTCTGTTTGTACTACCTGTGTATACATAAGTCCATTTTCCCAATAAACCTTATGTTTGCCGTCACCTTTCTGGGTGCCCTCCGAGTCTGCCCAAGCCCTCATCTTCTCTAAACTAGAGTCGCTCCTCTGAGCAGCTGCAAACCCCTCACACAGTCCCAAGGCATGGGACAGGTCCCCTTCCATCGCTAAACTAGGGTCCCTAGCACTAGAATCAGGGCCCTCAGTATCACTGTCAGTCCCAACCCTCTGACAAGGGATCACTCCTCCCTCTTTGAAGTAACCCTCTGTAGCTGTGTGGTCACTTGCTACTGGGGAAATTTCTACCCCCTTTTTATCAGTCTCCCCATCTGGAGACACAGGCTAGAGAACCAATGTCTCATTGGTTCCCACACTGGTTTCTGTGGGGTTCAGGGAACTACTATTTTCCTTTGCCGCTTGGCTATGGGTAACTGCACATACCATCCCCTGCTGGAGATTGTTACCCAGGATCACATCCACTGCTAATGTGTTGGCTCTCTCAGGGAGATGAAGAGGATGGGTCGGAGGTTAGAGCACTGCTGGAGGAGGTCCGGCTTGGAGGGGGACAGACTGGTCATGCGTATGTATTATAGTTCATACCAGGAGGAAATCAACAATAAGAAGGCAGTGTTCCTGTCCAGGGAGATTGCTGCCGGGAAGAACTGGCCAGCTATACTCTTCTGGGCTGTAGACAGGCTACTCCATCCTGCTTGTCTGCAGCCTGGGAGGCCTTTTTCTAATATAGAGTGTGAAGAGTTTGCTCGTTTTTTTCTCGGACAGTGTCCATGATCCGGCAGGTGGCTTCTTCAGCCAGGAATGTTATAGCTGACAGTGGTCACCTTATGTGTTCTGAGTGTGCTCCACCTGGTTGGGGGAGTTTAGACCAGTGGAGGTTAGTGAGGTCATTGAGGTGGCAGTCAACCTGAAGCATACCTTTTGTGAGCTGGACCCAGTGCCAACGCATTTCTTAATGAGATGTGTTGACTCTGTCGGCCTGGTGTTTGCCTTGATTGTCCGGTGTTCCTTATCTGAGGGGGTCTTTCCGGATGCCTTGAAGGAGGAACTAGTGAGACCCCTCTTAAAGAAATCATCTCTGGACCCAGAGGTCAAGGCAAATTACCATCCTATATCCAACCTTCTCTTTTTGGTGAAGGTGGTGGAGAAGGTGGTAGCACTTCAGCTGGAAGAGCATGTCATGACTCACGAGTTGTATGATCCCTTCCAGTCGGCATTTCGGCTAGACATAGTACAGAAACTGCGCTTGTTCAGGTGCAGAATGATCTCCTCAGGGCAAGAGATCGGGGGAACAAGACAATTCTTGTTCTCCTTGATCTTTCTTCAGTGTTCGACACTGTGGACCATTGTGTGTTGCTTGACCGCCTTAGGGAGTTATGCGGACTCACTGGTACTGTCATCCACTGGTTTGAGTCCTTTTTTACCAACAGGAGGCAACAGATCATGATGGGGAATTCTTCATCTACACCCAGTCTCCTATTTTGTGGAGTCCCTCAATGTTGTTCGCAGTGTATATGCTGCCCCTGGAAGGGATCATTAGGAAGTACAGTCTGGGTTTTCATTGTTATGCCGATGATACCCAGCTGTATTTGTCCTTTGCCCCAGGAACATCCAACACAGTGCATGTGTTAAATATCTGTCTGGCTAAGATCAACGACTGGATGGCCTCCAGCTGGTTGCGACTGAACCCTGATAAGATGGAGGTATTGGTAGTGGAGTCAAACAGAGTTTGTGATAGGATGGCCTCTGACTCAGCAACTGGACTTGTTCTTGGAGCTGTGTCATTGAAGGCTTCCTCTTGGGTGCGAAATCTTGGAGTGATTCTGGACAGGAACTTAACTATTGAGGCTCAAATATCCTCCACAGTTCGTACCTGTTTTTTCCATCTCAGAAATATCACCAGGATTAAGCCCTTTGTTCTGCCTCTGGAACTCCCTACCTTGATACATGCCTTAGTCACATCTAGGCTTGACTACTGTAATGCGCTCTACCTCAGGGTCACAGGGAGATCTCTCTGCAGACTGCAGCTGGTGCAAAATGCAGCTGCCAGGTTACTTACTGGGCAGCATAAATTTTGCCATATTACACTGGTGTTGCGCGAATTGCACCGGCTGCCAGTCAGGTGGAGAATCCTCTTTAAGGTGGGTCTTCTCACCTATAAGGCCCTACACAGGCAGGGCCCTGGTTATCTGTTGGACCTTCTGACACCTGCTCTCTCTATCCGCCCTCTCCGTTCTTCTAGTGGGAGCCTCCTGGCCATTCCCAGAATGAGGCTTAATTCTGCTGGCAATAGAGCCTTCAGTGTTGCAGCTCCTGTTCTGTGGAATTCTTTACCGGCTCAGGTCAGGGGAGCACCCACTGTGGTTACATTCAAGGCTCACCTGAAGGCACTCCTATTTTCCCAAGTTTTATTGGATAAATTATAAATTGTAGTAGAATCTGAGATTATTTGTGGTGTTATTTATTTTATTTTATTTTTAGCTTAATTAGTTTTGTGAAGTTTTGTTTTGCTTTTTATGCTGTTTTACTAATATTTTTGTACGGCGCCCAGAGTCTCAGGGATTGGGTGTCTTTTAAATAAACTTTGCCTTGCCTTACCTTGCCACCTGTTGCACAATTCCCCCTGTTTCACCCCAGACCAGGAGAACACTAGCGAGTGACAAAGTTTTCTCTTCACCAGTAAACCCTTGTACAGTTACGTATTTATTGGGTATAAGCTGACCAGGCTGTACCAGATCCCCCTTTACCAATGTCAGGGATGCCCCTGTGTCCCTTAACCCCTGCGTCTGTACACCATTTACTATGACTGGGTGCATGTGTTCCCTCATGTTCACTAGCATGTTCTCAGGGACACACAAACAACCCACTTCTTTTCTAGCACCCTGTTGTGTATTTTGGCTTGCCTTTTTGGGGCACTGTCTGGGGATATGCCCAGTTTCCTTATACAACCAACAGACATTTCCTACTTCAGAGAAATCTTTTCATTGAAACCTGGGGCTAACTGGTTTCGGCGGAGGCAGAAAGGGTTTTAGCTGCCCTGAAGGTGCGCTTTTCCCTTTCTGCACTGCCATGCCCACCCCATTCACTCTCAGAACAGGTCTGCTCTTGGCATAGCGGTCAGAGAGTTCAGCAGCCTCTTGCACTGTTTTTGGATCTCAGTCCTCTAGCCAGGTTTTTAGCTCTGCTGGGCATGCCCAATAAAACTGTTCTAATAAAATCACATTTTCAATTTTATCAACAGAATTTGCCTCAATTCCTTCCCACCTACATTTTAAAAACTGACGCTGTTTCATGGCTAGCTCCTCATAGATCATATCAGGGCCTCTCCTGAGCTTACATAATTTAGCTCTGTATGTTTCAGCAGTTAATTCAAACTTTAATAGTGCAGCTTTTAGCTTTCTGTAATCATTGATGTCTTCATTGTCCATTTGACCCAATGCATCCCGAGCTCTCCCGGTAAGTAGCGGGGATAGCTGGAAGCTCCAGGACTCTCTAGGAATTTTAGCCGGAATACAAACTTTTCCAAAAGAATTTAAAAAAGCGTCCATATCTTCCCCTTCCTTAAACTCAGCTATTAATTTGGAGTTCAGTTTGTAACCCAGTCCTGCAGTCTTAGTTAAACCCAAGCCACTTACCTGCTCTGGTGCTGCTGGTCAGAGTTGTATCTTCTTCAGATCATGTTGCCACTGGAGCTCCTCTCTCTTCTCCTCTGCAGCTCTGCGTTCTCACTCTGTCTCTCAGTCTGCCTCCCTCTGTTGTCGCTCTGCCTCTCGCTGTTCCCTCTCTGCATTCTCACTCTGTCTTCTCTTCTGTAGCTTGCTGGCACTCACGCTCCTCATAGTCTGCCTCCCTCTGCCTCCAGTTCCATCCTGCACAACTCAATTTGCAGTTTGAGTACCTCTGTATTCAGGATACTGCTGGCCATTTCCTGCAGCTGTGGTCCTTCACTAACAGTGGCCCTGCTGTCCTTTTCAGTCACAGTCAGTGACTCACTGCTCTGGGTATCTGCTACCATCAGGGCCTCTATGAGGTTCTGCCTGTTGGCTGTCACCTCGAACGGGACTCCCCTGTCCCTGCACAACTGCTTCAAGTAATCTACAGTGTGCCTGCTGTAGTCAGAAGCCATCTTCTTCTTCCCTGACTATGGCTACTCTGACTGCACTTTAGAGAAAAAAAATAAAATGGGTAGGAACTGGACTGCATGCCAAGTGATGTATAGTTCTGTTTCCTTTTTTAAATAAACTCTGCCTTTTTTCTTTCTTTGCAAGAGAGCTTAACAGTCTCAGCTGACACATAACAACAAAGCTTGTGATACCAAAATTATGCCACCACTGCCAGCCAGTCTATCACAAACCCACTCAGGAGGTCAGGCCCTCTACTCCCAAAGTGCCAACCTCTGAGCGCAGTCTTGTGAACAGTGTAACAGACAAGGTAACCCTTTTGTCTGTTTTTTTGTGAGTTCGGATCAACCTTTGGTCTCCAGTTCTGGAGGAATTCAAACTGTTAACCTTTTGTTAGCATACCCAATGCACAGGCTCAGATATATCTGTCTTCGGGGGGCCAGATATCTTTGCCTACGGGCACCCAAAAAGGTATACATAGATGAACCCTTTAAAACTTTAATAAAGACCTCAGATTTAAAACGCTTCTCTTTCCAGTTTGGTACCACCATTCAAGCTTATGTCTATTGTCTGCTATAACCATGGACTTTTCTTACAAAATAAAAAGAAGTCAAAGACAGACCAAGTAAGTTCTAAAAAGAATTTTACTAAAATAGTTAAAAATATGTGAAACACAAAATACAGAACTCTTATATAAAAAGACATACAAATCTTTTAAAAAGAAACAAGGTTTAAACAGTGCAAATTCCTACTAATGTACAGAGGGCAAGATATTCAAACTGTGCTATTTTGTGGCGCAAGCCCTTGCGCAGCACAAAATAGTTGCAAGGGGTGTAGCCAGAGCGATATTCAAAGGAGTTGCGCCCTTGAGCAACTCCTTTGAATATTACCCCCCCCGGCCACAGCCACTGTGCATGGCACAGTGGAACTTGCGCCACCGCAAGTGGTCAGAGTGGTGCATTCAGCTTGCGGTGGTGCAAGTACCATTACGCCATGCGCAAATTTCCGATATTCAAAAGGTGACATGCAAATGGTGCCATAATTCATACAAGGCGCAGAGGGGGCCATTTGCATCTGATTATGGCCCCATTTGCATGCCATTAGCATGCAGGTGCACAGATCCCCGAGGATTTGCACCTGGCACCCTGTCAGACAGCATCCGTCGGGGACCAAAGCTCCCTGCAGCCTGATCACGGGCAAAAGAGTAAAAATTCCCCCCCACTGCCCCCCACTGGCCCAATCGCTGGCAACAGCAGAAAGACCCCCCTCCCCTGACTGGCCCAATCGTGGGCATAGCTGAAGTCCCCCCCACCAACCCGATCGTGGGCAGCAAAGTGTCCTCCCCTGAATGGATCCCTGGTGGTCCAGTGGATCGATAAGCCCAATCGTGGGCTGGAGATATTTAAAACACACCCCCAACATATTCCTGGTGGTCCAGTGGACCGATAAGCCCACTCGAAGGCTGGAAATGTCTAATCCCCCCAAGAACACATCCCTGGTGATCTAGTGTCCTCCCACCCCGCCCACCATGAAGCCCCACAACCCGCTCCCTCTCCCCACGCGCGGCCGGGCAGCAGCATCCACCCGCCTGCTGCCCCACCCCTGCTGACTGACTGCCGGTGGGGCTACTCCGTGGTGCAGGCAAGAGCCAATAGGTGTGCAGCTTATACCGACACAAGGCAGTCCAGATTTGTGAATGAACATTCATTCACAAATATGAACTGTCTTGTACAGTATGGGCTGCACCCATTGGCTCTTGCTCTGCACCAACAAGCGTCAGTCCTACGGGTGATCGTCGGCAGGCGGTGGAACGGCAGGCGGTGGATGCTGCCACCCGCTGGCTGCGGGCTGCAGGTGGTGCAGCCGTGGGTGGGGTGGGGACACTAGATCATCAGGATGTGTTTCGGGGGGGTAGACATTTCCAGCCTGCGATCGGGCTTATCAGTCCACTGGACCACCACGGATATGTTAGGGCAGAGGGTGTGTTTTAAATATCTCCAGCCCACGATCTGGCTTATCGGTCCACTGGACCACCAGGGATCCATTCAGGGGACACTTTGCTGCCAGCGATCGGGCTGGTGGGGATTTCAGCCTATGCCCGCGACCGGCCAGCCTGGGAACTTTTCGCTGCCTGCTATAGGTCCAGTGGGGTGGGGACATGACACTTTGCCCACGATCAGGCTGCAGAGGGCACAGGAGTGGGTTGAGGGCCAGCCACAGGTGGCAGCTGCTGTGTTGCGCCCTGCAATGCGGCAGCTCACCTGTGGGTGGCCCCAACTTGATCCTTTTTTGGCTCAAAGTTGTGCAGGCGCAGGTTGGGGGTTGCGCCTGCACAACTCTGCACAGCCCGGCTGAATATCGGGCTGTGCAGTTTATGCATGGTTCCTCCCCTTCCAGTTCAGCATGCATTCATTTGCATTGCGCTGTTGCTCAGCATGTTTTCAGTGGCACAACTGCCTCCTGCTGAATATTGCAGAATGGAGCAATTTCGGACTTGCACAGGTGCAACCCTATTGCACATGGTGCAACCCTTTTGAAAATCTGGCCCTTAGTCTCTAAATACTTGCTTAAGTGCTCACCAATCTTGCTTAGTCAGAGTCTAGGTACCAAAGGTGTCTCTGTAAAACAGAATTATTCCTTAAATAGCTGTATCGGGCAACCCCTTTTTGGTGAGGTCAGCTAGCTCCTCCTCTGTCAGATTATATTTAAAAATATATCTAATAAAAAAAACAGTAGTCTGTTCGAAGTATCAATTTTGCAATCCTTCAGCATGACTCAGGTTTCAAATGACATCTCTTTTGATTCAGGCTGCAGTCTCCTCACACAGGCTTCATATGAGCATTTACAACCTCGCACCAACACATCACAACCTGCTTTTCTTCCTCTGGAAGCGTCATAAAATGGATATGCTGAACTTAAGCTTCTTAACCCTATAATTAGCTTTAGGCTTTTCAACGTAACACATTGTCTCTAAAATCTGTTTATGTATCATCTCACATGCTGTCTCAGCATTTTTCTCCTGGCATTCATCCTTCAGCTGAAACCGGGGGGGGCGGGCGAGTGAGGTTATGCCAAGGGTACTAGCATTTTTAACAGGCACTTCAATACCACATTTCCATTATTTTAAGAAATAAAAATGATACAGCACTCAGAACATGGCTATCTACGTCACACTGGGTAGTGTGAGTAAACACCAGGGTAGCTCCCTGCAACAACAGCTCAGTTAAAGTGTGCCATCTGATTTAATTTTTTGTCTAATCATCATAAACTGAGCCTCCTGGCTCCAGATTACAAATTGAGTGTGGTTGTGCATGCCTTTTCTTTTCATCACAGGGCCCCAACCAGCCTCAATGCCAGCCTACCCCAGGCAACGTTCCAGGCTAGCCTACCTTACTTCCAACTGGGTACCCAGAGCGTGTGACTGTGTAGGGACTAAAAGTGCATGCATAATTGCCTGACTAGATCAGTTTCAGAATCAATCAACCTGATTACGCCCTTCCCTTGTTCAATTCCCCTGAATAAATCAGATCCAACTCTTTTTGCATTTAATCTGACTGTAGTTCCAGTTTGTACCAAAAGCACTGTACTGTTGTTATTTGCTGTAACTAACCTTGTTTTACAGGGGGTCTCCAGGGTCAAACTGGTGGAACCAGCCCTGGTGGTAAGTGGAAACAGTGTGGGGAATTATATACTGAATAGGGGCTACTGTGAAAGTGTTAGCTACATATTGTCTAGGCCACTAGAGGGAAAAGGGGGGTTACAATGTCCCTGAGGGCAGTACCCAGGTTAGCCTTGCTACTAACAACTCAGTCCTCTGGGTGGAGGTACATGTTTCAGTACCCAGGCCCCTTAACTTGCTGCTAGCCAAGCAGGCAGGGGTAGTAGCCCTTGGGATAGCGCCACCTAGGGGTTACATCTTGATGGCACCACTGGGATTAGCACCCCCTAGTGGTCAGATGTTAGAATCATTGTTGCTGGAGTATGGCCACACCAGTAGGAATCATTGTGCACCAGTTGGTGGGGTGGTGTACGGGCAGGAGGTTGACCCCAATCATGCCATGCTTATACTAGACATTCCCTTAAGTATTAGTAAGGACACAGTAGAAGGGGTTCTCTCCAAAGTCACAGGTTTGAAAAACACTGTGGTGATTGGTCGGCAGTCTGATTTAATGACCCAAACCCTCATGGCATTGGTGAAGTGGAGTGACCCCATGGACAGCACTAAGGTGCCAATGACTGTTACCCCCAAAGAGTCCCCAACTACTTGGAGGGTAATAACTAAAGAAAGTAAGGCTCCCATAGAGGATTAGCCTCCACCATTATCTGAGACTTTTGAGGAGAAATTTGCTAAGCTGTTGCTGGAGGAAGGGAAAACCGTAGAGGACTTTAAGCAATTATTCCTGCCACCTGAGGGTGTAACTTCCTCCACGCCCCCACCCATTCCAGTACCTGCTCCATGCCTGCACCTACATCGGTGCCTGCAGTTAGTCATGACATGTACCGCAAGTTGAGGATGTTCTCAGGTACTTTCCCCACCTCACAGGGGGGAGGATGACTGGGAGAACTGGATTACTATGTTGCCCCCTTGGTACCCAATTGGCAGTGTGCAGAGGCTGAGAAGTGAAAAAGGATCATGGAAAGTTTGAGGGGTCCGGCCCTGGAAGCCATTAGATTTCTGAGGTCCACGAATCCTGAGGCATCTGCTCAAAAGTACCTGTCTGCCCTGGAAGGCAATTTTGGAAGCACTGAGTCAAGGGAGACTTTGATGTGACAGTTCAAAGGTACCAAATAGTGGAGAGGGGAAAGTCTGTCTGCATATGTTACTCACCTAGAGAGGGCCCTGCAGAGAGTTTATCAAAAGGATGGAGTAGCAGCCAGTGACTTGAACCGTGTGAGGCTGGGGCACATACTACAGCACGCAAAGCACTCTAAACTGCAGATTATCCAGTTAAAGCTCCATGATAGCAGAGATAACCCACCTGATTACTGCAACCTGATAAAAGAACTTAGGGAGGTTGAAGGTGAAGAAAGAAATTGTGATTATAGGGTGGGTGCCGCCCGAGTGACCACTACACAGGAAGACTTCTCTGAAATGGAGGCCACTAAGGATATTCCACCATGGGCTGAGTGGTGGAGAGATGAACTGCTGAAGGAAGTCAGAAAAGTACCAATGGGTGCCTTTACGGAGGCCTCTACTGCAGACAAAGACCCTGGTCCCTCTCAGGACGTGACTGCCATGGGGGTGGGAGTGCACCCTCAGGCATCTTTTACCAAGTGTGACCCCCAGGCTGAGATCAAAAAATTGACTGCCACCCTAAAGGAACTGTTAAGACATGTTGTGTCACTTTCACTGCTGCAAACAGATATTGGACCCCCAATCCCTTGCTACTGCTTCAGTCCCTCATGCAATGTCCTCTCCAAGGATGACCCCGGAGTCTATCATTTGTTACAACTGTGAAAAGAATGGCCATATGAAGAGAGAATGCCAGTCTCAGAAAGTCTTAGATAAAGTTGTGTATAGACTTCAAGGGGAGCTCCGTCAAGCGAGACCATGGCCAAGGGCACTTGCAACCACAGTGAAGGATCAAGAAATCCTAATTCAAACTTCTTTGTGGCTAAATTGTCTGTTCAGGCCCCTGCTACTGTCTCTCCAGACTGGTCCAAAATAGTAGGCCCCTCTATGGAAACTGCTGTGACTGTCAATGGTATCCATGCTGGGGCTGTGCTCGATAGTGGGTTGCAAGTGACCATTGTATTGCAGGACTGGTATGACAAACACTTATCTGATGTGCCATTACAATCTCTGGATGGTCTACATGTGTGGGGCCTGAGCGACAAGTCTTGACAATTCAAGTGGAAGGGAGGGGCAGCTGCGGAATAAGGGGTGCTAGCTGCACATTTGAGCAGACTTGATAGACCTCTCAGCCTTTATCTGCTGGCAAATTTCCTATGTTCATATCCCTACCTAGGATATGTCCAGCTCTGTCTGTCTTTCACTGCGACTGTAACTGGTGTAGATGAACAAGTAGAGACACTAGTCCTGGTGTGCCCTCCTACTGGATTGTATGATGGGGTTCCCCTGTTAATTGGAACAAACACCCACATGTTTGGGAGACTAGCACAACTCTGCCATATGAAACAAGGGCAATGGCCTGGATGGGCCCTAAGAATTCCAGGATTAATCAAAAGGACTTATGAATTGCAATAGAAACCCGATGAAATGGACCAAGATGAGCCAGTGGGGATAGTGTGGAAAAAGGATTCTGACTCTTTGGTGTTGGCCCCCAATGCCCAGTGTTTGATCCATGGAGAAGTCCACCTAAGGAGAGGTGTAAAAATCAAAATATTGATGATAGACACCCCTGGTGAAGGGAAGCTGCCAGAGGGTTGATGGTTAAGCCCAGTGTACTACCTGCATGTGCCCATGCCTATGCTCGCCGAGTGATGGTGCAAGTGAGAAACATGTCAGACAGGGAAGTTCGTGTTAACTGGGGATGTACACTGACTACAGTACACTGTGCAGACACTGCAATATTACCCAGTAACAAGCACTCTGGTGAAAAGGAGAAAGTGACCCCTGACTTATTTGACTTTGGTAAGTCCCCTTTGTCTGCCACATGGAAGACCCGAATTAGCAGGAAACTTGCTCAGAGAGACCAAGTGTTCTCACTAAAAGAGTGGAACGTGGGATGTGTCCATGGTGCTGAGCATAACATATGCCTGCATGATGACCTACTATTTCAAGAGAGATCCCGACACCTTGCCTCAGATGACATATACGATGGTAGGATGCACCTGCAGGAAATGCTCGCTGCTGGCTTTATTCAAGAATCAAGAAGCCCATATGCATCCCCCATGGTAGTGGTGTGTAAAAAGAACGGATCCGTGAGGATGTGTGTGGACTATCAGACCCTCAACCGACAGACTATCCCAGATCAATACATCATGCCACGCATACAGGATGCCCTGAATTGCCTGAACTGGGGTCTGTGGTTCTCAGTACTGGATCTCCACAGTGGATATTATCAGATTCCAATGGCCCTGGAGGACTGTGAGAAAACAGCTTTCATCTGTCCTTTGGGGTTCTATGAATTCCTGAGGATGCCATAGGGATTTCGGGTGCCCCTGCCACCTTCCAGAGAGTGATGGAATGTGCAGTGGGTGACATGAACTTGCTGGAATGCTTAGTGTACTTGGATGATGTCATTGTTTTCAGACTCATGCTGGAGGAACATGAGACCAGACTGTTCAAAGTCCTCGATCACTTGGAAGAATTTGGCCTCAAGTTATCCATAGACAAGTGCCAGTTTCTTCAAACATCTGTGAAATATGTGGGACACATAGTGTCTCCGGAAGGGATACAGACAGATTCCAGTAAAGTTGAAGCTTTGACCACTTGGCTCCAGCCCAATAACTTCAAAGAGCAACAGCGTTTCCTTGGGTTCTGTGGCTACTACCGCAGGTTCATCAAAAATTATTCAAAGGTGATTGGACCGCTTCTTAACCTTACCCAAGGCTACCCCCTATCAACTGCAAATACAACAAATTCTGGTCAGATCCACCACAGCTGCATAATGAAGTCAGTGAAGTTGTGTGGAATTGTTAAGGAGATATGGAGAAACAACACAATGATTTATAAGTAGTAAGGTTTGTTTTAGTTTCTGTTCTAAGGAAGACATACAGATTATTAGGAAATAAATGGAGGTTTTAATGCAAAGGAATAGGAAGCTTATAAAAGAACCCCAGAGCAAATGCTACTGATGTATGTGTTATCCCGGATGATATTGGCCAGACAGCCAAATTTTAAAGAAAACACAGTTGCACATATCCAAATAATGCAAAGCATCAAGGGAAACATATGCAAATTCTCATGATGGTACAGAAGGTGGCAGTACATGAAAAAGTAATGGCTGGCATATGTTCATCCTTGGGATTATTTACACAGTTTTAATTTTTTTTAAGAGAAACAGGGTTTTTTTTCCATGAGGTGATATAAGTTATATTTAAGCAATGTGTTGATGTCAGGAAGTCGGGTGTAATGATGATGGACTGTTAGAGAAAATGTGATATTAACTTTCAGAGGGGGACACTTTTGATAAGGGCAAGGTAGTTATGCTTGTGATAATGGGAATATTAGTACATTATGAGATCTATGCAGGAGTGGAGTACAAATATGCACAGTTTCATAAGTATGTGCTCAGAGTGCACACAAATGTGATATGCAGGTTTGTTTTAGAAATAGTTCAAAGTTTTGAAACTACTAAAAAGACAAACTACACCCCAGAACACAATGGAAAAATGATTAGATTTGTTTACAAGCACTATCTTCTATGCAAGTTGGGGCACGGGGAGGGGGGGTTAAGGCTGGAGATCAGTTATGGTCCATGACATAACCACATGGTCAGAATATGAAATATCTTAAAATAAAAATAAATGCAAAATTTACCATTTCAAGAAGAAAATGCAGACTGTGACAATTAACAGTTGTAGGATAAGTAAGCTCATCTGGACTTATTGGCTGCATATGCATCTCAATTGCTAAGGGGTCTTGACCATGTTAACCCTTCCTCAAGCCATGCTAGCTACAGTATGTCTAGCAATAACATGAATGGAAACATGCATATGAAAAAATATGAATTATGCTGTACATACCCTAAGACAAAGTGTCTCTCCTTTGGCTGCCATAATGTCTGTGGTTAATTTGAAATAAAAGACACAATGTAACAAGACACTGGCCTCCACAGAGCTATTAAACAATAGAGCAAACTGCACTCTGGGTAGATTGCCTGGACAAGATGCAATAAAAAAAACCTGAATAACAGGTTCCAGGGGAAAATAAAACCCACCAGGAATATTAACATCATGTTTCTAGTGTCCCTGATAAAATAAAATAAAAAATACAGTTGAGATTTTTTTTAATGTCAGCTCTGATTGGAATAGCTTTTAAAATCGCCAATTGTTTTCTTGTTCAATGTTTTCTAATACATACTTCTCAAACTTAAAATAAAAAATACACTTTATCATCAAAGTTTGTCTTTACCAAGTACTGTGCCCATGATTAAAATAATTTGAACCCCCTCCACCAAAACATGTGCCCTCACATAAAACTGAATGTTTAACTGTAAAGGCAATTAAAAAATGCATTTCTAAATGCATTACTAACACCAATGCTTTCAAAGTTTTGAAACTACTAAAAAGACAAATTATATATAAACTATATATACAGTATATGTATGTGTATATGTATATGTGTGTGTGTGTGTGTGTATGTATATATATATATATATATATATATATAATGTAGAATATGGTAACCAAATATTGTTAATCCCAAAAGCTGGACTTTATGTTTTTAGTATATAAATGTTTAAGAAAAACCTGTGGCTCTTTCAACTTACTGTAAATTAGAACGCTGTGTCTATTGTTTTCTTTTGGAGCTATAGTTTCACTCCTTAATTATTTTTTCCTTCTGAGGCCCCAGATGGCTCTGCTAATAATTTGTTCCAAGGAGTTTTAAGTCTGTTTGAAGGCATTACATATCTTCTGTTCCCCTAGTCCTTAATAAAGGCATTAAGTATCTTCAGTTCCCCTATTCCTTAATAAAATGCAGGGGCTCCACAACTTGACAGACTTGTTCTGTTGCTTGATACAGGTCCCAAACTAGTGTGTCTTGTTCCAGCATGATAAAGCCACCTCATACTCCTCCCACATGAATAAAAAAAAGGTGGGGTGGATCTTTAGGAGCTTCTCGGATAGAGGTGGGGGTGGATCTTACTCAAACAAAAAAAACTAATGCTGCCTCCCACTACTCAGGTTCCAGTTCTTGTACCACCCATTTAAGAAAGAAAATAGTACCCTGCAACCATTGACTAACATGAAAGCATGTTTATTTGAGGGCGGAAAACATTGTTTGGAGGAGGGTAAGGCAGAGGAGACTATTTACACCTTCAGTCAGTTCCACGGACAGAAAACATGACATCGCTCCTTTTGTACATGCAAAACATCTGCAGGCTCCGCCTACTGCAAACATAAAGAGGGAGCCATCAAAAGAAGACCAAGAGAAAATGTATTTTTGAAAGCTGAGCCTTTTGGAACTCTGTGGACATCCGAATGTGAAGCAGCTTTCTTTGAAGTCATATTCCAGCTCACCCACACCCCAGTCCTTGCCTAAGCTGATCCTACCAAGCCCTATGTTCTGCATACAGATGCTAGTTTGCAGGGCCTTGAAGTTGTGCTATATCAAGACTACAAAGATGGCTTGAGACCTGTAGCTTTCGCCAGTAGGAGCTTGACCCTGTCAGAGTGGAACTATCCAGTCCACAAGTTGGAATTCCTCACCCTAAAATGGGCCATAGTCGACCAGTTTCATGAGTACCTCTATGGGGCAAAGATATTAGTGAAGACCGACAATAACCCACTGACCTATGTGCAGACTTCAGCTAAATTGGATGCCACTGGGCACTGTTGGCTTTCTGTCTTATCAACTTATGATTATGCTGTTGAATAGAGACCAGGACTAAACCACATTGATGCTGATGCCCTGTGATGAAGGCCAGCTTCCAAGGATAATTGAGTCAGATTGTTTGAACCTGGCATCAAAGCATTATGCCAAAAGTTTGAAAAAGATGAACAAATGTCTGCGGACACAGTGGACTGTGTAGTAGATTGCTTGGGCCCTCCTGATACCTGCATACCCACTGCCTATTGCCATTTCTCTGCATTAGACATTAGTGCACTACCTCAGTTCGATAATGACAATATTCATTGGGCTCAATCCCAATATCCCATGATTCAACCAACACTTGACACCCGCGTGAGGGGAAAGCTGTGTCCAAGTTGCGTTCCCCTGACTTGCGAACTGCTCTGTTGTTCAAGGAAAGCCCCAGATTAAAGTTGCATGATTAGTTGTTATACAGAGAGAGAATGGATTGTCATGGTCAAGTAGACAAGCAACAGTTGGTCCTACCCATGGCCTTTAAGCAGCTGGTACTGAGGTCCCTCCACAGTCACATGGGGCACCTTGGTATTGACAGAATTCTTGACCTGGTACAATCCCGATTCTACTGGCCAAAGATGGGGGTAGATGTTGAGAATTATGTCAAAACTTGCAGTCGCTGCCTCCAGTGGAAAGCTTTGCCCCAGAAAGCTGCCCCACTTGTCAACATCACTACTAGTTCCCCCACGGAACTGATCTGCATAGACTTCTTGTACTTGGAACCCGACCAAAAGAACATTGGCAATGTGTTGGTAGTTACTGATCATTTTACATGGTATGCACAAGCCTTCCCAACTAAAGATCAAAAGGCATCTACCGTGGCCAAGGTGCTAGTGGAAAAATTATTTGTCCGCTATGGTGACACCCAGTGGATCCATTCTGACCAAGGCAGAGACTTGGAAAGCAGATTGATTAAGGAGATGGTCTCTGTCTGTGGGGGGTGTGAAAGTCTAGAACCACTCCTTACTACCCACAGGAGGACCCCCAACCTGAACGATTTAACATGACTCTCCTGGATATGTTGGGCACTCTTTATCCCAAAGACTGGTCTAGATGGAGCCAACAGATTAGCACCTTGGTACACGCCTACAATTGCACTAAAAGTGATGCTACTGGGTTCTCTCCCTGTCACCTCATTTTTGGGAGAGAAGCCCGGTTGCCTGTAAATGTCTGCTTTGGAGTCTCCCCGGATGGGATCAGAGCTGAGAATTATTTCCAGTATGTGCAGAAACTGAAAGCGCAAATGAACCATGCATACCAAAAAGCTCAAACAATGGCTGCCAAACAAAACCTTGCTAACAAAGAGAGATATGATCGACGGGTGGGTGCCCAAGAGTTGTTTCCCAAGGATTGAGTGCTATAACGTAACTTGGGACTGCATGGCAAGCATAAAATTGCTGACAGGTGGCATCATCTTCCACATGTAATAGTCAGTAAGCTGGATGATTTACCTGTGTACAAAGTGTGCCCTGAGAATGAGTCTAAAGCTGTCAAGACCATGCACAGAAACCACCTACTGCCAACTGACCAAGCGATCATTGATGCTGAACCATGAGACGTTGCCTCTCCTGGGCCGGTGACTCGAGCTGCTGCTAAAAAGAGACAGAGTCAACCTGCCCCAGTTGTTACAGACTCAAGACTTTTCCCCCGGCAGGCCCAGAATGATAATGACTGTCAGTCCACTTCTGATGAAAGTGAGTGTGACAATTATTATTATTACAGTTCCTATGCAGAACTGAGTCAGTTGTTTCAAGGTAACCCTATGTATAACTGTAGGGATGAAGCTGGGCCTTTTGGACAGCATAGCCCCCCAGCTTCCTCCTTAGAGCCAGTGCTCCCTGAAAGCGAGGTGAAAAGTATTACGTCTGAGATAGCAGACTCATTGTGTCTAGTAGAACTCTTTGAATTACCCGAGGAGGAACCTGATGTGATAAGTCTTTCTGGTGACATACCAGAACTTGAAGAACAGTATGAAAGTGTTGACAGCACCCCTTCAGTACCACAGAGTCTAACTGTGCCAGAATCTCCTCAGAATGAGCAACCTGGACCCTCTTCTGAATATGATAATGAGCAAAGCATTGTGGAAACAGAATCTGCTGAGCAAGGAGCCTATAGTGTTCCCAATGTGGACATTTCAGTCAGTGCAGAGGCATTCCTCACTACAGGAGAAGAAACCAATGCCAGTGTTGACTGCCCAGAACCTGTATCTATTCCCCCAAGAAAGTGGGTGAGCTGCTAAGCCAGTGATGCACTTTAGCTATGACTCCCCTGGGAGGCCTGTGGATTTGCCTCTCAGTGTTGCCCACAAGGGTGTTTACATTTCCAAGAGCTCACTACCCAAACAGCCTGTCTGCCACTTCTAAGTTAATTGTTCTTCCTTCATAACATGGTGCCCCTGCCCCATCTAGCCCTAAGTTAGCAGATAGGGATGGGCCCCCATCTAGGTTATTCAAAGTGCAAGAAACTATTACATGAAAAGTATAGTATTGTTATTGCATAGGTAATGGTAAAAATTGGTATTGAATGTATGAAATATGCAAAGCTGTTGTCATTATGAATATAGTATATGAATAGAGAACACTGAATAAGTATAGTAATGCATTATGTTTATGCTTACTGATGCATCAATCATTGTATTCTGTAGTAATGTCACATATGTAACATATTGCATATTGTCTTTTTCCATGCTATTATGGTATAGACTTGACGTGGATGCCAAGTTCTTTCCAGGCAGGGAAGGGTGTAACCCCCCTACAAATGGGGGTTCCTGAAAGTCTTCCTTGGGCTTGCCTAAATGCCCACTGCCAGGTTGATGTTCTGTGTGCTAGCGATTTAAAATAGTTTGCATGTGAGTGCCCTGTTAGCCTCCGTGCCTGTCTCTTTAAGAGCTTCCTATCTGTGGTGTAAAATTAATCTGGGTAGGGACCGAGTAGTTTCAGGTTCAAGTTCCGCCCAGGCTGCAGTGTTATCGCTCCATTCTGCCATCGCTATTTGTGCAGAGGGAGCCCTGCTAGGAACTGTGACTGTTTACTGTTTCTTTGTTTTAATAATAATAAAATTGTGGTTTGTCTAACATGCTTTCTTTTGCAGTATGGACATTTCAGTATTGACCCCCATCTTGGTTCTGTCCCCAGGGGTGTTGTGGGAGCAAATTTATGTTGGAATTGTAGTTTTTGCACTTCGGCGCCTAAATGGACCTAGAGGGGCGGGCCCTTGCTTTGACAGACTGATGGATCAACCAACCAGAACCTTTTGGACCGAAGGGAAATTCCCAAGCTACCTGCTGCAGTGTGTTCAGTTTGGAGTTAGAGTTTGAAGAGTAAACAGCTTGAGTGATTAAAGCAGTTGCCCCTGCGTAGTAGTGTGGGAAATCGGTGGAAAGGCTGAGTTTGGCCTATCTGCCTGCTGTCCATCGAGAAGGAATTTTTTGAAACTGGTTAGCAATCAGACTGTATCCAAATTGTAGCATGACAAAGTCACTGAAAAGTGACCAGATTTAAACCTGAAGAAGACCGAAGATTTGCTGTCAGCGATCGGCCTGTCAGGACATCCATTCACCATAGAACTCCCGGTTTTGCTTAGAGAAACTGATAGTGTGACCAGACTGCTATCCGTTTGGTGGTATGGTGATTGCTTTACTATAAATGTGCTGTTTGCTATTAGTGGGTCCGCAATTTGGTTCCCCACTGTTTAATTGTGCCACATTTGCTGGAAGCTGCATCCTGCCTTCCCAGACAGATATCCGAACTGTCTTACCCGGCCTGGGCCCTGCCTCTTTGGCCCAGCCAGCTACTCATGTCACATAGAAGACCATTGATGAGAGACCTGCCTGGGGATCAGCCCCCTGCTCAACATCATGAACAGGAATGACACCACGGTGGATTGTGTGGGCCCTGCTTCTTCTGGCAAACCAGAAAGTCATCCTGCAGTTTCCAATTCATCCATCCTGTGTCCTGTACTGGGTAATGTGAGTAAACACCAGGTTAGCTCCCCTGCAACAACAGCTCAATCAAAGCGTGTCATCTGATTTAACTGTTTTGTTTAATCATCACGAACTGAGCCTCCTGGCTCCAGATTACAAATTGTGTGTGGTTGTGCCTACCTTTTCTTTTCATCACAGAACCCCAACCAGCTGTGACACTGGCCTACCCCGGGCAACGTTCCAGGCTAGCCCATCTTACTTCCAACTGTGTACCCAGAGTGTGCGACTATGTAGGAACTAAAAATGCATATATAATTGCCTGACTAGATCAGTTTCAGAATCAATCAACCTGATTACGCCCTTCCCTTGTTCAATTCACCTGAATAAATCAGATCTAACTCTTTTTGCATTTAAGCTGGCTGTGGTTACAGTTTGTACCAAAAGCACTGTACTGTTGTTATTTGCTGTGCCTAACCTTGTTTTACAGGGGGTCTCCAGGGTCAAACTGGTGGGACCAGCCCTGGTGGTAACTGCAAACAGTGTGGGGGATTGTATACTTAATAGGGGCTACTGTGAAAGTGTTTGTTGCATATTGTCTAGGTCACTAGAAGGGAAGAGGGGGGTTACAGTGTCCTGGAGGGTGGTACCCAGGTTAGCCTTGCTACTAATAACCCTGGCCTCTGGGTGGAGGCACCCATTTCAGTACCCAGGCCCCTTAATCTGCCACTAGCCAAGCAGGCAGGGGTAGTAGCCCTTGGGATAGCACCACCTAGGGGTTACACATGAATACCCGCAGCCTGGGAAATAAAATCCCAGACCTAGTGGCCTTGATGGCAGAGGTGGACCTGGACATTGTTGTTGTTACCAAGACATGGTATACGGTGAACCATGACTGGGATATAGCCATACCAGGTTGAGGCTCAGGAGGGCATCGGAACTTAAGAAGGCTTCAGGAGGGGAAGGAGGAATAGGTACAGCAAGAGAAAACGGGGGCATGGGGAATGAGGACCCGCATGGGGACTGTGGCTTGCAAAGGGGAGGCCAGCCAGGAGGCAAGCATGATTAAGTGGAAGAGTTCATTGGATTGGGAGACTGGGATATAGGAGAGATAGGGGATCACACAGATCATGGAAGATAGGAGGGAGGACAGAGACGCTATGCCAGTGAGAGAAAAGATTCTCTCCCTGGAGAGCACAATGGAGGAAGCAGAGACAAAAGGGGATGATGACAGTGCTGGAGGGGTGGGACAGCGGAGTAAGAGGCAGATTATGAGTGAGAAAACTGGAGGGCTGCAGGGATTAGAACAGAGGGTCATCATACTGGGTTACTCAACAGTGAAAGGTATCAGGTGGGGGCCAAAGGAGCTGGGAAGAGGTCTATCTGGGTGGAATGCATGCCAGGTATGATGGCAGGTAGAGTCAGATAGCATGTCATTAAATATGTGAGAAGACGGGGTGAAGCCCCACATAGTGGTGCACTTAAGCACTAATGATCTGGAAGGCAGCAAAGTGGAGGAAGCGCAGGACAGTTTCAGGGAGTTGGGCAGGTTGTGCAGCAACGAGGGGCAAACAGTCACATTCTCTGAGATCCTACCAGTACCCAGGGCAAGTACAACCAGGAAACAGAGGATCATAGAATTTAATGCATGGCTGGCACAGTGGTGTAGAACTATGGGGTTTGGATTAGTAGCAGGTTGGGGGATAACATGGGATAACAAGAACCTCTACTCACCAGATAAGCTTAACCTGAGCAAGGAGGGTTCCTGTGTCCTGAAACAGAAACTGGGGGAGTTCATTACAGCCAAGTATAATTTAAACTGACTAAGGGGGGGGCTTAGCACTGGGCAGCAGCTAGAGCGAAAAGGAGAGGGAGGCAATGCGCCTCCCCCCCAGCTAGCAAGAAGGGGAAGGGGGGCAATCAAAAAGCAGAGGATGGAGAAAGGAGGGGAGTACTGGGGTAAGTAGGGGATCCAGTTGGAGGGTGGTGTCGCTAAATGTGAGGAGCTTGGGGAACTAAACACCTGAGCTCAAAGCATTAATGGCAGAAGGGGAGGTGGATATAGCTGCCATCACCGAGACATGGGCCAACCAGCACCATGACTGGGACATCATGTTACTGGGATACAGACTGTATCGCAGGGATAGGACAAAAGGGAAGGGTGGAGGGGTGGCTTTATTTGTGAGGGAAGGGATAGTGAGCAGTAGGGAGGAGGCAGGCGAGGGGAGGCTGGAAGCCTTATGGTTTCACCTACAGAACAATAAAGGTAAAAGGGTCAGACTGTGGGGTTGTGTACTGACCACCCTCACAGTCAGAAGGCATCAATAGAGAACTGGCAGATCAGTTACAGAAACAATGTGGAAGGGGTGGCACTGTGGTGGTCGGGGATTTCAGTCTACCAGGGGTGGATTGGAAAACCATGTCTAGCACAGGTGCTTGGGAGCAGGTCCTTCTGGAAGCCTTCCAGGATGTATTCCTGTCACAAAAGGTGGAGGAACTGACAAGGGAGGGGAACATCTTGGATTTTGTGCTGACCGATGGACACTATGTGCAGGATGTATGGACTGAGGACTCCCTAGCAGGTAGCGATCACCAAACAGTTTGGTTTTCTCTGGATATAGGTAGGGAGGGGACATCTACAAAAATCAAGACAGTGGACAGTGAAGCTGAAACATCCTGCCCGGGGCTCCTGCCATCCACGGCTCTAGCAGCTGCTCTCCTTCGCCTGGAGCAAAGCCTACCACCCACCTGGAATGCCTTAAGCCAGTGGCGCCAATGGCCATGCTACTTACCCAGGATCCAAGAGCCGAAACAGCCCACCTGGGGTTCCTGTCATCCATGGCTCCAGCGGCTGCTGTCCTCCACCTGGAGCAAAGCCCATCACCCACCCAGAATACCTTCAGCTAGTGGCGCTGACAGCCACACTACTCACCCCAGATCCAGGAGCTGAAACAGCCTGCTCAGGGCTCCTGCCATCCACAGCTGCAGCAGCTGCTCTCCTCCACCTGGAGCAAAGCCCACCACCCACTCAGAATGCCTTCAGCCAGTGGTGCTGACAGTCGCACTACTCACCCCGGATATATTAACCGAAATAGCCTGCTCGGGGCTCCTGCCACCCACAGCTCCAGCGGTTGCTCCCCTCCACCTGGAGCAAAGCCCACCACCCACCTAGAATGCCTTTAGCCAGTGCGTGCACTACTCACCCAGGGTCCAGGTCCTAAACTGACTGGGCTCTCCCGGCTTCAAACCCAGATCTTCTGTTGGCTCCCAGTGACTGATGCTGGCCTGCCATTGGCTACAGCTCTCTTATTTTAAACTAGCTGTGCCTTGCCACTTTTGGCTCTCTCCCTGCGGGCACTTTAGAGCATGATCTGTGACAAACAACTAAACAGGCTTTTCATGCACAGCCTAATTTAAACCCCACCTGCCTGCTAGTAATTTTATTTTAAACAATCTTATTTAAACAATTTACACTGCCTACTCTAACTGTACTGCTAGCCTACTGTTGCAGTCTGCAAACTGTGTCTTCTTCGCAGTGAGCTGCCTAGGTTTAAATTGATATTGTTACTGTCTAATTACACAAATTTTATCACTATCCTGCAAAGCTTTAACTAGTTCTGTGTGTCTGCTGCTTATCTGGTCCCTTCCCCTGAAACTTGTTTTTTCCTCACCTACCTATCTCGTCTGTATAAGTAACCTCTTTCACTTGATCTGTACCTCATATTACCATTTTCTTTATTCCCCTCACCTGACTTTCTTTTGTGACACTGTTTCTGTTTTTTCTTTTGTGGCGCCATAGTGTAGACATCCCCTCCTTGGACCTTTCCCTAACTACAGTACACCCCCATTTCTCACCTCCTTGCCTTCCTGCAATTATTTTAAACTGTGTCCCTCCCATCACTTAGACAGTCCTTTGTCTCAAATCAGTTTTAATCCCCCTTTTCGCTTAATCTCCCCTGTCTTGTAGGAGCTGAAACAGCCCGCCCGGGGCTCCTGCCATCCACAGTCCTCCGCCTGTAGCAAAGTCCACCACCCACATGGAGCACCTTCAGCCAGCGATGCCGACAGCCGCACTACTCACCCCAGATCCGAGTACTGAACTAACTGGGCTCTCCTGTCTTCAAACCCGGATCTTCTATTGGCTCCCAGTGACTGATGCCGGCCTGCCATTGGCTACAGCTCTTATTTTAAACTAGCCGTGCCTTGCTGCTTTTAGCGCTCTCCCTGCGGGCACTTTAGAGAGTGACCTGTGACAAACAACTAAACAGGTTTTCGGCCTACCACCCCTCCCCCACCTCAGCTCCTTGTTAAATGCTCTTCCTTCACTTCAAACCCCTCCTCCTCAATCCAAGCCACACCCTTCTTTAACCCTTCCCTCCCTGCTGTCTGCCCCTCCTGTTTCTGTCACAGGTGCTGGCACCTCTCCTTTTCCTGTGGACCCCTGCCTACCTTAATATTAGCATGGCCAAACTGGTGAGATTCCTACTGACCACTGAGCTAACAATACTTGTCCTACAACTGCTCTCTGTCAGCTTTTGTCCCATAGCCATGTCCAAATCAGCTTTGAGTCTCAATGATTTTACTTTCTCCAACATGATTGCTGCCTCTCACAGCTGTGTTGCTCTTACCCCTGTTATCCTCCTGAGGTTCCCCTGTACCATGCCTTGTTATATATGGCCAGACAACTACGGAACCACTCTCTCCTCATCCGCTCGTTTATACATGCAAGCTCTGGTACCTGCTGCTCCTTGCCCTATTACTATCGGGGGACTTAGAAATGAATACAGGCCCTTTGGGATTGGTCCAATCTAAAGGGGCTACGAGTCATACACTTTAATATCCGAAGCCTCATAAAAAATCTTTCTGAACTAGAGGCCTTCGTGGCTTTATATCATCCTGACATCCTCTGTCTATCCGAGACCTGGCTCAAGCCCTCCATCCCTGAGGCTGTGTGCACACTAAATAACCACAACATTATTAGGAATGATAGAGCATCCTGTAAACGGGGTGAGGGAGTGGCAATCTATTTTAGGAACCATCTTAATCTCTCCTTAGCCCCAACCCCCCAGAACCTTCACATGAATCTCTCCACACTGTCCTCCTACTTGGCTCAAAAAAGCTGCACATAGTACGTGCCTACAGCCCACCCCGTAGCAGCACCGCAGGTCTCACTGAACTGCTTGAGCTCTCTTTCTCCATATCTGGCCACAATGAGCTGCTCATTCTAGGGGATATGAACCTGAATTGCCTGGGGCACACTCATAACACCCCTCTCTCCCTGATCCAAGATTTTAACCTACACCAAATCATCTCTGATCCAACTAGAGTGACATCCACTGCAGTATCTAGCACACTTATTGACTGGATACTATCTATCACGTTGACAGGATCATGGCTGCAGGTACTCTGCCTGACGCTATCTCTGACTACTCTCCGATTCTGTGCATTTGTAGTCCCTCTGCAACTCCCTCCCCGTCACCACAGGTAATTACCTTCTGTGACTATGCAAAACTAGACCACACTATCTTTCTTGATGAGACTGATGAAATCTCATTAAGGAAGATAGTGTGGTCTAGTTTTGCATAGTCACAGAAGGTAATTACCCGTGGTGGAAGGGAGGCAGTTACAGAGGGACTCCAAATGCACAGAATCGGAGAGTGGTTGGGCCTACCTCTATCAAATCCTCGATACTCAAGCAGCCCTCAGCTTCTCTATTGAAAAGTTTATGACCCTACAAAAGATAAACACCTTCCCCTCACCTCACGGCATGTTTGAGCAATGCAAACCATATGGCTTCACAGAGATCTTCTGGCCTCCCTTTGGGCCAGGGATAAAATCTAGAAAGGCTTTAAAAAAATCAGGTCTCATGTCTGACTATAATAACTACAGAGCCCTACGAAACACCTGCAAAAAGTAAATCAGGCTATCCAAAATCTCTTCTTGTAAAGGACTCCTATTGGATGCATCTGGAGACTCTAGAAAGTTCTGGGCTCACATCAAAACATTTCTGGGCTCTAAGCAACATCACTCGAATAACAACATGGTCCTGAACGGTGCCCACTGTAATAACCCATCTACTATTGATAATGCTTTTAACACTCATTTCTCTGACCTCTCTTAATACACAGCAGGCTTCCTATCATCACCCCCCCTTGACCAACCCTGCAACTGAGAACCACTTGCCTAAACACCCCCTTTCCACTTTAAAGCCATCTCCAGGCCTGACATCATGTAAGCATTTAGGCACCATCGCGGTTCTAGGCGTCCAGGTTGATGGCCTTGAGCCCAAACTGCTCAAACTGGTGGCCCCCTTCATTGCAGCACCACTAGCCAGAATTGTCACCCCGTCTCTTTGTCAAGAATATGTCCCAAGCATCTAAAAAAATGCCAGAGTCACCCCAATTTTCAAGAAAGGGGATAAAAAGGACATCTACAACTACCGTCCCATTGCCATTCTATCAGTGATCATTGAAAAGATTGTAGCCATCCAAATTCCTGAATTCCTCTCCAACTACAACCTGCTCTCACCATATCAGCATGGTTTCTGTAAAGGGCATAGCACCTCCACTGCCCTGCTCCAGCTCACAAATGACATACTTCACACTATGGACTCTAGCCTCTAGGCTTCTCACAAAGCTCTGTTACCTGGATCAATAGCTACCTATCCAATTGATATCAAGATGTTAAATTCAACTCCGCAATATCTTGTCAATCCCCTGTTAAACTCAGCATCCCTGAGGGGTCCATACTGGGCCCTCTCCTCTTTTCTATTTTCATAAACTGGATTGTGCTTAACATCCCCCCTTGTTTGACCATCCTCTATGCAGATAATCTTGTCCTGTATTATAGTTCCAACTCTATACAGGACATAAACCTGAAACTATCCTCTGCTTTTCTTCATGTCCAATTCTGGCTCACGAACAACAAACTTCTCTTCAATGTCTCCAAGACACTGGCCATGCTCTTTGGCTCTGCAACCAAACTGAAAACTTGTTTCGGTTAGCTTAATATTCCTAGTCCAGCTGGCTCCTTATTGGACACTGTGAGTGCATTTAAATACCTTGGGATACTACTCGATGAAACACTAGACTTTGACCAACATATTCAGGCCACCTGTAAGGCTGTAAACATCAAAATCAGGGTTGCCTACAAAACAAGTTATGTGCTCCCTGTTGCACTTGGACCACTGATTCTGATCCCTGTATAAATTTTGTTGTAAATATAAGAAATTAATGTATGATGACTGTGGCAGAGGAAAAGGCTGTCTTACTGGAACTGACACATCAAGACCCCCCAGAGATAGTTCAAAGGACAGGAGGTGGTTTGAGTCTGCAGCTATTTAAAAGGCAATTCCTTTGTTCAGTTTTCTTTGAAGGCAGGAACCAAAGTATCCACTTTATAATGCCCTCAAGGAGATCCTTTGACTTGCATAGTTGCCAGGAAGGACTTGTGGGGAGGGGTGTCGGACAGAGGCCAGAATGGACATTGAAGAGGTTTGATGTCTGAGCCAGGGAGGACCCAGATGAATTTGGAAGGTCAAATACACATTCCGAGGAAGCCTTGGGAGGACATCACAGAACCTGTTTATGTGTGTGTGTGTGTGACAGAACAAAAAACAATTCTGACCAGTTACCCTAAGGAGAGGAAATTGAGTATGTCACTTATTTTTTTTTTTTAATCTTGTTGGGACATCCTGTGTGGTAACATACAACTTTTAATACACCAAGGCAGAGTTTAATGATCTCAGAGAGGAGGCTGGCTCAGAACTCTTTTATCCAACTGAGCAAGCCTTAAAGACACACAAGAAAATATTATCTGTCTGAGGGAGAATCATCACAGCACTGAAAGAGAGTAAGATTAGACCAGTCTCAATGTGTAAGTATTGTAGAAACTTGCACTTTAAACCTATCTGTTTTAAGGCTGTATGTGTTGGGATATATTTTGTTCTGTAATTATTGTTCTGTTTTGATATTTTTAAAGTAAAGAGATATTTTTACAATGGAACTGTCTGGAGTGTCTTGACATTTCTTTTTATTTAAGTGGAGCTTTTAAAGGTTGTAAGTAACACTTGTGCATGGGCTTATTGTATGCCAAACTGGGAAATGGCTAGAGTTCTCTAAAGTCTTGCTTAGAGTTCTAAGGGTTCATTTGAAAGACCTGGTTGGGTGCCCGTAGGCAAAGATATCTGGCCCCCTGAAGACAGAATTATCTGAGCCTGATAATTGGGTACGTTAACAAAAGGTTATCAGTTTGAATCCCTTCAGAGCTTGAGACTAAGGTGACTTGAACCCACAAAACAGACAAGAGGGCTACCTTGTTCTGTTCACTTTACACAAATTATATGCTCAGAGGTTGGCACTTTGGGAGTAGAGGGCTGACCGGCCGAGAGAGTTTGTGACAGATTGGTTGGCAGCGGTGGCTTAAAAAGTTTGGTGGTATAAGCTTTATTGTTCAGTGTGTTAACTTGAAACTGTTCAGCTCACTTGGAAAAAAAGAAGGGCAGTGTTTTGTTTCAAAAGGAAACAGAACTATATCCCTTGACTTGCAGTTAAGTTCCCACCCATTTTATTTTTTTCTCTGAAGTGCCAGTCAGAATAGTATTAGTAGTTAGGGAAGAAGAAAATGGCTTCCGACTACAGCAAGCACACTGTAGATTTCTTAAAGCAGTTGTGCAAGGACAGGGGAGTCCCCGTTTGGGGTGAAAGCCAGTAAGCAGAACCTCATAGAGGCCCTGATGGTAGCAGATACCCAGAGCAACAAGTAACAGACCGTGACTGAAAGGGACCAAACCTCAAGTGTGGAAGGGCTAGCGGCCAGTGAGAGGTCCCGAGCTGATGAGGTGGACAGCAGGGCCACTGTCAGTGAAGGACCACAGTAGCAAGGACAAGTCACCGGTATCCTGAATCCGGAAGTTCTCAGGTTGCAACTTGAGTTGTGCAGGATGGAGCTGGAGTCTCAGGAGAGGAGAGAAAGGGAACAGTGAGAGGCAGATCGTGAGGCAGAGTGACAACAGAGGGAGGCGGACCATGAGGAACGTGAGCTCCAGCAAGAGGCAGAGGAGAAGAGAGAGTGAGAATGCAGAGAGGCAGAGGAGAGGAGAGAGGAGCGCCAGTGGCAATGCGAACTGGAAAAGCTGTGATTCGAACTAGCGGCACCAGGGCAGGTAAGTGGCTTGGGTTTAACTGGGACTGCAGGACTGGGTTACAAATTGAACTCCAAATTAATAGCAGAGTTTAAGGATGAGGAAGACATGGATACCTTTTTAAATTCTTTAAAAAAAGTTTGTATTCAAGTTTAAATTCCTAGAGAGTCCTGGAGCTTCCAGCTATCCCTGCTACTTACTGGAAAAGCTCAGGGTGCATTGGGTCATATGGACAATGAAGATAGCAATGATTACAGCAAGTTAAAAGCTGCACTGTTAAAAATGTATGACTTAACTGCTGAATCATACAGAGCTAAATTCCGTAAGCTCAGAAGAAGCCTTGATATGAGCTACGAGGAGCTAGCCACGAAACAACGTCAGTTTTTAAAATGTTGATGGGAATGAATTGAGGCAAACACTGTTGATAAAATTGAAAATGTGATTTTATTAGAACAGTTTTATTGGGCATGCCCAGCAGAGTTAAAACCTGGCTAGAGGACCGAGATCCAAAAACAGTGCAAGAGGCTGCTGAACTCTCGGACCGCTATCCCAAGAGCAGACCTGCTCTGAGAGCGAATGGGGTGAGTGTGGCAGTGCAGAAAGGGTAAAGCGCACCTTCAGGGCTGCTAAAACCCTCACTGCCTCCACCGAAACCAGTTAGCCCCAGGTTTCAAAGAAAAGATTTCTCTGAAGTAAGAAATGCTTGTTGGTTATGTAAAGAAACTGGGCACATTGCCAGACAGTGTCCAAGAAGGGCAAGCAATATTACGCAAAGTGGTACCAGAAAGGAAGTGGGTTGTTTGTGTGTCCCTGGAAGCATGCCAGTGAACATGAGGGAACACAAGCACCCAGTCATGGTAAATGGCATACAGACGCAGGGGTTAAGGGACACAGGGGCATCCCTGACATTAGTGAAGAGGGATCTGGTACAGCCTGGTCAGCTTATACCCAACCAATACATAACTGTACAAAGGTTTACTGGTGAAGAGAAAACATTGCCACTGGCCAGTGTTCTCCTGGACTAGGGTGAAACAGGAGGAACTATGCAACAGGTGGCTGTAGCTAACACATTAGCAGTGGATGTGATCCTGGGTAACAATCTCCAGCAGGGGGTGGTATGTGCAGTTAACCGTAGTCAAGTGGCCAGGGACAATTGTAGTTCTCTGAGCCCCCCAGAAGCCATTGGGGAAGATACTGAGAGGCTGGTTCCCCAGCCTGAGTCTCCAGAGGGAGAGACTGATAAAAAGAAGGTAGAAATTTCCCCGGTAGCAAGTAACCACATAGCTACAGAGGGTTACTCTGAAGAGGGAGGGGTGACCTCTTGTCAGAGAGTTGGGATTGACAGTGATCCTGAGGGCCCTGATGCTAGTGCTAGGGACCCTAGTTTAGTGACTGAGGGGGACCTATCCCAGGCCTTGGGAAGGTGTGAGGGGTTTGCAGCTGCTCAGAGAAGTGACCCTAGTTTAGAGAAGCTGAGGGCTGGGGGCATGGCTTGGACACCAGAAGGTATGGCCGCTTAGAGCTGTAGAGCGAGCCCCAGCTTCGGTATTCGTCTATTGTTGGTAGGCTTCTGTGTTGGATACGGCAACCGGAGCACGACGTTGTCCCCCCCCTTCAGCTGCAGAATCGGGTCCGGTGAGCTATTTCAGGCACCGCGATCGCAATAACTGAGTGCTACGGGTGTAGTGCGTACGGCAGAGTGCAGGCCGCGAGATCCTCTGCACTCGAGTTGGTAGTACGCCGCTGCAGAAAGCTAGGCTGAAGCCGTGCCGTGACCCTGCACAGTGGGGAAGGATTTGGCTGCTGATTGCGCCCTGCAGTGGTATTTGGGCTTTGCATCAAATTAGGCTCGCATGTAACCCTTATTGCAGGGCATGGTGGATGGGAACAACTGTATAAAATTGGTTTGGAATGGCTTCAGATTCTCCTGCACATGAGTTGAAGGTTCAATCCTCGCTCCAGCATATAACTTCTTTGCTGGAGACTTTGCTTTCCAGGGTCGACACTTTATCACTACTTTGGCTGGGAATGTGGCTGAGGTACAGGAGCTAAAAGATAAAGTTAACGTGGTGGAACAAAGGACTGAATGCTTGGAGATAACCCAGGCTAAGTTACTTCAGTGACTTCAAGATCATGAGGGCAGACTGGCCGCCCTATGGCAGAGGGCTGAAGATCAAGAGAATCGTGGCAGAAGAAATAATATCCGAATTTTGGGTGTACCAGAGGGGGTGGAAGGGGTTAATATGGAAAGATTCCTAAATGAAGAGATTCCCAAGATGCTGGGAGACAGGTGGCAAGGTCCTGTGGATGTGGAGCGTGCCCATCGGGTTCCTGGGGTTCCCCGTCTGAAGACACCGGGGCCCTGACCCATAGTGGCATATTTATTAAGATATTCCATGAAGGAGCGAGTGTTGCATGCTGCCAGAGACCTTGAGGAAGTGATGTGGCGTGGGGCAAAAATTTCATTTTATAGAGATTTCTCAGCTGAGGTGGCAGCTCGGAGGAAGGCTTTGGCCCCGATCAAAAAGATGTTGACCCAACATGGTTTTAAGTATGGTTTTTGGCAGTTGGCTCATCTGGCTGTCTCGAGGGAAGGCAAAGAGGTATTGGCTGAAACCCCTCAGGAAGTGGAAGCCTGGGTCTCCAAGCATTGGCCGTGCTTGAATTTTAAAAACCCCTCTCCCAAAAGGCTTTGGCACCCTGAGAAAGAGAGCAGGAATCTGAGCAAGAGTGGAAGCTTGTGGGGGGAGCCAAGTAAGGAACCGATACCCCCCTCAGGGAATGGGCCCTCCAAATCCTCTCATTCCCGACATGCAGATGTGGAGAGCCCTAGAAGAAGATATGGCCAAGCGGTGGTTCCTAGTGTGGTCGCCCTTGCAAAACCCTGGCAGGATAATAACTTTATGGCCCGCGTCATGCACCGGTCTCACAGTGGTGCGGAATCTGAAGAGGTGCAAGAGATGGCACCCCCGGCTAAGCTAACTAAGGAGGAGTCAGTGGTAACTGAACCAGAGGAGATGTCTGACGAGGCTATTATGGAAGCAGCGGAATCAGAGACATGGTCTGACAATTTGCCAGAAATAGTGGAAGCGGCAGCTAAGGGAGCCCTGTCAGCTGTGGAAGAGACTTCTAAGAACTTACAGGATGTGGGGGGGTGTCTGTCAGCTGATGGGGTGCCCTTTCTGGACTGAAACATTTAAGGGTTGTGGCTGATATTAAGCTGTTGGGGGGCGGGTATTGGGGTAGCCCTGTGGGAATTGGAGGATCTGGTTGATTTAGTAATGCTTCTAGTGGGCAATGATAGGTGTTTGAAATCCTCCGATTGTTCCCCTTGGCCCTTTTTCACAACTCAGATGCCCCACCCTACTAAGGAATAAGGGTGGTATTGGGAACAATGTGTGATCGAGATGGAGCTGGGGCTGAGCCTGTCAGGGTCTGAACGGTTTGACCTTTTTTCCCCTATTCGAGCCCTTGGCTAGCACGGCAGGGAGCCTATCCTAGCGATTGGCTGGGGTATAGCTCCAGCGTGCATACACCAAGACTCGTCAGTGTCTCATTTCATAACTACTGTTATACTGTATTAGAAGTTTGAGGGTTTATATAGTTATTATTGTTCTATCTTTGTTTAACTCACAGTTAGTGGGTGTTTTTAGAGTGTTAATTTAGTGAGTGCTGTTTAATTTCACCTATTTCCTTTTTCTTAGCTATTAGGTTCTTTGGGGTTGCATCCCGCATGCTATATGTTATCGGATCTGACTATATTGCATATTTTACTTCCCTCAGGTATTCTGACTTACTATTTTTACTGGTTGGTTGGGGGTTCCTGAGGTGAGTACTACATCTGCTTTTTTTGTTTTATCTCACGGAACTTAGTGTAGTGGTGCGAGATTCCAAGATGGGGCTCAAGCTTATATCATGGAATGTAAAGGGGCTCAATCACCCAGCTAAGCGAGGTATCGTCCTCAGACGCTTCCACTCTATGCAGGTAGACATTGTGCTACTGCAGGAGACGCATCTGGTTGCAAGGACTGTGGGCTGGCTTAAGAGAATGTGGGTCGGGACAGTAATTGCCAGTTCAGCCCGGAACAAATCTAAAGGGGTGGCTATTTTGATTAGGAAATCGTGTCCATGGAAATTGGACAAAACAATTAAAGATACCCAAGGTCGGTGGATAGGGGGTAGGTTCTCTCACCTCGGTGGGTGCATGGTGTTAGCTAATTTCTATGGCCCTAATACAGATTCCCCCGAAGTACTCCTTGACCTTAATCAGGTGTTGGAATCTCTCACTGAGGGACATCCAAATTGTCCACTCCTGATAGCGGGAGATTTCAACCTGGTATTGGACGTGTTTTTGGATAAATCTAAACCCACCCCACAGGCCCATCCTAGAATGTTGGGCGCTCTACGTGGAATGATGGAGGAGTGGGGTCTGACTGATGTATGGCGGAGAGACCACCCTACGGGGAGGGATTATTCATTTTTCTCATCTGTCTATGCAACGTATAGCCGGATTGACTTCTGGCTTGCAAATAGATGGGCAGCCCAAGACGTTGTGGCAACTGAGATCAAGGATATTGTAATATCAGATCATGCTCCTGTTTCCTGCACCTTCCAGACAGGGGGACATTCAGGAGGGGGTACTAGATGGCGATGTAATCCCTTGCTAATCAAGGATCCCTCATTTCGGGATATGGTACAGGACGCTGACCGGGAGTACTTTGTCCATAATAAACCGGGAGATACGTCTGCGGGCACGGTGTGGGAGGCCTTTAAAGTGGTGTTAAGAGGGCATATTATAGCTTATGTGGCTCAGAAGAATAAAGAGCATAAGGCAGAGCTAGATAGGCTCCAGGTGGAGCTTGCCACCATGGAAGTGCAGCTTAGAGAGTCTGATGCTGACGACCTGGACGCAACCTTACTTCGGAGGGTGGTTGGTTTAAAGTATTGGATTAACACTATGCTCTACCAGCAGGTTGAGTGGCATATGACTAGAGTCAAGCATGCCTTTTGGGAGGGTGGGGAGAAGAGCGGGAAGTTACTGGCATTCCAGCTTAGGAAACAACAGGCTGCTTCCCATATCCAGGCCCTTCGAATGGAAACAGCGGAGACAGTAACAGGTTCGAAGCAGATCAATGAGTGTATGGCACGGTACTATCAGAGGCTGTATCAATCTCGCATTTCTCAGGAAGGTGGAAATATCAAGGGCCAGCTAAGGGATTTCTGCTCAGCGGTGCATATCCCCCAACTGCCAGATACCATGATGGAAGCCTTGGATGCACCTATTACTGAGGCTGAAGTTCGTGAAGCTTTGTCTCAGTTAGCCAAAGGGAAAGCTCCAGGACCTGATGGCATGACTTTTGAATTATACCAGCTGTTAGCCTCTGAAATTTGCCCTCCTTTACTTGCTGCCCTGCAAGAATCACTTACAATTGGCTCTCTCCCACCTATGATGCGGGAGGCACTGATTACCCTTATTCCGAAGAAATCAGACGACCTGCTAAGCTGTGCTAATTATCGTCCCATTTCGCTAATTTCTGTGGACACCAAGATTGTAGCCAAGGTCTTAGCCAAACGGGTAACGGAGGTATTGCCCTCTATCATTCACCTGTCTCAGGCCAGTTTTACTAAAGGCAGGGCAGTGGCAGAGAATATCCGTATGTTGCTCAATATTAAATGGCTGGCGTTACGATCCTCTATCTCTATGGCGGCTATGGCGGTGGATTTTTCTAAAGCATTCAATTCGGTAGAGTGGCCCTACTTGCATGAAGTGCTTGATTTATGTGGTTTTGGTGCTTATTTTAAACAGTGGGTACAAGTGCTGTATAATGAACCTATGGTGAGGGTACTCACTAATAAAGACATCTCAGCGCCCTTTTCCCTCCAATGGGGCACCCGTCAGGGGTGCCCACTGTCCCTGCTACTCTTTTTGGTGGCTCTAGACCCTCTTATACGAGTGCTCCAGGCCAACGAGGGGACTCAAGGTGTGATGGCGGGGGGAGCAGGAGTATTTGACTATGGCATACGCAGATGATTTGCTTCTCACCCTTTCTCACCCCCAAGGGTCTCTCCCTTTTGTGCTGCAGTCCCTACGTTCATTTGCTAACATCTCGGGGTTGGATATTAACCAAAAGAAAACTAGTGTCACCCCCTTGAATGGCGAGTGTGTTAAAGAGCGTTTACAGGGAACTGAATTATCATGGGTACCTGACGGGTTGTATTATTTGGGGATATATATCCCCTCTTCTTGGGGACATATAGAGTCAAGGAACTTTAACCCTCTATTTACTCAATTGACTATTGAGGTGGTGCGATGGAAACGCCTGAACCTGTCCCTGCTGGGGAAGGTAGTGGCTCTTCGAATGCTTATGTTGCCCAGGGTAGCATACTTGCTGAATAACCTCCCCATAGTGTTGTCGAATAAAGTGTTTCAGGTGTTAGATAAATTAATGTTGGATTACCTATGGGAAGGACGGAAGCCTAGATGGAGTGTTAATAAGTTACGGGCACATTGGTCGTTGGAAATTATAGGACTCCCTTACTTTAGGGATATCATTGGTCCTTCCTTGCAGCCCAGGCAGTTAAATGGTTCGTTCCAGCTTCTGGCAATCTGCCGCCTTGACTTAAGTTGGAGAGACAGATTTGCCAGCCTGTCCCTCTTAGCCTGCTGTTAACTCGTGTGAACATAGCTCAGGATAAACTTACCCCGGTGATGGATGCTACAAGGGGCGCTTGGTTTCGGTTAATGAAAAGGGCTGGGATGGTAAAGCAGCATGCTAGAGTGCCCTTTAGATATATGGCACTGTGGCGTAACCCACTCATTAGGGTTGGTAATCAACCCTTATCATGGGTTTCGTGGGAAGAGAAAGGGATTCATATTGTGCAAGATCTCTATTTACCGAATTCTAGTACCCTAATGTCCTTTGAGCAATTGCGTACCCGCTATGCGTTAAAGGTACAGGACTTTTGGAGCGTCTTGCAACTACGCGATGCTTTGCAGGCCATTGACTGGTCGAATAAGGAGGATCCGAAGTGGCACTGGCTGTCCTTATTGCATTTAAGATCCCCATTTCGGGGGCTAGCAGACAAGTTCTATAGCACCTGGCGGGAGACGCAAATAGACTACACTGAGTCGAGCAGGAAGGCATGGGACATAGAAATTGGTGGGCATGTTGATTCAGAAGCCTGGTCTCGCTGTCTTCGGGCAGCACACACTACTTATAAAGATGCTAGAAGCCAATTAATTCAGCTTTAAGATCCTGCTTCGTTGGTACAGAACACCTGCTAACTTGTCTAAATTGGGAGTTATTTTGCATGATGGTTGATGGAGATGCGAGCATAGTCCTGCTAACATCTTGCATCTTTTTTGGAACTGCCGGGTGTTGGCTCCTTTTTGGTCAGCGGTAGCAATGGATCGCTCCAGGGTAGTGGGACAGCCTATAGACATGTCTCATCCAATGTTGCTGTTGGGTGATCGGGCCCCGTTAATGCATTTGAGCCCACAACACCAGAGTTGGGTCCTTGTGGTTCTGTTGGAGGCTAAATGACTCATATTAAGACATTGGCGGCAACCTGTACCTCCACCTATCGAGGCGTGGCATGCGGCTGTCTCCAAGCTAGCTACCTTTGAAAGGCTAACTTATGCTGCGAGAGGACAGCTTCCTGTTTACTTTACTAAATGGGAGGCCTACCTCAGTTCAGCCTTGTGTCAGGCCCCCCCCTTCCCGCTCAGTATGGTGATCATTTTATTGGGCCGTGGTTAGGGATTTAGACCCTATCTAGCTTAGACGTTGATCTGAAGGAGGGGTGGATTCCTATGTGTGATTTAGGAATTGGTCTTGGTAGTGTTGCGTTGAGGTGGAGGGTGACTTGTCTCCCTTGCATATTTCCTTAATGTTTGAATACTAGTTTTATATCAGATCCAAGTAGTGTGCGGGAAATTCAGTGTTGGGGTGGTGGTGCCCATACGACCTAAATAGAAGGGTGAGAAGTGGATGAATTATGATATATTATGGGTGTTAGCTGTTGTAAATTGTTTTATTAGGAAAAGATGAGGCTTATGCAACAGTGATATGTGTTTTCAATAATGTTGCATGTATCTGACTGTGTAATTCTATGTTGATGGAAGTCATTCTGTTTCTGGATATGATGTTCATGCAAACAATAAAAATTATTCTATGAGAAGCTGAGGGCTTAGGCAGGCTTGGACAGTGCACAGGGAGGTGACGGCAGACATAAGGTGTATTGGGAAAATGGACTTATGTATACACAGGCAGTACAGATGGGGGGATGCTAGGCAGGCAGCTTGTCATTCCCCAGGGATATCATGAGCAGTTGCTCAAGGTTGCCCATGATATTCCCTTGTCTGGTCATCTGGAAATTGTGTGCACAATGTAGCAGTTGGCCCAGAATTTCTACTGGCCTAACTTCACCCAGCAGGTGAAGGAGTATTGCAGGTCTTGTCACCGGTGCCAAGAAATAGTGAAAGTGGGCAAGAAAACCCAAGCCACCCTGATCTCCTTGCCCATAGTGGAGGAGCCATTCCAGAGGGTGGGAATGGATATTGTGGGGTCTTTAAATACCCCCAGCTCCTCAGGGAAGAGATTCATCCTGACTTTGGTGGATTATGCCACCCAGTACCCAGAGGCAGTCGCCCTATCCTCTCTGAGGACAGACAAAGTGGCAGATGCCTTGCTTTGGATTTTGTCCCGTGTTGGGTTTCCGCAGGAGGTATGACTGTTGGTTAAATAGGAGGCTGTTGGTTAAATAGGATCTGCAGCTTATCCTCTAGGTAGGGAAATGGGCAGACTAGGTGGGCCAAGTGGTCCTTATCTGCCATCAAAGTCTATGTTTATATGTTTCTATGTAATCACCGATCGAGGGAGTTCCTTCATGTTGGACCTAATGAAATGTTTATGGAAGAAGTGTGGGGTGGTGCAGAAATGCACGACACTGTATCACCCACAAGCCAGTGGGCTTGTGGGACGCTTCAATGGTACCCTAAACTAAATGCTCCAGGCGTTTGCTGAACAGCATGGGAAGGACTGGGAGAAATACCTTCCCCACCTGTTGTTCGCATACAGGGAGGTGCCCCAAGAGTCAACAGGACTTTCCTCCTTTGATCTCTTGTATGGACGCCAGGTACGCGGGCCCCTAGACTTGATCCAGGAGGACTGGAAAGGCAAGCACGCCACCCAGGGAACTCCCATTGTGGATTATGTCTTAAGGTTTAGGGAAAGGCCGAAGGAGCTTATGGGGACAGCCCAGAGCAGCCTGGCAGCTGCCCAGCAGAAACGAAAAGTATGGTACGATTGCAGAGCCAGAGCTCGCTCGTACATGGTGGGTCAGGAAGTCACGGTCCTTATTCCGGTCCGGAAAGACAAGCTGCAAGCTGAGTGAGCAGGACCGTACAGAGTGGTTAGGAAGATAAATGATGCAAACTACATTGTGGAGTTACCTGACCATAGGCAGACAGAAAGGATGTACCATGTCAACATGATGAAGCCATATGCAAATAGGGCTGACATGGTGTTCACAGTGTGTAGCCATGAGGAGGAGATGGACGAAGGAGACCCCCTTCTGGACTTGCTGGAAGAGAGTGAGCGGGAGTCCTCTGTGAAGGAAGTAAAATTGTCTCCTCAGCTGACCCTGTGCCAGATCCAGAAAGTGAGGGAGGATTTAGCAGACGTTGCCCCCTTGTTTAGCACCAAGCCTGGACTAACCCCCTTAGCAACACATGCTGTGGAGACAGGGACACAGATGCCCATACAGTGGACAGCATAACAGGTGTCAGAGACTGTCCAAAAGGACATTAGGAGGGACGTGGAGGAGATGCTGGATTTAGGGGTAATCCAGAGATCCCACAGTCCCTGGGCCTCACCCGTAGTCCTTGTACCCAAGCCAGATGGCTCAACTCATTTCTGTGTAGACTATCATGGATTGAATGCAGTCACGAAATCAGATGCCCACCTGATGCCCTGGACGGATGAACTCCTGGACAAGTTGGGGGGTGACCTACCTTATGACAATTGACCTGACAAAGGGGTATTGGTAGGTAGAATTGATGGACAGAGCTAGGGAGAGGTCGACCTTCATCACTCTGATAGGCTTATTTGAGTTCAAAGTAATGCCTTTCAGAATGAAGAATGCCCCTGCCACTTTCCAAAGGTTGGTGAACCAGGTGTTGAATGGTGCTGAGGAGTACGCTGTGGCATACCTGGATGACATTGCCATCTTCAGTACCAGCTGGGAGGAACACCTGTCACACCTTAGGGAAGTGCTGGGCAGAATACAGAGGGCCGGGCTCAATGTCAAAGCCGAGAAGTACCAGGTGGCCATGGGAGAAGTGGCATTCCTCGGGCATGTGGTAGGCTGGGGACAGCTCCATCCTAACTAGATAAAAATAGAGGTAATACAGACATGGCCCAGACCAGAAACTCAGAAGCAGGTCAGGAGTTTTCTCGTCACAGCAGGGTACTATCGAAAGTTTGTACCTAATTACAGTGCCCTGGCTGTTCCCCTATCTGACCTGACAAAGAAACGGATGCTCAAGAAAATTACCTGGGGTCCAGCCTGTGATGATGCCTTTACCAAACTGAAGGAGGCACTGTGCAGTGCTCCTGTTTTGACAAGTCCGGACTATAACAAAACTTATATAGTTCAGACGGATGCCTCAGATGTGGGTATTGGGGCCATACTAAGCCAGACATCCAATGAAGGGAGGGACCACCCCATAGCCTACCTGAGCCATAAGCTGCTCCCCAGGGAACAAGCATACTCCATGGTGGAAAAGAAGTGTCTTGCCCTAGTGTGGGCCCTAAAGAAATTGGAGCCATACTTGTATGGGCAGCCTTTTGTGGTGCAGACTGACCACAACCCCCTGGTTTGGTTGACGCAGATGGGGAAAAAACAATGGCAGACTGTTCAGATGGAGTCTTGTTTTACAAGGGTATGATTTGAAAATCATACATAGGGCTGGAGCCAAGAATAAAAACTCAGATGGGTTGTCCCATGTGTATGAGGGATGAACTGATTTGGGATGCTCATCCCATGTAAGGGATAGATCCCCCAAATTCAGTCGAGGTGGGAAGAAATTGTCACACTTGGACCACTGATTCTGATCCCTGTATAAATTTTGTTGTAAATATAAGAAATTAATGTATGATGATTGTGGCAGAGGAAAAGGCTGTCTTACTGGAACTGACACATCAAGACCCCCCAGATATAGTTCAAAGGACAGGAGGTGGTTTCAGTGTGCAGCTATTTAAAAGGCAGTTCCTTTGTTCAATTTTCTTTGAAGACAGGAACCAAAGTATTTTATTTATTTATTTATTTGTACATCAGTTTACAACCTTTGAGCCAGAGGCTCATTTCCAAAGGTACCTCGTCACAAAGAGGACAAATACATTGCAACATTTTGTTACATCATTGTGGTTACAGCTTTGGCAGTCACATGCAGTTATTTCTTTGTTACATCGTTTATGTTACAGGTTTGGCATTCACAAGCTTTTACAGTTATTTGGATACAGAGTGACAGATTAAACATACATTGGTATAAGCATACACGCGGTAGTATGCAGAGACTGCAGGAGGTAAAAAAATTCAGAGGGCTATGGGACGTGGTTGGTGATTGGTTTGGGTGAGGAGCCACTCAGTGAGTTTTGTCATGGCATAGTGAGCTAGATCACCTTAGAGACAAGCCCAGCTACGCGTGTTAAATAACTGACTCTGAAGTGAAGTTTTGAAGCAGTAGATCATGAGGGTATCAGAGATGGAGGTAGGGAGTGTGTTGTACCAGGAGGGAGCTCTGTAACAGAAGGACCTTTGTCCATGTGTGGTCCTGGACCTAGGGACTAGTAGAGTGGCCTTGGAGAAGGTTCGAGTTTGAACTAAGGGTTGTGCTAAGTGGATAGAGGCTGTCAGCCCAGGTGGGGATAGTCCAAGGAGAGTTTTTTTTGTTATGAGGCAGGTTTGGTATCTGAGTTGTTCATCCAGGTTAAGCAGCATTGCCATGTCATATAGCTGGCAGGTATGTGTTAGCCTAGGGGCTCCCGTAATTAGCCTGCAGGCCTTTTTCAAGGTGAGGCGGATTTTATTGAGGGCGGTCAAGTCCGCAGCACCATAAACTGGCAGGCCATAGTCCACAAGGGACATTATTGAGGATGTGACCGCTAGTCAGAGGGCATCGGGGGGAGGCAGTTTTTGTAGCGGTATAGGATACCTAGCCGGACATTGGTAGCTGTTGCAAGAGCATCAATGTGGTCGTGGAATGTGAGGGCTGAGTCAAAGGATACCCCGAGGTACTTGTACAAGCAGACTTGTTCGAGAGGATGCTTGGAACTAGGGAAGATGTGGAATGGGAAGTTGCTGGCTTTGTTTTGAGGATGGGCAAAGAGCATAGTTAGTTTTTTTGAGATTGATTACAAGTCTATGCTCTTTGAACCAGGTTTCGGCATCATTAAAGGATAGTTGCAAGGTGTCTTGTAGGGAGATAGGGTTTTGGTGGGTGGCAAAGATGATGGCATCATCTGCATGCAGCAGGATTTTACTAGTGCGTGCATTGGGCAGGGTGTTGAGGTAGAGTGAGAAGAGTAGGGCTCCTAGGATGGAGCCCTGGGGAACACCTGAGTGGATAGGACATGTATTGGAGAGGGTTCCATTGATTTTAACATGTTGAGAGTGGGCAGACAGGTAGCTGGAGCACCAAGAGACTGGCCCAGTGGCGAAGCTGGTGTGGCTGAGGGCATCCAGCAGGAGGGGGTGGGAGACAGTGTTGAATGCCTTTGAGAGGTCAATGAACACTGCCCCGGCTAGTGAGCCAGAGTCCAGGGAGGAGTGTAGAAAATTTGAAAACTCTATGAGGGCAGTGCTCTATCCACTTTATAATGCCGTCAAGGAGATCCTTTGACTTGCATAGTTGCCAGTAAGGACTTGTGGGGAGGGCTGTCAGAGAGATGCCAGAATGGACATTGAAGAGGTTTGATGTCTGAGCCAGGGAGGACCCAGATGAATTTGGAAGGTCAAATACACATTCCCAGGAAGCCTTGGGAGGACATCTCAGAACCTGTTTATGTGTGTGTGTGTGTGTGTGTGTGTGTGGCAGAACAAAAACCAGTTACCCTGAGGAGAGGAAACTGAGTATATCACTTATCATTTTTTTTTTTATCTTGTTGGGACATCCTGTGTGGTATATATCTTTTAATACACCAAGGCAGAGTTTAATGATCTCAGAGAGGAGGGTGGCTCAGAGCTCTTTTATCCAACTCAGCAAGCCTTAGAGACATACAAGACAATATTACCTGACTGAGGGAGAATCATCACAGCACTGAAAGAGAATAAGATTAGACCAGTCTCAATGTGTAAGTATTGTAGAAACTTGCACTTTAAACCTATTTGTTTTAAGGCTGTATGTGTTGGGATATATTTTGTTCTGTAATTATTGTTCTGTTTTGATATTTTTAAAGTAAAGATATATTTTTACAATGGAACTGTCTGGAGTGCCTTGACATTTCTTTTTATTTAAGTGGAGCTTTTAAAGGTTATAAGTAACACTGTGCATGGGCTTATTGTATACCAAACTGGGAAATGGATAGAGTTTTCTAAAGTCTTGCATAGAGTTCTAAGGGTTCATTTGAAAGACCTGGTTGGGTGCCCATAGGCAAAGATATCTGGCCCCCCGAAGACAGAAATATCTGAGCCTGATAATTGGGTATGCTAACAAGAGGTTATTAGTTTGAATCCCTCCAGAGCTTGAGACTAAGGTGACTTGAACCCACAAAACAGACAGGAGGGCTACCTTGTTCTGATCACTGTACACAAATCATATGCTCAGAGGTTGGCACTTTGGGAGTAGAAGGCTGACCGGCCGAGAGAGTTTGTGACACTCCCTCCCTCCACTAGACTGGCCGTTGCTCGTCGTATTCTATTACTAGCCGATGGTGCCATCATCTACATCAGTACCTCTAAAGCCTCACTTCACAAATGGAACACCACCTACAATAACATCTGCTGGTATGCCTCTACTTCCCTGTGGTTAAAGCACCGCTGTCAACTCTATGCTGACCTCAACTTGCCTTCCCCCTCTGCCCATCGGCTCTTCTCCCTCTGCTCCCTGGTCGACAAGATAATCAGGTGTAACACCCCAATGTCACTAAGCACCCTTCTAATGCCTGACTCCTCCACCCATGGCCTACGTTCCACTGACCTAGCCCTACTACACATGCCCAGGTGCAAAACCTCAAATGGTGGCACTGCCTTCTGTCATGAGGTCCCGAAGCACTGGAACTCCATATCCATGGAAGCTCGTATTGCACCCACACATACCATCTTCAACCAAAAGCTACAAAACATCCTCGTTAACCCTGAATCTTGCACTTTCTCAGCTACAACCCTATCATTCACATCTTCCTTTCTGAAACTCCTGCCTCCCTTCCACCTGAAGCATAGCCTCCCCTCCCTGCTTATGCCTATCTCCTTCCCTGTCCGCTGTTCAGTCTTCACGTGGACCACTGTGTTTGTTCAAAGTTCTTATGATGCTACCTGTAAGCTGATTCTTATGACATTTGTTCTGTTTCGTCCAGTTTGATTTGAGTCCGTGGTGATTATGTATGTATGTTGTATAATATAGTCCACTGCTAACAACTGTTAGTAGCACTTAATTTAAATACACTGTCTGCTTATCGCTTTGTATTATTATTGTGTTTTGAATTTTTCCTCATAAATTGAGATGTGAATATTTGCCTATGACCAAATGTAATCTTTAATTTGTACACCTTACCTTGCTTTTCTACCTTATGTGCTGTACTGTGTTGATGCTCCTAACTGAAACTGTATTACTTTGTTTGTAACTTTGTAACCTCCTGAGTCGTGTCTGAAAATAGTCACTGCATGTGTCTAGTACACCCACCCGGTAAGCAAAAACTAAATAAATAAAAATAAATAGAAGGGCTGACTTCTGCAGGATGGCTGACATCCTCAAGGGGCATTTGGCTAGCATCACCCCGACATGGATACCATCCAGAAATGGGCCATCCTGAAGGAAGGCCTGTTCGCGGTAACAGACACCTGCACAAAGAAACGCAGTAAGAAGACAGGGACCAAGAAGCCATGTTGGTGGTCAAAGGAGGTGCAGAGAAGGGTGAGGGAGAAAAAGACAGCCTTCAGAATACGGAAGGGGTCAAAAGAAAGGAGGACAAAGAGGAGTACACAAGGAAAACCAGGGAGGCGAGCAGGGCTGTGAGGGCTGCCAAGGCTTCAAAGGAGCTAAGGCTAGCAGAGGGGATTAAGGAGGGGGACAAGGCTTCTTCAAGTACATACGGGAGAAGAGGAGCTGCAAGGAGCACATCACCAGGATAAAGAAGGATGGAGTTGGGTACAGAAGGGGGTTGAACAGGCAGAGGTGCTCAATGAGTACTTCTGCTCATTTTTTACCAGAGAGATAGAGAGATGGGCCAATACCACAGGGGCAGGGCAACCCTGGCATGGGAGGAGATAGGGCCAATACTGCAGGGGCAGGTTAACCCTGGCATAGGAAGAGATAGGTCCAATACCACAGTGGCAGGGCAACCCTGGCATGGGAGGAGTTAGGGCCAATACCGTAGGGGCAGGGCAACCCTGGCATGGGAGGAGATAGGATAACGGAGGGGGAGATCCCTGTGGGCAGAGTGCTTGAGGGCCTTAAGTCACTGAACATGGACAAGGTTCCAGGGCTAGATGGGCTGCACCCTGTAGTCCTGAGGGAGTTGGCTGAAGTCCTGGTAGCACCAGTGGCATACTTGTTCAATACCTCCTTGCAGATGGGATGCATGCCTCTGGACTGGAGGATGGTACATGTGGTACCCCTGCATAAGAGCAGTCCCAAGGACAAGCCTGGTAACTATAGACCAGTCAGTCTGACATTCATTGTGGGTAAGCTCATGGAATCAATCCTAAAGGAAAGGTTGATGACCTTCTTGGAGTTGAACGGTCTTATGAACAAGAAATAGCATGGGTTCATCTCCAGGAGATCACATCAAACAAACCTGGTTCACTTTTTTGACTGGGTGACTAAAGAACTAGACACTGGTCGGGCTGTCGATGTCCTGTATCTGGAATTCAGCAAGGCCTTTAACTCTGTACCACATGGCAGAATAACTAGTAAATTGAGGAACCTGGGAGCAGGGGAGAAACTGGTTAAGTGGGTTGGTAACTGGTTGGGGGACAGACATCAGAGGGTGGTTGTGGGGGGGGACTTTCAACTCATAAGGCAGTCACCAGTGGGGTCACACAGGGTTCAGTGCTGGGGCCAGTGCTGTTTAACATCTTCATTGCTGATACAGCAGTTGGAGTTAAGAGCAGAATCAGTCTATTCGCAGATGACACCAAGATAGGGGCAGTTGTGTATGGGGTAGAGGGAGGAAAAGGCCTCCAGGAAGATTTGGGAAGGCTTGAGCAGTGGTCAGACACTTGGCAGCTGGATTTTAATGCTAAGAAGTGCAGGGTCATGCACTTCAGAGAGAGGAATCCTGGGTACAGTTACTATCTGGGAGTGGTTCAGCTGTCCGTCTTTGAGGAGGAAAAGGATTTGGGATAATGGTCACAAAGAATATAAACCACTCGTCTCAATGTAGGAAAGCAGCTGCAAAAGTCAACAGAATGCTGGGGTGCATTGCTAGAGGAATCACCTCTAGGAGGGAGGAAGTCATTCTGCCACTGTACAAGTCACTGGTGAGTACTGTGTACAGTTCTGGAACCCATACTTAAAAAAGAACATCAGGTTACTGGAGGGGGTACAGCGGAGAGCAACTAAAATGATCAGTGGTATGGAGGGGAAGCCTTGTGAAGATAGGTTGAGGGACCTCAACATGTACTCATTGGTGGAGAGAAGGTAAAGGGGTGATGTGATCGAAACCTTCAGGTACTTAAAGGACATCAACTGGGTTAGTACAGAGGGCATGGTTCAATTAAAGGGAGAAGGGATTACTAGGGGGCACAGCCTGAAGTTTTCTTTTATACTTTATTTTTATTCATTATATCAGAAACTGACATGAGATAACTCTTGGTTCCAAGGCATAGAAATAAATACAGGCATAGAGAGTATACAGGAACATATTTCTCGTCTCCCTTTGTTACAGCATGGGAGGGGAAGTTCAGCTGAAATCAACTAGTAAAAGAAATAGATATCTAATGCTTTTGCAGCCATGACCATGGACTATACAGCTAAAAAACAGGTTGTCTGAAAAGGCCTGGAGTATAAAACTCATTAAGTCAAAAATTGACTTATATAAAGTCCATGTGGACACTTAGTTTGCGGTAAGTACAACGATAAGGGTTGCTACCGTCAAGCCTTCACTCCGGCTTAGAACGGGCAATACATAACAAAACAATGATAAAGTTGCTCAGAAATTATTATTCAAGACACTGCACTAGGACTTCCGATTCTGCTCCATGGAGAATGGCAGCATAGACAAAAGGCTGGAATCTGCCCTGACTAAAAACTCTCTCAACCCAGCTTAAATTCTGGTTCTGACATTTGAATATTTACATTGATTAATGCTGGAGAGAGTCTGCTGTAAAAACTGGGTGCAATTTATAATTTACCTCCTAAAATTGATGATTCTGCAGCCCACTCCAATTCAGAGGCCTCATATTGCTCAGAATATCGAGCAATGGTGTCCCGGGAAGCTTGTTGAATTACCTCCAAAAATAAACCGAAGCAGGATAAAACAAAGGCTAAAAAAGCTAAATTTGATTTAATCTATCAAGAATTGCTGACTTTTCATGCTGAAATCAAAGAAATGTACGGAGAACTTCGCCATGATGTCATGCAATTGGAGTAGCGTATGGACGAGCAGGAGCAGCAAGGGACGGCTACTGAAAACAGGGTAGATGATCTTGAAACTAAGGTCCAGCAATTACAGGATCAGCAGGATTTGTTAGAGGCACGTCAGGAGGACTTTGAAAATCATGCAAAGTGAAAATATATGAAGATTTACAGTGTTCCTGAGGGCTCAGAAGGGTCAAACATAAAAGAATTTGTAGAGACCTTACTACACACTGCCCTAGAGTTACCCCAGGGCTACGAACTGCAACTGGAGGAAGTACATAGGGCCTTGGCCCCGAAACCCACATCTCAGAATGCCCCACCCCACTCAATTATCTTGCGCTTTAACAGTCATGCTATGAAAGAGCAGGTGCATCTTACTGCCTGGAGGAAACAGAAGACATTTTATGGACAGATACGCATATATTTTGACCATGGTTATGCCCCAGAAACAATGCGCTTGAGGTGAGCATATTTACCATTACTCCCGGTCATTAAAACTGCTGGCTACAAATTCACCACACCATATCCTGCTCGCCTTGTCATGCAGTTACCAACGGGAAAGGTGGAGCTCACTACAGCTCAGGATGCCCGCATTGAACTAGCCAAGGCTGGCCTGTGCTTTCCAGACGGAACTTTTGGTCTTGGTAATCCACAACAACAACCAGCAAGGTGGCAGGCGGTTTCCTCTAAACCTAATGACAAACAGCAGGGAATTGCTGCAGTTTGTAATGTGCTTGCTGCCTATAAAAGAGATGCTGGCCTTTGCAACATCTGAAGGGGTGTGAGGACATTTTGATTTCTGCAGGTTAGTTGATCTGGGAGGGGTGGGATACCTCATGTACTGGGGCAATTGGCTTTCCTCAGACCTGGTTTGACTCTAGACCTCGAGCAGACCCTCTAATTTGGGCTAGCTTGGCATCGCTTGTGGGCTAGTTGCAGGGAGAAGCACCCCCCTATTTGTCTGGGTGTATATTTAGATCCCTCCCTTGTACCTACTGGGACATAACTATACTAGAATCAGACATATACATTTTATCAGTTGGGATGTTGCATTTAGCACCTCCTCCAAGTTAACATTTAAAATTCTGGGCCCTAAAGCTCACATTATGCACTATAAGGGAGACAGGAATAATCTGTTAACCCCAGGCTGATTAAAGGAGAGGGGAGATAACCACCTCACCTCTCTCCCTGTTTTCTTTCCCCTGATGTTTGTTTTTGGGGGGGGGGTTCTTTGTAGCATTTGGGCCTCCATAGCTTACTGTTAAGTGCCTCAGACACTGAATTTAAAGTGGGAAAAATGGGCACCCTGCTTTTAGAAATTATTTATTGACTGACCTGGTGGCACTGAGGGTTGAGGTGCTGGACTCCACACCTCACGCCGATGACCCAAGTTTGGGAGCGAGCTCGGGGGTTGGCAGGGGAGGGAGATGTATTGAGCGCCCTCTGGGCAGCTGTCCTCTCCGGGTGGGAGGGATAGGGATGCCTGGGGCTCTGGCAACCCCCAGTGGAGACTGGAGTCACCATCGAGCCACGGGGCTGCACATCAGAATGTGGCTGACGTAGGCAGGGTTGCCATGTGCCAGCATCAGACGTGCCCACACAGGAGGGAGGGTGGATTCCGGGCTAAAAACTACCAAAATACCTCCTCCAGCCCTGGATAGGTGACGGTCCCTGCCACACTCCCAGCGCTGGTTCCCTGCCACTGCTTCCATGGTCTCTCTGGGTTGATCCAATCAACCTGGATAACCTCAACGACCTTGAAGATGGTCGGGGAAGACAGCGGGAGGTAGAGCTAACTGGCACGAGCAGAAGACCTGAGAGAGTTCCAGGTTGAGGAGCAAGAAACACAGTTAAAAAAGAAAAAAAAATGTATTTTCTTTTTGACTTATCAGAAGCTTGGGGCAGAGGAAGGGATTCAATGGCTCCTGCTCTCCAATGTGGAGTTTTCCCTTGCCCAAGTTCCTTATTTTACTTCAGTTTTCCTTTGTCTTAAGGGAACAACCTTCTGGTTCCCTGGAGGCCCTGAACCTTAAGGTATTGGGACTACCTCCACCATTAGGGAGAACACCATGCTGCAGAGTTCTCCTTATGGGTACAGGGAAGAAATTATGCCTCCCCACAGTTGGCAGTCCAAATAGTACACTAGCTGATCATTTATTTTTAAATATCTGTATATAGTTTTGCATACCTTATGTATGTGCAACTGTTATGGTTAATAGTTAATGTTATTTTTGATGTTTTTATGATTCTGCATCCAGTGAGACAGGCTGTTATATAGGTAGAGACATAGGGAAGGGTTCAGGTGTCTTACAGAAAGGGAATAGAAGCATTTACAAACAAAGGGTGTTCTTATCAGATTTTGGCTGGAACCTACTTCACAAAGGTGACATTGGAACAACTCTTGGCGGGGGGGGGGACAGAGAGATATATCCCTGAATGCTCTGTGATGTCTGGGGAGGAGGGGATTGGCCACATTTAGTTGGGAGAGGCAGCACATTTCATTAAGGCCTGGTATTACAATTTTTTTAAATGGCTGACAAGATGATTCACTTGCTTTCCCTTAAAATAAACAGGATCAACGGCCCTATTAAAAAGTCAAGGCTCCAGCAGTATCTGCGTCAACAGGGAGCCCATCTAATTTACCTGCAGAAGACTCATTTGTACCCCTCAGAGCATGCCAAACTTGCTGCGGGCAGCAGATATGTGGTCTTTTCCTCCTCAAGCAGAACTGGAAAGCACAGGGGTGTGGCCATATTGATCCCTCGAACCACTTTATTTATGAAACAGCAAGAATATGAGGATCCGGATGGGTATTTTATCATAGTCCAGGGCTGCCTAGCTGAACAGGAAGTTGCACTTACTAACGTGTATTTACCCCCGGGGGATTCCCCATTTCTACTCTGTAGATTTTTAAACAGATTAATGGATAAATATAAAAAGGGATAATGTTAGTAGGTGGCGACATCAACATTACTCTCTCACCCCAGAGGGACTCCTCCAACCCCCAGGCATATAGAAACTCCCCTATACAAAAACTTCTTTGGGCACAGCTCCCTCACTTGGGACTAACAGATGCCTGGCGACATTTTTTTCACACCACGGAGGGCTATACCTTTTATTCAGCCTGTCACCACATATTTTCTAGATTAGACTACATCTCTGCCTCTACCAAATTTCTGGACAAAGTACAGGCTATCACAATAGGGGTGTGGGTTCTACCAGACCACGCACCTCTTCTGCTGAAAGTTTCCCTGGGGATGTCTAAGAAGTCTGCCTTATGGAGGCTCAATGTTTCCCACCTGCAGGACCCTGAGTTTATTCAACAGATGCAAACCTGTATTCCCCAAATCATTTCTGACAACCTAGCTCCTGATATCTCCCCCACTGTAGTTTGGGATACCCTAAAGGCAGTAATCAGGGGGGGAAATTATAACTTATTCAACCCATAAGGCTAAACAAAGGGAAACCAGATAAAACATTGTCAGCTCTCCTTTCAGAGCTACAGGGAAGAGTGGCAAAAGGTGAAAGGGTTCCTCCTGAAGAACTTAGACAGGTACAGTCTGAAATATAAGGGATTTTAGACCACAAAGTCCAGGCAGCGCTTTTATACACTAAGAGGTTTTATTATGAAGGGGGCTTCCGTGGGGCTAGAAACCTAGCTAAAAGGGTTTGGGCTTTTAAACACTTGAACACTGTCACCAAAATCCGGGATTTAAACTCCGGAGAGGTGCAGTATCGTAATGCAGATATAATGCATGTTTTATAAGCTTTTTATAAAAGATTGTATGCTGAGTGGACCCCCCCATCCTTCTCCTAAAGCTATCAGAGCATTTCTGTCCCCTTTGACCTTTCCAAGGCTGACAGACTCTCAGAGAGCTCACTTGCTGATCCCATCACAGTTGCCGAAATTCAGACAGCAATAGGCAGAGCTAAGACCTCAAAATCTCCAGGATCCGATGGTTTTGCTACCGAGTGGTACAAAGCTCTAGCCTCATGGGCATATGCAGTCATAACTGCCCTACCAACACCTGGTAAAGACCCCATAACAACAGATTCCAACAGACCCATTTCAGTCCTCAATTATGATTATAAACTCTACATGTCTAGTTGGACCCACAGACTGGAGGACATCCTGCCTGGCTTGATTCACTCGGACCAGGCTGTTTTTTTAAGGGCAAGACAAACAGGTAACAATGTTCAACAGACCATACATTTAATGGAGCACATGTCCCGGAGACCTTCCCCCTCTATATTGATTAGTCTAGATGCTTATAAAGACTTTGACAGGATCTCCTGGGGATTTCTCTGAGAGGCCCTGTCAGCATTTGGTTTTACTGAGGAAGTGATTAAGTGGCTAAAAGGGATGCACACCTCTCTGAAAGCCTACATTAGACTTAATGAGGAGATTTCTACCCCGATATTTCTTGAGAGGGGCACCCGACAGAGATGTCATCTTTCTCCACTTCTGTTCACTGTTTACATTGAGCACCTGGCTATGAAGATCCGAGACTCTCAGTCCCTTCTAGGAGTTGAAGCTGGACAAAGTGAATAGAGGCTGGCTCTTTATGCTGACAACATTCTCCTCTCCTTGCTTGAACCTGATAAATCTCTTCTAGGTCTCTGGGACATTCTGGAAAATTTTGCCCAGATCTCGGGCCACAGAACAAATTCCTCAAAAACAGAGGTTATTTCTTTTCATTATACTCCCCCCCAAAAAAATCATATAAAGGCCTGGTTTCCTTTTACATGGAGGAGTACCAAAATTAAGTATTTAGGGGTGACTCTTCCCCTTGATGTCCAAAATATACTCCTATTGAATTATGAGCCACTTGCTCAACGAATAGAAAGGGACATCCATGAATGGTCTCAACTCCATATCCCATTCTATCTTAGGATTGATCTTATCCGCATGAATATATTGCCCAGGTTGTCATACCTATTTCAAACTATACATATATTCCAGGGATAGAAATTAATTTTTTGCAGTACCTGCACCAAAGCTCATGTAGCTCATGCTTGGGATTCAGTCCTATATGTAATTACCTACTGCAAGAGCCCTCTCGAAGTAAGATAGTACAGTTACGTAAGAACTTACCGTAACAGTAGATCTTCGAGAGAGGCACGTGTCTTTCCCGCCACAGGCCAAAAGAGTCCAGACGAGAGAGTAGCGGATATTTCTCACTGGAAAAGGAGCTGAAAAAGCTTAGGGGTTGAGGTAGGAGACATTTATCTGCAAGAGCCTCTCTCAAAGATCTACTGTTACGGTGTTCTTACGTGAACGTACCATCTTTTACTCGAGAGGGCTCTGCAGCAGGTAATTACATATAGGACTGAATCCCAAGCAGTCTGGAACAAGGAGAAGCACAGGGAGGAAGTGCACTATTTGTTTTGGTGTTCAAGTAATGTCATGGACTAACTGATGCTGGCTAAAAGAACCTTTTGATAAAAAAAAATTGAAGCCTGCTCTTCTCCAGTTTCTCCTGAGACCCTTGTGGTACCTGTTATTACTGGGGCCAGAAAACTAAGTCCCAAACTACATGCACTAGGGTGCATGCAGGAGAAAAAATGACATGCGCTAGCCTGTTCCTACTTGCAAATGGAACCGGCTGTGTATGTTAATTTCGACCCCTGATATATTCCCTACCACCTCCTACTTTACCTCCTGGAATCATACTCTGGCCAGATTTGTTTGGTGAGGTAAGAGACCTCAGATTCGTTGGACTATTTTACAGCTTCCTAAGGTTGGGGGGGCCTGGCTCTCCCTAACTTGTTTAAATATGCAGAGGCCACTGTCCTAGTTCACATCATGCAGTGGAGTAACCCGGCCTATACCCTCCCCTGGAAGATTTTAGACCACACCCTCAATCAAATTCAGGACTTCATTACAGTTGTCTACTCTCCAAGCCCACCTTCGGCTGGTCCCCTGGCCTACTTACAAGGCATGCTTTCCAATCTAGGGACCTGGTACAGACTCTGGACCTCGGGAGATTTGGAGATGGTTTCCTCTTTCTTGAAACTAGTCAAGTCAGAGATGTCTTCCCTTCTGTGCCAAGCACTGCAGACATTTGAGCAGTGGGGTGAGAGGGGCTAAAAATTCTTGTCCCAAGTAATGGACCCAGAAGGGTCTTTTCCTTTTCATAAGATTCAGGAAATATATGGGATTCAGCAAGCTGGCTTGCAGATATATGTTTCACTAAAAGACCTCCTAACTCAGAGGGTCCCTCGTAGGAATGCTCTGCCAAAACCACTTCCTATGCTAGTACATCTTTTCATTGCAGCCCTCAGGGGGCAGCAATGGCCACACCTCATTGGGGTGACCTATGGGGGACTACAGGAGCTCTCTCGGGAATCCACAGTCTCAATCTTGGAGGCCTGGAACAGAGAATTAGAGGTTCTGGTCTCCGAGGAGGACTGGAGCAAATACACAAAGCTTTCTCTGCGGGACCCTCTTGCCCACTACTGGAGGGAATTTTCTCGGAAATTGAGGAATAGATTTTTTAATACCCCAGCTAAGGTGGCCAAAATAATGGGACCCTTATGGGAACTGCTGGAGAAATTGTGGGGAGGTGAAGGCTGGCCGCTGCCATGTCTTTCTGTCCTGCCCTGGTATCAGGAGGTTTTGGCGGGATATAGCAATTGCCTTAGCTAAATTGGTGGGAGACGAGGCAGTGCTAACCCCTGAACTGGTCCTTTTGATGGTCCCTCCTGAGGGACTTCGTATCCAAAAGGGGTCTCTCCTGGTATCCTATATCTTGGCTGCCAAGAAGGCGATTACTTGCCTATGGGGTAGTAGTGCCCCACCGCTACTTAGTGATTGGTTTAAAATTATGAGGGACCTTTATGCACTAGAGAGGCTTACTTCCAGGGGACCTAAACCAGATACTTCATTTGAAATTAGATGGAGAAAATGGGTCCTGTATGTAACTCAGCAGGACCCCCTTTTCATACCATGATGTACAGAGATACAGATAAAGTCATTCGTGGGGAAAATCTAGAGGACTTACCAGGCAGTTTAATTGTTCCTCACATGGTCTGCCTGATTAGCGTTAGATTAGACACCTCTACCCTATAATGTATGCTTTAACATGGTATTTATGTCATCTTATGCACTTTTATCTATGGACGTTTAATACCCAGATTATACCAGAATTATCATTTCTATATCTATTGTCCACCTGTACGATTCACCTGTATTGCACCGTGTCTCACTTGTACTGCTGTATGGATATCTATGAGAAAAAAATCAATAAAAATTAAAGTTTAAAAAAAAAAAAGAGACTGCACTAGAAGTATGCTGGTGTAAACAAGGGGTTAAACCCAAATTATTGAAAGTCAAAACCGAGCCACTGTTCCGGTATCGTTAATTTCCTCTGGGCCTGCCTCTCTCTGAATAAAGTTTGCTTTAATCTTGAGTTGCCGTTTGCCAGCCTTCGATGGATCAGAGAAAATCAAAGTTTTACCTGCGTAGGAGATCCGCAGCTTTGCAGGGAGTAATAGAGAGTGGTTGATTCCCAGTGATTTGAGCTCTCCACGTACTGTATCAAATGCCTTCCTGCGCTGCCGCATAGCATAACTGAGGTCCGGGAAAGAATAGAAGCAAGGGCTTCAGGTAGATGGAGTGTGCCTTTGGTTTTAGCCAAGTGGAGAATCTGATCCCAAACATGTTGCCCTACAGTCAGGATCAGAATGGTACATGGTTGATGGGAGTCAGATGCTGGTTTCCGTGGTGTGATTCTGTAGGCCTTAAAGATTGTTCCCATTAGTTCAAAGCCCAATGCACTTTGCGGAAGCTTATACACATATAGTAACAGGTCATCACCCTCCACTCCTTCTGGTATCTCAAGCAGATGAATATGGGTCAGACAGGCCCCATTCTCCAGTTGCTCAAGATGCAGTCAGAGCAGTTAGCATGGCTTGAAGTTGGTGGGAGTTAGAGTCAGGAGGGAGGTAAGGAAGCATTACTTCATGGAGAGGGTGGTAGGGGGATGGAACGTGCTCCCTGAAGAAGTGGTATCTCTTAAAACAGTGGAGAGCTTTAAAAGGGGTGGGATAGGGTTAAGGGCAAGATATTAGTCAGTGGGAAGATAGAAACATAGAAACATAGAATTTGATGGCAGATAAGGACCGCTTGTCCCACCCAGTCTGCTCATTTCCCTACCTAATGGATAAGCTGCAGATTCTAGTTAACCAGCAGCCTACTTCTTCCTAACCCCCACCCCCTAGAAGGGCCTTATGACTGTCCCATGCATGCTTGAATTCCACCACTGTTTTTGACTCCACAACCTCCTCCAGAAGGCCGTTCCATGCACAACCCGCTCTGTGAAAAAATACTTCCTTAAATTACCTCTGAGCCGCCCCCCCTCTATCTTCAAATTGTGCCCCCTTGTTCTTGCAGACCTCTTCTTTTGAAAGATGCTACCCTCTTGAACTTTGTTGATTCCCTTGAGGTACCTGAAAGTTTCTATCATGTTCCCCCTCTCCCTCCTTTCCTCGAGGCTATACATATTAAGCTCCTTAAGTCTCTCTTCATATGTCTTCCGGTGTAGACCCTGCACCACTTTAGTTGCCCCCCTCTGGACAGCTTCCATCCTGTTTATATCTTTGTGGAGATTGGGTTTCCAGAACTGCACGCAGTACTCCAGATGGGGTCTCACCAGCTGTCTGTACAGAGGGAAGAGGGGGAAGAGAGGGGGACATGGGGTTGGGGGGCAGCAGAAGGAGTCTAACTGCTGTGCTGCAAAATCGAGCAGATGCCTGTATCTGTTGGCAGTTTCGAATGTTCATACGTAGAAAAGACAGGGTTGGGAAAAAGGAGTGGAGCAGTGGCTATCTACATCACAGAGGGAATTAAAGCAACTGAAGTTCAGGAAATGCAGGAGGGAGTGGAAGCACTGTGAGTCACACTGGAGACAGGAAATGGCATCGCCATTTGCACTGGCATGATCTGCAGACCTTCAGCACAAAGGGAGGAGATGGACGGGGTACTGGTGGAAGCCATCCATAAAATGACAGCAAAAGGTGAAGTGCTACTGGTGGGAGACGTCAGTTTGCCTGATGTAGATTGGATCACCCAGGCAGCAGCCAAAACCAGGAGCAGAGGCATCCTGGATGCCCTGAAAGGGGCATACCTCATGCAGCTTGTGGCGGAACCCACCAGAGAAGGAGCAATATTGGACCTGGCACTCACCAATGGGGACAGTGTCACAATGCAATGGTGGGTAGCCACCTGGAGTCCAGTGATCATCGTACAGGGTGGTTCAGTGTGAGAACAGGGGAGGAGTCGAACCAGATGAAAGCAAGGGTCCTGGATTTTAGACAGGTCAAGTTTGTTAAAATGGGGGAATGCCTCAAGGAAGACTTGGCAGGGGAAGAAGAAGGGGGGATGTAGAGAAACAATTGGCTAACCTTAAGGGAGCCATAGCAGAGGCAACAAGCCTTTGATTTAGTAAACTAAGCAAACCAAAGAGAAAGAAAAAACTCAATGGTTCTCAAAGCATGTGGCCAGGAAGGTAAAAGAGAAAAGTCTATATTTCAAGAGGTACAAGGAAACACAGTGGGGGAAGACAGGGAACTGTATCTGGAAAAGCAGAGGGAGTTGGGGAGAGCAGTCAGGAGTGCAAAGGCTCAAACAGAGGAAAAAATAGCACAGGCAATTAAGAAAGGAGACAAGATCTTTTTTAGATACATCAGTGAAAGAAAGACCAGGGCTGGGATTGTGAGGTTTAAAAGGGAGGGAGTGGAGTGTGTGGAGAGGGTGCCTAGAAAAGGCAACAATCCTGAACAAATATTTTTGTTCAGTATTCACAGAAGCAGGGGAAGGAGAAGGATCAGTATTGAATGATATGGGCACCAGTGGGAGAGAGGTAGACACCAGCCTGTTTTATGGAGGGACAGAGTCCTAAAGGTACTTGAGAATCTGAAAGGGGACAAGACAATGGGGCTCAATGGGATGCATCCCAGAATATTAAAAGAACTTAGAGAAGTGCTGGCAGCATCACCAACAGCACTATTCAACAAATCAGAAGAGACAGGGATGGTTCCATAGGACTGGAGGAGGGCAAATGTAGTCCCTCTCCACAAAAGTAAAACAGGGAGGAGGCTGGCAACTACAGTCCAGTCAGCCGGAACTTGGTGGTGGGGAAATTAATGGAGTCACTGCTAAAGGACATTGTGATATTTCTTGAATCCAGCAGAACACATGTTCCAAGGCAGCATGGATTCACAGTGGGGAAGGTCTTGTCAAACAAATCTGATTGATTTCTTTGACTGGGTGACCAGGAAAGTAGATCAGGGAGGGTCAGTAGATATGGCCTATCTAGATTTCAGCAAGGCCATCAACACAGTCCCATATAGCAGGCTGGTAAATATGTTGGGCAGCCTGGGAGTGTGCCCCAAGGTGAAACATAGACTCCGACAGCATGCAAGGCCCACCTGGCCCACCCAGTCTGCCCATTTCCCTACCTACAGGATAAGCCGCAGATCCTAGTTAACCAACAGCCTATTTCTTCCTATCCTCCACAAAAATTGCCTTATGTCTGTCCCATGCATTCTTGAATTCTCCCACTGTTTTAGACCCCACAACCTCCTCAGGAAGGCTGTTCCATGCATCCACCACCCTCTCTGTGAAAAAATACTTCCTCACATTGCCCCTGAGCCGTCCCCCCCATATTCAAATTGTGTCCTCTTGTTCTTGCACATCTCTTTTTCTGAAAGATGCTACTCTCTTGGACTTTGTTGGTTCCACTAAGGTACTTAAAATGTTTTATCATCCCCCCACCCTCCTTTCCTCAAGGGTATACATATTAAGCTCCTTTAGTCTCTCCTCATATGGCTTCTCTTGCAGACCCTGCACCATTTTAGTTGCCCTCCTCTAGACTGCCTCCATCCTGTCTATGTCCTTGTGGAGATGGGGTCTCCAGAACTGCATGCAGTACTCCAGATGGGGTCTCACCAACTGTCTGTACAGAGAGAGATAACAACTTCCTGTTTTCTGCTGGTGATGCCTCTCCCTATACATCCCAGTATCCCTCCAGCCCTCCCTACTGCCTTCTCACATTGCTTGCCAACCTTAAGGTCATCTGATATAATTGCCCCCAGGTCCCTTTCCATTTTTGTTGTTGTTACTACCTCCACCCATTGTGTAATCTTCCCCTGGGTTTTTGTTTCCCAGGTGCATTATTTTGCACTTCTTTGCATTGAATCCAAGCTGCCATACTTCTGACCATTCCTCCAACCTTGCCAAGTCCCTTCTCATCCTTTCCATGCCTCCTTGTATATCAACCCTGTTGCAGATCTTTGTGTCATCTGCAAAGAGGCATACTTTTCCTTCCAGTCTCACTGCAGTGTCACTTATAAAGACATTAAAAAGGACTGGACCCAGTACTGAACCCTGCAGTACCCCACTAGTAACTCATCTTTCTTCAGAGTGTACTCCATTTACAATTACCTTCTGTGCCCTATTGTCCAGACAGTGTTTTACCCAGGCTACCACCCTGGAACCCACTCCCAGGCTGGTTAATTTGATTATTAATCTTTTCTGTGGGACTGTCAAATGCCTTGCTAAAGTATAGGTAGGCCATGTCCACAGTCCCTCCCTGGTCTACTACTTTTGGTCACCCAGTCAAAGAAATCAATTAGATTTATCTGACATGACCTTCCCGCTGTGAACCCATGCTGCCTTGGGTCCTGTGCCTCACTGGCCTCTAGGTACTCAACAATTCTTTCCTTCAGAAGTGATTCCATCACTTTCCCTACCACAGAGGTCAAACTGACAGATCTGCTGTTTCCTGCCTCTGCCTCTGTCTTGCTCCCACTTTTGTGAAGGGGACTCACATCCACCTTCCTCTAGTCCTCAAGTACCACACCATCCTCCCATGATTTGTTAAAAAGGGTAGTCAGTGGTGTCACTAGTTCCCCCCTTAATTCTTTTAGATTTCTGGGGTGAATTCAGTCAGGCCCCATTGCTTTGTCCACCTTCAATTTTAGGAGTTCTTTCAGAACCCTTTCTTCTGTGAAAGGACTGAGATCAACCCCCCCTATCCAGAGTGCTTCTGTTACTTGAATTAGGCACCCCTCTTTTGTGAATACTGAGCAGAAGTATTTGTTCAGTATCCTGCTTTTTACTGTCCCTCTGCCACCACATCCATTCTATTCAGCCTCACTATCCCTCCCTTTGTCTTTATATGCTCCCTGATGTACCTATAAAAGATTGTATCCCCTTCTTAACTGAGTTGGCTATTTTTTCCTCAGTTTGGGCCTTTGCTATTCTGACTTCCCTGCCTGCTTCCTATTGCCTTAACTGGTACAGTTCTCTGTCCTGCTCATTCTGTGTTTCCTTATACTTCCTAAATGCTATCATTTTCTCTCTAACCTTCCCTGCCACCTCTTTTGAGAACCATAGTGACTTTTTCTTTCATTTTGATTTATTTGCTTCACACAAAGGCTTGTTGCCTCTGTGATGGCAGTTTTGATGTTTTCCAATTGTTGTTGCACCCCTCCTTCTTGCCTGTTTGCTAGTGTTTTTCTAAGGCACTCTCCCATCTTGCCAAAGTCAGCCCTCCTGAAGTCCAGTACCCTCACTTTTGTATGGCTTGACTCTGTAGCTGAGTTTATCATGAACCACACTGTTTGGTGGTCACTTGTTCCCAGATGGCAACCCACTTCTAGATCTAAGATCCTCTCACTGTCCCCATTTGAGAGTATGAGGTCTAAGATTGCTCCTTCACAAGTGGGTTCCAAAACAAGCTGTCTGAGGCATGCCACCTGTAGGGCATCTAGAATGGCCCTACTCTTCAATGTGGCTGCAGCAAAGGTGCTCCAATTAACATCTGGCATATTCAGATCCCCCATCAACAATATCTCTCTTTTCTTTGCCATCCTAAGGAAGCCTTCTATCATATCCTTGTCCATTCCCTCCCCCTGACATGGGGGTCTGTATACAATCCCTGTGCAGATTGTGGTGCCATTTCCAGTCTCTAAGGTGACCCACAGTGCCTCCTCTCCTCCCTGTTTACTCTTTTGTTCCATTGCTTTTATCATTTCCCTTACATAAATAGCTATTCCTCCCCCTCTTCCACCCTCCCTGTCTCTCCTGTAGGTTGTGTACTCTGGTATGTTAACATCCCAGTCATGGTTCTCTGTGTACCATGTTTCTGTGACTGCTACGATATCCAGGCATCCCTCTTCCATCAAGGCCTCCAGTTCAGGGAGGTTGGTGTCTAGACTACTGGCATTGGTACTCATTACCCTCCATTTCTTGATGGCCTTATCCCTTTTTGCCCCATCCCTGTCCTTATTGCCTTTGTCATTTTCTCCATTTACCCCTGCCCTTGTCCCTATCAACATATCTATCTTGGTGTTTAACTCACTTACTACCCTGATTTTTTTTTTTTAGGGGGGGCTAGGATTGCCCTGCTCCTTTTTAGTGCCTCCCCTCTGGGTTAGTTTAAATGCTTACCAAAGAAGCATTTAAACCTATCACCTAGGATCCTGGTTCCCCTCCTGGACAGATGCAGACCATCACGCCATTATAGGCCTGCATCACTCCAGGTGGACCCCAGTCCCCAGTGAAGTCAAATCCTTGAGCTCTGCACCAGTTTTTCAACCACTGATTGAATCCCATGGTGTGGAGCACCCTAGCCTCACCCATGCTATAGACAGGCAGCACCTCCGAGAAGGTTACCATGCATGCTACTTGTCTAAGGCCCTTCCCCAACTCCACAAACTCTTCCTGCACTCCTCTGATCCCTTTCTCAGCCAGGTCAGAAACTGGTTGAGTGACAGGACACAGATGGTGGTAGTTAATGGCGTTCAATTTTAGGAGAGGGAAGTGACCAGCGGGATGCCACAGGGATCCATACTGGGGCCAGTCCTCTTTAATGTCTTCATAAGCGACATTGTAGAGGGGCTGGAGGGGAAGGTATACTTTTTGCAGACAATGTTAAGATCTGCAACAGGGTTGACACTCCATGGGGGGTGGAAAAAATGAGAAAAGACCTAAACTTGCTTGAAGAGTGGTCAAGAGTGTGGCAGCTAAGATTCAATGCAAAAAAGTGCAAAATCATGCATTTAGGGCATAGAAATCCAGGAGAGGAGTACAAGATGGGGGGCAGGTACTGATGGCTATTAATCAAGGGGTAATCATATCTGATGATCTAAAGGCAACCAAACAATGTGAGAAGGCCTGTGGGTAGAGCCAGTGGGGTGCTAGGCTGCATAGGGAGAGGTATCATTAGCAGAAAAAAAGGAGGTGGTTATGCTGCTCTATAGATGATCTGGAGTAAGACCTGACCTGGAGTACTGTGTCCACTTCTGGAGGCCGCATCTCCAGAAGAACATAGACAAAATAGAGGCACTCCAGTGAAAGTCAACACAACTGGTGAAGGGACTGCACCAAAAGTCATATGAGGAAAGACTAGAGGACCTCAATATGTATTCCATGGAGGAGTAGGGATATGATAGAAACATTCAAGTGCCTCAGGGGTATAAACAAGGTACAGAAGGGTAGTATCTTTCAGAAAAGAAGGTGTACAAGAAAAAGGGAGCATAATATGAGGCTAGATGATGGTAGACTCAGGGGCAACGTGAGGAAGTACTTTTTCACAAAAAAAATAGTGGATGCTTGGAACATCCTCCCTGCAGAGATGGTAGGGGCAAGATTGGTAGGGGAGTTCAAGAATGAATGTGATAGACATAAGAGTACTCTCACAAAAGATAAAATACATAAAAACAGATACAAAAGTTGTTAAAATTCTATTTGCCAAAAATCCATTCAAAGATCATGATTGGTCAATAGCATTTTTACAACTTTATGTTTTCTTTCTGTATGATCTGCTTGTTTATAGAACACATTTTTTCAAAACAGCTGGCATTTATTTCTGATGAAGGACTCGAAATAGTCCGAAAGCGAAAGCACCGGTTTTCTTTTGTAACATCTATGTCGGTCCAATAAAAGGTATCTAATCATCTCTTTTTTTCTGGATCATTTAATACGGTCATAGGCAGTGCTTTACATAGATACATAGATACATAGACAGTGTCGGCAGATAAGGGCCTATGGCCCACCCAGTCTACCCATTTAAGTTTGTAAGTTCAGTTTATGTTTTCCAGGAAGTCTGTTGCCCCTTACCCCTGACCTCCAGAATTCCTTTATGTCTATCCCATGCATTCTTAAATCCCGTGATTGTTTCAGCCCCACCACTTCCTCTGGCAGGGTGTTCCACTTGTCCACCACCCGTTCTGTGAAGAAATTCTTCCTCACGCTTCCTCTGAATCGTCCTCCTTCCAACTTCATCCCATGCCCTCTAGTCCTGGAACATCTTTTCACTTAAAAATAGTGCATTCCTGCACCTGTTCCTCCCTGTAAGATACTTGTATGTCTCTATCATATCCCTCTCTCCCTCTCTCCAAGGAGTACATGTTCAGTGCCTTCAACCTGTCCTCATAGGACTTGTGATGCAATCCATGCACCATCTTTGTTGCCCTCCTCTAGAACCTTCTCTACCCTGTCTATGTCCTTACGTGAGTAAGGTCTCCCAGAACTACAGTGTACTCAGGTGCGGCCTCACTAGTGTCTTGTATGGTGGAATTATGACCTCCCTTTTAGTGCTGGTGATGCCCCTGCCTATGCATCCCAGCATCCTATTTGCTTTACCTGCTGCCTTGTCACACTGTTTCCCTGCCTTGAGGTCATCAGAGATGATAACTCCAAGATCCCTTTCCTGCTTGGTGCATGCTATATCCTCACCCCCCAACTGATATATTGTGCCAGGGTTTTTGTGCCCCATATGCATTATCTTGCACTTCCTTGCATTGAATTTCAACTGCCAAACCCCTGACCATTCTTCAAGTTTCTGCAGGTCCCTTCTCATTCTGTCTACACCCTCTGGTGTGTCTATTCTGTTACAGAGCTTTGTGTCATCAGCGAACAGTGAAATTCTGCCTTCTAGGTCCTGCACAATGTCACTGATGAAGATATTGAATAGTACCGGTCCCAGCACTGATCCTGTGGTACCCCACTGGTCACTCTTCCCTCTGTGGAGTGACAGCCATTTACCACCACCCTCTGTGTCCTGCTGCCCAGCCAGTTACCTACCCACTGCACTACTGTCCTGCCCACACCCATATTCCCCAGTTTGTGCAATAGTCTTCTATGTGGCACAGTGTCAAAGGCCTTGCTGAAGTCCAGATAGGCCATGCCCACTGCTCTCCCCTGATCCACCTCCCTAGTCACCCAGTCAAAAAATTCAATGAGGTTGGTCTGACACGACCTTTCCCTGGTGAAACCATGCTGCCTTGGGTCCTGTAGTCCATTGACAACCAGATGTTCCACCAATCTCTCCTTCAGTAGTGCTTCCATGATCTTCCCCACTACAGAGGTGAGGCTGACTGGTCTGTTCATAATGTACAGCCCTGTCTTGGTTTTTGTGTAGTTTAAGACTAACCTGTTACTTTTTTACCACCTGTCAATTTTCCTAAAGATATCCTGGAAGTCACCTGTCAGTGAGTCCTGGTAAGGGTTACAGAAGATAACTGCATTGTCCACGTAGAGCAATATCCTTGACTTAGGACAGACATCCAGAAGATTGTTAATGATGAGACTAAAAAGAAGTGGCTCCAAAATCGAGCCCTGTGGTACCCTGACGGTCACAGCACCCCACTGAATTTGACACACTGCTTTCTACCTGTGAAGTAGTTTTAGAATCATGTCACTGTGTCCTGTGAGAGACTCAAGGAATAACGTTTAGTTAGCAGGAGGGGGTGACTGATAAGGTCAAATGCCTTGGTTAGATCCTTCTAGATGGCCCAATCAGGTGACTGTTGTTTAGAGCCTTACGGAAGTAACTGGTGTATTCGATTAGGACCGTGTTTGTGCTGTGAAGTCTGTGGAATCCAATTTACTCGTGGTATTGAGGATTATATTTGCCGATGTAATCAACCAGTTGGTCTGATACCACCCTGTCCAGTGCCTTTGACTGAGGGGAGATAGTGGAGATAGGTCTGTAGTTTGAGACAGTTGAGTGGTCCCCACTTTTATGAACAGGTGTGACATGTGCCATTTTCCATGTGTTTGGACATGTTCTGAATAACGCAGGGAGATATTGAAAATTTTGGAAAGTGGGTGGGCAATCTTGTCGAGGGATAGAGCAGTTAGTTTTAGGTCTACTATGTCTCTCACTAGTCTTGTTTTTCCTAGAACATGCTTGATACACTTTTTCGTGTCAGCCAAATACATGTTTTTAAAATAGAATTTCAGGATCCCAGTGTTAGTGGGGTCAAGTGCATCAGGGTAGGCTGTTTTGTCACTGTGGACTTGAGTGGGGGGAAGAACTGCACTGAGTTAAGCGAAGGCCTCATTGAACAGGTTTGCCATCTCTCCAGGTTCTAGTGTGGTGGATCTGCTCACACTGAGCACTGATAAATTAAAATCAGTCAAATGGATCTCTAAATACAAATGGATCAGTATTGATGTTTGTTCACTACGTGCTTGTATTCCACATTATGTGTGACTTGAGGCATTACGATTCTATCTTTAAAGCAATATGAGCCCAGGTGTACCACCTGTTGAATTTGTGATCAGATCAGTGGAATTTTTATTGACACACAATCTTCTGTTTAATGGACAATACTATTTACAAAAAGGAAGGACAGTTATGGGGGCAGTGGTAGCGCCTTCATATGCTCATTTATTTCTTGGTGGTTTGGGAATTGAGAATTGTGTTTCACAGCATTTTGAATACATTTCATAAAAACGTACATTGGTTTTGCTTTATAGATGATGTACTATTGATACATGATGGCACAGACCAAAAAGCAGTGGATTTAGTGGAATTCTTGAATGGGAACAACTTGAATCTGAAATTTACATTTGAAATTCAAAGAGGCTGTATCAGGTTCCTCGACTTAGAAAACAATAACAGGACCCATAAGATACATAAAGAAAACCAGGAATGCGATATTACATACCTCAAGTGCATACCTCCCTTGTTTGATAAATAGCATTCTTAAGGACAGTACATCCGTTTGAGATGTAATTGCTCCAATAACTCAGATTTTGAGCAACAAGTTGAAGCTCTCACTAATAAACTTTTACTACATGGATAAAAAAAAGGCCTTAACTGAATCTTACCGGAAAACAAGAAAATTGAAGAGAGATGCTTTACTGATTCCAAAAAAAACAAAATAATGAGGGACAACAGAGACTGACTTTTGTTTTTGGAATATAATAAATGTAACCCCTAGGTGGCGCTACCCAAAGGGCTACTACCCCTGCCTGCTTTGCTAGTAGCAGGTTAAGGGGCCTGAGTATTGAAATGGGTGCCTCCACCCAGAGGACAGGATTGTTAGTAGCTAGGCTAACCTGGGTACAGCCCTCAGGGACACTGTAAACCCCCTCTTTCCCTTCTGGTGATCTGGACAATGTACAGTAAACACTTGCACAATATAGGCAGTCCAATATAGGCAGCACAATATAGGGAGGCAGTATAGCACAGTGGTTTAATGCTCTGAGCTGCAAATCTGGAAACCTGGGTTTGAATCCCACAGCCCCCACTTGCATACTGTGTGATCCTAAGCAAGTCACTTAACTTCCCTGTGCTTCCATGTTGCACCTGTAAACAAAATTTCAGCTTAGTGTGCTACTCCTGGTTAAACAATTGAAAAAAAAAACCTTGCTTACCACACCAATCCCCACTCTGGCTACACTTACCACCAGGGCTGGTTCCTCTGGCTTGACCCTGGAGACCCCCTGTAAAACAAGGTTATGCACTGCAAATAGCAACAGCACAGTAATTTTGATGCAAACTGGAACCACAGCCAGGTTAAATGCAAAAAGAGTTAGATCTGATTTATTTAGGGGACTTGAACAAGGGAGGGGGGGTAATTAGGTTGATTGGCATAAAGGCTAAATCAATCAAGTAGTCATACATGCATTTCAAAGTCCCTACACAGTCATACACTGTGGGTACCCAGGTGGGAGTAAAGGAGTCTAGCCAGGAACGTTGCCTGGGGTAGGCCAGTGTCGCAGCTGGTTGGGGCCCTGTGATGAAAGAAAGAAACATGCACAACCACACACAATTTGTAATCTGGAGCCGGATGACTCCGTTCATGACAAGAAAACAACAAGTGAATTAGATGACAACACTTTTGATTTAGCTGATGTTGCAGGGAGCTACCCTGGTGTTTACTCATGATACCCAATACAGGACACAGGAGGGGTGAAATTGAGACTGCAGGTTGATGAGTTGGAGTGCCTGGAGAAGCAGGGCCCACATGAATCACCGAGGCATCATTCCTGTTCAAGGAGTTGAGCAGGGGGCTGATCCCCAGGCAGGTCTCTTGTTGATGGTTTTCTCTGTGGTGTAAGTAGTCTGGCTGGACCAGTGTGACAAGGCCCAGACTGAGAAACAGCTTGGATGTGAGTCCAAGAAAGCTGGATACAGCCTCCAGCAAGCAAGGCATAGTTCAACACACAGTGGGAAATTAAATCGTGACCCACTAGCTGCACACAGCACATTTATAGTAAAGTAATCACCACTATACCAGGCGGATGATGGTACGGTCTCAATCACAGAGTTTCTGCGCAAAACCATGAGTTCAGTGGTAAATGAAGGTCCTGACAGGCCGATCGCATTCAGCAAACCTTCGGTCTTCTTCAGGTTTCAAGTCTGGTCACCAATTCAGTGGCTTACATTTCTCTCTCACAACTTTCAGATGCAGTCCGATTCTTTGGAGAGCTTCCTCACAAGGGACAGCAGCAGGCAGGCCAAAAGTCAGCCCTTCCACGGTTCTCCTGCACAAACTATGCAGAAGCTACTGCTTGAATATCTTGAGCTGTTCACTCTTCAAACTCTAACTCCAGACTGACTGACTGCAGCAGGCAGCTTGGGTATTTCCCTTCAGTCCAAAAGGTTCTGGTTGGTTGATCCATCAGTCTGTCAAAGCAAGGACTCCCCCTCCAGGTTCATTTAGGTGTCAAAGTCTCAAAACTATAATTCCTACAGAATTTTGCTCCCACAAGACCCATGGGGACAGACAACATTTTAGGGTCCACAAAGGTACTGACCGGTTCACATTAGCAGTCCAGAACCAAGATGGTGGTGCAATATCAAAATGTTCACGCTGCAAGAAAGGCAAGTTAGACAAACGTCCATAGCATTACTATTCTAATAGATAACCAGCAAATAAGTACAGCTTCCAACAGAGCTCCCTCTGCACAAATAGCGATGGCAGAATGGAGCGATTATCTGGCAGCACGGGCGGGACTCGAGGATAGAAACATTCAGCCTCCAGATTAAATAAGCACCACGTTATAGGCAGCTCTTAAAGAGACAGAGCACAGAGGCATTAAGGCACCCTCGTACAACACTTTTAAATGCTAAGACACAGGATACCAACCTGGCCATGCGCATTTAGGTACACCCAAGGAAGACTTTTCGGGAACCCCCATTTATAGGGAGGTTACACAAAGTTGCACTGAGAATAAAAAAAAACATATTATTGAAACATTGGCCAATTTATCGAATTCAGAGACTCCTGAAGAATTTAAAGAGGAACTCCGAGTTACATATAACTGGGCAAGAAACCATAAGGACTTGTCACCAAGTCATTGACTCAGATTATTAGTTGGCTTCCCCCAAACCAATGGGAATTTTCAGATGTGGGAATTGTAACTGTGGCAGATTTTTAGTGCAAAGTAAACATTTTGAACACTCCATTTCAAGACTAATTTATGATGTCAGACAGTTTTTATGTTTACTGGCACACATGTGCAAAAAAATCTTGTGTTAGTAGCACATTTCAGAGGTGTGTCAGTGTTGTGGCCAATGCAGGGGACACTTTAGTGGGTGCGTCCCTGAGCCACCAATCAGTGAGCACACTGGCAATGAGCAAAGAGAGCCAAAGAGTTGAAACAAACTGCTGCTGTAATCAGGTGCAGTTTCATCACTGCAGCGTCAGATGAGAAGACTCCATCCATGCGCATTATGGTGCACAGTAATGCACATGGCCGGAGTTATGAGCAGTTGCTCGGTGTGCCATTCCTGGTGAAACATTTTAATAAATAAAACAGCCATTGCATGTTTTTCCACAATGGCGGCTCCTGCCTCCGCCCACACACTCCCGCAAAGCTGACATCGGGGGGTGCCCAATCTCCATGTTGGCATATATTCCCCCACACAGCCACATAGTGGCACACTGAGAACCCACTCCAGTGTGCCCAGACATTCTCTTTATTTTCCCGACACGGAATCCCTCCCAGCGTCCTGATCCCCACCCCCAAGCTTAATTTTCTTTACGATGGGGTGACAAACTTCCTAGCGGCATCAAGTCCCCCCAAGCTTGCTGACGGGGTGCCCAACTCTATTGGCATCATGTCTCCTCCCCAAACTCATGTGGCACACTGGGAGCCCACCCAGTGTGCCCAAAAGTTTTTTATTTTTAACCTATAAATAAAGAAAATGGTCCCTGGAGTCTTTTTGTTTGTTTGTTAAACTATAAAATGGAAACTGTCCACTGTCATCTCCCTCCCCTCCCCACCCCAACCCCAACCTTCCTCGCACCCACCTCCTGAACCCCCACCCATACTTACCTCGGAGGTCAGGAGCAGTGATCTTCTGTGGACTGGGACGTGTCTGCACTCTTCAAAGCCGACCTATGAACTGAGAAATCGAGTAAGCTCTGTGCATTGGGAGTCAATGGGGAGTTTCAACTTAGGTTGCTATCTCAGCCATTGTTAGGAATATTGGCCCCAAATCTTCAACATGGGGTTCTTGGGACCCCAGCTCATGAACATGTCACTGTTGTCTCATTTTTCTGTCCTGAAAGGTGATTTCACCATCACTGCATGGAATGACCTTTCAGGATCAATTAACAAAATGACAGTACCACTTTTCATGAGGTGAGGTCCCAAAAAGCCCTTGTTGAAAATATGGTGAAAAAATTCTAAAAAATTACCATGTTACGGGCGCGTGTTGCACATTTTCTTCACTCACTCACTTCACCAATTTTTAACATTTTCACTGCAGAGTTTCAACATTGACATTTTTAACACCTCCTTATGAACAGTACAGCTATCATTTTTCACATCCTGCCCGAAATGTGTTTTCGCATCTGTGGCGCAGAATGGCATGGTTGCTGTGTGAAATCAACTTCCAGGATAGATTAACAATCTCACAGTGCCACTGTTCATGAGCGGAGGTCCCAAAAAGCCCATGTTAAAAATTTGGTGAAACAATTCCAAAAAATGACCACGTGTCGGGTGCGCATTGCACAGTTTCTACACAGGCTTGTAACTTCACGGATTTTTCATATTATCACTCCAGATTTTCAACATTGCAATTTTTTCACACCTCCTCATGAACAGTATAGCTGTCATCTTTCACATCCTGCCTGAAATGTGTTTCTATAACCTGTGGCGCCGAATGGCGTAGTTGCTGTGCAAAATCACCTCTCAGGATTCAGTAATGAAATGATAGTGCCACTGTTCATGAGGTGGGGTCCCAAAAAGCCCATTTTGAAAATTTGGAGTGAAAATACCACCTGGGGCATTAAGGTTTTCAACTGTAACGCCCACCCTGTAGAGACCGACAGGCATCGGGTGTGTGACTTGGGTTTGTCGTCTGTAATGCTCGTGGCATTCTACCCCCATCCTACAGCCACTGACCGGCATCAAGGTGTGCCTTGGGGTCTTTGGCCCTAAAGTTCATCCCATTCTCCTACACTGCACCCATCTCAGCTTATTTCCTTATGAAATGGGTTGAGCACAAGGGCCGAAGACCCCAAAGCCCACCTTGACACCTGTCAGTGTCTGCAGGGTGGGGTGAGGTAGAATGGCATAAGCATTATGGCCGACGACCCAAAGGCACACCCCCAACACCTTTCAGTCTCTGCAGGGTGGGGTTGGGGGTTGGCGTTAGTTCAATACTTCACTGCCATTCCTGTTATGCATCTCTCTAACTTCTGCACTACCAATGCCAATGCCAGCAAGTAAACATTCTGCATTGACAAATGCTTGTTATTTGCTGTGTCCACTTTCGTTATCTAAGCATTGATGTGCACTTGCAATAAAATCTGTGTGTATAAAACAGTAAGGGAAGCAAAAAAAAAGTCTACAAGATATGGGGGTGGGGGCGTTAAATACACCAGTTTGGAGGCACTTTAATGAACTGCATGGGGAAAAAACCTTGAATATTTAAAAATTGGCATTTTGGAGAAAGTGCCATCATGTGATCGTGGAGATGGTCGAGTCACGGAACTGTAACAGAAGGAAGCCCAATGGATCTATTGTTTAAAAGAGATTGACTCCCATGGGACTTAATGATAAACTGGACTTCAAAGTGTTCTTGTAAACTGGGCAGTGCTATAATTCCAGATCCATACTGATGTAAGTTCTAGTTGAACATTAACATTGTCATTCTCTCCCCCTTCCTACCTTAACCTTTTTTTTTCTCCCTCTTCTTTCTACCCCCCCAACACAATTTGCACTGGAGATTTCACTTGATTGTAATATTTTCTAGAACACCGGTGTGTTTGGATTTTTGTGAATGATCTAATGTAATACCAGTGATTATACAGCACTGCGGGATATTGTTCCTTTAATGTGATTTATCCTGTCTGGAGTTTTACATATACTTATGAAAGTTTGTTTTTTTTAAACACAGTAATACTAAATAAAGTAATCTTATAGTTCGCTATAGAAGCAGAACATGGGTCTTAGTAAATATCCGGATAGAGATATAATGCTGCTTTATATCCATGGTAAACCACTTTCAAGTCATGCTTTCAGTACTAATGAATTTTAAACTCATGGTAATTTGTAACTTTTTGGAGTAGCCACTAAATAAATTGAATATATCTGTATTTAGAAAATGAAGTATTTAAGGAGAAGTTTTAAACTATTACTGGACACATCCTCATGACATCATTTATACGTGATTGGGTGATGGGTATTTATTGAGTCATGCATGACTGTTCATTAGTGACTCCATTCCAAAGAGGCAGTGAGCTTCAAGGTGCTAAAAAGCTTTTTATTTATTTATTTAAGAGATTTACCAGGCAGGCATGCTGAGCGGAGACCGCTCATTTCCAGATGCGATCTGGGGGTTACATAGACAAATACAGCAGGACATGTACAATACAGGGGTAACAACAACAGGTCCAGCAAGAGTAACAGAGCTGGACACGCATTTGATACAATCTACTACTACAAGGTTAGTCCTGGGACAGCAGAGTATATACAGGCAGAAATCATGCAGGTATACAGTAATTTTGCTGAGACATATTAAAGCTGTCAGGGTACATCTAGATGCCCCTTGGTTCGGGTCTGGGTTGCTGGTGGCAGTTGCATGTGTCAGAGTGGTCATGGAGGGTGGTTTAAGGGCCTAGGGACGGGGGTGAGCCTGATGCAAGCAGGAAGATCATTCCACCGTTTGGGCAGGTGGTATTTGAAGGCGGATTGGCTCTTTGAAGTGTGCATGAAAGGGATTTTGAGTAGCCTGGAGATGGAGCATCTGAGAGAGTAGGCCAGGGCAGGTTGTGCCAACAAAGCAGAGCTGAGGTGGGGGGGATTTGTCCAGGAGTGAAAGAGGGTGTCCAGGCTGGCTAAGGTGGATGGGGGTGCTGATCCGTAGACCACGTCACCATAGTCAAAGATAAGGAGAATCATTTTATGCACTATTTCCCTGCGGACCATGGTGGGCAGGCACCCTTTATTACGATGAAGTGCTCTTAGTTTGGAGTGTAATTTTTTGTGTAGTGAGTCAATGTGGATGGAGAAATCAAGGTATTGATCAAGCCATACTCCCAGATATCTAAAGGAGGTGCAGGTCTCCAAAGGTGACCCATCCACGGTATGGAAGAAGGGGGGAGCAGCTAGGCGGGAGAGTCGAGGTTGAGTGCCGAAGGTTAAGGAGACAGTTTTCTTCAAGTTTAGTACTAGCTTTTGTGGTCCATCTGTGAGTATGCACTTTAATAAATGGCACTTGTATTTTCCAGTTTATGTTTTACGCTGGCTTTCTTTTGGATTGATGGACTTGCTGCACACACCAGCTGCTGTACATCAGAAAGTTAATGAGTGCACCAGCTTTTGAAGAGGGAGTGGATAACCTGAATCCATTCTCAAACCCAGAAGTTCAAGGTGTCAGTGCAGGAGGTTATGCCAGTATCTTTGGTATAATACCAAGGTGGGAAACCTGAGTCTGTTCTCAAACCTGGGACTCCCAGGTGGCAGTGCAGGGTGTTATGTGTGTATCATTGGTACAGGTGGAAACCTGAGCCTATTCTCAAACCCAGGACTCCCAGGAGGCAGTGCTGGAGTTATGTCTGTATAATTAGTATAATAGCAAGGTGTGAAACCTGAGTCCATTCTCAAACCCAGGACTCCCAGGTGGCAGTGCAGGGGAGTATGTCTGTATCATTGGCATGATACCAGAGTGGGAAACCTGAGGCCATTCTCAAACCCAGGACTCCCAGGTGGCAGTGCAGGGGGTTATGTCTGTATCATTGGTATGATGCCAGAGTGGGAAACCTGAGGCCATTCTTAAACCAAGGAATCCCAGATGGCAGTCCTGGAGGTGATGTCTGTATCTCTTGTATAATTACAGGGTGGGAAACCTGAATCCATCCTCAGGAGGGAGAAGAGGAATGTGGGGTGCACAGATGTGGTGGTAGAGGAGGATAGAGTGAGAGAGGGGCTGCTAGCATTGAAGATGGACAAATCACCAGGCCAGATGGCATTCACCCAGTGGTACTGAGGGAACTTTCAGAGGAGCATGTGGGACCACAACTGGGCCTGTTCAGTAGTTCACCGGAGTTGGGTGTGAAACAGCAGGACTGGAGAATGGTACATGTCATGTCCCTCCTCAAGAGTGGTTCTAAGGATGACCCAGGGAATTACAGACCAGTCAGCCTAACCTCAGTCATGTGCCAGCTGATGTAGACCATACTTAAGGAAAGGTTGGTAGATTATCTAGAGGAGTATGGCCTCCAGGATGCAAGGCAACATGAGTTTATGGGAGGAGATCATGTCAAACAAATCTGATTGACTTCTTTGATTGGGTCACTAGGACAGTGGACAAGTGGTGGACACCCTTTATCTGGACTTCACCAAGGCCTTTGACTCTCTACCCCACAACTGGTTGATCAGAAATTTGGTGGATCTTGGGGTTGGGGAGAAGATGACTGGATGGGTAGAAAACTGGATGAGGAACAGGACCCAGAAGGTTGTTGGAGAAAGAGTTACCTAGCACCAGGAAGGTCCCACATCAGGGGTAGAAATTTATTTTTTGCGGTACTTGCACCAAGGCTCATGTAGCAACAAAAGTTACATGCACCAGGGTCAGGTTACCTGCACGGGTAGACAAACAAAAAATAAATTAAATTAAAAGTACCCAGCAACTGCTGCAGCCTGCTACCTGGAGACGTCCCGCCTTTAATTCTCTTCACACTGTCACTGCTGCCAGTTGTCTTCTTGGAGTCAGGCTCCTTGGGCTATCATCAGCAGTTCTTGTGCAGCCGTGCTGTGCTGACGTCCGATGGGGGCACAAAAAAAAGTTTAATGAATAAAACGAGTATCAAGGTCTGCATCTGGGTCCTGTGCTCAACTTACCAACAAGTAGATAACAAAAGGTTCTTTTAGCCAGCACTAGTTAGTCCATGACATTACTTGAACATCAAACAAATATTGCACTTCCAAGGAGACCATACGTTTTGAAGAATGTACGCTGCCCTCACCTACAGCAATACAGGATGATGTCCTAAAGCATTTTGCACCATCTAGCGCTTAATCATATGTATGATTATCCTGTATTGCTGTAGGAGGGGAGCAGCGTACATGGATGTGGAAGGCTGTGTATGTTAATTTTGACCCCTGTCCCACATGGCTCAGTTCTGGGACTGGTGTTGTTTCATGTCTTCATCAATGATATTGAGGATGGCATTAAAGGCAAAAATGTCCCTATTCTCAAATGACACCAAGCTCTGTGGAAGGGGAGAGAGGACACAGTTGATGGGATACATGACCTATGGGATGATCTGAAAAAACAGAAAATGGAGAGATGGTCCGGGATTTGGCAGTTTGATTTTAAAGCCAAGAAATGCAAAATTATGTACACTGGAGTCAGGAATACTAGGACAGAGTATTACTTGGTAGGGGTCCTGGTATCTGCAACAGAAGAGGAGAAGGATTTGGGCGTGATAATCACAAATGACCTGAAGCACTCCAAACAGCACAAGGAAGTAGCAGCAAGGAAAAACAAGATGTTGGAATGCATATACAGAGGAATTAGCAGAAAGCAAAAGGAGGTTATACTGCCCTTGTGCAGGTTGCTGGTAAGGCTACACCTGGACTATGGAGCACAATACTGGTGCCCACACCTTAGAAAGGATATTAACCTGCTGGAGACAGTCCAGAGGAGGGTAACGAAGATGACTGTGGGCCAGCAGGGTAAAGCATACAAGGAGAGGTTGGGTCCCTGAACATGTACTCTCTGGAGGAGAGGAAGGAGAGTGGAGACATGATTAAGACCTTCAAGTACTTGAAAGGGATAATTAGGGTGGAGAAGGATGATCTCTTTAAACTAAGTAGCAGCTGAAACACGAGGGGACACAGTCTTAAAATGGAGGAGGGAGGTTAGGATGTACTTCATCATGAAGAGGGTAGTGGCAAGTTGGGATGCACTGCTGGAAGAGGTAGTCTTCCTGAAAAATGTGGCTGAGATTGACATAAGGGGAAAGTAAGGGGCATGGGAGGGGCATATGGAGAGGATGAAGGATTTGGTGGCAAGCTCAGTAGCTTTAACTGTGAACCCTGCAATACAAGTAGACTAGACAGATCAAATGGCCTTATTTTGCTGATGTCTTCATATGTTCATATGTTTATATAAACCTGAGACTCCCAAGTGGCTGGGGGTTATGTCTGTATCACTGGTATAATACCTGGATTGGAAACCTGAGTCCATTCTCAGTCTCTGATCTCCCCAGTTGTAGTTCATGGGGTTATGTCTGTATCACAGGGCAAATGCCAGTGGTTGTGCCCTTACCTTTGACTTACCTTTCATCTCAGAAGCAGAATATAGAGTCCCAGACAACTATGTGACATTGATTATGAAAGATGAAGAACCCTCAGTATTGGAGACAGGGAACAGGAATGAGACTGTAGGTCAGCATTCGCCTAAAGAAAGCACCAGCATCAGTAAGTAGCTGGCCTGGTAAATGCTGTATGTAGGGTAGATGCTGAGAAGCCCTGATGATCCAAGAGTGGAAAAACCCAAGTTCTCAAAACTGGGACTTCCAGGTGGCAGTGTCGGGTGTTATGTGTGTATCATTGGTATGATACCTGGGTGGGAAACACAAATCTGTTCTTAAACCTGGGACTCCCAGGTGGCAGCCAAGGGGGTTATGTATGTATAATTGGTATATTACCAGGGTGGGAAACCAAAGTCCACTCTCAGTTTAGGATTTTTGGGTTGCAGTGCGGGGGGTCATGTGTAACATTGGTATAATACCAGGGTGGGAAACCAAATTTCATTCTCAAACCCAGGACTGCCATGTGGCAGTGCAGAGAGTTATGTCTGTATCATTCTGTAATACCAAGTGGGAAACCTGAATTCTTTGTGAAACCCAGAGCTCCCATATGGCAGTGCGGGGGGGGGGTTACATCTGTATTACTGGTATAATAACAGGGTGGGAAACCTGAGTCCAGTCTCAAACCCAGGACTCCAAGTGGCAGTGCAGGGGGTTACATCTGTATTACTACTATAATAACAGGATGGGAAACCTAAGTCCATTCTCAAATCCAGGACTCCCAGATGGCAGTGCAGGGGGTTACAGCTGTATTACTGGTATAATAGCAGGGTGGGAAACCTGAGTCTGTTCTGAAACCCAGGACTCCCAGGTGCTCTCCAACATATCAACTCCACAAACCATATAAAAATTACAATCAGGTATCTGCCTCTATCTCCGAAATCAAACAAAGGGGCAGAGGACACTGCAGAGCAGGACACTGCAGCACAGGAGCTAGCACAACAAAACTTGCCCAAAACAGGAACCAAAACGAAAAAAGCAAAATGGAAATCCAAAAAACTTCTGATGACAGGAGACTCCATGATTCAGGGAGTTGATACCTATCTCCAGCCAGGGGTAATGGTCAGATGTCTCCCAGGTACATCAACATGGAGAGACACTGTCCGCATTGCTAAAATTGTTCAGGAAGCAGGAGAAAACATTGACGTCCTGGTACACATAGGGACTAACGATCTCACCAGCCGGTCAGTTGTGGAGACCAAGGAACACCCGACCAGGCTGATTGACAAACTATCATCCATTTCATCTGGCATCTGCTTCTCTGAGATCCTGCCAGTCTGAGAGAGGGGGGCAGATGGACGGAAGGTCAGATAAGGGGAGATAGGGGAGCTAAACATGTGGCTCAAGGGATGGTGCCAGGAAAAAGGACACACATTTGTAGGTAACTGGCAACAGTTTTGGGAGTGAAAGTTCTTTAAACTTGTTGGACTGCATCTGACTAAGGAGGGAGTCGGTGTATTGGGGCAGAAGTTTGATGTCTTTGCAGAATACGGAATTTGCAGAGTTTGGAATTCTGATTTTGAAAGCAGCTCAAGGGAAATCACAGAGTTTGGAACTGTTTGATTTTGAAAGTAGCACATGGGGAGTCACAGAGTTTGGAACTGTCTGATTTTGAAAGCAGCACAAGGGAAATCAGAGTTTGGAACTGTCTGTTTTTGAAAACAGCACAAGGGAAATCACAGAGTTTGGAACTGTCTGATTTTGAAAGCAGCACAAGGGAAATCAGAGTTTGGAACTGTCTGATTTTGAAAGCAGCACAAGGGAAATCACAGAGTTTGGAACTGTCTGATTTTGAGAGCAGCACAAGGGAAATCACAGAGTTTGGAACTGTCTGATTTTGAAAGCAGCACATGGGAAGTCAAAGAGTTTGGAACTCAGTGCTTTGGCTACTCAGAAGGAACTAGAAGGGGGACAAGATCAGATCTACAGTACAGTAGCTTCTTGTTGCTTTACATTGTTTCTTGTGGATTCTACTTGGTAGAGTTATTTCTTTTTCTTACTACTAAGGGGCTAGCAGGTATTGTTTGGGGCTGTTGGAATTTTGAAACCTGTTTTGGTAGCTATAAGTGGGCTCATTTGTTTGATTCACTGTGTGCAGGCTGCATTTGTAGAGACCTATTTCTTCTGTTTTAAACATAATTGGTGATTTAACTGGGTCTGTTTTTTTGAATTGGATGACATATCTCCTAATTCTAAGTTTATTTGATGTGTTGTTGGTGAAGTTGTTTGAATTGAGTCCTGTTTCTGGTAGCAAACCTATTTTGGGGGCTTTAGTGAATTGTGATTCATTGTTGCTGAGCTCACTAGCTGCAAAGTTTGAGTGCAGAGTGGGGGAAGGGTGCTATGGGTCTGACCAGAGGCCTCAGCTACTCTGATTGTTTCTGGAAGACTTGGGCTGGTCCCACCCATGGTCCATTATTTCCTTTATACCAGGGGTTCTGACATCACTTCTCAAACAGGCAAAGATATGCACCTGTCATAGCAAAAGCAGACATCCAGGAAAGGAATTGCAGCAAGTGAGGAGGTGACTGCTCTCTCAGTGGAAGGGAAGTAAATACAAATCTAGGAGCTTTCATTATTACTTCTTCGCATTGATGTTGCATTGGGGAAAGGAGGAGTAGGAGTTTGAAGAAGGTTGTGCATTGGCTACTTAGTCTGTTTTTGAGTGTGGATAGGAAGGATAGGAATATAAAAAGCAATTGCTCAATATATCTAAATGTGTTCAACAAAGGAGGTAAGGGAACTAAAGAAAATGTTTTGCACTGATAGAGGAGGGAGAGGGAGACTTGGGGTGTTTTGCATCCTGCATCTTGAAGGGTGGGGGTCGCTGGTGGCAATGACAGCAATGGGTAGGGTGGTGGCTGCAAAAACTTGTGGTGCACCAATCTTTCTAAAAGTTGCTCTGAGTGTGGGAGATGTTAGTGTGCAACCACATAGAAAACTTAGAAAGGAGCTTGAGGGTCTGTAGGAGGAATTAAGACAGGCAAGGCAGATTGGGGTGGTTTAGCCCACTGGAGGGAGGAAGAAGGATGAGGAGGGTGATTAAGCCAACAGTGGTGAGGAGAGGGTCAGAAGAAGGAAGCAGAGACAAAGGGCCCCAGGCCAGGAAGAACAATTTTCGGGAAACCAGGTCAGAGACAAAAAGACAAATGGAAGGGAGGAGATAGGGGACTTGAGGGGAGGCATAGCGGCAAAAGTCATGGAGTGGAAAAGGAGAGAACGAGTTTACTATGAAGAGAGGGAGTGGGCATTTGTGAAGGGCCTTCAGAAACAACTGTACACTGTACAGAGGAAGAAGGTGGGAGGAGGATAATTAATTCAGAGGAGTAATTGATATTAAATGCCTGGACAAACTGGAGCAGGGAAGTTCTACTGGAAATTTGCATGGGGTGTGAGGGAAATAATGTGCAGTGAGGAGAAGAAGAGCTGAATTGAGAGAGGGATGATATGGAAGCAAGCAGGGAGTGAGAGGGTGGAATCTTAGTGCTGGGGACCAATACTGTTAAGAGGAGTTGGGTAGCAAGGGGAGTGTATAGTTGCATTTGGGTGAGCTAATAGAATGGACAGCAGAAAGGGTGGGATGTCTGTTCTGAAATATGCTAGAAGGGTAGGGACAAGCCTCATTTACCTGGTACATCTTGGGACAAACGACCCTGCTTTGACAAGACAGTAGATACAGTCCAGAGGAGGTTTGAGGAACTAGCACAATTATGTGTGCGGCAGGAAGATCAGTAACTTTTTTCAGAGATACTTCCCATGTTAAAGGCAAGCACAACAAGAAAGCTGAGAATAGAGGAATTTAACGGATGGCTAAGAACCTGGTAAGTTAAAGGGTATGGGCTGTTGGGGGGTGGGAGGGCCTGTGAGGACAGTAGTCTCTATGCCAAGGACAGACTCACACTTGAGTGAGGAGGAAAGAAAGTGTTGAAACAGAGGATGGAGGAGTACATAGAGGAAGTTGGGAATTTAACTAGGAGTGGGGTAGTTGGGAAGAGATATGCAGACCACAGGTTGGGAACCATATGAGCTTAACCCCATAACAGTGACAAAGGACAAATGGCAAGTACTGGTTGGTGATGCTAGGAAAGGAGGGCAGGATGGGGGGTGGAAGGTGGCTACCCTTAATGCTAGGAGCCTTGGGAGGAAAACTCAGAGTTACAGGTTCCTCATGGCAGAGGGAGAGGTGGACATTGCAGTCATCATGGAAACATGGGCCACCAATACAATGATTGGGATCTGTCTGTCCAGGGTTCAGATTATTCTCAGGGACAGGGTGATTGGGAAAGGAGGGTGGCACTATATGTGAAGGAAGGACTAAAGTGTAAGGGAGGAAGGAGGAGGGTAGCATTGGGAAGTCACTTGATGCAACCAGGATTCCAAGAATAAGATTCTTAGAATGGGAGTGGTGTACAGGCCACCATCTCAGACAGAGGAGTTAGACAGGAACTAGTGGGACAGATCAGGAGGACCTGCTAGAAGGGTAGTGTGGTGATTGTGGAGGACTTCAACATGCCAGGGTGGACTGGAGCACCCCAACAACCAGGAACTGGAGAAGGAGCAGGTACTGCTGGATGCCTTCCAGGACAGCTTTCCTGCTGCAAGTGGTCAGTGAACCAACCAGGTTAGGAAACACCCTGACCTTGTGCTGGCAAATGGGGACTTTGTGAGAGAACTTACAGTGGAGGAACCGCTGTCAGGGAGTGATCACCCAGTAGTGGCTCACATTGGATATGGGCAAGGAAGAGTGGAACTGTACAATAGTGCTGGACTTCAGGAGGGGCTGACTTTGGGAGGGATGGGGAAGTGAGGTAAAGGGTGCCTGGCCAGAATTCAATCTAGTATGGACACTAACTGAGGTGGGAGCCTGTAGCTGAGGATAGTGGAGGCAACCAAAATTTGCTGCAAAGCCCAGGAGCAAGAAGGCTAGGCTAAGAATTGATCTGCTGAGTAAGGAGGTCATGGAAAAGCTAATGGGGAAAAGAGCTGCCTTTAGGAAGTACAAGAAAACAGGGAGGGGGGGACAGGGAGGAGACTCTGACAGAATGCAAGGAGGTGACAAGGGCAGTAAGGGAGCCAAAGCATCTACAGAACTCAGGCTGGCACAAGGCATAAGAAGGGGAGAGGGACTCTTTTAAGCACATCAGGGAGAAAAGGAGCTGTAAGGACCAGCATAGTAAGGATTAGGAAGGAGGGGGCTGGGTGGAAGCAGGGTGCCGAAGGGCGGAAGCACTAAATGAGTACTTCTGCCTCAGTATTTACTAAAGAGAAGAGGGGTGACACTGCTGTGGGAGAAATGGCAGAAGCAGGGGGAAGTGGTGACAGATGGGGAAATCATGGAGAGCAGAGTTCAGAGGGTTTGAAGGCACTGAGGGTGGACAAGACGCCAGGCTCAGATGGCATCCACCCCAGAGTAGTGAAGGAGCTGGCAGAGGTCCTTGCAGGTCCTTTGGTGACCTATTTAATGCCTCACTACATTTGGGGTGTGCACTGTGACTGGAGGATGGCTCATGTGGTGCCCCTCCACAAGAGTGGCCCCAAGGATGAACCGAAAACTACAGACCAGTGAGCCTCACATTCATCATTGGTAAGTAATGGAGACTATTCTGAAGGAGAGGCTGGTGGCCCTCCCAGAGGCCAAAGGACCACAGGACAGCAGACAGCATGGCTTCATATGTGGCAGATCCTGCCAAACCAACCTGGTCGAGTTCTATGACTGGGGTAACTAGGGCAACTGGACAGGGGCCATGCAGTGGATGTCAGTATCTGGACTTCAACAGAGCATTCAGCTCAGTGCCACATGGAAGGCTGGAAGGAGTAGTATAGGCACAGGGCGGTGCAAAGCTGGTGAGATGGGTAGAAACTGGCTGCAGGGAAGGCAACAGAGGGTGGTGGTGGGTGGGGAGCCTCACACCCCCAGGGCAGTGATGAGCGGTGTTCCACAGGGCTCAGTGTTGGGACCAGTGTTGTTTGGGATATTCATTGCAGACATATCATGGGACATCAAGAGCAAGATCAGTCTGTTTGCTGATGATACCAAGGTAGGTGCGGTGGTGGATGACCTAGGGAGGATGGCAGGGGTTGCAGGATGATCTGGCAAAGCTTGAAACCTGGTCAGACACCTGGCAACTGGGCTTTAATGCCAAAAAGTGCAAGGTGCTGCATTTTGGGATGAAGAACCCAAGGAGGAGTTACCTAGCTAGGGGAGTGCAGCTAGCCCAGACAGAGGAGAGAAGGATCTGGGTGTGCTCATTACAGGGTCAATGAACAACTCGGCACAATGTGGGAAGGCAGCTGCAAGAGCCAACAAAATGCTGGGTTGTATTGCAAGGGTATATCCTCAGGAGGGAGGAGGTGATTCTGCCACTGTATGGGTCATTAGTTAGACCACACCTGGAATACACGTGCAGTACTGGCGTTCATATCTGAAGAGGGACATTAAGATTGCTGGAGGAGGTGCAGCGCAGAGGCGACAAAGATGATCAAGGGCTGGGGACTTATCATTATGAGAGGAGGTTGAAGGAGTTGAACATGTACTCACTGGAGGAGAGGAGAGACAGGGGTGACATGATTGAAACCTTTAAATACATGGAAAGGAATAAATGACGGGTACAGAGGGGCTGTTCAAAGTGCAGGAGAGGAGGGCCACAGGGGCCATGATATGAGACTGGTGTGAGGAAGGTCTCAGGAGGAGATGAGGAGACACTTTTACAGAGAGTGGTGGCTGGGTGGAATGCGTACCTGCTGAAGTGGTATGCAGTAGAACAGTGGACTGCTTCAAACGGAAGATGGGACAGGACAAGGGGAGGGTTAATGAAGGGGAAGGGTGGAAGGGAGGGGCAGCTGCAGAATAAGGGGTGCTAGCTGCACTTTCGAGTAGACTTGATAGACCTCTAGGCCTTTATCTGCTGGCAAATTTCGTATGTTCATAATATTTAAACTAGCAAATGGGGAGAGGGGTACAGCACCCCATACGTCGAATGGGAAGAACACCCCCCTTCAGCTAGTGGTCAAACAGGAGTTCAGCATGTTTGTAGTTCATTTGCATCACCAGGTAAGGAAAAAGGTCCGTCTCCCCATTCAACGCACAGGGGAAACACCAGACCTCGCCTAACAACTAATACACTGAAATCTGGCCAATGGAAAATCACGTACACAAATGCTCGCAGTCTGGGAAACAAGATCCCAGACCTGCAGACAATAATGACAGAGGCTAAGTGGGACATGGTAGCCATTAGCGAGACATGGTTTACCAGTAACCACACTTGGGAGACTTTAGTACCTGGTTACATACTGTTCAGAAGAGACCGAGGTGCAAAAAGGGGGGATGGAGTGGCCCTTTATGTCAATGAAAATATCAAAGCTACAGAAATTCAGAATACCCATAAGGAGCCAGAAGAACTGTGGGTCACCCTGGAAACAGGAAATGGGACAGCCAGACAAACTGGGGTTGTGTACAGGCCTCCAGACCAGGGGTAGTAGGACATAGGAACATTACTGTTAGAAGATATACAAAACATGACAGCTAAAGGGGAGGTTCTGATAATGGGAGACTTCAACATGCCAGATGCAGATTGGTCAATACTGTAAAAGGGTATGGATGTAAAGATGGACGCTGACACAAAATTATACAGAGGCAAGGCTTAAAAGAAGCAGCCAAGCCTAAAAATATTTATTGAGATACAAACAGAACAAAATTAACTCGTACTTCATACATGAATAAGAAATGAAATCAAAAAGCACAAAAATAAACTTTTTAAGCCGGCCTGTTGGCGCAGCGGTTGGATTTCCATTCATGACGCCTGTGCGCACCCGGTTCAGGAATGGACCCATCACTGGAGGGCCGGCCGGGAGGGAAGTATCAAGCATCCCACAACAGCTCTCCTTCTCTGGGGGAGGGCAGAGGACAGGTCCGTGTCTTGCTGGCTCCTAGTGGAGGCTGGGAGCAGGGCAGACAACTATGGCCCAGTTACTTGGGGGAGGAGCAGACGCCAGCATACGCCTTGTCGTCACCACACTGCCTCCCCCACAGAAAACCAGAAAATTGCCCACTGGCCACCTAGATGATGGCTACCGGCTCTCTCGAGTACCTCCAGTGCCTGTCCAGGGCCTCCTGCTCCTCAGCGGCATCCCCCGGGCCCTAGTATAAGTGTGTGCTGGGGATCCTCCCTTCCGGTGCCTGTCCAGGGTCCCTGCTCCTCAGCGGCATCCCCTGGGCCCTAGTATAAGTGTGTGCCGGGGATCCTCCCTTCCGGTGTCTGTCCAGGGCCCCTGCTCCTCAGCGGCATCCCGCGGGCCCTAGTATAGAGTGTGTGCGGATCCTCCCTTCCGGTGTGCCTGTCCAGGGCCCCCTGCCCCTCAGCTGCATCCCCGGGCCCTAGTATGAGTGTGTGCCGGGGATCCTCCCTTCCGGTGCCTGTCCAGGGCCCCTGCTCCTCAGCGGCATCTCCCGGGCCCTAGTATAAGTGTGTGCCGGGGATCCTCCCTTCCGGTGCCTGTCCAGGGCCCCTGCTCCTCAGCGGCATCCCCCGGGCCCTAGTATAAGTGTGTGCCAGGGATCCTCCCTTCTGGTGCCCTTCCCCCTCGGAGGAGGGGACCCGCCTGTGATAGGGATACCCAGGATGTCCCGGGGACGGGCTATATGAGGACCTGAGGGGCTGGATAAAGCTGTGGGGTCGAGGAGCTTATGGAGCCTGAAGGAGTGGGGGCCAGTGTGGCACGGGGAGGCGATAAAACATAGCATGCAAAAAAAAAAAAAGAAACTTTTCATGCACACAGGCAATAACAGCATCAGCCACCCGGGAACATCAAGGGTACATAGTCTTAAAAAAAAAAAAAAGCGCAAACCCCCCAGTAGATCATCCCAAAATGAATCTGATATGGTCCAGGCTAGGAGCTCCTTTTAACCCAAGATAACAGCATGTGACTATGTCAAACTCCACCCACAACACTTTTAAACTTAAACTTTCTTTATATTTAACATAAAGGTATTTTATAAACCTTTTAAAAATTATCTGGTTCTGTCTGTAGTCAATATATGCTAATATACACAAAAAGAAATCGGTCCTTAACAAAAAGAAAATGTTCTGCACTCTATGGCTCCTCCCATGAATGACCCACGGAATAAGTATGGAGAAGAGAGGGCCGTCTGACTCCTAAGGATCCATTCATAATGATCCCTGCAAGGAGATAACCCCTTCTAGAAGATCCCCCCTGCTTATACTTCGGTAAGACCTTCCATTCTTAAGTAACAAATAAACTAACATTGGAATTTTATACATTCTTTTAACCAAAAGTTGAAAGTTATCTAGAATTCTGCACATCTAAGTCAGAAGTTTTTTTTTTATATTTACAAACGTGCTGCAGCACAGGGAAACACAAAGCTCTTAGAAGCATTGTGTTGCTTTTATATGGTCATTATCATTCTTACTTTATGATTATTCAACTATAATACTTGTGGAGATTCTGCAGAAAACAAACATTAAAACCATGTTTTCTAGAATTCATTTAACAGGGTTACTAACAACAGTTTAACAAATACCTCCACATGGAGGTCTCTTTGGACATCTCGCAAGGGAAAAAAGAAAAAGGGGGTTTCACCTCGCAAGTGCGAAAAGGGTGGGGTCACTTCTCAGCAGCTTTACTGAGTATACTGTGTGCAGGTTTCTAAATAAGGCTAACAGGGTAAACACCCATATGGCAAAAGCTCTCTGCAGAATGCACTGCGCATAGAAATTCTAGCACTGTCAAAGCGCCATAATGTTGCAATAATGGGACACAAGTGAAGCTATATTAGTTACCTGGGGGGGGTGGTTTGAACATCAAGGCTCCAGAAGTGCAGAGAAAGAAGAAAAAACACAAGCATTTGTGAGAGACCGGTATTTCCAGGTGGCCAGCCTGGAAAAAAGGGGGAAAATGAGAAACAGGAAAGAAGGCAACAGAGAAAGGATTAGGATCTTAGCGCTACTGCAGTAGACTTTTACTAGAGAAAGGAATGAACCTCTGGAGAGACTTGGACATTCTTTTTCACAAATACCAGCAGGAACATCTGCCAGAACTAGACACATGGTGGATTCCCTGCAGGGGGAGGGCCTCAAACAACTGGTACAACAACCCACAAGAGACAGGGCTATCCTAGATCTAGTAATGACTAACAGGGAAAGCATCACATATCTCCAGGAGGAAGGTCACCTGGGGGCCAGTGACCATCACAGGGTATGGTTCAATTTGGCCACTAGAACTAAATCATCCCATTCCAAGGCAAAAATATGGGACTTCAGAGGCGCTGACTTTGATAAGATGGCCAACAGAGTTAAGCTAGCCCTGGCAAAAAGAAATACAAGTGAGGGGGTACAGGCAAAGTGGGTAAGCATTAAAGATGCAATACTTGAAGCAACCTGTGTTAGAGAGAAACAGAAGTGTAAAAGAAGAAGGAAACCACTTTGGTTCTCAAAAAACAGTAGCAGAAAAGGTCAGAGCCAAAAGGCTGGCCTTCAGGAAATATAAGGGAACGCAGCAGGCTGAAGATAGGGAGGCATACCAAACTTCCCTAAGGGAAGCAGATAAGGCAGTAAGGCAGGCAAAGGCCCAAACTGAGGAAATACTAGCACAAACAGTAAAACAAGGTGACAAGACTTTCTATAGATACATTAGTGAAAGGAGAAAGTCCAGAGGGGGTATTGCTAAGATCAATGGGGATAAGGGGGCATGTGAGGAGGACCCTGTAAAAGCATCTATCCTAAATAGATACCTCTGCTCAGTATTTACTGAAGAGAAGGTAGGGCAGGGCCCACAGCTCAGCACCATGGACACAGGGGGGAGGGAGGTGAGCACTACTCCCTTCACAAAAGAAAGGGTTCTACAAGAGCTCGCTAAGCTCAGGGTGGACAAGGCAATGGGACCTGATGGCATACATCCCAGGGAACTAAAGGAGCCAAGGGTGGAACTAGCAGAGCCATTATCAGAACTGTTTACTGAGTCTCTGAGCACAGGAGCGGTCCCAGAAGACTGGAGAAGGGCTTATGTGATCCCGCTCCACAAGAGTGGTAGCAGGGAGGTGGTAGGTAACTACAGACCAGTCAGTCTTACCTCAGTAGCGGGCAAGATTATGGAGGCACTCCTTAAGGAAAGGATAGTGCAACACCTGGAATCCATAGGAGCACAGGATCCAAGACAGCATGGGTTTACAAAAGGAAGGTCCTGTCAAACTAATCTCATAGATTTCTTTGACTGGGTAACCAGAGTGGTGGACCAAGGGGGAGCATTTGATGTCACCTACCTTGACTTCAGCAAAGCTTTCGATACTCTTCCACATAGAAGATTGATTAATAAGCTGGGTAGGCTCGGGGTGGGTCAGGAGTTGGTCAGCTGGGTGGCAAACTGGTTGACGGGCAGAAAATAGAGAGTGGTGGTAAACGGTATACAGTCGGAAGAGATGCAAGTCACAAGTGGGATACCTCAGGGATCAGTCCTTGGGCCAGCCCTCTTCAATATCTTCATCAGTGACATTGCAGATGGATTGGAGGGTAAGGTTTATCTGTTTGCAGATGACAACAAGATCTGCAACAGAGTAGATGATCCAGATGGGGTGGGCAGAATGAGAAGAGATCTGGATAAACTAGCAAAATGGTCAGAAGGTGGCAACTGGGGTTTAATGCAAAGAAGTGCAAGATCATGCACATAGGGAAGAGAAACCCTGAAGCCACCTATAGGTTGGGAGGGGAGTTGCTGGCAGTCACAAGGGAAGAAAGAGACTTGGGCATCATCGTCACCAATGACCTGAAATCATCCAAGCAGACCACTAAAGCAGTAGGTGAGGCTAGGGGAATGTTGGGGTGTATTAGTAGGGGTATCACAAGTTGTAAGTGGGAGGTAATAATCCCTCTTTACAAGACACTGGTTAGGCCCCATCTGGAGTACTGCTTGCAGTACTGGAGGCCACACCTTCACAAGGACATTAACCAAATTGAGGCAGTCCTGAGAAGGGCAACCAAAATGGTGCAGGGACTGCATCAGAAAAGATATGAGGACAGATTAACAGAGCTCAATATGTATACCCTAGAGCAAAGGAGGGGAGAGGTGATATGATTGAAACATTCAAACACCTTAAGGGCATTAACAAGGTGAAAGAGTCTAACATGTTTCAATATAAGAAATATAGCAGGACAAGAGGACACAGCATGAGATTAGAGGGAGGCCGATTAAGGGATAATGTGAGGAAGTTCTTTTTCAAAGAAAGGGTGGTGGATGCATGGAATGGCCTACCTCAGGAAGTGGTGGATATGAATACAGTGCAGGGCTTTAAACAGGCATGGGATATGCATAAGGGAGCAATACAGATGAGTATGAATAGATAAGCCATTGACAGAGCAAAGGCTGATGGCACTTTCATAAGGTAGAAAAAGAAATAGGCAGACTGGATGGGCCTTACGGTCCTTATCTGCCATCAACGTCTATGTTTCTATGGTATGCCTGTACCATTGATATAATACCAGGGTGGAAAACCTGAGTTTCTTCTCAAACCCAGGACTCTCAGGTAGCAGTGCAGGGGGTTATGTGTGTATAATTGGTATAATACCAGGGTGGGGAACCTTAGTCTTTTCTTAAGCCCCGGACTCCTAGGGGACAGTGCAGGGGGCATATCTGTATTATTGGTATAAGAACGGGGGGGGGCACATGAGTCTGTTCTTAAACCTGGGACTCAAAGGTAGCAGTGTAGTGTGTGTGTGTCACTGGTATAATACCAAGATGGGAAACAGGGATCGACAAATTTCAAATTTTCATACTAGTCCAAGGACAGCCGGCCTAGCCAAAAATAGTAGTCCCAGTGCTGCGAGTTGTAGTCGATGGTCAGAAGGCTGTGTCAAGTAAAATTCAAAAACAAAAAGTAGCAACAAAGTACATGGTGTGGGGGTGTATTATTAATATTTTGTAGATGTAGGCTGTTGGAGAAAAGGAAAAATGATGCATCACCACAGAAGAGGAGGAATCAGATTCGCTATTTATGTCACAGTGCTCTGCCAGAAGAGGCTGCTACTGCTGACCACATAGAAAAACAAGTCTGTCTATTTTTCTGCATGTCGTCTTTCTTGTGACACACACAAATAAAATGTATTTCGCAATATCTCACTGTGTGCATGTCCTTGTCTGGGTGGGGGATGGGATGCTTATGTGCATGTCACAACTTTTTTTTATCTTTGTTCTCTATACTTTTTCTTTCTCCCTCTTCACATACTCACTCTTCAACTCTCTCACCACCAGACCGCTTCCTTTTGCAACACTTTTTAAGTTTTTGTTTTTTTATTTTTATACTTTTTTTTTTTGGTGTTCAGACTACTTCAGGGCCCCCCAACAACAATGTAAGTCATGGTTCACCACTTAGCCCACCTGTGCACCCACTGCTGCCACACAGGGCCAGTTCCACACACACTGCTGCCACACAGGGCCATACTCCACACAAAAAAAACACAAATGTGGCCTGGTGTCCTCTCCGGTGACTTAGGATGGGTAGTGTACAGGCATAGTTGGGTTTTTTTCTGTTCTACCCACTCCCTCTCCATGTACTAACTTTCCAGCTCCCACCCCAGATGGTCAGACCCCCTTTTCAACAGTTTTTTTTCTTTATGAGTGTAACCCCCAGGCCACTTTTTAACTAGTGTGCACACTTCCCATACTTAAATTAAATATCTGGAGAAACACTGGTGCCCATATACTGGCATACCAATTTACTTTACTAAAAGGTAGATACCACCCTTGGCATTAGGATGTATACCTGGCTCATTTTCTAGAGGAAGAGGGGTTGGGGGTACAGAAACAAACACTTCAACCCTGTGTAAATAACACAACCCAGGCCCTGGGTAGAGGCTGCTAGGCCAATGCTTGATCTAACCTGCTGAGGGGGGCCCCAGTAAATCCACACAACCAGAAGCAATAATCGGAATGTCGGTAATAGTGACTGGGATTGTGCAATATGGCTTTATTCAACAGATGGAAAGTAAAAACAGAAGTGGACCCTGAAGAGTCAGTCCAGACTGGACAGATACAAATTCAAGAACTCTCCTTGCATGCAGTGCAGTTAATGAATAACAACAGAAACATCTTCTTCCCAAATTCTCAGTGGGTGCACATGAACATCTCTCTTCCCATGAGTGTTATTTAGTGAATCTAAGCCCCACACATTCAGAACTCTTCTCGGACATAGGTGCAATATGCAAAACTCAGCCACACACCTTAACCTGCAGCTTGGCCCTCGCTCAGGTAAACTTGCTGGTGCCCTTTATGAACCAGGAAGCCCCGCCTTGAAAGCGTTCCTCCTACCCTTGTCCCCAACCGACAGTCTCTGCCATTCCTCAGGGTCACACCGCTGAAACCCCCATCCCCACTGAAATGCCAGAGGTCCCACACTTCAACTTGTCACAAACTGGAGTGACCAGAGAAAATAAACTGCACTCACTGGGATCTACAGTTCAACTTCACTTCTCTCACACTGGTGAGATTAAGGGCACTGACAGGTGCAATCCAGCCTTATCTATGGCCACACGCACCCCACACTATCCACTCTCCTAAGACCTTGTGGAGATCTAGTCTCCTAGACAGTACTATATAGCCGCATGCCATGCCTTTTATCCTCACCTGATATATTAGTGTCTTACCTTCGTTATTTTGTGCCTGAACCAGTTTAATCTATTGTCATTTTAAATACTGTAATTGTATTGTAATCAGTGTCTACTACTGTGTAATTACTTGTACTCGGGTTGCTCCTGGAAATGAGCCTCAGCTCAGTGTGCCTTTCCAGTCAACAATTTTAAATAAATAAATAAAAATAAGTACTCACATGAGGAGTTCTGTCCTCAGGGCATGGAACAACTAAAAAACCAAAAGGCACTCTTCTGGGTAGTCAGTCCAAACAGTCTGTTTCAGGTCCTATCCAAGGCAGCTGAAAACACCACAGAACATTCAGGGGATTGCCCCTTGAGTCGACACATAACAAGCAGATCCTTCCACTTCACAGGGAGTAGAAATCAGGAAATCCTGTTGTAGTCTTGTCTCCACCATTTCAACTGGAAGCTGGAAATGACATTCCACTCGGGTAAGAAATCCTGGGCCCTCTGTCAGTGCCCACTGGCAGTCCTTCTGCCACTCTTACCTCCTCACTCCACAACTGACTGAACAACACTGAGCATTCAAAGCTCCCCAGAGCAGCTGTCCACAGGGTGTGGCTTATGCTGCTGCGAGAGTTCTGAATGACCTCATCATTCCTCCCTCAGGCTAGCTGAGTGAACAATGATGTCATTATGTAAGGAGCCCTTAATGAGCTCCCTACCAGCTGCCTGCTGCCTTCCTAACAATAATACTGATAGGATTCTAGTAACCCCAGGGACTGGGTGGTTACACAAGGTTGTATTTCTGTCCTTTTTTTGTTTGTTTGTTTGTTTGGTGCTAGACCCCTGAACCAATACAAGTCATTATTCACCACTCAGGCAAGCCCAGTTCCACACTCTAACAAAAAACAACACTGCGGCCCCTTCGGTTCCTTAGGGTTTGTAGCGTACTATGGGTGTAGTGTTTTTTGTCCCGGTATTTTCTTCCTTCTCCTTCTCCATGTTCTCCCTCTCTAACTCTCATCACCTCATGAAACTCCTCCCTTTTTCAAGCCTTTTTTAACTTATGTACTCTCTGTTTTTTTTTCTGTGCCGAGTACTTCAGATCCCCCCAAAACATTAACTCGTACAACAGCACAGCCCATCCACTGTGTGCTCTTTTGTTTTAAAGCCACAATTGCCTGGTTTCTATTTGGTTTTGTTCACCCTGTTGTCCCAGGCCATCCGAATGACTCTGCTATGTTACAGTTTAGGCAAGTGGAATGCACTGGCATGCCAAGTTGAGGGAAAACAGTTGTATTCAGGCTAGAAAAAAATCTGCTTGTAATAATGAACATAATATCCTTCCAACCTCATGTTTACAAGAAAAAAACAAAATGGTACCAAATGGGTTTGAAATCTAAACTGCTTTCAAACCTGTGTAAGATTCTTAAAGGGACACTGTCAACCTGTTTTTCATCATAGTACTTCTAGTTAAAAACCTACATTTTAGGATTGCTTACCTTCTCTGAAATTCATTGATGTTGCTGTTTGTTTTGTCTGTCTCCTTGTTTAGTAGAACTGAAATGCATGCTAATGAATGTTGATAAACAACCTTGTTTTGTTTACAATCCTGGATCTGTTCTTACTGCATACTTCATGAGCCTTAGAAACACACCCAAACAGTGCAGTTACTCATGAGGCAGTAGCCTCCAAAACTCCCACTGCATCATGAGGGGCTAGACTGTGTTGTGGGTGCTCCCAAGTCCAGGAAAGATGCAGTTGGAACTGAGGAAGGAATCTGTGTTTGTGTGGTAACACCAGCGTGATGGGCAGTCTGTTTTTCACTTTTTTAAAGAAAAAAATAGACTCAAACTACCAGCTACATTAGTAATTTTTACAGAATGTTAGCGATCATAAAATGTGTTTTTTAAACTAGGGACACTTTGAGACCTAAGGGGCTTGACAGTGTCCCTTTAACTCAGTCGAACTCTCACACTTATGGTTAGATTCTCAGAAGAATATACAGTAACTATATCCTTACAATACAAAAAACTTGTAAAAAAAGAATGACATCACAAGGCAAAAGATGAGGATATGAAATTAATTGGTTCACAAAACTGTGCTCCATGGTCGAAAACAAACTAAATAGACCATGGACTGGAAAATGATTTTCTTTTCCATCTGGAACCCAAAAAAATAAAAACAATAACTTGGGCAAGATTTGATTTAATAAATTCAAAATATGCTTACTGTAACAAAATCAATGATGATTCTAACCCTTGTAAACATGTAATCTGTCAGTGTGATGGAATAACACAGGAAACACTGGGCCCTATTCCAAGATGTCTTATGCATGGCGCAAGCTGAGTTATGGCAAATCCCATGGTGTAATCCATGACTTGTGCCATGCATTACGCCATTTTCAATTCTGAAAGGCGCCTTGCACCATGCCGAATGCGGGTTGCACCAGGCGTGGGTTACGCCACCCACTACACCTGCAACCCACAATGGCATGGTGCAAGGGTGGGTTACAGCAACAACTCCACCCTGTTCCAGAAGGGCAGCTGCCATAACCCACAAACGCCATTCCAAGAGCTGCATTGGAGCAGCAAAGTTAGACCATCATGGAGATAGTCTAGGGGGCATCTGTCTGTGCCAATCGACAGATGCCCACTCCAGTGCACCATGGCAATGTCCCAGTCGTGCCCCCCACAGCACATACATGTCCCCCACCCTGAATGTCAGGGACCCCCGGGGTACTCATTTTAAATTGCCCCTGAATGACAGTGCCATCTGTCCAGCCTCCCCCATGCCTCTTGGTGCTTGCAGTGGTGTTCCAGGGTGGGAGGGGCTCCAGGGGGCAGTAGAATGTTGCTCTTGACTTCACGGCCCAAGCCCGTGTGCCATTTGTAGCGCTTAACCTGTGGCTGCCGCAGCGTATGGGCGAAGTGCCGGGGACCCTGCATGTCTTGGAATAGGCGCAGGGTCCCTCAGAGCAGAGCCAGCATGGCACAACTCACATACGCCTGTGAGTTGTGCCATGCCTATTGGAATCGAGCCCACTATCTCATTTGATTATCTCATATAATTTACATTCGCCTCTTCGTGAAAAATATTTAGACCACATTATAAATTGTTATAAAGGGTAAATTACTACATGCTCTTTATTCTTCTTCACCCATTTACACTTCAGGGGCTAGATATTCAAAGGGTCGTGCCAGGAGCAAATCCGTTGTGCTGGACTAGCACCGAATTTGCACCCAACTGCAATATTCAAAGGGACATTTAGCGCTGGCACTAGGTGTTAGCACTGATGCTAAATTATGATGTATGCAGGGGAGGGAATGAGGGAAGGAGCCCTGAATGCCGGCGCACCAGCATATTCAAAAGTATAGCGCTGCGCTACAAGCATTAGCATGACCTGTAGCGTGGCACTAAATACCACCAACAAAAAGCTGGTGGTAATGCAGTGGTGCCCCTCCACCCCCCGCTCGACTCCCAACCTCCGTGTAATGTATAATAAATATTTTCCCTGGTAGTCTAGTGGCCTCTCGACTCCCGACCTCCATACCTCAGTTGGCAGCCGGCCGTGGAGGTGAGAGGAGGGCTTAGCCAGTCGCCGGCTCAGTTCATGGGGGTCTGATTCAGATTTGTGGTGGAGTAACTGCTGGGTGGGAGGACCACTAGACTACCAGGGACAAGTCATAGATTTTATTTTCAATGGAGGTCGGAAGTTGAGCTGGGGGTTGGAGGGACCACTAGACTACCAGGGAAAATAATTATTGTACATCATACGAGGTCAGGAGTTGAGCACGGGGGGCCACTAGACTACCAGGGAAAATATTTATTGTAATTCATACAGAGATCGGGAGTCATGCTGGGGGACCACTAGACTACCAGGGAAAATATTTATTGTACATCATATTTGAGATCGGAGTCGAGCCGGGGGGACCACTAGACTACCAGGGAAAATATTTATTGTAAATCATACGGAGGTTGGGAGTCATGCTGGGGACCACTAGACTACCAGGGAAATATTTATGTAACCCCCTTGCAAATGGGGGTTCCTGGAAGCCCCCCGGAGCTTAGGTAAATGTTCCGTGCCTGATTGGAGTTCGGCGCTAAAGCCGTTTAATTGGGAAGCCAGTGAACGCTTTAAAAAGCTTCCATGAGCTGTCTGATTGTTGCAGCTGTAGGTAATTAAATTGGAAGAGGGCTGTGGGGTTGTATGCCCGAGTCCCGCCCGGGACGCTGAAATAATAACTCCCTTCTGCCATCGCTAGTGGTGCAGAGGGAGTTCTGCTGAAAAGCTGTACTGGTTTGCTGAATATAACGTAAAACAATAATAATAATACATAGATACATAGACAGTGTCGGCAGATAAGGGCCTATGGCCCACCCATGCAGTTGTTTAACCTGCCTTCCTTTGCAGCAAGGGACTGTGTCGATTCCCTCCTCCATGATGGACTAAAACTGCTAAATGGGCCAATCAGTACCTTGGGACCTTACAGGGCTGACTGACCAATGGAGGGACTGCTTGTAATTTGGGAAAGGCATTATGGGCTATGGTGCTTTTTAGCACCACTGAAGGCTAGAGGAAATGACTGGCATGTTCAGCCAGCCAATGGCAATGGGAAGCGCCCATCTGGAAGGAATGCTTGGTGCTGCCAGCTTCAGATGCGCTTGACTGGTGAGGAGTGAGGAGCTTCTGTGCTTCTGTGCTGGGAAGGTGTTCACGGTGAGAGCGCGCATGAAGGGCCTAAGCGACGTTTGCCTATATGAGAAAGGCCGGAAAACCCGCGGCTGGTGGTCAGGAGGCGGCTCTGTACTGCTACCCACCAGGCTCGACCTGTTTGGAGGACTGAGAAGATTGCTGAACTGGGCGCTTCAGTCTCGGGGAAAGTGAAGAGAAAGCTGCCGTTACAGTGCTTTGATGACAGAGAAGCCTGAGAGCCCTGCTGCTGCTGCCGGTGTGGTACCCTCCGCTGTTGCTTGTTACCATGAATGTGTGAAAGAAGACTGAGTGAGTCAGGTTCCATCCTGGTAGTGTGCAGGAACGTCATTTGCTGGGGTTGTGAGTACTAATTCAGGGTCGCCCCTGTAGTGTGTTTACTTAACTGAACAGTCCTCTTTCTGTGACCTGCTCAGGGCTGTTACGATTGTGTGTGCTAAGGGCCCCAACCAGCTGCCACGTGTGGACTAGCCGCTAGGGCTTGGGTACCCCGGGACTATAAGATGTAGGATTAGGCCTGTGCACAGAGCCCTAGGTAGATAAATATAGTGATAAGCTAATCAACTTGATTCCCCCTGTCCTTGTTGTTTTCCCCCTGAATAAATCAGATTGTTTTGTACAACTATATCCTGGTTATTATGTGTATTAATGGTGAACTGCTGTTTGGTGATTGCAACATAACTGTGCCGTACTTTGCAGGGGGTCCCCAAGGGAGCTGGATTATATTTTCCGTGGGGTAAGTGTACTGGTGAACAGAATCGCTGCTACCCAGTGTGAGTCACTAGTGGGATGAAGGGGGGGTTGCAGTAGCTCAGAGGGCTGTAACCGTGGTAGTTGTAACTGTGCTAACCCCGACCTCTGGGTGGAGGCACCCATCAACGGATCTGGGCCCCTCAACCTGCCTCTGAGGGGGCAGACAGGGGTAGTAGCCCTAAGGGTAGTGCCCCCTGTGGGTTACAAATTGGAGGCACCACTGGGATCAGTGTCCCCTAGTGGCTCACTGAGGAGATACCCCAAAGATGGAAAAAATGGAAGGGGATATGTTGGAAAAAATTAAGCTGGGACCCATCAAAACCATGGTATACAAACTAATGGGTTGGGGTGAAGTAGAAGAGCTAGATTCCCAGAAGACTGTATTATTGTTAGATGTGCCCTTGGGTACCTCAGCTGCTGATATTGTCTCTGTTGCAGAATGAGTAAAGTGTTTGGGTAAGGTTGAAGGGAAAGGGCGTATGGCTGATTTGCTTCGACCAGACATTGCAGGTGCTACTCCTATGCAGTGTGGCCATCGACCCTGAGAAGGTACCTCCTATACTTTACCCGGAGGGTGCGTCCCAGGGGTGGAGGCTAATTCATATCTGAAGTGGGTCAGTCACTCCTGGGGATCTCCTCAAATGAACAGTTTTAAACATAAACTGCTTAAATTGTTAGCTGTGGAGGAGAGGACTACCCAGGAGTTGCTACAAGCCTTGGATCTGTCCAGTGATACTACCCCTCAGGGTTCCCTGGGTACCTCCCCTTGCCCACCCAAGAGTTCAGTGTTGGCTTCTCTGCCCTTGGCAGTCCCCTCCATACAGCTAGATTCCTACCGTAAATTAAAACTTTTCTCTGGCACAGTACCAGTGCCTTCTGGGGAAGATGACCTGGAGGCCTGGATGGACTATGCCACTCCTTTGGTCCAGGAGTGGCAATGCTCCGAGGGGGAGAACCGGAAGAGGCTGATGGAGAGTCTGCGGGGTCCTGCCTTAGAAGCCATTAGATTCTTCTGGGCCACTCATCTGGAAGCCTCCGCTGCAGAGTATCTCTCTGCTTTGGAAGGGGTTTTGGGAGTACAGAGACTGGTGAAGATTTATTATGGAAATTCAGGTCTGCTAAGCAGTGGAGAAATGAAAAACTGTCCGCTTTTGTTACTAGAGTGGAGAGGGCCTTGCAGAAAGCCTATAGAAAAGGGGGAATCACTGCTACAGCCCTAAATCAGGTTTGGTTAGAACATGTTTTAAAGTCTGCCAGATTCTCTAGTGTAACACTGTTGAAACTCAAGTTGCATGATCAGAGGGCCACCCCGCCTGAATATTGTCAATTGATGAGGGAAATTCGAGAAGTGGAGACTGATGAAGAGGGGTGGGAACCCTGTGTGGGGGCAGTGAACCTTAGTGGGACCCCTGAGTCTAATACCCCTGAGGAGACTGGCTCACCTGGAGGGTCCGAGGGGTCCCCAGATTTCCCAGGAACTGTGGGAATGCGGGCTGTTTCCTCTGACCCCTACATGGAGGGTGAGTTAAAGGCTGAGATCAGGAATTTATGGGAATTGGTGAGGGACTTAAAGCAGTCTACTGTGTACCCTACTTGGCCCGGGGCCCCTGAGTCATGTAGAACCCCAAACCCTAGCCCTAGAGAGTTTTCTCCCTCCCCTCAGGGCCCCCCTCAGAATAGTGATCCCCGGAACCCTAAGTTTTGTTATCACTGTGGGGAAGATGGGCATTTCCAGCCTGACTGCCAGAGGCCAGAGAATCTAAGGAAAGTTAACAGCAGACTGATCGCTCGATACCACCAGACCCAGTTTCGGGCCCCCAAGAAAAGTTGTGTGACTCAGGCCCATGCCCGCCGCGCTAACAATGTTGCTACCCCCAACTGGTCTGATGTGGTCGGGCTGTCTATGGAGACCCGGGTGCAGGTGAACAGAATTCCCACTAGAGCTGTATTGGACAGTGGATCCCAGGTGACCATCATGTTTCAGGACTGGTACCAAGCACAATTATCTGAAGTGCCCCTGCAGCTTCTAACTGGCCTACATGTATGGGGTTGAGCGAAGGCTTATCCGTATTTGGGGTACATCCATGTCTGGTTATCGTCCCTGCAACTGTAAATGGAATAGATGAGCAAGTGGAAACCTTTAGTGTTAGTTTGCCGCCACTGGATTCTTATGACATGGGGTGCCCCTTGTTGATTGGAACAAATGCCCACATGTTTTGATGATTGGCCCAGTTGTGCTTGAAAAGAGCATTTCAAACTGGAATGACTTGAGCATACCGGCTGTGATTCAAAGGTCAGGGGCCACCCAGGAGAAGGGTAGTTTGAGGAACCTGAAGGCCCTGTGGGAGTGGAAATATGGAAAAAAGGATCTGCCTCCCCGTGGTATCGCCCCAATGAGTAAAATGTGTTCTGCATGGAGTGATACGGACTAAAAACAGATGTCAAGAATAAGTTGTTGATGTTGGATATGCTCATGAAGGAGGATTGCCTGAGGGGTTGTTGCTCAGACTCAGCATTCTGCTGGCTAGAGCCCATGCTTACGTTTAAGAGGGTGATGGTTCAAGTGCACAATGTCAGATAAAGAGATTCAGATAAGAAGAGGGTGCACCCTGGCTAGTGTTCATTGTGCGGATACTGCTGTACTACCAAATAGAAAGAGTTCTCAGACGGGTGATAGAGTTGCTCCTGATCTGTTTGACTTTGGTGACTCTCCGCTGCCGGCTGAGTGGAAGCACAGGGTCAGTGAGAGGCTTGCCAAGAGGAACCAGGTTTTTTCTCTGAAGGAGTGGGATGTAGGATGTGTACAAGGGGCTGAGCATCACATTAGATTGCACAATGAAAGACCTTTCCGAGAGATCCCGACATCTGGCTCCTACTGACATAGATGATGTAATGGGCGCGGCCTGCAAGAAAATGTTATTGGTGTAATTCAAGAGTCTAGGAGCCCTATGCCATCCCCCATTGTAGTAGTAAGGAAAAGAATGGGGCATGTTCGGATGTGTGGACTATCAGTATTTTGAATAGGCGGACCATTCGGATCAATATACCATGCCACGCATATAAGACGCCTGGATTGTCTGAATGGTAGTAAGTGGTTCTCTGTATTGGATCTTCGGAGCGGATACTACCAGATCCCAATGGCCCCAGCCGACCGGGAGAAGACTGCTTTCATTTGCCCCTTAGGCTTCTATGAGTTTATTCGGATGCCTCAAGGAATTTCGGGTGCCCCAGACACTTTTCAGCGTTTGATGGAACGAGCTGTGGGGGACATGAACCTACTCGAGTGTTTGGTCTATTTAGATGACGTTATAGTGTTTGGCCGATCGTTGAAAGAACACGAGCAATGATTATTTAAAGTTCTGGATCAGTTGGAGGATTTCGGCCTTAAGTTGTCTATCGACAAGTGTCAATTCTTCCAGACTTCTGTGAAATATGTGGGCCACATAGTGTCCACTGAAGGCATAGAGACTGACCCTGGCAAGGTGGGCGTTGACCACTTGGCCTCAACCTAGGAATTTAAAAGAGCTGCAATATCTGGGGTTTTGTGGTTTACTATGGCTGATTTGTCAGAGACTATTCACAGTGATTAGCCCTCTCCTTAATCTCACCCAGGGTATCCGCTTACTCACAAAAGTATAAGAAGTGTGTGCACACTGATATAGAAAAGAAGTATTTTCAGCCAAATTATATGTTTGGGGATCGATGGACTGCTGAGTGTGAGGAAGCTTTCTATGACATCATATATCAACTCACTCCACTTACCGTGTTAGCATGGATGCTGACCCCACCAAGCCTTACACTCTTCATACTGGATGCCAGTCTGCAAGGACTGGGGCTGTGTTGTACCAGGAGCACACGAATGGACTGAGACCTGTAGCGTTTGCCAGTAGAAGTCTGACGCTGTCCGAGAAGAATTACCCCATGCAAAAATTAGAGTTTTTGGCTTTGAAGTGGGCCATTGTTGATCAGTTCCATGACTATTTGTATGGTGCCAAGATATTAGTAAAGACTGATAACAATCCTCTGACCTATGTACAAACCTCAGCCAAATTGGATGCCACTGGACATAGGTGGCTCTCTGCCTTGGCCACCTACAACTACGCTGTAGAATACAGGGCGGGCTTAAACCATATACATGCGGATGCTCTCTCTCGGAGGCCTGTGTCCCAGACTGAATGGGTCCAGTTGTCTGAGCCTGACATAAAAGCCCTGTGCCAGAAATTTGATAAGGAAGAACAGGTGTCTCCTGACATGGTGGACTGCGTGGTAGATTGTTTGAGGCCACCGGAGAACTGTATACCTGCCGCTTACTGTCATTTCTCTGCCTTGGACACCAGCTCTCTGCCGCAACTCAACAATGATGATCTCCAACAGGCTCAATTCTGTGACCCTATGATAAGAACGGCTGTAGAGGTTTTTGTGGGCTGGAAGGGATGTATCAAACTAGTTCCACTGACTTACGAACTTCCTTGTTGTGCAAAGAAGGGCCCAAATTAAAACTGATCAATCAACTACTATATAGAGAGACTGTGAGTAAGGAGGGCCAGGTGCAATGACAACAACTGGTGCTGCCCTCAGCTTTCAGAGAACTAGTTCTAAGGTCATTGCATAATCAGATGGGGCACCTGGGCATAGATCGAACACTTCGATTTGAATACGGACTCGATTCTATTGGCCAAAGATGAGTGCGGATGTGGAACAGTTTGTCAAGACCTGATGGTTTGTTTGCAAGGAAATGTTACCTCAGAGAGCTGCTCCTTGGTCAACATTACTACTAGTGCTCCTATGGAACTTGTCTGTATTGATTTCCTGAGTTTAGAGCCTGATTTGAAAAGTGTTACGTAACATATTGGTGGTCACTGATCATTTTACCGGTATGCACAGGCTTTCCGACTAAGGATCAGAAAGCAACTACAGTGGCTAAGATACTTGTTGAGAATTTTTAGTCCACTATGGGGCTCCATGGCGGATTCATTCCGATCAGGAAGGACTTTGAAATGCTTGATTAAAGAGATGCTATCTTTGTGGGGTACGAATCACGAACCACCCCTACCATCCATGAGGAGACCCTCAGCCTGAAAAGGTTTTGTCGTACATTCTCGACATGCTGGGCACCTTACAATCCAAAGATAAATGAGATGGAGCCAACAGATTAGCACTCTAGTTCACCCTACAGTTGTACTAAAAGTGATGCCACAGGGTTCTCCCCTATACGTCTAATGTTTGGAAGAGGCTAGATTGCCAGTAGATGTGTGTTTTGGTTTCCCCTGTGGAGTGGGAAAGCAGAAAATCACTTACAGTGCGTGGAAAAATTAAAGGCTCAACTAAACCATGCTTATCAACTGGTCCAGACTATGGCTGCAAAATGGAATTTGGCCAACAAGGAGAGATATGATAAAAAAGTAAAGACAGTAGAATTGAAACCTGGAGATAGAGTGTTGTTGCAAAATTTCGGACTGCATGGCAAACATAAGGTTGCTGACAGGTGGCATCATCTCTCTCATATTGTGGTGGGACAGTTGGCAGACCTCCCGGTATATAAAGTGCGGCTTGAAAACAACTCAAAAGATGTAAAAACTATGCACAGAAATCATCTGCTGCCAATTGGGCAGATCTTAATTGAAGCTGAGCCTTCTACTGCTGCTCCTTCACGTCCTGTGACTAGATCTGTTGCTAAGAAAAGAAACCAAGCCCATGGAGCCTTCGACAAGTCCACTGAGGGAGCCTTGTCCAACCCCCTTCAGAAGGAGATGGTCAAACTCAGTGTCGGACGCACAGCGAAGATGATGTTGAATACTATCCCTCTTATGAACTAAGCTAATTGTTTCGGGGCAATCCCTCATTAACTCAGGAACTGAAGCTAGCCCATCTGTGTTGATTGAGCCCTCTACTTTGTCCCCGGAGGAAATGCCTCCAGAAGATAAATGGGGTAGCAGGCAAGCTCAAGGGGCTGAGTCCTTAGGCCTGGCTGAACTATCTGACCTGGCTGAATTATCTGACTTTTCAGAAGAAGAGAGTGAGATGGGGGAACAAGCCAGTGATATGCCCGAATTGGAAGACTATTTTGAATGCCCTGATGGTTCCCCTCTAGTACCTACACCACCCTCAGATGAGCCCAGTGGGATGGGTTCAGGGATAGAAGGTCAAGCCCCTGATAGTATTATGAGTATCGAGCCTGATCCCTTGAAGGATCCTGTTGCTAATGTCCCTGACATGGGAGTGGAGTCAGGCCAGGATCAGATCCCCTGAGACCCCTAGATGATCTGGCCGACAAATTAGGCCAGTAATAAAGTTAGCTTATGAATCTCTGGGTCAGCCAGTGGACCTGCCCTTAAATGTGGTCCACAAGGGGGTGTATGTGTCCCCAAGTTCTTTGCCTAAGTTAGCCTTGGGGGATAACTCCAGACTATTAGTAATGCCTTATGAGTGTGGCACCCCTACCCCGGGCGGGCCAGTTAGTAGCTCACAGAAGAGGGAGTCCCTCAGTCTCGGGGTCACAAGTAGGGCCCTATGACCTGAGTTAAAAAAGTGTAAGATTTTATATGTATGATGTGTATACACTATAGTACAATGTGAATGTAATATTCATGTATGTAAGGTGAAATGGGATATAGTGTTACTTGGGGTATTCACCTATTTTGCTTTAAGGGTAATTACTTGACGCAGACGCCAAGCTTTTCCAGGCCAGGGAGGGTGTAACCCCCTTGCAAATGGGGGTTCCTGGAAGCCCCACGGAGCTTGGGTAAATGCTCCGTGCCTGATTGGAGTTCGGTGCTAAAGCCGTTTAATTGGGAAGCCAGTGAGCGCTTTAAAAAGCCTCTGTGAGCTGTCTCTTTAAGGGCTGCTTGTTGCAGCTGTAGGTAATTAAATTGGGAGAGGGCTGTGGGGTTGTATGCCCGAGTCCCGCCCGGGACGCTGAAGTAATAACTCTCTTCTGCCATTGCTAGTGGTGCAGAGGGAGTTCTGCTGAAAAGCTGTACTGGTTTGCTGAATATAACGTAAAATAATAATAATAATGCAGTTGTTTAACCCTACCTTCCTTTGCAGCAAGGGACTGTGTCCAGTCCCTCCTCCATGATGGACTAGAACTAAATGGGCCAATCAGTACCTTGGGACCTTACAGGGCTGACTGACCAATGGAGGGACTGCTTGTAATTTGGGAAAGGCATTATGGGCTATGGTGCTTTTTCGCACCACTGAAGGCTAGAGGAAATGACTGGCATGTTCAGCCAGCCAATGGCAATGGGTAGTGCCCGATCTGGAAGGAGTGCTTGGTGCTGCCAGCTTCAGATGCGTTGTGACTGGTGAGGAGTGAGGAGCTTCTGTGCTTCTGCGCTGGGAAGTGTTCGCGCGGGAAGCGCATGAAGGGCCTAGCGATCATTTGCCTGAGGAAAGGAGTCAGAAAACCCACTGGCTGGCAGTCAGAGGAGGCTGTGCTCTGTACGGCTACCCACCAGGCTCAACCTGTTTGGAGGACTGGAGAAGATTGCTGAATTGCACTCAGTCTGCGGGAAAAGTGAAGAGAAAACTGCCGTTACAGTATTTTGATGACAGAGAAGCCTGGAGAGCTCAGCTGCCGCTGCCTGGTGTGGTACCCCTCCGCTGTTGCTTGTTACCATATGAATGTGAAAGAAGACTGGTGAAAGTCAGGTTCCATCCTGGTAGTGTGCAGGAATCGTCATTTGCTGGGGTTGTGAGTACTAATTCAGGGTCGCTCCCTGTGAGTGTGTTTACTTAACTGAACAGTCCTCTTTCTGTGACCTGCTCAGGGGCTGTTCTGGTGTGTGTGCTAAGGGCCCCAACCAGCTGCCACGTGTGGACTAGCCCGCTAGGGCTTGGGTACCCCGGGACTAAGCTGTAGGATTAGGCCTGTGCACAGAGCCCAGGTAATAAATATAGTGATAAGCTAATCAACTTGATTCCCCCTGTCCTTGTTGTTTTCCCCCTGAATAAATCAGATTGTTTTGTACAGCTATATCCTGGTTATTGTGTACATTAATGGTGAACTGCTGTTTGGTGATTGCAACATAACTGTGCCGTACTTTACAGGGGGTCCCTGAAGGGAGCTGGATTATATTTTCTGTGGGATAAGTGTACTGGTGAACAGAATCGCTGCTACCCAGTGTGAGTCACTAGTGGGATGAAGGGGGGGGTTGCAGTAGCTCAGAGGGCTGTAACTGTGGTAGTCATAACTGTGCTAACCCCGACCTCTGGGTGGAGGCACCCATCAATGGATCTGGGCCCCTCAACCTGCCTCTGGGGGGGTAGACAGGGGTAGTAGCCCTAAGGATAGCGCCCCCTGGGGGTTACATTTATTTTACATTACACAGGGGTCGGGAGTCGAGCGGGGGGGAATATTTAATTTACAGTACACGGAGGTCGGGAGTCATGCTGGGGGGTGGGGGACCACTAGACTACCAGGTCACATTATGTATTTTACAGTACATGGGAGTCATGCTGAGTGGGGGACCACTAGACTACCAGGGTTTACAGTTAATTGTGGGGTTACTAAAGGTCAGGGAGTATGCTGGGGGGGCAGTAGCCTACCAGGGTGTAACAGGCACACAATGGAACAGGGACCATGACAGCAGAAAAGGACTGCCTGTCCCAGCCAGACTGTCCTGTTCTCTATCTACTGGATATGCTGCATAGCCTAGTTTCTAGTGACCCTACAGCCTATGGCCGCCCGCCCCCACCAGGTTTGCCTTATGCCTGTGCCATGCATTGCATCTCCTCCACTGTTTCACCCACTACTATACTGGGGTACTTATGTTGTTGGGGGAGGCATCCTTCAGGGCATGTATGGCCACGGGTAGTGTGTCTGTGTTTAGTTATCGATCTGTATATGGGTGTGTGTGTGTGTATATATATATATACACACACACACACACACATATACATATATACAGGTCCTGCTTGCACAGCTGTATGGTTGTGTTGTGTGCACTGACTGTGCCTGGCAACACACAGTTCCTGCTGCTTCCAGCTTGTACTTCCATTCCGACCAACAGGGGATGCTGTGAGGATGCCTTGGCCTGCAGCATCCAGCCTGTACTTCCATTCTGACCAAAAGGGGGAGCTTTGTGCACCATGCAGTAGCACCGGGCAAACTGCATGGTAATGTATGCTAAGCAGCACATAATGAGATGCAAATGTACCTGTTTGCCCACGGATTACCTAAGTAGGCTCATTTGCATGGGAGCTTTGAATATAGCTCCTGTTTGCCCTGAGCTAACCAGTTTGCACCGGGCTAATGTGTTAGCACTGTGCAATCAGGTTACCCCAGGCAAACCTTACTTTAGCATAGCACACTAAGCACAGTTCTGCAGTGTGTGGCTTACATTATTGTTTGCAGTCATACCTCTCAACTGTGCCTGATTTGCAGGGACATCCCTGATTTTACCTCACAATTTTACTCTGTCCCTCTTAAAAATTGTGTTTCCATGACCAAACAGTGGGGGTTGTAAGCATAAACTAATGTCAAACATTAATGTTACAGACGTGTTCTTCCTTAGAAAATGCATTTTACACTAAACCACTTATTCTGCCAGCTTCCTGAGTGGATATCACCAGTTTTTCAGATGTGTCCCTGATTGTTTTAAGCCTTGTCCCTGATTTATGAGGCAGGAGGTTGTGAGGTGTGTTTGCAGTAAATGTGAGACATCTCTGTGCAATCACACACACTGTTCTGCACCTGCAACACTGGCTTGCTACAGAGTCTAATGAGCTGCAGTTGCAGTTTGCACTTCCCTGTTGCTATATTCAGTGCTGTCTTATTCCCAGGCTATTTTTGCCCTGCACTCCCAGACCAGTTTGCCCGGCTTCCTTAGACTGCTGTATTCAGCAGGATTAGCACCGGGCTATTTCCTTTTCAATATAGCTTGCTTTGTGCTCTGGGCTAAGTTTGCCCCCCCGGCAGTGCTAATTTAACCCCTGGGCAAAGTTTTGAATATCTGGCCCCAGGACTCTGAAAATGTAGCTGCATTTTTAATGTCTCTAAAAAAACTGCCACCTCGTGCCCAGCTAGAGATTTTCTATCAACATGTGAGGAATTAAATCTTATCCAATATGTTTCCTTTCCAACTAGTGGTAATAGTGTCTTGGACATTGTATTAGGTAGTGAATCAGTCAAAATTCAGAATCATTAAATCACTGCTCCACTAGGAAACAGTGACTATTACACAATAAAGTTTGAAATAAACATACCTTGGAGACAGTCAAACGAGGTTGCTGGGCTTTTTATTTATAGTAAAGCCAATACAGCAGCTATTTGTGATCATCTTGCTAACATTGATTGGAAAGTAGCGCTACATGAGCAAAATGCTGACTCTGTGAGGATTATGTTTAAATATATAGTTCTAGATACTGCTCATAAATTCTTACCTAGAATAAAAAACAGAAAACTCACAAATAACCCAAAATGGTTGTCACACAAACTTAATAAACTGATTTTGAAAAAAGGGAAATTAAAAAAAAAAAAATACAGAGCTAATAAATGTGCCAGAACATGGACATCTCTTAAGCAGAGTAAAAAAAAATGCAAATCTTGAAATTAGAAAAGCAAAATACAGTACTGAAACATTGACTGCCTCACGGGCACAAAAGGCAGACCACAAAATTATCTTTAGTTATATTAATTCACTTAAAAAACAAAAATGCAAAGTTGGACTGCTAGTCGATAAAGACACTATTACCTCTTCTCCAGAAGAAATAGCACAACTTCTAAATTCTCACTTCTGTAAAGTTTTTCAAAGTACCACAGCAACTTTAGACTCATCATTAGACAACCCCACAGATAAATTATCGGTACTCATTGAAGACATCAAGGCAAAATTAGGCACAATAAAATGAGGCTCGTCTCCTGGTCCAGACATCATTACTGGTGTCATGATTCATCTAATGAAGGACAATCTACTTTTACCCTTAAAAATGATTTATGATACTAGTTTAAATACAGAAATACAACTTCCCCAGGACAGGAAAATAGGCAATGTCATTCCCCCATTTGAAAAAGGTGAAAAAAGTTTTCTTGACAGTTACTGTCCTATTAGCCTTCCACCAATCATCTGTAAGGTGTTAGAAAAATTAATTAAGGATAAACTTACTCTGCTGCTTGACAATCTTGACAACTGCCAACATGGCTTTATTAAAGGAAGGTCCTGCTCCACTAATTTGATCAGCTTTTATAACACCATAAGCTTTGATCTAGATAATGACTTACCCTGTGACGTCATATTTCTCGATTTCAAAAAAGCTTTTGACTGAGTTCCTCACTGGGCTTTAATATATAAATTAAAGGCTTGCAGTAACCAATCCTTGTTTTTATGTTGGATAGTGAATTGGGTCACAAACAGAGATCAGAGAGTGATTATAGATGGTCACCCATCAAACTGGTCAGTAATTAATAGTGGAGTACAAAAAGGATCTGTTCCAGCATCCTTACTTTTTCAAATATTCACCTCTGACTTGTCACATAATATAACCTGTAATCTTATCAAATATGCTGACGAATGTAAAATTAGTAGTGTATGTAATAACTATGTGGAAATGGCTCTTCTCCAAGAGGATCTGGATAAGTTGAGGACCTGGTCTCAAAAATGGGAAGGGGGGGGGTACACTTCAACACATCAAAGTGCAGTGTACTCCATTTTGGGAAAAACAATCCTAAGAATAAGTATTTATTATAGAATGAAATACTAAACTGTAAGGCTTATGAAAAAGATTTAGGAGTCACGATTGACTCAGATCTGGACTTTGACATTCAAATCTCTAACACCTTGAGCAAAGTTAATAAAATATATTGGACTATCATGCACAGTATTAAATCTAAAAATCCTGGTGTTCTATTACCTCTCTATCGTGCCTATGTAAGACCCCACTTTGACTTTGCTTCCCAATTTTGGTGTCCTTATAAGAAAAAAAAGACATTAACAAAATTAAAAAGTTTCAATGAAGAGTGACATTTTATTGCTCCAGAAAATGTATATCTTATGGGCAAAGATTGTTTGAATTTAATCTAATGTCATTAGAACAGAGACACATGAGGCATGATCTTCTGTTCACCTGGGATGTTATTAATGATCCATCCCTCATGCCTAAGTGTGGACTCGAATTCAAACAAGTTACCTGTAACACTAAAGGACGTCCTCTGCAACTAACTAGAAACAAAGTTATTTAAAAAAAAGGGTATGTTATTTTTCACAGAGAATCATTAACCCTTGGACTTCCTTACCTACTTCCATAACTATAAGTGAATCTAAAAATATATTTAAAAACTGGTTAGACAGATTTCTATTATCAAGTAACCACTTGTTTTATTATAGGTAACTAATTGGAGCTGACCATGGGTATTTTTGCCCTTTGTGCTCTGTATAGTTCCTTAGTATGATCCTTAGTATAAGTGGAAAAAATAAATTTATAGAGTAAGAATGAAGAATAAAAGAGTCTTAAAAGCTTAAAAGGGGGATCCAGTCTGACTTAAAAATAAACAAGTAATGTAATCATAAACTAATCTCGATTGATAGGATAGGATAACCTTTTGTTAACAGGAATACGTAAATCACGTTTTTATGGGTGTTGATTTTCATACATTGTGATTCATCTGCCATGAGTGTTGACTGTTCTCTGCATCATTTTTTATTTGAAAGTATATGTCGTGCTTACGCATGATTTTATATGATTGTATAACGTCCTTGTTTTTCCTTTTTTTTCATTTGTAAAAACCTTCGTGACATTGTTGTCATTTTGGTTGATCAAATAAACTTGTTTTTGCTTGTCAAACAATTGCCTCCCTTACATTTTTTATATTTTATGTGGAAATTGCACACAGCTGTGGCAAAGAACTATCACTGTGCTCAGTGAAAACTGCAATGCTTGTCTTCTTGATCAATTTCTGCCAGGCAGATGCCAACAGCAATGACATGGCTGCCTCACTTGCACAACTGTTTTCACTATAAATTGTTTAAATTCAGCTATTAGGGAAAATAAAGCCATCTTAATGGTGCCAATATCCTCCTGCAGCTGATCTTGTGCTATTTGAGGTTTACTTTGAGTCAAGTCGGATTCCAGCGAAGTGCTTCTACGGGGCCTTTGGGCTTCTTGCTCCACCACGACTTCCTTGTCTCGTTCTTCCAATGGCTCCTGATTCATGTTTCTCAACAAGTCCCCCGGCATCTTGACTATTCCCCTTAGTAATTGCTCGATTCCAGAGAAGGTAGGGAACTATTCGACTTGAGTTCTGGCAGAATTTACTATATTTAATCAATTCAATTTAGCGGAGCTGCAACGCTGTGCTGCTACTCCTCCCAGGGCATCACATGATCTCCGTTTTCACTATAAATTGTTATGCAGCAAAGTTTAATGTGTTCATGCCCTGCTCAGCCTTTTAGATAACTGTTTTCTGTTCTCTGGTCAACCTACCCTGTATCTTAGATTGTGCTGTACCTTGGCCAGGACTCGGCCCTCTATATGCATTCCCCTCCTGTCTCACAGATGTTCGCTTGACTCTTCCCTCCTCTCTGTTTCTCACAAAAGGGCTCTGGCTCCCACTTTTCCTTTTTGTTTCTGCTTTTTTTTTTTCATTTTCTCCACACTATCCGTCTCTCTCTCCCCTCCTCTCTGCTGCTCACTCTGACATGAACCTCTTCCCTCCCGCTCCTGGCACCTTATTCACTTTTCCTTTTTTTTATGTATTATCTTTTTTCCCTTATGTGCTACCGTGCTCGGCCACTTCTTCAGGCTGTGCCAAGGCACCTCTGATCTGTCCCCTTCCTGTGCCCCCATCCCTCATATCTGCAGTCATCCCCAGAGTGACCCGGACATAACCTTTGCCGGTTGGGCCCCCCTCCTCTGAGGGGAGAGGCACCTGTGGGTCAGCCAAGCACACATCTTAGCCCTGGGTACTGCTGAAGGACGGTCCCCGGGACATTGACAGCATCAGACTACCAGGTGGCCATCATCCAGTCATGCATGGAGCCAGTTTCCGTTTTCTGGTGGTGTTCCCTGTCTTGCACGCGACTGTGTTACCCCCAGTCTCCACCAGAGGTCACTGCAGCACAACGCAGTCCCACAGCCCACCCCAGGAGAGGAGAGCAGTCCTCTGAACTCTCAGTCCTCTCCTCCCCTGCTGACCCCCAGCAACCCGAGTCTGTTCCCGAACCCAGGTCACCGGCGTGGGTCGTGGTAAGGCACCATCACCTCCTGTTTTTAAGGTTTCTTTTACAGTTATTTGCTGCTTTCAGCAATTTGTGTTTTTAGACCCCCCTCCCATCCCACAGTGTTTGCTTCTGCTGAGCCAAGTAGTTCAACTCTATCTGCACCTAAATTTCTAACTAAATCAGCGACCTTCTGTGGCAGTACTGAACCGCTAACTGTGCGGAAAACACGTGCGACACAAAGGTGACTCCTGGATTTTCCCCCATCCTCAAGCCTTTTGTCCATGCCCATGATTGCTAAGTAGCACTGCAGTGGGTTAGACTTGGCCTGTCAATCAAAACAACAATGTGGTAGCACCACTCACATATATGTCAGTCTTGGTGAATGAATGTTCTGCCCCACCAGCAAACTCCTCTTCTCTGGTCAACCTCTTTGCTCGCACTCACTCGTGTCCACAAAATACGACTGTGCATCTCATCATGAGATGCAAGACTGCACTAACCATGGGTCCTGGGCCGCTTCTCCTCTTCAGCTGTCTGGCTCCAGTCATCCACCTACTGGCAAGGAAAGGAATTGCAGGCAAAAAAAGGTAATGCTGCACTAAACGATGGTTGTCCATAGGACAAGTGCTAAACTCAGTAATGCTTGTCTGTGGTACTGAAGTGCTAGCCTGGGACGTCGGGCTATGGGATTTTTCAGTCCCTGGTGGGAAACCTTGCACTTTTCTAAACTATGGAACTCTTAGGTATCAGTGCAGGAGGTTATGTCTGTATCATAGGTATGATACCAGGGTGGAAAACCTGAGTCCGTTCTCAAGCCTGGGAGCCTCAGGTGTCCATGCAGGAGTTACATGACTATCACTGGTATAATATCTGATTGAATAACCTGAGTCCATTCTCAAATCTGGGAAGCCAAGGTGGCAATGCAAGCATTATGTGTGTGTCACTGTGGAAAACCTGAGTCTATTCTCAAATTCTGATCTCCTCGGTTGCAGTGCAAGGTGTTATGTCTGTATAACAGTGCTAATTTTGCACTCACCTCTTATTTACCTTTCTTCTCTTAACAGTAGCTGAAAACTACATGACATTTACTGTGAAAGATGAAGAACCCGGAGGACTGGAGTCTGTGATCAAGGATGAGACTGTAGGCCAGCAGTCTCCTGAAGAAAGCACCATCAACAGTAAGTAGATAGCCTGGTAAACGTTGCATGTAGCATAGATGCTAAGAACCCCTGATGATCTCAGAGTGGAAACCTGAGCCTTTTCTCAAACTCGCATCTCTGAGGTGGCAGTGCAGGGAGTTATGTCTCGGGCTTTTGTAAACCTCCCAAAGTTTAACTGCACAAACTTTGGTGATTGAACCATGTAAAGTTCACCAGTCGACGGACTAGTTCACTTTGGTTCACCAAACATTTTTATTTGGACAGAAGAGAACCCCCAATTAATCAAGAAAGGGAAATGGTTGCTGCAGAAACACCTGATTAGGACTTTTGGCATTAAAGTAAAATCTTTTAAATAGAAGTACTTGTTTCAGTCATCAGTTGTTACCTTTCTTAGTCTGTACACCATAAGTCAATTAGGAGACTCTACATTTGCAGGCATATCAGTGATCAATGCATGACTCTATTCAGACTGAGACTTTAACAAATCCAGTGATGTAGCACTTAGCTTGGGTTGGCAAAGCCAGTTGTTTACCATCAAGTGGGCAGATCCCTCTCACAGGCTTTCTAGGTACAGGCATTGTAGTAGGTAACTCATTCTGGTAGGCATCTCAGATCAAGGCATGGATACAAAGGCATAGGTTGTTATTTTGAAAGACCTGCCATCTTGTGCACACCGACCATCTTCCAGCATGTGGGGTATGCTGATGAGGGCTACCAACTCTGTCATTAGTTGGTAGCCCTCATTTTACAATGGCAAGAAACATTTGTGGGTTCTGATTGGCTAGTCTGGGACTGGACTTGTGATGTTATCCGAGTACAACATCACGGGTCTAATCCCAGCACCCAAATGACCACATCAGTTCTTTAAAAAAAAAGGAAGGAAGAAAGAAATCACTCCATGAAGCTCCTCGGCAGTACTACCTGCCCGTTTGTCATTCGTGTTCTCAACCCACCTTCACACTTCATGGCTCCTTTAGATGTAAAACACACACACACAATCTTCTTACTGGGTGACAGTCTCCTGCCACAGCAAACAAAGCTTTTACAGTATATTTACATTTCTGTGTGCTTTCCCAAACTCAGCCACTTCAGTGAACCACAGACAGCATAACTGCTGGTCTCGCGGATCACTGACACCGCTCTTCGCTCGGTTTCCAAGAAAATAGCTTCCATGGAAATGGAATGTATTCTGTCTGTTTGTACCCCCAGTCCTCCAGCCAATAACTATTTTTAAGAACTGAAGTCATCTCAGTCCCGGCTTCAACTCGTCATGTTGAATCCCTTGCTGTTCACGATTAGTAAACAGACATTCTTCTCAGTGTTGTTGTGAGCCTGTAAGCACTCCACTTACTTCTTCCCCATTAAACTCTCCTTTCACAGCCAGGATAGCTGCCAGCCAGTCCCAAGTTGGGTGGGGGGGGGATACACATCTCAATAAAGAAGACATTCATAGGAAGGACAACCACACACCTCCGTCTAGTGGACAAATGGAAAATGAACTTTTTTTTTAACAAGCATGCTTCCACTGTCCAAGATCATTTGGGGAGGAGTAGCTCTCTATGTAAAGGAAGGGATAAAAGCAACTGAACAAAAGAGTAAACAGGGAGGAGAGGAGGCACTGTGGGTCACCTTGGAGACTGGAAAGGGCACCACAATCCCCACAGGGGTTGTGTACAGACCCCCATGTCAGGGGGAGGGAATGGACAAGGATATGATAGAAGGCATTCTTAGAATGGCAGAGAAAGGGAGATACTGTTGATGGGAGACCTGAATATGCCAGATGTTAACTGGAGCACATTTGCTGCAGCCACATCCAAAGCAGGGCCATTCTTGATGCCTACAGGTGGCAGGCATTAGACAGCTAGTTTCAGAACCCACTTTCGTGGGGAGCAATCTTAGACCTCAGTACTCTCAAAGCGGGGGGCAGTGAGAGGATCTCTGATCTAGAAGTGGGTTGCCATCTGGGGACAAGTGACCATCAAACAGTGGTTCACATTAAACTCAGCTACAGAGTCAAGCCATACAAAGTGAGGGTACTGGACTTTAGGAGGGCTGACTTTGGCAAGATGGGAGAGTGCCTCAGAAAAGAACTAGCAAACAGGCTAGAAGGAGGTGTGGAGCAACAATGGGGAATCATCAAAACTGCCATCACAGAGGCAACAAGCCTTTGTGTGAAGCAAATAAACAAATCAAAATGAAAGAAAAAGCCACTATGGTTCTCAAAAGAGGTGTCTGTGAAAGTCAGGAAGAAAAAGATAGCATTCCCGGAAGTATAAGGAAACACAGAAGGAGCAAGACAGACAGCTGTACCAGTTAAGGCAGAAGGAAGCAGGGAGGGAAGTCAGAATAGCAAAGGCCCAAACTGAGGAAAAGATCACCAACTCAGTTAAGAAGGGGGATAAAACCTTTTATAGGTACATCAGCGAGCGTAGAAAGACAAAGGGAGGGATAGTGAGGCTGAATAGAATGAACGGTGGGTGGGCAGAGGGGGACAGTGAAAAAGCAGGGATACTGAATGAATATTTCTGCTCAGTATTCACAAAAGAGGAGGGGGAAGTGCCTAATCCAATTAACAGAAGCACTCTTGATAGGGGGGTCGATCCCAGTCCTTTCACAGAAGAAAGGGTTCTGCAAGAACTCCTAAAACTGAAGGTGGACAAAGCAATGGGTCCTGATGGAATTCACCCCAGAATTCTAAAATAATTAGGGAGGAACTAGTGAAACCACTGGCTACTCTTTTTAATAAATCATGGGAGGATGGTGTGGTACCTGAGGACTGGAGGAAGGCGGATGTGATTCCCCTTCACAAAAGTGGGACCAAGACAGAGGCAGGAAACTACAGACCTGTCAGTCTGACCTCTGTGGTAGGAAAGTGATGGAGTCACTTCTGAAGGAAAGAATAGTTGAGTACCTAGAGGCCAGTGGTGCACAGGACCCAAGGCAGCATGGGTTCTGGCGGAAGGTCATGTCAGACAAATCTAATAGATTTATTTGACTGGGTGACCAAAGTAGTAGACCAGGGAGGGGCTGTGGACATGGCCTACCTAGACTTTAGCAAGGCATTTGACACAGTCCCACACAAAGATTAATAGTCAAATTAACCAGCCTGGGAGTGGGTCCCAGGGTGGTAGCCTGAGTAAAACATTGGCTGCACAACAGGACACAGAAGGTCATTGTAAATGGAGTCCACTCTGAAGAAAGAGGGGTTACTAGTGGGCTACCGCAGGGTTCAATATTGGGTCCAGTCCTTTTTAATGTCTTCATCAGTGACATTGCAGAGGGACTGGAAGGAAAAGTATGTCTTTTTGCAGATGACACAAATATCTGCAGCAGGGTTGATACACAACGAGGCGTGGAAAGGATGAAAAGGGACTTGGCAAGGTTGGAGGAATGGTCAGAAGTATGGCAGCTAGGATTCAATGCAAAAAGTGCAAAATAATGCACCTGGGAAACAAGAACCCAGGGAAGAATACACAATGGGTGGGGAGGTAGTAACAACAACAAAAAGAAAGGGACCTGGGGTAATCATATCAGATGACCTTAAGGTTAGCAATCAATGTGAGAAGGCAGTAGGGAGGGCTGGGGTATACTGGGATGTATAGGGAGAGGCATCAGCAGCAGAAAACAGGAAGTTGTTATCCTCTGTACAGACAGTTGGTGAGACCCCATCTGAGTACTGTGTCCAGTTCTGGAGACCTCATCTCCAAGGACATAGACAGGATAGAGGTAGTCCAGAGGAGCAACTAAATGGTGCAGGGTCTGCAAGGGAAGCCATATGAGGAGAGACTAAAGGAGCTGAATATGTATACCCTTGAGGAAAGAAGGGGGGACATGATAGAAACTTTAAGTACCTCAGTGGAATCAACAAAGTCCAAGAGGGTAGCATCTTTCAGAAAAGAGACTTACAAGAACAAGGGACACAATTTAAAGATAGAAGGAGGGCGGTTCAGGGGCAATGTGAGGAAGTATTATTTCACAGAGAGGGTAGTGGATGCATGGAACAGCCTTCCTGAGGAGATTGTGGGGTCTAAAACGGTGGGAGATTTCAAGAATGCATGGGACAGACATAAGGCAATTCTTGTGGGGGGTCGGAAGAAATAGGCAGTTGGTTAACTAGGATCTGCGGCCTATCCTGTAGGTAGGGAAATGGGCAGACTAGATGGGCCTAGCGGTCCTTATCTGCCATCAAAGTCTATGTTTCTATTTACAAAAATAATTTTAAAATGTTTTTTTCTCTTTTTTTATTGTTCTATAAATATAGCCATTGTATAATAACAATAATGTACTCCAGGGTGTGTGTTGTGCTGGGATAATGTCACTTCTGGGGTTGTTGGACGTACTCGGCCTATGGCCTCATGCCCAACCATCCAAGGCATGACGTTATCCCAGCACAACACAACACACACCCTGTTGTGCATTATTGCTTAACTAGCATACTCCATGTGCTAGAAGCCACCTGGTGTGCATGAGGCGGTGGCAGGCAGCTCAAAATAACAAACTAAGAAAGATAACACCTGAAGACTTAATTTGAAACAGGTACTTCTACTTAAAATTTTACTTTGATGTAGAAAGCTCTTATTGAGTATTTACACAGCAAATGCTGCCCTTTTCTATGGCTGTGGGCAGAGCCTTCAGTCGTCTTGCTGTAGCTGGAAAAAATTGGCATACCGTACCACAAATTTTTGGAGTTTTCAGTGTTTCTTTCCAAAACTGCAAATCACTGTGCCACTGTGCCAGTTGAATGAAAACTGTACTACTTATATAATGAAATGGTTTTTCTGCAATGTCTCTCTGTTCACATGGTGGCTTGCTAAAAAGAGCATGCTCCTAGGAGGCGGTATAGCACAGTGGTTTAAGGCTCCGAGCTGAAAATCTGGAGACCTGGGTTTGAATCCCACAGCCCCCACTTGCATACTGTGTGATCCTGAGCAAGTCACTTAACTTCCTTTATGCTCCCGGGTCACACCTGGAATCAAGCTTTGGATTAGTGTGCCTCTCCTGGTTAAACAACCCCCCCAATTATGTGCTTATACTTTTTTATTGCTGCATATTTACTGATTCTGTGGTATACGTGTTGATTTCTTGCAAAATGAGTCTTTTTTTAAAACGAAGATATTTATAATAATTACATAGTTAATGAAGTTGTGTGTGCCTTTTTAGTTGACAATGTTTTTTTTATTGCTTCCATCTGCCCCTGTCTCTGATTACTTTGCAACACATTTGAGTCTTAACCTTTGATTATTCTGGTCATTAATCTTCAGCCTTCTTGTGTTCTTTTAATTCAGACCCATAAAGGCATTGACTTTTTACAGAGTTCTTTAAATTCCTCACCGTTCTCATTTTATTTTGCTGTACAGTGTCCACCTCCACATTTACATTTTTTGTTATTTCTGTTTGATTAAAATTCACAGCTAGCTAGGAAGGAGATTCACAGCTGTAGCTGTAGCAAACTGTGTATCGAGGGTCCAACAATCCTCAAACAGTTCACTGTGCCTCCGTACATGCAGAGATCCAGGAAATGCTTGTAAGGGACTCTGGGCTCATCATACTAAGGTTCATACAAACATTACTGACGAGTAAGGAGGCCAATGGCCCATGCAGCTCTTGTGCTAATATAAACTGTAATAGGAGAGGACACACACTGAATTAATTAATTTATCAAGATGGGATTTAAATAAGCTTTCAGTTTTGCTTATGACTACCTCAAGAGGCAGTCTGTTCTAGGGTCCAAGGGATCTAAATGTAAGGAAAAATGTCCTACTTATATAATGAAATGGTTTTCCTACAAGCTGTAAGGGGTGCCCCCTAGTGTTGTGAATATCGTTCTTAAATTCAAGACCAAGCTCTGTCATAAGATATGGATGCTGGATTAGGTCAAACAGGAACAAAAGGTCCCCCATAATATGACGGGTGGCAAGGGTCATGAGATTGAGGAAACAAAGTCTGTTTTCATAAGATTCATGTTGAAGGCTGTGTAGATATTTTGTAAATTTTCTGTGCACCTTTTCTAATAATTTGCAGTCATTTTTTCTATAAGAGCACCAAAGCGTTGATGCATATTCCAAATGCGGCCCAGTATATGCCCTGAAGAGTGGCATCATAGCCTTTGGGTCTCTGGGCTTAATACTGAGTAAAATAGACCATACAACCTTGTTTGTTTTATTAATTACCGCATGTATATGTTTGGAGTGTGACAAATCATGAGAGATAACAATGCTCAAATCATTTTCATCTGTTGTAGAGTTCAATAAAGCACCAGCGAGTGTGTATAATGGATTCCATGGTCCTAAGTGCATAACTTTACATTTTGATGTATTAAAGTGATTTTCCAATGTAAGGCAGCTACTCACATATTGTGGTAGCTACCCACATCAGCAGTCATTCCAGCCTGGTGAGGAAAATTAATTGTATGCCATACCTTAGTTATTTCACTCGTAATCTAAATTTAGAGCAGCCAGTCTGATTCTTTCCAATAGCCCCGGGGATAATGACACCCCCCCCCGTGCTCAAGCACGTAATGACGTGTGACCAGGGAGAGCACGGAGGCACGCCCTATTGAAATGAATGGGGCTAGTTTTCTCTTACATTTTTACGCTTAAGAATGACCAGTTCTAGGGACATGATATGTTGTTCATCCACACTTATTGGCAGGTATCCTTGCCGCTTTAAATCTTGCCAGAAGGTCTTCAAGCTGGCTCCTCCCACCCACCCGGGTGGTAAAACTCTCGGCTCCGCCCCATGATGCCAGATCTTCCTTACCGCTTGGAAGCTCAGGTTCCCTCCTTAACGCTCTGCGATTAAGACTGGTTCTAATTCTTAGAAAGTTCAAATCAAAAGTTTTGCTAAAAAGACTTGGGTCTTCTCCTCGCGGCTGAAAGGTTAAAATAAACTCCCGGTTTCGGAGGTGCCCTGCGGGCAGAAGATGTCTAGGGGACTGGATCCGCACTCCACGTGCGTCTACTGCCTGGGCCTTGAGCACTACCCGCAGGCCTGTGACTTGTGCTCTTCCTTTTCGGCCTACGTCCTTGAAGACCATGCTGCCCGATTACAACTGGGGTGCCACGAGAAGATAATTCCACCAGTGAAATCTAAAGAGGCCCGGTTGGCGGTGTCCGCGGCGTCGGGCTCGGCGGATCAGCTCGAGCAGATGATCACCCTCGAAGAGGAGGCGGCGCGGGCCGCTTCTACCTCGGCTGCGGCATTTGTCCCGCTTTCTCGCAGCCTTGTACTCTGCTTCTTTAAGGAGTCTTTGTCTGACCCTCTCGACAAAGGCTAGGTCCAACTCTTCGGACCTTTTCCAGGTCCAAAAGAGCAAAAGTAAGTCTCTCCGTCGACGCTCTTGGGAGCGGGAAAGATCCCCCTCCCCTTGTCGACAGTCGACTTCGGTCGACCCCTCAGCTTCGGCCACTGGCTTCACGGTGTCCCCATCAGGTCAGTTGACCGAGACTCCCGACGACGTGGTCGAGATTTTTCTCGACCCGTTAGATGGGTTGTCGGCTGGAGAAGCTGAGAATCCCCTCTCCCCGGTTCCCTGGTGAGAGTTGAGGATCCTGTCAGCTCGTCTGTGCCTCCGGTTCCGGAGCCTTCGGTGGGATCGTCTGAGCCGAGGGGAGTGCCGGTTTCCGACACTTATCCTCGCCTTCCTTGGCCTAGTCGAGACTCTTGGTCTCAGTCTCGGACATCCTCGCGGTCCGACCGATCCCGCCGCCATAGGTGGTCTCGGTCTAGGCACCGCGGTAAGCGGCGCCGCCGCTCTTCCTCTTCCTCGGACGAGGGGAGGCTTCGGCGCAAGTTGCGTCAGAGGTATGAGGAACTTATGTGGCAACAGTTCCTTTTGACTGGGAATAAGCCGACCCAGTCGTCTTCCCCGGCCATTAAGTGGCTGTCACCGGAGCGGCCGAAAGAACCCCTCGTTGTAGCCGAGGAGCCTGTTCCCAGGCCGGTTGTTCGGCCAATTCCAGCTGCCCCACCGATTCTGGTGGAACCTCCGCCTTCACAGCCATTAGTTGGGGCTCCAACCAAATATTCTCAGTCGGCTATGGGTTTGCCCCATAGGCTGTCTGTCACCCTCACTCCCGATAAACCTCGGGAGGTGGAGGGTGGCTCAGGCTCGAGGGCAGCTCTTTGAGGACTCTTCTGGGTCCGAGGATGATTCCTCCCTTTTCTCCAAGCGCATGGACTTGAAGTCCTCGGGAGGACAGTCAGTGGATGATAGCCCTTCGTCCTTCTTAGGATTGCTTCGGCTCATCTCGGAGTCCACCGGGATGAAGCTCGAACCCGTTTCTAAATGGGCCAGGTATCCCCTCACAGAGATTCTGGACTGAGGGGATTCTCCTACGGAGGCCTTTCCGGTGGCCGAGGCCATAGTGGGTCCGGCCTTGGAGCTTTGGCAGTGCCCTGCTTCCTGCCCTGCGCCTTCGGCCGGAATGGCCAGGAAGTATGCGGTCCCTACCGGTTCCCTGTCCGGTTTTTCGGAACACCCCTCTGCTGAGGGGTTGGTTACCGACAGCGTTTTCCGGCATGCTGGGAACGCCAGGGATGTGGACAAACCTCCCGACAAGGAATCCAAGAAATTGGATTATGCCGGGCGAAAAGTCTATGCTGCGTCCTCTCTCGGGCCTTTGTCAGGCCAGTTCGGACGTCCTCATGGCACATTTTTCTCATGCCCTGTTGGGCTCCCTGGATGAGGTCATCCCTCATCTTCCCGCGGATCTGCAGACTACGGTCAGGCAGGTGTGGGACCAGGGCAGGGCAGTGGCCAAACAGCAGCTCCAGACTGCTTTAGACATCGGGGACTCATGTGCCAGGTCGGTGGCGGCTGCAGTGGCCATGCATCGTCGGGCTTGGCTGAGGATATCCACCTTTACCTCGGATACCCAGCACAAGTTGGCGGATGTTCCCTTTTTGGGGACTGACCTCTTCGGCCTGGGGTGGAAGGTCACCTGCAGAGGATCGAGAAGTCCAATGCTACCTTGGACTCGGTCTCTTCTGCTCAGAAGGACAAAGGCTGAAAGCCACAGCCTAAGCCCTTTCATCCTTCTGTGCCCGCGGCGCGCCCGGCCCAGCAACGTCAGGGCCAGCAGGCTCGAGCTTGGCATCCCAAACCCAAGCCGTCGGCTTCCTCCAACAGGAAGCAGGGAGGAAAAGGCCCAGGAGGTCCCTCGGCCGGTCCCTCCTCCAAGCCTGCCCAGTGCCGGGCTGAGGGGTGTCGCCCCCATCCCCGTCACCTTACCCCTGGTTCCCCCCATGGGGGGACGGCTCTGACACTTCCTTTCGACCTGGTCCACTGTTACCACAGACAGGTGGGTACTGGAGGTGGTGGGAAAAGGCCTGCCTCTGGAGCCTTTGAGCAGGTACGGCCCTTCAGGTACCGCCTTTCAGCCTGTCGCACCTCGGGGGGCCTCGGGGTCCGCAGCCTCACTGGCGGCTCGCCGAGCTGACATCGCTCTCCTCCTCCAAAAGGAGGTGATCACAGAGGTAGAGGACCCCCCTTCAGACCCGGGATTCGTCTCCAGGTATTTCCTGGTTCTGAAACGGACGGGGGGCTAGCGCCCCATTCTCGACCTACACGACCTGAACAAGTTCCTAAGGTCTCGAACCTTCAGGATGGTCACGCTGGCACAGATAATACCATCTCTGGAACACGGTGTGTGGTTCTGCTTTCTGGACCTACAGGATGCATTCTTTCACGTCCCTATCCGTCCGTCACATCGGAGATTCCTCCGCTTTCGAGCGGAGGGATCCCTCTTCGAGTTCCGAGCCATTCCCTTTGGCTTATCTCCAGCTCCCAGGGTCTTCACCAAATGCATGGCAGTGGTGACAGCATTCCTGCAGCGCCGAGGGGTCCGGGTGTACCCTTACCTGGATGATTGGCTGATAGCAGCCCCCTCCAGACGGAGGTGGAGCGGTCCAGAGATCTGACCCTCCAGGTTTGCTCTCAAGTTGGCCTTCTCATCAACGAGGCCAAGTCGGAACTCTAGCCGAAGCAGGTGATCCTGTTCATCGGGGCAGAGCTCGACTCTCTTTGAGCCAGAGCACGACTCCCGGTGGACAGGGCCGAGGTTCTTACCTCCTTTGCCCAATCATTTCTGGTTGGGCAATTGCGCCCTGCCTGGGACTTCCTGCACCTCCTGGGTCTCATGGCGGCCTGTACCAGCGTGGTCCATTGGGCTCGCTGGCACATGCGCCCCTTCAGTGGAGACTGGCCAGCCAGTGGTCTCAACGCTGCGATCCTTTGGACCAGCTAGTGATAGTGACCCAGGAGATGTGGAACGCTCTACAGTGGTGGACCATTCCATTCCATCTGCAGGAGGGCATCCCGTTTTGTCCTCCCCGAGCCGATGGTCTCTCTATCGACCGATGCCTCTCTGATGGGTTGGGGTGCCCATCTGGGGGAACACCGAGTGCATGGCCTCTGGTCCCCACGGGAGTCCCAATGCCACATCAACCTGCTGGAGCTCTGAGCGGTCCACCTAGCTCTCACCGCCTTTGCTCCATTTCTCCGGGGTCAAGTGGTCCAAGTCTAGACGGACAATACCATGACCATGTACTACCTAAACCGCCAGGGCGGGACGCGCTCCCTGCTTCTATGCAAGGAAGCTCTCCGCATTTGGTCACTCGTGCGCAGCCTGGAGGTGGATCTCCTAGCCATTCATGTGGCCGGAGCCTACAACACCCTGGCTGATGCCCTGAGCCAGATAGGGGCTGCATCTCACGAGTGGTTTCTCCTGCCGGAGGTAGTACAAGATCTGTTCTCCCACTGGGGCACACCTCAGGTGGACCTGTTTGCCTCCAGGGAGAACGCAAAGCTGAGGCTGTTTCATGCCCGCCCCCCTCAGCAGGGCTCACTGCAGGGGGATGCCTTCTCGAGGCTGTGGACCCCGGGCCTCTTCTACGCCTTCCCCCATTTCCCTTGATTCACAAGGTGCTTCTCAAAGCAAGGAGGGACAAGGCGCAGGTGATCCTGATAGCCCCAGACTGGCCCCACCAGTTCTGGTACCCAGATCTCCTCAGCCTCAGCTCCAGGCTCCCGAGGCAGCTTCCAGCTCACCCAGACCTGCTCTCAATCAATCAGGGGAAGGTATTCCATCCGGACCTTCAATCCCTGCACCTGACGGCCTGGTTCCTGAGCGGCTAGAGTTCCAGGCCTTGGGTCTTTCCGACGAGGTCCTCAATGTTGTTGAGGCATCCTGTAAGGAGTCGACCAGAAAATGCTACGCCTTCAAATGGAAGAGATTCTCCATTTAGTGTCAGGGCAAGGGCTTGGACCCTTCCTCCTGTTCTGTGGCAAGCATTTTGGACTATTTATGGTCCTTTCTATTCAAGGGCTTAGGTCGACAACCCTAAAGGTTCACCTGGCAGCCATCTCTGCTTACCGGGCGCGAGCCAGGAAGCAGTCAGTGGCGCAGGAAAAGGTGGTCGGCGCTTTTCAAGGCCTTGATCACATTTCCCCTCAGTCGCGAGAACCTCCACCTCCATGGGATCTACTGCTGGTACTGGCAAAGCTCATGGGCAAGCCATATTCAACCAATGCACAGGTGTGAACTCTCTCACCTGTCATGGAAGACCGCCTTCTTGGTGGCTATCACATCAGCCAGAAGGATGGAGAGCTCCAGGCGCTTTGCATCGAGTCTCCTTACCTGGTCTTCCACAGGGACAAGGTTGTCCTGTGCCCACCAAAATTCCTTCTGAAGGTGGTGTCGGTTTCACCTAACCAGGTGCTGACTCTGCTGGTGTTCTACCCCAATCACACCTCAGAGGCCGAATATAGGCTCCATACTCTGGACCCTAGAAGGGCGCTCTTATAAAGGAGCATGGCTGAAATTCGGGAGAGGTTAGCCAGCTGTTTGTCACCTCGGCTGAAGCGCATCTGGCAGACCTGCAGCCAAGCAGGCGATAGGCAGGTGGGTCACCTCCTGCATAGATCGCTGCTATGAGTTGGCGGGCATGGAGCCTCCCAGAGGGATAAGAGCTCATTCTACCCGTCATACTGCTGCATCGGTGGCTGCTTCCAGGGACATCGCTATCCAGGAAATCTGCAGGGCTGCTACCTGGAAGTCAGCACACACCTTTATTACCCATTACCACATCGACCTTGAGTCACGCCGGGATGCTGGTTTTGGGGCCTCGGTTCTCCAGTCCTTATTTCCCAAGTAAGTAGTAAGGGGGTGTGCGCCTTGCCTCCCTCCTCCCGGAGAACTGCTAGGAGTCTGCCAATAAGTGTGGATGAACAACATATCCATGTCCCTAGAAATACAGGTTACTCACCTGTAACAGGAGTTCTAGGAATGGTATATATTGTTCATCCAATATTCCACCCGACCTCCCGGCTTCGACGCGCAACCATGAGCTTCCAGCGGGCCAGATCTGGCGTCATGGGGCGGAGCCGAGAGTTTTACCACCCGGGTGGGTGGGAGGAGCCAGCTTGAAGACCTTCCAGCAAGATTTAAAGCGGCAAGGATACCTGCCAATAAGTGTGGATGAACAACATATACCATTCCTAGAACTCCTGTTACAGGTGAGTAACCTGTATTTAGAGATTAATGAAGGTCACCGATTGAGTAACAAGGTCCTTGTTACTTGAGTGGTGACCATCATTAATCTCTAGCTGGTCATTCTTAAACATAAGAATGTAAGAGAAAACTAGCCCCATTCATTTTGATGGGGCACGCCTCCGCGCTCTCCCTGGTCACACGTCATTACGTGCTTGAGAACAGGGGCATGTCATTATCCCTGGGGCTATTGGAAAGGATCAGGCTGGCTGCTCTAAAATTTAGGTTTCGAGTGAAATAACTAAGGTATGGCATACAATTAATTTTTGGAACCAGGTTGGAATGACTATCGCTGAGGGCAGCTACCTCAATATATGAGTGGTAGCTGCTCTCAGCTAAGTAGGAAAATCACTTTAAGCTTCATCCCCAAGTGTTGTCCCAGGTAGTTATTGTATCTAAATCTTTTTATATAATTGATGTTTGAGATTGGTTAGTACGGTGGCCCCCAATTTTAATATCATCTGCATATTTAATGATTGATGAATGGCAGCTGGCAGTTATATCAGCAATAATAGCTTAAAAAAGGCAAGGGCATAAAACAGATCTTTGTGGAATACCGCTAGAAACATTACCTAATTTGGATAGGAAACCACTGATTTGGACTCTTTGTGTTCTGTCATGTAGCCAGTTGTTTGTCCAGTTTATTAGTGTTTATTGATATTGAGATTATGAAGTTTAGTGATGAGTGCCCAGTGTGGCATGACATCAAATACCTTGCTAAAGTCAATGAATATAAATATCACAGGATGTTTTATCAGATAAAGCACTCATGTGTTCATAAAAACACTTTAGATTAGTGAGGCAACCTCTGCCACTCTCAAACCCATGTTGCTCTGAGTCATGGCTATTAAGGGTTGAGGAAATTATGTCCTTAATAAGGCCTTCAAGGATCTTACATACAGATGATGTAAAACTTATTGGTCGGTAGTTTTCCCAATTATTTCTTGGTCCTTTTTTATGAATCGAGACTACGTTAGCTACTTTCCATTCATGTGGGACAAAGTTCATGGATATACAGCTTTCAAAAAGAAGTCTTAATGGGTATGCCAAGCAAACAGCCAATAGATAGTGGCTCAGCAGGTAACACACTCACCTCTGAGGCTGGGAGATCAGAAGGCTGTGGGTTCTATCCCCATACCAGGCATTTGGGTTAATATCACAATACTGACACTGTAGTGCAGCATGAAGGGGGTGCTGCACTCCTGAGGTGCCGTATTTCAGATGAGACATTGAAACCGAGGTCCCATCTGCCTGTTCTAGTGGTAGTTCAGGTGGATGTTAAAGATCCCATGACACTTATCGTAAAGAGCAGGGGAGTTTTTATTGTAAATCACATAGTACATAATACACAATTTGAAATCAGGATAACATGACAAAAACATTAATAAAGTAAACATGAAATTAATAATATACAACAATCATTCTAAACAACACAAAAAATGGAAAGAGATAGGGAGGATAAAGGAAAAGGGAAAATAAAAAGGGGGAAGGCTAAAAAATAGAACATATATGAGTCTAATACACTTACAAGGGAAAAAAAATTATCAAGAGGGTTGCAATCACCCACAACATTTGTACACCATCCGCTATAACACATAAGAACCTTATTAATAAAGAAAAAAGAAAAGGAAAAATAGAAATAATAAAAGTGTTACTTTTATTTATTTAGTCTAGGATTACAAATACCTTTGAGCTGAGGCTCTTTTACAAAGGTTCCACGTCAAATACAGTACAATACAGAAAAAATATGGAGATAACATGTTAAGAATAGGAGAGAAATATATTGCTGTAGTCAGGATAAGCTCTACTAGACTGAGATAACATTGGAGAAGGACATGGAAAAGTACACAGGGGACTGAAAGGGACACAGAGGGAGGGGGGAGCAGCCAGTGGCATTGTCAACATCATAGATGGGGAGTAGCGTCATAGTCAAACAAAGCGGGGGTGCTAACAGGGGAAGGGGATGGGAGGAGGTAAGGCAAGGGGGGAGGGAAGGTGGGGAAGAGAGAAGATTAGGGTATAAGTGCTAGTGAGGGGGAGCAAAGAGAGGATGAGTAGAAGATGGGTAGGGCTGGTTATATGTAGCAGTCACAGGAGCAAGCGGTAGTGAGTTACTTCACCAAAACATTTGTTAACACAAAGTTCCTATTGAGTTATTACATTTTTTATTTAAATTTAGTGAAAACATTAAACCCTTTCCACCATCTATATACTTTTAAGGAGGAATGTGCAGCCATATCTTGTAAATAAGCCTGACCCATGGATTATTCAACCAAAGCGCTCAGTACCATACGAGGCATTCTCTTTAGCTGCAATACCCACTGACATTGGGCTTGCCATAGATAATATATAAGAAAACATTTAAAAAGGTTGAAAACACCTATATCATATAAAGGTCCCCCCCCCAAGGCCTCATCCCCAGAACTAGGATCTCATAAGACAGTTGGGATAACCATTTCATTTTCCATTTGAATGCTAGTAAATCCCATGAAGGCTTAGAATAAGTACAGTCCAACAAAAAATGGACCATAGTTTCAGGTGTGTTAATGCATTCTAAAGAGGGCAGTTTCTTTCTTCAACAGCCTTATGCTTTGCATTCCCTCTAACGTTTAGTTTGCCATATACAGCCAACCATAGGGTCTTCCACACTGGAGGGGGAATTCTTTCATTTGTTAATAGTAGAAGAACCTTTGCATTGTTACTCTCTAAACAATTCTTAAAGCAAGGCTCCTTAGGATATATTATACCCCAAATGGAGTTACAAAGGTCAGCCACCTTCCCCTGCCGAATTTGTTGTTTGGACAAACTCCATTTGTGTAATTTTTGGACAGTGGGTTTAAAATAATCCGGGACCAAAAGATGGCTACTCAGTTTCGGAGGAACTACAGTCCATACCATGAAATACTTATGTAATAACTTAAAAACCCATTTATAGTGTATTCCGTCAGTCGGAGTTAAGCCACATTTAACAGTTTGGAGTAAAAGAATGGTGTGAAGAAAGATGACTGGATCAACCATTCCCAATCCTCCCCGAGCCCTTGGTAAGTATGTAAAGCAGCATTTGATGGGATTCAGTTTGTTACCCCATAATAATTGAAAGAACAAGCTATATATTTTAGTTTCCAAAGTACTAGCGGGAAAGTAAATCATTGCCACAAATTATAATTTTGGAACAATTATTTTTTTTTTAATCTGAATCCTTTTTAATTTTGACATTTTCCAATGCCTCCATCTTTGAATCTTTTTTTGTGTATTTGACATCCCTATTTCTCAGTTAGCCAGTGGTAAATTCTGAGGCCTAAATACTATCCCCAAAATTTTAAGAGGGTTAGAAGATATCCTAATTCCTTCAATTTGAGTAGGAGGTGGGTAGCCTGATCCAATATAAAAACTGTGTCATTTATCAAGGTTGAGCTTTGCATTGGAGATGTAAACATACTTCTCCATTACTCAAGAAAAGACGGTAATTGCTTATGATTAGAAAAAAATGGACAAATGTCATCAGCATACGCTTGTATCAGAGGGCAACCCTCGGAATCAGCACCATTTAAACCAACCCCAAATTAGTTTTGAGTGACTATTCAAATTAAGGTGTCCAATGTGAATAGATAGAGTAGGGGACTCGGGGGCACCCTTGTCGCAACCCTGTAGCAACCTGAAACCCACCCGTTACTACCCTGTTAATCACAGGGTATACAATGGCTTTGTTATATAATAATTTAATATAAGCCCTAATCATTTTAGGGATCCCATAACATTCTAAAATGGCAAATAGACAAGTATGAGAGACCCTATCGAAGGCCTTGGCTAGGTTCACGGAGATAAGACATCCTGAGATGCCATTTATGGAAAGGTGTTCGATAAGGTTTCTAAAAATCATTAGGGCTTGCTGAATATTTTTTCCTGGGAGCCCACATTATTGGTGTGGGGAAATAACTAACCTAGCATAATGTTTAATTCTGTTGTTTAGGATACAAGCCAATAATTTGTAATCCATATTTAAGATCATTATTGGTCTCCAATTACTTATGTGTGATTTCTTGCCTGTTTTATATAAAAATACAAGGAGGCCTTCTGAAAAGGAAGGTCTGATTGCATTTTGAGTTAAGAAATATTGATAGACCTGTAGGAGACAATCTGACAATATTTCTATAAAGGATTTGTAAACTTCTCCGGGGAGACCATCTAGCCCTGGGGATATACTGGGCTTTAGGGATTTTATGGCTAATTCAATCTCGTCCTTACCAATTGCTTTTGCCATCACAACTGGATCATCTGGTACCATTAGAATAATTATAGACTGTAAAAAATGTGACATTTCTATATCCAATGGGTTTTTAAAAGGGTTATGGGATTTCATAAATGATTCTATGATTTGATGGAGTCTCTCAGTTGTATCTGTTACCTGACCTGAGGGATTGATCAGGGCCTCTATATTCATTGAACTGTGTAGTTCCTTACATGCTATATAAGGGTCTCCCACAGGGTCCTTTGTGTTCCTGACTGTAGCATTACATTAATAGAACTGTCCCTGTCATATTGGTACTGTTGCATTTCTTCTTTAATGACCTTTATTTGGGAAGAATAATCATCTCTAGAAGTAGTTTCCAGAGAATCTAGTTTCTGTAGTTGATAGCGAAGAAATAAATATTTCAAAAATTTCTCATTTTTCCATGTTTCCCATGTTTTATTAACCAGTTTTAAAATCTTTCTTCGAATCCTCCCACCATTCACCTAAATCTGTGTAGAGAAACATTACAGATTCCCATGCTTTAATCAGGGACAGCAAACCCTTCTGAACCAAAGGGTCAGATAGGGTTTTAGCGTTTAATCTCCACCTATTTGTACTCTTGGGGGATTTTATATAATCTGTACATTTTAAAATGAGGACAGCATGATCAGAAAATTCCACTGGGTTAATATAAAATTGGAAATTTGAAATAAAAAGGTGGTCTATCAAAGAGGTATATTTTCCTCTTTTATAAGAAAATGTGAGCCCTTTCGTCAGTTTATCCATACAATTGATGACGTCAGCTGTGTCCACTACTCGAGCCAAGGCAGAGGAATTGCAATAAATTTTCTTTTGTGTCATTGGATCTTTACCCCCTTTTAATATGTTACCGTTGAAATCACCACCAAAAATTATTTTATGAGAGGAAACAAGAAAAGGTTGTATCGAAGTTACCAGTTTAACTCTTTCAGCCTTAGACTGGGAGCCATGCGAATTAATGAGTCTGAATATGGAATTTTCCCATGCCCCATCAAGAATTAAAACCTTTCCTGGAATTAAATATAATAATTTAAGCAGGGAAAACTTAAAGGAATTGAACCGGATCCCTTCGCCATCAGCACATTCCATGCCAAAAGACCAATAGGAGGGACCCACCACCATTCAGATTTAAAGGTACGGATTTGATCAGTGTTGTACATCCATGATTCTTGAATAAAACAAATATCAAAACCCTCTGTATGAAGATAATTAAAAATCATACAATGTCTCTCAGCATTCAGTAAGCTGTTGACGTTAAGGGAACAGATTTTTAAAGAAGCCAGAAGTGGGATTTTAGATCACTCAAAAATTATTCTTTCTCTTTTTTTTTTCCTTCCCTTTGTAGCCAACTAGTTCATGATCAGGAGACACATGATCAGAAGAAAGTGTCTGTGAAGCTGGTTCATCTTGTTCCATGTCGGAATCCCCCACTGGGAAAAAAGGGCTGCATAAGAATTTTCTGATTCAAACTTTGCTTTGGGGGGAGGGGGTTTAACAATCCTGGCAGACCATCATCTAGAAGGAGGAGATTCAGCCTTCTGCCCATCAGGCTCACTGTAACAGACAGGAGCTAGGGACCTGGGGTCTGGAATGGAGCTTTCCTTAGTTTTAACATTTTCACAGGGGGCCTGGGTGTCCAATGGATTATCTGAAATGATAATGGGGAGGGGGATGGGGTGGGAGGTTCTGGAACAGTGGCCGGGGTGGGAGTCAAAGTAGGTGATGTGACTAACTCTTGGGCTTGCTGAATAAGCAATTCCAGGCTACTACAGGTTGCTTTAGTTTTTGCCACCCAGGAGCATGGCCATAATCTTCACACAGGTCACAACTGTTGTGGTTGGCACATTGGAACGTGATGTGAACTCTCTCCCCACAATTGTCGCAGCGGGATTTGTCACATGTACTGGAGAGATGGTTTCCTGCCCCACATCGATAACAAGCTTGTGGCTGCCCAGAATAAAAACACACACCCCTGTCTCTACCTAGCATAAAAGAATTTGGCATATGGAAAATTCCTGAATCATTCAGTTTAACTTCGCTTTATACTTCCAACCCCCAGTCTAAAACATCTCCATGTCAAGTATTGCTTCTGGGTCACTTAGTACGTCACAGCATTGGGATCACCAATAAGTAATGTCATCCACATTGACTCCCTCATTCCAAAACATAATTGTGACATATTTAATTAGTGGTTTTGTTAAGGGAATAACAAGGAAGGGGGTCCATGTGGGTGAAAATTTTACTTGATTGTATCTCTCCCAAAACAGGTCGAGAGCATATGATGATTGAAAGCTCACATCATAGTTGTCGTCCCCCAAAATGTTAATGAAGGCGTACACCTCTCTTGGGGAAAAATTCAGAGTCTTTAAGGAGACGTTTACCCATGTAGAGCCTGTTCATCCTTTTCTCAAGTCCACCCTTATAACGAAATCACACAGCTTTCTGCGTGGTGCTGCATCTTTTTTTGTTTTTGAAAAAAGCTCAGATAGCAGAGGGTTCTGAGAAGATATTGGCATCTGCACATCTGGAAGACCTTTGTCTGAATCTGGTGTTACATAATTATTTTTTCCATTTTAATCCATATCCAAGACAGCACGATCCATGGGATCAGGTGGATTAGAGGGAGAAACTTTGACTAGATCCACAAACTCTGGGTCCAACGCCTTTGGAGCAGGTAGAATTACCAAGGCATTTTGCCCCCCAAGCTGGGGTTGCTTGAGAAAAGTTTAGAGATGGATCCCACTCTGGATTGGGGATCCAAGTTCCATTTGGGGTTAGTTTCCAGCCAGCTTCTTCATTAGCTTGAGAAACCACAGGCAAATTAGTTTATTTAGATTGAGTAACCAGGGGAGTCACATTTTCAACATGAAACACAAATCCCGTTTGCCTAGACAAAGTGGGGGGTTTAAAAGTTTTAGGCTTGTCCATGAGAGTCATGTGCTTTTCTTCCCAGGAGTTTGGAGGAGCCTGTCCCATATGTTTAACCCCAATACACTCACTTTCCCCAACTATGTTATCATTAGTTATTTTTGGTAAAGAAACAGGTATTTTAAGTGTTGCAGTAGCTAGATTTGTACAGTCTCTAGTTGGTAATTTAGCTGCAGAGTCGTATATTGTAACAGTTGTAACTTTAAGTGTCTCTGACTCACCCACTAGGATGCAGCCCTTTGATGCTGCCACATCATCTAAATCACTGACAGCAGGACCCGATTGTTCGACAGGCATAGTTGGAGTTTTCAACAAAGAGAGTTGTTCCTTCAAGTGGGATTGCGCTAGCAAATGCTTCTCATTTTCTTTTAGGATTTCTTCTTGCAGACTTCTTTCTTTATCCACTGCTGGGCTAATAAATACTTTTTCTGTAATAAATTCAGCTCCAGCATTCTGCTGACTGAGATCCTCTGTTGACATAAATATCTCTTGAACTTCAGGCTCTGTATCACTCACAGACATTGTAATCTCATTATCCAAAGGAGCCACTTACAAATTCAAGGTAGGAGATGAGGCCTTCTGTCCCACCTCTGCTGTATCCATCCTTACAGGAGTTCTCACAGGACTGGCCATGCTCACAGCCAGCTGTGACCCCTACAAACCAGTAGGGGAATATCTCTGGTGCCCTGACCAAATTTCCCTCATTCACTAAAAATACCACCAACAGCTTCATCTGGTTCAAGGCCAGTTGACGTTCATCTGTATCCCCCTCCCTTGGGTTGTGCCTGAAAATAGGCAGAATTTGTCTAGTGCACTTACCTGGTCAACAAAAATGAAATAAAATAATAAATAATAGAGAACATGACCAGCTAAAGTATGTTATCAGGCCCTAAACAATATTTGCCTTTCTGTGCTCGTAATTGGGATAATTTATTTATTTATTAAATTTTGTTAACTGGGTAAGCCCTCTGGGCCCCTAAGGTCCCTTTTACAGGGGTGGCCTAGAATTAGTTACATAGAGTGAGGCATTTATATAGTACAGTACATTTTTGAACAGACAATACAAGGTCAGAAATCCAGTGTTCCGTGCAAAGTAAGATTACATACAGTAGGGTATTTAACTAACTAACAGATGAGATAAGGCCTTCAGAAAAACTAATGTGTGGATCATTGTTATTTATTCAATTGGGGCATTTTTGTTGATTGGTATTAAAAATATTACAGAAGTTCTTATTAAACTCGTCAGCTATAATTATGGGGTCCTAGATCAGCTGATTCTTTAATAGCAGCAGTCCTACCTGACACACAGATTTTTAGAGAGTTAATATAGGTACATAAATATTTATTATTAGACTTGTTAACAGAAGTAGCAAGGTTATATTCCCATCATTGCTTAGCCTTTTTAATTTTAATGTGCATTTTTTTTTGAATATTTAAAAAGGAAACCCAGTTGTTATTAGTTTTATACTTGGGGTAAATGTTATATTTTTTATTCTTTTGTTTGATACTTTTTTTTATAGATTTAAATAGCCACTTGGGTGAATGTTTATAGTTTGGATTTTTAGAGGGAATGGATGAATCCCTGAAAGAGGTAATGGTATTTTTTTAAGGGTATCCTAACTCTCCTGGACATTTAGGCTAGTAACAATAATAACTAATAAATAATAACAATTTAAATCTATAAAAAAAAGTATCAAACAAAAGAATAAAAAAATATAACATTTACCCCAAGTATAAAACTAATATTATACAATGGCAAGAAAGAATCCTGGCTTCTGATTGGTCAGTTGGCTATCACAGCAGGGATGTTATCCTGGCATAACCCCCTGCTGATTATTTGGATATGGATGAGCACCATGATGATCTCCTTTTTCTCTTAAGAAACAAAAATATGTTTACACACTAACAAAAACATTCTTTAAAATTATTTTTTTATTATAAAACAACAAGCCATTGTATAATAGGAATAATGCCCTCCAGGGTGGGAGTTATGCTGGGATAACATCCCTTCTCAGGTGTTGGACGCCCTCGGCCGGTGGCCTCGGGCCCAACCACCCGAGGTGGGATGTTATCCCAGCATAACTCCCACACTGTCAGGCATTATTCCTTTAACAACTACTAGTAACAATAGAATCCCAACTGATATCTTCAAGCACTGTTTTTATTGTTTGCAAGTCAGATTTATCATAAAGATAAGTGATGATAGAACTGAAGTTAAAGGCATAGGGCTGAATATTCAAACTACGCCATTCTGTGGCGTAAGCCCTTGCGCTGCACAAAATAGTTGCGCTGGGGTGTGGCCGGGGTGATATTCAAAGGAGTTGCACTATTGAGCAACTCCTTTGAATATCACCCCCCAGCCACAGCCACTGTGCATGGTGCAGTGGAACTTGCGCCACTGCAAGTGGTTAGAGTGGAACATTCAAGATGCAGTGGCACAAGTTCCATTGCGCCATGTACAAATTTCCGATATTCAAAAGGTGACATGCAAATGGGGCCATAATTCATGCAAGGCACAGGGGGGCCATTTGTATCTATTTATGGCCCCATTTGCATGCCATTAGCATGCAGGTGCGTCGATCCCCGAGGACTTGCGCCTGACTCCCTGCCAGGCAGCAGCCATCTGGGACCAACGCCCCCTGCAGCCTGATCACAGGCATAACTGTTGTAATCCCCCCTCCCACTGACTGGCCCGATCGTGGCATAAGTGAAAAATCCCTCCTCATCGCTCGATCAAGGGCATAAGGAAAAATCACACACCTCGACTGGCCCAATCGCGGGCATAAGTGAAAAATCTCCCACCCCCACAACCCCTCACTGTAACGTAGTAGTTTATGGTTGTCAGGGACTCTAGGCCATCATGTCCAGCCCTTCAGTAGCGTTTTAAAAAACATAATGTATTGAAACTGTATATTTTGTCCCGCCCACCCCTACCCCGGCCTCTATTAAATACTCATTTTTAAGGAGCGAACTCCTCCTCCTTCAGCTATTGATCAACCTACAGGAAGCCTGCTTTAAATAAACCAATCTCTTCTACCACTTTTTAGCCCACGTATAGCTGCTTCTCTCTGATATACAACATTTTATCTAATCTGGACTTGCTTGCCTGTTCCATAAGTTGCTTTAAGTCCAATGGTGCTTATGGCAGCTGTCCTTTTTCTCAGCTGCATCTTTCTGTTGATCAGTGCTCCCACAAAAGTAGCAATTGTTCACCAGCACCAGGATCAAAGCAACTGCATTGGGCTACTTTATAGGCATAAGCAATGTTTGTCCCCAGAGGCTCTTAACCTGACCATTCAAAGCTCCCTTGTCTCGCTTATTGATTGCAGCTTACCAATCTATGGATCAGCCACTGAAACAACTCTTCACCGCATCATAGTTGCACTCAACAAAGCATGCTGACTCCTTACTAGCTCAGCCAGTCTGTCCCATACCTGCGACATGTACGTTCAGGCTAACTGGCTCCAATTCAAAGGTAGACTCATGTACCAAACATGTTTACTGTCCAAAAAAGTATGCTTAGGCAAAATGCCCCCAGGAGTGCAAAAGCTTATTACCCACACTATCAACCGTCATTGCACCAAAAGCTATACAAGGCAGATTTTTAATATACCCCGCTGTTGCACTTCTCTGGGACAAAGGTCCTTAGCCTACTGTGCCTTGCTATGGATGAACTCGCTGCACCATGATGTCACTTCAGCATCCACCTTGGGCTCCTTCAAGGTTAAACTTAAGCAACAGCTAGTTGCTGATGCCAATTGTGACTGCTTCCAATAACCTTCCTTCTTGTGACCAGCACTTATTCTAACCTTATGCTATCCTGACTTTATGCATAACGGTTCTCAGCATGTAAATAACTGTTCTAAGTTGCTAATCCTTCTCCTTCACATTTCCTCTTGATCCCTTCCACTCTTTCCCCCTCTCCCCTCTGTGGCTTCCCCCATCCCCCCCCCCATTATATCCCCTGAGCTCCCTTGATCACTCTAAAATGCTTTGTTCCGCACCTTCTCACCTCTGATGGGGGCCCCTGGGCTGATGCCATCCCTCATCTTGTTGATTATTAGATATTCGGCTGAGTCTGTTCTCATTTTCCTGTAAAGCGTTGTTTCATAAGACCCCAGCCCCCTCTAATATGACCCTTTGAATTCAAGGTTTTAATCAGATATGCACCTTGGCATACATTGTACAATGCCGCATGTATTGGAACGTCTCTAGTTATACACTGTTGTAATGTCTTGTATAATTCCTTGTTTTGTTTGTTCTCCGTCTCATACTTTTCCAATATGTATTGTTCATCTGATGTGGAACCTACAGTATGAAATGAGCATATTCTCAAAGGTGTTATCCAAAATTTCACTACATAAACAAACTACCTCAAGACTTCTGTACCAATGCTTAGTTTAAATAGGACCTTGCATCATACAGTGGGCACAGTTTCAAACTCTGTATGCCCTTTCCTCAACCTATGCCAACCATATATAATAGAACACCTCTCCTCTTGCCGGCAGAAATAGCCATTTATACACTGTTTTTCACTAATCACCTTGATGTCCCAAATTTGAGCTCTGAAAAAAGTTCACATACTAAACAACATAAAATACACATACTCAAAATGATTATAAGCTTTCTCTGGAAACTGCTAGTTATCCTCTTACTTTCCTCAGGGAACATTGAACTAAACCCTGGCCCACCCTCTGCCTTAAATGCCCCATCCAATCTCTTGCACCACAAGGGCATCAGCTTCCTGCACCTGAATGTATGAAGTTTACTCAAAAAACTTGAATATGATCCAAGCATGGGCTCTACATGCATTGCCAGACATCTTTATTATCTCAGTGATCTGGCTTACACACACGACCCTGGATGAAGCAGATAATATCCCAGGATATAATATATTTTGTTGCGACAGACCTACCAGGGGTGGGGGGGTTGCAGTTTACATTAAGTGTAAATTAATAGTTACAGTCATTGTTCAAACCACTATTCCAAAAGAACTTGAATGCCTTGCCCTAAAAGTATCACTATCACCCGAGGTGGCATTCTTATTATCTGTATGCTATAGACCGCCCTCTGCTGAGCTCAGCATTTTAACTCACCTTCATGACTTAATAGGAAAGGCTAATTCCAAATGTATAATAATGGGAGATTTCAACCTTAACTGAAAGGATGTGAGTTCTACTAAATGTAAAGAGTTCTGTGACATGCATGGGCTAACACAGGTCACTGCTGAAGTCACCAGACTTAACAGGAAAGATTTGGACCGTAGTACTTTATTGAACCTCATGATTGTTCACAAGCCTCACAATATCTCCCATTTGGGAGTCTTTCATAATGACATAAGTGACCATTGTGCTACGGCTTGCACTAGGCGCTCTCCTCACCTAACTTCATCCTCTACTTTTGAGCTAAAAAGATGCACAAAAAAATTCAGCCAGACTGCCTTTCTGGCTTACCTTGGCAATATTATATGGCAAGACTTCTATCTGGCTCACTCTATCACTGAGGAGTTCAATATATTTCATAACCTTATATTGGGGATGATAGATAAACATGCCCTGATCAGGATGATCAAAACTAGGAAAAGATCCCCAGGCTGGTTCTTTCCTTCCTTAAAAATAGCTTTCAGGGACAGAGACCTTTTGTGGGAAAACGCAAGGAAGTCTAAATTAGATGTATTTATTTATTTAATTTATTTATTCAATCTCGGATTACAAAACACCTTTGAGCACAAAGTAGCTCATATACAAAGGCTCCATGTCAAAAGGGAGGGAAACAGACATAGGAATAATTAACAATTGATTTTAACAACAGGTAGTCAAAGAGAGCGTTACTTCATAGAGATAGTTACTATACAACGTAAGTGAAAAGAGAAGAGGAGGGAGGAGGAGAAGAGGGGGGAGAAGGATTATAGGAAATAGGTAGCAGCCAGGGGCTTTGTCAGAGATTGCTGGGGAAGGAGAAGAGAAGAGAGAGGGATTATAGGAAGTGGGTAGAAGTTAGAGGCTTTGTTAGAGATAGAGGGAAAAGGTAGAAAGTGAGAGACAAGGAGGTCAAGAAGGGAAGTGGTTGAAAAGCACAGGGAGGTTAGCAGCCAGTGGTCTTGTCAGTTTAACTCATGATGGCTTTAGGAATAGAAGGGGAAAGAGCACACAGGCATTCAAGGGGATGGTGACGGTTGTGGGACCGGCAATCCTTAGCTTATGTGGCACAGTCACAGGAGCTTTCAGCTAATATATATCAGCCCATTTACAGAAGAAAGGCTTCTGAAAGAACTCTTAAAACTGAAGGTGGACAAAGCAATGGGGCATGATAGGATTCATCCCAGAATTCTAAAAGAACTAACGGTAGAACTTGTGACACCACTGACTACCCTCTTTAACAAATCATGGGAGGGTGGGGTGGTACCTGAGGACTGGAGGATGGCAGATGTGATTCCCCTTCACAAAAGTGGGAGCAGGGCAGAAGCAGGAAACTACAGACCTGTTAGTTTGACCTCAGTGATAGGGAAAATGATGGAATCACTTCTGAAGGAAAGAATTGTCGAGTACCTAGAGGCCAGAGGGGCACAGGACTCAAGACAGCATGGATTCACAGCTGGAAGGTCATGCCAGATGAATCTAATAGATTTCTTTGACTGGGTGACCAAAGTAGTAGATCAGGGAGTGGCTGTGGACATGGCCTACCTAGACTTTAGCAAGGCATTTGACACAGTCCCACACCAAAGATTAATATACAAGTTAGCCAGCCTAGGAGTGGGTCCCAAGATGATAGCCTGGGTAAAGAATTGGCTGGAGAATAGGACACAGAGGGTAATAGTAAATGGAGTCCACTCCGAAGAAAGGGGGGTTACTAGTGGGGTACCGCAGGGTTTAGTATTAGGACCGGTCCTCTTCAATGTTTTTATAAGCAACATTGCAGAGGGACTGGAAGGAAAAGTATGTCTCTTTGCAGATGACACAAAGATCTGCAACACAGTTGATGCACAAGGTGGGGTGGAAAGGATGAGAAGGGACTTGGCAAGATTAGAGGAACGGTCAAATGTATAGCAGCTTAGATTCAGTGCTAAAAAAGTGCAAGGTAATGCACCTGGGGTCCAGGGAGGCTAGCTAGTCTCCTGGTCTCAGAGAGGGTAAAATTATTCCCCAGAGTCACCGTTTTTGATTTTTGGTTTTGTGATGTGTTTGTTCGGCTATCTCAAGTCTAGGATGGATTGCCACTCCCCTGTCTTTTTTGGGGTAAGTAAGTATCTAGAATACAATCCTTTGCCCTTGTGCTATGGAGGAACCTTCTCTTCAGCTTTTAAGGTTAGTAGAGGAAGAAACTTCTGCCTCTAGGGCAATTGTTTCTGAAGGTGTTGCAGGTAGAAAAGACCCGACCCTCAATCTGGGGAATCATTTGAAACTGAGAGCCTGTCCCTGGCTTACCACTTCCAGGACTTATTTGTCTGCAGTAATAGACTTCCAGGCCTAGAAGTGGTAAGCCAGCCTGCCCCCTAGTGGAATAGAGGAGCCAACTTGAGCAGACACATCAGGGTGTCTGTTTGGCAGGAGCTTTGGATTGAGAAGAGGATGCAGCCCTGCTCATTCCTCTTCTACATCTCCCTCTAAAGAACCCCCTCTGTTGAAATGAAGAGAAAGCCTGGGCTTGGTAAAAAGGCCTTTGAAAAGGCCTGCCCTAGACTGCTGCTTCTGAAGAGTGGCTTGCCTTTCTTTGGCCACTGCACTCCTATACATGGTCCTGTACTCGTACATCTTTTTCATGTAAGAATCTGTCTGCTCCCCAAACAGAGAATTATCAGCTTAGCCTGGGTATCCTGCGAAAGGCTAGTACACCTGAGCCAAACAAATCTCCTAAGGGAAACAGATGTAGCCATGACTCAGGGAAAGAGTACACAACGGGGGGGTGAGATAATGACAACAACAAAAATGGAAAGGGACCTGGGGGTAGTCATATCAGATGACTTAAAGGTCAACAAGCAATGTGAGAGGGCAGTAAGGAGGGCTGGGGGGATACTGGAATGCACAGGGAGAGGCATCACCAGTAGAAAACAGGAAGTTGTTATCCCTGTGTACAGGTGAGACCCCATCTGGAGTACTGTGTGCAGTTCTGCAATCCCAATCTCCTCAAGGACATAGACAAGATGGAAGCTGTCCAGAGGAGGGCAACTAAAATGGTGCAGGGTCTGCACCGGAAGACATATGAAGAGAGACTGAAGGAGCTTAATATGTATAGCCTCGAGGAAAGGAGGGAGAGGGGAAACATGATAGAAACTTTCAAGTACCTCAAGGGAATCAACAAAGTCCAAGAGGGTAGCATCTTTCAAAAAAAAGAGGTGTGCAAGAACAAAGGGGCACAATTTGAAGATAGAGGGGGGCCGGCTCAGAGGTAATGTAAGGAAGTTTTATTTTCACAGAGAGGGTTGTGGATGCATGGAACAGCCTTCTGGAGGAGGTTGTGGAGTCAAAAACAGTGGTTGAATTCAAGCATGCATGGGACAGTCATAAGGCAATTCTAGGGGGTGGGGGTAGAACGAAGTAGACTGTTGGTTAACTAGGATCTGCAGCTTATCCATTAGATAGGGAAATGGGCATACTGGGTGGGCCCAAGTGGTCCTTATCTGCTTTCAAATTCTATGTTTCTATGTTTAGATACTGAAGGATCATGTTCTTAAACTGGCCAAGCCTGGGAAGATTAGTTAATTCACTATTTAATCCATTGAACCAGAGAGAGAGAGGCTCTGTAAACAAAGGAGCACTGACCTTAAATTGCTCGACATCTAGGGACAAGGAAGTGTTGGGTTGTTGAGGTGTGAGTACATTGTGTCCTTCAAGATAAGTTAAAAATGTTTCGCACGTCCAGAGGCAGGAGCCCATGGAGAGCCTTTTTTGTTAGTAGACACGTTTGATATTTGATCCTACCACTTAGCTATAGCCATCCAGTTTGAGCATATAGCTCGCAAATGTGAGTGAGATGAGCATCGCCCGACAGAAGTCTGCACACTTTGTTTAAAGCAACAGTAAGCCTTTTGAGTGTGGTTGTGGTGGCAAATCCATATATGACCAAACCGTAATTGATGATTGATAGCACTGAACTGTAGACAGCAAGTTTAAGAGCTTGGTTATGAAACTCTGCCTGTGCCTATACAGAAGCCCGATCCTAATATTGACGGTCTTTGTAATATTCTCAATGTGAAGCGCATATGAGAGATGATTATCCAGGGTTACTCCAAGGTACTTGAAATGTTGGACTTGTTCAAGTGTTACTCCCAGGTCATTTGTAACAGTAAGAGCATGGGCCTTGTGCTTATTGCGAGAGGAGGTGAATAGCAAAACTTTAGTTTTCTTGTAGTTTAGGATCAGTTTGTGGGCCTGAAACCATTCCTCAACTTCCTTGAAACCAAGTTGTAGGTTGCTTTCCAATATGTTGGGATCAGGACGTGATGTAAAAATAACAGCGTCATCTGCATAAAGTAGAATCCATTGCTAACAGGAAGTCCGTTGGCAGGTGCTGCCTTCATAGATTTAACAAAGGCCTTTGACATGGTAAATCACCCACTTCTCCTACACCAGCCAACCACAATAGGTCTTTCCCTTGACACACTATGATGGTTCAGTAGCTACCTTGCAGATAGATCTCAGTGAGTGAAAATATCCAATGTCACCTTGGAACAGCGGGTCATCTGATCTGGAGTTGTGGTATGAAGGCGGCACCTGCCAGATTGCCTTGGTCAGTTAACTGTTAGATGAAGTTGGTGAACTCAAGAAGTGCTTTGGTGGTGCTGTGTCCTTTTCTAAACCCATGTTGTTGTGGGCACTGGATGGAGTGTTTTTCAAGGTAATCCACAAGCTGATTAGTGACAATACGTTCCAATACTTTGAATATAGGAGGGAGGATTGATATAGGCCTATAATTATTATGAAGGGCACGATTACCTGATTTATGTACTGGGGTCACCAGGCCAGTTTTCCAGACACGCGGGAATTGTGACAGGGTAATGAGAGATCAAGGATCTTAGTTATTGGTAGGAGTACTTCTTCAAGGGTGTGATAAGTTTGAGGTCTAGTGAATCCCCACTGTGCTTTGATTTTCCTAACACTTTGTTTAGATGCCGACTGGCTTGCCTTCCATGTAGCAAGGAATGCTTGCACTAAACTAGTTAGGACAGAAAAAGCCTGTTATTTCCAAGCAGCCCTTGAAGAGAATACAAATAGCTCTGTCAAGTTTTGGAACATTCTCAGAGAGGTTGAGGGTCATTCACCTGCCTCTTCATTGCCAGCCAAGAAAGTGTCCAGAGACGCCTCATATACTGATAGGGCAGACATCCTGGAATAACTTAATCATTTTGCTACAGCAGGACTTACGAACATACGAAATTTGCCAGCAGATAAAGGCCTAGAGGTCTATCAAGTCTGCTCGAATGTGCAGCTAGCACCCCTTATTCTGCAGCTGCCCCTCCCTTCCACCCTTCCCCTTCATTAACCCTCCCCCTTGTCCTGTCCCATCCTCGTTTGAAGCAGTCCACTGTTCTACTGCATACCACTTCTGCAGGTAACGCATTCCACCCAGCCACCACCCCTCTTGTAAAAAGTGTCTCCTCATCTCCCTCCTGAACCTTCCTCGCCCAGTCTCATATCATGGCCCCTGGTGGCCCTCCCTCCCTTACTTTGAACAGCCCTCTGTACCTGTCTTGTTTATTCCTTTCATGTATTTAAAGGTTTCAATCATGTCCCCTGTCTCTCCTCTGCTCCAGTGAGTACATGTTCAACTCCTTCAACCTCCTCTCATATGATAAGTCCCCAGACCCTAGTCATCTTTGCCTTCACGCTGCACTCCCTCAGTAACCAATGTCCCCCTCTTCAGATACGGACGCCCAGAACTGCATGCAGTACTCCAGGTGTGGTCTAACTAATGACCTATACAGTGGCAGAATCACCTCCTCCCTCCTCGAGGATATACCCCTTGCAATACAACCCAGCATTTTGTTGGCCTTTGCAGCTGCCTTCCTACATTGTGCCGAGTTGTTCATTGACCCTGTAATGAGCACACCCAGATCCTTCTCCTCCTCTGTCTGGGCGAGCTGCACTCCCCCCAGCTGGTAACTCCTCCTTGGGTTCTTCATGCCAAAATGCAGCACCTGCACTTTTGGCATTAAAGCTCAGTTGTCCGTGTCTGACCAGGTTTCAAGCTTTGCCAGATCATCCTGCAACCCCTGCCATCCCCTAGGTCATCCACCACGCGCCAACCTTGGTATCATCAGCAAACAGACTGATTTTGCTCTTGATGTCCCATGATATGTCTGCAATGAATATCCCAAACAACACTGGTCCCAACACGAGGCCCTGTGGGACACATCATCACTGCCCTTGGGTGGAGAGCTCCCCACCACCACCACCACCCTCTGTTGCCTTCCTGCAGCAGTTTCCTACCCATTTCACCAGCATTGCACCTGCCCTGTGCCTACTAACTTCTTCCCAGCCTTCCATGTGGCACTGGGTCAAATGCCTTACTGAAGTCCAGACACAGGACATCCACTGCATGTCCCTGTCCAGTTGCCTAGTTACCCAGTCATAGAACTACGACCAGGTTGGTTTGGCAGGATCGGCCACGTGATGAAGCCATGCTGTCTGCTGTCCTGTAGTCCTTTGGCCTCTAAGAGGGCCACCAGCCTCTCCTTCAGGATAGTCTCCATTAGCTTCCCACGATGGATGTGAGGCTCACTGGTCTCAGGTTTCCCGGTTCATCCTGGGGCCACTCTTGTGGAGGGCACCACATGAGCCATCCTCCAGTCCTGAGGCACACACCCGAATGTAGTGAGGCATTAAATAAGTCAGCAAAGGTCCTGCAAGGACCTTCTGCCAGCTCCTTCAGTACCCTGGGTTGGATGCCATCTGGGCCTGGTGCCTTGTCACACCCCTCAGTGCCTTCAAACCCTCTCAGAACTCTGCCTCATGATTTCCCATCTGTCACCACTTCCCCACTCGTCTAGCCATTTCTCCCATCTTGGGTGTCACCCCTCTTCTCTTTAGTAAATACTGAGCAGAAGTACTCATTTAGTGCTTCCGCCTTATCGTACCCTGCTTCACCAGCCCCCTCCTTCCTAAGCCTTACTATGCGGTCCTTACAGCTCCTTTTCTCCTGATGTACTTAAAGAAGTCCTTCTCCCCTTAATGCCTTGTGCCAGCCTGAGTTCGTAGATGCTTTGGCCCCCTTACCCTTGTCACCTCCTTGATTCTGTCAAGTACTCCTCTCTGTCCTCCCCTCCCTGTTTCCTTGTATTTCCTAAAGGCAGCTCTTTTCCTCCTTACCTTTTCCATGACCTCCTTTCTCAACCAGCTTGGTTTCTTAGCCCTAGCCTTCTTGCTCTGGGCTTTGCAGGAGTTTGGTTGCCTCCCTATCCCCAACTTTATGAGCTCCCATCTCTGGTTAGTATCCATACTAGATTGAATTCTGGCCAGGTACCCTTTACCACTTCCCCATCCTCCCAAAGTCAGCCCTCCTGAAGTCCAGCACTCTTGTGCCAGATTCCCTCCTTCCTTGCCCATATCCAATGTGAGCCATACTGGTGGTGGTCACTCCTGACAGTGGTTCCTCCACTGTAAGTTCTCTCCAAAGTCCCCATTTGCCAGCACAAGGTCAAGGGTATTCCCTAACCTGGTTGGTTCACTGACCATTTGCAGCAGGAAGCTGTCCTGGAAGGCATCCAGCAGTACCTGCTCCCTTCTGTTCCTGGTTGTTGGGTGCTCAGTCCACTCCTGGCATGTTGAAGTCCCCACAATCACCACACTACCCTTATCGCAGGTCCTCCTGATCTGTCCCGCTAGTTCCCTGTCTAGCTCCTCCATCTGAGATGGTGGCCTGTACACCACTCCCATTCTAAGACTCCTATTCTTGGAATCCTGGTTTGCACCAAAAGTGACTCTGTACTACCCTCCTCCTTCCTCCTTACACTTCAGTCCTTCCTTCACATATAGTGCCACCCCCTCCTTTCCCAGTCACCCTGTCCCCTCGAAATAACCTGTACCCTGGTACAGACAGGTCCCAGTCATTATATTGGGTGGCCCATGTTTCCGTGATGGCTGCAATGTCCACCTCTCCCTCTGCCATGAGAACCTGCAACTCTGCAGTTTTCCTCCCAAAGCTCCTAGCATTAAGGTAACCACCTTCCACCTTCCCCTCCTCCCATCCTGCCCTCCTTTCCTAGCATCACCAATAGTACTGCCATTTGTCCTTTGTCACTGTTATGGGGGTAGCTCATGATTTCCCAACCTGTGGTCTCTGCATATCTCTTCCCAACTGCCACCCCCACTCCTAGTTTAAACTCCCAACTTCCTCTATATATTCTTCCATCCTCTGCTTCAACACTTTCTTTCCTTCCTCACTCAAGTGTAGTCTGTCCTTGGCATAGAGACTACTGTCCTCCCAGGTCCTCCCATCTCCCCAACAGCCCATGCCTTTAGCACAACACCAGGTTCTTAGCCATCCGTTAAATTCCTCTATTCTCAACTTTCTTGTTGTGCTTGCCTTTGGCACCGGAAGTATCTCGGAAAAAGTTACTGATCTTCCTGCCCCCTCACATAATTGTGCTAGTTCCTCAAACCTCCTCTGGACTATATCCACTGTCTTGTCAGCCAGGTCATTTGCCCCAAGATGTATAATTAAATGAGGCTTGTCCTACCCTTCTAGCATATTTCAGAACAGACTGTCCCACCCTTTCCGCTGTCATTCCTGGCATGGCCTCCACCCCAAATATGCCTCTCCTCTGCTACCCCACCTAACTCCTCTTAGTATTGGTCCCCAGCACTAAGATTCCACCCCTCTTACTCCCTGCTTGCTTCCTTTCATCTCCCTCCCTCATTTCCAGCTCCTCTTCTTCCTCCTGCACATTATTATGCCCTTTTACCCCTGTTGCAGTTCTCCCAGCAGAACTTCCCCCCGCTCCAGTTTGGTCCAGGCATTTATCAATTACTCCTCTAATTTCATCATTCCCTCCTCCACCTTCTTCCTCTCTAGCAGTGCACAACTATTTTCTGAAGGCCCTTCACAAATGCCCGCTCCCTCTCTCTGCATAGTAACCTGTTCTCTCCTTTCCACTCCATGACTTTTGCCACTTCTTCGCCTCCCCTCACAAGTCCCTATTGCCTCCTTCCATTTGACTTTTGTCTCCTGACCTGGTTTCCCCGGCAATCATTCTTCCTGTCCTGGGCCCCTTTGTCTCTGCTTCCCTTCTTCTGAGCCTCTCCTCACCACTGTTGGCTTAACTTGCCCTCCCTCATCTCCCCTTCTTCCTTCCTTCAGTATTGGGGTAAACCACCCCCAATCTGCCTTGCCTATCTTAGTTCCTCCTGCAGACTCTCAATCTCCTTTTCTAAGTTTTTCTGTGTGGTTGCACACTAAATATCCTCCCACTCTCCAGGCAATGTTTAGAAGATTGGTCCCGCAGTTGTTGCAGCCTACCACCCTACCCATTGCTATGGTTGCCCACCAGCGACCCCACCCTTCAGATGCAGGATGCCAAACACTCCCCAAGTCCCCACTCTCCCTCTATCAGTGCAAAACATTCTTATTTCCCTTACCTGCTTTGTTGCACACGTTTAGATATGTTGAGCAACTGCTTTTTATATTCCTATCCACACTCAAAAATACTTTAAGTAGCCATTGCACAACCTTCTTCAACTCCTACTCCTCCTTTACCCAATGCAATAACTATGTGAAGTAGTAATAATGAAAGCGCCTAGATTTGCATTTACTTCCCTTCCACTGAGAGAGCAGTCACCTCTTCACTTGCTGCAGTTCCTTTCCTGGATGACTTGCATTTGATGTCTCTCCTATCAGCAAGCTAAGCACTCAGTGATGTTAAGGATGGCTTAAGCTCCAGCTCTGACTCAAATCTGAGATCTGCTTCCTTCAGTTTTCACCCAGTAACCTTTAAGCAAGTGGAGGACCTCTTACGACCCCTTACGGTCACTGGATACCAAAAAAAGTGCTGTCACTGACCATCTAGATCCATTTTTCTGGAAACTGGTTGCTATTCCCTAACTGCCCTTATTACCCACTTATTTAATACCCCTCTAGGACAAGGCGGGATACCGCTGCTCTGGAAAGTCACACACATTATTCCTCTCTTCAAGTATAGTGGCCTCAGTGACTTGGACAACTGTTGGCCTATTTCTCTACTTTGGCTCTTTCAAAACTTCTGGAAAAAAACTGTTAATTCCCAGCTCAAAGAGTACTTTGAATCTGAAAATATTCTAAACCCAGCCCAGTCTGGTTTTAGACTCAAACACAGCACAGTTGCTGCCCTAGCTAAAGTGTTTAAGGACTGGCAAAATACCTTGGATGCAAACAAAACATGTATTTTCACTCTTCCTTGACCTCAGCAAGGCCTTTGATACAGTGGACTATGGCCTCCTGCTGGACACATTGATCAACCTTGGTCTAGATAGCACTGCCTTACAATGGTTTACATGTTATCTCACTAATAGAATGCAGCAAATTAAAGCCCTTGGGGACTTGTCCCCTTTAAAAACTCTACTGCAAGGTGTACCATGAGGTGTACCACGAGGTGTACTACAAGGCTCCATCCTGGGCCTATACTCTTTGCAGTTTATAGTAACAATATTGACTTACACCTATGTACAACTAACGTACATTTATTCGCAGATGATACAGTCCTTTACACCACTAATTCTTCCCTAGATGTAGCTCATAATGAACTACACCATGATTTTGTCATACTGCAGCAAAACCTCCTAAAGCTCGAGCTTTTTCTCAATGCCAGAAAGACTAAAGTCATTATCATTTCATCACATGCTTCCCAGGACCTAGTATCATCAACCAGCCATCTGATCCCTACCTTACTTGGCGAATCACTGGAAACTGTGGATAATTTCAAATACCTGGGATTCTGGCTGGACAACAGGCTCAACTTTTTGTTTCACCTTAATGAGTTAACAAAAAAGTTAAGACAACAACTAGGTGTATTCTTTCACATTAGGCACCTCCTTACAATTGTAGCTAGGAAAAAACTAGTCCAGCTTTCTCTATAGCCACTGTCTAAACTCGGTGCTCAGTAAACTGGACACCCTCTATCACCGTGCCTTGAGATTTATCCTGAACTCACCCCCACACACCCATCACTACCTTCTGTATGAGGAGGTGGGTTGGTCTTCTCTCATACCGAGGTGAAAAAAAAATGCTTTGCTCAGATTTTTCAGTGCACTAACTGACAAACTGGCAGACTATATCGCTAGTCTATATGAGTGCACCAGAGGGTCGTATGATTTGAGATGATTCTCATTAATCACTTTTAATGTACCTAGAATGAAGATGAGACAGTTCAGATGCTGTTAATTTCTCCCTCCCTTCCCTATGGAATACAATGCAAAGATCTTTAAAGTTTACCTCTATTCTGGGTCCCTTCACCTTTGTAATCCTAGACTTGATAAATAAAAAAAAATAAAAAACTCCTGATAACCAGTTATCTGAAGGAATCCTACAAATGTTATAAGTGACCATTGTAAATATCAGTTGTTCCTGCGACTTTTCAGCTGCAGCCTTGCCCTTTCAATGCTAACACTTGCCATCTGCTGCTAATCTTTTCGGCTGCAGTAGCCTTCCTCCTCTCCTTTCCTGCCACTCTCTCTGACTGCTTTTTATACTCTTGGCTGCATCCTGAGGCCTGTTTATCTCTACCCTGGCATACAGATTTAGCAGTATTGTCCTTGGGTCAGTGTAGCTGGTAATCCACAAGACCCATTACTTTGTGTACATTGTTTTCAAGCCCGATGCTGTGTTTGTTATTGATTTTCCTGTAATTTGTTTGTCCTTGTCCAGGACCACTTTGAAAATGAGCTTGCTCAATGGTGTATTGTCTGGTTAAATAAAGGATTGATTGATTGATTGAATGAACATAGTAATTCAGTGTTGTAAGGGACTCTAGGTCCATCATGTCCACCCCTCACTGTAGCATAGTATTACTTAGTTTGAAAAGGTGGAATAAGGCCAGAGTCCATCAAGACCACCTTCCCTGCATCTGCGGGTGAATAATTATTTCCCATAGTCAAGTAAGTAACTGTCCATGGCTTTTCTAAATTGTCCAGAAAAGGACTGTAGGACCATCTTGTCCAACCCCTCACTGTAACATAGTAATTAAATGTTGTAAGGGACACCAGGTTCATCATGTTCAACCCATCACTGTAACATAGTAATTTAATTTTGTAAGGGACAATGGATTTATCATGTCCAACCCCTCAATGTAACATGGTAATGTAATGTAGTAAGGGACTCTGGGTCTATCATGTCCAACCCCATAATGTAACATGGTAATGTAATGTTGTAAGGGACTCTGGGTCCATCATGTCCAACCCCTCACTGTAATGTAGTAATTTATGTTTTAAGGGACTCAAGGTCCATCATGTCGAACCCCTCACTGTAACATATTCATTTAATGTTACAAAGAACTCTAGGTCCAGCCCTTCACTGTAACATAGTAATTTAATGTTGTAAGGCACTCTAGGTCCATCATATCCACCCCCTCACTGTAACATAGTAATTTAGTGTTGTAAAGGACTCTAGGTCCATCATGTCTAATTACTCACTGTTTAACAAGGGGTATTGTAAGTCTCAGGAGGTATCTGCATTCCAAAAGAGACTCATTATTCTAATTAACTGAAGAAACACTAACCTCTCCTGATACAGGGAAGTGAGTGGATACAATTTTATTAAACCAGAACCACATTTAATCTGGGGTTTGAGCAGTCAGCCTTGGCTTGATGCACAAGGACTGATAACTGGGCATTAACTATCCAGGAGTCCAGGGCATGCCACTTTCACTGAGAGGGCTGGGTGCAGGCACAGGAAATGGTGAGGGACAAATACAGGTGGGGGTCTGTGGCAGCCAGGTCCGAGAGGCATGCTGGTTAAGGTGCAGGTGGGGGATTTGTGACACAAACACAAAGCAGTCCGAGGCATATGTTTCTTGCTTCTGTTTGAAAACCTGAAGCTGCCACTATTAATACAGTTAGTTATTTTTTACAGTCCAATAAAAAACAAACTGAATGCAGAGCCAGTGAAAGTTTGTGTCACCTGTGAACCAATTTTGGAAGGAGGGGACAGTCCTTTGTCACTTGCGTAGTAGCCTCCTGTCTACAATGTCCCCAGCCTTTTCCTATGCAACTACAAGGCCATTTTCATTCTGTGTAGTCCAGTAAAAAAATAAAATTGTGAAAGCAGAGCAGGTTAAAGCTTGCATCACAGGTGAAGCCTTTCTGGGATGGGGAGAAAGTCCTGGGACACACCTTTGGCAGTTGCGTAGTAGCCCCAACTTGTAGTCTTGCTATTGTTAGCCAGTTGTTACCTAGTCTTAAGACATGCACTAACTATTGCCACCTATTTCCCCAAGGGGACTGAGGACTAGGGATGGGAGAACCTCAAAAGGTTCTGAGGTTCTGAAAGGTTCTGATAAGCAAAAAAAGGTTCAGATCCTTATCCAAACCAATACCCTTTATTGTTTTATGGTAACAGTATGTTAAAAAATCATTTAAAACTGCTTTTAATCTGCAGATCTGTAGAAAAAAACAATTGAACTGCTGTTTAGTAGTAATAAACAGCATGATTAGTGAAATGAGACGAGAAGGAGTGAACGATGCGACTGTGGATGAGCTTACTGGAAGTGCCAGTGCTGTAATATGTACAACTGCCACCACCTCGAAGATGAGGATGATGATGATTTTGTCTAAAGGCAGAAAAGTCACAGAACTCTGACCAGCCCTTATAGCGTAGTTGTTAAAGCACCAGTGTGAACCATGAAACTCTGACAGCTACCCACCACATACTGTCTGTGAGATTGTTTTGTCAAAAGGCAGGTAACTCCTAGAATGATCTGTAGTCACTCTTCTGTTTCTGGCATTTAAGAAAGTAATACTAATACTGTGTATAAGTTATCAAGAGGAGTGATTTCTGTCTTTCAACAAGCACAGGCACCACTGTGAATGTCTCTTAGTTTTGCAGTGAAGAAGAAGCCAGAAACACAAAGACAGCACCAGGCCAGAGCAAAGAGCAGCCAGTCAGAGAAAGCCAGTCAGCCAGCTACCACTTCCAAGACTGCTACTACCCCCCACCCCACTACAATCAGGGCAAAACCAGAAGTAATCTACCAGCACTGAGATCAATATGGTTAAGGTGTATTTACCAGAAATTATTACTTAGAAAAGAATGAGGAAGTGACTGTGATGATGATGAGCCAGTCCCAGACCAGATCTCTAGTTTGCCAATGGCCTCCAAGTGAGTCTGATGATTGCTGCAGTGTGGGCTAAGCTCTGTAGGCATTATGCCATCATCCAGTTTGTATAGGAGCACTGTGGAAGCACATGACCAGACCACTGTTTGATGTGCTGCCACAGTGCTCTGTCATAGTTTCCACTGATTCTGTTTATGCAACCCTTCCCCTCCGTGAGCCACATAAACACACCTCCTTCCCACCACACTACTTTTTCTTTTCACAATTGCGGACGTGACAGCCACTGTGTACAACATGGCGGCGCTGACTTAAACTGCACATGTGCAAGTATCGTGCATACGTAGTCATGTCAGCACCACCATGTTGTGCACGGCTGACTCTGGGACAAATTGTTCATGCACAAGTATCACACATGCGCAATACTGCAATCGCTGCAGTGTTAGTTACAGCTGACGAGAGCCCACATGTTGTGTTCACCGCTCTTGCCAACCAAAATGCTCTCCACAGCCATCTCTGCTCTGACCAGGACTGGTTTTGAATAACTTGGGCTTCCCTTTAATAGCCCGGCAGCAGGAGGTGGTGAGGAGAGCACATTAGGTGGGGGCAACTCTGTCCTGCTAGAGGATTGGTGACACCTAAGACAGTCCCACAGTTGAACTGCAAGTGACATGAACTCAAAAGAAGCTATGCTTACAGTATATGGTTATGGGTACAACTGCAGTCCATGGTTCAACTGGTTCACCTGATACTCCCCATTTGGACCATGGCAAATCAGCCAACCAAAGGTCTGTCTGTCTCCCCTAACCATTCACCACTTTCTGGAAGAATCAAACACCTGAAGTTTGAGGTATTAAGATTCTTTTGTAGAAATGAACTTTCAGTCCTAGTTATGTCTTATTGTTGGTATAATACCAGTGTGGGAAACCCAAGTACATTCTCAGATGCAGGACTCAGATATGGCAGTGCAGGGGTTTATGTATGTATCATTGGTATAATACCAGGGTGGGAAACCTGAATCCATTATCATACCCAGGACTCCCAGGTGGCAATGCAGGAGGGATGTCTGTATCATTGATATTGACTTGGAGGGATACACAATATTCAGGAGGGATAGAGAAGAGGGTAGAGGAGGGGGTGTAGTGCTGATAGTCCAAAATGGCATAGTGGTTAGTGGAGTGGAGGAGGGTGATGGGGGAGTGGAAGTGATTTGGGTAACCCTGCAAATGAGGGGAGGCAGAAGACTGAAAGTAGGGGTGGTGTACAGACCCCCAGCAATGGATAAGATCCTGGAGGAAAACTTAGTTGAGAACATCAAGGGGCACTGTGACCATGGAAGAGGCTGGGGCACCAGGTGGGCCAGGCCTAGAAGGGGATGGGTGTTTAGTTGAGGGGTGGATTGGGAGGGAGAAATCACAGAGGACAGGGTGAGGGAGGCCCTTCGGGCGCTAAAAACTGATAAGGCACCGGGGGACCTAAATATGCCAGGGGCAGATTGGGACACTATGACATCAGCAGTGGCCAGGGAGCAGAGACTGATGGATGTGTTTCAGGATGCCTTCCTGGTCCAACAGGTGGGGAAGCCTACTAGGAAGGGGAGGATACTGGACATTGTCCTTGCAGACAGTGACCAGATAAGGGGTCTGGAGGTGTGTAGCCCACTGGCAGGTGGTGACCATGTCACAGTCTGGTTTCTGCTGTGTCTAGAGGGGAGGATAACTGCTCCAATACAGTAGTAGTGGACTTCAGGGGGGTGGATTTCGTGGGTATGGACAGGATTCTATGGGGGAGCATGGACAAGATTAGGCCAGACATGGATGTTGGTAGCTTGTGGGAGACCATTAAGAAAGGGGGTACAGGAGACTACTAGGTCATGTATTGCAAGCATAAGAATGGTAGAGCCAACAAGCCATGCTGGTGGACCAGGGAGGTGCAAGAGGCAGTGAGGGATAAAAATGCTACCTATGCATGTTTTAAGTGCTCCAGGGGGATAAGAGAGAGAGAGAGACGACTATGAGTTGACAGCAAGGAGGGTCACCAGAGGGGTGAGGGGAGCCAAGGCGATAATGGAGCAAAACCTGGCTAGGGATATCCGGAGGGGAGGAAAGTGATTCTGTAGCTATATAGGGGAGAAGAGAAAAGGGAGAGCACAGATCTCCAGGATCAAGACTGGGGAGGGATGGGCTCAGGAGGCGGAGGAGCAGGAAGAGGTGCTAAATGAGTACTTTGCCTCAATATTTATGGAAGGAGATGGGATCCATTCAGCTGGAAGTGAGGGAGGGGGAGACAACTGAGCAGAGAGGTCAGATGGAGTTGAAAGGATTGGAAGAGGCTGGGGCACCGGGTGGGCCAGGCCTAAAAGAGGATGGATGTTTAGTTGAGGAGTGGATTGGGAGGGAGAAATCACAGAGGACAGGGTGAGGGAGGCCCTTCGGGCGTTAAAAACTGATAAGGCACCAGGACAGGATGGGCTGCATCCGAGGGTTCTGAAGAAACTGGCAGACAAACTAGCATCTCCACTAACTGCACTTTTCAATGCCTCTCTGCAGACAGGATGGGTGCCTCAAGAATGGAGGGTGGCTCATGTGGTGCCTATCCACAAAGGGGGGTCTAGGGAGGAGATGGGAAATTACAGGCCTGTCAGCCTAACGTTGGTGGTAGGCAAACTAATGGAGGGCTTCATCAAGGAAAAGCTCAGGAGGCAACTGGATAGGTTGGGGCACCTGGATGACAAACAGTATGGTTTTGTCCCAGGGAAATTGTGTCAGACCAACCTCTTAGATTTTTACGATTGGGTGACGGGGACCCTGGACCGACAAAGACCGGTGGATATCCTATATCTGGATTTCAGTAAGGTGTTTGACTTGGTACCCTACATTGGGTTGTTATCAAAGCTGGGGGGATGGGGGTGGGAGGACCATTGCTTAGATGGGTAGAAAATTGGCGAACAGGGTGAACACAGAGGGTAGTGGTTGGTGGGATAGTTTCCTCCCCTTGGAAGGTCATCAGTGGGGTTCCCCAAAGTTCAGTACTGGGGCCACTCCTGTTCAGTGCCTATGTCTCTGATATAGGGAGAGGGGTTAGGAGTAGGATGAGCCTCTTTGCAGATTACTCAAAACTGGGAGCACTGGCAGACAGGGATGAAGCGAGGGAGACAGTCCAGAGGGACCTGGATACCCTGGAGGGATGGTCAAGGAGGTGGGGTCTGAGCTTTAATCCAGGGAAGTGTAAGGTGCTGCATCTGGGGGGCAGAAAACCAGGTCATGTATACACCCGGGGGGTCTCACTGCAAGGCACAACGAGTGAAAGGGACCTGGGCGTGGTGGTAGACACCAAAATGAATAATACTGAAAACTGCAGAAGATCTGCAGCAAAAGCAAACAGGATTCTGGGCTGCATAGCCCGGGGAATTACATCCAGGAGGAGGGAATTGATCCTCCCTCTGTATAGTGCCTTGGTCAGGCTGTATCTTGAGTACTGCATGCAGTTCTGGAGACCTCACCTTAAGAAGGACATAGCACTGCTGGAGAGGGTTCAGAGGAGGGCAGCCAGGATGATTCAGGGCATGAGAGAAAGGACCTATGAGGAAAGGCTGGAAGCCCTTGGGCTGTATTCACTGGAGGAGAGGAGAGCCGGGGGGACATGATAGGGGTCTTCCGATATGTGAAAGGGATTAACAGGGGCAGAGCCAAAGAAATGTTCAGGATAAAGAAACGGGGCACAACCAGGGGGCATGAGTGGAAAGTGGAGGGGGGCAATTACAGGGGAGAACGTAGAATGCATTACTTCACTGAGAATGTGTTGGGGCCATGTAATGCACTGCCCGGGAGGCTAGTGGAGGAGGCCACAGTGGAGGGCTTCAGGAGGGGTGGGACAGGTGCATGGGTATACTGGAGCTGAAGATGACCCTCTTGGAGGCTGGAGGGATGGGAGACTGAGCGCCCAATAGGGAGGATGGGATGGTACCTGAGGACTGGAGGAGGGCAAATGTGATTCCACTTCACAAAAGTGGGAGCAGGGCAGAGGCAGGAAGCTACAGACCAGTTAGTTTGACTTCAGTGGTAGGGAAAATGATGTAATCACTTCTGAAGAAAAGAATTGTTGAATGCCTAGAGGCCAGTGGGGCAGAGGACCAAAGGCAGCATGGTTTCACAGCAGGAAGGTCATGTCAGACAAATCTAATAGATTTCTTTGACTGGTGACCAAAGTAGTGGACCAGGCAGGGGCTGTGGACATGGCCTGCCTAGATTTTAGCAAAGCATTTGACACAGTCTCACACAAAAGATTTAATATACAAGTTAGCCAGCCTTGGAGTTGGTCCCAAGATGGTAGCCTGGATAAAAACTAGCTGGACAACAGGACGCAAAGGGCAATAGTAAACGGAGTCCACAGTGAAGAAAGGAGGGTAACTAGTGGGCTACCGCAGGGGTCGGTACTGGGACTGCCCCTCTTTAATATCTTTACAAGTGACATTGGAGAGCACCTGGAAGGAAAAGTATGTCTCTTTGCAGATGACAAAAAGATCTGCAACAGGGTTGATACACAAGGTGGGGTGGAAAGGACGAAAAGGGACTTGGCAAGGTTGCAGGAATGGTCAAATATATGGCAGCTCAGATTCAGTGCAAAGAGGTGCAAGGTAATGCATCTGGGAAACAAAAACCAGGGAAGAGTACACACAATTGAGAGCGAGTTAATAACAACAACAAAAATCAAAAAGACCTAGGAGTAATTATATTAGATGACCCAAAGGTGGGCAAGCAATGTGAGAAGGCAGTAAGGAGGGCTGGAGGGATACTGGGATGCATGGGGAGAGGCATCAACAGTAGAAAACAGGAAGTTGTTATCCCTCTGTACAGTCAGTTGGTAAGACCCCATCTGGAGTACTGCATGCAATTCTGGAGACCCCATCTCCACAAAGACATAGAGGGGAGGCTGTTCAGAGGAGGACAACCAAAATGGTGCAGGGTCTGCACCAGAAGACATACAAGGAAAGACTAAAGCAGCTTAATATGTATACTCTTGAGGAAAGGAGGGAGAGGGGGGACATGATAGAAACGTTCATGTACCTCAAGGGAATTAACAAAGTACAAGAGGGCAGCATCTTTCAGAAGAAGAGATGTGCAAGAACAAGGGGACACAATTTTAAGATAGAGGGGGGATGGCTCTGAGGTAATGTTGGAAAGTATTTTTTCACAGAGAGGGTTGTGGATGCATGGAACAGTCTTCCTGAGGAGGTTGTGGAGTCGGGAAAGTGGGAGAATTCAAGAATGCATGGACAGACATAAGGCAATTCTAGTGGGGGTAGGAGGAAGTAAGCTGTTAATTAACTAGAATCTGCAGCTTATCCATCAGGTAGGGAAATGGGCAGACTAGGTGGGCCAAGTGGTCCTTATCTGCTGTCAAATTCTATGTTTCTATGTTTCTGTGTTACCGAGCAGACATGAAAGAACGCCAGGCATAATTTGCTGGCTTTTAGTATGTTAGTATATTATACCAGGGTGGGAAACCTGAGTCCATTCTCAAACCCAGGACTCCCAGGTGACAGAGCAGGCGGTTATGTCTGTATCATTGTTACAATACGAAGGTGGGAAACCTCATTCTCAAACTCTGATCTTTCTGGTTGCAGTGCAGGGGGTTATGGTGGTATCACTGACCTACCTTTCTTCTCTACAGAAGCAGAATTTCTAATCCTAGAAAACTATGTGCCGATGATTGTGAAAGATGAAGAGCCTTTAGTACTGGAGACAGGGAACAATAAAGAGACCACAAGCAAACAGTCTCCTGTAGAAAGCACCACTAACAGTAAGTAGATGGCCTGGTAAATGTTATTTGCAGAATAGATGCTGAGAAACCCTGATGAACCCAGAGTCTGGAACCTGAGTCTGTTCTCAGAACTGAGACTCCCAGGTGTGTGCAGAGGTTATCTAATCATATGTATCACAGTCATAATACCAAGGTGGGAAACATACATTGAGTTCCCAGGTGGCAGTGCAGAGGTTTATGTGCATATAACTGGTAAAGTACCTTGATCGGAAACCTGCATCCGTTTTCAATCCTGGAACTCCCAGGTGGCGGCATAGGATTATGTGTGAATCTATGAAGAAGACGACAGCCATTATGGCAGATTTAATGTCTGGTTCTTCAGTTAATCCAGCTTTTATAATGGAGACCTGTTTAAGTGTTGATGCCAGTCTTGTTTTGGATTGGATGTCCCAGCCATTTTTTCAGTGGTGCCCTGTTCACATAAGGATCATGTGTGAGTGTGGTCATCTGTTTTAGATCTGAGCTGATTTTCACTATACACTGTCGTCATCCGATCCCCTCAAGAACGAGTCAAGGTATTGAAATTTACTGCCCTGCTGCTCACAGCCCCAGTCGCTGGCTGATCCCATCGGGAACCCATCCAGGGAACAAAATTTATCACCCTGCAGCTCACAGCCCCAGTCACCAGCTGATCCCCTCGGGAACCTTTCCAGGGATTGAAATTTGCCACCCTGCAGCTCACAGCCCCAGTCGCCAGCCAGTCCCATCGGGAATGCACCCAGGGATTGAAATTTACTGCACTGCAGCTCACAGCCCCAGTTGCTGACCGATTCCCCTCGGGAACCAGTCCAGGTATTGAAATTTACCTCCCTGCAGCTCACAACCCCATTCACCAGCTGATCCTGTTGGAAACACGCCCAGGGATTGAAATTTACCGCTCTGCAGTTCACAGCCCCAGTCACTTGCCGATTCCCCTCAGAAACCCATGCAGGTTTTGAAATGTACCCCCCTGCAGCTCACAGCCACACTAGTCAGCTGATCCCATAGGGAACCCACCCACTTATTGAAATGTACCATCCTGCAGCTCATAGCCCCAGTCATCGTCCGATCCCTTCGGGAACCCATCCAGGGATTGAAATGTACCACCCTGTTGTTCATAGCTCCAGTTGCTGGCCGATCCCCTCGGGAACCCATCCAGTTATTGAAATTTACCACCCTGCAGTTCATAGCCCCAGTTGCTGGCTGATCCCTGGGGAACCCATCCAGTGATTTTAAATTTACCGCCCTGCAGTTCATAGCCCCAGTCCCTGGCCAATCTCGTAGGGAACCCGTCCAGGTATAGCATACAATCCGCGAAGGCTGCTCATGGCAGCAGCTCAGTGTTTTGATCTTGGTGTCTTTTCTACTCGGTGCCTTGCTGTAATTATTGTACTGTGTGAGCTAGCTAAATATAGTTCTATGAGCCTTGGCACCTTTTTACTCAGTGCCTAGATTGCAGCATTTCTTTATACAGCCCAGTAAAGCTAGCTATACCTGCTGTAAATGTTTTAACTGTGAGAGCTTGTAATATTAGTTTTCCAGAACTCTGCTTCTGCTCTCTCTGCAACTTTATTTTGAATTCTACAAACTAATTATTTCTAGGGACATGGATATGTTGTTCATCCACACTTCTTGGCTTGTCCTTTCCCCTTTAATTCTTGCCAGAAGGTTTTAAAGCTGACTCCTCCCACCCACCTGGGTGATATAACCCTCAGCTCCACCCCATGATGCCAGATCTTCCTTTTCGCTGGAAGATACATGTTGCCTCCTCTTCGCTCCTGCATTCTGTAGGCCCTGGCTTCATTTCCTTCAGATTCTTTGAAGATTAAGCTCATTCAAGCTAGCGCTTGTGATCGTTGTTTCTCGATCATGGAAGATAAATCTTCCCCCGGTTTCCACCGCTGCCCGTGAGGCCAGAAAATGTTGCGCACAGATCCACATACTGCGTGTGTCTACTGTTTAGGTGTCAGCCATGGCACCCAGGCCTGCGAGATTTGTATCACGTTCCACCCGAACATCCTCAATGATCATCTCACATGACTCAAGTTGGGCAGGCCCAAAAGACAGAATCCACTGGTGAAATTGAAGGAGGCCCAGTGGGCAGTCTCCACGGCTGCAGGGTCCGCCAAACAGTTACAGCAAATGCAGGCCTTCAAGGAAGAACCTCTCCTCTTGGCGGTTTTTTGTTCCACTCAACCTGGGCTCCACCTTCTAGGGCTCCTTTCTGGAGATGTGCCAGTCTCTTCCCCACTAAAGGCGAAGGATCTTTGGTCACACATGTCTCCCGGTCCCATAAAAAGGGCAATGAACTGAGAGATTCTTAGTGTCAGTGAAGACATTCTTGGAATCGAGAGCAATCTCGGTCCCAGGAATCTCCAGTCTCAACCTCTGTTAAGACTGTGACTTTAGCCACTGGCTTTTCATCCCACCATCTGGTCAGTCAACTGAAGTCTCAATTGATGACGCGGTTGACATAACTCTTGAGCCTGCCGATCTGTTGTTGCCCGACGAGGCCGACAACTGTCTTAACAGGACCTCTGTTCTGTTTCTTCCTGATGAGGAGATCCAGCCTGCTGGCAATCCCATCGAGGAACCGGTCTCTGATCCAGGAAAATCACTGGTTCCCCCCCCGGTGTCTCTTGAGTGACACAATTGGCCCGTCTAGTCGAGATTGAGGTCTCAGACCCCTTCAACCGATAGGCCGAGGAAGGTGCATTAGCACTCAAAGGCAATGCGGACATTCATCTTCATCCTCCTCAAATGAGGAGAGGCTTTGATGGAAACTCTGTCAACACTACAAAGATCTCATGCGGCAACAGCTGATTTTGTCTGGCCAGAAACCCACTTTGGTTTCCTCACCAGCCATTACCTGGCTTTCGCCTTCTAGGCCAAAACCGGCTCCATCGAAACCAATCATCTCGGTTCCTCTGCCTGTGGAACCAGTAGAACCCGCCCTGGTTCAGCCAAAATCAACCTCTCCACCAGTAGTGGTGGAGCAGCCACCTAAACAGCCCATGTGAGGAGCTCCTTCAAAGGAAGCTTGGACTGTTTTGGGTTTTACCCGCAGGATTTAGATCACTCTTACACCTGACCTCCCCAGGCACATAGAAAGGGACCTTGGTGGCCGACTGATTTATCCAGATATTTTGTATTCTGACCTCCACACTCATCTACTTGATGATGAGTCTGTGGGCAGTTTGTCGACGGAGGAAGGTCCTTCGTCCTTTTTGGGGATTCTCCACCTCATCTCCAAATCCATGGGGATGCCCCTGGAGCCTGTTCTGAAATGAGCAGAGTGCCCTCTTACAGATATTCTTAAGACAGGGGAAACCCCTATGGAAGCCTTCCCAGTGGCCAAGGCCATCGTTGGTCCGGCTTTGGCAGAACCCTGCCCCCTGCCCAGCACCATCTGCCCAGATGGCCCGCAAGTATGCAGTGCCCATTGAGTCCCACTCGGGGTTCACAGAACACCCCTCGGCTGAAGGGCTGGTGATCGCTTCTGTGTTCAGACGCAGTTCTGCTGACACTGATAGACCTCTGGACAAGGAGTCTAAAAAAATGGACCACTCTGCCAGGAAGGTTTATGCTGCCTCCTCACTAGGCCTCCATCAGGCAAGCTCATCCATCATCATGGCGTACTTGTCTCATGCCTAATTGGGCTTCTTGGATGAGGTTCTCCTGCACCTCCCCATGGACCTTCAGACTATGGTCAAGCAGGTCTGGGATCAGGGCCGGGCCGTTGCCAAGCAGCAACTTCAGATGACCCTGGACCTCGGAGATTCATGTGCCTGTTCAGTGGCAGATGCAGTTGCCATGCGCTGCAGGGCTTGGCTGAGTCTTTCCACCTTCACGGCAGATACCCAGAACAAACTCATTGATGTTCCTTTCCTGGGCACTGATCTCTTCTGCCCAGGTGTGGATGGTCACCTTCAGTGAATCAAGCAGTCCAATGCCACCTTGAATTCAGCTACTTCTACTCAGAAAGATATCCCTGGTGCCAAGAAACAGCAGAAGAAGAAGCCATTTCGGTACCCTGCTCCTGGGGCCAAGCAGCCCTCCTTCCAGGGTGGGCAGCAACAGCAGGCACAGGCTTGGCATCCTCTGCCCAAGTCTGGGCCTCCAGCGACCCACAGAGGAGATCGAGGTTCTGGCAGTTTCCAGTCTGGACCCTCTTCCTCCAAGCCTGCCCAGTGACGGGATAGGGGCTGCCACCCATATTCCGATCAGGCCAGCTCTGGGTCCTCCCATTGGGGGGCCAGCTCCACCACTTTCTTTCCACCTGGTCTGCTGTTACCACGGACAAGTGGGTTCTAGAAGTGGTTGGTCAGGGTCTGCCTCAAATTCGAGCAGTACCCTCCCAGCTGAGCCCGCGCCCCATGGAAGGAACGGGTATCAGTCAACACTCGGTCAACTATGAGAGACAACATAGCCCAGCTCCTCCTCATGGAGGCAGTGGCCCAAGTGACAGATTCTACAGTTGACCCAGGGTTCATTTCCAGGTACTTCCTGGTCCTGAAGCAGATGGGGGGCTGGTGCCCCATTTTAGATCTACATGACCTGAACCAGTTTCTCAGTCCACACACCTTCAGGATGGTAAAACTGTCCCAGATCATAACATCCCTAGAGCAAAACATGTGGTTCTGCTCACTGGATCTCCAGGACACATTTTTTCATGTCCCAATCTGTCCGTCTCATCAGAGATTCCTTCACTTTCGAGCAGAGGGAACCTTTTACGAGTTCCGAGCCATGCCATTCGGCATGTCATTGGCACTGTGGGTCTTCACCAAATGCATTGCAGTGGTGGCAGCCCACCTAACGCATTGAGGGGACAGAATATACCCCTACCTCAATGATTGGCTCTCAGCGGGTTCCACCAAGCAAGAGGTGGAGAGGTCCAGGGATCTGGCCCTCCAAACCTGCTGTCAGCTTGGCCTCATGATCAGTGAGGCTGAGTCGGAGCTTGTGCATTCGCAGGTGATATGCTTCATCAGAGCAGAGCTCAACTCCTGCCGAGCCAGAGCCTGGCTCCCAGTGGACAGAGCGGAGGTTCTCTCCTCCTTTGCCCAATCATTTCTGGTTGGGCACTTACATCCTGCCCGGGACTTTCTGTGCCTTCTGGGGTACATGGCAGCCTGCATCACAGTGGTCCAGTGGGTCCGGTGGCATATGCAGCCCCTTCAATGGGAGCTGGTCGCCCAGTGGACTCAGACCAAGGTAATTTTGACTAGCTGATCACTGTGACCCAGTGGGATGCTGTCCAGTGGTGAACCATCCTGGATCATCTGCAGGAAGGGATCCCATTTGTCCTCCTCAAGCTGACAGTCATCCTGATGACGATGCCTCTCTCAAGGGATGGGGAGCCCACATTGGGGACAACAGGGCCCATGGGTTCTGGACCTCTGAGGAATCCCAATACCATAGCAACCTGATGGAGCTCAGAGCGGTCAGACTGGCACTGTCAGCATTCGCTCAGCAGCTTCAGGGTCAAGTGGTTCAAGTCCAGATGGACAACACCACAACCATGTACTACCTCAACAAACAGGGTGGCATGCACGTCCGACTGCTACGCAGGGAAATGCTCCACATCTGGACACTCATCAGCCAACTGGAGGTAGACCTCCTAGCCATACATGTGGCAGGAGCCTCAAATCAACTGGTGGATGCTCTCAGCTGCATAGGTGAGACATCCCACAAGTGGTCTCTCCACCCAGAGGTAGCTCACAGCCTGTTCTCCCACTGGGGCAAACTGATGGTGGATCTCTTTGCCTCCAGGAAAAACACCAAGCTGAGGCTGTTTCATACTCGCCCCCCCAGCAGGGCTCGCTGCAGGGGGATGCCTTCTCGAGGCTGTGGACCCCAGGCCTCTTCTATACCTTCCCTCCAATTCTCCTGATCCACAGGGTACTTCTCAAGGTGAGGAGGGACAAGGTGCAGGTGATCCTGGTAGCCCCAGACTGGCCATGCCTCAGCCTCAACAACAGGCTCCCAAGGCATCTTCCAGCATGCCCGGACCTGACCTCAGTCAATCAGTGGAAGGTATTCCATTTGGAATTTCAATCCCTGCACCTGACAGCCTGGTACCTGAAAGGCTAGAGTTCCAGGCTTTGGGTCTCTCTGAGGATGTACTCACAGTAGTGTAAGCATCCAGAAAAGAGATGACCAGAAGGTGTCATGCCTTCAAATGGAAAAGGTTTTCCATTTGGTGTCAGGGCAAGGGCCTGGACCCTCTATGCTGTCCAGTGGCTAGCATCTTAGACTACCTTTGGTCTCTGTCCAAAGGGAGTCTTCAGTCTATGACTCTTAAGGTGCACCTGGCAGCCATCTCTGCCATGAGCTGGTCAGCAGACGGTGACACAGGAAAAGATGATCTGGCACTTTTCCAAGGGCCTAGATCACATATCCCCTCCAGTGTGTGAACCTCCACCTCCATGGGATTTACTGCTGGCTTTGTCTAAACTCATGGGCAAGCCATTTGAACAGATGCCCAAGTGTGAAATGTCACACTTGTCGTGGAAGACCACCCTCCTGGTGGCTGTCACATCTGCCAGAAGGACTGGGGAGCTCCAGGCACTCTAGATGGAGTCTCCTTACCTAGTCTTCCACAGGGACAAGGTTGTCCTGTGCCCCCACCCGAAATTCCTTCCGAAGGTGGTGTCGGAGTTCCACCTTAATCAGGTGTTGACTCTACCTGTGTTCTACCCGAAATACACTTCAGATGCTGAGTACAGGCTCAATATTATGGACCTGAGACGAGATCTCTCCTATTACAAGGAGAGAATGGTGGAAGTTTGGGGAGAGGTTCCCCAGCTGTCTGTCACCTATGCTGAAGCTGCACCTGGCAGACCTGCAGCAAAGCAGATGATTGGCAGATGGATCACTTCCTGCATTGATCTCTGCTATAGGTTGGCGGCTAAGGAGTCTCCATAGGGCTAAGGGCTCATTCCACCCACCATACCGCTGCATCGGTGGCTGCTTCCAGGGACATCCCTATCCAGGAAATCTGTCAGGCTACAACTTGGAAGACAGCAAACATCTTCATCACCCACTACCACACTGACCTTGAGTCATTCCGGGATGCTGGTTTTGGGGCCTCAGTTTTCCAGTCTCTGTTTCCCAAGTAGGGGGTGTGCGCCTTGCCTCCCTCCTCCTGGAGAACTGCTAGGAGTCTGCCAAGAAGTGTGGATGAACAACATATCCATGTCCCTAGAAAAACAGGTTACTCACCTGTAACAGTAGTTCTAGGAGTGGTGAACGTTGTTCATCCACACTGTCCCCCTTGACCTCCCTGGCTGCAGTGCACACACATGGCTTCCAGCAGGCTAAGATCTGGCATCATGGGGTGGAGACGAGGGTTGTACCACCCGGGTGGGTGGGAGGAGCCAGCTTGAAGACCTTCCAGTAAGAAATAAAGGGGGGAAGCGACATGCCAAGAAGTGTGGATGAACAACATATACCACTTCTAGAACTACTGTTACAGGTGAGTAACCTATTTTTTTCTGAGCTCTGCTCCTTACTTTATTTTGTCAGAATCCAGCAAATTACAAGGGAATGCTCTGCTCCTACTTCGTTTTATCAGAACCCACAAATTGCAAGGAACCAGTGGTGTTTTTAGCAGTTTGTCTGAAAGTTACCAACTGAATTATTTTTCAGAGTTCCTCTCCCTGCTGTCACTTGTATTGTAGAAATTAACTCTTTTTTGAGCTCCGCTGCCCGCACCCACTTAAATTTCCAATATCTCCCTCCCCTCTACTATTTTATCTGTCCCTCCCACCACACAGTGATAATCCCCTTACCTTTTGTTTTTCAGGGATTGAAATTTACCGTCCTGTAGCTTACAGCCTCAGTCACTGGCCGATCTCCCTCAGAAACCTGTCCAGGTACAGCATAGAATCCGCAAAGGCAGCTCACAGCAGCAGCTCAGCATTCCCTTAGCCGCCCACCCCCCACTTCCCCACCTTTGTCCGCTTTATAATTTATTGGCTATAATCACGTGACGGAGGTGGCAGTTATTTCTACTCCCCACCTTTGTCCACCCTGTAATGTATTGGCTATAATCACGCAACAGAGGTGGCAGTTATTTCTACTCCCCACCTTTGTCCGCCCTATAATGTATTGGCTATAATCACATGACGGTGGTGGCAGTTATTTCTACTCCCCACATTTTTCCACCCTGTAATGTATTGGCTATAATCACATGACGGTGGTGGTAGTTATTTCTACTTCCCACCTTTGTACGCCCTATAATGTATTGGCTATAATCACATGACGGTGGTGGCAGTTATTTCTACTCCCCACCTTTGTCCGCCCTGTAATGTATTGGCTATAATCACGTGAACATGGTGGTAGTTATTTCTACTCCCCACCTTTGTCCGCCCTGCAATGTATTGGCTATAATCACGTGAACATGGTGGCAGTTATTTCTACTCCACACCTTTGTCCGCCCTATAATTTATTGGCTATAATCAGATGATGGTGGTGGCAGTTATTTCTAGCAGCCCACTTTTCCTTTTGGATCTTATCACTTTCTACCACTAGTGGTAAAACCCAGGGGAAGAGTACACAATGGGGGGTGAGATACTAACAACAACAAAAATGGAGAGGGACCTGGGGGTAGTCATATCAGATGACCTAAATATGGGCAAGCAATGTGAGAGGGCAGCAAGGAGGGCTGGGGGGATACTGGGATGCATAGGGAGAGGCATCACCAGTAGAAAACAGGAAGTTATTGTCCCTCTGTACAGACAGCTGGTGAGACCCCATTTGGAGTACTGTGTGCAGTTCTGGAGACCCAATCTCCATAAAGACATAGACAGGATGGAAGCTGTCCAGGAGGGCAACTAAAATGGTGCAAGGTCTGCGGAAGACATATGAAGAGAGACTTAAGGAGCTTAATATGTATAGCCTCGAGGAAAGGAGGAGGGGGACATGATAGAAACTTTCAAGTACCTCAGGGAATCAACAAAGTCCAAGAGGTAGCATCTTTCAAAAGAGTGTGCATGAACAAGAGGCACAATTTGAAGATAGAGGCGGCTCAGAGGTAATTTAAGAAGTATTTTTCACAGAGAGGGTTGTGGATGCATGGAACGGCCTTCTGGAGGAGGTTGTGGAGTCAAAATCAGTGGTGGAATTCAAGCATGCATGGGATAGTCTTAAGGCAGTTCTGGGGGGTGGGGGTAGGAAGAAATAGGCTGCTGGTTAACTAGGATCTGCAGCTTATCCAGTAGGTAGGGAAATGGGCAGACTGGGTGGGCCAAGCTGTCCTTATCTGCCGTCAAATTCTATGTTTCTATGTAGTGGCTGCTGGAAACCTCCATCAGAACTATAGAGTACCTAAGATGTGCTGGGAAGAGTTTACTAACAATGTATCCAAATTGGATTAAAGACAATTTTGGTACTATAAATTAAATGTAATTTTAAAAAATAAAGGCTGTAGAGAGCTATGGTGCACTACAACACTAGATAACCCACAATCTTACTTAAATAGTGCACGTATCAAACTGAATTGGGGGCAGAAAATATTTCGCTCTGAGTGAGAACAGTACATGTAGAAACATGTTATGTAAAGTAAGGCTAGCCTGCTTGCCTTGGGGAATAGTTACTATAACCGAAATAAATGTTACTATAAAATGCGTAGTGGAGGTTGCTCTTGTCAGGATATTTCAAAACCAGATATTATGCATATATTATTCATCTGTAAAAATTGGTCTGAACAAAGGGAAAAGTTTTCTTGGCTCTTTGCTCCCACAGTATATTATTAAGTATGACAAGCTTTACAAAAGCCATATATTAAAAATGGATACTATAAAATTGATGTTTGGATTGGCAAAAGTATTTTTTGGATAATATTATTGATGTAATTGAATGTAAACTTTTATATAGTACATTTATTATGTACCACATTTTGTATAAAGTGGAAGATGTGTTGTTATTTATAAAGTGTAACAAACTTTTGTTTTATGCATTTTTTACCCAAATAAACTGAACTGAACTATAGATCCCCTCTCTCCATGATCTCTCAGCCTATAACTCCAGCCCCCCAATACTGACCCCTCTTTCCTTCCCCCACCCACATCGCAGCTATGCCTGCCTGTTCCCTAATTACTCTCTGCTGCCTCCTTACATCTCTGTCCATCTCCCCCACTTCTTAACTTTGAACCACCTTTCTGTCCCCAACCATGGTCTGCCTCCCAGGGCCACCCCTCTCTTATGCCACTCCCTACTCCCTCCCTTCTCCCCCCGGCTTTTCAATTCTCTCCTGTCCATCTTGCCCCTCTTTTCCCCTCCCTCTCCCCTTAATCTGCTATACGTCCCAACTGCTCCCTCCTCCTCTCTTTCCAATTCCTTTGCCTACCTACTGTGGCCTGCTATCCTCCCCTTCTCTAAATCTTGAGGCCCTCTTCCGCTATTTTTGCCTCTCTTCTCTTCCACTCACACCCCCAGAAGGTCTTAGTACCCCCCAGTTTTCCCTCTATCTACTCCTCCTGCTCCTTGGTGGGGATGTCGAAGTTAACCCTGGCCCTCCACTAACTCAGACTCCTCCTGCGCAGCCAAAGGACCTATGCATTTTCCATCTAAATGCCAGGAGCCTCCTTCCCAAAATAGACAACCTAAAAGTCTAGATCACTCAACACTCCCCTGATGTACTATGCATCACAGAGACTTGGCCCTCCTCCAGAATCCCTGACTCCTCCCTCTCCATTCATGACTACAACCATTTCTGTCAGGACCATGGTAAGTGTGGTGGTGGTGGAGTGGCCATCTACACAAGACAGGGGACCCTCTCTAGCTCTATCTCCCTAAGTGACACTAAGCCCTCCTTCCATGAGCTTCTCACTGTCATCCTCTGTCTTCCCTCCACCCTCCCAATCTACATAGCAGTACTTTACTGCCCACCAAAACACCCCACAATACTGTGATCAAGTGCATTTCCACAATCTCCTCTCACTCAAGCAAAGGTGAGTTCATCTTGCCTGGCTCTTCCCTCCCCCACACCCTCTATTCTTAAAATAAGCTGGGTTAAGCTTTTTGCAGTCCTGCTGTTCCCCTCTTGGTGACTATCCCTCCCTTCTCTTTTGGCATAGCCAGATTGACTCAGTAGAATTACTGATCCCACTGATATCCTCTCTGATTTTGCAGTGACAAGCTCCCTTAAAATGGGAGTCACCTACTCCTTTTCCTATTGGCCTACCCTCTTGGAATGGCTAGAGTTCTTCCTCCCTGCTGTCCCAGACATTGTCTTCCCTCACTACATCTTTTTGAGTACCTCTAAGTCCCAGACTTGCATGTACACCAGGCTCCCTGGATCTTAAATTTACTGGGTGTGATCCTTAAATATCCGGCATTCAGGTTGGAATTGTTGACACTGTGCTTCCTTACTCCAGCTTGGGAGTCTACCACTGTTGTGCCATCCAGCTTAGCTGTCCATTTTTTGGTGCAACTGTGCATCTACAATAACTCCTGAACCTGGTGCCCTCCTGCGCTACCTGCCTCTCCTACCTCTATCTTTTATTTAGAATCCTCCAGCTAAGGCTGAGTGAAATTAGCAAATTCCAGTTTTATGGAATTTTTCATGAAATTCTGCACTTTTCACAAAAGCTCGTGGGAATTGACTTGAAGTGCAGATGTTATTTTGTAGAGCTGTGCAAATACCTAATCCCAAATATTCAGTATTCGGGTCCCAGATATTTGTTGTTTGGTATTCGGCCTGGAAAGTTGCCTTATTAGAGAACTGCTACATAAGTCCTTAAAATGACTTCAGGAGTAGTAGGAGTAGAGGTCAAGGCACTTTGGCTTGTACACTGGTGCCAGAGGCTGGCTTGTGCTGCTGGTGTTTCAAGAGGAGGATGCAGAGGTCATGGCACCTTGGCTTGTACACTGGTGCCAGAGGATGTCTTGTGCTGCTGTTGCTTCAGAAGGAGGATGCAGAGGTCACAACACCTTGGCTTGTACACTTGGGCAGACTGAGTGGGCCAAGCAGTCCTTATCTGCCGTCAAATTCTATGTTTCTGTTACACTGGGGCCTGAGGCTGGCTTATTCATTTATTCATTACAAATCGGGTTTACAATCTTTGAGTCAGAGAATCATTTGCAAAGGCACCTCGTCGCGGGGGGGGGCAGACATCAAGACAGTTATTATAGTGCAGATTAAAACAGAGGATAACATTACAAATGCAGTAAAAGGAACATTTAACATAGATACACTTAGGTTACATAACACAGTAGTTTGCATGTTACTTAGGTTACATAATGTTACAAAATTATGAGTTACACTCATGGATATAGTAGGTCCTCAGAGAAGGCTTGTGCTGCTGGTGCTTCAAGTGGAGGATACAGAGCTGACAATCTTTATAGGGTCACAGAATTCTCCAGAGATACTGCATGAATAACATATGCCATACCCTTAAATAATTGTGGCCGTTAAAAATTTAAAGTAATAGAAGATAATGTTTCCCATAGAATAACACTGGAACTTTAACAGGCCATAACTCCATCAAAATTTTGGAGTTAAATGACAGTCTCTATATGGTCACAAAGGTCTCAAGGGGTACTACAATAATAACATATGCTGCACCCTTAAATAATTGTGGGCATTAAAAAAAGCAAGTAATAAAACATACTTGTTACATCCCTCTGTCCCTCAACAGTCTACTGCCTGAAGTGTCCCCCTTCCTGTGGGATCAGAGGCCATGGTAACAAAACTGGCAATAGAGCATGTTCCCCTTTCCCAGAAGGGCAAGGTTTCTACTCCAATTTTTTCTCCTCCCGAAATGGACAGGGGATTTACATCTCATTCTGGATCTCAGAAACCTCATTCTCTACATAGAGTACAAAAGGTTCAGGATTGTGACCCTGCAGACCCTCCTGCCTCTTCTAAACAAGGAGGATTGGCTCTGTTCTCTGAATATGAAGGATGCTTATGTCCATATCATGATTCACCCTGCTCACAGGCCCTTCCTCCAGTTCTCTTTTCAGGGGTATCATTGCCAGTTCAGAGCATTTTCTTTCAGTCTATCCTCCACCCCCAGGTGGATAATCTCAAAGCTGCGGCCTACTCAGTGTGATCTAGACCCAGGTCCAACCCACCTTTTGTTGGATGTCCGGACCTGGTTAGATCTGTGGCTGCTGAGGTTGTCTGGAGTTCTTTGAGGAGTGCGGTATTTCCACTGTCCTTGAAAGAGGAGTTGGTTAGGCCCCTTTTGAAGAAGCCCTCATTGAATGCAGACTGCATCAGCAATTACAGGTCAGTCTCAAACCTCCCATATTTAGGAAAGGTTATTGAAAAGGTGGTGGCCATGCAGCTTGAGAGACATCTTGCCTCTTCCTCTGCCTATGAACCCTTCCAGTCTGGGTTCCAAGCAGGGCATAGTGTGGAGACGCCACTGGTAAAGGTGTTACATGATCTTCTGATGGCAAGGACAGGAAAGCCCATACCATCTTGGTTCTCCTGGACCTCTCAGTGGCATTTGACACCATGGACCTTGAGGTGCTGCTTGACCACCCTGTTAGGTTGTGAGGGCAGCTCACTTCCAGCCCCCCCGGAGGACAAGAGGATAGCAACAGGCTTCTCCACAGTCTACTCAGAGAACCTTCTTGGGAGGTCATGAGGCAACTCGCTTTCAGCTCCCCCCCCAATTACATGGCTGTCCCTCTGGAGAACAAGAGGATAGCAACAGGCTCCTCCGTCGACTCAGAGGAGCTCCTTGAGATGTTGTGAGGGCAGCTTGCTGCCAACCCCCCTCTGATTCCATGACTGGCCCCCCAGAGGATAAGAGTACAACAAACAGGATCCTGCTCTGTCGACTCAGAGAAGCTCCTTGAGATATGAAGACAGCTTGCTTCCAGACCCCAATTCCACAGCCGGCCCCGAGGACAAGAGTACAGCAACAGGCTCCTCAGTTGACTCAGAAAAGCTCCTTGGAATGTCGTGAGGGCAGCTCGCTTCCAGCCCTCCCCCTCTGATTCCACAGGTGGGCCCCCACCCCGGAGGACAAGAGGATAGCCACAGGCTCCTCCTCCTCAGTTAACTGGCTCTCTCCTTCAAATTCTAAGATATGTTCTAAAATAGACTCCCTAAACCTAACCCAATTAATAACTGTACCAACTTGACTAAACCTCAGATTGCTCAACCACACCCTGATAGATTGGGCCCTTACCTCACATCCACAGTGCATAATTGATTCGGGCTGGATGCAATAAATCTCTGACTCTGAGCAAGTGCCACATGATTTATTGCATCCACATAGCCCAGCGTCCAAAAGCTCCCCTAAACTAATGTCACTATGCTAATTTCACTCTCTAAATCTTACCCTTCCCTCCTGAGTGACTAAGGCCACTCTGATCGATCATCCATCTCAACAACATCTTCTACTGATACCACACTCAGCTACTTCCAGAACAAATTTAAGGGAATTTGGGACCAGCACGCTCCTCCTAAACTCACCAGAGTCAGAGGACCTCAACTTCACTGGGTTAATGCAGAACTGCTGGACTGCATGTGTGATTGCGATCTAGCTTGGAAGGCCCACAAGACATCTGGGTCCCATACTCTCCTTCTCCAATACCGTCATCTTAGGAATGCTTGAACCAAAGCCACCAGATATGCAAAAGAAGAATATTTTTCTACCTCCTTTAACACCAACTTAAGCCACCCTTCTAAATTCTGTAAAGTTGTCCAATTCCTCTCCTCCCCCCCACCCAATGCCTATTCCTATCCTAATACATGCCAATTCCACACTATCAGCCCCTCCATCTGTAGCATTGACCTTCAACATGTTCTTTACTCTTGCATGCCCTCACTTCTAGCCACTTTCCCTCCATCTACATCCAACTCCGCCCACAATTACCTTCCCACACTAAACCCAGTTACCACCCACACTTCTTTTCACCCATCACTCCAAATGATGCACACAAGGCTCTCCTTGCTTTCAACCCTAACAAAGACAAGAGCCCAGAGTTGCTGAACTGCAAACAGCTCTGTCTCTCTGCCCCCACTATTTTCTCCACCCTGGCTGCACTCTTAAACTTATCTTTCACTCTTACCTTAGTTCCTTCAAACTGGTAACTCTCTACAGTTATTCCTCTCCCTAAAGGTGTGATCCCACAGTCCCGGGAAACTATTGTTCAGTCTTGCTACTCCCTATTATAGCTAAGCTCCAGGAGCATATTGTGCTCTCTCAGCTAACCACCTATCTCAGCTCTGGCTCCTTCTTCACTCCTTTCCAGTCTGGTTTCCGCAAGTCCCACTCTACTGCCACCTCACCCATGTGGCTCACTGACTCCATACTCACCAATATGGATGAGGGGGCACACTTCTTCTGCAAGGCCCTTGCAATTCTTTCTGTTGCTTTGTTCTATTCTGCCGCCCTCACACTCATCACTGAGACCTGTATAAAGCCCTCTACCTCCCATCCCTGGAATCTAAATGCCTGTCCCATGCTGCTAGATTCCTGGCTAAATTCTGGTCTGAAACGCTTCCCCCCTACATAACCTCTTCCATCTATACCTCCACCCAACCGACATACTGCCTCAGAAACGCAGACCTCAAATCCTGTGCTATTCCACACCGATCCACTGTCACCAGACAATCCACCTTCTCATACTGTTGCTCTAAGCCGTGGAACACTCTCCCCCCGTCCATCCGTAATGCACCCTCACCCACATCACTTTCCTCCCTTTTATGTGAATACACCTTCCCAACATGCTCCTGCCCAAATTTACCCTCCTCACACTAGTCTGCTTCCTCTCTATTCTTCCTGGCCACCCCTTGAGAATCCTGTTTATCTTCCCCCCCAACCCCCAGGCCTTTCCCTTCCACCACCTTCTCAAGACTATACCTCCCTGTTCTTCCCCCCTCACCTCCTCCTCAGGCAATACCCTTAATCCCCCCACCACCACATATAGAGTTTGGTCCTATTAAGTGCCCCCACCACCACATGCTGAGCTGACACCTATTATGCGCCCTCCTCATCTATCCCATCTCTCCCCACATCTGCTTTCTGCCCAAACTTTCTCCTAACCTCATAATTCCCTACCTATCATACCTCACCTCCCAGGTTCAACCTACAAGTACTATTGCTAGTTTTTCCTCCAATGCTATTGTCAGCTAGCAACTAGCCATTCTGAGAAAACCAAATCCTTAGCTAGGCAGTAGAAATGCTCTTCACGAATGTTTGAACCTACTGTTACCTTCTGGATGCCTTTCCCTTACTGTATATTTGATTCATACTGTAGATATTATTGTATTATTGCTGTATATATCAGTTCTATGCTGCTGTGACTTTTTCCTATTTAAATCTCACTGTACTCCTCCTCCGCACCCCCCCCAGGATGCATCTCGAAATGATCAATCTTGCTCAGCATGCCTTCCTGCTGAAACATTTAAATAAATAAATCATATCAGACAGTAGTTTACCAGTCTAGTTCTCCATCAGAACATGTTTTTATCACTAAACCACTTATTGTTACTGCTTAATGAAGTGCCATTAACCCTTTCTAAGATGTGTCCCTGATTTTGGTAATTTGTTACTGATTTTTGAGGTAGGGGGTTGCACATGGGTGCCAGATTGATAGGGCATGTGCCCGCCCTCCACTAAATTATACTTGTGTCCTTTAAGCCTAAAATGAAACCCATCATTATATGCCCCAGGTGCCCTTTCTGACATCAGCCTCCTCACTTTCTGCAAGGTTCCATCACCCTTGGAGTTTTAATTTTGTCATCTTCGCACACAGTTCTGAAGCAGAATGTTTTACTCATACAATTCCCATATGAGATGTACAGTGGCTGTGTGTGCTGATTGGCTGAGATCATGTAAAGGATTTATAATAATGTCAGCATGCTTTTAGCTTTGGAAACTGATGTAAATGAGACATCAAATATTTAATATTTTGATCCTCGTGACTAAATAGCAAATGTAGACAGTATACAGTACCCCCACCCAAATGCTGCTTAAAGGGGCATCTAAATCATGTTACACTTATTCTGTTTCCATACTTTTCATTCTACATCCCCTAATGTTACAAGGGGTTCTTGGTCTCAGACATTGATGGAATTGTAATGTACCTGACCACCAATAAAACAGTGACCCCTCATAGGTCAGTTACCTACTCTTTCAATTTCTGCATGTCAATGGAACTTGTGATGCCACTGATTTCTCTGTCTTAGGTGAAGACCACCGTCTGGCATAATAAAAAAAATGCATATTCTAAATAGCTAAATCAATACTGTGGTATGGCTGCCAAAAGAAACTTTCAACATGAAGAGCTGCTAGCATCGCCAGGAAAAACGTGCAAGGGTCAGCCCTCTCCCCAGATACTCCCTTCTTGTTCCTGCATATTTTATCCTAAACGTCACACTTTGCATGCAGCAGGCCAATAGCCAACACAGCTGGCAGCAACTTTCCTAAGTGTTGCTGAGACATACAGATGCAAAGGTTAACTGCAGTTCCTAACACAAAAACATTCAGTTGTTCTCATTGTAGGCATGATAACTAAGTAGAAATGTTTAGAGATGGCAAACACCAGATATTTTCCTTCACGAATAAAAATAAATAGAAAATACATTTATGTTTCTGCCACAAACACATCAGTACTCAAACAACTATGTATGGTGACCTGTTTTTCATAAATACTGTTGCTTTAATTACCTTATTTTCTCTGCTTGAAAACATCGGTAAGAGATGCCTACTCAAGTTGTGGGTCCTTGGAAATATTGATTCAACTGAACCAACAGGGTTCCATTTAAACAAAGTCTAGCAACTGTGAAATCTTATTTATACTCCCATGGGTGCAACCATAGATTCATAGATTCACAGACATGTGTCAACAGAAAAGGACCCTCCTGGCCCATCAAGTCTGCCCATCCCCCCCCATACTTGTACCCCCCTCCAAGATTCCCCCCTTCTCACCTTGACAACCCCTTGTGTTTGTCCAAGGCCCTCTTGAAACCCTCCACTGTACTGGCCCTCCTCTGACAGTCGATTCCAGGACTCAACCACTCTCTCTGTGAACTAATACTTCTGAGTGTTTCTGCTAAACCTTCTCCTCTCCGATCTCAATTCATGCCCCCTTGTTCTTGTATCTACCTTCCCTGCAAACAGGTTCTCCCGACTCTATTGATCCCCTTCACATACTTGAATGTTTCAATCATGTCTCCTCCCTCTCTTCTTGTCTCCAGAGGATACAAATCCAACTCCTTCAGCGTCTCCTCATATGACTTCCCACTTAGCCCATGCATCATTTTAGTGGTCCTTCTCTGCACCCTGTCCATGCCATCTGTGTCTTTTCATAGATGAGGCTTCCAGAACTGTACCCCATACTCCAGGTGTGGCCTAACCATGGAGCTGTAGAGTGGCATCAGCACCTCCCTCCTTCTGTTGGTTATCCCCCTCCCTATGCACGCCAGAATCCTGTTAGCTTTGCTACACTGGGTCCCCACCCTAAGGTCATCAAGTGATTATAACTCCTAGCTCCTTCTCCTGCCTGGTTGCACCCATTATCCACGCCCCCCTCCTGTGTGTACGTGATATTTGGATTCCTCCTCCCAAAGTGCAACACTGTGAATTTTCTGGTGTCGAACTTTAGCTGCTATGTTTCCGACCACTCCTCCAGCAATTTTAGATCCTTCTTCATTGCCTCCACCCCCCGGGGTGTCCACCCTGTTGCTGAGTTTCATATCATCCACAAAAAGGCAGACCTTCCCCTGAAGCCCCTCTGCTATGTCACTAACATAGATGATAAACAGAATGGGCCCCAACACCGATCCCTGGGGGACCCCACTTATTATCCCTGTCTCCCCAGAGTGCACCCCATTGACCACCACCTTTGGCTTCTACCCATCAACCAGCTCTCCACACATCTTATTTTCTGCCCCACTCCTAGACTCCCCAACTTATTGACCAGTCTTTTGTGGAGCACCGTGTTGAAGGCCTTCCCAAATTCCAGTTAGGCCATGTCCACTGCCCCACCCTGATCAATCAGCCTTTTCACTTCCTCGAGGAATTAGATCAGGTTCATCTGACATGACCAACCCTGAGTGAAGCCGTGCTGCCAAATGTCTTACAGTCCCCTCCTCTTCCAGATAGCTGACCACCCTTTGTTTCAATATTGTTTCCATTACTTTACCCACCACCAATGTAAGACCGACCGGGCAATAATTTCCTGCATCCTCTCTGCTGTCTCCTGCAGTGACACAGTCGGGTGCACTGGTCACCCTCACCCCCATTACTGCCATGGATACTCTATTAATCAGTTTGTAAGCCTTCCAAAAGGAAGCAAACAAAGCACTGAGCATAGTACACCTTTAACTTTTTTTTTCCTACTTATTTTTTATCCACTCCTGCTGTCCCTTCCAATCACCACTCCTTCCGTCCTGCAAGGAGTGATGACCCCCCAACCTCTGCCGACCAGCTTGGTCTGCCTCTAGAGTGCCACACTGCCATTGGGGGCCCTTGGATAGCCTGGATTACCCCCCGGTGGGGTGAGGAGAGGATTCCCTTCCCCCCTGCGGTAGCTGCACATTGGGGTCTGCCCCTGGTTGGAGGGTGGTAAAGCCGGCTCCGGAGGACTTCATCCAGGTGACCAGAGGGCATTTTCCTCTGAGTAGTTTCCCCCCTTAACCCCGCCCTCTGAGACGCTGGTGCAGAGAGTCTGCATGCTGATGCATGCTCCTCTCAAGCACCTAACAACGTCCCCCCTCCCCGGCTCTGGCAAAGGGAGCCGCAGAGCCCTTCAAGAGTTGGGTGCAGCCACCAACCCTCTCAGGACGCAGGCCCAGCTACTTCCCCTCATATCCCAACTTCAAGGGAGGAGAGCATCCATTGGGATGCTCCATCCTCCCTCCCCCAGCCGACCCCTGTAGACCCGGGTCCGTTCCCGAACCAAGATCACCGGCGTAGCACGAGGTGTGGCATCCAGCACCTCAACCCCCAGCACCACCAGGCTAGCCTCACCTTTAACTTTTAAAGTATGAAAGCAGAACTGTCAAAGAAGTAATCAAAGCGAACATTTAGAAACATAGAAATGTAGAATTTGATGGCAGATAAGGACTGCTTGGCCCACCCAGTCTGCCCATTTTCCTACCTAATGGATAAGCTGCAGATCCTAGCCGGAACCTTGCCCAGGAAATCAGTAATACTTCTCAGTATCCCCCCATACTTCTAAAGGTGACCTATACATATCCCAGTACCCTCATACTTCTAAAGGCAACCTATACATATCCCAGTACCCCCACACTTCTAAAGGTGACCTATACATATCCCAGTACCCCCATACTTCTAAAGGTGACCTATACATATCCCAGTACCCCCATACTTCTAAAGGTGACCTATAGATATCCCAGTACCCCATACTTCTAAAGGTGAGCTATACATATCCCAGTACTTCGAAAGGTGACCTATACATATCCCAGTACCCCATACTTCGAAAGGTGACCTATACATATCCCAGTACCCCTGTACTTCTAAAGGTGACCTATATATATCCCAGTACCTCTGTACTTCTAAAGGCAACCTATACATATCCCAGTACCTCCCATACTTCTTAAGGTGACCTATGCATATCCCAGTACCCCCCATACTTCTTAAGGCGGCCTCTACATATCCCAGTAACCCCCCATTCTTCTAAATATGACCTACACATATCCCGGTACCCCCCATATTTCTAAAGGTGACCTATACATATCCCAGTACCGCATTTAAAGGCGACCTATACATATCCCAGACTCATCACTCCTGCTGCTGCTGCTACACATAAAATGTTTGATTGCCCAAAATGAATTGTGTTTCTCTTCCTCTCCCTCTCTCCACCTTCACTTTCACCCAGATTTGTCCCCCAACTTCTGCACAGAGTTTGTCAGTGTGGTGAATCCAATCTGCTCCTGGCATGTCAAAGTTACTTTACCTTTCTATAGGGGTTTATTTTATATAGGTTGGATGAACTAGTCACCTCCTGGTACTAGAGAACTGTTTAAAAAAAACAGCATTGGAGCAGGATTGCATCTTAGGGCAATTACTGAAATGACTCTAAATTGCACTCAATCTGGGGATAGTGGCATTCATCTCCATGGCCCTTACAATCTGGGCAGCACACATCCAGCACCCATACCAATGCCTTCCCCTCCACAGTCCGCCAGGGCTGTCACTCACTGCTTTCAACCATTAGTATGTGATGGCCATGAAAGTGGAAAAATTCCAGTAACTAGTTATGCCTTTGTTTAAAAAAAATGATTTTTATTTTAGCTCACTGGGTGTCATGAGCTGCATTTATTCACATAAATATATTTCCAGTTGGTGTCTAAATACTAGTAATGGGGAACAAATGGTGTATCCCCAAAACTGCAGTAATGATACCTTCCAGAGAAAATATAACATTCTGTGACTTGGATTATAGAAACTCTTACCCCGCATCATTGATTTGAATCCAGTTCTTATCTTCTCATGACTGGTCAAATATATTGTGATAATCTCATTGCAGTGCAGTGGACTGTATACACACACACGCACACACTGAAGTAGATAAGTCACGGGGTGGGGGTATGATAGAGACATTCTAGTACCTCAGGGGTATAAACAAGGTGCAGAAGGGCATCATTGCACAGACAACAAAGCATACAAAAACAATTGGTAAACACTGAGGATAGGATAAGATGCAGATACACTAGGGTATGCGGTACTGTATTAGAATGGCGAAAGGGGGAGACTAGGAGGGGCACACCAATATTACCTTCTATGTTTATAGCTAGAAGAAAAACTACCACCCCAGAAATAAGGTGTGCATGAAATAAAAATCAGACCAGGAACCAAGGAATTCCTGCACCACCAACTGCACATAAAACAGTCCTCCACAGTACACAGAATGCATAAAAAAGTTTTTATTCATCAGCAGTGTGCATCAAACCTTTTAAAGGAGAACAAGGGACACCAACCACCTCGTACCAGATTTGCTACAGTAACAAAGTGACCTCAGGGAGTGGACTCTTTGTTAGTGAACCCAGTAGGAAGTGACTGGTGTCCCTTGTTCTCCTGTAAGAGGTTTGATGCACACTGCTGATAAATAAACTTGTTTATGCATTCTGTGTACTTTGGCGGGCAGTTTTCATGTACCGTTGCTGGTGCTGGAATTCCTTGATTCCTGATTCTATGTTTATAACAGTATAACACAAGCTTGCTAGTATGCCTGTCACTAGTAGAAATATTGTTATACATAGCACATCACAAGCATGCATATTGTTACCAGTACAAAACTAGAACTAGAATGCACACAAACGTTTACACAGCCAATAAAATATTAGTGACTAATAATACACACAATACGAAAAATGATCTGGCAGCATGAACACCAACTATATGATAGTAACCATATAAGTAATAGCAAGAGAAAAACAAGAGGAAGGAGGTGCTGTTAGAACTATACTATTTTACTGGGACTAAAGAACTAGAACTCTACTACAAACAAAAAAAGAGTTGGTGTGTTTGTCTGAGTTGGGTGAAGTGAATTGTTATCTGCGCAGTTAGCTAGGTATAGAAAGAAACTGTGAATTAGAGGGAGTGGCTTAGGCAGAAGGAAGCCAGGTGGTTTGGATTTAAAAACTGCCCCAGATTGCTTGTGGCAGAGAACAGAAATAGGAAGGAGGTGCTGTTAGAACTATACTACTCTACTGGGATGAAAGAACTAGAACTTTACTACTGGGACCTTCAATTTAGGGTAAAAACAAACAAAAAAAAGAGTCAGTGTGTCTGTCCAGGTTGGGTGAAGTGAATTGTTATCTGTGTAGTTAGCTAGGTGTAGAAGGAAACTGTGACTTGTTATCTGTGCAGTTAGCTAGGTATAGAAGGAAACTGTAAATTGGGGCAGTGGTTTAGGCAGAAGGAAGCCAGGTGTTTTGGATTTAAAAACTGCCCCGGATAGCTTGTGGCAGAGAACAGCAAGAGAAAGGAGGTGCTGTTAGAACTATATTACTCTACTGGGACTATATTGCCCTCCTTCCCTCCACCCTTAGCCAGTTCTGCTTTTATAGGCACAGGATTTGACTGACAACAGGAACTTCCTGTCTGAGAGCAGGAAGAGAGTGATCACAGTGGCACAAAAGACTCACCATCTTAGAAGGAAAATAGTAGCTCTCCACCTCCCCCCCCCCAGCTGCTGGAGGTCTGACTCTGAGCAAGTAAGAAGGAGAATACTGAGGAAAATAGGAACTTCCTGTCCCAGAACAGGAAGATCAGGAGCTTTAAGTGCATGTAGGCAGTAGGAAAGTAGGGAGGAAAAAAAAATATATAAAAAGAATAATAGCATAAGAGTGGAGCATTGGTGGTATAGTGATGAGCATAGCTGCCTTCCAAGCAGTTGACCCGGGTTTGATTCCCGGCCAATGCAGGGATGCATTTGGGAGGCAGTATAGTGCAGTGGTTTAAGGCTCTGAGCTGCAAATCTGATGACATCTAGCAGACCAGACCTGGGTTTGAATCCCACAGCTTCCACTTGCATACTGTGTGACCCTGAACAAGTCACTGAACTTCCCTGTGCTCCCAAGTCGTTCCTACAAAAAAACTTTCAGCTTAGTGTGCTACTCCTGGTTAAATAAATAAATAATAGAGAAAGGACAGAGTAAGTATACAAAATAACAGTTAAGGGGCCACAAATAAGACATGATGGGAGTGGTGCAGTGGCTATGAAGCAGCAGTCATTCGGGAGACGTTCTGTAGAATGCAGTGTTGTCCCATCTGCAGGCACCTTTCTGGGATGAGGGAGGCAGTTGCTCATCTCCAGGATGAGTTGGCCAGGATTCAGGGTATCTCCTCTCTCACCCATGGACCAAAAGAACTGCTGCCTCAGAGGTTGCCAAGAAAGATGAGCAGCTGGACCACAGTGGGCTCAGGGGAGGGTGAGGGTGATGGAACAGAGGTGCATCCCTCCAGTTTATCTCTCCACAATTCATATGCTGTTCTGGCAGAGTGTGGTTCCTCCATAGCAGCACCCACAGAGGAGACCAAGGACTATTCTGGGAACCTCCACAAAGGAGAACCACAGGAGGGTGGCATGGGACCCCACAGGGGAAGGAAACATCTCCTGGTGGGGGGATTCCATTGTTAGGAGGGTAGAACTGTGGGAGGGAGGGGAGAGGGAGGTAAGGTGCCTGCCTGGCACCATGGCTTGGAGGGACAGAGAGTGAATCCTTAGGATTGCGGGAGCAGTTGCACGGGGGAGGGAGCTAGATGTCATTGTCCACTTAGAGACATATGACCTGTCTGGGAAAGGGATCAGAACAGTGGAGGAGGAGTTTGTGGAGTTGAGGAGGGGACTTAGACAAGTAGCACACACAGTAACCTTCTCGAAGGTGCTCCCTGTCTATGGCATGGGTGAGGCTAGGGTGCTCCGCACCACTGGATTCAATCAGTGGTTGAAAAACTGATGCAGAGCTCAAGGTTGTGGCTTCACTGGGGACTGGGGGTCCACCTTGAGGGATGCAGACCTGTACTGGTGCGATGGTCTGCATCTGTCCAGGAGGGGAACCAGGATCCTAGGTGATAGGTTTAAGTGTTTCATTGGCAAGCATTTAAACTAGCCAAGGGGGAGGCACTGAAAAGGAGCAGGGAAATCCTAGCCCCCCCAAAAAAATCGGGTAGTTAGTGAGGTAAACATCAAGGAAGAGACGTCAGTAGGGAGAAGGGCGGGTGTAAATGGAGAAAAATGCAAAGGCAGTAAGGACAGGGATGGGGCTAAAAGGGGTAAGGCCATCAAAAAATGGAGGGTAATGAGTGCCAATGCCCACAGTCTAGGTAACAAGCTCCCTGAACTGGTGGCCTTGATAGAAGAGGGATGCCTGGATATCATGGCAGTCACAGAAACATGGTACACAGAGAACCATGACTGGGATGTCAACACACCTAGGTACACAATCTACAGGAGATACAGGGAGGGTAGAAGAGGAGGAGGAGGAGGAGTAGATCTCTATGTAAGGGAGGAGATCAAAGCAACAAAACAAAAGGGTAAACAGGGAGGATAAGAGGCACTGTGGGTCACCTTGGAAACTGGAAATGGCATCACAATCTGTACAGGGGTTGTATACAGACCCCCATCTCAAGAGGAGGAAATGGACAAAGAAATGATAGAAGGCATCCTTAGGATGGCAGAGTAAAGGGAGTTCTAGGGACATGGATATGTTGTTCATCCACACTTATTGGCAGGTATCCTTGCCGCTTTAAATCTTGCCGGAAGGTCTTCAAGCTGGCTCCTCCCACCCACCCGGGTGGTATAACTCTCGGCTCCGCCCCATGATGCCAGATCTTCCTTACCGCTTGGAAGCTCAGGTTCCCTCCTTAACGCTCTGCGTTTGAGACTGGTTCCTATTTTCTTCCGTTTTGCGAATTGGAAAGTTTTTTGCTAAAAAGACTTCGGTCTTCGATCCCTCGCGGCCGCGATGGACAAATCGACTCCCGGTTTTCGGAGATGCCCCTGCGGGCAGAAGATGTCTCGGACGGATCCACACTCCACGTGTGTCTACTGTTTAGGCCTTGAGCACGACCTGCAGGATTGCGACCTGTGCTCTTCTTTCTCGGCTTACGTCCTCGATGACCGTGCTGCCCGATTGCAACTGGGCCGTCCGGAGAAGCGTTTCCTCGTGAAGTCTAAGAGGCCCGATCGGCGGTGTCCGGCGGCGGGTCGGCAGATCAGCTCGAGCAGATGATCGCCTCGAAGAGGCGGCAGCGCTGGTCAGATCTCCTCGGCCGCGCATTTATCCCGCCTTCTGGGTTCTTCCTACACAGCTTCCTTTAAGGAGTTTCTGTCTATCCCTCCACTAAGGGAGAAGGCGTCTGCTGGACCTTTTCTCGGTCCAAAAGAGGGACAAAGGCAATCTCTCCATTGACGCCTTGGGAGCGGAAAGGTCCCCTCCCGGAGTCGCCGACGGCCGACTTCGTTGACCGCCGCTTCGCCACTGGCCCACTGTCCCCGGCCAGGTCAGTTGACCGAGACTCCCGCCGGCGAAGTCGAGATTTTCTCGATCCGTTGGACGGGCTGTCGCCTATAGAAGCCGAGATTCCCCTCTCCCCGGTTCCCCCGGGTGGAGTTGAGGATCCCGTGGGCTTGCCTGTGCCTCCGTTCCAGAGCCCTCGGATGAACCATCCGAGCCGGGGGAGTGCCGGTTCCCGCCGACACTTCCCCGCACCGACCTCGGAAGAGCCGAGGCTCTCGGTCTCGGTTCTGACCTTCATGGTCCAGCCGATCCCCGGCCATAGGCGGTCTCTGGTCTCGGCATCGCAGGTGCCGGGCGTCGTTGGCCCTCGCCCCTCCTCCTCGGATTTAGGGAGGCTTCGCGAAGTTACGCCGACGGTATCGAGGATCTTATGGCAATAGCCCTCCCTGACCGGGAATAAGCCGACGCAGTCGCCTTCCCCGCCATTAAGTGGTTGTCACCGAGCGGCCGACACAACCTCGACTTAACCGAGGAGCCTATACCAGGCCAGTTGTTCGCCAAACCAGTTGCTCCACCGATTCCAGTGGAACCTCCGCCTCCACAGCCACTAATTGGGGTCTCACCAAGGATTCTCGTCGACTAAGGGTCTACCCCATCGGCTGTCGGTTACCTCACTCCCGACCGACCTGCAGGTGAAGGGTGGCTCAGGCCAGAGGCAGCTCTTCGAGGACTCGTCCGAGTCCGAAGATGATTCCTCCTTTTTCTCCAAGCGACTGGACTTGGAGTCCTCAGGAGGTCAGTCAATGGACGATAGCCCGTCGTCCTTCCTAGGACTGCTTCGGCTCATCTCGGAGTCCACCGGGATGAAGCTCGAACCCATTTCCAAATGGGCCAGGTATCCCCTCACGGAGATTCTGGACCGAGGGGATTCTCCAACGGAGGTCTTCCGTGGCCGAGGCCATAGTGGGTCCGCCCTGGAGCTTTGCAGCGCCTGCTTCCTGTCCTGCGCCTTCGGCCAGGATGGCAGGAAGTACGCGTCCCCCGGGTTCCCTGTCCGGTTTTCGGAGCACCCTCTGCTGAGGGGTTGGTTACCGACAGCGCTTCGCGCGGCCAGCACGCCAGGGATGTGGATAAACCTCCCGACAAGGAATCCAAGAAATTGATTATGTCGGGTGAAAAGTTCATGCTGCGTTCCTCTCTTGGTTTTCTCGCCAGGCCAGTTCGGCCGCCCTCATGGCACATTTTTCTCATGCCCTGTTGGGCTCCCTGGATGAGGTCATCCCTCATCTCCCCGCGGATCTGCAAACTATGGTCAAGCAGGTGCGGGACCAGGGCAGGGCAGTGGCCAAACAGCAGCTCCAGACTGCTTTGGATATTGGGGACTCATGTGCCAGGTCGGTGGCAGCTGCAGTGGCTATGCATCGGCGGGCTTGGCTGAGGATATCCACCTTTACTTCGGATACCCAGCACAAGTTGGCGGATGTTCCCTTTTTGGGGACTGACCTCTTCGGCCCTGGGGTGGAAGGTCACCTGCAGAGGATCGAGAAGTCCAATGCTACCTTGGACTCGGTCTCTTCCGCTCAGAAGGACAAAGCATGAACCACAGCCTAAGCCCTTTCGTCCTTCTGCGGCCCCGGTCTCCGCCCAGCAGCGTCAGGACCAGCAGACTCGCCTTGGTATCCCAAACCCAAGCCGCCGGCTTCCTCTAACAGGAGGCAAGGAGGAAAAGGCCCAGGAGGTCCCTCGGCCGGTCCCTCCTCCAAGCCTGCCCAGTGACGGGCTGAGGGGTGTCACCCCCATCCCCGTCACTTTACCCCTGGTTCCCCCCGTAGGGGGACGGCTCGGGCACTTCCATTCTGCCTGGTCCACTGTTACCATGGACAGGTGGGTTTTGGAGGTGGTGGTGGGGAGGTCTGCCTCTAGAATTCGAGCAGGCACCACCCTTCAGAGCCGTCGCCCCTCGGGGGGCTTCGGGATCCCCAGCCTCACTGGCGGCTCATCGAGCCAACATCGCTCTCCTCCTCCAGAAGGAGGTGATAAGAGTGGTGGCGGACCCTCCTTCAGACCCAGGGTTTGTGTCCAGGTACTTCCTGGTTCCGAAACGGACGGGGGGCTGGCGCCCCATTCTCGACCTACACGACCTAAACAAGTTCCTAAGGTCTCAAACCTTCAGGATGGTCACTCTGGCTCAGATAATACCATCCTTGGAACGCGGCGTGTGGTTCTGCTCTCTGGACTTGCAGGACGCGTTTTTTCACGTCCCTATCCGTCCGTCTCACCAGAGATTCCTTCGCTTCCGAGTGGAAGGATCCCTTTTGAGTTCCAAGCCATGCCCTTCGGCTTGTCTCCAGCTCCCAGGGTCTTCACCAAATGCATGGCAGTGGTGACAGCATTCTCTCTTGCGCCGAGGGTCGGGTGTACCCTTACCTGGACGACTGGCTGATAGCAGCTCCCTCCAGGAAGGAGGTGGAGTGGTCCAGAGATCTGGCTCTCCAGGTCTGCTTTCAACTGGGCCTCCTTATCAATGAGGCCAAGTCGGAACTCGAGCCGAAGCAGGTGATTCTGTTCATCGGGCGCAGCTCAACTCTCTTCGAGCCAGAGCGCGGCTCCCGGCAGACAGGGCCGAGGTTCTTTCCTCCTTTGCCCAATCATTTCTGGTTGGGCAATTGTGCCCTGCCGGGACTTCCTGTGCCTCCTGGGTCTCATGGCGGCCTGCACCAGCGTGGTCCGTTGGGCCGCTGGAACATCGTCCCCTTCAATGGGGACTGGCCAGCCAGTGGTCACAACGCCAGCGATCCTTGACCAGCTTAGTCGGTGACACAGGGATGTGGAATGCTCTCCAGTGGTGGATCGCTCCAGGTCATTTGCAGGAGGCATCCTGCTCATCCACCCCAGCCGACGGTCTCTCTATCGACCGATGCCTCTCTGATGGGTTGGGGTGCCCATCTGGGGGAACACCGGGCTCACGGCCTCTGATCCCCGTGGGAGTCCCGATGCCACATCAACCTGCTGGAGCTCCGAGCGGTCCGCCTAGATCTCATCACCTTTGCTCCGTTCCTCCGGGGTCAAGTGGTCCGAGTCCAGACGGACAACACCACGACCATGTACTATCTAAACCGCCAGGGTGGGACGTGCTCCATGCTTCTATGCAAGGAAGCTCTCCACATTTGGTCACTCATGCGCAGCCTGGAGGCGGATCTCCTAGCCATTCATGTGGCGAGCCTCCAACACCCTGGCCGACGCCTGAGCCGGATAGGGGCTGCATCCCACGAGTGGTCTCTCCTGCCGGAGGTAGTACAGCATCTGTTCTCCCATTGGGGCACACCTCAGGTGGATCTGTTTGCCTCCAGGGAGAACGCAAAGCTGAGACTGTTCCATGCCCGCCCCCCTCAGCAGGGCTTGCTGCAGGGGGATGCCTTCTCGAGGCAGTGGACCCCTGGCCTCTTCTACGCCTTTCCCCCATTTCCCTTGATCCACAAGGTGCTTCTCAAGGTGAGGAGGGACAAGACGAGTGATTCTGATAGCCCCAGACTGGCCTCGCAGTTCTGGTACCAGATCTCCTCAGTCTCAGCTCCAGGATTCCGCGCAGCTTCCAGCTCGCCCAGACCTGCTCTCAGTCAATCAGGGAAGGTGTTCCATCTGGACCTTCAATCCCTGCACCTGACGGCCTGGTTCCTGAGCGGCTAGAGTTCCAGGCCTTGGGTCTTTCCGACGAGGTCCTCAATGTAGTTGAGGCGTCCCGTAAGGGAGTCACAGAAAATGCTATGCCTTCAAATGGAAAAGGTTTTCCATTTGGTGTCAGGGCAAGGGCTTGGACCCTTCCTCCTGTTCCTTGGTAAGCATCTTGGACTATTTATGGTCCCTTTCTAATCAAGGGCTTAGGTCGATGACCCTAAGGGTGCATCTGGCAGCCATCTCTGCTTACTGGGCGTGGGCCGGGAAGCAGTCGGTGGTGCAGGAGAAGGTGGTCTGGCGCTTTTCCAAAGGCCTTGATCACATATCCCCTCTGGTGCATGAACCTCCACCTCTGTGGGATCTACTGCTGGTACTGGCAAAGCTCATGGGCAAGCCATTTGAACCTATGCACAGTTGTGCTCTCTCTCACCTGTCGTGGAAGACCACCTTCTTGGTGGCTATCACATCAGCCAGAAGGATGGGAGAGCTCCAGGCGCTTTCCATCGAGTCTCCTTACCTGGTCTTCCACAGGGACAAGGTTGTCCTGCGCCCCAACCCGAAATTCCTTCCGAAGGTGGTGTCGGAGTTTCACCTTAACCAGGTGTTGACTCTGCGGTGTTCTACCCCAATCACACCTCGGAGGCTTCAATATAGGCTCCATACTTTGGACCCTAGAAGGGCGCCGCTTATTGCCAAAGAGCGCACGGTTGAAATTGGGAGAGGTTCGGCCAGCTGTTTGTCACTCCACGCTGAAGCCGTGATCTGGCAGACCTGCAGCTGCCGGACGATAAGCAGGTGGGTCCACCTCCTGCATAGATCTCTCCTATAAGTTGGCGGGCATGGAGCCTCCCAGAGGGATAAGAGCTCATTCTACCCGCCATACTGCTGCAACGGTGGCTGCTTCCAGGGACGTCCCTATCCAGGAAATCTGCAGGGCTGCTACCTGGAAGTCAGCAAACACCTTCATTACCTATTACCACATAGACCTTGAGTCAACGCCGGGATGCTGGTTTTGGGGCCTCGGTTCTCCAGTCTCTCTTTCCCAAGTAAGTATTGGGGGTGTGCGTCTTGCCTCCCTCCTCCCGGAGAACTGCTAGGAGTCTGCCAATAAGTGTGGATGAACAACATATCCATGTCCCTAGAAATACAGGTTACTCACCTGTAACAGGAGTTCTAGAATGGTATATGTTGTTCATCCACATGACCCACCCGACCTCCCGGCTCTCGACGCACAACCTGAGCTTTCCAGCGGCCAGATCTGGCATCATGGGCGGAGCCGAGTTATACCATCTGGTGGTGTAGGAGCCAGCTTGAAGACCTTCCGGCAAGATTTAAAGCGGCAAGGATACCTGCCAATAAGTGTGGATGAACAACATATACCATTCCTAGAACTCCTGTTACAGGTGAGTAACCTGTATATATTGTTGATGGGGGACCTGAATATGCTAGATGTTAACTGGAGCACCTTTGCTGCAGCCACTTCCAATAGCAGGACTGTTCTTGATGCCCTACGGGGGAATGCCTCAGAAAGCTAATGATGGAACCCATTAGGGAGGGAGCACTCTTAGACCTGGTAATCTCAGATGGGGACAGAGAGAGGATCTCAGATGTAGAAGTGGGTAGCCATCTGGGAACAAGTGACCACCAAACAGTGTGGTTCACAATAAACTCAGCTGCAGAGTCAAGCCATACAAAAGTGAGGGTACTGAACTTCAGGAGGACTGACTATGTCAAAATGGGAGAGTGCCTCAGAAAATCACTAGCAAACATGCAAGAAGGAGGGATAGAGCAACAATGGGGAAACATCAAAACTGCCATTACAGAGGCAATAATCCTTTGTGTGAAGCAAAAAAATCAAAATGAAAGAAAAAACACTTTCATTCTCAAAAGAGGTGGCGAGGAAAGTTAGGGAGAAAAAGATAGCATTTAGGAAGTATAAGGAAACACAGAAGGAGCAGGACAGAGAACTGTGCCAGTTAAAGCAGAAGGAAGATGGGAAGGCAGTCAGAATAGCAAAGGCCCAAACTGAGGAAAAGATAGCCAGCTCGGTTAAGAAGGGGGATAAAACTTTTTATAGGTACATTAGGGAGCGTAGAAAGACAAAGGAAGGATTAATGAGTCTGAATAAAGGGGATGGTGGGTGGGCAGAGAGTGACAGTGAAAAAGCAGGGATACTGAATGAATACCTCTGCTCTGTATTCACAAAAGAAGAGGAGGGGGAGGTACCTAATCCAATCAATAGATGCACTCTGGATAGGGGGGGTCACTCCCAGTCCTTTCACGGAAGAAAGGGTTGTGAAAGAACTCCTAAAACTGAAGGTGGATAAAGCAATGGGGCCTGATGGGATTCACCCTAGAATTCTAAAAGAATTAAGGGGAGAACTAGTGACACCACTGATGAGCCTTTTTAACAAACCATGGGATGATGGTGTGGTACCTGAGAACTGAAGGAGGGCAGATGTGATTATCCTTCACAAAAGTGGGAGCAAAACAGAGGCAGGAAACTGCAGACCTGTCAGTTTGACCTCAGTGGTAATGAAAATGATGGAATCACTTGTGAAGGAAAGAACTGTTGAGTACCTAGAGGCCACTGGGGCACAGGACCCAAGGCAGCATGGATTCACAGCAGGAAGGTCATGTCAGATGAATCTAATTCATTTCTTTGACTGGGTGACCAAAGTAGTAGACCTGGGAGTGGTTGTGAACATGGCCTACTTAGACTTTAGCACGGCATTTGACACAGTCCCACACAAAAGATTAATAAACAAATTAGAAATCCTGGGAGTGGGTCCCAGGATGGTAGCCTGGGTAAAACATTGACTGGACAACAGGACACAGAAGGTAATAGTAAATGGAGTCTTCTCGGAAGAAAGGGGCATTATTAGTGGGGTACCGCAGGGTTCAGTACTGGGTCCGGTCCTTTTTAATGTCTTTGTAGGTAACATTGCAGAGGAACTGGAAGGAAAAGGGGTGGAAAGGATGAGAAGGGACTTGGCAAGGTTGGAGGAATGATCAGAAGTATGACAGCTTGGATTCAATGCAAAGAAGTGCAAAGTAATGCACCTTGGAAACAAAAACCCAGGGGAAGACTACACAATGGGTGGAGGTAGTAACAACAACAAAAATGGAAAGGGTCCTGGGGGTAATCATATCAGATGGCCTAAAGGTTAGCAAGCAATGTGAGAAGGCAGTGGGGATGGCTGGAGAGATACTGGGATGTGTAGGGAGAAGCATCACCAGCAGAAAACAGGAAGTTGTTTTCCATCTGTACAGACAGTTGGTGAGACCCCATCTGGAGTACTGCATCCAGTTCTGGAAACCCCATCTCTGCAAGGACATAGACAGGATGAAGACAGTCCAGAGGAGGGCAACTGAAATGGTGCAGGGTCTGCAACAGAAGCCAGATGAGGAGAGACTAGAGGAGCTTAATATGTATATCCTCGAGGAAAGGAGGGAGAGGGTTGACATGCTAGAAACCTTTAAGTACCTCAAGGGAATCAACAGAGTACAAGAGGGCAGCATCTTTCAGAAAAAGAGATGTGCAAGAAGAAGGGGACACAATTTGAAGATAGAGGGGGGACTGCTCAGGGGTAATGTGAGGAAGTATTTTTTCACAGAGAGTGTGGTAGACACATGGAACTGCCTTCCTTAGGAGGTTGTGGGGTCAAAAACAGTGGAGGAATTCAAGAATGCATGTGACAGACATAAGGCAATTCTTGTAGGGGGTAGGAAGAAATAGGCTATTGGTTAACTAGGATCTGCGGCTTATCCTGTTGGTAGGGAAATGGGCAGATTGGGTGGGACAAACTGTCCTCATCTGCCGTCAAAATCTGTTTCTATGTAGCATAGTGCTCCATTACAATGCACTCACGGTACATTGCACTGGGCACCTGTAACAGCAGTCAAATATGAATGTGTCCAGCATAGGCTGAAATTAGTTTAATACAGCACTGTTTTCCAATATAAGGATCTGTGTTTCTTTTACTTCATTTTACTGATAAAAATCTGTGCGACATGGTTGCCGATGTTCCACTTTCATTGGATTGTACATTGCTACTTGCAAATGTTACTTGAATTGTTTTGTCCCTACTGCTGGGCTAATTTGTTTACCTTCGCTGTTACTATTTTGTTACTTCTCCTGTCTGTTTACTGTATGTACCTCTTGTTTAATGTATTGTACATTGCCAGTTGCCTCATTGGCCTGGGTTGTGTCTGAAAACGGTCCATTGGATCAGTGCACTTACCTGGTAAACAAAGTCATAAATAAATAAATGAAATGCAGACTTACTCAGGGGCATGGGTCTGCATATGCTGAGGACGCACAACACACACGCAAAAGATTGCATTACTGCATTCCTTTCAGTATACTGATTTTTTTTACTGCTTTACTTATTTTTAATGATGACAGCAAATGTAGCATCTGCATCGCTTATAAAGCAAGGCTTAATCGAGGAACATGCAGCAGCGTGGGCTGAGGACACACATCGGGCACGCTAAATATTTCAATAGAACAAACTTTTCAATATAATGATTTTTGTTTGCTTTCATTTAATTTGCTGATTAAAAAAACAATATCCAACATTGTTCATAAATGTCAACTTGGGGACGTGATGTCAGGCTCTGTGGGGCTTCAGAACATTATAGCAATAGACAATGAAACTAAATAAATAACAAAGATAACATTTACATGTTTTATTAAGAATTACTGAGCTCCGGCATTTCAGACCCATGCTGGCCATATCTGCATCTCGCACAGCACTGCACTAGCAAGCGCTGTTGTGGCGATGATGTTTTTCCGCTGATAAATGAAATATCAATGTACATGCGCATCCTCGATATGGCACCAGCTTCAACAGCAAAGAAACTGGCACATGGCTTGTTACGGAGAAAATTACTTTTTTATTCATGAAGAAATGCTGCGGGAAATAAATACAAACCTCACAGTACACCACAAGGCACACAACTAAATGTTTATTAGGCAGATTGATGTATTTTACAGCTTTTCAGGAGAGTTCTCCTTTTAGTCTATACCTGCAAGAGCATAGAAGTTACAAACATTCAAATTTTTGGGAGTTTTCACACAATTTTGCAAATATTTACATACTAAGGCGCGGGGTCATTATGTCGCAAGACATAGTGCCATATGGCACTATCGCGCTGCGTGATTTATGCCATGAGGCATCATGTCTTTGTTCTGTGGGGGGCTCTGCCCCCACACCCCCCCATTGTGGGGGCTACACCCCCTGGACCCCCCCCACTAAAGTTTCTCAACTCCAGGGGTGGTCAAACTAGGGGAGTGCACAGGTCCGAGTTTCACCATAATGCTGTACACTGGTACGCGTGCGACATTATGACCCGGTACAACATACTAAAGACTTGAACCCCTGTAACTTAAAAATCACGAGTCCAATTCTCTCCATATTTATATCATTCTATAAGCATTACAAAAAGGTTAGTCATGCTAATGTACATGTCTAGTGCGAAAGATGCCCGAGTTACATGGAGATGAAATTTGTTCCACAAAATTTCCCACCAAAAATAAAATGACACATATCGTTATGAGACGATGCAGCATATTGTCATTAAATCTGGCACATTGTTAGACACCTATCATCAAGGAAGCAAGGCACATTTAAGATCTCTGACCCAATAGATGGCTGAAGTATATGCAGAAAAAAATTGTCATGACATTTCTTACAAAAAGATAACAGACCTTGAGCACTTCTAATTTTGAAACAATCCATCTGAATGTCATGACATTTTGGTATGTTATTGGGCCTCCACCCATACAGTGTGCATGCCAAATTTCAGAGCTGTAGCTTAAACAACAGCCACATTATGACCAAATTACAACATTTTAAATATTCCATGGGACTTGAATTTTGTGCTCGAAAAATGTATGTTAAAACCTTCTAAATTGGCAGCCCCTCTTATGAGTTGCATTTTCTCTCCTGGGAAACTATTTTTTCAGTTGCTACTACACGAGGTAGACACATTTCAAAGTTAATGTACTAATAATGTGCAAGGGACTGTACCTGAATTTTCACAAGGATAGGCTCTCTTTATGTACTAATCATAATTTTTTTCCAAAACTGGTATCTGAATTCACATTGAATCAAGCCATACACATACCAGTGTACTCTCTGGAGCCGGCTAATCCATGAGAATCCCTGCTCCATACTTTGGATGTACATAGAATGTTACAATATTATCTACTTCGCACCAAACTTTTGCAAAAATCAGCACAGCTTTTTGTTCTTTCACCCCTGGAAAAGAGAGCATTCCTGTTTCCAAGCAGTGTTTATCCACGTGGTTGGCCAGCTGCATTACTTTTTGTAATAATACATTCAAGAAACCAGTCCTGGGAGTGATAAAGTCTCAGTCCACAAGGGATATGGCTGCCTCAGTGGCATGCTTCAGTGTCTGCCTCAGTGGCATGCTTCAGTGGCTGCCTCAGTGGCATGCTTCAGAGACATTTCAGCTCTTGATATTTGTGAAGCTGCTACTTGGTCCACTGTTCATATCTGCACTAAACATTACTACCTGGACATTGCATCCAAAAAGTGAACCAGCTTTGGCCACACTGTTCTTCAGGGCCTGCTATCCTAAACTCTTATTTTTTTGCCCTCCTGTCCACTTGCCTCCCAACTGGTGGGGACTCATTCCTATACGTAATGACCTGCTGCAAGAGATTTCCTCAATGAAAATAGTACAGTTGCGTAATAACTTACCATAACAATAGATCTTTGAGAAAATCTCTCGCAGCAGGTCATGCTGCCTCTTCCTCCATCGCCTTACTTGCTGTTTCAGGAGGGTAACAGGCTCCTGCTTTCTCCAAAAACATAATTTGTAAGGGCTCCCTGCTTTTCCTCTGTTCCCCTCAGATGGCCTGATAACCATATAATAATATACGGTCGCTGAGGTGGAAAAGAACTGACAGCCCTCTGGAATCTGGCCCTTTTATACCTGTCAGAACAGAACAACAAATGGTACCATTGGGGGCGGTCCTAGGCCCCACTTTTATACCTGTCAGGACACAACACATGGGTACCATTGGGGGAGGTCGTATGCCACATTTTATACCTGTCAGGACACAAAACATGGTATCACTGGAGGTGGTCCCAGGCCCCCCTTTTATACCTGTCAGGACACAACACATGGTACTATTGGGGGTGGTCCTAGGCCCCGCTTTTATACCTGTCAGGACACAACACGTGGTATCGTTGGGGCGGTTCCAGGCACCCCTTTTTTACCTGTCAGGATACAACACGTGGTACCATTGGGGGTGGTCCTAGCCCCCCATTTTATGCCTATCAGGACACAACACATGGTATCATTGGGGTCAGTCCCAGGTAGACTGTTGATAAATCATGTGTGTGTAATCATGCCTGTGGCAGGGATATTCTGACATGTAATGACTTGCTGCAAGATATTCTCTCAAAGATCTGCTGTTAGGGCAAGTTCTTATACGAACATATGAACATACGAAATTTGCCAGCAGATAAAGGCCTAGAGGTCTATCAAGTCTGCTCAAATGTGCAGCTAGCACCCCTTATTCTGCAGCTGCCCCTCCCTTCCACCCTTCCCCCTCATTAACCTTCCCTCTTGTCCTGTCCCATCCTCATTTGAAGTAGTCCACTGTTCTACTGCATACCACTTCAGCAGGTAAAACATTCCACCCAGCCACCACCCTCTCTGTAAAAAAGTGTCTCCTCATCTCCCTCCTGAACCTTCCTCGCTCCAGTCTCATATCATGGCCTCTGGTGTCCCTCCCTTCCCTTACTTTGAACAGCTCCTCTGTACCTGTCTTGTTTATTCCTTTCATGTATTTAAAGGTTTCAATCATGTCACCCCTGTCTCTCCTCTCTTCCAGTGAGTACATGTTCAACTCCTTCAACCTCCTCTCGTATGATAAGTCCCCCTGCCCCTTGATCATCTTTGTCACCCTGTGCTGCAGCCCCTCCAGTAACTTAATATCCCTCTTCAGATACGGACACCAGTACTGCACGCAGTACTCCAGGTGTGGTCTAACTAATGACCTATACAGTGGCAGAATCACCTCCTCCCTCCTCGAGGATATACCCCTTGCACACAACCCAGCATTTTGTTGGTCTTTGCAGCTGCCTTCCTACATTGTGCCGAGTTGTTCATTGACCCTGTAATGATCACACCCAGATCCTTCTCTCCTCTGTCTGGCTAGCTGCACTCCCCTAGCTGGTAACTCCTCCTTGGGTTCTTCATGCCAAATGCAGCACCTTGCACTTTTGGCATTAAAGCCCAGTTGCCAGGTGTCTGACCAGGTTCAAGCTTTGCCAGATCATCCTGCAACCCTGCCATCCCCTAGGTCATCCACCACCGCTCTACCTTGTATCATCGCAAATAGAATAATCTTGCTCTTGATGTCCCATGATATGTCTGCAATGAATATCCCAAACAACACTGGTCCCAACACCGAGGCCCTGTGGGACACCGCCATCAGTGCCCTTGGGTGTGAGCTCCCCACTCACCACCACCCTCTGTTGCCTTCCCTGCAGCCAGTTTCCTACCCATCTCACCAGCTTTGCACCGCCCCTGTGCCTACTAACTTCCTTCCCAGCCTTCCATGTGGCACTGAGTCGAATGCCTTACTGAAGTCCAGATACAGGACATCCACTGCATGGCCCCTGTCCAGTTGCTCTAGTTACCCAGTCATAGAACCTCGACCAGGTTGGTTTGGCAGGATCTGCCATGTATGAAGCCATGCTGTTTGCTGTCCTGTAGTTCTTTGGCCTCTAGGAGGGCCACCAGCCTCTCCTTCAGGATAGTCTCCATTAGCTTACCCGATGGATGTGAGGCTCACTGGTCTGTAGTTTCCCGGTTCATCCTTGGGGCCACTCTTGTGGAGGAGCACCATATGAGCCATCCTCCAGTCCTGAGGTACACACCCCGAATGTAATGAGGCATTAAATAGGTCTGCCAAAGGTCCTGCAAGGACCACTGCCAGCTCCATCAGTACCCTGGGGTGGATGCCATCTGGGCCGGGAGCCTTGTCCAGCCTCAGTGCCTTCAAACCCTCTCGAACTCTGCTCTCCATGATTTCCCCATCTGTCACCTCCCCCCCCCCCGCTTCTGCCATTTCTCCCACCTTGGGTGTCACCCCCTCTTCTCTTTAGTAAATACTGATCAGAAGTACTCATTTAGTGCTTCCGCCTTATCGCACCCTGCTTCCACCCAACCCCTCCTTCCTAACTTACTATGTGGTCCCTACAGCTCCTTTTCTCCTGATGTACTTAAAGAAGTCCTTCTCCCTCTAATGCCTTGTGCCAGCCTGAGCTCTGTAGATGCTTTGGCTCCCCCTTACTGCCCTTGTCACCTCCTTCATTCTGTCAAGTACCTCCCTGTCCTCCCCTCTCTGTTTTCTTGTACTTCCTAAAGGCAGCTCTTTTCCTCCTTACCTTTTCCATGACCTCCTTGCTCAGCCCGATCGGTTTCTTAGCCCAGCCTTCTTGCTCTGGGCTTTGCAACAGGTTTTGGTTGCCTCCACTATCCCCAGCTTTATGAGTTCCCACCCTCTGGTTAGTATCCATACTAGATTGAATTCTGGCCAGGTACCCTTTTACCACTTCCCCCATCCTCCCAAAGTTGGCCCTCCTGAAGTCCAGCACTATTGTGCCAGATTCCACTCCTTCCTTGCCCATATCCAATGTGAGCCATACTGAGTGGTGGTCACTCCCTGACAGCGGTTCCTCCACTGTAAGTTCTTTTACAAAGTCCCCATTTGCCAGCACAAGGTCAAGGGTATTCCCTAACCTGGTAGGTTCACTGACCATTTTCAGCAGAAAGCTGTCCTGGAAGGCATCCAGCAGTACGTGCTCCCTTCTGTTCCTGGTTGTTGGTGTGCTCCAGTTCACTCCTGGCATGTTGAAGACCCCCACAATCACCACACTACCCTTCTCGCAGGTCCTCCTGATCTGTCCCGCTAGTTCCCTGTCTAACTCCTCCATCTGAGATGGTGGTCTGTACACCACTCCCATTCTAAGAATCCTATTCTTGGAATCCTGGATTTGCAGCCAAAGTGACTTCATACTACCCTCGTCCCCTTCCTCCCTTACACACTTCATTCCTTCCTTCATATATAGTGCCACCCCCCTCCTTTCCCAATCACCCTGTCCTTATGAAATAACCTGTATCCTGGTACAGACAGGTCCCAGTCATTGTATTGGGTGGCCCATGTTTCCGTGATGGCTGCAATGTCCACCTCTCCCTCTGCCATGAGAACCTGTAACTCTGCAGTTTTCTTCCCAAGGCTCCTAGCATTAAGGGTAACCACCTTCCACCCTTTTCCCCCGTCCCATCCTGCCCTCCTTTCCTAGCATCACCAACAGTACCTACCATTTGTCCTTTGTCACTGTTATGGGGGGTAAGCTCATATGGTTTCCCAACCTGTGGTCTCTGCATATCTCTTCCCCAACTACCACCCCCCGCTCCTAGTTTAAATTCTCAACTTCCTCTATGTACTGCTCCATCCCTGTTTCAACACTTTCTTTCCTTCCTCACCAAGTGTAGTCTGTCCTGGCATAGAGACCGGTTGTCTCTCCCAGGTCCCTCCCCACCCCCAACAACCCATATCCTTTAGCACAACACCAGGTTCTTAGGCATCTGTTAAATTCCTCTATTCTCAGCTTTCTTGTTGTGCTTGCCTTTGGCACCAGAAGTATTTCTGAAAAAGTTACTGATCTTCCCACCCCCTCACATAATTGTGCTAGTTCCTTAAACCTCCTCTGGACTGTATCTACTGTCTTGTCAGCCAGGTCGTTTGTCCCAACATGTATAATTAAATGAGGCTTGTCCCTACCCCTTCTAGCATATTTCAGAACAGACTGTCCCACCCTTTCCTCTGTCATTGCTGGCATGGCCTCCACCCAAATGCGACTATGCCTCTCCCCCTTGCTACCCCACCTAACTCCTCTTAGTATTGAGTCCCCCAGCACTAAGATTCCACCCCTTACTCCCTGCTTTCTTCCATTCATCTCCCTCTCTCATTTCCAGCTCCTCTTCTTCCTCCTGCACATTATTTCCCCCTTTCACCCCTGTTGCAATTCTCCCTGCAGAACTTCCCCTGCTCCAGTTTGGTCCAGGCATTTATCAATTACTCCTCTAATTTCATCATTTCCCTCCTCCACCTTCTTCCTCTCTAGCAGTGCACAACTATTTTCTGAAGGCCCTCCACAAATGCCAGCTCCCTCTCTCTCTTCATAGTAGCCTGTTCTCTCCTTTTCACTCCATGACTTTTGCCACTTCTTCACCTCCCCTCACAAGTCCCTATCTTCTTCTTCTTCCATTTGTCTTTTGTCTCCTGACCTGGTTTCCCCGGCAATTGTTCTTCCTGTCCTGGGCCCCTTTGTCTCTGCTTCCCTTCTTCTGACCCTCTCCTCACCACTGTTGGCTTAAATCACCCTCCCTCATCTCCCTTCTTCCTCCTCCCTCCAGTATTGGGCTAAACCCACCCCCAATCTGCATTATAATTATGCAACTTTACTTTATCGTTTGGCACTTTATTAAACATCTGTGTGAAATACAAATACACATCATCACTGGGTATATTCAGGTCAAATAACTCACTGCTTCATAGAAGGCAATTAAATTTGTAACACAGGAATGATGTTTGGTGAAACCATGTTGTGTATGATCTGTTTGGCCACTTAAGGAAATTCTATTATGTGATTTTTTTTTTTTGTTTTATTTCCATGATTTTTTCTGTGACTGAGGTTAAGCTAATTGGCCTGCAATTTGATCAAGATAAACAACTGCCTTTTTTAAAAATTGGAACAACAGTTGTTTGAGAAGTCCAGTACCACCCTGGATTCTGTAATGTTGTCCAAGAAAGTCCAGAAAGGGCAGAAGTAGAAAAAGAAGCACTTTTATTCACAGCCTCCTTGTTAGCAACAGCCCCAGCAGGGGCAGTTTGGAGTCTGGCACCCCAAGCCCAAGTTCTCCAGTTAAAGGCTGAAAAAAGTTTGGGGTAGAGGAAGTGGTGCCCTTCAGCTGCATAGCCCATTGCCCCTTCCAAAACTGTCCAATGATGGTTCAGTGGTGTCCATCTCTCACCTGTCATAGGGGTACATAAGGAGGGGTATCACCAGCAGAAAGATGAAGTTGGTGATACCGCTGTATGAATAGAAACATAGAAGTTGACGGCAGATAAGGACCGCAAGACTCATCCAGTCTGCCCATTTCTTTTTCTACCTTATGAATGTGCCATTGGCCTTTGCTCTGTCAATGGCCTATCTATTCATACTCATCTGTATTGCTTCCTTATGCCTATCCCATGCCTGTTTGAAGCCCTGCACTGTATTCATATCCACCACTTCTTGAAGTAGGCCATTTCATGCATCCACCACCATTTCTGTGAAAAAGAACTTCCTCACATTACCCCTTAATCGGCCTCCCTTAAATCTCATGCTGTGTCCTCTTGTCCTGCTATTTTTCTTATATTGAAACATGTTAGACTCTTTCATCTTGTTAATGCCCTTAAGGTGTTTGAATATTTCGATCATATCACCTCTCTCCCTCCTTTGCTCTGGGTATACATTTTGAGCTCCGTTAATCTGTCCTCATATGTTTTCTGATGCAGTCCCTGCACCATTTTGGTTGCCCTTCTCCGGATTACCTCACTTTGGTTAATGTCCTTGTGAAGGTGCGGCCTCCAGTACTGCATGCAGTACTCCAGATGGGGCCTAACCAATGTCTTGTGAAGAAGGATTATTGTCTCCCTCTTACAACTTGTGATACCCCTACTAATACACCCCAACGTCTCCTTAGCCTTACCTACTGCTTTAGTGGTCTGCTTGGATGATTTCAGGTCATCTGTGATGATGATGCCCAAGTTTCTTTCTTCCCTTGTGACTGCCAACAACTCCCCTACCAACCTATAGGTGACTTCAGGGTTTCTCTTCCCTATGTGCATGATTTTGCACTTCTTTGCATTAAACCCCAGTTGCCACTTTTCCAACCATTTTGCCAGTTTATCCAGATCTCTTCTCATTCTGCCCACCCCATCTGGATCATCTACTCTGTTTCAGATCTTGGTGTCATCTGCAAACAGACAAACCTTACCCTCCAGTCCATCTGCAATGTCACTGATGAAGATATTGAAGAGGACGGGCCCCAGGACTGATCCCTGAAGTACCCCACTTGTAACTTGCATCACTTATGACTGTATACCATTTACCACCACTCTCTGTTTCCTGCCCGTCAACCAGTTTGCCACCCATTTGACTAACGTCTGACCCACCCAAGCCTACCCAGCTTATTAATCAATCTTCTGTGTGGAACAGTATTAAAAGCTTTGCTGAAGTCAAGGTAAGCGACATCAGCTGCTTCCCCTTGGTTCACCACCTCGGTTACCCATTCAAAGAAATCTATGTGATTAGTTTGACAGGACCTTCCTGTTGTAAACCCATGCTGTCTTGGATCCTGTGCTCCTATGGATTCCAGGTGTTGCACTATCCTTTCCTTAAGGAGTGCCTCCATAATCTTGCCCACTACTGAGGTAAGACTGACTGGTCTGTAGTTCTCTGCCTCCTCCCTGCTACCACTCTTATGGCGCAGGATCACATGAGCTCTGCATCAGTTTTTCAACCACTGATTGAATTCCATGGTGCAGAACACCCTAGCCTCTCCTATGCCATAGATGGGCAGTACCTCTGAGTAGGTTACTGTGCATGCTACTTGTCTAAGGCCCTTCCCCAATTCCACAAACTCTTCCTTCACTGCTCTGATCCCTTTCTTAGCCAGGTCATTTGTCCCTAGGTGGACAATGATATCCAGCTCCCTTCACTGTGTAGCTGCTCTGGCAATCCTGAGGATTCGCTCCCCTGTCCTCCAAGCCATGGCACCAGGCAGGCACCTTACCTCCTTCCCCCCCTTCCTCCCTCAGCTCTGCCCTGGCACTAAACAAACCTTACTTCAGGGAAACAGATGGCTGCTTAAGCCACTGGAAACAGTGGCATAACATTGGTTTAAAAAAAAATCCACAGAGAAAAGCAGAACGCAGACACAGTTGCTGCTGAGGCATGGGTAAAAGAAGTCCTGCCACAAATTCTTAACAGTTAGAGCCCTGACAACATCTATAACACAGATGAGACAGGGCTGTTTTTCTGTGAGTGGGCTATGGAACTCCAGCATTCAAATCTGAGGTTCTCTTGGGTCTGAAAAAAGCAAAAGAATCTGTGACAGTCCTTATGATTTGCAACATGAGCAGTTCTGACAAAAGAACCTTGATGGTCATTATCAAGTCAGCACAACCCGATTGTTTCAGAGGGGTTAGTAATCTGCCTGTCATCTACAACCACAACTGAACTTCCTGGATGATTGCAGACATTTTCAAAGCCTGGCTCTGGGATTGGGACAGGAGACTGCAGTCTCGCAAAATTGCATTGCTGCTGGACAACTGCAGTGCCCACTCCCCCAGTCACAGTGCTTCAAAACATCAAACTAGTTTTTGTGCCCCCCCAGCACGAGCTGCCTGATGCAGCCTTTAGACCAGGGGATCATATACACATGCAAATGACACTATGTTACCTTGAGGAGAGGAAGGCTGCTCCAGATCCTGGATGATGACCAGGAGATCAGCACTTCCATCTGCATGCACTGCATCGATCTTTTAGATGCAGCGTGTCTTCTGCACCAAGCATGGAGCATTGTTTCAGCAGAAACAATTCAGCACTGCTTCTGGAAGAGAGGCTTTACTACTGGCCCCTCAATCAGGGTTGTGCAAGAAGAGGAGCCTGAATTACCAGAGGAGCTTGGCTTGACTGCAGAGGATCTAACAGCGCTGTCCAATCTAGGCAAGGAGGAACAGAGTGAAGTCATTGACAGCATTATGGCGGCCATCGCAGGACTATCTGGGGAAACATTCCAGGAAGACCAGGAGGTAGAGGAAGAAAGGAACACAGAAGAAGAGATGATTGTAACACCTCTTGATGTCCATGCAGTACTTCTGATGCTGCAGAGGGCAACGGAGCAGTGTGAGAACATTGTGCCTAGGTGGGACCTGATGGCACAAACTGAGGAAACATGGCACCGATACACCAAAGCCCACAGAAAGCAAACAACAATCGTGGACTATTTGACACCAAGCACCAACAATCACTGAGATAGGTTTAGTACCGTACTTGCTGCGAAGACACACTAACACCATTTTTGAAAAAGATTTAAAAAATTAAGCAATCAAAGTTTATTCACACAGGCAGCAAAGCAAAAAAAAATTCTAAGAGAGCTGTAATTGCTATTGCTGACTTGTTGCTTTATGTCTCTAGTGTCATGTTCTGTTCATGTTCTGTTTATGTGTTTTCTACCACACTGTATAGCCGCAAATGATGGATCAGACCACGCTTCTACCACACATATGGTTGGATGCCAGACTAGTCCAGTACGGTAGAATGAGGCTATCTGCAAAACATTTTGCAAAAATACAATTTAGGGAAACAATTTTCTGCCTGGGTAAAACTTTGATATAGCCAAATCTCAGCCAAAGTCAAAGTAAATGGGTTGTTCTCAGGCAACTTTGACATTCATACAGGAACTAGGCAGGGATGCTCCTTATCACCCCTATTGTTAATCCTAGCTATGGAACCTTTCTTAGCTAGAAATCAGAGTTTCATCTGAAATTAAACGTATGGGATTGGGCAAGCACAATAAACTATTGGCACATGTGGACGATTTACTACTCACTCTCTCAGAACTGGGGAACTCACTGCGATTCCTTCTAGAAACTACTCATTCTTCTCCTTATTTTCAGATTTCAAAATAAACTTATAAAAATCAGAAATACTTCCAGTTTATAAAATAGTAAATAATGCAGATTTCAGCTGTTATAACTTTAAAGTTTCCACATCGACTATTACATTTCTGCCCTTGGAAATATGTGGTGACATTAATAAGATAAGTAAACTTAATTTTACCAGCTTAATGGAGTCATTGAAACTAGACTTACAGCGGTGGCAACCAATGCTTATGTTTTTCTGGGGAAACATTCAGGCAATAAATATGATTCTGGCTCCTGAGGTCTGTTAATATCTGCGACACTTACCAATACAACTGACTGAGAAATATAAATGTTTAGATACCGTTTCCTTAAAATAATTATGGGAGAATAAGCTGGCTAGGATTTCTAAGCTTAAGCTACAACAACCCAGAATGAGAGATGGTTTCAGTTACCCAAACTTTAGAATGAGACATGATTTCTTTCTTGTTTCACAGAACATTCAGTCTCTATGGTTACGGGACTTCGTGTTTGCCCCAGGATGGGTAGAGGCTGAAAAATGTCTATTGAAAGTAGCTAACCCCAGAATCATTCTATTTGCAGAACTACCAAAAGAAGTACAATCCCACCCCATTTTAAAGGCCACAGCAAGGGCATGGTCCAAAACGGCCACAACACTGGATTGGAACCCAGTTTCATCTCCACCCTGTCCCATCTGTCATAATAAATTATTCCAAAGTGAGGGGGAAAACTTGGATTGGCAGAATTGCAGTGACAGGGGTATTCTATACCTAAAAGACCTAATAAATCAAAACACAGACACACTGATATAATTCACTGATTTAGCAAAAAAGTATAAGTTGCCTAGAACAGAATTCTATAAATACCTGCAACTTAGACATATTTTAAAAGAAAAGCTAAATGACTCTATTACGTTACCCCCTGTGCGTATCTTGGATAAGCTATTCACTACTAAACAGGGATGCAAAACTCTGTATAACTTGGTTATACATTCAAAGGATAACCCAGTTCAGACTTTAATCCAAAAATGGGACATGGAACTGAGTATTAACATCTCATTAGCGGAATGGGACCACTGTTGGCTGAACATCCTCAAGGCATGTAAAGTAGCAAAGAGAAGGCTAACACACTACAAATAGTACACCAGTGGTATCTCACACCGGAGAAACTATTTAAGTTGGGCTTAACTCATTCAGGCCTAGAGACATCTGTAAGCGGTGTCTGAAAGCACAGCCACTCAGGACAATAACGCCTGTAGACATACTCAACTGACTTTCACTCAGGCCTAGAAATGTATGAAGAAGTCAACAGTTTTTACCTAACTATTAAACAAACTGAATTGCTTAGAATTGAATGCATAGCACCGTTAGAAAGGTAATTTTGCTCTGAACAATTTTGCTGCAGATACTTTGTGTCTATCATGTATACTTTAGGAGTTATTCATATTTGTTTAAGGTATGGTGTGCATGGCTAACATTTGTCTCTCAAGCCTCATCTAAGCACCTTGAATAAATCTGAAAAAAAAACAGTTATATTTCAACTACTATAAAATAAAAACTAAATGAATTACAATTGATTGCATAGCACCATTAGAAAGGCTATTTTGTGCTGCACAACTTTGCCACTGATACTTTGTGTCTACCACATATACTTTAGGAGTTATTTGCATTTGTTTAAGGTATGGTGTGCAAGGCTGACATTTGTCTCTTATGCATCACCTAAGCACCTTGAAAAAAAAGTCTGTCGTTTGGTATTTCAGCTAGTCTAAAATAAAAACTAAATTGATTACAACTGATTGCATAGCACCATTGGAAAGGTAATGTTGTGCTGAACAACTTTGCCGCTTATACTTTGTGTGTAGCACTTACGGTTCAAGAGGTGTTCACATGTGTTTATGGCATGCTGATTATGGCTTGATTTTGCTTAGAAAGGCCCAGGATGCAGTGCTAAGAGAATACAAGGCACAAGTGGTGGAAGTCTCAAAGAACTCTTGTGGTGTGAATGAGTTAACTAATAACAATAAATGCTGGAGATGCCTTAGCGATGTTGGTTCCATCTCACACATAGTATGGTCCTGTTTGTTAGTGCAAAACTTTGGGGATGAAGTCTTCAGATCATGTGAAAAAATGTGCAAAACTGTTGTGGCATCTGAAAAACTAGTACTACTAGGAGTCACATCAGAGCATGTAGAATGGCCTCAGGATAAGATTTTATGGTTGTTAGTCATCCTGATAGAATCCAAAATCTAATCCTTGGAAGATGGAAACAAACTTCTCCCCCCACACTTTCGGAATGGCTGGAAGATATCACCACTAGATTAAATTATGAAAGGCTGGCATTTACCTGTAGTGATTGTATAGAGAAATTCTTAGACATTTGAAACTCTTTTCTACAGTCTGGTTTTTGTAAAACAAAATAATTTAGCTAAATGTTTTGCTTAATGTTAGGCCTTACAGCTATTGTGAAATGCTTTATAGTTCTAGCACATATTTAAGGTTGTAGTTATTTTATATAAATGTATAATCTTTTATGAAATTCCATGTATCAATGAATTGCTGTATTTTTCCTTCTGTGTTTGAATTCTTTGAAACTCTCAAAAAAAACTTTGAATTATAAAAAAAGGGGGGGGTGGCTATGTTCCCTGGACATGCAGGATGCCTACCTGCACATTGCTGTTTACCCCTCTCACAGGAGGTTCTTCTGGTTCCTTTTTCAGGGTGAGCACTACCAATTTAAGGTGTTGCTCCTTGACGTGCCCTGTGTGCTGCGGGTATTTACTAAAGGCTTGTTGACAGTGTTGGCTGCCTTTCAGAGGGAAGGCCTGTACATCTTTTCTTATCTGAATGACTGTCTCCTACGAGTGCCATCCAGGGATCTGCTGCTGCTTACCCTGGAAAGAACTCTTCCACTCTTCCTCTCCCTGGTGATTACTGTAAACCTCCCCAAATCTGTCTTCCTGCCCTCCAAGGGACTGCAATACATAGGGGCAGTGATGGACTTGGCTCAAGGCAGAGACTTTCTTCTGCAGGACAGAGCAGACTGTCTGCTATCCTTGGCTCATGACATAGCCAGAAGTTGGTATGTCACGGCCTGGGTGTACCTCAGAATTCTGGGTCTTATGTCTGCGGCTACTCTGACAGTTCCACTTGCCAGGCTGCACATGAAAGTGCCTCAGTGGACACTTGGGGTTCAATGGAACCAGTGTCTGGATGACCTAGAGCAGTTTAACCTTGTGTCCTCTCCAGTTCTGAGAATACTCAGCTGGTGGACAGACCCCAGCAACCTCTTTCAAGGGGTCCCCTACCAGATCCCTTCTCCCCAACAGATCCTCACTGCATATGTGTCGGGTGCAGGTTGGGTACACACCTCAGTCCCTTCAGGACCTAAGGCCTTGGTTCCAACTGGAAATGCCTCTTCACATCAATATGCAGGAGATGTGGGCAGTCCTGGATGCCTTACAGGCCTTTCAGGCCCACCTCCTGCCCAGCCACCTTTTGGTGCAGTCAGAAAATCTGAACATGATTTATTGAACATCAACAGGCAAGGGAGAATGCACTCTTACCTCCTTTGCCATAAGGCCATGAGGGTATGGTACTGGTCCAAGGACCAAGGCCTGATGCTCTCAGCAGTCCATGTCCCAGGCATGCTGAACACCCTAGTGGACTGTCTCTGCAGGACCCAGTCCAATGTGCATGAATGGGAGTTTCTCTCATCCATCACACAAGATCTATTTGACAGATGGGGTGGCCAGAGTTAGACCTTTTTGCATCCTCACTCGACACAAAACTGCCCACTGTTTGCTCTCTAGATCTAGGGCCTGGAGTTTTCTGGCAAGATGCATTGTCCCTCTCTTGGAAATGAAGGTTCCTCTACGCAGTCCCTCCATTCCTCCTGATTCAAAGGCTGCTCAAACTGCTGATGGAAGGGGCCTCCATGATTCTGATCTCCCCTTTTTGACCATGGCAAATATGGTTTCCACTGCTACAACAACTAGCAGTGGATCAGTCTCTTCCTCTGCCCCCTGACAGAATCTGTTGATACTGGCTCAGGGGACCATGGTCCATCCAAACCTCAAGTCCCTGCCTCTGCATGCTTGGTTCCTGAGAACATAGCCATAGCTCACTATGGGGTATCACAGTGCATTGTGCGTGTCCTGGTAGTGGCTGTATACCCTTCACAAGGGCTACCTATGTGAGGAAATGGAAGAGGTTTGCCATCTGGGATGCTGACCACCAGCTGGAACCATTCTTGTGCCCCATTAACTACATTCTGGACTACCTAATTTCACTGTCCGATACTGGCCTCCAGTATTCTTCCCTGAAGGTGCATCTTTCAGCTATTTCAGCCTTTCATGGGCCTGTGGGAGGTCACACAGTGGCTCAATTGGATGTCTCCCATACCTTCCTTAGGGGCATCCTGCACCTAAAGCCTCCAATCAGTAACCCTGTTCTGGCTTGGGACTTAAATTTTGTTTTAGAAAAGCTCACTCTGTCCCGCTTTGGACTAGCTGCCACTTGTAAGCTAGGCTTCTTTTTCTGGAAAGTGTTATTTTTAGCTGCTATTACTTCTGCTGAAAGGATTTACAAGCTCCAGGTTCTCTGGTGTGAAGATCCTTATTTGATTTTTCACAAAGACTTCGTGCATAAATCTTATATTTCTTCTTAAGGTGTTATCTGAGTTTAATCTAAATCAGTCTATCCACCTGCACATTTATTTTCCTGAGCATTGAAATCCAGAGAAAGCACTGTTCAACACTCTAGATATGTGTAGAATTCTGAAACAGTATGTTCTTTGTACCAAGGAATGTAGAAAAGCAAAGCAGCTTTTTGTTTCTTTTGCCACTGAAAGAGAAGACAACAAGGTTTCCAAGCAATCTCTGTCTGAATGGTTGGTGAACTGCATTGTGTTCTGCTACAGGTATGGAAAGGCGTTGCCTGGAGTGGTAAAAGCCCATTCCACTTGGGGCATGGCCACTTCTGTGGCCTGCTTCAAAGTGGGTCTCAGCCACTGATATTTGTGTGGCTGACTTCTGGAGCACTGTCCATACTTTCGCCAAGCACTACAGTCTGGACATCTCTTCCAGAGCCCATGCAGGCTTCCAACGGGCCGTGTTGCAGGGCCTGCTGTCCTAGGTTGGGCTCCATGTCATTTCGGTGATGGAATTTCACTGAATCGCAATTTCAGCATATCAATATAAGTGATATCAATTGTGGCAATGATTATTATCAGCGATTATGTATTACAGCGAATTTCGGCAAACTCAGTGAATGGCTTTAAATAATACATCAATACACCTTCTCACCAACCTGTTTGTCCCTCTGATAACAAAAATCCCCCATATACCAACAAGGGCATACCCCTCTGGCTTCGTAGGAATTCAGCAGTCATTCTTCCAGGATACACAGGGCCAAGATGAGCACCCTATTTAAGCTTAATTCAACAGCAGATGCCACCAATTTATGCCACTAAGTGATCCTAGTGATGCAGGGGTGCTGTGCCCTCCTGCACTCCACCCGGAAGCTGTGCCCCCTCACCACCCCTATCTATTGGATTTTAATACCACAGCACACTTGGACATGGGTCAAGTAGCTAATTCCTAATTAAAAGACAAAGAACCTCTGTGCACAAACACTGAGGAAAGGGTTACCCCAAAGGGCATATGGCTGGGAAGCCAAGTTTCAAGAAAATACAAAATCACACATGCCCACACAATGCAAAGCATCATGGGCTGTATATGCAAATCACCACAGAATGTTATGCTGGTTCAACTTTAAGCAGAATTGCATGGTGCCGAAAGGCCTCTCACACAGTTTGCAAAGGGTGCTAACAGATGACATAGACACGTGTTTCATCCTACCAGGACTCATCAGTATGCTTCATCTGTTTGACACCCCAGTGGAATGAACCAGCTACCCTAAGACAGTCTGTCTGGGTTATATTGTGGTAAACCCATTAAAATAAAAAACTATTTATTTAAAAGACAAAGAACCTCCATGCACAGAGAGCAAACTGTGTGAGCAAACTGTGTGAAAGGCCTTTCGGCACCATGCAATTCTGCTTAAAGTTGAACCAGCATAACATTCTGTGGTGATCTGCATATGCAGTCCATGATGCATTGCATTGTGTGGGCATGTGTGATTTTGTAATTCCTAATTGCTGTACTGTGCTTTTGCTATAATTACTGATCGCTGAACTTACTCAATCACTATTCTGTGCTATTCGTTATGATTGTATTCGCTGAATTTCATTCATCATATTTGAATTGCTGTAATTGCATCGTGTAAATGACATGCTACCCCTAGGTTGGTAATTGGCCATCCTCCCAGATTGTTTCTTCCATTGTCACTAAGTACTGCTTGGGACTTGTTCTATAGGTGTGACCTGATGACTGAGACACCCTGATGAAAATAAGACAGTTACATAAGAACTTACTGTAACAGTAGATCTTCAAAGGGATCTCAGTCATCAGGTCTATCTTCCCACCCTCTATTCCCCATTGGTGTGGGGAAACCCTCTTTTCAGAACTGACTTACTGATGTTCCCAGCCTCTTTACTTATTAGTCTCGTCACCTTCTTCTCTCCCCAGTCCCCTGTGGCAGAGATTCTCTCACATAGTCTCCAGGAGAAAGAACTGAGGAGGGAGCGGGCCAGCCCATGCCCCTCTAAGGTTGGTGATGTTGGTAGGTGATGTTAGCGTAGGTGGCCCCAGTTGGTACTGCTGAAAAATCTTCTGTGGGATTTCCTTCAATGACAGTGCAGTCCTATAGGTGTGACCTGATGATGGAGATCCCCTTGAAGATCTACTGTTATGGTAAGTTCTTATGTAACTATTTTTTTTTTTACCCTGCTCCTTATAGGACAAGTGTATGCAGTACATGTTTATCCAATGTGTTCTTGTGTCTTCCCACAAAGTATCCTGCAGACTGTGACTAATCTGAAGACACCTGCTGACACCTTATAGTCAATACATTCTAAAAATAACTGTTTTAATGCTCTAGTTAGGGTTAAAGTAACAAAAGTAGGGAAATGTGGCATTAGAGTTTCCAATGCTAACATGCCACCCCCATGCTACACACAACAGGTGTCAGTGTTGTGCCTTGGAGTCATCTGCCCTAACGCTCCAGGGTTTTAAATAATTGATTAGCAGGTTTTTTCCTTGAGACAATACTAACTGTACAGAAAGCATTTATATAGGTTTTCTAGAAGTGTTATGTTTGTTAAACACAGTGAGGCAAGTCCTATGCATTTTCACAATGTTTTAGAACTTTTATGAGCAAAACGCTAATCAATTTTTAGAGTTAAATAAAACCCTGCGCTCAACCCATTCTATAAGTAAAGAAGCTGATATGTGGACAGTATAGGAGAATGGGGTGAACGTTAGGGCTGATAAACCCAAGGCACACTCCTAACACCTGCTGTGTGTAGCGTGGGGTGGGATGTTGAGGCTGGAAACTGTAATGCCTCATTTCCCTGCTTTTGCTGTTGTAACCCTAACTAGAACATTAACACAGTTTTTTGCAATTTATTTCCTTACTTTTTGAGATAATGTAATTGTATCATTATTATTATTTGCCGGCACTGCCATCCCTCCGTAGATGAGTATATGTAGGTATCTTTGGAAGTACAGGGCCTCCTGGCTCTGTGTTTCACTTTATAGGACAACAGTGACCAAATTATCAGCAGAGCCATCATATTGCCCTACCTCATGTACTGTGCATAGAAAATGTTTTAATCCCTATCAAAATGTAATTCTCCTCAACTACAATGCCATTCTGTGCCACTGGTGTGAAACACATTGTGGCCAGGATTTGAAAAATGACAGCTGTGGCAAACATGAGGTTGGGGTAATAAGAAGACTGAGTTGAAAATCTGGGGTCAAAATATTTAAAAGTAGTCCCCCCAAATATGGGGTTTACCTTGTTGCCTTCCTCCTGTTTTGTGCCCTTCATGGAGTGCCTCCCATCTGCCAGCTTCTTCCCAATTTGTGTCCCACCGTCACCACCACAGCTCCAGGTCCACTCTGGTGCCCTTGGTCCCCCAAAACAGTCCCCAGTGTGATTTTAGCCCATTTCAGGCTTAGACGCCAAGTCGCAATTCCCAGCTGGTTGCATTAGTACTTTGGTGCTGGATTGCGCATGCACCGTGGAGCCTTTGATCTCCTGACTGCTTGGTTTTGTGGTTTAACAGGAGGTCATGCAGTGGTCCCAGTGCCCCTCTTTGTCTTACTGGGGACCGGAGACCTAAACAAGGTGACAGAGAAGCAGCATAGTAGCCCAAGAGCTGAGCTTAGAATAGGGCATTCTCGAGGGGCTCATGAGTATTAATGAGCCCCTCATATGTATTAATGAGGGTGTCTATGCTGCTTAGAGGAACCACAGATTTTGGCAGCTGCTGCATGTATAAATAAATGTAAACATAAAACGTAGCAGCTGCCAAGGTATAAGAGGTTAATAATGAAGCGATTATAAGAATGAATAAATGTTCAGCCAGCCTGCCAGTGCAGTGGCAGGGTGTCTGTTCATGACACTGATGACCTGGGTTCCGAAACGGACCCGGGAGTTGGGGGACAGCCAGGGTGGAGAAGGATCGAGTGCCGTCTGGCAACTCTCCTTCTCTGGGGAGGAGGGGGCAAGCTCTCAGTATCTTAGCAGCTTCTGGCAGAGTCTGAGGAGCTGCAGGTACCAAGGCCACACATTACGGGAGTTGGGAGAGACATCGGGCATACCCGTTGATGCCCTTGCACATCCCACCTCCAGGGGAAAAAGCATCTGCAAAAGTCAGGCCCCTTGTGTGATACTCTCACCTCTGCTCCCAAGTGACAAAGGTCCACCTGGGGGTCTTGTTTCCATGGCCCCATCCTGGGGGATAAGCCAGGGCTAGAAACTGTATGTCCTAGTAAGGGGGCACCTGCCCGGTGGCCCAGCTTGGGGGTAGAGAGGGCTGATGAGCCTCTGCCTGATTGGGTAATGTTGGTGGGGATACCAGGAAAAAAAAAAAAGAAGAAATATTTTTTGGCTGCACCAGAGAGTTATACAACTGGGATTCAGTAAAGCGCCGGTCTGCTGCCTAAAGGCACTTAATATCAGCAGCAGCAACAGGCTATGGGCTGACATAAAATGTTTATTCTGGGCAGCAATCAGTAGGATACATAAGCAGCTGTGGAATAGTGGGACAAGCAACTAAGATAAACTAACAGCAACTAGATAAAGTAATATTCCTGGTTGCACCAGAACTTAAAGTTGGGACTGTGTAAATCTGCAAAAGGACTGTAACACTAGCAGCCATTTTAGTGCAGCAACTGCCAATCAGAAAGCCAGGGTTTTGAGCTGGGACTTGTGGGACTTTTGCCAGTGATTCATGGGACATGGCTAAAGGCTTGTGGGGAAACTGCAGGGTCCTAATTCAGGCACCAAAACAGGAGCCAATTGTGCATCGAGTGAGGCTAATGAATATTCATTTTATGGACTGACAGGCAGCTTCAGCCAGTCAGTGTGGGAGCAATACGTTATTTCAGCCAATTGGGAGCCTCAGAAGGACTCCGTAAAAGAAGGCCTTTTCCAGGCTGAGCTCAGATTCGAGAGATATGAGAGGGAGGGAGGGAGGGATGGGGGCTCTGGCCCTCAGTTAAGTGAAATGGGCCTATTCAGTTTGTGAGTCCCTCCACAAGGGAGGGGGCTTTTCATTTGCCAGAGATACAAGTGGCTACCAGAAGCAACAGTCACTAGCCTGGGGGTTGCCAGAGATTGTCCTCCGCAGGCTAGTTTGTCCTTTCCATGTTTTGGGGAAAATATAGAGCAGAAGTCAGCATTGCATGCAGTAGTAGGAGAACTGCAAGAAATGCTTCTGCCTCGGCAGTGAGTGTGCTGAAGAATCATTTTGCAACTTTCAGACCAGGGAAAAAAATTAGGAATGTGAGTGAGTAAACCTCTACTTCCATGTGCAAGCTTTGAGAGATCTTTAAGGGGCAGAGAAGCCCAGCAAGTTTGAAGTTGTGATTGACTGTCTGCACCTTGCACTTACCTAACATTTAAGTAAGGATGGACATCTGTGCAAGTGACCAGAGAAGTGTCCAGTCTACATATATAGATGTGTCTGATTTGATGAGTGCCTACAGGACTGGAAGGGGAGTACTCATACTTGGGGCTCTTCCTGACGTTGCCTGGGATGTTCAGTATTTGTCTGTTGGAGTGGCTAACTTCAGCACTGCCCAAAGGGACTGGTTTAAGTGTCATGATGTCCAGTGGGAGCTGAGAACTCAGCAAAGCCACAAGGGACAGAGATTGTGTAATCCGCATTTGAGAGAAGCTGCAGTAACTGCTTGAATTACCGAGTTAAGATACAGTGCTTTGCCTTACCAACATGAAGTGATATATATGGACTGAGAGAGACTGTTCTGTAATCCATTTGGAAGCCATGACCTGGGCTCTGATTGTACACCCCATGTAGGAGTGTGGGTGCTTGTCCCTAAAATGCTTGAGAGTGTGCTTTTGGTTCTGAAGTTCTAACCCAACTAGTAAAGGGTTATGTCTGCCACACTGGGCACCTGACTGAACTGATTGCTAATTACAGAAAGATAAATGTGCTGAATGTAAAGATTGAGTTACCCAGACTGCCTGGTCTGCCTAAAAGAGTGATTTCAACCCAGACAGGGGCACTGCCTACAGAAATTAAGATGTAGTTTTCCACTTGCAAAAACTGAAAGATCTTACAGTCAGTTTAGGGGCCTGGCTGTGGCCTTTGCCTGCATCTTGACCTCCTGAGTCAGAACCTGCTTGCTGAAAGCACCTAATCCTGCCTTGTACAGACCGATGAGGACAACACACTGTATGTAATGCAGGGCCCATGCGCTGCAACAAATCCAGAGACCTGTAAATAGTTAAACGTGGGTTTCAAAGCACTAATTCAGTGTCCCAGCTACCACAGCCAGAAAAGCGGCAAGCGTTTCCAATTGTTTAGTAATAGGGAATAGCATGCTAACTTGATTTTTTTCCCTCAAGGGCCTCAACTAGCCAGCCAAAGTACAGCTGCACCAAACATCAGGCCTGCAACTAAATGAGACTCTTAATTACTGGGTACCCAGGTTAAATGTAGAATTTCGGGATTCTATATGGGTCTAGGGTACCGGTACCAGTGTGGGCATTTGTTTATTTATTTGTGTATGTATGTGTTTGGTAACCGGGTAAGTGAGCCAATCCACAGGACCATTTTCAGCCACGACCCAGGCCACAGGCGGCAAGAAGAGTAAAACATCAAAACAAAATTCAGTACACGGGTGGTATTCAATACGGAGGAGATTGTACATAAATATAAAAATGCACACAACTATGGTGGCAGCGAACACAGCAACATGCAATCTGAAGTGCAACGCAGTGAGATTTACATTAAAGTACAAAGCGTTACAGTCAGCAACTCTTCACAGAAGTAACAGGCATGCAATAGCCTGACTAACATAAAGGGTAGCTAACTGGTGATAGCAAGTAGTACTAAAAACAGGCAAAACATTTGTAAATATGCAGCTAGCTAAATAGTCAGGGACCTGACTACCTCAGAGGTTGCGGGGGCAAATATGATTGATGCTTTGGACTTAAAATGCAGCTTAACTATCCAGCTGGAGTGTTTCACCAGCACTGTTCAAACCTGTAAACAGCATAACCTCTATTCCATTTGCCCTTCCTAATCCTACCCCATGTAAATAAATTTGTTATTTGATGTTTTTGCAAAATTCTGTCCCATGAGCATATTATTAGTGTTTAGTCATTAAATGCAAAATGCCTGAATTGTGGGGTTTCGAATATTGCATCATGTCTGGGGAGATGTTATGCTAATGTGGGTAGGTACAGCATCCCAGGGGGTTGTACCAGGTTTTATTTTTGCCCACTTAAAGTAAATTTTTGGTTTTGTATTATCTTTTTTCCTGCTCTACGTGCTGCCGCTCTCAGCCACTCCTTCAGGCTGTGTCAAGGCTACACCTAATCCATCCTGTTTCCAGCCCCAAGCCCTCACATTGCAGACATCCCCAGGGTAACCCAGAGGTAACCCTTTGCCGGGTGGGCCCCCCTTCTCCGAGGGGAGAAGCACCTGAGGCAGGGCAAGTGCAATATTTGTCCCTAGGGTATACTGCTGATGGACAAATGGCTCAGGACATTGACAGCATCAGACTGCCAGGCGGGCATCATCTGGTTGAGTGCAGAACCATTTTCCATTGACGTTCCCGCCATTGCACTGTCTGCATTACCCCTGGTCTCCACTGGAGGTCACTGCAGAGTGACACACTCCCACAGCCAACCCTAGGAGAGGACAGCAGTCTTACAGATGCTCAATCTTCTCCTTCCCCTGCTGGCCCCTGGCACCCCGAGTCTGTTCCCGAACCCAGGTCTCCGGTGTGGTTCAAGGTAAGGCGTCAGCGCCTCAGCCCTCTGTGCCACCAGGCCAACTACTACAGTAAACTCTGGGTGGAGGCATTGTGCAGTATGTTATCTTGGGAACATGTCAGTTTAATGTTCATTATAGGAACCCAGGCCCCTCAACCTACATCCTAGGTAGTTGCCCTTAGCATAACAATGCCAGGGTTACATAAAATTTCCAAAGTTATGAGCTTGCATAGCAAAATTGCAATGAATGGGCGTAACTTTTCCATTTTTACATATTTTGACCCCACATTTTCAACATAGCCTTCTTATGACCCCACATCATGAACAAAGGCAGGAGAACTGTTCAGATCCCACCTAAAAGGAGAATTCACCAAGCAACCACAAAATCACCTTTTGCGCAGTAGTTGCATAATCTCAGTCATGGTGTTCATGGGGTGAGGTTCCCAAAAGACTATGTTCAAAATGTGGTGCCAAAATGTTAAAAAATGGCAGAGTTATCATAAAAGTTGCATCTCCATTTGAAATACACTGACCCACACTTACCTTAGTTTTTCATATTGCAGTCGCCAGTTCCAGCAGCAGCAAGCTTATTCAGAGACTGGATCTCAAACTGGAGACCTGTTCAGGTAAGTAAGGGTGTGGGGATGTATTGGGGTTAGGTGGTGGGTGCTGTGAGTGGTGGGGAAGCTAGTCAGTGAGGGACTGTTTTCTCTTTTTACAGATTTTGAAGAAAATCATTGAGGGGCTGTTTTCTTCATTTCAGGGTTGTGCCTAAAATAGGATGGTGAGGGGTGCTACTAGACATCATGAGGGAGTTGAAGAAAGCAGGGCAAATGTCATTGGTGGAGATCTGGACTGGAGGAGGACAGACCTAGATTGATGACCCAGTGCTTGGATTATCAATCAGCAATCTCCCGTAAGAAGGTAGAGTTCCTGTCCAGGGAGATTACTACAGCAAGGAATCGATCAGCTCAGCTCTTCTGGACTGTCAACAGGCTGTTCAATCCAGCCTGTCTCCAGGATCAGAGAGCCTTTTCACAACTTAAGTGTGATGAGTTTGCTCAATTCTTTGCAGTTACGGTGTCCTCTGTCAGGTTGGAGATCTGTTTGACCCATTCAGATGAGTTCGGTGGAGGTTGGTGTGAGGGTACAAGCACCCAGTCTGTCTGGACGAATTTTGACCAGACAGCAAGCATGGATATCATGAAGATTGTCTAGGCTATGTGACCGACTTGCTGTAGTTTGGATCCTGGTCCAATCCGCCTCCTTGTGGGGTGTGTGGATGCCATCGGGCCAATTCTTGCTGAGATAGTCTGGTGTTCATTGGATAAGGGTGTGTTTCCAAGTCCCTTGAAGGAGGCAGTTGTGACACCCCTTTTGAAGAAATCTTTCTCTGACCCAGACTGTCTTGTGAACTACAGATCTGTCTCTAACCTGCCCTTTTTGGGCAAGGTTATTAAGAAGGTAGTTGCATTGCAGCTCAAGAACTTTCTTACCACTCACGAAATCTATGATCCTCTCCAATCTGGTTTCAGGAAGAGGCATAGTACTGAGACAACTCTGGTTTAGGTACTAAATGTTCTCCTGACAGCAAGGGATTGGAAGAGCCATTTGATCTTGATCCTCCTTGATCTCGCTGCAGCGTTTGACACTGTGGACCATGGGGTGCTGCTAGAACACCTGCGGCTACTCTGTGGACTGTCGGGGACAATCCTCAGGTGGTTCTATTCTTCCCTCATCGGCAGAATGCAGAGGGTGATGTCGAGGATTTTTTCATTGGCCCCATTCTTCCTGCCTTGTGGAGTGCTGCAGGGTTCTGTGCTGTCCCCCATGTTGTTTGTGGTCTATATGCTGCTGTTAGGAGACATTATAAGGTGGTATGGGGCTGGGATGAATTTTCACTGCTGTGCAGATGATACTCAGCTGTACATGTCCTTTGCACCTGAACAAGAGGACGCTGCCTTGGTCTTTAACAACTGCCTTGCTGAGATTCAGGGCTGGATGAGTGCTAACTGGTTGAGACTGAATCCTGATAAGACCGAGGTGTTGGTGGTGGACTGGGTCATCAGATAGAGGGGTGGACTCCTAGTCAGCCAACTGGCTTTGTGCTAGGGGGCAACCAGTTGAGATCCTCTGAACAGGTGTGGAATCTGGGTGTTGTGCTTGATGACCCTAAAACCTCAGGTGTCAGCAGTCTTCAAGTCCTGTTTTTACCACCTGAGGAACATCACCCAGATAAAGCACCTGGTTCCACCTGATGACCATCCTACGTTGGTTCACTCCTTTGTGTCTTCCTGCCTTGACTACTGCAATGCTGTATATGTAGGGCTACTGGGGGTAGATGTCTGTCGCCTACAGCTGGCGTAGAACGCTGCAGCTAGGATGTTGACTGGTTTGTCGAGATCTAGCCATATCACACCTGTGCTTTGCGAACTGCACTGGCTGTCTGTGCGTTGGAGGATCACCTTTAAGGTCACGTTGTTGATCTGTAATGGCCAGATAGGGACCGGGCTACTTGCAATACCTCCTTCAGCTCTATTGTCCCCTCCGTCCAGTCTGCTCTGCTGATGAGGGATTGCTAGAAGTTCTCAGAATCCATCTTTGGACCTCAGGTGCTAGGGCTTTTTCATTTGTGGCCCCAACCCTGTGGAACTCGCTACCTCATTGGATTAGATAGTGCCTGTCTACTGAGACCTTTAAGACCTCTTTAAAGACATACTTATTTAGTCTAGCTTTTGGGGACACTGTTTAATGAGACATGACATGTTACCTTTTTTAAATTTGTACGTTTTACCTGATTGATTATTTATGTTTTTAAGTTGTTACGTGCTTTGATATTTGAAAATCGCTTTATAAACAAAGAAAGACGTGACTTGACATCAGGGAATAAAATAAAAACAATGGGGATGTGATCATTGGGTGGGGTGCCACTAGACACTTGGGAAATCAGGAATGTGATCCACAGGTGGGGGGTGCAATTGGCAGGTGGGGGTGCCACTAGACACCAGGGAAATCTTTATGGGGACAGCAATCAGCACAGTGATGGGAAGGGTGAGGGTGCCACTAGACACCAGGGAAATCTTTATAGGGACAGCAATCGGCACAGTGATGGAAAGGGTGAGGGTGCCACTAGACATCAGGGCAACATCACACATTGCCAGGGAAGTCAATGGAATCTGTGGGGGGCACCAAATACCAGGCAAACAGCAGCTCACAAATCACATAAGCAATAAGACATGATAGGGTGTGCATGGAACAGATTTTACCACATGCTCAGGGAGGTCATGAGGGCAGTAAGGAAGCGCTCCCCCAAACCAGAGTGGGCCCCCCTGACTCGCACTGATACAGCTTGAAGGGACTGCAAGGAGGCTCATGACAGTAAGGAAGCCTCCCCAAACCGGAGTGTGCACTCGACTCACGCTGAAACAGCTTGAAGGACTGTAAGGAGGTCGTGGAGGACAGTAAGGAAGCCCTCCCCAAACTGGAGGCGACTCGACCATGCTGAAACAAGTACGGCTCTCGGTCTTTTGAAGCTCAGCTCTGCAGCAAGAAAAGGCGCCAATTTTGAAATTCAGTTGGCAGACATTTGGAGATAGTTTTTTAAACCCTGTACCAAATGTAATGTAATGTGCTGAATCAGTTCTCCAGCACCGATAGGTTTTAAACCTGTGTGCCTGCATGCCTTTAAAGAAAAAGAAACATTCAAACAAACAAACTTTAATGTTGTAGGATTTGCCAATTGGATTTGCCAGTGTGTAGCTGGGTGCTTTAAACCTGTTAGCTGCACAATCCAAGTTAAATTGAATCTGCACTGTAGGGGGAAAAAAAAGAGAATTTATTTTAAACATTCTTAGCTGCTCACAACCTTATTGTTACTTCTGTGTCCTGATCCTGTAGGAGCTTCAATTTAAATTCATTTTAAGCTGAGCTGCATTATTTAACCTACTCCTGCAGCGTAGTTGCTATTGTGCTAAGGCAGTCAGTCATTTGCAGCGTGGCCCCTCCCTCAGTCTTACCCATTTCAACCTTGTTCTCCGTAGCTTGAAGGAACTGCAAGGAGGTAGTGAGGAAGCCCTCCCCCAAACTGGAGTGCATCCCCTCAACTCATGGTGAAACAGGTACGGCTCTCAGTTCATTGAAGGTGAGCTTTGCAGCAAGAAAATGCCCTGCTGACGCTTCGCGTCAACTGCCCCACCACCCCACCACCACTCTTAGCCAACTTCTACTTATATAGGCTAGATCACATGTTGTGCCAGAACCAATCAGCTCAGTTTCCCATCTGCAGGCTATACCGTGTATCCACTAGAGGCCACTATGCTAGTCACACAGTTTAAAGAAAAATCATCCTAAATTTCTCGCTCTGCCTCCTCTCCATGATGAATCTTCTGGTCCTAATAGCTTTAGTTATCTTCACCCCCTGGGTGTCGCTCCCACCGTCTAACTACCCTGCCCTGCCAGACTGCCAGGTACCATGTGTCAGGCTCCAATAGACTTAGTTGACTCACTCCCTGGCTGCCACCCCATACACTATCAGTAAGGCCCCAGCATCCTTCCATCTGCTTTCCAAACTAGCCACCTAGTCCTTCTGCCCCATGCTTAGAGGTCAACTCCCAAAGCCAAGCCATTCAACACCCCCACAAAGCTTCACTGAGTTACACAAAATACCAAACTCCTGGCCACTCTATTACTACTCATTGCAGGTGACATCAAGCCAAACCCTGGACCTGCCCTCCACCACACCTCTACCCCTTCCATACCACCCCAACTCCCCTCCAGCCTAAAACTGATTCACCTAAATATATGTGGTCTTTTACATAAAATAAACTTACTTCAACCTCTCACCATCTCCCTTAGCCCAGATATCATAATTATTTCAGAAACCTGGCTGAAGCCACACAGCCCCGACAACAAATTCACTATACCCGGCTATACACTCTTCCGGCATGACCGAAAGGGAAAAAAAGGAGGTGGCATTGCCATGTACATTGCCTCCTCCATCCAGTTCTCCCCAGTTGCCCTATCCATGCCCTCAGAGTCCATTGACGCCATAATGGTAAAACTCTCCATCCCCTATTCAGTTCCAATTTACATAGCAGGTACCTGCTGTGCTCTGGGCACCATCACACCTGTATTACTGGATCACCTGGGCATGCTAAACTCCCTGCAGCTGGAGGTGAGGTCCACATACTTGGGGATTTTAACCTGACCTGGCTTGCCTGGGTTCACTTCAACCTTCGGGATAAGATAACAGCCCTAAACCTAACCCAACTAATCTCTGAGCCCACTCATTTAAACCTCAAAACGCAGAACCACACTCTCCTAGCTTGGTCCCTCACCTCATACCCCCATAGGATCCTAGCCTCAGGTGCCCTTAGTGATCACCATGGAATCTACTCGCTACACAAAGTCTTCAGACCAAAAGCTCCCTCTCTCAGAATCATTATGACCAGATCCTTCAAATCTCTGGATCTCCCCTCTCTACTAAATGATTTGGGCAACTCTGACTGGTCGTATATTACTCAGTCCACATCCTTAGATGAGGCCCTGCTGTTCTTTAAATCAAAGTTCATTACCATCTGGGACCGTTACTCTCCCTTGAGATAAACCATGGTCAGAGGTACTCACCTCTCCTCCCATGGATCTCACCTGAAATCCTAACCCTCCTTAGAATCGGAGACAAGGCCTGGAAAACCTTCAAGACTTCCAGCCATCCAGCTGACCTCCAGCAATACCGTGAGCTTCGTAGTGCTAGCACTAGAAAACTACGCCAAGCAAATGCTAACTACTTCAAAGGCACATTCAACTCTACCTCCCATCTCCCAACCGAATTTTGGAAAGTAGTTGTCGCTTCTCATCCCCCCTTCACAGCCCCCTACTCCTTCTCTGCAGATATGGGAGCCTGACCATCTCTGACCCCCCAGCAGTAGCTTCACTGTTTAACTCCTACTTCACAAACAGCCATGCTACTCCAGAGTTCACACCTCTCCCTGCTCTGTACACCAACACCACCACCCCACCAGCTAGTGGCACCTCACCAGCTCACTCTTCTTCCTGCCAGTAACCCCAGATGAAGTATATAATGCTCTGGTTGCCCTTAATCCTAGTAGGGGCAGATGTCCCACCGGGTTTGACTCCAAAATGCTCCACCTATTGACCTCTGCCATAGCCAAACCCCTGGCCTCCCTCTTTAAACTCTCTTTCTCCCATGCCGAAGTTCCCTCTGAATGGAAACATGACACCATTATCCCGCTTCCCAAGGGTGGTGATGCCTCAAACTCAAACAACTACCGGACCATCTCTGTTCTACCGATCCTGGCAAAATTACAGAAGTGACTGGTACTCTCTTGCCTGTCTCCCATTCTGGATTCCTCCTCCTTTTTCTCGCCATACCAGTCCAGCTTTAGGAAATCCCACCCCACCACTACCTCCCTTCTCAGGCTTACTAACTCTAGCCTCACTGGGATGGATGCTGGCCACATCACAGCTGCCATCTTCATTGATTTGGCCAAGGCTTTTGACATGATTTCCCACTCCCTACTCCTGACCAAACTCACCAATGCTAGCCTATCCAGTAGGGCCACATCTTGGTTCCATTCGTACCTCATTGGCAGGTCCCAGTCTGTCCGTTTCAGTCCTTCCACCTCGGCTCCTCTCCCAGTCACCTCAGGGGTACTGCAAGGTTCCGTCCTCGGCCCTCTCCTATTCTCGATATTTCTGAATGACCTGCCCTCTGCCTGCCCACACACCTCAATCCACATTTATGCGGATGACACTATGTTGCATACCTCTGGCCGCACATCCCCTGAAGTCACAACCAGACTGCAGCAGGACTTTATCATGGTCCAGCAATGGCTTCATTCAAATCAACTCCTTCTAAATCCCAAGAAAACAGCCTCTCTAACTTTTGGCACTAGGCAGAGACTTTCTAGGGTTCCCTCTCCAATCACATTCCACACTCTGGAAGGGACACCCCAGGAGGCCTTTACCTCCTTCAGATACCACAGAGACTGGCTTGACCAGCACCTCAACTTTTCCACACATACTGATTCCATACTCAAGAAGCTGCACCCCAGGCCTGGTGCACTCTACCAGAATCATGACTGCATCCCTGTACCTGCCCGGAGGGCCATTGTGCAGAAAATGATCCTCCCCATCTTTGACTACAGGAACATAGTCTACAGTGCTGGCCCAAAGTCCACCTTAGCCAGACTGGACCCTCTTTTCCATTCTTTCTTTTGCTTTGTCCTGAACTGTCCTTACTCTACTCACTACTGTGCCCTTTACCAATTGATGGACCTCCCTTCTATAGACCACCGTAGACAGTCTCGCTGTGCCAAAATCACAGCCAAGTTTTGGTCCAAGCAACCCCCCCTCCTACCTCACCGCTGCCATAGCCAACCTCTGCACACTTGCATACTCTCTAAGAAACCTAGACTCTCTGCCCCTAGCTGTCCCACATAGGTCCACTACTGCTGGTCAGGCAGCATTCAGGTACTACTTACCAATCCTGTGGAACTCCTTCCCAGCAAATATTTTTCACTTCTCCTCCCCTCAGTACCTTAATTCCTTGCTCCAAGCTTATTTTGCCCCTACCTGCACATGTGTTTAGACAGTTCTTAGTGTATGGAGTGAAATGACTGTGTTGTCAGCACTTAGTACTGCACATAACCAGTGCCTGTAACTACTGTTTCTCTAGCTTCACTTTGTCTTTACCTAGACTGATTGTCAGTGTTCCCCATATTGAAAGTACTTGTTTTATGCTGTCGAACTGTTGTCTATGCTACTGTTTTATCATCCCACTATGCCTACTTACCGAACCAAATATTAGTGAATCCCCACTATGTATGTTACTTGATTCTTGCTGTCTTCAACTGTTGTCTATGTTCCCCCTCCCCCAGGACACATCTGGAATCGGGCATTAGTCTGCTCAGTATGCCCTCCTGGTTAAACGTTTAAATAAATAAAAAAATTAATACTGTAGTGAGGTACAAGGCCACAGGCCAAGTGTCTTCAGTCCCCAGAAATGTGATGCAATCTGTTCCATGCACACCCCCGGAGTATATTATTGCACTCATAAAATGGGCTCCTTTTTTAACTTTTACAGTTAGGAAAAGCATGTTTATATGTAGAAAAAATAGATTTATTTGTGTGCATTTATGATAAAATAGTCTGTCTGCCTACTTCAAATGATGTAATTGATAATGTCATTGTATTATTGCCTACTTTCTTCTTTCTATATACACACACACACACCCAACAAAGGCCTCCTCTAGAGCCACAGACTCTATTATATCAATGTCAGGACAAACACAAGAGATTCCCTGATGTGTAGGCAAAGATAGAAGGGGATTTTTCATTGTCAGCAAATAAACAGTTGTAATGAAAACTATAAACAATACTTAACATTTCTGATTTGTGTTTGTGTATAAGGAGAGAATGATGATCAGTGAAACAATATTTAATTCATTTGTTTTATTTGTTATTTAAGATACAGTAGTTTTATTTTTAGGACCCAATTGAAGGTTTTTTTTTTTTTCAATGTAAAGGTAGCAGCCATGTTTGTGATGGAAGATTAATTATTTTTGTAGGGAGACTGATGGAAGATATTTCTGGCTGTAAGAGGACTGATTTGCTCATTGTGTGACATGATTTAGGACCAGGATGACTGTGCATGAAACAGATTTCATGCACAGTTACATGGGATATTTTGACCAAGGAGACTTCTTTATTTTGGATTCCCATTTTATAAACTGCGGTCAGCAGTAGTAGTTCAGCTGCAGCTGCCGAAGTCAATAAATGCTCACTGTTCTAGTATAGAGAATGCAGGGGAAGTGCTCCTTTCACTAAGCTGGGCACCCAGGATTTTGGTTGCCCAGAAGAGGTATTTGTGACCATCATATTTAAAAACAAACATCAGAATCTAGTTAAACGGGTCCCATTTAGCTAGGTTCTGATGTTTTGTGTTTGAAATCCCAGCATTTTCTGTGTTTTCCACATTTGTTAGTTCATAGAAAACATTAGCAAGATGGTGGTTGGCACAGCATGAAAAATGCTTGGTGCCTGTCAATCAAGCGGTGCAAAAGCAAAAATGAGCATTTGTGGCATCTAATTTTTACTTTCCCTGCAGAATGTCATCTGAAAAACCCTACTGCACCTGCGCAGGTCAGAAAACAGTACATTTTAAAGCCTTAAAACTCGGGAACCCTTTAATATATTTTTCACCAGATATGTCAAAGGCACTGTCTTGGGACATGATGCATGTCCCCTGAATGTTTGGGGAAAACATTCTATTAAAAGTAAGCTATAGGGGAGAGCAAAAATAAAACATGTTAAGTATAGGAAAATAGATTTTCCCAAAACATGACAGCTGCAGATCTCAGAATCTGCGCAAGATGCCATTACAAAAAGTTTGTACATCCAGACCTTGCCTCCTTGATAACAGATACAAACTGTCATCTCATTTCATCAAACGGAGCCAGAGATATTAATGATCAAAGTTAGGGTGTTAATATTAAACAGACTACTCCATCATAACTATACTGGCACCACCACCATGCCAGTATAATATTTAAACAGCTACAGAATTAGTGCACACGGGGGGGGGCTGTGTACACATGCGGATGAGCCTATAGTGAGCCTGCAAATGGATCATAGAGTCTTAGCCTTGCATGCCCAATGGTCTCATTAGCATATTTGGGCTGAATGTAACCCACAGGAACCTTGCCAATGTCCTGTTTGAGCTGTACTAGCCCCATCAGGCTCCTGTAGGCCATATTCTGTCTGAGACTGTGTCAGTACAATGCATAGTCACTATGCTGACCTGGCCTCATATTCAAACAGCTAGTGTGCTCTTGTTGGAGTGCACTAATTGCCTGAATATTTCCCCAAAGCTGCCTGCACACTCATTGCCACACAGTGCTCCTGCCAGCACAGCACGCATGGCAGGCTCTGAATGTGAGGACCTATAACATTTAGCTTAGTGGAACCCAGAAGCCACAATCTATCTTATTTGAGCTGTACTAGCCCCATCAAGCTCCTGTAGGCCATATTCAGTCTGAGGCTGCGTCAGCACAGTACATTGTCACTATGCCAACCCAGCCCCTTATTCAAACAGTTAGTCTGCTCTGGCTGGAGTGTACTAGTTGTTTGAATATTCCCCATGAGCGGGCTGTGCACTAATTGCCACACAGTGCTCCTGTCAGCACAGCACACATGGCTGGCTCTGAATGTCAGGACCTGTACCATTTAGCTTAGTGGAACCGAAAATCCACAAGACAGTGGCCACTGGAGGTAAATAAAGTCTGCCCATAGCCTAAAGATGCTGTTGTTCTCACCAGTAACAACATACAAGCAAACATGTTTATCACTGATAAATGCTTGTTTAATTAGGTGGGTTACTTGCAGTTGTATTGTAGTGTCTAACTTTAGTGACTAGACCTGTTTTATTAAAAAAAGGCAGTGAACCCATTTTGTGTGCTTGTTTTGATTACTGATTGGATGTGCTTACTATTTAGAACTTGTTTGTTTTCCTGTGTGATAATTCAGCCTATTTGCAACTATTCCTGTAGGACTGTGTTAATCTGTTGACTGATGTTATCCTCCCTGGGACCCTCATGAAAATGAGATGCCATATCTTGAACAATTTCAAATAAGCAAAGAATACAAATGTGACTTTTTTTCTTCTGTAAACTGTCTGCATTATAAAAATGTGTTTTTTTTACTTGGGGATCACATTATATAAGACAAATAGAAACATTAGAGCCAGTCACACATAATTACATTATACTGTGACTGGCTTTGTGATTGTCTGTATTACAAAGATGTAATCTGTGTTTTTTTTATTCAGAGGAGGAGGTTGTTACAGTAGAATTGTATTCTGACAGGCTCTAGTGACTATCTGCATTTGAGAATTGCAATTTTTTTTTCCCTTGAGGGATGGGTAACTGCAGTTATATTGTTTTCTGTCTGACTCTGGTGACTGCATTTAAAAAAATGTAATTTTTGTTTTTTACTTGGGGAAGCTGCAGTTCCATTGTATTATGACTGACTCTGCTGACTACTTGCATTGAAAAACATATTTTTGTTTTTGACTCAGGGAAGGGGTAGCTACAGTTGTATTGTGCTCTATCTGACTTTGGTGACAGCCTGCATTTAAAAAAATTTGGCTTTGCTTTTTTACTCAGGGAGGGGATAGCTGCAGAGTGATATTTTACAGAGTGTGTCTGCATTTTGAAAATGTCATTTAAATGTTTTTCTCTGCTGGAAATGTTCCATCCAGTTCGTTCTGTGTAATTTGCTTAATCCTTTGTCTTGTTTCAGTATTGTTTTTTGGTTAGCACACCCATCTTGACATGTTTTATTACCTGTTACCATATTCCCTTGTGACCAGGGTTAGATCAATCAGAAACCAGAATTGGTCAGGCACATTTTATGAATATTCTCAGTAAACACAATAAATTGAAATGTAGGAAAAATACTTTAATCCAAACTGTTTTAAAATGGGAATGTTTTAAAAACTAATTTTTGAGGTTAAACTTCAGGGAACAAATATTCAAAATGTTGTGCCAGATGAAACCCGATTATGTCATGAATGCACCATGTTTGCGGCAGGCTGCCATATTCAAAAGGACAAATAGCTCTGGTGAAACACATTAGCACCAGTGTTGAATGTTAATGTTCACATGGGGCTGAGTAAGGGGTGAGGACATGCATACAGGCATGATGGTATATTTAAAACTATAGAAATGCACAACATGCATTAGTGTAACACGTAGCACGCTGCTAATTACTACCTATGAAAAGGTAGTGTGATCTCTGGGCAAACCAAGGATGGGGGGCTTAGACACAGCAGCAACATGCTTCAAAGATGTCTAGACCAATGGCAGCATGAAGTAGCAGATGGCTGCAGCCAATGATGAGGCAAGGAGGACAGGTGACTGCCTTGGGCCACTACATATGCCATGGCCAAGACATGCTGCTCACTGCAGGAATTGGCCATGTTGTGGTCATCTTGTACTTGACCTAACACTGCCAAGCAGTTGTGGGTGTCCTAGCACCCAGTGGAGACCATTGCAGTACATCCATGCAGCACATACCTCCAGACCCCCAATGGGATGCACCAACACATTACAGCATGCATGTGCAGCACTGGCAGAATGGAGGGTGTTGAGGGGAGGGTGTACAGGTGGCCAGGATACACCACATAGTAGGTGCTGCCATATGGATGGGGCCATCCACACAGTACACATGTGCCAGTGGCGGGAATGCCCCTGACATCAGTGTGCCTGTCTGATGGTTTGTGTCTGCCCCCGGGCACATACCACACACCTGCACAGATACTACCTCACACACAGCCAGCCATGTGTTTGCTACTGTGTGAGTACCATTCCAGTGTAATGTATGGGGGGCACAGGACAGCATGACAGTGGGGTCCAGTCTCAGATCACACCTGACAGCTGGGCCTGTCACTGTGTGGCTGGCAGCTGTCATTGACACCTGACACACCATAGGCATTGCTGTGCCCCTCACACTACCAGCCACTATGGTACTGTACTGGCTGTTATGCACTGTAGCAGTGACAATTATATGTCCATAGCATGCAGCACAACCACCTGTTCTTATGGTACTAGTTTCCTGGGGCACACTAGACTCTGCTGTTGTGTACAAATTCAGCCTGCAGCTACTGGACTGTTAAACAGGTCTGACATACAGGTGGAGCTGTGTACACCATGAAATAGTGCAGTGCACTCTACATGGTAATGCATGCAAAGTAGGCTGTAATGAGATGCTAATGTGGTTGTTTGCCCTCAGATTGCCTCAGTAGGCTCATTTGCATAGGAATTTTGAGTATAGCAAAATGTAATGTGTTTGTCTGGGGCAAACATGTTAGTGCCAGGCAAACAAGTTTGCCCCAAGCTAACCTGTCAAAACTATAGAACAGATCTGCAGTGTTTAGCCTGCAATTTTGTTTGCAGTTCCTGCAACTCTTCCTTTCTTCAACTCTGTGTGAACTGGGATGCTGTTTCAGTTTGCACTGCCCGGTTGCTGTATTCAGATTTGTCTTATTTGCCAAGCTATTTTTGCACTGCACTCTCAGCCCTGTTTGTACACCTTCATTTGCATGCGATATTCAATTGGTTTAGCCCCTGTGCTATTCCTTTGAATATAGCGTGCAAATGGTTATGGACTATTTTTGCATGCCAGGCAGTGCTAATTTTGCCCTGGCCTACGTTTTTAATATTGGGCCCCATGAATCTTGATGGAGCTCTCAAAAAGATTAAAGAAAAACAACTGTCACATTTGTGTCCATACTGTAAGAAGATACTAATTAAATATCTATCTTTAGTTTGCAGGACGTTTGAGTGCAGTGAGACTTGGAGCCAGCAATTGTTGCTTGAAAATTGCCAGCTGAGTCATACAACAGAGAAATCCCATCAGTGTCCTCAGTGCAGGAAGAGTTGCAATGATCTACATCTCCTCACTGTACAACAACAAATTCATGAAGGAGAGGGGCAATTTAAATGTACCAAATATCAGAGGAGTTTAAGCAAGCTAACTGCAGTTAAATGTATTGACAAGAGTTTTACTGTGCAGCATAAAACTATAACATGCCAAATTCACGAGAAACCTTATAAATGTGCTCAGTGTGACAAGAGTTTTACAACAAAAAACATCTTCATGAGGCATCAAGAAATTCACAGTGGGAAGAGACCATATAAATGTGCTGAATGCGACAAGAGTTTTGGCCGCAAGAGTCACCTGATTCTACATCAGCTAATTCACTCTGGAGAGCGACCATATAAATGTGTTGACTGTGACAAGAGTTTTTGCAGTAAGAGTGACTTGGCAAAACATCAGAGAATTCATTCTGGAGAGAGACCCTATAAGTGTTCTGAATGTGACAAGAGTTTTCGCCTCAAGGGTCACTTGATAATACATCAGCAAATTCACTCTGGAGAAAGACTATATAAATGTGCTGACTGCAACAAGAGTTTTTGCAGTAAGAGTGACCTGACAAAACATCAGAGAATTCACTCTGGAGAGAGACCATATAAATGTGCTGAATGCAATAGAAGTTTTAGCCTAAACAGTTACCTGAAAATACATCAGCAAATTCACTCCGGAGAGAGACCATATAAATGTGTTGAATGCAACAAGAGTTTTGGCCACAAAAGTTCTCTGATAAGACATCAGCGAATTCATTCTAGAGAGAGGTTATATAAATGTGCCGATTATGACAAGAGTTTTGATCAGAAGGGTCCCCTGGAAAGTCATTGGCAAATTTACTCTGAAGAGAGACCACATAAATGTGCTGAATGTGGCATGCGTTTTTCACAGAAGGGTAATCTGTTGTTACATCAGAGAATTCACTCTGGAGAGAAACCATATACATGTGTGGAATGCAACAAGAGTTTTTCCCGGAAGGGTAGTCTGGTAATACATGAAAGAATTCACTCTGGAAAGAAACCATATAAATGTTTGGAATGCAACAAGTGTTTTTGCCAGAAGAGTGACCTGGCAAAACATCAGAGAATTCACTCTGGAGAGAAACCATATAAATGTGTGGAATGTAGTAAGTGTTTTTGCCAGAAGCGTGACCTGGTAAAACATCAGCGAATTCACTCTGGAGAGAGATCATATAAATGTGCTGAATGCAATAAGAGTTTTGCCGATAAGAGTGCCCTAATAAAACATCAGCAAATTCACTCTGGAGAGAGATTATGTAAATGTGCTGAATGTGACAAGAGTTTTGATCAGAAAGATCTCCTGGAAAATCACCAGCAAATTCACTCTGAAGGGAGACCACATAAATGTGCTGAATGTGGCATGAGTTTTGGCCAGAAAAGTGACCTAACACGACATCAAAGAATCCACTCTGGAGAGAGACCATATAAATGTGTTGAATGCAACAAGAGTTTTGGCCACAAAACCTCTCTGATAATACATCAGAGAATTCACTCTGGAGAGAGACCATATACATGTGTTGTCTGCAACAAGAGTTTTTATAGTAAGAGTGACCTGACAAAACATCAGCAAATTCATTCTGGAGAGAGACCATATAAATGTGTGGAATGCAACAAGTGTTTTGGCCAGAGGAGTGACCTGACAAAACATCTGAGAATTCACTCTAGAGAGAGACCAAGATCAAAACAGAAGAAAGGACACATGGACAACCCATAATTACAGTGGATATTACCACCCCTGCCACAGTGTCAGACCATGGAGGGCATTGTCCCACAGTGGCAGCAGAAGCCAGCAAGCCACAAACAGTAAAAAGACTGATAGGCCAGTCCAGAGGGCTGCAAACAGTTAAGTGGACTTACGAGGACAAATTAGAAATTATGTATTGTTATTATAATGCGACGCACCATGAATTTCCAGCAAGAGGATATAACATCAGACTTCGGAGCAAATTGCATCAGAGAGGAATAGTTGCCACAGAGCAGTGTGACAGATGCTAACTTTAGATCCCTAATAGGCAAATAAAACCAAAAAAGTGCATAGATGAGATTAACTTGGGCAGACTACAGAAGGAAGCAGGTGAAGAGGTAGCAAAAGAGAAGGAAGAGGTACCAGAGACTTTCATAGCAGGAAAAGCAGATACATGAGACACAGCAAAGAAAAGGGATCACATATGGTACAGCAGTTATGGCAAAAAGAAAGCAGCTCTTACCAGCACAGCAACAAAAATTGCAGATATATTCAAACAAACATATAGACAAGAGACATCTAGATATGGCAAACATCACAAAGAAAAGAATAACCACACAAAAGTGGAATGTAATGAAAAGTGCACAGTTTAGTGATCTAGAAAGACAACACATCGAAATAGAAGTCCTTGAACAGTTAAAGAAAGAAGGATTTGAGGTAGAGCCTCAGCCTGCACCACTATCATCTGGTAAGCCATTGCAGCAGACAACTGCTCAGCCAATACTGGTACATGAAATAAAACATGACACACCTCCTAAAGACACTCAGCAAAGTGCACATCAAGTGCCATATCCGAACAAAACAGCTGAAGTTCCAGTTAAACCCATACAGAGAGCAGAACAGCAGGAAATGCCAATTACAGGAACAACCCTAAACCAAGAGGAAGAAAACATGAGAGAAGACTTGCTGGACTTAATTGACATGGACAAATATATCAAAATACATCAAAGGGAAAGACTGCAAAAATTACGCCTGACATACACAGTTAGGGAACATATAAAACAGATAAAGTTATTGGAACCATCCAGAGGGATCCATATGATGTCACTGAAATAAACAGAATACATTATTGTGCGGTGAGACTAATAACAAATAGAGCAGTGCCAAAAATGCAAGGAATGAAGAACAAAAAGAGAGGGAAATTCAGCATACCACAATGGAAAAAGTGGATAGAAGGGACAATTATGGAGCTAGGATCAGAAGTATCACTGCTGGAGGAGTTTAGAAAGGGTCAATGAAAGTCATCAGGACAGTGGATGGAATCAAAGAAAAGTGCTGTATTAAAACAGATCAGGACCTAAATTTTACCATCTTAAATAACAAGCTTAAGATCTCTGCTCAAGCCGAGAAGCTCAGGAGATGAGTAGAAAGGAATAATGACAAAATGCAAAATAGATGGTTTAGAGAAGACCCAAAGAAATTCTATAGGGAGCTGGGAAAGAAAACAGCCCACATAAAAACACCACCAGTAAAGAAAGAAATTGAGGAATTCTGGAGAAGTATTTATGAAGACCCAGTTGAACATAATAGGGAAGCAAAGTGGATACAGGAAATAAAAGACAGCATAAGAAATGGTACTACTAGGGATATGGAGTGGCCTGATGTAATAGCTAAGGAGATAGAAGCAAAGATAAGGAAGGCCTCCAACTGGAAAAACCCAGGTCCAGATGCAGTACCCAACTTCTGGCTAAAAGTACTAACATCTTTGCATCAAGATTTAGCTACCTCAAAAAACTATTTATACACACATCCTGACTTGACACTCATCTGGTTAATGACAGGGAGTACCACACTTCTTATTAAATCTGAACCTACCAGTCTCCCCAAGAACTATCGCACAATAACCTGTTTACCAACAACATATAAACTATATACTGGAATCGATGCAGATAGAGTCTACAATCATTTAGACTGCAATAAACTCATAGCAATAGAACAAAAAGGTAATAAGAGAAAATCATATGGTACAAAGAACCATCTCCTGTTGAACAAAGCCATTATGGAGAGCTGCAAAAAATGCTGAAATCTTAGTGTAGCATGGATAGACTACAAAAAAGCATTTGACAGTATCCCACACTCCTGGATCACTGAGTATTTATGGATCTACAGGATACATTCCACATTGATAAACTTCATCACAACAACAATGACAAAGTGGCAAATCACCCTGCAATTAAATCATGAGAAAGGTCCAATCACCATCCCAAATATAAATATCCAACGAGGGAAATTTCAAGGTGATTCCTTGTCACCACTGCTGTTTTGCCTTGCCCTCAATCCCTTGAGTAGCCTAATCAACAACCTAGGCTATGGATACAGCTTGAACCCCAGAAACAAAAACAATCAACAGCTAACATCTCACCTTCTATTTGTAGATGACCTAAAACTTTATAGTTCCTCTGACAAACATTTGAAAGAACAACTGCAAATTGTTAAGACCTTTTCTGATGACATACGAATGACGTTTGTCCTAGACAAATGTGCCAAAGCAACATTTGCAGCAGGAAAGTTAACTCATAAAGAAAACCTGAATCTGGCGGAGGTTTGTGACATTAAAGAACTTGAACAAGAGGGAGTGTATAAATACCTGGGAATAGATGAAGGAGCAACAGCACAACATGAACAAATGAGAGTAAAAGTAAGCAAGGAGTATTTTAGAAGGTTAAAGCTAATTCTGAAAACTGCTTTGACAACATGAAATAAAGTGCAAGCTATAAATCAACTCGCCCTTCCAGTGATATCATACAGCTTTGGTGTGATAGACTGGCCACAGAAAGTGTTGAACCAGCTAGATATAAAAACAAAAAAAAAAATGTTTCATGCTCACCAATTAATATACAAAATCAGTGCATGCCAAGATTATACATCCCAAGGGCAGAGGGAGGCATGGGCCTCATTGAGATTGATTACACATATAGATCCACTATAGTGGGGCTACATACATACTTACTGACATCCTTGGACCCAAATATAGTCAAAGTCTTGCATCATGAAGAAAATAAGCCTAAAATGATTTCACTCATCAAATTAGGAGAAGCCTTCAGAAGGGTAGCAGAGATTGATGTCAATTCACAAGTAGATAAGGAATTGTCAGCAACAGAAAATGCAAAGAATCAGAAAAAGGAGTATGCGGATAAAGACCAACAGAAAAGAAAAAACAATTGGAAAGCCCATAATTATAGCGGAAAATACAGGGAGCTACTGGAGCAACCACAGGTCGATCAAGTCCTGACCCATGAGTGGTTAAAAATAGGTGAATTTAGGCCACGAGATGAGAGACTAATAATGGCAGCCCAAGATAGTGGGCTATGCACAAGATGGTTCACAAAATCCATAGAAAAAACAGGAGAAACAGACAAGTGCAGGTTCTGTAGTACAGAATTAGAAACAGTTGCGCATCTCGTGGCTGGATGTGAAGTACTCATGGCAGAAGGCCTGTATACTGAAAGGCACAACAATGTAGCAAGATTGATCCACTGGAAACTGTGCAAACACTATAACATACAGGTAGCAGAGAGACACTGGAAACATGAACCACAAAAAAATCACAGAGAATGAAGAAGTAATGATCACATAGGAGCACCCAATACCAACAGCCAAGAAAGTGGAAGCAAGAAAACCTGATATTGTAATACGTGAAAAGAGAACAAAGGAAGCATTACTGATTGAAATAACCACCCCTAGTGACTACAGTGTGTTGTGTACAGAGAGACACAAAATCATGAAATACCAAGATATGCAGTCAGAAACCAAACTGATGTGGAATAAGGACGCACAAATTGTTCCAGTAGTGCTTGGAGCAATAAGACTAATCAAAAAGAACTTTCAGGCACATTTAAATATGCTACCAATACTTGTAACACCTTATGAACTTCAAAAGGAAGCCATTTTGGGGACGTTGTGTGTGCTGAAAAGAGCGCTCTCAGCAAACATCAAAGTTTAATACAGTACCAATTTCTTGAGTTTTGAATATGCCCTGGCTAAAGAATGGGGTCCATTCTTGCCACAGTATTAGAAATCCCTAAACATTTGGAGACACTTACCTCGAGAGAGAGACCAAGATCAAAAGAGAAGAAAGGACGCATGGAAAACCCCATAATTACAGTGGAAAACAGGGATCTGCTGGAACAACCACAGGTCGAGCAAGAACTGACCCACAAGTGGTTAAAAAGAGGAGAATTTAAGCCACAAGATTAGAGCTTGATATTAGCAGCCCAAGATGGTAGACTATGCACAAGATGATTTATAAAATCCATAGAAAAAAACAGGAAAAACAAGTGCTGGTTATGCAGTACAGAATCAGAACCAGTTGCACATCTTGTAGCTGGATGTGAAGTACTCATGACAGAAGGCTTGTATACTGAAAGGCACAACAACATAGCAAAACTAATCTACTGAAAACTATGAAAGCACTATAACATGCAGATAGCAGAGAAGCACTGGTAGTGGAGAAGTACTGGAAACATGAACCACAAAAAAATAAAGAAGTACTGATCACATGGGATCACCCGATACCAATTGCCAAGAAAGTGGAACCAAGAAAACCAGATATTGTAATACAAGAAATAAGAACAAAGGTAGCATTGCTGAATGAAATAGCCACCCCTTAGTGATTAGAGTGTCCAACGTACAGAGAGACACAAAATTGTGAAATACCAAGATATGCAAACAGAAACTAAACTGATAAGGACACACAAATCATGCAATTAGTACTTGCGGCAAATGGGCTAATCAAAAAGAACTTTCTGGCACATCTAAATATGCTACCAATAGGCATGACACCTTAGGATCTACAAAAGGAAGCCACTCTGGGGACAGTGTGCGTGCTGAGAAGAGTGCCCTTGGCAAACATCAAAGACTAATATAGTACTGATTTCCTGAAATTTTAAATATGCCCTGGCTTAAGAATGGGGTCCAGTCTTGTCATGGCACTATAAATCCCTGAACATTTGGAGACACTAACCTCGAGAGAGACCATACAAATGTACTGAATGCAACAAGAGTTTTGACCAGAAGAGCAAAATGATGTACCAGTGAATTCACTCCGGGAGTGAGGAGGTGAATTTAAGCCACAAGATGAGAGGTTGATAATGGTAGCCCGAGATTGTGGATTACACACATTTGGTTCACAAAATCTGTACAAAAAATATGAAAAACATACAGGTGCAGGTTCTGTAGTACAGAATTACATTTGCGAATGTTGTGGCTGAATGTGAAGTACTCATGGCAGAAGGACTGTATACTGATAGACAATAACATAGTATGATTGTGCCACTGGAAACTATGCAAACACTAACATTCATGTAGCAGAGAAACACTGGAAATATGAACCAAAAAGAATTACAGAGAATGAAGAAGTAATGATCACCTGATACTAACTGCCAAGAATGTGGAAGCAAGAAAAACACATTGGAATAGAAAAAAAAAAGAACACAGGCAGCATTTCTGATCAAAATAGCCACTCTCAGTGACTACAGTGTCCTGCACACTGAGAGACACTAAATCATGAAATACCAAGACATGCAAACAGAAACTAGACTAATGTGGAATAAGGACACACAGATTGTTACAATGGTGCTTGGAGCAAAAGAAATAATCAAAAAGAACTTTATGGCACATCTAAATATGTTTTATTTATTTATTTAAACATTTGGTAACTGGGAAAGATACACTGAGCCAAGGCTCATTTCCAGGTGCAACCTGGGGGAAGGGAACAAGGGAACAGATAAACAATACAGAAGAGTAAATAGTTCAATTTTGTGATTTCATTTTCTGTGACACCTAATGAACAGCAGAAGGAAGTCATCCTGGGGATGTTGCGCATTTTGAGAAGAGCGACCTCAGCAAATATTAAAGACTAATACAATGCTTATTTCCCGATTTTTTTCTAAATATGCCCTGGCTTATGAATGGGGTCCATTCTCATTATGGTACCAGAAATCCCTGAGCATTTAGAGAGAGAGAGACGGACAGACAGACACCATATAAATGTGTTGAATGCAACAAAAGTTTTGGTCACACACATTGCCTGATAGCACATCAACAAATTCATTTTGATCAAAATAGCCACCCCTAGTGACTACAGTGTCCTGCACAAAACAACAAAAAAATCTTGAAATACCAAGATATGCAAATAGAAACTAAACTGATGCCAGCCCAGTGGTACTGAGGGTTGAGGTGCTGGACACCACACCTCACACTACACTGGTACTAGACATCCCTGAACATTTGGAGACACTATCCAGGAGAGAGACTACATATGTCAGTGTCAGTGGCTCAGTAGGTAGCACATTCGCCTCTGAGGCTGGGAGATCAGAGGGCTGTGGGTTCAGTTCCCACATCTGGTACTTGGGTTAATATCCCAATACTGACACTGTAGTGCAGCATGAGAGGGATGCTGCACTTGTGAGGTGCCGTCTTTCAGATGAGACGTTAAACCGAGGTCCTATCTGCCTGCATTGGTGGTAGTTCAGGTGGATGTTAATGATCCCATGGTACTTATCAAAAAGAGTAGAGGAATTTCCCCAGTATCCTGGCCAAATTTCACTCATTCACTAAAAATACCACCAACAGCTTAATCTGGTTCAAGGTCAATTGGCATTCATCTGTATCCCCCTCCCCCTGGGCTGTGCCTGAAAATTGAAAGGATTTGTCTAGTGTACTTACCCAGTCAACAAAAACTAAATAAATAAATAAAATATGTGTGCTTAATATGACAGGAGTTTTACAGCATAAGGTAGCCTCCGAACACATCAGCAAATTCACACTGTGGAGAGACTATATAAATGTGCTGAATGTAGCAAGCATTTTAAATAAGCCAATTCACTCTGGAGAGAGACCATGTAAATGTGCTGAGTAAGAGAAGAGTTTTATAAAACTGTGTAACCTCACAAAAAAATCAGCAAACTCTAGAGAGGTATCATATAAAAGTTACGTGGTGGAGAGATCATATAACTGACAATTGATGATGTCTTATGTATGGAGAGACACACAAGATCATTAAATGCCAGGTCAAATAAATACAAACAAAACCAATATGGAACAAATTGTAGGAATAGCTATACTTGTCTTTGACACTACAGACACTAATTAAAAGGAAATTCCCATCTAAGTGTGTTACCAGTATCTGCAACTCAATATAAATTACAGAAAAATACCATAAGAGAAACATTGTATGTATAAAGTAGAGCATTTTTAGCAAGCAATAATACCCAACAGAGTGGTTAGTATAGGGCAGTACCAGATGTCCAGGAGCATAATGAGGCCGGATGTCACAGGTGGATAGCCTTATAGCCCCTAGAAGGTCTAGTTTTGCCTAATACCACCCACACTAGAGGGTATTATTGCTCTTAGAAAATGGGCTACATGTATCTTTTTTATATGATTACAAAAAAATAAAGTAATGCTATAAAAAGTGGTTACAGATTATGTTTTGCATTGTTTTAGTAAAGTAGCCCCAGTCCTTGTGTGTTAGCCAGTAGAGGGCACTGCAGTGTAAAGCAGACATTTGGAGTGAACTCTTAGTGAAACTTCAGCCACTATATCCTATTTATAGGCTAACCATGTGTCACCAACTACTTTACAGAGAAACATAGAAATTGACGGCAGACGGGGACCAAAGATCCATCTAGTCCACCCTGAGCCCTAACCCCCCTCTTTAGGATTTCTGTGAGACAATCCCCTTGTGTCTGTCCCAAGTTGCTTTGAATTCCCCTACTGTTTTAGAGTCAATGTGCCAGATATTCAAAACTTTGCCCTGGAGCTAAATTAGCACTGCCTGGCAGGCAAACTTAGCCCGGAGCACAAAGCAAGCCGTATTCAAAAAGAATATCCGAGGGCAAACAGCTTCTGAATACATTATGGGAATGAGGCCAGGCATACTGGGCTGGGAGTGCAGGGTAAACTTAGCTCTGAAATAAGACAGCTCTGAATATGGCAACCAGGAAGTGCAAACCACAACAGCAACACAGTGCACAGCAATGTGAAGGTAGTTAGAGGTGAACTATGTGGACAATGTGTGTGCCAGCAAATGTGTGGACCTGGTACAGCTGCAGACAGCAGCGTATGTGAAAGTACAGTGTGCAAAACTGTAAAATATTCCCCAAACTGTCTGCACAGTGCTATCACGTTTGCCTGGGTTTAGCGAAGGCCTAAACCATTAGCCTGGTGCAAACACGTTTGCCCGGTGCTAAACTTTGCTATATTCAAAAGTGACATGCAAATGAGTCTACTTATGTAATCTCTGGGCAAACATCCAAATTAGCATCTCATTATGCCCTGATTTGCATGTAGTTTACACCGGGCTAATGGTTTAGCCCTGCACTAAACCCACGTAAACGTGTTAGCGCTGCTCAAACAGTTTGAGGAATATTATACAGTTTAGAACACTGTACTTTCATATGCGCTGCTGCCTGCAGCTGTACTGGGACAACATGGCATAGGCACAGATGGTGGTGGTGCTGCATGCAACTGTCACACTGTAGGTCACATTACAGTGCGCAGCAGACACTACAGTAGCAAGGGGGCCAGTAGTGTGTGGACACAGTAATGCCTATGGTGTGTAGGGCAGTGGTGATGATGACTGCACTATACACAGTGAGAGGCCCAACCTGCAGGTGTTTACTGACAGTGGACATTACTGTTATGCTGTTGTGTGACCCACAAATGCTACACCTCTGGCATGGGATGCTCACAGTGACATATACATGTCCAGCTTTGTGTGCTGTGGCAGTTGTACAGCTGTGTGGTATGTGGCCGGGGGGGCATATATTATCAGAAAGGCACATTGGTGTTGGGGTATTCCCAGTACTGGCCCATATGCACTGCATGATGTGTTCCAGCCTTGTGGCCACACCTGGTCTGTGGCACAGCCTGGCCACCCATACATTCTCCCCTCAACATCCTCCATGCCCACAGTGCTGCATGTGTGTGCTGGTATCTGTTTGTGTCCGCAAATGTGTGGTCTACAGGTGTATGCTGTATGGCCACACTACCATGCTGTCCACTGGTGCAGGGTCACCACTTACTGCCTGGCATGACTGGGACTGGTGGCAGATGATGGCATCATTGTGATGCCATCAGTTAGCAGCATGTTTCTACTATGTTTGTTTTTGTCTATGTGTCATATTTATTTGTTAGGGCTGTGCAAAAGTCACGCAAGCACCTCGCAAAGCTGATTGCCCAGGGTTAAGACAAGCTTTTCCTGGGCGGTAATGTGCACCGCGCTAAGTGTTGTGCTAAGTCATGCAAAACCACTTAGCACAGTGCTAGTCACTGAATATAGCATTGCGCTTGTATTCATGTCAGTTTGAGCCTTGCATACATTATGATTTTGCCCGGTGCTAATGCAGTTTGCCTGCGCTATTTGGCCTTTTGAATATAGCAGACCCGCACTAATCACGTGCTAAACCTGCTCAAATGGTTTTTGCCTAGAGCAAAGTTTGAATTTCTGGCCCTCTGACACCAGCCAGTAGACCATTCCATGGGTCAGTCACCCTCTCTGTGAAGAAAAACCTTTGCATGTTGCTCCTCAATCTTCCTCCCCCCAATTTCATCTCACGTCCTCTTGTCCTACTGGTGCTATTGACCATAAAGAGCTCCTGGGTGTAGATTCTGTTTATACTCTTCAGAAACTTGAATGTCTCAATCATGTTCCCTCGATCCCTGCACTGTTCCAGGGAGTACAGGTTGAGTTCCTCTAACCTGCTTTCATATGGCAGCTTATGGAGACTGTGTATCATTTTTGTTTCCCTCCTCTGTACTGTCTCCAATCTAGCTATGTCGTTATTTATTTATTTATTTATTTAAGAGATTTACCAGGAAGGCATGCTGAGCAGATTACCGCTCGATTCCAGATGTGCCCTGGGGTTTTGGGGTTACAGTGGAAACATGATACCATCTGAACACAACATACAGTGGAACTTGATACAGTTAAAAACAACATACATAGGTATAATAGTATACATAATGTGCATGGAAACAATTGAGGGTAGGCAGATTATAGTACAGCATACAGTTTTTACAAGGTAGCAGATCAAACAGTGGAGAGACCAGACTTGATTCTAACACTGGGCAGGTACTGGAGTGAGGGGGTGTTTAGAGGGGGTTACAGGAGCAGGTGGTAGAGAAGAGCACTTTGAGAAGGGCATTTACTTGGGGATTGCTTGTGGAGTGTCTAATATCAGCTCCCAGGGAATTCCATAATTTGGGCAACCTGAAGCTGAAAGCACCTTGGCCAGACCGGGTAGATCTATGTGGGATATGCAGGAGCCTCGCGTCGATGTTATGGAGCGCATAGGATGGTGGGGGTAGGGCAGTTAGTTCAAGTTCAAGTTTATTGCAGGAAAACTCCATTGAGCAAGCTCATTCACAAGGAGGTCCTGTGACATAAACACTTAAAGTACAAACACAGATAGGTAATAACAGTATATACATGAAATACACGTTACATGATGCAGGCTGGATATATACATACAAGGGTACCACATAGGGTGACCGCAGGTGGTAAACATTGATGTGAGACAGGGAAGCGACTTATTGGTCGAATACTGATAAATGAAACATGATGACTGGTGTGATTTGATTTAATCAAATAAAATAAAATCAAATATACAGTATTTTGGCTGCTAGAACAAACAACAGTCTACAACTGATATGGGAGGGAGGAGAGATTTGATAGAGTAGCAGTGGAGCGTAAGCAAAGATAAAGCCAGGAGTAGAAGGGGAAGGGAAAGCAGTTAATATGACAAATCAATTATACCTTACCAGTGGATAAATATGGCACACATGGGGAAGGAAGAGACTTAATGACAGTTAGGGAGGATGACAGGTAGGAAGGGAGTGACTGTGACTAGAACTTGGCCATGGTTCTAGCGCAGTGAAGCGATCTTCTGTTGTGTAGAGAGGTGAGGTTCAGGGATTGGTAGAGGACACAGTGGTGGGTGTTGGGAGGGCGGTCCAGTGAAAAATGGCAGAAGGAGTTAAATAGGGGGTTTAGCCTTGCTAGGGTGGTTTGAGGGGCCGCGCAGTAGACAGTATCACCATAGTCAATAATAGGGAGAATCATTTTTTGGACTATTTCTTGCCTGGTTGGCAGGGATAAGCAATTTTTATTTCGGTAGAGGGCTCCCAACATGGGGTTCATTTTTTTGAGTATAGCTTCAGTGTGTGCAGAGAAGTCAAGGTGTTGATCTAACCAGATACCTAGATAACGATAGGAGGTGCAGGCCTCCAATGGGGAGCTGTCCAAAGTGTGGAACGTAGGTGGTGCAGTAAGCTGTGTGAGTTTGGGCCGGGAGCCAAAAGTGAGGGAGACATTTTTTTAAAATTTAGGACTAGTTGGTTTGAGATGAGCCAACGTTGGATGGAGTCGAAGTCCTTCTGTAGGCAGGCTGTCACTGCACTGGAGGATGGGCCGGAGGTGAACACCGTATCATCAGCATACATGTGGATGGACATATTTGGGCAGGCTGCAGGCAGGTCATTGAGAAATACAGAGAACAATAGTGGGCCGAGAACAGACCCTTCGAGGACTCTGCTGGTGACTGGGAGTAGGGTGGATGTAGCCGAGCCAACGCAGACAGATTGGGACCTGTTGGACAGGTATGAGTGGAACCAGTTATTTGCAGTTGCCGACATTCCACATAGAGCAAGTTTTGCCAGCAACAATGGGCGGGAGATGATATTGAAAGCTATCGCCAGATCAATAAATATAGCAGCTGTTAATTCCCCTTTGTCTATACCCGTGAGGATGGCATTTGTGAGCCGGAGGAGGTAGGTGGTAGTGGAGTGATTCTTCCTGAAACCAGCCTGGTAAGGGGTGAAGAAAGATTTAGTCTCAAGATAGTGGTGGAGTTGGGAGAGGACGAGACGTTCTTGAAGTTTGGCCAGAATGGGGAGCAGGGATATAGGGCGGTAGTTGGAAGGTGAGGAGAGGTCCCCTCCTTTAGGAAGGGGAATGACTGTGGCTTGCTTCCATTTGTTGGGGACTGTTCTGAGTTTAAATGACAGGTTGAAAAGCAGGGTAAGTGGGTGAGCTATGGCTGGTACTGAGAGCAGGAGCATTTTGGAGTCAAGGCCAGAGGCCTTTGTCTGGGTTGAGAGACAGCAATAAATTTAGCACCTGAGCTGATGATACAGGGCTTAGGGAGAAAGAAGCTGTGGAGGGTACGATAGGGGGGAGAAATGGGCGGGGGATGGGGAATGGCAGAGAGAAGGGGTGATGCAGCAGTGGAGAAGTAAGAACTGAATGCAGAGGCGACCGTGCTGAGATCTGTGATAAGTTTCCCTGCAATGTTAAGTGAGGGGGTAGGGGGTTGGGCTGGTGGAGAGAGAAGGGATTTTATTGACTTCCAGAACTGAGTTGGGTGACCGAAATTGTTATTCAAGGCAGTTTTGAAATAGTTTGATTTGGCTTGCCTTATGAGCCTTGTGCAGGCATTTCGTAGTGACCGGTAGTGTTGCTGGGCCATATGACTACCTGAGGCCTTGAAAGATTTCCAGGAGCGGTCTCTGGCTCTTAGTTGTTGCATAAAGTTTGTTGTTACCCAAGGTAAATGGGATCCTCTTACTCGGGATCGCCTGAGTGGAGCATGGCTGTCCCAGATGGTGAGGAAATTTGTAGAAAAGAATTCCAAGGCCTTATCCATGGAGGAGGCCTTTGGGATGAAAGACCAGTCAATGTTGGTCAGGTCATTTAGGAGCGCAGGTAGATCAAGGGACTTGTAAACTCTAGTGAGAAGTGTCCGTGGAGGGGGAGCAGTGGGTCTGAAGATTTTGCTCACCATGTAGATCATATGGTGGTCACTAAGGGAGTCGGGTAGAAGGCCAGCTTGAATGATCTGATGGGGTGGGTGGTAAGTGCCCAGTCCAGGAGTGTGTGCTTGTTTGATTTACAGTTTAGGTGAGTTTGTTCAACTATTTTCTGGGACAAATTTAGGGCATTTATGTGGTGCCAAGATTTGGAGGCCCCATTGCCTAACCAATTTTGATTGAAATCCCCAAGTATGTGAAGTTCACCGCCCTCCGTAAGGGACCTCAGGGTGCTGAGATGGTCAAGGATGCTACCCAGTGGAGATCCGGCAGGCAGTAAGACCCAGCTGTAAAAATTGGGATGGACTGAGTCAGTGAGATTTTGATTAGGGGGGAATCTATAGGTAGTAAGGGGGCCGGCAAGGTGATTAAGAAAAATTGAAGAGTAGAGGAGATGTACATGGCAGTTCTGCCACCCTTCTTTTTGCCCTGTCTATCCTGGCGGACTAGGGTGAAACCAGGTTTAGAAAATTCGACATCCTGGTTGTGAGGTTTTAGCTAGGATTCGGTAATGATTAAAATGTCAAGGCAGAGAGTGAGGACTGTGATTTGTAAGGCAGCAATTTTGTTTAGGATGCTGCATATGTTCAGATGAACAATCTTAAGTCCTTTGGGGGGGTGTAGCTGTTGTGGGGTGTTGCACAGCTATGGATGCCGTTGGTCCTGGATTGCTTTCAATGTCCCCGGCTATAAGGAGGAGGAGAGCCAGGGTGTGACTTAGTAGGCGTAAGAGCATTAGAGCTATCCAGCATTGAGTGAGGTGCCTTGAAGTACAGTACGTAATGTAAAGATAGTGTCCATGTGGAGGGGGGTATATAGAGCAGGCAAATTCGCATGGAAAGAGGGTGGGAGGATAGAGGCCCCCAGGGACCAGTTGGGCCAAGGCGACATATTATGTGCAACTATTTCCGTGGAGGTGTGGGGGGGTGGTAGGGAGACTTTTGGGAGAAGTGGCAATGGCACTGGAAGAGTAGGATGGGATGATGGTGGGAGGGATGATAGGCTGGAGCAGAGCATAATAATTGTAAGAGTGAAAAACTGCATTTTTTTTTATATTTATACTTTTTTATTTAGTTTGTTATGGTTTGCATAGTAGGGTATAGAAACTACTCTGTGGTGGCCACTAGTGGCTGAAGAGTGTAAGGAGCTAATGGAGAAGTGGGCTGATTAACATAGAAACATAGACTTTGATGGCAGATAAGGACTGCTAGGCCCATCTAGTCTGCCCATTTCCCTACCTACAGGATAGGCCGCAGATCCTAGTTAACCAACAGCCTATATCTTCCTGCCCCCCACAAGAATTGCCTTATGTCTGTCCCATACATTCTTGAATTCTCCCACAGTTTTAGACCCCACAATTTCCTCAGGAAGGCTGTTCCATGCATCCACTACCCTCTCTGTGAAATAATACTTCCTCACATTGCTCCTGAACCACCCTCCTTCTATCTTTAAATTGTGCCCCCTTGTTCTTGCAAGTCTCTTTTTCTGAAAGATGCTACCCTCTTGGACTTTGTTGATTCCCTTGAGGTACTTGAAAGTTTCTATCATGTCCCCCCTCTCTTCTTTCCTCAAGGGTATACATATTAGGCTCCTTTAGTCTCTCCTCATACGGCTTCTCTTGCAGACCCTGCACCATTTTAGTTGCCCTCCTCTGGATTGGTTTAGCAGCTCACGGGGTTAACACTATATAAGGAGGAGCCCACCAAGGGGGCTTAACAAGGATATTCCACTGTCACAGTTATCTGAAATCCAAAGAACTCAACCCCCTATACACTTCTTCAAACTCTGTATATATATTGCGTTATTTATACTTCACTAACAGTGGGATCTAGCATGACTTTTAGGCTCTGCCATGAATCCTTTTTTGTGATCTCATAGGTATGACTTTCCTGCTCTACCTTTGCATCCAATATACCATAATTGGCAGATTCTATCAAAGTGCTGTTCTTTATAGTGGGATCAGGTATGACCTTTTGGCTCTGCCGTGACACCTGTTTTCTGAACTTCAGAGATATGACTTTTCTGCTCTACCTCCGTAACTAGAAACTTCAAATTAGCTTTATGCCATCCAGTGGCTTAATATGCCTGTCTTTGGAATATAGTTCCTAAAAATGAATTATGATTTTCTAGCTCTATCTCCAATAACCAGGGGCACAACTTTTCTGTTCTGCCCATCTGAAACAGATGAGAGACATGAGTTGTAAGCGCTACCACTTTTTAACAGCTCAAGGAGTGAATTACAGCAGGCACGACTTGTCTGCTCTGCATGTCAAAAAGGCTCTACTAGTGAATACAGCATGATCTGATTCTGCTCTGCCTTTTGTAGCAGTATGCAGTTTGCTGCTGGCCCAGTGATGCTGAGGGTTGAGGCGTTGAACACCACACCTCATGCCACGCTGGTGACCCAGGTTCAGGAATGGACTTGGGTTGGTGGGGGAGGAGAGGATCAAGCATCTGGAGGACCATTCTCCTCTCCTGGGGTGGGCATTGGGGGTGCGCTGTTCTGCAGCAACCCCTGGTGGAGACTGGAGGCAGTGCAATAGTGGGTCACTCACAGGGGTGAAGTGATGTCTGCTGAGGGTCCACCCTTGTCACGGATGTCATTGCACATCCATTCCTCAGGGAAGCATAACTAAAGAGGAAAAACTCTGGAGCTTTGGGAGGTGATGACGGAGGACTCGAGCGGTAGCAGCCCACATGCCCAATGCTGGTCCTAATCCCGACTTGACTCTTCGTAGCCCCACCTCTCCTGTTTTCTCTCACCTTAAGGGGGACCCAGCACCTGATTCCTCAGTCAGGGGAGGGACACAGTGGGCAGTAGAGTAGACACCAAGGAGACCCTGCTGGAGAGCTGGAGTACTGGTGACCAGAGGGAAAAAAGTTTAAAAATAAATATACAGTTTGCTTTGAACCATGAACATTTTCACATATACTGAATTACTATGTCACAGGGTGTTTCTGTGTAATATTTATTTCTTTAGGTAATGTGCACTTGTTGGGAACTGTCTTTTTAACTGCACCAAATAAAAGGAAAATGCTTTGTAAATGCTGCACGCTCAGTGGGATTCACAGAAGGATGTGAAGCAAGATGTTCTGTGCACATCATAGAAACATAGAATTTGACGGCAGATAAGGACCGCTTGGCCCACCCAGTCTGCCCATTTCCCTACCTGATGGATAAGCTGCAGATCCTAGTTAACCAGCAGCCTACTTCTTCCTACCCCAACCCCCTAGAATTGCCTTATGACTGTCCTATGCATGCCTGAATTCCACCACTATTTTTGACTCCACAACCTCCTCTGGAAGGCCGTTCCATACATCCACAACCCTCTCTGTGAAAAAATACTTCCTTAAATTACCTCTGAGCCGCTCCCCATCTTCAAATTGTGCCCTCTTGTTCTTGCACACCTCTTTTTTTGAAAGATGCTACCCTCTTGGACTTTGTTGATTCCCTTGAGGTACTTGAAAGTTTCTATCATGTCCCCCCTCTCCCTCCTTTCCTTGAGGCTATATATATTAAGCTCCTTAAGTCTCTCTTCATATGTCTTCCGGTGCAGACCCTGCACCATTTTAGTTGCCTTCCTCTGGACAGCTTCCATCCTGTCTATGTCTTTGCGGAGATTGGGTCTGCAGAACTGCACACAGTACTCCAGATGGGGTCTCACCAGCTGTATGTACAGAGGGATAATAACTTCCTGTTTTCTACTGGTGATGCCTCTCCCTATGCATCCCAGTATCCCCCCAGCCCTCCTTGCTGCCCTCTCACATTGCTTGCCCACCTTTAGGTCATCTGATATGACTACCCCCAGGTCCCTTTCCATTTTTGTTGCTGTTAGTATCTCACCCCCCATTGTGTACTCTTCCCTGGGGTTTTTGTTTCCCAGGTGCATTACCTTGCACTTCTTAGCATTGAATCTAAGCTGCCATACATTTGACCATTCCTCTAACCTTGCCAAGTCCCTTCTCATCCTTTCCACCCCACCCTGTGCATCAACTCTGTTGCAGATCTTAGTGTCATCTGCAAAGAGACATACTTTTCCTTCCAGTCCTTCCACAATGTCGCTTATAAAGACATTGAAGAGGACTGGTCCTAATACTGAACCCTGCGGTACCCCACTAGTAACCCTCCTTTCTTCTGAGTGGACTCCATTTACTATTACTCTCTGTGTCCTATTCTCCAGCCAATTCTTTACCCAGGCTGTCATCTTGGGATCCACTCCCAGGCTGGCTAACTTGTATATTAATCTTTTGTGTGGGACTGTGTCAAATGCCTTGCTAAAGTCTAGGTAGGCCATGTCCACAGCCCCTCCCTGATCTACTACTTTGGTCACCCAGTCAAAGAAATCTATCAGATTCATCTGGCATGACCTTCCCACTGTGAATCCATGCTGCCTAGGGTCCTGTGCCCCTCTGGCCTCTAGATACTCGACAATTCTTTCCTTCAGAAATGATTCCATCATTTTCCCTATCACTGAGGTTAAACTAACAGGTCTGTAGTTTCCTGCTTCTGCCTTGCTTCCACTTTTGTGAAGTGGAATCACATCTGCCCTCCTCCAGTCCTTGGGTACCACCCCATCCTCCCATGATTTGTTAAAAAGGGTAGTCAGTGTTGTCACTAGTTCTACCCTTAGCTCTTTTAGAATTGACATGACATGAGTTGTGTTCCTTGGCACACTGACTTCTCCCTGACTACTTTAAGCTAGGCATACAGTAAGTTGTGCAAATCTAGCTCCCAGCATCCTCCTGTTCTCCTCAGTGTGATGTAAGCCACCACTTTTAAACCGCTTCCAATTCCTCCAGGTCAGATTCCACTCCCTGAGGAACTGAAATTACTCCTCCCCACACCTTCCCTTTACACATGCATTGAACTGGAAAACTTGTTACAGTTTCCTTGCATTCTGCCCAGGGGTGTAGCCAGGGATTTCAGATCTGCACACCAAGTGGACTCACTGCTACCCCCCCCCCCGGTGTAGCCAGACAACATACAAATGTACACCAGGACCGTGTTTGTTGCCTCATTTGGCACAATAAATACAACTTTTGTATCTCATGACAGTGGTTGTTGCCATGCATGGGTAAATATAAATGCCACACATTGTTCCCTAAGACACCCACGTACCAGCCCAGAGCCTGTAAAGTTGTATTGTCCTTGGGATGGAAAGAGTATTAGTGACCAGTCCATCTAGTTTCGACTCCTATGAATAAAATTACAGAAAGGTTCACTATTTTCTTTTTTAGTTTTCATGGAAAAAGGAAGCAGTTCAGAGCCTATTTGCTACCACGCTTAAATAAAATTGCACACCATTGAGTGCTTGGAGTATGCTTGCCTACACCCATGATTCTGACAAGGCTGCAGTAGCACCACAGAGAAGTTTACTACCCTGTTCTTTCATTCAAGCCCTGCTCTCTCTTTCTTTCCATTACTTGCCTGCCATGGCTGGAAGTTTGCAATGTCTGTACAGGTTCCATTGCTTGATATTCCGCCCTTGGTGTTGCATAACAGACTATGCAGTGCATGTGCCAGAGCATAAACAGCATTATAAGCACTGATGGCATCTTGGAAATTGTAGGTTTCATATACGGAAGTGCTCAATTTCTTCAGGTTTTCCATACCTGTGCAATACACTCTGCCTGCCCCTGTCATCTCCTGCCAGCATAGTGGTGATGTTATCACCCAGCCACTTACAGCCAAAAACTGTCTCCCAGAACAAAGTGAGAAAAATATCATCAGTTGACTGGGAAGGAATAGTGTTGTACAGGAAATTCTGGAATCCAGGAATTTCAGGGCTGTGCTTTGTGAAACCTAAAGTGCCATTTAATGTTTTCCAATTGTCTCTGATATGGAAAACTAGAGAGTTTCCCCAGTGGGATGGGGCAATCCAGACTTTATTGCTTATGTTCTGCATGGTGGCCTCCTCCATTAATGGAATCAGGTACAGCTGTGTGGAATAGACAATTATCACCTTCACTGATGAGGTCTTGATCTTCTCAACAATTTGACTGAATCTGCTCCTAGAATGGTACGCAGGGAGTATTTCCAGAAAAGCTATACAGCAGCCTCTTTTAGTGACTTCTCGTAACAGATACTGGCTGCCTTCTTGGCCGATGTCATTATCAGCAGCTAGGATGCCTAGCCACGTCCAAGCAAAGTGTTTCATCAGTTGAGCAATACCAACAACCTGAACAGTGAAATTGCTTGTAGTGCGAAGAAAAGAAGGGAATTGGTGCTTGTCACCCAGCAGAGGGAGCATGGAGCCATAACTGATCTAGAAAGAAAATAAATTATTTTTTAGCATTTTTCTCATTCTGATTGACTCTTCTGACAAATACCATTTTGCAGTGAAGCTTGGCATTCTTTGTCCATGGCTATGGTATGTCAAGAGGAATGCTGATGAACAATGTTGTTTGAAAGCTTTGAAAAACTCTTTTAAAGGATACCTAAACCCTTACATTTTACACAAAATGTTTTTTAAAAATAAAATACTCCATAGACTTATAAAGTAGGGGCTGTTGTTTAAATTCTAAAACTGCATTTATTAAAGTAGGATAAATGCAGTTGTGTAGCATTTGAAAAATGTAAACCAAGTCTCTCTCGATTCAAAACTCTCACTCTGTAAGAACCCTAAAATGGCTGCTGGTGTGCAGCGTGATGATGTCAATGATGCAAACGGCTCCCAGCTTGGTAGTAATACAGTATATACAGTACATGTGACTTTAACACACACCATATGCCCTTTTCAATTCAGAGCCATAGACATTATCACTAAGCTTCTTTATCATTTACACAAATACACAAGTTAAGCAATGATTTGAAAGTTGTCATGCAACCAAATGCAAAATTTGACCGTACATATCATTGCTGTATTCTGCAGCAACTAGCAACCGACAGTCCATTCAAATGATTCCTCCAAATTGTCCAAAACAAAAAAAACAGGTACTGGGTGGTCTGCCCCTCAAAGAATCTGTCTGGCCCCATGCTACAGAGCAAAGTTAAGTAGTGCCCCCAAAAATACAGACTGCATAATGTAATAGTTACTGTAATGGTTACACTCCCAAGCCAGTCTGATCTGACTCAGAAATCCAGTCAATCCCCTTCAGAATATGTGGTGGTCCAGTGCACAGAAACTGTCCTTCCAACCTCACCAGATCAACCCCCTCACCCAGATTTTTTTGACTGAGTGACAAAGGAAGTAAATCAGGAAGGGGCGGTGGATATAGCCTGCCTTGATTTCAGCAAAGCCTTTGACACCATCCTACATAGAAGGCTGATTAACAAAATGGGTAGTCTGGGCATGGGGCACAACGTGATAAAGTGGGTTAGCAACTGGCTGATGGAAAGGAGGCAGAGGATGGTGGTAAATGGGATCCAATCTGGGGAGAGGGGAGTGACCAGCAGTGTACCTCAGGGATCAGTCCTGGGACCAGTCCTGTTCAATGTCTTCATTAGTGACATTGCAGAAGGGCTGGAAGGAAAGATTTGCCTGTTAGCAGATGACACCAAGATCTGCAACAGGGTGGATACTTCAGAAAGGGTAGATAAAATAAAGACGGACCTGGGAAAGCTTGAAAAATGGTTGGAGGTGTGGCAACTGAGGTGCAATGCAAAGAAGTGCAAAATAATGCACCTGGGAAGAAGGAACCCTGGGGAGAGCTACAGAACTAGGGTGGAGGTTCTGACAATCACCAAAGAAAGGGACCTGGGGTTAACATTTCTGATGACCTAAAGGTGTCAAAGCAGAACACAAAGGTTGCAGAGAGGCCCAGTGGCATGCTGGGGTACAAAGGCAGAGGTGTAACTAGCAGAAGGCAGGAGGTGGTTATGCCATTGTATAAAACCCTAGTGAGTGAGGCCTCACCTAGAGTACTGTGTGCAGTTCTGGAAGCCACAGCTGTGCAAGGACATTAACATGGTGGAGGCGGTCCAGAGAAGGGTGACCAAGATGCTACATGGCTTGCACCACAAAACATATGAGGAGAGACTAAAGGACCTCAAAATGTACTTACTGATGAAAAGGAGGGAGAGGAGGGACATGATAGAAACTTTTGAGTACCTCAAGGGCATAAACAAGGTGCAAAGGGGGAGACATCTTCCAATGTAGAAGAAGTACAAGAACGAGGGGGCATGATATGAAATTCGAGTGGGGTAGAATAAGAGGAAATGTGAGAATATGTTTCTTCACAGGGAGGCTGGTGGACACATGGAATAGTCTGCTGCAAGAAGTGGTAGGAGCAAACACAATGGGGGGTTTTAAGCATGCCTGGGACAGGCACAAGGGAACCTTGAGGTGGGAGGGAGTGATGAAAAAACACTGACCAGATAGGATCAGAGGCCACATACAAGTATAGGGCTCATGGACAGACTGGATGGGCCTAGCAGCCCTTATCTGCTCACAGTTTCTATGTTTCTGTGTGGGTATTGATTGCCCACTGCCTGCCTGACTGCTGGTTCACAAGTAGAGCATAGCTTCAGTTCACACTTCTGTCCTCAATTTCCAGCAAGCTGTGATGTACATGACCCAACAGTGACCCAGCAGTCAGTCAGTAGTTGCTGTTTGGGTGATGAGGGCATTCTGGTAGTTGGCAGCATCAGTTCTAAAATAATCAACATAAGACTGGGATCTCTGAGGGACTTATTTAAACAGCAAGACTTGGAGGAGCTGCCGTGCATTCTTTTCACAGGTCAGCATCAAGACTTGGGTTGTATTCAGCTCGGTGGGGTAATCTGGAGGGTCAGTGGGCAAGCAGCATTCGGTGAGTTTAAGCTGTTGAGAAAGAAGGACAGATTTTACGCACTGGACCACCAGATATTTTTAAGGGGATCAATTTGATTTCTGAGTGACATCGGACTCTTTGGTGGCAGGGGGGATCATTACAGTAACAGTGGCAAAGCAATCTGCATTTGGGAGAATGCTACTTACCCTTGATCTGCAGCATGGGGCCAGCCAGGTTCTTTGAGGGACAGACACGCCCCCACTGGACCACCAGGTATCTGTTTTTTTATTTTGGGACACTTTGGGGGGGCTCATTTGAATGGACTGTTGGTTGCTGGTTGCTGCAGAATGCAGTAGTGATATGTACGGTTGAATTTTACATTTGATTACATGACAACTTTCAGATCATTGCTTAACTTGTGTATTTGCATAAATAACACATTAGATAATTGATGATTTCTATGGTTTTGAATTAAAAGGGCATATGGTGTATGTTAAAGTTACATGTATATACTGTACTACTGCCAAGCTGGGAGTCTTTAGCTTCATTGACGTCATCACACTGCACATTGGCAGCCATTTAAAAGTTCTTACGAGTGGAGTTTGAATTGAGAGGCTTTGTTTACAGTTTTTAAATGCTATGAAACTGCTTTTCTCATACTTGAATAAATGCAGTTTCGAATTAACACATGTAAATGTAAACAACAGCCTCTACTTTACAAGTCTATGGAATACTTTTTTAACATGTTATGTGTAAAATTAAGGGGTTTAGGTATCCTTTACAGGCGGTATTGGTGTTACTGTATCTTTAGGTGGCTTCAGTCTGCAAATATACATTAGTACTATAGCAATTTAAAGGGGACCGGACATTTGTATGAATTTGTAGCTGTCAGTACTGCTCCTGTTGTCAGAAGTGGAAGTCATACCTTCAAGTGATCTGTGTTTACTGTAACTATACCTGAAGTGAAGTTAATATGAAAAATTATGTTTTGCATTTTTTATTACGGACAACATATGTGCCAGTCATTTTGTGGAACTAGGAATGTAGAGTTTCAGCCATCTCATTGAATGGATTCAAAACATTGACCACAATCCTTGACCTACAAGAGCATACATATATGAATATATATATATATATATATATATATATATACACACCATGGGCCAGATATTCAACAGGGCTGCGCATGCTCAAGTCCTACATTGCGCCATTCTGCGATATTCAGCAGGGAGGCAGCTTGCGCCACTGAAAATAGGCTGAGCAACAGCGCAATGCAAATGAATGCATGCTCAACTGGAGGGGAGGAACCATGATAAACTGCACAGCCCGATATTCAGTCGGGCTGTGCAGAGTTGTGCAGGCGCAACTCCCAACCTGCGCCTGCACAACTTTGAGCCAAAAAAGCTTGAGTCGAGGGCACACCACAGGTGAGCTGCTGTATTGCAGGGCGCAACACAGCAGCTGCCACCATGGCTGGCCCTCAACTCCAGTCCCTGTGCCCCCCCGCAGCCCGACCGCGGCATAGTGTACTCCCCACCCGCCCAATCAAGGGCATCAATGTGGCTCCCCCTCCTCCCGTTCACATCTCTGGTGGTCCAGTGGAACGAAATGCTCGATCACGGGCGGTATGTTTAATAACCCCCCCTCCCGTTCCCATCCCTGGTGGTCCAGTGGACTGAAATGCTCGATCGCGGGCACTAAGTAAATTGAAACCCCTCCCTTGTGCCCGATCGTGGGCAGAATGTAAATTGAACCCCCGAACATTACCTGTAGCCCGATCGTGAGGTAAGTAAAGACCCCCATTCCCGAACATCTCCCTGGTGGTCCAGTGGACGGGAAATGCCGACTGCGGCAGAATGTAAATTGAACCCCCAAACATCTCCCTGGTGGCTGGTGCTCCCCCCCACCACCATGAAGCCCCACCACCCGCTCCTCCCAGCAGCCGGGCGGGCAGCAGCATCCCACTCACTTGTCACCCTGCCGCTTCACGACTGCTCCCGCATTATTGGTGAGAAGCAAGAGCCAATGGCGTAGAAGCTCATATCAGCATATGACAGTCCAGTTTGTGAATGAATGAATGTATTCATTCACAAATCTGGACTGTCGTACGGTATGGGGTGCAGGCCCTTTGGCTCTTGCTCTGCACCACACGGCATGCAGTCTACCGGCAGTCAGTCGGCGGCAGCGGGCAGCAGGCGGTGGATGCTGCCGCCCGCCGCCGCCGGGGAGCGGAGTGGTGGGGCTTCGTGGGTGGTGTGGTGGGGACACTAACCACCAGGGAGATGTTTGGGGGTTCAATTTGCATCTGCCCGCCGATCGGCATTTTGGTCCACTGGACCACCAGGGAGATGTTCGGGATGGGGGTCACTTACTTACTGCCCGCGATCGGGCACACGGGACATGTTCGGGGGGGAGTTCAATTTACATTCTGCCCGCGATCGGGCACAAGGGAGGGGTTTCGATTTACTTTCTGCCCGCGATCGGGCACAAGGGAGGGGTTTCAATTTACTTTCTGCCCGCGATCGGGCACAAGGGAGGGGTTTCAATTTACTTAGTGCCCGTGATCGGGCATTTCGGTCCACTGGACCACCAGGGAGATGTACGGGAGGAGGTGGGGGAGCCACATTGCTGCCTGCGATCGGGCTGCAGGGTGCGTCGGTCCCCGACGGCTGCTGCCTGGCAGGGCGCCAGGCGCAAGTCCTTGGGGATCGGCCCACCTACATGCTAATGGCATGCAAATTGGGGCATAATCAGATGCAAATGGCCACCCCTGTGCCTTGCATGAATTATGGCCCCATTTGCATATCACCTTTTGAATATCGTGATTTTGCACATGGCGCAATGGTACTTGGCCACCGCAAGTTGAATGCTCCACTCTGACAACTTGCGGTGGCGCAGTTCCACTGGGCGCCATGCACAGTGGTTGTGGTTGGGGTGATATTCAAAGGAGTTGCTCAATAGCGCAACTCCTTTGAATATCGCCCCGGCCACACTCCTGCGCAACTATTTTGCGCAGCGCAAGGGCTTGCACCTCAGAATGGCGCAGTTTGAATATCCAGCCCAATATGTATATATAGATATACACACACTGAGTATATACTGTATGTTTTGCAATAATGTATGCTTGGCATACAATCAATATATTTTTCTTTTGATTGTATTGTATTCCTTAAGTGAAATGTGTAGTTGTGATGTTTTAAAATATGCCCTGCTCTCTTTTTATACACAATATAAACATAAACATCTCATTTTGTCATGTGCTGTTTAGCATCAAAATGTGTGCTAGCACCATCCTAATACATCCACAATATAAATCCAGATGTACGGTCAAAAAGTACCCTACATGGAATATATATTTTAGGTGCCAGCAGCATAGAAGTTAGCACCTACTTTGGCCTTACATACTCTGTTGTGCATTTCAGTCACGTTTAAGGTTACATTCAGTGCGAGTGATTTGGCTGCATAGTGTGACTGATGATGTCTGTGATAGGGCTTTTAGGTCTAGGCATAAAGTTTCAGATCCACACAAGCCTGGGTCTGATCCCCTGTATTGCACTTTCTTTTTCCTTTTTCAATACAGCTTTTGTTGTAGGAATGACGTTTTTAGATGTGATTGTTGATGTAGTGAAGGGTTTCAGCAGAACTAAATAGAAGACTGTCAGATAACTGAACTTAGTTCTACAGTGTGTTGTAGTCAATTAAATTAGTCCCAGCTGAGGCTTGTCTAGGTTTGAATACTGTGCAAGTCACCTGTTTTGCAGGATGTGACATATCCTCTCCACCCCAGGAACTGCACCTCACTTACCTGTACAGTAGCTCAGTGGAACACTGAATGTGTATTTGGTTAGCAGGCAAAGAATCAGAGGTTCAAATCATATTAGAGACTTAAATGCTTTTTTCAACTTTTTTTTCTAAGATGTAAACTAAGTTGAATTGCAATTTATGGTGACATGGAGTGGAATAGTAAAATACATGAGAAGAAAAGTTTGCTCAGAACAACAATTTGTGAAGGTAAATCGCCTACTGGGATTAGATCCCCAATCATCTGTTCTGCAGGTGTGACATAATCTCTGCATCATAGGAATGCATTTCACTTACCTGCAGTTCAGTGCCACACTGTGCATGTATTTGCTTAGCAGGCAAAGGATCAGTGGTTCAAACCTAAGCAGGGACTTAAAGATCAATGGCAAATGTAAAAATAATGTGCTTATAGTTAATTCTTTTATGATAGCCTGTATATAAAAACTTCACTCTGAATATAAATATACAAGTCTCCTGTGTTTTTCTTATTAAAATATCAACTTCATGCCCACATGTTTACCTACATGAATTCTGTCATATTTTTCTTAACAGGGCAGACTGGATGGGCCTTGCAGTCCCTATCTGCAGTCAACTTCTATGTTTCTATGTTTCTAACAGCAGTGGCTGCTCAGTTTCAGTTGACTTGTGTTATTGAAGGAGTGACATGATATGCTTGAAGCTGCCTCAAGAATGGCAAACTCAGTGAGAGCTGCAGTCTAGTAAGGCTGCATGCAGTTTTATTCTTCCTTGTAGTCCCATAATTTGTTGTTGTACTTTGCTTTATATTTGGTTCTATGTGTGTATAGTTGAAAGGAAAAAACATCTGCACTCTTGATAGTGTAGCCTTGCAGACATCCATAATTTTCATCCCTCTATCCACAAACCATTTTACAGCATTACTGCATACTGAGCTTTCTGTTTTTTTTCATTCCTGTTACCTAGATGCAGTCAGGTTACAGTATCTCCACACTAATGTTTTGCACTTGCCCTTGCTTGCAGGCACAAAGATTGCTTTCTTTAGCAAATATTCCCTCAGTAAAGTTGGAAGGCTGAGCTTGGCTGCTAAGCTTTGAAAAATCCCCTCTACTTGCAATTTCATCTGCCAGAGATTGCTGATGGTCTCCTCATGGACTGTGCATCCATGCCCAGGCTTTATGTGGATGTTGACGTGTGATATGGCTGCCCTCATGGACGGTGCATCCATGCCAGGCTTTATGTGGATGTTGACGTGTGATATGGCTGCCCTCATGGACGGTGCATCCATGCCAGGTTTTATGTGGATGTTGACGTGTGATATGGCTGCCCTCATGGACTGTGCATCCATGCCAGGCTTTATGTGGATGTTGACGTGTGATATGGCTGCCCTCATGGACCGTGCATCCATGCCCAGGCTTTATGTGGATGTTGACGTGTGATATGGCTGCCCTCATGGACGGTGCATCCATGCCAGGCTTTATGTGGATGTTGACGTGTGATATGGCTGCCCTCATGGACGGTGCATCCATGCCAGGCTTTATGTGGATATTGACGTATGATATGGCTGCCCTCATGGATGGTGCATCCATGCCAGGCTTTATGCGGATGTTGATGTGTGATATGGCTGTTACTACATGTTCAGTCTCTTCACAACCATTCTAGCATTGCTTGTAAAGTACTTTGGGATACATTGTGTATGAAAAGTGCTATATAAATGCAGATTCTTCTGCTTCTCATGCCTCAGTACTTGGATGTCGTGGAGTCTGACCCCTTGAATTGGGCAATCGAGGAAGCGCTTCTAAATATGTGCAACTAAAAGAAGAAATTCCTTTTTTACCTGAAGTATAACACTGCAGCTCAGACTGCATCAGTGAAGCCTTTTTATCTGCAGACAAGAGCGAACATCCCAGTGCCAAAAAATAAATACCAAATTCAAGGTGTCAGACTTTGTGACATGCGAGTATTGGGGCATGAACGGACTGCTAACAATCTATGGCAGGCTGAAATTGATGAACTTCAGGACCCACAAGCAGCAGGGTATTTTTCCAAACTTTGCAGCCAAGCTGACCCTTTCCATTTCACATATGTGTGTATGGGGGGGGGGTAAACAAGGCAATCTTTATATCTGCAGGAAAGAGTGAGTTCCAAAAACTGAGTATTGAAATATCATAACCCAACTGCATCTAGGTAACAAGAATAAAAAAACGGAAAGTTCAATATGCATAGCACTTCAAAACATGTGATGGGCAGAGGGCTGACGGCTGCAGGTGTCTGCAAGAATACCACATCAAGATCGTGGTTTTCTTTTTCTTTTTTTCCTTTTTAACTATCTACACATATATAATTAAACATAAAGCAAATTAGAGCAGCAAATTATGTGGCTACAAGAAAGAATCAAACTGCATACATCCTTGACAAACTTATGATTTCATTGAGTTTTTTTGTTCTTTCAACTGCCTTGAGCATAATACATCACTCCTTGAATGATGCGATGAGCTGACTGAAAAGGAACAGCCATTGCTGAGAAGAGAAGTAAGACTGATGTTATTTAGGTAAATACATGGGGGCATAAACTTGATATTTTAATTAAAAAAGGAGAGGTGAGTTTTAAATCTATGTTCCGGTTGGGGAAGGCTGTAAAAAAAACAAGTACCAAACATATGAACAGTATTTTTTTTTCATTTGCCATTGACCTTTAAGCATTTCTTTCAAATATTCTTTTTAAGATGGAAACTCACTTGAGTACTGATTCATGGTGGGGTGAAGTAGATTAGTAAATTTTATGAAAAGGAAATTTAGTAAAAAACAACAATCTGTGAAGGGAACTCATCTGCTGAGATTAGATCTCCAGTTGCTTGTTTTACAGGTTGTGACATAACTTCTACACCATAAGAATTGTAACCCACTTACCTGTCGCTCAGTGGCACACTGAGGGCCAGATATTCAAAGGTTAGCCCCTGGCAGCGAATAGCACTGCCCGGCATGCAAACCTAGCCCGGAGCAACATGCCAGCCATATTAAAATGAATAGCCTGGGGCAACCCCTGAATATAGCAAGCAAAGGAAACCAGGCAAACAGGCCCAGAAGTGCAGTGCAAAAAGCCCAGGAATAACACAGCACTGAATATAGCACACAAGACAGCACTGAATATAGCACCAGGCAGGCAGTGCAAACACACAATGGAACACAGTGCAGAGACAGCTGACCCTGGGACACATGCAAGGCAACACATGCTGGAATGAGGTATCAGGAGCACACCACAGTGCCCACCCATGAGGATGCCACACAACCACGGGAAAGTCCAGCAACAACCCAGACCCATGTGGAGAACACCAGCAACAGTACAAAGCATGTGGAACCCCAGCACCCAAGAATGACACAGGACACCATAAAATGTCATTAACCAGTGTAATAAACAATAATGAACAGGAAAGCAAATGGAAACACAACAGCAAATATAACACAGAACAGAACGATTAACAAACCCCAGAGTACAAAATGCCCCACCCACCACTGAACAACCCTCCCCACAACACTGAAACAGAAGTAGAAAATACCCACCAACCCCCCAACACACAACCCCAAATGCCCAACACAGGATAAAATTGGCAACATCAGTAGCAGGGAAAGGCACACAAAGGTAAACATAAGGACGACAACAGATGGAGGGATGGGAAGACACAGGCCAAGGGTGCAAAGTGGAGGAGGACGCACACAGGGACAGAAGACAATGGGCAAGGAAGGGAGAATCAAGTCCAGTGAGGGGGGTGGTGAGGGCTGACTGGAAAACAACAGGGGAGATAATTATGAGTCCGCAGGAGCAGGGAGACGAGCCTCCAGGATGTTCGCCACCCTCCTGGTCTCAGTAATTATGATGGCCTGCTGCTCGATCTGTGTCCACTGCTGCCTCACAATCCCACAGAGAAGCTCCTCCATTCCCTCGGTCTCCTCGGGATGTGTTGCCCACAGTGATGCCTGTAGTGGCCCTACAAGAGGAAGGGTGAGACCATGAGGACGGTATACCACACAGGAGGCAACCAGCAGCCAACCCTTGTCATACAAAGATGGACAGCATGTCCCAATGGGCTATCCCTGGCGGTGTTGAGTTCTGCAGTGGTATGACAACATGGCAGCATCCCACAATGCAGCACAGGGCAACACAGGCACCAACACAGAACCCAACACGGATGATGACAGCCATCCTGACAGCACCGGGGGACATATGACACCACCCACCATGATACAGCACACCACTAGACATGGCAGACACACAGCTGGAAACCATGTGAGTTGGGTGCAAGGGACACGCAAGGACATGCACAAGGGCATCCACACATTGGGACATGCTGCCCAGCCACACATGGAAATGCACAGCAATGCAGAGCGCAGAACAAACAACAATGACATGCATGCAGGAGCATCAATGAACCATGACAGTGTCCTGGCAATGACCAACACAGGCCAGGGGACAACAGTCAGCCAGGGCACAGACACTGTCACTGAAGGGCCTTCACATGCCGCCAGGCAATACCACTGAAAGCATATCACCCAATGGAGACATGCACAGTGTCCCCAACCCACATAACAGGCCCCCCCCACACAGTGAGGATCACCTCCACAGCCACGGTCAACATTGGCAGGGAATGATGCACATAATGTAATAGCACAGTGATATCCATACCCTGCAACTAAACAGCAACACAGTGACCTCGCAACGAGACACACATGGATGGACGCACAATGCGTACGGCACAGTGCCAGTATGTAGCACAGTGTGACAGGCAGTGCTACACAGCAGGTGTCCAGAAGAGTGAGAGGTAAGTCTGCAAGGCATGCTCTGTATTGTCCCACATGCACAGCAAGCAACCACCACCTGTGCAATGTGCATGTCCTGTGGGTGGTGGTATGGATGCACCACAGAGGTGGGAAGGTCATCCATCAGCATGGTGTCCCCATGGAACACCGCCACTCAAGCAAACAACACCATCTGCCTGCGCACAGCACTGCAATGTGACCGCCCCCAGGCAAGGCTGATAGCACCCAGCTGTGGTGTGAAACACCTGTATCGCACACCACACTGCTACACCACACTGGCCCAGTGACCTTTGCAGACAAGTGAGTGGCTGGACACCCAGTGTGGTGCACAGTGTCATGAAAGTGTACACATCACAGAACAATGTAACAGGTATTCACGCAACACACCACCGCTTATCAGTGCCGCCTCCTGAGTACTGTGGGAGTGATGGGGCCCTCGTGTGTCTCGCCTCCGCCTCCTGTGTCCTGGGCTGAGTCGCACCTGATGGCATGGGCTGCTCGATCCACCTACAGTGGACAAATGTGAAAGTGTTGTTAGAGCATGACACAACATACACATCGTGATACACAGCAAGATGCACATGCAACCCTAAACCCAATGCACCCCATCCTCCACCCACCACAATGGTCACCGCATGCACCATGCCCCAATTGGGAATACATATGCCACTGTGCCTGTACACAGTGTGCAACAGCACGGTGCACCGTTGTACACAGCTGTGCACACAGAGACACGCCCACACCCAGAGCACACACCCCCACCACCACCCCCACTGCATACCCACACCCATACCCACCACCCACGGCCAGCCCCTCAAACCACCACCCCTCTGCACAACCACACCCACATGCACAAAGCATTACATATGCACACTCCACATGCAACACCACTCACCTGGCACAGGCACAGCCATTCACCATGCGCCTGTATCACTCTAGCTGCCACTCTGCCTGCGCCTCAGGTCCATGTACCAGTGGCGTGCACTCTCAGCATTGCGGGTATGCCGGTATGCTCACTGAGCTTCCTAGCCACCATCTCCCCACACTTGCATTCGTGGGAGGTCCCCCTCCCTCACCTCCCCAAACAGCCTCCTGTGGCGTTTCATCACCAGCTGAACCAGGTTCGCGGACTTTACGTCCCCCCAGTGCCTGTCCCTGTGCACAACTGCACGCTGTCTTGCACGTCCAGACATGGCACACCAGAGGGTGTAGACAGAATGAGAAGTGACCTGCAGAAACTTGAAGAATGGTCAGGGGTTTGGCAGTTGAAATTCAATGCAAAGAAGTGCAAGATAATGCATATGGGGCACAAAAACCCTGGCACAATATATCAGTTGGGGGGTGAGGATATAGCATGCACCAAGCAGGAAAGGGATCTTGGGGTTATCATCTCTGATGACCTCAAGGTAGGGAAACAGTGTGACAAGCAGCAGGTAAAGCAACAGGATGCTGGGATGTATAGCAGGCATCACCAGCAGGAAAAGGGAGGTCATAATTCCGCCTATACAAGACACTAGTGAGGCCCCACCTGGAGTACAGTGTACAGTTCTGGAGACCATACCCCACGTAAGGACATAGACAGGGTAGAGAAGGTTCAGAGGAGGGCAACAAAGATGGTGCATGGATTGCATCACAAGTCCTCTATGAAGACAGGTTATGGAACTGAACATGACTCCCTGGAGGAGAGGAGGGAGAGGGGATATGATGAGAGACATACAAGTATCTTACAGGGAGGAACAGGGTGCAGGAAAACACTTATTTTTAAACGAAAAAGATGTTCCAGGACTAGAGGGCATGGGATGAAGTTGGAGGGAGGACGATTCAGAGGAAACATGAAAGAATTCTTCACAGAACTGGTGGTGGACAAGTGGAACACCCTGCCAGAGGAAGTGGTGGGGGCTGAAACAATCACGGGATTTAAGAATGCATGGGATAGACATAAAGGAATTCTGGAGGTCAGGGGTAAGGGGCAACAGACTTCTAGGAAAACAAACTGAACTTACAAGCTCAAATGGGCAGACTGGGTGGGCCATAGGCCCTTATCTGCTGACACTGTCTATGTATCTATGTATCTATGGCACTGAACAGTTGTTGGACACAAACACCCTGCCCTACCAGGAATACACCTCAGCAATCCCTGCAGCGCCGCGCTATCACATGATATAGCACGGCGCTACGCAGGCAACCACACTGCACATGCATGACTCCAGCATGGCCCTGAGGTTGTGTTCTACGCATGTGTATAGTGCGGCGCTATGCTGTGCAGCCAGCGGCACTACAATGCTTACATATGAAGCCTGAGTGATAAGCGGCGGACATGGTGGCCTCGCGAGCATGCGTGTTGGCCGTGCTAAGGCACATAGCGTTGCGCTATCTGGTTAACGTGGCGCTGCAACACCAATAGCCCTGCACTGCCATTTGCACAGTGCGGCTGTGCTAGCACGGGGCAAATCCGGGCCATATTCAAACAGGGTATGCAAATGAGGGTACTTGTGCATGCATGGGGCAAACTGTGTGATTAGCATATCATTATGCACTCATTTGCATGACTCACATGCTTGATTGCCTGGATGGGCTATAAGAGGAGTGCGGTGCACCACCGGTGTTGTGTTGTGGTACTGCAGCCTGATAAGGAATCTAAGTGTAAACAACATACTGGTGTATAGATGCAACAGGAGGAAGAGCAGCGTGAGGCAGGTATGTATGACTGCTGTAGGACGCTATTGAATGTCAATATCCCAGAACAGGTTCAGCATGGACAGGAGCACAGAGATGCAGTCTCTGGTGAATGGTCTGACCCATGTTGGACCACAGGCAAGCACTGTGCTGGAAAATGGTGCACATCCCTAGACGTCTGCAACCAAACATACAGTGCACTGTGCACAATCCCCTGCAGGGGTGTGTCCTGCAACAGCTGCCCACTGACATGACTCTCTGGATGTGTGGCATGACAGGCCATGGCACCCATGCAGGACGTACGCAGTCTCCCAGAACTGTGCTGGCCCACGCACCATGTGGTAATTGCATTGGGTCCTGACATTGTCTAAGTACTAGTGCACTTGTCCATGCAACCACTGTAGTGAACACAAAGGGCACAGTACAGTGCAAGGTGGTTAGGGTAGGGGTAGTGCACATGTGTGTACAGGGCTCGCTGTACAGACACGGGACGCACAGTGACTCTGGTGGCGTGTGCACCGTACGTGCACATGCAGCACTCCCATATGTCCATGTGGCCTGTGGCACTGGGGGGGGCATTGTGATGTCTGTGGAATGCAATGCAGTACTGACACAGCTGATGACACATGTCCCCTATTGACTATCCCATAGGTTCAGCAGCATGCCAGGAGCGTATACGTGCACACAAGTTCTCGCAGGAGGAGTTAAACACCCTTAAGCATGCCGTGAAGGAGAGGGAGCAGGTGCTCCACACGCACAGGGCCACTGATGCAGTGGTGCGCCAAGCCTGGGAGGAGGTGACTGCGGCTGTGAATGTCATAGGGAGACGTGGCAGGACAACCGAAGCTGTGCGGAAGAGATGGAATGACCTCCTGTGATGTGCGAAGGAGGAGGAGGCCCAGTGACTGAGGGACAGGATGAGGACCGGTGGAGGACCACCTGAACACCAGCAGCGGAGGGAGGAGCCACACATGGCGGTGGTGGCATCGACCCTCAGGACGGTGGCGGTCGTAGGTGTGCCGGTTGGTGGGTGTGAGACGCCTCTCGCACTGCCAAGGACAGGTCAGTATTCGCATGTGTATACCCTATGTTGTGTTGCCATGGGTGCACGGCCATGCTATGGGTGTCCTGCACAGGGTGCACAGTGGCCTGCCTAACAGCTGCCTGGTATGGGCATGGCCACTGTGGGTTTGGTGGGTGCATGGGGGTCATGGGCCTTGTGAAGGGGGTACGTGTCCTGGGGTGTGCATGGAGTAGTGGTGGTAGTGGTGGTGGTGTTTTGCACAGTGGCTATGTAGGGTGACCGACCCCGTCCCTATTGTCTCCACAGCGGTGACTGCTAGGCCTGCAGGACAACAGGGGCTGACAAGGATGTGCAGACAGGTACCAACGGTACCAACGGTAGTGGAGGTGGACGATGGGGAAAGACATTCAACATCCGGGCATGGTGCAGCAGATGGCCGCACAGATGCCATGCATGTGTGGCACACACATAGCCAAGGGCAGCTACTGACTGGGGAGGGGTCAGTAGGGGTATTGGGATACACCGGATACCAGGAGGCAGCACAGTCGGAGGAGGGTGGTGGAGGGGACGTCCCACTGTTCACCGTCACCAGTGGTGAGGCACTGATGTGTCTGACTTGGTGCAACACCTGGCTGTGCCTGTGCATGGGGATGCAGGGAGGGCTGCCGGCAGGCTGTGGACAGGTGCCAGTGGTGCATGCAGCATCACGGTGTGGCTGTACCTGTGTACAGTGTTGGGCAGTGTGAGAAAGCGCAGAACCACAGGGTGTGCAGGGTACAACGCGGATTGGTGTCCATGCCCATACTGCCCACAGACCACCACCTGTAATGCCAACAGCAGGACATGCCTGCCATGTGCCAGGATCCAGTTGCTCCTGTGCAGCAGGCACCTCTGCCAGCTACAACTCAGGGTAATGTGCCCCTGGGACAGGATGCCCATGGTGCCCACCCACTCCTGCAGGCTGCTCTCACCTCCCAGCAGGGGGTGTGTGTGGACCTTCATGGCATGCGGAGGGAGATGCGCCATGAGCTTGCACAGATTAGGGAGGCCATCACAGTGGGCTTTGCCCTTGCTGAGCAGCAGGCGGAGGACAGGATGGGCCACCTGGTGGGTGCCATCGAGCATGGGTTTGCTGGTCTGTCAGCTGCGGTGGTTGACATAGGGAATGTCCTGCGTGGGGTGCATGGGGTTCACAAGCATAGGATTCTTGGCCGTGGTGCAGATGGCACAGGGGCACACAGGCAGGCAGGCCGTGGACGCAGGGCTGCCAGTGGCTCCAGCTCAACAGCATCACACACCCCATCCATGACCCAGCGCCGCCATGGACATCCACCCACCCTGTCAGGCTCCACCATCCCCCAGGGGCACAGGAGACCTACTCTTCCTGCCTCGCCTTTCACATCGGCATTGTCCTCTGCACAGAGCACACCAGGGTCTGTGTCCCACAGTAGTGGCACACATCGCATGCGTGGTGGGAGGCGTCACTGATGGCCATGCTGACTATGTGGCACAGCGCACTCATCACTCCACATTTGCCACATAGGCACACCCACATGCACGTTCACACATGCACACACACACCTCCACTGCCACGGTTGCATCACTTACCCTCACAGCACACATCACAATTCCCCACCAACACCACACCATTTGTGTCCAGCCCCCCTCGCGTGTCCTGCACAACCCAGAACTCACAACACATGCACACATGTTGTCAGATCCACTGTGTAGGTTTACTGTTGGTATTGTTATTGTCACTCACGTGTGTCCATGTGCACATTAAAGTCATTATTAATTGTACCTTTTCAAGTTGTTGTGCAGTCTGTACTTACCCTGTTGTCTGTTGCAGTGTCCTGATGATGTTGTCCCTGTGCTGTATGGCCCTGCGTGCCATGCAAGGGTCCCTTCTCTCAAGGTGCTCCACTATCCCCCTGATCGCTGGCTCTAGCTCACTGTCAGACTGTCCCTCAGGTTCAGGTGCCTGTATCCCACGGTTCATTGCCATGTTGTGCAGCATACAACAGGCTAGGAAGATACGGCATACCTTCTGAGGTGTATACTGTGGGCACCGCCTCTGATGTGTCTAGGCATCGGAATCACATCTCCAAGATACCAAACACCCTCCCATGATGTTCCTTGTGCTGGCATGTGCCTCATTGTAAATCTCCTCGGCCACTGTAGCCGGTCTGAGTACTGGTGTCAGCAGCCAGGGTCACAGGGGATAGGCACTGTCCCCTGTCAAAGGATGAATACCTGCTAGTGACATATGCAGTCTGTCGGATGCTGTCCTGCACCCCTGTGTAGCCCTCCCACACCCCTTTCCTGGCCTGCAATGCCCGCCCCATGCATGCTGGTGTGTGTATGCCCTTGTATGCTACTACTCACCGATTAGTTGACCACTGGTTATCCTGCCCTTCTTGAATGCTTGGCACAGCTGGGACTGGTGCCAGATGAATGTGTCGCGGGCACTGCCAGGGTACTGTGCATACACATTGGTGATGTGCCCAGCCACATCACACACTTGGCAGTTGATGGAGTGGTACCCCTTCCTGTTAACGTACATGTCACTGCCATCACCAGGTGGGGCATGGATGGGGACATGGGTGCAGTCAATGGCACCCAGTATGGATGGTAGGTGCGCAACCCGATGGAACTGCTGCATTGTTTCTCTGCGCTCTGCTGCCATGCTGGGGAATACTATGAGCTCCCTACCATTTGGCAGGAAAGCCTGTAGGAACTGGGTCAGGAGGCGTGAGTTGGCAGACTGCGATACCCCGATGGTGTCCCCCGTTGGTCTTTGGAACGTCTCTGTGGCGAGGAAGCACATCGCTGCTGTCACCTTCTCCTCCACTGTCATGGCATGGCTGCGTCTGGTGTTTGGGTGCAGCTGCTCATGCAGGAGTTCACAGAGCTGCCTCAACATTCCCCTGTTCATCCTGTACCGGCCAATGATGTGGTCATCAGGCAGTGTCTCAAAGGAGACCCTGGGCTGGTACAGCCTGTTTGCAGCATACCATCTCCTTGGCCTGTATTGTGGCCCATGTTGTGCCTGCTCCCTCTCCTTCTCCTCCTCCACTACAGCTGCCATCAATGGCAGCATCACTGCTACAGGCACTGCACACATTCCCACTTCCAGTGCTGCTCCCTCCTCCTCCCTCCATTACAGCTGCCATCAATGGCAGCATCACTGCTACTGGCACTGCACACATTCCCACTTCCTGTGCTGCTCCATCTCCTCCTCCTCCTCCTCCTCCTCCCCTCCACTACAGCTGCCATCAATGGCAGCATCAATGCTACTGGCACTGCACACATTCCCACTTCCTGTGCTGCTCCCTATTCCTCCTCCTCCTCCTCCTCCTCCACTACAGCTGCCATCAATGGCAGGATCACTGCTCCTGGCACTACACACATTCCCACTTAGTGTGCTACTCCCCTCCTCCTCCTCCTCCACTACAGCTGCCATCAATGGCAGCATCACAGCTACTGGCACTGCACACATTTCCACTTCCTGTGCTGCTCCCTCTCCTCCTCCTCCACTACAGATGCCATCAATGGCAGCATCACTGCTACTGGCACTGCACACATTCCCACTTCCTGTTCTGCTACCTCCTCCTCCTCCTCCACTACAGCTGCCATCAATGGCAGCATCACTGCTACTGGCACTGCTCACATTCCCACTTCCTGTGCTGCTCCCTCCTCCTCCCTCCTCCTCCTCCACTACAGCTGCCTTCAATGGCAGCATCACTGCTACAGGCACTGCACACATTCCCACTTCCTGTGCTGCTCCCTCTCCTCCTCCTCCTTCTCCTCCACTACAGCTGCCATCAATGGCAGCATCACTGCTACTGGCACTGCACACATTCCCACTTCCTCGCTGCTCCTCCTCCTCCTCCTCCTCCTCCTCCACTACAGCTGCCATCAATGGCAGCATCACTGCTACTGGCACTGCACACATTCCCACTTCCTGTGCTGCTCCCTCCTCCTCCTCCACCAGCTGCCATCAATAGCAGCATCACTGCTACCGGCACTGCGTAAATTCCCACTTCCTGTACTGCTCCCTCCTACTCCTCCTCCTCCTCCTCCACCACTACAGCTGCCATCAATGGCAGCATCACTGCTACTGGCACTGCACACATTCCCACTTCCTGTGCTGCTCCCTCTCCTCATCCTCCACTACAGCTGCCATCAATGGCAGCATCACTGCTACTGGCACTGCACACATTCCCACTTCCTGTGCTCAATCCTCTCCTCCTCCTTCTCCTTCTCCTTCTCCACTACAGCTGCCATCAATGGCAGCATTACTGCTACTGGCACGGCACACATTCCCACTTCCTGTGCTGCTCCCTCCTCCTCCTCCTCCTCCTCATACTCCACTACAGCTGCCATTAATGGCAGCATTACTGCTACTGGCACTGCACACATTCCCACTTCCCATGCTGCTCCCTCTTCCTCCTCTTCCACTACAGCTGCCATCAATGGCAGCATAACTGCTACTGGCACTGCACACATTCCCACTTCCTGCGCTGCTCCCTCCTCTCCTCCTCCTCCTCCACTACAGCTGCCATCAATGGCAGCATCACTGCTACAGGCACTGCACACATTCCCACTTCCTGTGCTGCTTCCTCTCCTCCTCCTTCTCCTCCTCCTCCACACAGCTTGCCCATCCGTGCGCCCAACGCATCACTCGCTACTGGCACTGCTCACATTCCCACTTCCTGTGCTGCTCCCTCTCCTCCTCCTCCACCTCCTCTCCACTACAGATGCCATCAATGGCATGATCACTGCTACTGGCACTGCACACATTCCCACTTCCTGTGCTGGTCCCTCCTCCTTCTCCTCCTCCGCCTCCTCCACTACAGCTGCCATCAATGGCAGCATCATTGCTACTGGCACTGCACACATTCCCACTTCCTGTGCTCCTCCTCCTCCTCCTCCTCCACTACAGCTGCCATCAATGGCAGCATCCCTGCTACTGGCACTGCACACATTCCCACTTCCTGTGCTGCTCCATCTCCTCCTCCTCCCCTCCACTACAGCTGCCATCAATGGCAGCATCACTGCTACTGGCACTGTACGAATTCCCACTTCCTGTGCTGCTCCTTCCTCCTCCATCTCCTCCTCCTACTACTACTACACTGCAGCTGCCATCAATGGCAGGATCACTGCTACAGGCACTGCACACATTCCCACTTCCTGTGCTGCTTCTTCTCCTCCTCCTCCTCCTCCCCCTCCACTACAGCTGCCATCAATGGCAGCATCACTGCTACTGGCACTGCACACATTCCCACTTCCTGCGCTGCTCCTTCCTCCTCCTCCTCCTGCTCCTCCTCCTCCTCCACTACAGCTGCCATCAATGGCAGGATCACTGCTACTGGCACTGCACACATTCCCACTTCCTGTGCTGCTCACTCCTCCTCCTCCACCTCTTCCTCCTCCACTACACCTGCCATCAATGGAAGCATCACTGCTACTGGCACTGCACACATTCCCACGCCTGTGCTGCTCCTCCTCCTCCTCCCCTCCAGTTGCTGTCGCCCAGGATCACTGCTACTGGCTGCACATTCCCACTTCCTGTGCTGGTCCCTTTTCCTCCTCCTCCTACTCACTGCTAGCGGCGTGGCAGCATCACAGTTACACACTGCACATTTCCACCCGTGCTGCTCCCTCCTCCTCCACCTCCTCCCCCCCTCTACTCGCTGCCTCAGTCAGCATCACTCTCCTTTCTTTGTTTCTCCTTCTGTGCTGCCCTTCCTCTCCCTCCTCCACTACAGGCCATCAATGGCGTATCACCTGGCACTGCACACATTCCCTTCCTGTCATTCCTCTCCTCCTCCTCCTCCACTGCAGCTGCCATCAATGGCTGCATCACTGCTAGCATTTTTTAATCCACTTCATGTGCTCTTTTTCCTCCTCCTCCTCCTACCCATATTTCCATAAGTGGCAGCATCACTGCTCTGGCACTGCACATTCTCGCCTGCTGTGCTGCTCCTCCTCCTCCTGCTCTCAACCAGCTACTATCATGGCATCATCACGGCTGGCACCACACTCCACTTCCTGTGCCTCCTCCTCCTCCTCCTCCTCCTCCTCCTCCTGCAAGTTGCCATCACTGGCAGCATCCTCTCTGGCACTGCACATTCCCATTTTCTGTTGCTCCCTCCTCTTCCTCCTCCACTCACTGCCACTGGCAGCATCCTCCTGGCACTGCATATCTCACTTCCTCTGCTGCCCTTCTTTCTCCTCCTCCTCCTCCTTCCTACAGCTCCCATCAATGGCAGCATCACTGCTAGTACTGCACATTTCCATTTCCTGCTTCTCCCTCCTCCTCCTCCTGCTCCACCACAGCTGCCATCAGTGGCAGCATCACTGCTCTGGCTTTTCACATTCTCTTCTGTGCTGCTCCCTCCTCTTCCCCTCCTCCTCCCTACAGCTGCCATCAATGGCAGCATCACTGCTACTGGCACTGCACACATTCCCACTTCCTGTGCTGCTCCTCCTACTCCTCCTCCTCCACTACAGTTGCCATTAATGGCAGGATCACTGCTTCTGGCACTGCACACATTCCCACTTCCTGTGCTGGTCCCTCCTCCTCCTCCTTCTCCTCCACTACAGCTGCCATCAATGGCAGCATCACCGCCTGGCACTGCACATTCCCACTTCCTGTGCTGCTCCTCCTCCTCTTCCTCCTCCTCCTCCTCCCTCCCAGCTGCCATCAGCAGGATGGCTGCTGCACTGCACACATTCCACTTCCTGGTGTCCTCCTCCTCCTCCTCCTCCTCCACTACAGCTGCCATCAATGGCTGCATCCTGCTACTGGCTTGCACACATTCCACTCCTGTGCTGCCCTCCTCCTCCTCCTTCCTACAACTGTTATCAATGGCAGCATCACCTTCTGAGGCCTCACACATTCCACTTCCTGTGCTGCCCCTCCTCCTCCCCTCCTCCTCACTGCAGCCATCAATGGCAGCATCACGTTACTGGCACTGCACATTCTCACTTCCGTGCTGCACCCTCCTCCTCCTCCTCCTCCACTAGAGCTGCCATCAATGGCCGCATCACTGCTACAGGCACTGCACACAATCCCACTTCCTGTGCTGCACCTTCTCCTCCTCCTCCTCCACTACAGCTGCCATCAATTGCAGCATCACTGCTACAGGCACTGCACACAGTCCCACTTCCTGCGCTGCTCCCTCCTCCTCCTCTTCCTCCTCCTCCTCCACGACAGCTGCCATCAATGGCAGCATGACTGCTACAGGCACTGCACACTTTCCCACTTCCTGCGCACCTCCCTCCTCCTCCACTACAGCTGCCATCAATTACAGCATCACTGCTACTGGCACTGCACACATTCCCACTTCCTGTGCTCCTCCATCTCCTCCTCCTCCACTGGTTGCCATCAATGGCATCACTGTCTGGCACTGCACACATTCCACTTCCTGTGCTGCTCTTCCTCCTCCTCCTCCTCCACTACAGCACCATCAATGGCAGGATCTGCTCCTGGCACCACATTCTCGCTTAGTGTGCTGCCCCCTCCTCCTCCTCCTCCTCTCCACTACAGCTCCATCAATGGCAGTATCACTGCAGCACTGCACATTCCACTTCCTGTGCACCTCCCTCTCTCCTCCTCCCTGCAGATGTTATCAGTGCAGCATCACTGCCTGCTGACACGTCCCACTTCCTGTTCTGCTACCTCCTCCTCCTGCGCCCACTACAGCTGCAGTCAATGGCAGAATCACTACTGGCACTGTCACATTCCCATCCTGTGCTGCTCCCTCCTCCTCCTCCTCCTCCTCCATTACAGCTGCCATCAGTGGCAGCATCACTGCTACAGGCACTGCACACATTTGAAATTCCTGTCCTGCTCCCTCCTCCTCCGCCTCCACTACAGTTGCCAACAATGGCAGCATCACTGTTTGGCTGCACATTCTACCCTGTGCTGCCCTCCTCCTCTCTTCCTCCTCCTCCTCCTCCTCACTAGCTGCCATCAATGACAGGATGACTGCTACAGGCACTGCACACATTCCCACTTCCTGAGCTGCTCCCTCCTCCTCCTCCTCCACTACAGCTGCCATCAATGGCTGCATCACTGCTACTGGCACTGCACACATTCCCACTTCCTGTGCTGCTCCCTCCCCTCCTCCTCCTTCACTGCAACTGCCATCAATGGCAGCATCACCTTCTGAGCACTGCACATTCCACTTCCTGTGCTCCCCTCTCCTCCTCGTCCTCACTACAGTTGCCATCAGTGCATCCTGCTACTGGCACTGCACACATTTCCACTTCCTGTACTTTTCCCTCTCCTCCTCCTCCACTAGAGTTGCCATCAATGGCAGCATCACTGGCACTGCACACATTCCACTTCTGTTCTGCTTCCTCTGCTCCTCCTCCTGCTCCCTCCTACAGCTGCCATCAATGGCAGAATCACTGCTACTGGCTGCTAGCATATAGTAGTGATGCATGTCAGCACCCAGATACTGAGACAGAGTATGTAGGTCCACCAAGATACTGGGAGAGTAGTGATGTTGGTCATACCGGATACCAAGACAGCAGGATGTTGGTCACACCCAGATACTGCAAGACTGCAGGGATGTGTAAAATAAAGGACCTGACACCGAGACAGCAGGAATGTAGGTCAGTACCCAGATACTGAGACAGTAATGATGTAGGTCATCACCAAGATACTGAGACTGCAGAGGTGTAGGTCATCACCAAGATACTGAGACAGTAGTGCCCTAGGTCAACACTCAGATTCTGAGACAATAGTGATCTAGGTCAGCACCCAGATACTGAGACAGTAGTGAAGAACTGTAGGCCAGGACCCAGAAACTGAGAGAGTAGTGATAAAGGTCAGCACCCAGATATTGAGGCAATTGTGATGTAGGTCAGCACAAAGATACTGAGACAGTAGGTGAAGTAGGTCAGTTTGGGATACTGAGACAGTAATGATGTACGCTAGCACCCAGATACTGAGACAGAGACGTAGGTCAGCACCTGGGATACTGGAGACGGCGATGAGGTCAAAGTACCCAAATACTGAACAGAGGGATGTAGTCAGCGCACAGACACTGAGACAGTATGATGGTCCACACAGATACTGAGACAGGTGATGTAGGTACACCTGATACTGAGACAGTGATGTAGTTCAGCACCGATATCGAGTATAGTGATGTAGTCACCCAGATACTGAGACAGCAGTGATGAGGTCACACTAGATACTGACACAGTCGTGTAGGTCAGTACCATAAACTGAGACAGTGATGTAGGTCAATACACAGATACTGAGACAGTAGTGATGTAGGTCAACACAGATACTGAGACAGCAGTGATGTAGGTCAACACTCAGATACTGAGACTGCAGGGATGTAGGTCATCACCCAGATACTGATACAGTAGTGAAGTAGGTCAGCACACAGATACTGAGAAAGCAGGGATGTAATATCACACAGATATTGAGTATGTAGGGATGTTGGTGTAGCCCCAGATACTGAGACAGTAGGGATGTAGGTCAACCCCAGATACTGGAAACAGGGATGCAGTGTCAATGGCCAAGAAAACTGGTGACAGTAGTGATCTAGGTCAACACTCAGATACTGTAACAGTAGTGATGTAGGTCATCACCGATACTGAGACAGCAGGGATGTAGGATAGCACCCAGATGCTGAGACAGCAGGTATGCAGACATCACCAGATATGGTATTACATTGATGTAGGTCACAAACAGATACTGAGACAGCAGTGATGTAGGCTGGACCAGATACTGAGACAGTGGTGATGCAGGTCAGTATTCAGATACTGAGACAGTAGTGATGTAGGCCAGCACCCAGATACTGAGCAGCAGGATGGTGGCCGGCACCGGATCCTGAGACAGCAGTGATGTTGGTCACCCAGATACTGAGACAGTAGGATGTCGGTCAGAACCTGTGATACTGAGACAGTAGTGATGTAGGTCAACACAGAGATACTGAGACAGCAGGATGTAGGTCAACACCAGATACTGAGACAGAGGATATAGGTCATCACCAGATACGGAGACAGAAGGATGGGCTGCACTCAGATACTGACAGTAGTGATGTAGGTCAACACCCAGATACTGACATAGCAGTGAAGAAGGTCAACACTAGATACAGAGAGCAGGGTGAGTTGATCATCACCAGATACTGATACGGTAGTGACGTAGGTCAGCACCTGGATACTGAGACAGTAGACGAGGTCAGCACCCAGAATTGAGACGGGGGGATGTAGGTCAGTACCCAAATACTGGACAGTAGGGATGTAGGTCACACATTGCACTGAGATAGTAGGATGTAGGTCCGTTCTTAGATATTTGAGACGTAGTATGTAGTCAGCACCCAGATACTGGAACAGTAGGATGCAGGTCATCACCAAGAAACTGGAGACAGTAGTGATCTAGGTCAACACCAGATATTGACAGTAGTGATGTAGGTCATCACCCATATACTGGAGACAGCAGGCTGGAGGATAGCAACCCAGATACAGAGACAGCAGAGATGATCATCACCCAGATAGAGACATCGTTGATGTAGGTCAGCACCCAGATAGTGAGACAGTAGTGATGTGGTCAGTACCAGATAATGGAGACAGTAGTGATGCAGGTCAGCATTCAGATATTGAGACAGTAGTATGTAGGCCAGCACCTAGATACTGGGAGTTAGGATGCAGTGGTCAGCACCCGATCCTGAGACAGCAGTGATGTAGGTCATCTCCAGATACTGAGACAGAGGATGGTCGGAACTCTGTTGATACTGAGATGTAGTGATGTGGTAACACAGAGAGATACTGAGACAGCAGTGATGTGGTCAACACTCAGATACTGAGCAGTAGGAGTAGGTCATCACCAGATACTGAGACAGTAGTGATGTATCAACACACACAGACACTGCGACAGCAGTGATGTAGGTCACACCAGATACTGAGACAGTAGTATGTAGTCAACACACACAGATACTGGGACAGCAGTGATGTAGGTCAACACTCAGATACTGAGACTGCAGGATGTAATACCAGACACGATACAGTAGTGAAGTGGGTCAGCACACAGATACTGAGAAAGCAGGATGTAGGTCAACACCAGATACTAAGACAGTAGGAAGTATGTCGCACCCAGATAGTGACAACAGGGTAGTGTGGAAATCTAGATACTGAGACAGCAGTGATGTAGTCTGCACCTGATACTGAGACAGCAGGATGTAGTTCAACACTAGATATTGAGACAGCAGAGATGTAGGTCACACAGATAGTAAGGCAGCAGGATGTAGTTCATCCCCTAGATACTGAGACAGTAGTGATGTTGGTCAGCACCACATACTGAGACAGGTGATGTAGTCAACACTCAGATTCTGAGACAGCAGTGAAGGTCACCCAAATAGTGAGACACAGGGATGTAGTCAACACTGAGATAGTGAGACAGCAGGGAAGCAGGTCATCACCCTGTAGTGAGACAGCAGGAAAGTAGGTAAGCACTCAGATACTGAGAAAGCAGTATGTATTACACCCATATTCTGAGACAGCAGTGATGTAGTCAGCACCCAGATACTGAGACAGGGGATGTAGGTCAGCACCCAGACACTGGAAACAGTAGGGATGCAGGTCATCACCAAGAAACTGAGACAGAAGTGATCTAGGTCAATACCGATACTGGGAGACAGCAGGGATGGCTGAAGCACCCGAGAGGCAGCAGGGATGCAGATCACCCAGATAGTGAGACAGCATTGATGTAGGTCCGCACCCAGATACTGAGACAGCAGTGAGGTAGGCGGCACCAGATACTGAGACAGTAGTGATGCAGGTCAACATTCAGATACTGAGACAGTAGTGATGTAGCCAGCACCTAGATACTGAGAAAGCAGGGATGCAGGTCAGCACCCTGATCCTGAGACAGTAGTATGTTATCACCCAGATACTGAGACAGTGATGTCGGTCAGAACCCAGATACTGAGACAGTAGTATTAGGTCAATACAGATACTGAGACAGCAGTGATGTGTCACCCTCAGATACTGAGACAGTAGGGATATAGGTCATCACTGATACTGAGACAGTAGTGATGTAGGTCTCACACAGATACTGAGAGGTAGTATGTAGGTCAACCAGATACTGACAGCAGGAAGAAGGTCAACACTGTGACAGAGACAGCAGGGATGTTGATCATCACCAGATACTGATACAGTAGTGAAGTAGGTCACACCCAGATACTGAGACAGTAGGACGAGGTCAGCACCCAGATACTGGAATAGCTGGGATGTAGGTCAGCACCCAAATACTGACAGTAGGATGGTTCACGCAGACACTGAGATTGCACAATGGGGTACACCATGATACTGAGACAGTAGGGATGTAGGTCAGCACCCAGATACGGAAACAGTAGGGATGCAGTATCACCAAGAAACTGAGACAGTAGATCTAGGTCAACACTAGACACTGAGACAGTAGGATGGGTCATCACCCAGATACTGAGACAGCAGGGATGAAGGATAGCACCCAGATACCGAGATAGCAGAGATGCAGATCATCACCAGATAGTGAGACAGTATTGATTAGGCAGCACCATACTGAACAGCAGTGATGTAGGTCAGTGCCAGATGCTGGACAGTAGTCATACAGAGTCAGCATTCAGATGCTGAGACAGTAGTGATGTAGGCCAGCACCTAGATACTAGAAAGCAGGATGCAGGTCAACTGGATCCTGAGACAGTGTGATGTAGGTCACCCAGATACTGGTGAGATAGGAGTGATGTAGGTCAACACAGAGATACTGAGACAGCAGTATGTATTCACACTCAGATACTGAGACAGGGATATAGGTCATCACCAGATACTGAGGTAGTGATGTGGTCTGCACCCAGATACTGGAGACAGTAGTGATGTAGGTCACCACCCAGATAATTGGAAAGCAGTGAAGAAGGTCAACACCTAGATAGAGACAGCCAGGAGTTGATCATCACCCAGATACTATAAAGAAGTAGGTCAGCACCCAGATACTGAGCCAGTATGGCGTAGGTCAGCACCCAGATACTGAGGCGCGGGGATGTGGGTCAGCACCCAATACTGAGACAGTAGGGATGTAGGTCAGCACACAGACATTGAGACAGTAGTATGTGGTGGCTGCACACAGATACTGAGATAGCAGTGGTATCAGCACCTGTGATACTGAGGCTTAGTGATGTAGATCACACCAGATACTGGACAGTGGTGATGTATCAGCACCCAGATACGGAAATAGTAGGATGTTGGTCACACTAGCCTGAGACAGTAGTCTTGTAGGTCAGTACTCATAAAATGGACAGTGGTGATGTAGGTCAACACACAGATACTGAGACAGTAGGATGTAGGTCAACACACAGATACTAGGCTGCTGATGTAGGTCATACACCAGATACTGAGACAGAGGGATGTATATCACCTAGACATTACATAGTGGGAAGTAGGTCAGCACACAGATACTGAGAAAGTAGGGATGTAGGTCAACACGTGTACTGAGACAGCAGGGAAGTAGGTCATGTTCCAGATGTTATTGCCAGGAGGAGGCGATGGCACCAGATACTGGAGACAGCAGTGTGTTGGCTGGACTTGATACTGGGAGCAGGATGTAGTTCAACACTCAGATACTGAGATGCGGAGATGTAGGTCAGTACAGATAAAGACAGGGGATGAATTGGATACTGAGATAGTGGATGTTGGTCACACTGATATTGAGACAACAGTGATGGTATCACCAGACCTGGAGACAGCAGAGGTAGGTTGTCACCCAAATAGTGAGACAGCAGGGATGTTGGTCACACTCAGATAGTGTGACTGCAGGAAGTAGGTCACCCAGGTATTGAGACAGCAGGGCAGGTAAGCACCGGGAACTGGGACAGCAGTGATGTAGGCTTCACCCATATACTGAGACACGGTGATGTGGTGGTCAGCACAGATACTGAGTCGTAGTGAAGTCAGTCGGGAACCAGATACTGAAACAGTAGGGATGCAGGTCATCTCCAAGAAACTGAGACAGTAGTGATCTAGGTCAACACTCAGATACTGAGACAGTTGTGATGTAGGTCATCACCCAGATACTGAGACAGCAGGGATGAAGGATAGCACCCAGATACAGAGACAGCAGAGATGCAGATCATCACCCAGATAGTGAGACAGCATTGATGTAAGTCAGCACCCAGATACTGAGACAGCAGTGATGTAGGTCAGTACCCAGATACTGAGACAGTAGTGATGCAGGTCAGCATTCAGAAACTGAGACAGTAGTGATGTAGGCCAGCACCTAGATACTGAGAAAGCAGGGATGCAGGTCAGCACCCGGATCCTGAGACAGCAGTAATGTAGGTCAGCACCCAGATACTGAGACAGTAGTGATGTCGGTCAGAACCCAGATACTGAGACAGTAGTGATGTAAGTCAACACAGAGATACTGAGACAGCAGTGATGTAGGTCAACACTCAGATACTGAGACAGCAGGGATACAGGTCATCACTCACATTCTGAGACAGTAGTGATGTAGGTCTGCACCCAGATACTGAGACAGTAGTGATGTAGGTCAACACCCAGATACTGATACAGCAGTGAAGTAGGTCAACACTCAGATACAGAGACAGCAGGGATGTAGGTCATCACCCAGATACTGATACAGTAGTGAAGTAGGTCAGCACCCAGGTACTGAGAAAGCAGGGATGTAGGTCATCACCCAGATACCAAAGCAGCAGTGATGTAGGTCCGCACCCAGATACTGAGACAGCAATGATGTAGGTCAGCACTCAGATACTGAGACAGCAGGGATGTAGGTCAGCACACATATAGTAAGACATCAGAGATGTAGTTCAGCACCCAGATACAGAGACTATAGTTATGTATGTCAGCACCGAGATACTGAGACAGCAGTGATGTAGGTCAACACTCAGATTCTGAAACAGCAGTGAAGTAGGTCATCACCCAAATAATGAGACAGCAGGGATGTAGGTCAACACTCAGATACTGAGACAGCAGGGAAGTAGGTCATCACCCAGATAGTGAGACAGCAGGGAAGTAGGTCATCACCCAGATAGTGAGACAGCAGGGAAGTAGGTCAACACTCAGATTCTGAGACAGCAGGGAAGTAGGTCAGCACCGAGATACTGAGACAGCAGTGATGTAGGTCAGCACCCAGATACTGCGACAGAAGGGATGTAGGTCAGCACCCAGATACTGAAACAGTAGTGATGTAGGTCAGCACCCTGACACTGAGAGAGCAGGGATGTAGGTCAGCACACAGATACTGAAATAGTAGGGATGTAGGTCATCACCCAGATACTGAGACAGCAGGGATGTAGGTCATCACCAAGATACTGAGACAGCAGGGAGGTAAGTCATCCCTTGAATGACTGAGACAAGCTGGAGGATGTAGGTCATCTCCCAGATACTGAGACAGTAGTGATCTAGGTCAACACTCAGATACTGAGACAGCAGGGATGAAGGACAGCACCCAGATACTGAGACAGCAGAGATGCAGATCATCACCCAGATAGTGAGACAGTAGTGATGTAGGTCATCACCCAGATACTGAGAAAGCAGGGATGTAGGTCATCATCCAGATACTGAGACGAAGTGATGCAGGTCAACACAGAGATACTGAGACAGTAGTGATGTAGGTCAACACACAGATACTGAGACAGTAGTGATGTAGGTCATCATCCAGATACTGAGACAGAAGTGATGTAGGTCAACACACAGATACTGAGACAGTAGTGATGTAGGTCAGCACCCAGATACTGAGACAGTAGTGATGTAGGTCAGCACCAGATACTGAGACAGTAGTGATGTAGGTCAGCACCAAGATACTGAGACAGTAGTGATGTAGGTCAGCACCCAGATACCAAGACAGCAGTGATGTAGGTCAGCACCCAGATACCAAGACAGCAGGGATGTAGGTCAGCACCCAGATACTGAGACAGCAGGGATGTAGGTCAGTACCCAGATACTGAGACAGTAATGATGTAGGTCATCACCAAGATACTGAGACTGCAGGGATGTAGGTCATCTCCCAGATACTGAGACAGCAGGGATGTAGGTCATCACCAAGATACTGAGACAGTAGTGCTCTAGGTCAACACTCAGATTCTGAGACAATAGTGATCTAGGTCAGCACCCAGATACTGAGACAGTAGTGAAGAACTGTAGGCCAGCACCCAGAAACTGAGACAGTAGTGATAAAGGTCAGCACCCAGATATTGAGACAATTGTGATGTAGGTCAGCACCCAGATACTGAGACAGTAGTGAAGTAGGTCAGTACCCAGACACTGAGACAGTAATGATGTACGTCAGCACCCAGATACTGAGACAGTAGTGACGTAGGTCAGCACCCAGATACTGAGACGGTGGGGATGTAGGTCAGCACCCAAATACTGAGACAGCAGGGATGTAGGTCAGCACACAGACACTGAGACAGTAGTGATGTAGGTCAGCACACAGATACTGAGACAGTAGTGATGTAGGTCAGCACCCAGATACTGAGACAGTAGTGATGTAGGTCAGCACCCAGATACTGAGACAGTAGTGATGTAGGTCAGCACCCAGATACTGAGACAGCAGTGATGTAGGTCAGCACCCAGATACTGACACAGTAGTCTTGTAGGTCAGTACCCATAAACTGAGACAGTAGTGATGTAGGTCAACACACAGATACTGAGAAAGTAGTGATGTAGGTCAACACACAGATACTGAGACAGCAGTGAAGTAGGTCAACAGTCAGATACTGACACTGCAGGGATGTAGGTCATCACCCAGACACTGATACAGTAGTGAAGTAGGTCAGCACACAGATACTGAGAAAGCAGGGATGTAGGTCAAGACCCAGATACTGAGACAGTAGGGATGTTGGTCAGCACCCAGATACTGAGACAGCAGTGATGTAGGTCAACACTCAGATTCTGAGAGAGCAGTGAAGTAGGTTGTCACCCAAATAGTGAGACAGCAGAGATGTAGGTTAACACTGAGATAGTGAGACAGCAGGGAAGTAGGTCATCACCCAGGTAGTGAGACAGCAGGGACGTAGGTAAGCACCCAGATACTGAGACAGCAGTGATGTAGGTCAGCACCCATATACTGAGACAGCAGTGATGTAGGTCAGCACCCAGATAGAAACATAGAAACATAGAAGTTGACGGCAGATAAGGACCGCAAGGCCCATCCAGTCTGCCCATTTCTTTTTCTACCTTATAAATGTGCCATCGGCCTTTGCTATGTCAGTGACCTATCTGTTCATAGTCATTTGTATTGCTCCCTTATGCCTATCCCATGCCTGTTTGAAGCCCTGCACTGTATTCAAAGCCACTACTTCTTCTGGTAAGCCATTCCATGCATCTACCACCCTTTCTGTGAAAAAGAATTTCCTCACATTCCCCCTTAATCGGCCTCCCTCTAATCTCATGCTGTGTCCTCTTGTCCTGCTATTTTTCTTATATTTAAACATGTTAGACTCTTTCACCTTGTTTATGCCCTTAAGGTGTTTAAATGTCTCGATCATATCACCTCTCTCCCTCCTTTGCTCAAGGGTATACATATTGAGCTCCGTTAATCTGTCCTCATATGTCTTCTGATGCAGTCCTGCACCATTTTGGTTGCCCTTCTCTGGACTGCCTCAATTTAGTTAATGTCCTTGTGAAGGTGTGGCCTCCAATACTGCACACAGTACTCCAGATGGGGCCTAACCAATGTCTTGTACAGAGGGATTATTACCTCCCTCTTACGACTTGTGATACCCCTACTAATACACCCTAACACCTAGCCTTACTTACTGCTTTAGAGGTCTGCTTGGATGATTTCAGGTCATCAGTGATGATGATGCCCAAGTCTCTTTCTTCCTTTGTGACTGCTAGCAACTCCCCTCCCAGCCTATAATTGGCTTCAGGGTTTCTCTTCCCTATGTGCATGATTTTGCACTTCTTTGCATTAAATCCCAGTTGCCACTCTTCTGACCATTCTGCTAGTTTATCCAGATCTCTTCTCATTCTGCCCACCCCATCTGGATCATCTACTCTGTTGCAGATCTTGGTGTCATCTGCAAACAGACAAGCCTTACCCTCTAGTCCATCTGCTAGGTCACTAATGAAGATGTTGAATAGGACTGGCCCCAGGACTGATCCCTAAGGTACCCACTTGTGACTTGCATCTCTTCTGACTGTATACCATTTACCACCACTCTCTGTTTTCTGCCAGTCAACCAGTTTGCCACCCAGTTGACCAACTTCTGACCCACCCCGAGCCTACCTAGCTTATTTATCAATCTTCTATGTGGAACAGTGTCAAAAGCTTTGCTGAAGTCAAGGTAGGCGACATCAACTGCTCCCCCTTGGTCCACCACTCTGGTTACCCAGTCAAAGATACTGAGACAGTAGGGATGTAGGTCAGCACCCAGATACTGAAACAGTAGGGATGCAGGTCATCACCAAGAAACTGAGACAGTAGTGATCTAGGTCAACACTCAGATACTGAGACAGTAGTGATGTAGGTCAACACCCAGATACTGAGACAGCAGGTATGAAGGATAGCACCCAGATACAGAGACAGCAGAGATGCAGATCATCACCCAGATAGTGAGACAGCATTGATGTAGGTCAGCACCCAGATACTGAGACAGTAGTGATGTAGGTCAGTACCCAGATACTGAGACAGTAGTGATGCAGGTCAGCATTCAGATACTGAGACAGTAGTGATGTAGGCCAGCACCTAGATACTGAGACAGCAGGGATGCAGGTCAGCACCCAGATCCTGAGACAGCAGTGATGTAGGTCAGCACCCAGATACTGAGACAGTAGTGATGTAGGTCAGAACCCAGATACTGAGACAGTAGTGATGTAGGTCAACACAGAGATACTGAGACAGCAGTGATGTAGGTCAACACTCAGATACTGAGACAGCAGGGATATAGGTCATCACTCAGATACTGAGACAGTAGTGATGTAGGTCTGCACCCAGATACTGAGACAGTAGTGATGTAGGTCAACACCCAGATACTGATACAGCAGTGAAGAAGGTCAACACTCAGATACAGAGACAGCAGGGATGTTGATCATCACCCAGATACTGATACAGTAGTGAAGGAGGTCAGCACCCAGATACTGAGACAGTAGTGACGTAGGTCAGCACCCAGATACTGAGACGAGCGGGGATGTAGGTCAGCACCCAATACTGAGACAGCAGGGATGTAGGTCAGCACACAGACACTGAGACAGTAGTGATGTAGGTCAGCACACAGATACTGAGACAGTAGTGATGTAGGTCAGCACCCAGATACTGAGACAGCAGTGATGTAGGTCAGCACCCAGATACTGAGACAGTAGTGATGTAGGTCAGCACCCAGATACTGAGACAGCAGTGATGTAGGTCAGCACCCAGATACTGAGACAGTAGTCTTGTAGGTCAGTACCCATAAACTGAGACAGTAGTGATGTAGGTCAACACACAGATACTGAGACAGTAGTGATGTAGGTCAACACTCAGATACTGAGAAAGCAGGGATGTAGGTCAACACCCAGATACTAAGACAGCAGGGAAGTATGTCATCACCCAGATAGTGAGACAACAGGGAGGTAGGACAGCACCCAGATACTGAGACAGCAGTGATGTAGGTCAGCACCCTGATACTGAGACAGCAGTGATGTAGTTCAACACTCAGATACTGAGACAGCAGAGATGTAGGTCAGCACACAGATAGTAAGACAGCAGGGATGTAGTTCAGCACCCAGATACTGAGACAGTAGTGATGTTGGTCAGCACCCAGATACTGAGACAGCAGTGATGTAGGTCAACACTCAGATTCTGAGACAGCAGTGAAGTAGGTTGTCACCCAAATAGTGAGACAGCAGGGATGTAGGTCAACACTCAGATAGTGAGACAGCAGGGAAGTAGGTCATCACCCAGATAGTGAGACAGCAGGGAAGTAGGTAAGCACCCAGATACTGAGAAAGCAGTGATGTAGGTCAGCACCCATATACTGAGACAGCAGTGATGTAGGTCAGCACCCAGATACTGACACAGTAGCGATGTAGGTCAGCACCCATATACTGAAACAGTAGGAATGCAGGTCATCACCAAGAAACTGAGACAGTAGTGATCTAGGTCAACACTCAGATACTGAGGCAGCAGGGATGAAGGATAGCACCCAGATACAGAGACAGCAGAGAAGCAGATCATCACCCAGATAGTGAGACAGCATTGATGTAGGTCAGCACCCAGATACTGAGACAGCAGTGATGTAGGTCAGTACCCAGATACTGAGACAGTAGTGATGCAGGTCAGAATTCAGATACTGAGACAGTAGTGATGTAGGCCAACACCTAGATACTGAGAAAGCAGGGATGCAGGTCAGCACCCAGATCCTGAGACAGCAGTGATGTAGGTCATCACCCAGATACTGAGACAGTAGTGATGTCGGTCAGAACCCAGATACTGAGACAGTAGTGATGTAGGTCAACACAGAGATACAGCGACAGCAGTGAGGTAGGTCAACACTCAGATACTGAGACAGCAGGGATATAGGTCATCACTCAGAAACTGAGACAGTAGTGATGTAGGTCTGCAACCAGATACTGAGACAGTAGTGATGTAGGTCAACACCCAGATACTGATACAGCAGTGAAGAAGGTCAACACTCTGATACAGAGACAGCAGGGGATGTTGATCATCACACAGATACTGATACAGTAGTGAATTAGGTCAGCACCCAGATACTGAGACAGTAGTGACGTAGGTCAGCACCCAGATACTGAGACAGCGGGGATGTAGGTCAGCACCCAAATACTGAGACAGCAGGGATGTAGGTCAGCGCACAGACACTGAGACAGTAATAATGTAGGTCAGCACACAGATACTGAGACAGTAGGGATGTAGGTCAGCACCCAGATACTGAAACAGTAGGGATGTAGGTCATCACCAAGAAACTGAGAGAGTAGTGATCTAGGTCAACACTCAGATACTGAGACAGAAGTGATGTAGGTCATCACCCAGAGATGAGACAGCAGGGATGAAGGATAGCACCCAGATACAGAGACAGCAGAGATGCAGATCATCACCCAGATAGTGAGACAGCATTGATGTAGGTCAGCACCCAGATACTGAGACAGCAGTGATGTAGGTCAGTACCCAGATACTGAGACAGTAGTGATGCAGGTCAGCATTCAGATACTGAGACAGTAGTGATGTAGGCCAGCACCTAGATACTGAGAAAGCAGGGATGCAGGTCAGCACCGAGATCCTGAGACAGCAGTGATGTAGGTCATCACCCAGATACTGAGACAGTAGTGATGTCGGTCAGAACCCAGATACTGAGACAGCAGTGATGTAGGTCTCCACTCAGATACTGAGACAGCAGGGATATAGGTCATCACTCAGATACTGAAACAGTAGTGATGTAGGTCTGCACCCAGATACTGAGACGGTAGTGATGTAGGTCAACACCCAGATACTGATACAGCAGTGAAGAAGGTCAACACTCAGATGTAGAGATAGCAGGGATGTTGATCATCACCCAGATACTGATACAGCAGTGAAGTAGGTCAGCACCCAGATACTGAGACAGTAGTGACGTAGGTCAGCACCCAGATACTGAGACGCGGGATGTAGGTCATCACCCAAATACTGAGACAGCAGGGATGTAGGTCAGCACACAGACACTGAGACAGTAGTGATGTAGGTCCAGCACAGATACTGAGACAGTAGTGATGTAGGTCAGCACCCAGATACTGAGACAGTAGTGATGTAGGTCAGCACCCAGATACTGAGACAGTAGTGATGTAGGTCAGCACCCAGATACTGAGACAGCAGTGATGTAGGTCAGCACCCAGATACTGAGACAGTAGTCTTGTAGGTCAGTACCCATAAACTGAGACAGTAGTGATGTAGGTCAACACACAGATACTGAGACAGTAGTGATGTAGGTCAACACACAGATACTGAGACAGCAGGGATGTAGGTCATCACCCAGACACTGATACAGTAGTGAAGTAGGTCAGCACACAGATACTGAGAAAGCAGGGATGTAGGTCAACACCCAGATACTGAGACAGCAGGGATGGTAGGTCATCACCCAGATAGTGAGACAACAGGGAGGTATGACAGCACCCAGATACTGAGACAGCAGTGATGTAGGTCAGCACCCTGATACTGAGACAGCAGTGATGTAGTTCAACACTCAGATACTGACACAGCAGAGATGCAGGTCAGGCACACAGATAGTAAGACAAAGCAGGGATGTAGTTCAGCCCCCAGATACTGAGAGACAGTAGTGGATGTTGGTCAGCACCCAGATACTGAGACAGCAGCATGATGTAGGTCAACACTCAGATTCTGAGACAGCAGTAAAGAAGTGGTTGTCACCCAAATAGTGAGAGACAGCAGGGATGTAGGTCAACACCTCAGATAGTGTGACAGCAGGGAAGTAGGTCATCACCCAGGTATTGAGACAGCAGGGAAGTAGGTAAGCACCCAGATACTGAGACAGCAGTGATGTAGGTCAGCACCCATATACTGAGACAGCAGTGATGTAGGTCAGCACCCAGATACTGAGTCAGTAGGGATGTAGGTCAGCACCCAGATACTGAAACAGTAGGGATGCAGATCATCACCAAGAAACTGAGACAGTAGTGATCTAGGTCAACACTCAGATACTGAGACAGTTGTGATGTAGGTCATCACCCAGATACCGGA